>OZ005660.1:25184677-26537712 GCA_963930645.1 Salticus scenicus
AATTCAGTCAGACACTGTCAATAAATCAAGGAAATAACGACCGACTTCTGAAGAAGATTGATTAGTTAAAATCACTTGTCTAAAATTCTCATTAAATTTCCCAATTAGCGCTGTATGAAGAGGTTTGTGATTTTATTTTCGATTTAAATCATCTACATTGTATACTGAAATGGAGAAATATAATTTATTTGTTAAGCATCTGATAAGAAAGGTGTCTCCACCCGAATGTGCAATCAATCAATGTAATGGAAAATGATTGATTTTTATAACTGAGAGGTCAAATCATTATCAGAGATCTTAATAAACATAATTATCATTTAAAATCTTAATGACTGGGTTGGTGTAAAACGTATCGTTTGGTTGGCTGCGCACTTTGCATATAAAATAACAATTTTTGTACCATATTTTTTTTTATTGGCTGTAGTTTACATATTAGAGAGTCTTAAGGAGACTTTCTACTTATCGTATTCGAAAGCCGAAGTCAGTGTTATTCTACCGGGAATTTTGCTCCGTTATAACTCATTGACTAATACATATTTTTAAATTCCGTTTTCTTATTCAGAAAATTCACAAATGTTAAACAGTTTATCGCTTTCTAAAAGTTGATTTTTTAAATTTTTAAGATTTCATTTTTAAGCTCAAAACCACAAATTTTCACATTGTGAAAATTCGCATTTTCCAACCTCTAAATAAAATATTAAAAATTAAAAAAAAAAAAAAAAAAAAAATCAATTTTTAGAAAGCGATAAATTATCTAATATTTGTGAATTTTCTGAATAAGAAAACGGAATTTAAAAATATGTATTAGTTAAAGAGAATGGGGCAAAATTCTCCATAGAATAACATTGACTTTGGCTTCCGGGGATGACAAGTAGAGAGGCCCCTTAAGGGCCCCTTCACTCACCATCGCCGGAAGCCGAAGCTAATGTTATTCTATGGGAAATTTTCTTTACAAATAACTTATTAACTAATACATATTTTTAAATTCTGTTTTCACATTCTGAAAATTCCCAACTGTTAAATTGACGGACCTTTTTTAAAAAATTATTATTAATTTTTAATTTTTAATTTATATTATTTTCTTTTGAAGTTGCAAAATACGAATTTTCAATATGTGAAATTTTTCATTTTGCAATTTCAAAATAAAATATTAAAAATTAAAAAAGTACATTTTTAAAAAAAGGTCCGTCAATTTAACAGTTGTGAATTTTCTGAATGTGAAAACAGAATTTAAAAATATGTATTAGTTAATAAGTTATTTGTAAAGAAAATTTCCCATAGAATAACATTGGCTCGGGCTTCCGGCGACGGTGAGTGAAGAGGGCAGCAGACGGTAAGCAGCGGCCGTGAACCCTTTCGACTTCGTGGACCATTAAATTCACAATTTAAAATCCCACGGACCTCTAAATTCATAACTTAATTTATGTTCTCTCAATTTAAATTCTTTTTAACACGCTTTTATTAGCTTCACCTGTATGTATGTTTGTAACCGCTCAGGGAGAAAACAAAAAATCTATATTGTAAAAAAAGACTTTCCCTAAGTGAACGCTGTGGCTGTGAGGTAGAGCTCCGCGCTACGAACCTAAAGGTCTAGCGTTCGAGCTCAGTCAGGGGAGATTTTTTAAAAGTGGCTTTTGTTTAATTCTAAATTATTTTAATTAACGACTTAAATATATGTAAACATTATGGTGTGTCACTCACACGATTTTCTCTTACCCTGCATTTTAATACTAAGATAGATATTTTGTGCTTTTTAGTTCACATTTCTATAAAAGCGTGTTCTTTAATTTTTTAAAACTATAATATTATTGTTATTTTTTTTTCAATAGGTGACATCTTATACTGAACTTGAATAACATATTTCACTTTATTAAGATTTGTGCAAAGTAAAGGTATTAAAATACGATTTATAGAAATACCTCTCATAGAAAGCAAAGTGTTGGGGGTACTTTCGGGTAAGCTTGCACACAAACCAGTAGTGGTATAGTGTAACCACGTTTCCTACGCCTAGCAATGAGGACGAGTCCAAAAGCTTGGAGGGTTGCCAAGCTGACCGACAGGTTGAGATTTAGTAAACATCTAGTCATTGACAGTGTTCCCTTATTGCTTATTTTCTCTCAACGATAAGATTATCTCCCCTATTTTAACAGTGGACTCGTTTAGTCTGCGCAGAGGCTTCCATGGTCACAAGAAATGAGGTAAAGAATATTTACTCCATTTTCTGAAATTGAACTTGAATTACATATATCAGTTTCAATAATTTCCACAAATATTTACGGGAGTTAGAACGCGGACAGACAGACAAACCGAAGTGATAAACCCTTTTCGACTTTGTTGGAAAGTGTTAAAAAATGTTTTTTAAACATATTTTTTGAATCTTAAATTTCTCAACAGCCTCAAAGTGAAAGGAACATGACAAATTTTAGATTTTAATCCCTTGCTTTTCATGCTGTAATGGCGAGTAATAACTTTGGGGTTACAAGTCGAATTTTCAGATGTATTCAGTTGGATATAAATTGATGCCGATTACATTTGAGGATTAGTCGCTCTCTTAGAGGAGAAATAACTCTCTAAGGTCGCTCTACAGGTGGAGTTGTCATCGCACTTATTTATTTATTTTTTTATAACACATACATAGGGTAAGTGCACCAGTGATTGACACTTTTAGAGCAATCTCTGATGTTTTTAATGTTCTAGTCCTGAGAAAATATTTTTAGAAATCTTAAGTTAGTACATAGGGTATGAAAGACATTCAGAACCACATAATATGTTAAAATATGTACATTTGATAACAATTATTATTATTATTTTTTTATGAATTTTTATTTGACACCCACTCAATGTTCCAGTAATTGACACTGCCAGTTTTTCATTTTATCAGTAATTGGCACCCTATGCTCCAGTGTTTGGCATAAAATGTTAAAATTCTTATACGTAAAATATATGATTTTATTATTTTTCTTATTTATTAATTATTTCGGGATAGATGTCAATTACTGGAGCACCTACCCTATATATATATATATATATAAGTAATAGTCAATCAGGAAAAATAAAATTGTATATGGAGTTTCAATATTGATATATTTCAAAAGAACTCGTCAATTCTTTTAAAACGAATGACTGGAGTTATAGATCTATGATAATTTAAAACAAATATATATATATTTCATTAAAAAAAAAAAAAAATCCTCAGATATTCCAACAAAATTGAATTTCTTTGAAACCGAGTGTTTGATATATCTCTGAGATTCATTGTGAAAAAAAAAATAATGATTTTATTAAGTAATTTGTATTGTGTGAAATTGCATACGAAAATATGAAAGAAAATGTTATGGTAGCCACAACATACTAGTTTTTACTATTAATATCATTATCACTACACTAATCTTTTAATAACAGAGCTGCCAACATTTTTAACTTTTAAATCAGAATCGACACCAGTATTTTTAAATGGAATATGTTATATATATTTTCGACGATTAATATTGAAACGACGATTATTGAAAACAGCTATAAAAATTTTCCGTTTTGAAGTCTCCCTTGAAAAATGGGAGACTTGGCACCTATGTAATAACATCACTGAGTAAAATTAAAAATTATAAAGCTATCCATAACTATTTCATACTTTTACAGAGCTCAAAATAAAGTAAATTAAAATAAATAAATCAAGAGAATATAAACATTGCCGAAATGCTAGTTACGGAATAAGTATCCAATTACCAGCCGGATTAAAAAGTTTAGAAGTTATTTTCGAACCTTAATTAAATTTCTTAATAACGTCAAAAGTGAAACGAACGTGACAAAAATTTTAGATTTAAATCCCTGGCTTTAATGATGAGCGATAACTTGGGTGTTATACATTGAAACTTCATAAGATGCGTAAAAAAGAACACACCCAAAAATGTTACTTTGTCAGATGTAGGTAAATGATTGATATATGATTCCTTACTACAGAAGGGGGGAAAAAGTGAACAGGATCTTTACAACATGCTAGAGGGTACAGACAAAATCTGTTACGAAGAACTTAGAACCAAATGTGTCACATTAAAAATAAATAAATAATAATAATAATGATTTTTTCTCGCTCACTCTTTTTTAATATCTAAAGTAAATGCAAGATGACCCACAAGTATAAATCAACGTTGACAACTACATGATTATGGAAAATAAAAATTAGTGTATGAAATGCATTATTTCGGCTTGTCTCATTAAGTCACTGATAAGTAATGTTTTTAGAAGAGAAAATAGTCTGGTGTGGCACTCACCTTACTTTATCTGACCTTGCTAGCTTGAAAAAAAAAATGCATATATTTATATGTGAAAAAAGGAGCTAGTTTCTCTCATTCCCTTGTTTGAATATGGTACAGTCGGTAACAAAAGTGTCCGAACACTAGCAAAAAATCCTATGTCAAAAAAAAGTACACTTCATACGGTTTTGTTAAATAAATCCTTATCGAATCATGTTCTTATATTGACTAAGAACAGAATTCGACAAGGATTTATTTAACAAAACCGTATAAAGTGTACTTTTTTTACATAGGAATTTTTGCTAGTGTTCGGACACTTTTGTTACCGACTGTACTTATTTAAGAGCGCCAACAACATATTAACGTCGGCGACAGCCAAAGCCTTTATTCTACTACAGGGAAATTTTTTTTTCCACACTTACTCATTACCTATGCGCATCAATTTCAAGACATTCTAAAAATGTTCGCGCGGAAAAGAGAGCGACAGATGGACAGACAAACAAACGTAATTCTTAAACACTTTTCAACTTTGCTTAAAAGTCTCAAAAAGAGCACATAAATAATATTAAAATATACCAAATTAAAAAGAATAAAAAACATTTTCATCATAAGCGATGCATTCACAAGCCTATGAAAAGTGGAAAAGAAAATATATAAAACTTATATATAGGAGACCTATGAATAATGCTACTAGTATATTATGAAGATTTAGGAAATCTCACGAATTCAGTACGTTTAATTGGGGAGGAAGGGGTGAAGGCTTTTTTAGAAAATACAGAATATTGAATCAGTACAAAAACCCTTAACGGGTTAAAAGTTTGTGACGCAGCTACTTTATCGCTATAAAATTTTGAAATATGGGTCTTAAAAATAATGATATAAATTTTAAGTGACGCTTTACTATTAGTTAAAATATACGTAGATTTTCTTATTTGATCATTTGCTTTTTTCTTTTATTTATATTTACAATGCAAACATAATATTTTTAACTTCAAGATAAGACAAATATATTAAATATACTCACTGATACTTTTTCATTTGCACTTCAATTTCAAAATAACAGTTTTAAAAGGAATGATATAAAAATTCCAGTGACTCCTCGGTGTCATTTTAAAAGATTTGTTTTTAGATTCCATTAAAATTACCTTTGTTTTGTCTATTAAAGTATATTTACACATTGAAACAGTGCTTTTAATTTTCAAATATACTGTCAAATAATCACACTTTCACTGAGTTTGCATTATAAATTGAAATTATTTATTTCAATAAATTGATTTGTCTTTTGCGTCACGCTATCCAAAACTGCAAACAAAATTTGTGCAAATGTATTCTTTGCATCACACTATCTCTTTGCACAAATTTTCACTTAGTTGGATACTATGATACAAAGTAACATTTACATAAATTTTACTCACAGTTTTGGATAGCGTGACGCAAAAGACAAATCAATTTATTGAAATAAATAATTTCAATTTATAATGCAAACTCAGTGAAAGTGTGATTATTTGACAGTATATTTGAAAATTAAAAGCACTGTTTCAATGTGTAAATATACTTTAATAGACAAAACAAAGGTAATTTTAATGGAATCTAAAAACAAATCTTTTAAAATGACACCGAGGAGTCACTGGAATTTTTATATCATTCCTTTTAAAACTGTTATTTTGAAATTGAAGTGCAAATGAAAAAGTATCAGTGAGTATATTTAATATATTTGTCTTATCTTGAAGTTAAAAATATTATGTTTGCATTGTAAATATAAATAAAAGAAAAAAGCAAATGATCAAATAAGAAAATCTACGTATATTTTAACTAATAGTAAAGCGTCACTTAAAATTTATATCATTATTTTTAAGACCCATATTTCAAAATTTTATAGCGATAAAGTAGCTGCGTCACAAACTTTTAACCCGTTAAGGGTTTTTGTACTGATATCATTACTTTTTAGAGGTTATTGATCAAAAAATTAAAACAAGTCCTTCCGGCTCATAGGACGGTTAGGTTGATTTATCTTTTCTTAAGAAGTTGCCACCATTTTTTCAAAATGGCAGCTACATTTTATTAATGAATTTGATGGATTTATTAATGAGGGCTATGTATATATGGAGTTTTAAGCAAATCGGTTCAAGGATAATTGTGATAATTTTCAAGTGGCCACCATTTTGAAACAAAAGGACAGAGTGACTGAGATGCCCAGTGAACTTATCAAAGGTACTTGAATGATATGTCAACTGTGCAAACGTGATTCGAACTGATTCAGTATTACAAAAGTTATTGTAAGAAAAAAAATTTAAGTGGCCGCCACTTGGAAACAAAATGGTGGAGCAAGTTGCCTAGCAAACTTATCCAAGATATTTGAATTGTAAGTTCACTTCCCAACTTTGATTTGAACCAGTTTAGTATTCTAAAAGTTACTATGGTGGTGCATTTTCAAGTAGCAGCCTGATTTCAAGCGGCTGCAACTTGGAAACTAAATATTGGTACAAAATTCATTCAAGATATTGGTGTGATAAGTTCAATGTCCAACTTGAACTGATTCAGTATTTCAAAAGGTATTCTGATGATAAATTTACAAGTGGTATCCTGATTTGAAATGGCCGTACTAAAGATATCGGTCATTTTGTTAAAAATGGCAGATAAAATTCATTAATAAATACTTGGTTGAGACCTTTATGTGGTCAATGTAAACATCAAAATTCAAAATGTGGATTTGAAATTTTCACGTAGCTGCCACTTGAAAACAAACTGCAGAGCAACTAAGTTAACGAACTCATCTAAGATATTTGTACGATAAGTTTGCTGTATAACTTTGGTTCAATTCAATTTTGAGTATTATGTCAAGTTATCGTAATCACAAAATTTCCATTACAAAAAAACCCAATTTATACATCTTTTACATTTATACGACCTTTTAGTGAAGTCCTGATTCATTCCTATTCATTTGAATGAAAAATTTCTTTGTTTATAAGTCACACAATATTAGTTATGTCTTTTCCACTTTTCTAAAATTCACAAAATTTCTTGACTGGTCATTATTTTACCATTCTAAATATAAATTTTGATGAGTATGTGAACTTTGATATTATATCATGACTTTGGAGTTATTCACAATCTATTAACTAATTAAAAACAAATTGTCTGATGCTAATTTAAGTGATAATGATGTAGAATGTGAAGAAGTTATTCTTAAGAGAGGACAATACCTAATCTTGGCAACAGCTATGGCCTATCTTATGGGAAGATCTATTTTCATAACTAGGGGGCTCTGCCCCCTGCTCGCTCCGCTCACCAACCCCTGAGGGAGGCTTCGCCTTTCCCCGACTCACTTTACTTGTTAACACATGCAGAGCTCTGCCCGCCTATCCGCTGCTTTCCTTTCACTGAATAGGAATGTTAATAGTGCATAACACAAGACAAAAGCAGAAAATTATTATATAAATCCCCATATTCAATGTCAAATTGAAATATGTAATATTTAATAGCACATTATTTTATTTTTATAAAAATCATGCTTAAAATCAGTTTTTTTTTTTTTTTTTTTAATAGAAAGAAATCCGTAATATCCAGACTATTTTCTATTTATAGCTTTAGTATATCACCTTTGTTTTTTAACTATAGATCAGGACCGCGGCACCCCAGTCGATAGCACGCCAACCTCGTAATTGGAAGATTGCGGGTTCGGTACTCGAGCTGGCCAAAGACCATTGTGTACACTAATGGTGGCTGGTGCACGTAAAATCTGTTGTGGCGACAATATCCTCCATAGTCCCATCAAAACTATACCTTTTTGGGTCACTGAAGCGGGGGAGCCATCTCTTCCGTGTAGGATAAAAAATGTGATGGCATGTCTCCGAAACATACCTAGGGGTGTGCCCCAGATCGTCGCCAATTATCCATAGTGCAGTAATGGCCAATGTCATATCCAACCTATCTAACTACCTACCTACCTACAACCATGGATATTTTAATTTTCCCATGTAAGAAAATTTACTTTCTAAAAGTAGAGAAAAAAAGTTATTAATAGCAACACTGACATTTATTTTTTACAACCATGGTTCCGAGCAGCGGTATAGCCAGTCCATAAAGCACCGAGCTCATAATTGGAAGATTGCTGATTCGATACTTGAGCCGGTCAAAGACCGTCGTGTGCACTAATGGTGTCTGGTGCACATAAAATCTGTCGTGGCCACAAAGTCCTCCATGTTCCCATCAAAAATATACGTCTGGGGAATCTCCTCCATGGAGGATCAAAATTGTGATGTCTCTGGTGTATGTCTCGGGAACATCCCTAGAAGTGCTTCCCAGACAGTCACCAATTACCCATAGCGCAGTACTTGGGCGATGTTAAATCCAACCTACCTACCTACAACCATGGATCGTATTTTATTTTTCCCGTGTAAAATGACTTCATGACAGAAGACCAACGTCACTGGGATAAACTTTTTTCAAGGTGGCAAATAGAGTACTTTCATAAATTTGTCGTTTATAGCTAATAACTTCTTTAATTAAAATGATAGAAATTTCTAAGCAGCTGAAATGTCTTCCTTGAAGTATTCGGAACACATTGATACCTCTCATGATGCGAAGGACCCTGCCCTCCGCGAGAAGATGCTGTCGCAGACAAAAAAAATTTGACGCTAGCGACAGTAATTTTTTTTTAAATATATATAGAGAGAGAGATTACTCATTACCAAATGTAGTTTTTAAATTCCGTTTTCACTTTCAGAAAATTCACAACCATTAAATTGGTACTCATTTTCGAAGAAATTGATTTTTAAAAATTTTTATATATTTTTTTCGTTCAAAAATGCAAATTTTCACACAAATTGCTTTTTTTAACCACAAAATGAAATACTAAAAATTTAAAAAATCAATTTTTGGAAAATGGGTACTAATTTAACGACTTTGAATTTTCTGAATATATTTCTTATTTTAATTTTGTAAAAAAAAATTATTACTTAGTAATAGAAATTCCAGATGACAAAAATACAAAATTAAATTTTACTTCCACATAGAAAAGTTATTTATTTATTTTTCACAAAAGTAATGTCTTTAATAATATAAATGTGACATGTGTATGACTGTATATATATATATATAATCAATTTGATAAATATGCAGAAACTTAAAGAGAAATAATAAAAATGTTGAGTGACTCCAGTCGACTTTCTGAACATGAAAGTAATTCACTGTTGTTTAAATAAAATAACGTAAGAGAAGTCATTAAATAAACAATCGAGAAAATTATTTGATTATTTGCTCACAAATAATATATTGTTTAATGGAATGGAATGCATCCAAATTATTTTGTGTATATCTGTAAAAGAACTAATAGTGTTAGATTCACCAAAATGTATAGATAGTTTGTGTGACATATACTTAAAATTTGTATATGAATTCAAAGCTCAATCAAATAAGGCTTCAGACGCCATCACATTTTAAATAAATTCAGACTATAGGCCATAATGTTACAGAATTTTTCGTTATTTCCCTGTAATAAAAACTATAAATGCTAGATTCAGCAAAATATATCTATACGATTCATTCAACAGTGACTGATAACATGTATATAAAAGTTTCAGCTGAATTGAATAAGGAATTCAGATGCTATCACACTTTAAATTATTTGAGCCCATAGACTATAATGATAAAGAATTTATCTTTGTGTCCTGGTTAAAATAAATAAATAAAATTGTGCTAGATTCTCCAAGATGTATACAGTTTGTACTGCGATAACCTATAACATATGCACCAACTTTTAGCTCATTTGAATAAAGCATTTAGACAATATTGTGTTCACTCTACTCAGATATGTACATACATTATCGTAAAATAGCAAAAATGAACTCATGGAACTTCAAACATGTAGATACACCAACTTCACGTCAAATTTTTGTTATAATTACAATACTTTCCTTACCTATGTATTTTCAGAAAGTAAAAAATTCCATGAAATATATGTGAATCATTCATTTCATCATGCTTAATAACAAAATTTTTAAAGGTGTTTACGACTATGAGGGAGGAGATGATAATGTAGTTGAAAGCAGTGGAGGGGGGGGGGAAAGGAGGGGAATTAAAATTGAAACTATAAACTATACTTTTGCACCCAATTCACCCTTAGAAATAGATATATTTATTTATTAAATATTGTTAACTTTGCATGCCTATTTCAATCATTTATGTCTATTTTGAAATATTTAAATTGATTTTAATTACATACACAGGTTTAACCTGGCAAAAAAATTACTTTAGCATTTTAGCGAAAATAGGCAAGCACTATTTTAGCTTTTTCGAAAGTTAATTAATTCTTTGGATACCATTGATTTCTTTTACGTACAAGGAACATCACCCAAGCGTCCGGCTTGGATTTCAATGAGAGAGAGGCGTTTCTTTCATATTTGATATGCTATCAAATTTTACTCAAAAATATGCGAAAAATTTGTATTTATACAGCAAATGAATACTCAAATGAATAATTCAGTTGAAATAATTTTCAGTACTACTATAAATTTTCATTTGTATTTAGTATTTTTAAGTCACACCCAAAGTCGGAGCTTACTGTTGATATGTGGCTGATGTGGTTTTTAACATTTTAAAAATTCAATAAATAGAGAAAACATGGATGATAGCAAAAATTTCTGTGATAAAAAATATTTGGTACATGCTCTCTATCAGAAATTAAAGTTTCATTAAAATCACAGCCAGACACGGTGTTCCTTGTTAGCTTTGTTATCCTCAATTTTGTTTTCTATTCCTTTTGTTCATTGATGATTTTAACCAAGCATCCATATTTGTGACTTTAAAAATATGAATCAGGAAAACCATGTTTTGATTTCAACAATAGAAAAAGAGGTACTCATATCATACATGTAAAATGAAAAAGCAATTTAAAAATTAAATAAAGTGTAGTGGTAGATAATCGTGAAATACTAGTGCTAAGAATGCTTCTATGAAGCAAATTCTGACATAGTTTTAAATATTTTTGCATTTAAATTCAATCATTAAAAATAAATCCAAATTACTATACAAATAATGATTCCCAAAAATTTCAGTTCTTTCGTAGTTTTTGCCTGCAAATATTACAAAAAAAAAAAATCTGAGTTATTATATAGAGATATTTTATATAGTTATCCAGTTTTAGCTTTTTAGTGAAATTCTGACCAACATGTTTTAGCAAAATGCTAAAAAAACTTATGGCAGTTTAAACCCTGCACAGGGTTCAGGAATTTATTAAAAAATATGGTCGCCAACAAAAAATTATGGTAGCCCATAAAAAAATATTCTCCAACATTTTCTTTCTTTCTTTTTTTCTTCCGTTTCAAAATTTACTTGAATATAGCAGGGGTGCAGAATATGTCCGAACGTGTGAACGATGTTCGGGGGGAAATTCTGGCTGTCTGGGGAAATTTTGAATAATTATTATCTTAGAATAAAATAAAAATGAAAACGGAAGTAAGAAAAAATTACTGAAAAAACAAATTTTCGAATATTAAACTACAAATTAACAGCTGTATTCTTCTTTTACAAGTGTATTCCCTTTAAATACCCGTTACCCCCTCCCCCCCCCCCCCAAAAAAAAAAAAAAAAAACTTTCAGATAATAGGTTGATGCGTTATTTTTGGGGAAATTTCAGAGGTCTGAACATTTTCTGCACCCCTGGAATATAGAAATTAAGATTCTATATACCAATTATTATACCAACTAAAAATCAATTATTTATTAGGCTGGAATGATTTATTTTTTACATCAGGAAACACTTGTTTAAATTTAACATCATGAAACTGGTTTTATTATTTTCACTAAATTAATACACCATCGGCAATGGTACATCATTACACAGGTACAAAAATTCAGCACCAGATCGATAGCATGCACAGACAGGAGCAGTGTAAACCAATTCCCTAAAACGGTGCAATAATTTAACACAGAGTTGTGAAACATGCACGGAGATGTGTAAATTCCCTAATTCAACACAGTGTCTCAAAAAGTGGTGAGGGCAAAACAGCGAAAGTAGAATTGGAGCCTGATTTCGGGACCAATTCTTTCACCAAAATATATATATTAAAAAAAAAAAAAATCCTTAAAGTTGAAAACATTATTACTAGTTTTAAAAAATATTGGTCGCGAATGGCGACTGTATTTCACAAGCTCTCACATACACATAATGATAAAGAATTGTTTTATATATATGGAAAGAATAAAGGTAATTTTTAATTTAGGACTCGCAAATAATTAATAGTGGACAAAATGGTATTTTGTCCGGGGCGATTTTAACCAGGTTTTTTCCACTGGAAAAAACCGAACAACCCTGACCCAAAGTACCCCATGTTTTAAAATCATTAATTACATTAAAACTATTAAAACATAAACGAGGAGCAAACATTCAAACCATGTTTTCACCTTTAGATACAATTTTTTAGACCAAAAAAAAAAACTAATAAATTAAAAAAATAACTCTTTTTTTTTTTTTTTTTCTTTTTTAAGAAAAAACTTGATTTGAACATTTGCTCCCCAAATGTTTCAATTCGATAAAATGTTAAAGTAAACATATATAATGTGCAGTATATACCTAAATTTGGAAAATATATAGCAGCATGTTAATTAGCAGCACTGTTTGAAAGTACTTGTTTTGATTGAATTGCCATCTTCAAAAACTAAAATATTTTTTGTGTCAATTTCAATTTCAATGTTGCTAATATATTTTCAGTATATAATTATAGGTAATGATGATGTATATAAATGTGAATTCTTGTAGGCATATGAAATTATTAGTTTTCATTTCATTTCATGAAATATAATTCATACCCAAATCCAAAATTATCCCTATTCTATTAGCAATTCATGAAATGCATAAGATTTGCAGCTACAAGGAAAATAAATTACAAATATACGCTTCCATTACTATGATTTAGAGGCAAGTGTTTTATAGTTTTATTTTCTAAAATGTAGTTATTCATATTTCCGAAAAGTAAATAAATGTCTGTTGATCTGTTGGCTAAAACAAAAATATCTTCAAGTATAAACAAATCACTTGTAACCTCTATTTTTCGAATATGCCTGTTTTAAAGTTCCACACTTCAATATTCAAACATTTACTTGAGAAATTAATCTTCTAAAATACAAAATATTAATTTAAACTAAATGTAATTTAATTCACTTTAATTAATAGTAAATTCTGTTTCTAAACAAAAAAGAAAATGCAACTTATTCATGCACTATGTTCCAGTGGCGGATCTAAAACTTTTTTTTTTTTTTTTTTTTTTTTTTTTTTTGGGGGGGGGGGGGGGGGGGTAAGATTTTTCAAGATGTTATTCCATATCAATGAAAAATTTCCAATTGTAATATTCAATTATCAGGAGTCGATCCAGGTTTTAATTTTTGGGTCCCTTTTTTGTGAAAAACAAAATATTTTTGTGAAATTTTTATTTATTTTTGTGAAATATAAAATATTTTTGTGAAAAAGTAAAATACTGTGCAAAATTTTTCGTTTTTACAATCATTTTATGCAATGTTTAATATCAGGTTAATAGTTTCGTTGAGCCAAATTAAGGCATTAATTAAAAATAATACTGAAAACATGAAAACATCTAATAAAAGTATCATTTTTATTAAAAAAAATCTTGTGAAGGGACTCATTTTATGAATTTGAATTTTGTGAAGGGTCCCTTTTCATGGATTTGAATTTTGTGAAGGGTCCCTTTTTATGAATTTAAACTTTGTGAAGGGTCCCTTTTTATGACTTTGAATTTTGTGAAGGGTCCCTTTTTACTATGGGGAATTTTGTGAAGGGGCCGCAAAAGGGACCCAAATTTTGCCTGGATCGACCCCTGATTATGAATGTCAGTACTTTTAGCCTAGCCCCCCCCCCCTAGATCCAGCGCTGCTATGTTCTTGCATGCATGAGCATACCACAGTTAAAAAGAAAAAAGTGGCAGAATGGCTCTTTTTGCAATGTTTACCGCAAGAGAGTTTTCTGTTTTCAGTGGTGTACAGAATGAAATTCAAGAGGAAAAGAAAAAGTAAAGATATTAACAGACATGTTACTTTTCAGCCTTTTTAAGCTTGAAAATTATTATTCTTGGGATCAATGCAAATCTGCATTAAAACTTTTTGGACATGTGTAGGGGGGGGGGGGGTCAGCCTGAATTTGTGCAATATATTATTAGCAATTTCTATGTGATTGGCTTTCAAGAAATGTCAAATTCAAACTTTGAGAAAATGAAAAAGAAATAGCTCTTCAACTGCATTTTCCTAATAAACTAGAACTACATTATTCTGCTAATCAATTGCCCCAGCAAACAATGCTTCTACAGAATAAACTTATTTTCAAGTATACGTAATAAGTTTGTCTGTTTTTTAAGCACTTACAACTATTTTAATTATAATTAATATGATATTCAATATGAGATTTATTGTTCTGATTTTGTTTATTGTGTGTGCATGTATGCAATCAAATTTAACATTATTTTTATTATTGAAAAATTTATATTGTGTCAGTTGCCTGATACCACTTTTGAGGGGGGGGGGGGATCGGGAAAAGTTCAGCCTTTTTCTGTAAGATTGTACCATGTCTGTATTAATTAAAACTTTAGCTCTACGAAAATAATCAGTTTTAGACACTTTTCATGGTTAATCTGTTTATTTAATGATTTTGGCCGAATGCCGAATATTTGTCCAGCTAATTACTGACAATCAGCTGTCAACTTCCTAATTTTTTTCGAACTATTTAAATAGTACCATCTACATTTAGTAATATTTTACTTTTTTAATTATGAGAAATTAACATAAAAAATTCCTTTTCAGAAATGGTGATTGATTTAAATGTAGAAAATTACTAGAAAATATTACAATACACAGTGGCATGATGCTGAGCTCACAGCAAAGAAAGTTATTAACTGTTAGATTTCTCAATAAATACTTAAACTTTCTTAGATGACAACATCATGTTGCACCCCAGCAATAAGAAATAATCTTTGAGAAAAATCAACTTAAAGATAACAATAAAGCATTGACTAGCTTACAATAAAACTAACAAAAATGCCTCTCACTCAGGTGGATAAACTGCATGATATAGCTTAGGTGGGACATTTTTCATCCCAGTGACATAAAATTTTGTAGCTGTCTGCAACAGGTTTTTAAAATTTCGTAATCTGTACTCAAAAAGCCTGAAAGCTGAAAGCGGCAATCTGGGAGGAGGGGGGGGGGGGTGTTAACAACAGTGGTGATCTCGTGCAACAATACACAATACAATTTTACTACAAAATAATATAGTATAAACAATTATAAAATAATAAGTTTAACTCATTCAATTAAATATTTCATAGCAATGTTTGACACAACACAATATAAATAATAAAAGTATTAATTTTAGTTTTGATACAGAAATTTTTATAAGTGAATTTTGAAGTGGAGGAGAAGTTTTGGAGCAGTTTTAAATGAAATTAGCACTTTCCTACATTCCCGTAGAATCTCAGTAACAGGTAACAGGAGAAAAAGAATACATGCATAACACTGCCTATCAAGGGAGATCTAGGCTCCTAGGTCGCCCTTGTTAAGCACTGTTTTGTGTGTTCCTACCAAGACACCTATAGGGAGCTCTAGAGTTCCTACCACAGAGCGTCTAAGACGTCATACATCAGTAGCACATTGTCGTGGGCAAAAATATCTAAATTGCAGACAATTTTTTATGACTGCAGACAAAAACTGTCTTAAAGTTGTGGGAAATTTTTTTTTTAGTAGTACAGACAAAGAGTGTCTGAAAGTTAGGGTCAATTTTTTTTATTAGTGCAGACAAAAACTATCTGCAAGCCGTTTTTCTGTGTCTGCGACTATGTCGCCGTGTTGCGGCGTTTCTGCCACTGGGCTTTTCATATGACATAAACTCAAATTCACTATTTTTTTACTTGTATCATGTATCACCTTTTTTAACGGGGGTGGACATAATATTTGTTTGATCTCCTAAAATGTCCTAGATGGCAACATTATCTAAAATACGTGCACTCCTTGTTAACTCGATTTTAAAGATATAATCTTTATTTAAGTACTGTTGTTAACAAAAACAACTTTTGTTAGATATTAGTGCTACACCAAATAGAACTTTGACCGAGTAGTTGCTGAGTGCTTGGACGAGCACCGGATACCGAGTAGTTGCAAGAAAGAATAATTGAAGCATACATGAAAATTTGCACATCTTAAAATTACAAAAAAAAAAAAATAAAAGGCTTTTGAACATAAAATTTAGTTAAATGGTAAACAGCACGCTTTCATACAGAACTTTTGTAGTGTATTTACATAATTAGGTTCATTGCTACATTTTGATACTTTCAGCATAGTGAATTACTAAAACCAAAACTGATAACTTTATTCTTAACATCTTTTTTAGATGTGAAATTATCATCCTCAGATAATTCTTAGAGATTATAAAAGTTATTATGTTGTAAGACTTAATTAAAAAAAAAAAAAATAATAATAATTGTGTATTACGGCGATCGTAAGCAAAAAATATTTCAGGAATAGCTTGAAAAAGAAAAAAAAAGTGCAAATTTTATTGATAAGCAGCGAAATAACAGCAAGTATATATCATTATTTTCTAGGTTACCGAGCAATACATAAACATGGAACTAAAAAACAGGCATATTATGATTACAGGCGATTATGAGTAATAATTTGTTTAGGCTTGGCAGTGCAAACAGATCAAAGATAAGATATAAACACATTTACTGACTATTCGAAAAAAAATATGTAACCATAATAAAACACGTACCTCCGAATTCTAATGTTGGTTTAAATATTATTTTCTTTGTAGATGCAAACATAGTATTAGGTTTCGCTTTTCTCAAATCATTTACTAAAACCTTCCAGTATCATATAATTTAGGGTTATAAACTAGAATATCTTATTTCTTTATTAAATAATACACTTCGAAGTAATCTATAAAAGTAATATATAAAATAGAAAAACCTAATGAAAATGAAAGCTTAATTGGCGGAGGAATACAGTGCAAAACCTCGATGGTAAACAATTAGCGCCTGTCTACAGCGAGTCAGCGAGCGCCAAAAATTTTGGATGTACGCATGCGCTCCAAAGATCATGAACCATGGTATAAATTTGTGTGCATGAGTGATAAACTTTTTCGCTTTAAAAAGAAATTAATTCATTATAAATAACGATGAAATAGAATATCTATGATTACAAAATACTTCTTTTACTTTAAATATTATCTAAATAATTTTTTGAGGAAATGGGAAATTTTAAAATTAAAAATATTTTCTTCATAACAAAAAGTTATTGACTGCATTCACGTTGGTCAGCCAACCAACAAAGCCTTGCAAGCAAGAAGTAAAAACCGATTTACGGCCATTTTTGCCGAAGAAAAGCATGCAATTGGCGGAGTAATATAGTTCTATTTTTAAAACAATTTTTATAAAAAACAAGAGTTTTCCTGAAAAAAACGAAGACGTTACTAGATTAAGAAAGATCCTATTAACAGCATATATTAATTATATGAAAATCCTTCGAGCCGTTTTAGAGATATTTTTCAGAATTTAGTCCATTACACCAATCGTTTTCCCTTTTTGGCTTTAAATTGAGATTCAGATCTCAAAACATACTGCATGTAGAAATGTAAAATTTTAAGGATAGATTAAGACCGTAGATAAAAGACTATTTTGAAAAGATCAGAACAAAATATGGCATATTTGCTGAGATATTAAGTGTCGGCTTTTACAAATCTCTCTGATGTCAAACTAGCCGTATATATGAGTTCGCAGCGTTCAGTTTGGGCTTCCGCTTGCGTCACTCGAAAAACTGCCGTTTTTCATGATTTGCTGAAGAAGTACGAGAGTTGGAAGGGGATTTGATACTTCCTGCACAGAGAAAACGGAAGAATCGTATATTGAAATTCTACGAAAAAATGCATATAGTTGAACAAAACTATCGGAAGTAATTCTATAAAGGTAAATTAAATTATTCAAATAAGAAAAATGTTGGATTTTGGAGAATTGCCATGTTTCGGTACTATTAAAAGAAAAGTTAGAAAAGATATTTATCGACCATATGATCAAAACTCGACCTTTTTTTTTTTTTAAATAAGCCTTTAAATGATATATACATTCAAAATTTCCTTTTAAACAATGTACTTAATAATAATTATTTTACCCATGGTTGGACGGTTGGACGAATTAAAACGAATGGTTGAACCATCGATCTGCGATAATTTAAAATAAAGTTATCGATTTTTTTCATAAAATAATAATAATAATAGTGTAATATTGAGAACAAAATTGACTTTATATATATATATATATATATATATATATATATATATATTTAATGTTATACTACTTCTCTGATTTGAAAATCGTCTGCATTATCTTGGAAGATAATCTTTACTGAATTTTTAATAAATTATTTTTACTGAGTGAATTTGTATAGGAAAATACAGAAGAAAGTCATGTGGTGGCCACAACATACTAGTTTTTTAAATTTTAGTTTCTCTGTGTTTAATACAAATTTTGAGCACGCAATATATCAAGAGCTAGCGCATTGAATTTCATAAAATAATTTATTCAGTTGGATTACGATGAAAATCGCTGTTGATTAAATCGTGGCATTTATTGCCACACAAGCATACTACTTTTTTCAAGATTGATGCGACATTTGTATCGTAGTATCCTGATATGGAAACAACTTGATGTGTAAAATGCTTATCACATGAAACTATGTTCATTCAATTTCAAGTCCAGTCAGTTGTATTATTGATTGTTAGTTGTATTATACACAATTTTTCACATTGAGTTTCAGAACAGTATCTGTTTAATAATAATAATAATAAAAAAAAAATAAAAAAAAAAAAATAATAATAATATTTTTGCTTCGAAACTAATTTTAATTTTTCGGATTACTTCGCATGCAGTCAAAAACTTTTTTTTTTTTTTTTTTTTTTTTTTTTTTTTTAATTAAAGAAATAACAATAATAACAATAATAATAATAATAATGCATTGAAATTTTTCATTCATGATTTCGAATCTATATAACTATTACTCCTGGATGGTACAAGGTAATGTTTAAATATTTAAACTTAAAAATTTCGTAACACAACATAAAATAAAGGGAAGCATTACCGTTTTTGAAAGGATGTGGTCTCTCTTGCTTTTGCCTCCAAGGTAGATTTTTGCATCTGAAGAAGAAAGGCCACGTTCCTTAGAAACTGGTAGTGCTTCCCTTTATTTTATGTTGTGTGAAGAAGTTTTAAGTTTAAATATTTATTGTACACCAGTTCTTTATTTTATAACAAGGTAATATACAAGTAATAAATGAAATAACTCGTACCGTGCCAGTACAAAATTAATTGTGAAGCAACGGGTAAAATACCATCGCTAATGTCTCAAATGGTTTATTAATTGCATTAATGATCAATTACAGTCGGTAACAAAAATGTCCGAACACTAGCAAAAATTCCTATGTAAAAAAAGAACCCTTCATACGGTTTTGTTAAATAAATCCTTATCGAATCATGTTTTTACACTGACTAAGAACAGGATTCGACAAGGATTTATTCAACAAAACCGTATGAAGTGTACTTTTTTTACATAGGAATTTGTGCTAGTGTTCGGACACTTTTGTTACCGACTATACATATAATGATAACGAATGCGTTATGCATTTGTTCTCAGTGATTCTTACACGAGATATGATATGTTTCCAAAATGGGCGATTTGACACATAATTGGGGTAGAACAGATGTTGAAAAACTGCAAAACCCTTTTAAATTAGTTTTCTTCATCCCTGTTTGATATAATTAAAAAAAAAAAGAACATATCCATTGTTTTAAACCACAGCACTCGAATTAGCTGTTTTTGCTGATTTGTTTTCTTTGCTGATGTTCTGCAGAAAAACAAACATCTTTCTTTGAATAAAAAAAAAAAAAAAAAAAAAAAAAAACAGAAGTTACATTACAAACTTTTTGAAAAAATTACCAACGAAGCTAGGCGTTTCAATACTTAATGTAAAAAAGAAAAAAATATATTTATCTTAGTTATTTGCAGAGAAAAAATTCTTAAAAAATTGTTCCCGCAGCGGGAGCTTTGGCGCCTAATGGGCTAATATGTACGGCGCGAATTTGTATAGAAAAATATAGAAGGAAGTTCAGAGACAGGAAAGTTTTAAAAAATCTTGAAGTATAAGGTAACCTTTGAAAAGTTTCATTCCTGATGCTAATTTTCTAACGATGAAGATTCGAGATTATTTATTTCGATCCGAACTAATTGCTGTGTTTTATTATATTTTATATTGTTTGCTTACAAAGTTTATATTCATCATTAAGGCTCCGCACTCTCTCTTACGATTTCTCCGTCTCTAGTCACCAAATTCTATGCAAGTCTACGACGAAATTTGTTTATAGAATTACTCATTATCTAACTGATGTTTTTAAATTCCGTTTCCACATTCAGAAAATTCACAACCGTTTAGTTAGGACCTGTTTTCCCCAAACTAATATATTTTTTAATTTTAATTCTTCATTTTAACAGCTAAAAAAAAAAAAAAAAAAAAAAAAAAGAGAAAAATGCATTTAGCGTAAATTCGTATTTTTAGATTCAAAATTCTAAATTTTTAAAAATATATTTTTAGAAAACGAGTACTATGTATTTTCATAATGCGAAAACGGAATTTAAAAATATCAATTAATTAATAAGTAATTCTATAAAAAATGTTACCCATTGAATAACATGGGCTGTGGATGACCTTGACGACCTGTGATGTACCCCCTTAACATACACCCCGCAACAAAAAGATAGGTACAAAGGGTTTTTTCTTTGATTTTTCATAAAATAACATTATCTAAATTGTGCTTATCATTTATTATTATCATAAAATAACACTATTCCCGGACTAATTTAGAGAAGTTTTAAGACTAAAATTTTTCTAATGTAAGACTACATACCGCGACAGAAAGATAGGAACAAAGGTTTTTTTTTTTTTAAATTTTCATAAAATAACATTATATAAATTGTGCTGATCATTTATTATTATAACAAAATATTATCATATCAAAAACATATTAAATATTTGAATCATATTCAAAATATTCATATTCATATTCAAAAAAAAAAAAAAAAAAAAAAAAAAAAACCTTTGTTCCTATCTTTCTGTCGCGGTGTGTAGTCTTAAATTAGAAAAATTTTAGTCTTAATTTTTTTCTAAATTAGTCTTAAAACAAAAATTAGTCCGGGAATAGTGTTATTTTATGATAATAATAAATGATAAGCACAATTTAGATAATGTTAGTTTATGAAAACTCGAAGAAAAAACCCTTTCTTATTGTCGCGGGGTGTAGCTGCCAACTTTTTAATTTATTCCGGAATGTTGATAGTATATGCCCCATTCTATGCAACACCAGTATTTTTTTTTCGGTACATTTTTCTGCCCTTTACTGTTACAACTTATTTATCTTTTATAAATACAGATAGATTATGGAATAGGAGTATAAGACCCGTGAACGAAACAATTTTTGCCTTGAAAGCGTTTGGAGTTCATAGAACCAAAATAATGAATAGAGATAAGAAGGGAAGTTAGACGCTGAGGGAGCAGTAACAGAGTTCTAAAAATACTGGGAACAGATTTTCCTCTCCTGGGTAAGTTATGTCAGCGAGCGTGATGGCATCCTGTTTGGTTTGCAAGTTATTTATCCAAAGGGGGAAAAGTCGCAACTCGAACACTATCAGGAAACGCACACAGAAGAAAAAAAAAAAAAAAAAAATCATATTTAGAAGAGATTCTAAAGCATTCCTTTCAGATGAAATAAGTTCATATGCAGTGATGCCAGATTGGGGATTTTTGAGGCTTCTTGGGACAATTTTGGGACTAAATGTTTGTGAGGACTTTTTTGGGGAATTCTAAAATTTTTGGGGACAAATCTAAAGAGTTCTTCAACTTTCTGTCAATGTTGGCAACGTAATGATTTATCCCTACGACCAGGGATTTTCAATAGCTTTATTGTTATTTGGGGATTTTTTTCAAAAATTGTTTTCATTTGGGGAAAAATCTGAACTTAAATCCACTTAAATCTGCTTCATATATGAATATATTTACATATTTATTTATTCAATTTTTATTTTCCCTTTTTAGTAGAAAAGAAATCAAGTTGGGGATTTTATCGAACCCGTCCCCCCCCCCCCCCTGATTTGGGGAAATTTGAAGACCTATTTGGGGAAATAATTTTCGAGCATCTGGCATCACTGTTCTTATGTAAACGTAAGTAATGCAGCAAAATGTCCAAGACTGAATACACTGTTCTGCATGAAAATTGCCCCCAACACCATTTTTGCAATTTCTTATGTAAAATGACCTTCTGAATCCGAATAGGACGGCCATTTTGTCCTATCACCCACTGTTTTTTAGGGACGGCAAAAATGGATTTGACCCCCCTGCATGGGCACTGCATGGGTCGGGTAAAACCGACCTGAACCCTACAGACGAATTTTAAACCAATTTGAAACCTGACAAAAAATTTTCATCGATCCAAAAGCCGACCGAGCTTGCAGTATATAATTTTGACGACCCGCACCCGACCCGAAACTCGAAAACTAAATAAAAATTAATGATTCATCTAACAATCATGCAATTTTTTTTTTTAATTAAAAAATAATTTTTTCTGATTGCGCAATTTGTAATAGGAATAGGCATTATTTAACAAAATAGGATAACTAATACTATTACTGCGATATAGCTTTTTAACACAGTAAAGTATTACCGACGAATCCCTATTAAATAAATAACGCTTCAAATTTTATCTCTTTCCACGAGGAACAGGTCCCTTTTTTAAATAAATCACGTCCTTACTTGCATATACTTATTTTCTATTTTTAAGTTTTTAAATAAAATATGGCAGTCTTAATATTTAAGAAAAATCTTAAGACTATATCTGATGACTGTACTGCGCAAATCTACCCTAAACACAAACCAATAAATAAATAAATAAGAATAAATAAAATAATAAAAGATTTTAAAGTATAAATTATTATACATTTTATCATTTCATAATATCTCACAATTTACATTTCTATTTTGGTATTATATGGTCCCTATGCCCAGCATTCAATTTTCAGTTAACTCAGTTTTAAAAATACAAATATCCATCCCTCCCCTCCACCCCCAACCAATGATGTTATAACATTAAATGCAAAAACTTTCTAATTCACCAAATTTGTCTAGAAGGGGTTGTAAATAAAGTTAAAAGTGTAACTTTTTGAAAAATAACCAAAAGAAAATTTAAACAGCGTAATCTTATTTTGTACTTTTGGACATTTTTAATTATACAGTCTGTTTTTATCTCTAATAGATAAGAAATGAAGCGCATTATATTATTTTGGGACACCCTGTGTTTACGTGTGTGTGTGTATTGTGTGTTATAATATTTAAATATAAAAAGTTTATGTGTTATTTAATAATATTTAGATATGATATATTTATGCCTTTGTGTATTATATATAATGCACTGTATCTATGCTTATGCTTTTTAATTAAACTAAACAATCGTATCCGTTTTTGTCGTGATGACTAACCATCGAGCGCCATTTGCGGACAAAGTTTGAGATGGTGTCGTGCCCTTAGCGACCGTGCCCTTAGCGGAACGTGCCCTTAGCGGAATGGGGTCAAAGGGAAGAAGGAGGAATAGAAGAAGCCGTGCCCTTAGCGGAAATAAGAAGATATGTTCATTCTCGAACTGATATATGTTCATTATGGAGTGTTCTCTATGGAAAATGGAGTAAATATTGTTATTGATTTATGTACAGGAATAGCCGAAAGTATTCCAAAGCATTTCGTTCTATGAGAGGTATTTCTACAAACCAAATTTTAATAACTTAGCACTTGTGTGTGTGTGTGGGGGGGGGGATTTTTGTGGCAACTGTATCTCCGGAACTACTGCATAGAATTGCATAAAAAATTACGTGTAGATGCACTTTGAGCTATATTAGTACCTGTCAACTTTTAATGTCAACCGCTCAACAGGTGACGCTGCTATACAGCAATTTCCGCAATTTAAGGGTGGCTATATCTCAGGTTCTATTGCTTATAATCGAACAAAACGTGATATATGTGAAAGCCATTATGAGACATTATGCTGATTCAATTTGGATGCTTATCGACCAACAGGTGGTTCTGCTATACTGGAAATTTCCTCTATAACGAGAAAGTTATATCTCAACTTCAATCGCATATAACTGTACGAAACTTGATATGTGAGATAACTATTATAAACATGCATGTTTTAAGATGTCATTTATAGACAATAAATCTGTCTTTCTTTGGATATTTAGTGTTAGTTTTCTCTAAGATAAAAATTGGTTATTTGCACTTAGTGAATTTGTATAGGAAAATATAGAAGAAAATCTTGTGATGGCCACAGCATATTAGTTTTTATTTTTATTTTATTTTTATTTATTTATTTGTTTTTTAATGATATGTGTTATTCAAATTCATTGATTATTCCCTATTTAAAACGGCTCTAATAGAACCTATGCAACTGGTTTGTGTACAGGGACATCCAAAAAATACCAATGCCTTGAGCTTTAGGGGAGACATTTTAAATAATTTCATCAAAAAATCATAAAGAATT
Organism: Salticus scenicus; assembly: GCA_963930645.1. Lineage (NCBI taxonomy): Eukaryota > Metazoa > Arthropoda > Arachnida > Araneae > Salticidae > Salticus > Salticus scenicus. The sequence continues at coordinate 25,209,549 of OZ005660.1, forward strand.
TTGCATTTATTATTTATATGCTAAGAAAATGTTTTGTATAAACTATAATATGCTTAACCTCCAGATTTACAGGACTACGCAAAAATGTTTAGATACATTAAGGGGTGCAAATAGGAAATTAAGAGCAACATATATGTTTGTGTCAGGCATTTTTAACACTTTCCAACAATGTTTCAGAGTGATTATGAATTAAGTTAGTCTATATGTCTGTCTTTCTGTTTGTCCATTGTATGATAATATAGACAAAGAACATAGAATGTTATACGATACAGCGAATACGTACAGTTGGAATGTGTTGATAATCAATGTATACCTCCTGATTTTTCATTTTTGTTTCAGTTTTAAAAGGTGTAATGCTTAATTATATTTTCTCAAAAACTTAAACAAAATCATAAAATGGCAATAATGTTCGTTTTCGTATGGAGTACTGTGATTCGTTAAACTTTATATGGTTACAGATCACCATTCCCTCAAAGAACGGATATTCTACACTACGTATACCTATTTTTGCGAAGGGTTACTTCTGAAGCAAAATATAGCCTGTGCTAAATGTGGATAAAGTGTAGAGTAAATTTAAGAGCTCATTTTTTATTTATTAACTTATTTTTAAATTTATTATACATTTCCGCTAAAGGCACGTATGCTGAAAGCACGCCACCGAGGGGAGATAACATTTCCGCTAAGGACACGGGTTTATAGATTTCCGCTAAAGGCACGGCCCCTTTGAGAGGCGATTGACCAATAGCAATCTGTGCTATTTTTTAATTTCCTTTTATAAAAATCTGATTTTTAGATAGTATCTTAAATCAAAAATTCGTCCATATTAGGTAAATAAATTTTTTTAATCCGATGAAGTAAAATTTCTCTTAAACAAACAGAGAGATTATTATTTTTTAAAACACATAATAATTACCAGGATATCAGGAATGACAGAAATAAGAATAAATTATTGTCCAAGATCTGTGATATCTCTTTATTTTATGATTCTCTGTATAATTTTAGAAACGCAAGTATCTGAGTAAGCAATACCCTTTTTTCACTTTCTTATACTATATTGAATAGAAGAAAGTATTGCTTTCGTAAAAATTTTGATTTCCGGTTTTCGATGGATTTACACGTTTTCAGAGACCCAAAACACGATTTGATCATTTTTAGAAAATGTCTGTCTGTGTGTGACAATTTTTTTTTGGAGCAACTGTATCTCAAGAACTACTGCACAGAATTTCATATTAATTCATAAATAGTTGCATTTTGGCATCATTTAGTGACTATTAATGATTGGTGAAAATCACCTAACAGGTGGCGTTGTCATCCCGCATTTTCTAAATTTTTAACATAGCTGTATTAGTGGTGAGTTTGGGCTCTGTTTTGGCAATCCGAGCCCGCCCGAGCCCGAAACATTTTTGAACTGAGCTCGCCCGAGCCCGAAAAATTTTGTGTGATCAGAGCCCGAGCCCGATATTGAAAGTGGTACGCTATGCAACGCATGCATAATAGTAAAATCAAATACCGTTTTCATTTTCAAATTAATTTTCTTATTATCAATCCTCAATTTAAATAACTATAAATGTTGTTATAACAATTTATAATGTCTGTTTCTCTGTATACATGTATATATTTATATATTATATATTTATAGTTCAGCCCATTGTTTATAAACGCGCCTATCGGGGGACAAAAAAATTTATCCGAATTATAATGAGGCCCAATATAACGAAGGAGGAAGGATTACTGTACAACACTATGATATAATATGCATCCCGTTGAAAAGAAAGTTCTATTTAGAAAAAGGAAAGTCAAAGCTACTAAGGTTTGCAAGATTATTTTGTGATTTGTAACCTATCATGACTATTATGGCAATACTAAAGGTGCTCTCAAAAGAAATAAAATTTCATCTTTTTTTTTTTTTTTTTTTTTAACATTTTCCAGTTAGTGCAGAATAAAATAAACGGAACTTTTAGCTTGAATTCGAGCCCGCCCGGAGCCCGAAGAGTTGCGTAAGATTTGAGCCCGATCGGGCTCGGGCCCGGGCTCGGACTCGGGCGTACGGGCTCGGGCTGAGCCCATCTCATCTCTAGGCTGTATAGGACAAAATTTCTTGTAAATGTGCACAATGAAAATTGCTTTTAACGAATGAATGATAATTTAAAACAAATTTATCGAATTTTTTTCCCTTCCACAAACAAACACACACACACACACACACACACACACACACACACACACACAAAAAAAAAAAAAAAAAAAAAGCAGATTCTTAGATGTCGTCTGTAGAGCATAAAATTGACTTTTATTTCGATATTTAGTGTTACATTTCTTTGAGATGATGAAAATCGTTTGCACTCACCATCGAAAATAATTTTAATAAATGACAATTTTTACAAACAATTTGTACTACGTGAATTTGTTTAGGAAAACGTAGAAGAAAGTTTTGTGATGACCACAACATACTAGTGTCCCATTATAGCTCGAGTTTCAATTTATTGTTTCGGCTTAGCCAAATCCGTCTGAATGCAGCGACTGTTGCATAACATATACGATAAATAACTTACTTATTTGTTTGTCTTTTTTAAAGTAGATGTTATGGCTTCAAATCCGAATATGTAAGGCTTCTAATCTCACGGGATAGGATGATTTTCTGAAATTCCGATTCCTTCAATGCGATTCTAACTTTACTAAAAATATAACAACATAATAGCTAAGTAGTACAAGATCAAAGAACGAATACTCGTACATTATGAATTGAACGGGACACACTTTATAAAGTTAATAATATGGTGTGTCACTCACACGACTTTCTCTTACCCTGAAATTTAATGCTATAAATACAGGTTGGAGATTAAGAGGTAAGATAACGAGTACAGTTATGTAAACCTGTGTTAAACAATTCAAATTAGGCTACGGAAGAGTTTCATATGATAATCAGTTCTGTGTGAGGGGGCCACCGCCCCCCTCAACCCCCCGTTTCATTAATGCACCTACATTTATATAGAATTTAATTCGGCTATTAAAAAATAATTCTGTTTTTAAAAATAATTTATTAAAATTTTTATTTAAAAAAATTATCATTTATGATAATGCAGACGATTTCTATATTAGAGAAGTAGTATAATACTAAATATCCAAAAAAAAGTCCATTTTATTCTCAAAATTAAAAAAAACAAAACAATTTTTTTTCTAAGTTCTTTTTCGTTAAAAGTAAAAAAAAAAAAAAAAAACCATCGATAACTTTGTTTTAAATTATTGTAGATCGATGGTTCAACCATTCGTTTTAAAGGTATTGGCGAGCTCTTTTGAAAGATACTCATCATGAAAATGTACTCCCCTCGAGGGGGGATTCCCCCCCCCCCCTCGGGGAGGAGGCGATGCTCCTACAAACACAATTTTTTCCCCTGTTGACTATCTCTATTACAAAAAATATATATTCGTTTCATTTGGTTTAGTGCAGTCTATAGATGTTAAACTCTACTTACCTGCAATTTCCCCCATAGACGTAATGTATTTGAATACTTTTGAGTGTCCCTGTATACGAACCATTTGCTTGATCTTAACGAAAAGTTTAGTATAGCATCCTTATATGATACACATATAGAATACCAAGTTTGAACTTTCTGCCATAATTTGTTTTCGAGATATGCTGATAACAAACAGACACACACACAGACACACAGACCATTTGCTAAAAACATGATTTTCGCATTCAGGGGACCTCAGAACATGTAAATATAACAAAATATCGCTTTCGAAAATTAGACCCCAAAACAATACTTTCTCTACCTTACGGGTAAGAGAAAGTAATTACATTGTTTTAAGTAAATAATGAAAATGTATTTAAAATTTACTTCATTTTTACTACAGGAGTAGCGAAATTTTCGCACTTTATTTCTTTTCTTATTTACCTTTAAAATTTGAAACTCATAAATCTTAGGCCAATTTTTCCACTTAATTTTAACTTTAATTCACCAGAAGCCAAATTATTATTAGAAACAAATTAATATTGTGGGATGAAACGCGAGTTATAATAAAGCCAATATCATTCAATGAAAGGCTTAAAAATAAAATTCATGTTTGACGACCCATTTTTCATATTTCGCGAGGCAGGATAGATTTAGTATAGGACCCCCATAGCGACTGTTTAATTTTTGTCGCCATATTGGCGAGGCATTTTTATTAATTAAATTGTTCATTTTGGCATAATTTTGTGTTAAAAAAACTTAAGAAAACTTATTTTAAAATTATAATATTGAAAATGAATAGGGTTCTTGCCAGTATCATAAGTGAATTTTTAAAACTGGTCCGACTTTCTAAGATCATTTTTTTCTAGAGATAAAGTGTACACACAGACTAATATATTAACTAATTAACTAACTAACAAACTGGCAAAGTTACGAACGACAATACATTAGTTTTATGATTTAAAAATTCTTTCCACCTCAAAACGTGTAAAAATGTCAAAAATCCGAGTTTAAAAATGTTGACGAATATCTAAGTTCTATAAAATGAGGAATCTATAAACTAATATAAATTAAAAAAAAAAATTCCCCCTTTCTTTCTAAAGAGAAACTATGTTTTATTCATATATATAAATAGTAATAGTAATAATATTTTTCATAAGGCACAAATATGAAAATCTGATATAAAATTTTAAAACGATCCGATGTTTCTGAAAATCAGTAAATGTATTCAGTTTAATACTGTAATCAATATTTCACTGTAAACCAGTTCATGCCGGGCCTACATTGCTTATTAGAAAATGAAACTTTGATTCTATGTGTCTAATTAAAAAATCAAAGTTCAAGCCCAATGTTGAATTTTTATTCTTGAGAAAGACTAAGAAAATAGTGTACCTTTTTGACATCCTTATACACTCATTTGACGCCTGACAATAAGCACTTTGTTCCGAGTTCTAACTCCGAGTTATACACCCCGTGACAAAAAGATAGGTACAAAGGGTTTTTTCTTTGATTTTTCATAAAATAACATTATCTAAATTGTGCTAATCATTTATTATTATCATAAGATAACACTATTCCCGGACTAATTTTTGTTTTAAGACTAATTTAGAAAAGTTTTAAGACTAAATTTTTTCTAATTTACGACTACACCCCGCGACGAAAAGATAGGAACAAAGGGTTTTTTTTAATTTTTCATAAAATAGCATTATCTAAATTGTGCCGATCATTTATTATCATAACAAAATATTATCATACCAAAAACATAGTAAATATTTGAATCATATTCAAAATAATCATATTCAAAAAAAAAAAAAAAAAAAAAAAAACCCTTTGTTCCTATCTTTTTGTCGCGGTGTGTAGTCTTAAATTAGAAAAATTTTAGTCTTAAATTTTTTCTAAATTAGTCTTAAAACAAAAGTTAGTCCGGGAATAGTGTTATTTTATGATAATAAATAAATGACAAGTACAATTTAGATAATGTTATTTTATGAAAAATTAAAGAAAAAACCCTTTGTACCTATCTTTTTGTCGCGGGGTGTATGTGCCTGCTTTCATCAGGAATTTTTTTTCGCATTATGTTTTCCTTCATTGTTTTACAATTTCTGAACTACAGTAGGTACATTTCCTCCAACCTCTTCTGGAATGATAATTAGATATGATCCCAAAAGAGATGATGAAGTGACGATTATTGCTTTATAACTAAAATAAAATTTCTTACTAATAACAAAGTGAATCATTTTTAATCGTAGAATAATGCTTATTTATTAGCAAGGAAAAGAAAAATCATGTGAATCTTCAATCATATTGTTTTTCTCTATACTGTATATAATTTCTTTTGAAGGAAGGTGTTGGTTTTAGGGTTAAGGCCAGTTGACAGCGCTAGGGTCCTAGGAAAATGACCTCCATGAGGGTCTTTCTTAGGTGTCCTATTCATATTTCAGAGAAAACCACGAAAAACTCCGAACAGCTAGGCCGACGAGCGCAACCTGGGATCAAACCCAGGGTCGACTTTACGTCGACCAGCTTTGAAAGCATACCTCTTAACCGCTGGTATGGAGCTTTTTGGTGGAAGGCTTCGAAGAAAGGAAAATATATTAGTCTCGCATTCTCCTTAAATTGGAGGCCCTAGGACCAAGTTCAAAATGCCCCACCGTAAATAAACCCTTGAAAAGACTTACTGTTGCGTAACAGAAAATAAGACCTTAATTCTTTAAACAAATTATAAACTCATTCCAGTCTATCGTTGAAGTTTCATTCCTGTGAGACTATGAAGTTAGAACAAAAATAGTCCATCATTTTGACACCCGGTACTACCATTTGACGCCAGACAAGAAGCACTTTGTTCCGAGCTATAACTCTATAATGTGTCTGCTTTCAACAGGGTTGTTTCCTTCGCCTGATGTCTCGCTTCATTATTTTACTATTTCTGAGACACAGCAGGAACATTTCCTGCAACCTCTGACGAAACAGATCATTAGGCATGGCCCCAAGAGAGATGATGCGGAGATGAATATTGTTTCACAGCTAATCTAAGATCCTTACAAATGCAATTTCTCTATAGTGGTTGGGTTGAAAGTGCAGCGAAAGATCACGTGAATTTCTAACCAGATCGTATTTTGTCAATACTTTACATAAAAATAATTCGCAATAGGGTAGGTGCTCCAGTGATTGGCATGCTCCAGTCATTGACATCTATCTCGAAATAATTAATAAATAAGAAAAATAATAAAATCATATATTTTACATGTAAGAATTTTAACATTTTATGTCAAACACTGGAGCATAGGGTGCTAATAACTGGCAAAATGAATAACTCAGTGTCAAACACTGGGACATAGGGTGTCAATTACTAATAAAAGGAAAAACTGGCAGTGTCAATTACAGGAACATTGAGTGGGTATCGAATAAAAATTCATAAAAAAAAATTATTGTTATCAAATGTATATATTTTAACATATATGTGGTTCTGAATGTCTTTCATGCCATATGTATTAACTTAAGATTTCTAAAAATATTTTCTGATGACTGGAACATTGAAAACATCAGAGATTCTAAAAGTGTCAATCACTGGTGCACTTACCCTATATTAATTTTATTAATACTTTTTGTGCACGGTTTATTAAACTGGTTTTTAAAGAGGAAATAAAAAGAAAGAATAACAACTATTTACCATTTTGACAAAATCACTTTTACAAAATAATTTTAATTTTTTAGATTCATAATCTATTTAAAAAATTGATTATTCATATTTAAAGTATGAAATTTTTTTTATTTATGTTGAAAATTCCTTTGGATAATGTTAAGCATCTTATATGTAACTGAATGAGAAGAAAATAATACAGAGACATCTTTCATTTCGCACAGATTATTAAACACTTTCCAACTGTACTTACAGAAATTATTACTTTCTCCTATATAGAATAGAAAAAAATATTGGATTCGTAAAAATTTTAGACTTTCGGTTTTCGATGGATTTACACGCTTTGAGGAATCCAGGGCATGATTTGATCATTTTTAGAAATTGTCTGTCTGTGTGTCTCTAACAAAAATTCTGCTCCATCTGCATCTCAGGAATTACGGCAAAAATTGCATAGAAATTTATATGTAGATGCACCATGACATAAATTGCCTATCAATTTTTGATTCCAATCGCTCAATAGATGGCACTGCTATACAACGATTTACATTAAAAAAAAAAAGTTATATCTCAGTTAGTTCGATTCTATTGAATATTAATCGAACAAAACTTGATATGTAATAAAGCTATTATGAGACATTATGATGATTCAATTTTGGTACATATTTACCGACAGGTGGCGCATTTATACTGCAATTCCCCTGAGGACGGAAAGGCTATATTTAGGATTCTGTTAAAAAAAGTTTTACACAACTTGGTATATGACAGAAACATTATGGAACACTATGCTGATCTAATTTGGGTGTATATTGGTCAACAGGTGGCGCTACTGTGCTGCACTGAATAAGAAGGCTAAATCTCAACTTTTATGGTATATAACAGCACAAAACGTGATTTGTGGGATAACCATTATGGAAGCGAGCGCTGAATTAAGTTAGGTGTATATCGGCTGACAAGTAGAGCTGCTATTGTGATTTTTCACATGTATACATATCAGCATCTGTAAAATTGAAATTCTACCAAACCCCATATGTAAAATCTTTATTGTGAGAAGTTAGGGTTCAACTGTCGTACTTGTAAGTGACGCTGAAATATAGAGTGATATAGAAGAAAGTTTTGTGATGGCCACACCATGCTACTTTTGAAAGTCTTCATGTTTTACAAGTAGGACTATTTGTATAATTATGAATAGTTAAACTCAATACTGAAATTGTATGAATTGTCTTTTATTTTCACTTTGCCTGTAAAACTACTTACACTGCAACAGAAAAATTGATGCAGGGAAAAAGACTTAAACCGTTCAACAATATAAAAGCCTGAAAATGTAAAATAAAATACTACGACTTTCTTTATAAAACATTCGTTATAATACATTACATTGGTTTTATTTGAGCAAATTATCAGCAGTAGGTTTTAAATAGCAATTAAAATCTTCTCCTTAGATTAAAACGTATTAAAGTCATTAAATAATACAAGTGAAGCTAAATATAGAAAAAAAAAAAAAAACATGCAACTTTAATTTCAAGTAAGCAAAACTAATTTATAATGCGAACTAGAGCTGCGATAAAATCTTACAATGAAATAAAAAGATGAAGCTGCCTCACAACTTAATATGAGTCCATGAAAGAAAAAAAAAATTAAAAAAGTCGTTATAATTTTTTTTCCTGTTACATATGAGGCCAAACAAGTGGCACTTTGTTCTGAGATGTAACACTATAGCCGCTGTTTTCATTCAAGATTTTTTTTATTCTTTCCTTCACAGTTTGTTTTCCATTTTCTTATGCGTTATTAGTTTTTTTTTTTTTTTTTCATTCAAGTTTTCTATGTGCTTCTATAATAAGAAATGATAGTGTAGGGACAGTGTAGGGATAGTGTAGGGATTAGACTTTGAAAGGGATGGTATGCATTTGGATTATAATTTTGTAAATTATTTATGCTATTACAGTTATTAACTTACTCTTGTACATATATTCTAAGAGTTTTGAAATACAGTCGAACCTCGTTAACGCGAACCTCAAGGGGGATAAAAAATTTGTTCATGTTATCAGTAACTAATTAATATATATAATGATCCTCATCTGGATCTGTCATGAACGAATCCGGTTAGTACCGCTTCAAAACAGAAACTTTTGGCAGCCATTTTTTTTCCGTTTATTTAATTCAACTTAGGAAACATACATATCATTTTCATACATGTTTTGCATCGCACATATTCTTATTTCCTATAAAACCTTGAAAAACTATTCAATTGTAATGTTTAAATCTCTAAATTAAGTATAATGGATCACTGGCTATTATAAACATGAACCTATAAATAGAATTATGTAACTTCCTGATTATAAACAAAGCAAGACCAAATAAAAACAAACCAAAGCTGTTGCCATTCAGAAAATACAAATTCCAAATGGAGAACTTTTTAATTCCGAATGAACGACTCTTTGACTGTTTCATTAAAGAAACGCTTAAAATATTTCTAAAACATATTAAAGCCTTAAAAATCTTAAAATATTTGTAAAAACGCATTAAAGCCTTTAAATATTTTTATCAAACTTTATTATTTGTTTACATTGTAAGGTATGATTGGCGCCGAGTTTAGTACGTAAATGCCGCCAGTTGATTTTAGTTTTGAAATTAGTGTAAAATGATAGTTGGGATAGAATGTTTGGTTGGGCAAGTAAAAGTCACCAGTTGAAATGAGTATTGAAATTAGAGTAGTCTAATGTGATAATGTCGAGTCAAGGTAAAATGTTCGGTTGAGAATGAGAAAGTCCCTAGCTGGATCCTGGATATTTTGGCGATGTTGAGGGTGAGATATCTGGTTGGAGGTATCGAGTAGAGGTGAATTTGGGTTAGCATGGAGTGTCTGTAGTTATTGGATAGTTAGTTAGAAAATTTGAAAACAGGATCTACGATAGTCTTAAAAAAAAGTATTTTGGTAAAATGAAGTGAATCGTTTTTTCTTATTATGAGGACTTTAAATAGGCAAGCGAAGTGATGACGTCACTGGCAGGTTCGTGGATACAAGAAAAATATTTCCTATATTAAACGCCCAATGGATTTTTCGTAAAAAATTATTAAAAATCGAGGGAAATTATTTCCCGAATTTAATCCCCATATTTAGTTTTAGATATGTATTAGTTATCATGTGCATGCGTTAGATTAAGTTGTTTTTGTTCTAAAATTGATAAAATTTGAATTGTAAATTTCAAAACTTTAAATTTCAAAAAACTTCCATAAGCCATTGAAAACATAAACATTTCATTTCAAAGGATGATATTACACAATAAATATCCAACTAATATACTAATTAAAAGGAAAATGATAAATATTCTATTATAATTTGAAGTGAAATTTGTTTTCAAACGTCTAAATAAAGTATCTGATATAAAATACTAATATGTTGCAGCGGAATAGATTTGATATCGGTCATCCTTGGCAGAAAAAAAAAATATAATATATATATCGCCAAATTATCTGGCGAATATAATTTAATTCCTTTCAAAAATCATGGTTATTTTAAAAATTTATATTAAGAGAGTAAGGAATAATATGAAACAATATTTCGCACAACACAAATTACGAAAATATACATCTGGCATGTATATTTTCGTAGTACGTTTTTGATCGCCAAATACAAAAACGCCAAGGACAACAGAGTTTTGAAATTTAAAATTAAAATTTTGTCAATTTGACAGCAAAATAACTCAATCTAACATATGCACATGATAACTAATACATATATATACCCAAATATGGGGATTAAAATCGGGAAATAATTTTCCTCGATTTTTAATAATTTTTTACAAAAAATCCAATGGGCGATTAACATAGCAAATCATTTTCTTACATACATGGACGGTCAGTGACGTCACACTTCGCTTGCGTATAGAGCACTTAATGGAACACTGGGATGTGTTGTTGCTGTTGTGTTGTCGGGCCTATATTTTTTGTCAACCAGCAGTTTTTTTATTGTCATTCATATTTGTTGATCGGGTAAAATTTTTGAAGTGAAAACTTCTTTAGGCGCGTTGAGCACTTTTGGGTTAATAAAAATCATTGAACTCCCATCATCGTCAGCTAACGCTTTCCATTTGAAGTGAAAACTTTTGGGTGAAGAAAAATCATTGAATTCGCGTCATCGTCAGCAAACGCTTTCCATCCTTGTATGATACAAATAATGTATCACACAATTAACTTGCTAATGTGATGTGTTAATAATTATATACTGTATATTGTTTTAAAATCTGGTGCGGCGTTACACGACTTCTCTCATCTCCGGGCACTGTCTCTATTGCAGTTAGACCTCACAAAACAGTGAGAAAGCCCAAAGCTGCCATTTTTCTCACGTTTTTACAATCTGGTGCGGCTCTACACGACTTCTCTCATCTCCGGACACTGTCTCTTAAAGATTGCAGCCGGAAACGCTGCAGTTAGGCGTCACAGAACCGTGAGAAAGACCAAAGCCTCCATTTTTCTCACGTTTTTACAATCTGGTGCGGCTCTACACGACTTCTCTCATCTCCGGACACTGTCTCTATTACAGTTAGACCTCACAAAACCGTGAGGAAGGCCAAAGCCGCCATTTTTCTCACGTTTTTACAATCTGGTGCGGCTCAACACGACTTCACTTAACTCCGGACACTGTCTCTTAACGATTGCATCCGGAATCGTTGCAATTAGACTTCACAGAACCATGAGAAAGACCAAAGCCGCCATTTTTCTCACGTTTTTAAAATCTGGTGCGGTTCTACACGACTTCTCCAGAGCTTCCAACCTAATCCGGCAAATTGTTAGTACCGCCCCTTTTTCTTCACCACTTAATTTTTAGAGTATTTTTCTTGTTAATTCATTGTAGATACATTTGAAGAGAATTTCTCTAAGAATTAAGTGGTGTAGAAAAAGAGGCGGTACTAACAATTTGCCGGATTAGGTTGGCAGCTCTGCTTCTCTCATCTCTGGACACTGTCTCTTAAAGATTGCAGCCGGAAACGTTGCAATTAGACCTCACAGAACCGTGATAAAGGCCAAAGCCTCCATTTTTCTCACGTTTTTACAATCTGGTGCGGCTCTACACGACTTCTCTCATCTCCGGACACTGTCTCTTAAAGATTGCAGCCGGAAACGTTCCAGTTAGACCTCACAAAACCATGATAAAGGCCAAAGTTGCAATTTTTCTCACGTTTTTACGATCTGGTGTGGCTCTACACGACTTCTCTCATCTCCGGACACTGTCTCTATTACAGTTAGACCTCACAAAGAACGAAAATTATAAAATATCGAAACACATTTGATTTATAAACAAAAAATTGAAAATACATTTAAATGATCACGTGGTAACCATCATGATCTAAACATCGTTTTGAAGATTTATCGTTCACATTCCGTCATTTTTGACGGGTTATATACTAGTTTTTATATAATTAAAGTAATCTTCATTTTGAAGGGGATTTTGGAAATAGCTCGTGCTAAAAGTAATTCATGTTGACAGTGTTCACGTTAACGAGGTTCGACTGTATAGCAAACGTATGCATAAAAATACAAATATATATATGTATATATATATATATTTTTTTTTTGAAAACCTTTTAAAACATTGAATAAATGAAAACAAGAAACATTGAATGAGATGAAACAGAAAATATACAAAAAAAACAAAAAAAGATTACGAATAACAAGAGCCTTAAAATGAAACATGCAAATTCATTACGTTTTCAAGGGTATAGAATGAATATTGCATGTAAAATAGGTGTTATTTATGTCTTGTTGTATGCAAATTGCTGAACATTTTCAACAAGCTATACCCAATAACACACCCCCCCCCCCCAAAAAAAAAAAAGGAAAAGTTTAAACTGAAAGAATAATATGTGAAAAACCAAATGAGAATCAAACATATTTAAATTCAAGCAGCAATTTCAAAATTATAAATTGAAATACTAATAATAATAGTTAAATGAATTACCAGTAATAATTAATAAAACTAAAGTTTAACATGCATTACACATGAAAAACTAGTATAAGCAGCTTGATCCCTAAACAAACATGTGGCTGTATACAGTTAAATTCACAGTTTATTTTGGAATCGTATTAAATAACTGATATATATAAAACTATTTTAAAATAACGATTATAATTATTATTTTTTAATTAAAGTGCACTATGAAAATTATAACCACTTTTTAATTTTTTCCCTCGATTTTATATTATCATAGTTCAGCAATGTAGTCTAAATATATTTGTGTATTATTTTGTGGATTGATTGATACGTTAACTTTAAAGCTCAGACCGAGAAATCCAGGGTTAATTAATGTGCACTATTTTTTCAGAAGAAAAGCAGAACTGTGTACGAATAAGTAACTTTCATTCTAAAAGTTGTTCAGTTTTCTGACTTTTGCGTTATGAAAATGTTTAACGGCCCTCTTCACTTACCGTCGCCGGAAGCCCGAGCCAATGTTATTCTGTGGGGAAATTTTTCTTTACAAATAACTTATTAACTAATACATATTTTTAAATTCTGTTTTCACATTCAGAAAATTCCCATCTGTTAAATTGACGGACCTTTTTTAAAAATGTTTTTTTCTTTAATTTTTAATATTTTATTTTGAAATTGCAAAATGAAAAAAATTCACATATTGAAAATTCGTATTTTCCAGCTTCAAAATAAAATATAAAATAATTAAAAAAATATTTTTTTTTAAAAAAGTTCCGTTAATTTAACAGCTGGGAATTTTCAGAATGCGAAAACAGAATTTAAAAATATGTATTAGTTAATAAGTTATTTGTAAAGAAAAATTTCCCACAGAATAACATTAGCTTCGGCTTCCGGCGGCGGTGAGTGAAGAGGGCCCTTAACGAGGTTCGACTGTACAGCAAACGTATGCATAAAAACACACACACAAATATATACATATATATTAAAAAAAAAAAAAAAAAAAAAAAAAAAAACTATTTAAAAATAACGATTTTTTAAAAAATTAAAATGCACCATGTCCATGATAACCACTTTTTAATTTTTTCCCTCGATTTTACATTATCATAGTTCAACAATATAGTCTAAATATATTTGTGTATTAATTTGCGGATTGATTGATATGTCAACTTCAAAGCTCAAACCCAGAAATCCAGGGTTAATTAATGTGCACTATTTTTCCAGAAGAAAAGGAGAACTGTGTACCAATAAGCAACTTTCATTCTAAAAGTAGTTCAGTTTTTTTTTTTTTTTTACTTTGGCGTTATGAAAGTGTTTAACCGTGACACTAATTTTACAGGGGTAACTTAAGAATTAATTACAAGTTATGAATTTTGAATGGAATTTTCTTTAAATTACCATAGAAAGATAAAATAATAATTTCAAAATAACAATTCTTTCTATCCATTCATATGTATATATATTCATAATCAGGGTTTAACCTGGCAAAAAAATTACTTTAGCATTTTAGCGAAAATAGGCAAGCACTATTTTTGCTTTTTCGAAAGTTAATTAATTCTTTGGATGCCATTGATTTCTTTTACTTAGCTTTGTTATCCTCAGTTTTGTTTTCTATTCCTTTTGTTCATTGATGATTTTAACCAAGCATCCATATTTGTGACTTTAAAAATATGAATCAGGGAAACTATGTCTTGATTTTATCAATAGAAAAAGAGGTATTCATATCATATGTGTAAAATAAAAAAGCAATTTAAAAATTAAGTAAAGTGTAGTGGTAGATAATCGTGAAATACTAGTGCTAAGAATGCTTCTATGAAGCAAATTCTGAATTCTGACATACTTTTAATCTGAGTTATTTATTATATAGAGATATTTTATACAATTATCCAGTTTTAAATTTTTAGCGAAATTCTGACCGACATGTTTTAGCAAAATATGATACCTTTTAGCAAAATGCTAAAAAAACTAATGGCAGTTTAAACCCTGTTCATAATTACCGTGCTATATATATTAATGATTATCATCATGCTCACACACTGAGAAAAAAAAAATATACCGCGTTCATCTAGAATGAATAAGTGGTCATTTTCTAAATCCCTTAACTTGAAATATAGATTTCCGAGCTATGCGCATAAGGCACGCCAGCAAACTGAATAGACGAAATGATCGAGAATTTCTAGTCTACACATTTCTAGATGGTGAAACAATATTCTGAATCTTTTGTAAGGCGAGAAATTCTCGCTTGATTTTCTAGAATTGGGTCATAAACCAAGATTATAGTTGCTGAAACCCGCCTTTTGTTTTCGCATTTATTTGTAGAGATTTTTAAATAACTTTGCCCTTGAGAATATAGACAAGCGCTTTAGAATTCTAAGAGGGGTTTCTAGAACTGGCTTTCAAAGGGGACTAGAATTTATAAGGATGACATGGAACTGTTTTTTCTAGAGCAGCAATTTAGATTCTAGATGTCAGTTACAGAATTTTTTCTCAGTGCAGTATATATGTTCATCAAAACTGCACGACCGCAGTGAAAAATTTAATAGTGATACATATAATACACTGTAAAAAAAAAAAAAAAAAAAAAAAAAAAAAACTGTTAAAATTACAGGAAAATCTGGCAGCTGGGGTGCCAGTATTTCTCCGTGAAATATACAGGATAAAACTGTATTTTTAACAAAAAACCTGTTTAATTTACAGGATTCCTGTGTAAAATATATATCAGTGACAATTTTACGGTTTTAAACTGTATATTTGACGGAGAAATACTGGCACCCCAGCTGTCAGATTTTTCCTGTACTTTAAACGTTTTTTTTTTTTTTTTTTTTTTTTTTTTTTTGAGTGTACAATTCCAATAAAGTACTTTTTTTTTTTTTAAAGTAACATAGCACAACTGAAGATGCATTTTCAAACATTTTCACTGGTAGTCTGTTATGTGTCTGATTTTTTTTAGCGTGATCCTGAACCCAAAATAACTCTTTTAATATTTGAGAGATCTTTTAAACCATTTATAGAAATCTCTTTGCGTAGAAAAGAGCCAGTTTAAGGATTTAGTAGCATAAATAAGCATAACGCAAAAACGCGTCAAATTATTCCTGAAAAGGATTAAATGAATTTACTGTGATGGAAAAAAAAAAAGATTGCTGTGCATCTAAAGAAATTTTCACTACAAAACTGGACTTAATTATCTTTTTACTTTCTCTTACCCATAGGGGTCGAGAAAGTATTGTTTTAGGGTCAAATTTTCGAACGTGAGTTTTTGTTATATTTACATGTTCTGAGGTCCCCTGAATACGAAAATCATGTTTTTAAAGTGTGTCTGTCTGCGTGGATGTCTGTTATCAGCATATCTCAAGAACAAATATTAGCAGAAATTCCAAACTCGGTATTCTAAATGTGTATCATATAGGGATGCTACAGTAAGCTTTCGTTGAGATGAAGCAAATGGTTCGTGTACAGGGACACTCAAAAGTATTCAAATACATTACGTCTATGGGGGAAATTGCAGGTGAGTAGAGTTTAACATATATAGACTGCACTAAACCAAATGAAATGAATATATATTTTTTGTAATATAGTCAGTCAACTGGGAAAAAAAAATTGTGTATGTAGAAGCCCCGCCTCCCTTCCCCCGGGGAGGGAAGTCCCCCCTCGAGGGGAGTAAATTTCCCTGATGGGTATCTTTCAAAAAAGCTCGCCAATACCTTTAAAACGAATGGTTGAACCATCGATCTGCGATAATTTAAAATAAAGTTATCGATTTTTTTCATTTTTAACAATATATATATATATATATATATATATATATATATATTGAGAATAAATTCAACTTTTTTTTATATTTAGTGTTATACTACTTCTCTAATATGGAAATCGTCTGCATTATCATAAAAGATCATTTTTTTAAATAATAATTTTAATAAATTATTTTTTAAAAACAGAATTATTTTTTAATAACCGAATTAAATTCTATGTAAATGTAGGTGCATTAATGAAACGAGGGGTTAAGGGGGGGGCAGTAGCCCCTCACACAGAACTAATTATTATATAAAACTCTTCCTAAGCCTAATTTGAATTGTTTAACATAGGTTTGCATAACAGTACTCGTTATCTTACCTCTTAATCTGCAACCTGTATTTATATTTATAGTATTAAATTTCAGGGTAAGAGAAAGTCGTGTGAGTGACACACCAGATTATTTTTCACCAGAGCGCAAGAAATATTATACAAAAAATTATCTCAAAACATCTAAATTAGAAAAAAGGAGACTTTCTTTAACCAATGGTTTACATTTCCTGTCTGCAATGAAAGAACCTCCGTTATTCCACGCATTAACGCTATGCAACGTTAAATGAATAAATTATCCTATCATTAAGTACTGTAAATATATTCTGTTAAAAAAAAAAAAAATCAGTTTTATAAAATTTATTGTAAAATTAAATCTTAGTCTGTCAAAAGGAATATCTGGCCACTTTGCTGCTAGGAATTTTCTGTGATAGCAGGATATTTTTTTTTACAGTGAGGACAATCTTCTGATAGTTGCCCTTTTGAAATCTGCAGTTTTTAAATAATAATCATTTGAAATTTATTTACGATTATATAAGGCGTATAGTAGACGAAGACTAATATGTTTCTGGAGTGACTCCACTCGACTTTTCGAACATTAAGTAATTAACGGTTGTATAAATAAGTGTATTAAAAAAAAAAAAAAAAAAAAAAGTGAAAATTATAATAGTGTTTGAGTATTTTTCCTCATTGTTTGGTTGTACGCTATTGCACTTCAAGTAATTTAAATAAATAGGTCATAATTATAAAGAATTTTTCGTTGTGTACTGTAAAAATCTAAAAGGTCTAAATTCACCAACATCTATACAATTCGTGCAACGGTGACCTATAACATGTGTATAAATTTCCAGCTTAATGGAATGAGTCGTTTAGACGCTATCGCACTTTAAAAATTTGGACCCACAGGCCATAATGATAAAGAATTTTTCCTTGTGTCCCTGTTAATATATATAAATATATATATCTATATTTTCATATAGATTCACCAAAATCTATACAATTTGTGCGATGGTAATTGATAACATGTGTATAAATTTTCAGCTCAGAGTAATAAGGCGTTTAGACACTATCACACTCAAAAAAATTTGGGCCCATAGGCCATAATGATAAAGAATTTTTATTTGTGTTCCTGAAAAAACTATAAGTCCTAGATTCCCCAAAATCAATAGTGTTCGTACTATGGTGAGCTATAACGCACGTACCAACTTTCAGTTCATTCGAACAAACCGTTTAGAAACTGTCGGGTTCACTAACACATATATACACACACACAATCAAAGATCACCGTAAAAATAGCAATAATGAACTCATTGGACCTCAAAATGTATAGAAACATCAAAATCTCAAAGTCGTATTTGTGACATGATTATACAATACTTTCCTTACATACAGTCGGTAACAAAGGTGTCCGAACACTAGCAAAAATTCCTATGTAAAAAAAGTACACATCATACGGTTTTGTTAAATAAATCCTTATCGAATCATGTTCTTACACTGACTAAGAACAGGATTCGACAAGGATTTATTTAAAAAAACTGTATGAAGTGTACTTTTTTTACATAGGAATTTTTGCTTGCTAGTGTTCGGAGACTTTGTTTTGTTACCGACCGTATGTATGTTCGGTAAGTAAAAAACTAGAAAAAAGGTACCGAGGAAGATCCGGTAACTACGTGTGTAAGTTTGTATGCACTGTATTCGTATTTATATTTTAAATAAATGAATAAAATATTGGGGGAAAGCAGAACAGAATATCAAAAATAGTAGCAAAATTATTGAAAGATTTACAGAAAAAAAAGAAAAACTTAGCTTCATTCATTTTCATTTTCTTATTATATAATGTACGAAATATTATACTAAAATTTATCACCCAACATCTGAAGCAGAACAAAAGCGACTTTGTTTGACCGTGCCTCTCTGCAATGACAGAACCGACGTTATTGCTGGTACTAATTCCATGTAACATCAAATGAATGAAACACTCCATCATTAAGGATCACCTCAAGGTAAAGTGGTGTGGCAAGAGAGCATTCGATTTTTCCTCTTTATCCAAGCAAGAAAAATAAAAAAAAGAGAGAGAGAGAGAGAGATTATCACGAAAGCATGACCTGTACATAATAAAAAAGTTTTAAAAATTCTTTAAGTGATGTTCGTCTATAAATGTATAGGTCGAAACAAAAAAATTCGAAAAAGTGACTTCCTTCAACTTTCTGAACACCCTTCCTTTCTTCTATACTTTCTGAACTAATGGTTACACAAGCCTTTAAGCCAATTTCCAAATGAACAATTCCATAAAAAAAGAAAGAAAGAAAGAAAGAAAATTATAAGTAGTTTGAATATTTTTATAATAGACTATAAAGTCACCAAATTATTTTATACGTCTCCGTTAAAGAAATATAAATGACGAGAAAGCCCTCTTTAGTAATGGCTACCTTTCTGCATTAAAATTCTATTCTGCATTAAAATTCTAACACATATATAAGTTTTATTCACTTTCAAATAATTTAATATTTGAAATAGCCCCCATAGAGCGCAATGTGCATTACTCCTTTATACTTCCCTGTAAAATAACTATGAGAGATATGTACAGTCGGGGAAAAAAAAAAAAAAAAAAAAAAAAAAAAAAAACGGAGCACTCGACGTAACTTCGTTGCTAATAGATGTAGAAAAATGTAATAGGTATCATTCGACGGGGAATTGTGAGTAGTTTCAGAAAATGAAATGAAATTTTGAATTGAGGTTGTCAACATATAAACGCACACAGCTTTTCAATGGTAATGACCCATTTTTATTTTATATTTGAATTCCTGGTATCGCGACAACGCGAAAAAGTATATTGGTTGTATATTTTACTTATTTTTTCACAGAGTTATAAGCGTTCAAAGTTTGAAGGTCCTAACGTTAAATTCATATTTCAAACTTTTATTAATATCTTCACAAAAAATAACTTGATCGATATTTTTTTTTTTTTTTTTTTTTACGAGATACAGTGAAGAAACCCAAACATAATCCATCATTACTTTTGATACTGAAAATTATTTTTAATTTTGAAAAATATTAATAAATTCATATTCATAAAAATTATGAATTATGAGCTATATTAATTTTTACATAAAACGAATCATAATGCTGAAAAATACGGGTGTGCAAATTTACAGCTCATTTCAGTCAGTAGTTTTCGAGATATAAATAAATCTTTCTTTTGGAGAGGTTTAGGGGGCCGTCTCTCATAAAGTTTTGCATGAGATAACCAATCAAATCTTTAAAAATAACAAAAAAAATTAAACAAAATATGTTTATTTTTTATTTACGGGTGAAATTATATAACAACAACGTCAAACGCAAAGAAATGAAACAAAAAATGATGAGTTTTAGGCATTAGTGTTAGCATAAAAAATTCCTGTTTTCTAAAGAAGACATCTTCATCGTTCTTCAAAACAAAACAATACAGAAAAGAAAAGTAAATGTGACATTGAGTATTCCTGTTAAACCCCTTATTTTATGTTGACAAAAATAGGCACAAGCGGTACTTACTTCATCGATTACTGGTGATAAATTTTGAATCTTTTAAACGAACAGTAGAAGAAAAAAAAATAACTAAATAGGCGGGGTTTACTGTTTTAAATAGAAAAGTAGGTTAAATGTAAGAATTGTCAACTTAAAAAAAAACGAATGGAATTGGAATGCAAGACAGACTTGTAAAATCGTTTCTTAATTACCGCCATAGTTAAAGGCTTAATCATTTGCTTCATATATTGCTTTATTTTTATTTATTTATTTATTTATTTTGTAGGGGGGAGGATTATTATTTTAAGGATACTTTAGTCTTTAAAATTTTTTTAATATATTTTAACTTTATGTATTTTTAAAAATGTACTTTTACTTTTATAAATATATTTTAACACTTTTTGCGACCACAGGATTTTGTCTTTTTGAAAGTAAGATCCACCTACGGGCGTTATTCTGCAAAATAAAATATTTCAGAACAAATTTTCTGTCTTCACAATTATATTACAAATGGATATACATTATAATTATATTCTTTCTAATCAAAATATTTCTCTCCATAGTGTATTTTATTGCAAAAGTATGTACACTGGGTACACACTTAAGAAATAAGTAACACACAAATTGCGAAAGAAACGCCCACTGAAAGAGTTACAGATTTTCAAATGACGTGAATCTACGTCAGCAGTCGCGAAAGGGTTAATTAAGAAATTATATTTTCATAGAAATTATAAAACGAATCGTACAGTTCCAAAGAGTTCAACTGACCCAAAACTGGTAAGTGCGATTAAAATTGTTTAATATTTACTTCATGAACTCTTACAATAATTTATCCGAAAAGATATAGTTTATGCGTTGTTGTATATATATATATATATATATATATATATATATATATATATATATATATATATATATTATTTCATTTCGTATATTATGTTACACCTACGAAAGAAAGCTTTATTGGTGATCAGTACAGTCATAATAGACACTTTTACTTGAAAAATATTGCACTTTTTTCAAAGAGTACAGTCCGGACAAATCACAAGTGTAATGTATTTAAATACACCTAAAATTATGTAAAAAAGTATTGAAGTATATACAAATCTAAGAAACTGAATTCAAGATAATTAAGGAACAGGAAAAAGGTCAACATTTTTATTAATTTTTATAATTCCTTTTTTCCAGAAAGATTTCGGGTGTAAAACATTAAAATTTTGTCTATTTCTTTTTGGATCTTAATTTTATTTTTCTACATTTACAGATAACACCCTAACACATTTTTGATTATAACTCTATAAATACTAAAGATAAAGTTTATAAACAGTATGTTTTTCCGCACTGCCAGACTCTCAGACATTCGAATATGAAGTCAAAATTGGGTGTTGCTATTGAAAAAAAATCAAAGTTGGCGCTCATTTCAACATGTAGATGACCCCTAATTCAAAATTCGACAACATTTTCAGAAAATGCATCCAATTTCCTGTTGAATTATGCCTATTAAATTTTTAAGCGTCAATTAATAATGAAATTACAGCGAGTGCTGCGATTTTTTCCCCCCTGGCTGTACATGATTCCACCCCCCCCCCCAAAAAAAAAAAAAAAAAAAAAAAAAACATACTTTCGAAAGCAATGTAATATACATGTGTTTTGTTCTGTTTTAAATAAGGTAAGAATAGTGAAATGTTATAACAAAGTTTGAGGTCATAGGCCATAATGTATAATTATTTTTCACTTTAATAAAAGAACTATATTTCACATGGATATGAATATATATATAGTTTGTACTACGGTGACCTAAAAGCATTTGTCAAATTTAAGCTCAATTAAACGCACACGTTATACACATAATGCAGAAATTAAACACACACGTACACACATATACATACAGTACATACAAATAGAAAAAATGAATTCAGGAAATTTCAAAACGTATAGATACACGAAAATTTCATATATATATATATATAAATATAATGACTACAATAATTTCCTTATTTAGTATATGTTTGGAAAGTAAAAAAAAAAAAAAAAAAAAGAAAAAGAAACCCTTACACTTAATTTATTACGTTATTTTGTAAGACTGCACGTAATATGATACCAAAATTTATCACCTAGCATCTGAAGTAGAACAAAGCGACTTTGTTTAATCAATGTCTTACAGTGCCTTTCTGCAATGACAGAACCCACGTTATTCCTGGCATTAACTCTACGTAACATCAAATAAATGAAATACTCCATCATTTAGTATAGCCTCAAGGTAAACTAATGTGGCAAGAGACACAATTTCATTTTTCCCCCATCAACAGAAAAAAAAAAAAAAAAAAAAAAAAAATGAGAGGTTATCACAAAGTATGACCTGTATATAAACAAGAAGCTGGGATAATTCATCACTTCTGAAAGGTGATGTCCATCTATAAATATTTATGTTTAACAAAAAAAAAAAAAAAACCTAGTATATTGTGGACACCACAAAACTTTATTCTATACTTTTTTTTAATATAAATTTATGCCTTACATAATATTTATTAAAACTATAAATTATCAGATTTATTTTCCATGATAAGTGCAGACGATTTTCATCATAGAGAAGTAGAAAATTAAATGTCCAAAATAAAATCAATTTTATGCTAAACATAAAACATCTAAAAAGGTGTTTCATCTGTGATAGTATAATTTTAATTCCTCTTAATAAATATAACAAACTGATAAATCTAAGATATCTATAGTCTGAATGAGAATATTTGTGCTTAAAAAATGCAAACAATAATTTTTAAGAATTTATGTACACTAAATCTCTGAAAAACTTATGCATTCATTATATATATATATATATATATATATATATATATATATATATATATATTAATAATTATAACATGAATGAATATTTCTGTAACTATTTTCACTGTATTCTAAACCGAGCTATACATTAAAATCCAATTAATTGTCATTAAATATAAAGGGATGGTATGACTGATTAATAATGTAAAATTAAACATCATTTGCATCAATAAATGGAGTGAAATATCATTTTTAGCTTTACTTAATGAATATAACAAATTTATAAATATTAAAATTTATGATTCTATAATTATGTAGAATAAATACAAACAATAATAATTATTACTAACTAGCAAACCCATGTGAAATTTTCGCACTTTTTTTTTTTTTTTCTTATTTATCTTTAAAATTTGAAACTTATAAATCTTAAACCAATTTCTCCACCCAATTTAAATTTTAATTCCTCAGAAGCCAAGTTATTGTGAAAATCAAATTAATATTGTGCGGTGAAACGCTAATGATGCTAAAATCAACCAATGAAATGTTTCAAAATAAAATTCATGTTTAACTACACAGTTTTTATACTTCGCCAGGCAGTATAGCTTTAACATAGGATCATCATGCGGCTTTTAAATTTTTGTTTTGTCGCCATGTTCAAAATGCATTTTTATGAATTAATTTATTTATTTCGGCATAATGTTTTTGTTTAATATATATATATAGTATATAGTATATATATATATATATATATATATATATATATATATATCACCTTACCTATTTTGATTATATTTCTTATTATTGCGTTTTTTAGGGAATATATGACAATAGTTAATATTCTGTTTATATTTTTCAAATATTGCTATGTTTAAAATGATGCTAGCAAACATTGTAAAAGTACAACATTTAATAATGGATTTTGTTATAAAATGATCAAATAACGAATAAACTGTGTCCTCGTGCTTAAATATTACCCATGATTATTTTTTTATCATCATGTATTTTACTCATAATTCATTTTACTATCGTATCGTTTCAACAAAATTTAATCATAACTGGTCAACGTTAGAGAAATACATATATAGATTTTTGTATCTTAAATTTCTCACTAAGTTGACTATAAATACTGAAAATTAGGGAACAGATCCTATTTTGAAATCAATTTTCTCTATTTTGAAATAATGTAGTGTGAAAATTATTCATCATAATTATATTAGCTTGAAAAAGTTAAGGTACAAACTGTTTTTTCGTTTCCTTCTTCTGAGTATACTTTTGAAACAAATCAAGATATGAATACAAAATTTGGATGACATATTCATTATCAAATCATTGATCGAATTTTATAAGACTTTAACACAAATAATGACTGATATAAGAAATGAATGATAATGATATGATATAACTTCAAATTTTCTCAAAAATAACCATTGGATGAAATTGAAATGAAAAATTTAAACAATTTTAACAAAGAAAACTAAATGAGAAAGGGTGTCAAAGGCGCATTACTGGTAGGTGAAAATACACATGCAATTAAATGTTTATTTAAAACCAGATTTTTCTTCTTGTACTGTATTATCTTTCCTTCCTTTCTTTTTTACTTTCCTCTATATTCAATAGAAGAAAATATTGGATTCGTAAAAATCTTCGACCTCGGGTTTTTGATGGATTTACACGTTTTGAGAGCTGCAGAACACGATTTGACCATTTTTAGAAAATGTCTGTCTGTGTGTGTGTGACAAAATTTTGTGTCAACTGTATCTCAGGAAATACTGCACAGAATTTCATACAAATTGGTATGTAGTTGTACCTGGACATAAATTAGTGCCTATCAATTTTTGGTAAAAACTGTCTCACAGGTTGCGTTGCCATCCCGCTTTTTCTAAAATTTTAACATGGTGGTATAGGACAAAATTTTGTATAAATGTGCATAAAGAGAATTATTTTTTAATAATCATTCTGAAATTTACAAGAATTATTTATAATAGAGATAGTCAACTGATAAAATTTTTTGTATGTGTAGGACTTTCGTCTCCCCCCTGGGGGGGGGGAGTCACCCCCCTCGAGGGAAGTAAATTTTCATGACGGGTATCTTTCAAAAGAGCTCGCCAATACCTTTAAAACAAATGGTTAAGACATCGATCTGCGATAATTTAAAATAAAGTTATCGATTTTTTTCATTTTTAACAAAATAATAATAATAATAATAATAATAATAATAAATTTTATCTTAAGAATAAAATTGACTTTTTTTTTTTTTTTTTTGGATATTTAGTGTTATGCTACTTCTCTAATATGGAAATCGTCTGTATTATCATGGAAGATAAGTTTTTTAAATAATAATATTAATAAATAATTTTTACTAAGTGAATTTGTATAGGAAAATATAGAAGAAAGCCATGTGGTGGCCACAACATACTAGTTTTTTTATGTGAATAATCTTAACCCTTAAATGCCGAGTGTTGCCTTTCGACAATATACCCAATTTTGTCTTCTGAAGTAATATTAGAATAATATTGAAGTTCTAAAACCTCATATCTGCCAATTGGCAACAAATTGCTTTTTATCTGTAGACCATAGTTAAAATAAAGTACGATTTTTTAAAAGTATTTTTTCCGTGATTTATTTAAGAGAGGAAAGAAGTAAAACATTTTGTAAATTGATTTAAAGATAACCAGGTATTTAAGGGTTAAAAAGAAATATACATACGATGACAAAAATTGGATGAGATGTTCATTTTAAAATTATTTATTGACAATTTTAATATTCTGACGTAGTTCAAAGTTTACAAATTAATAATATTAGAAAAAAAGGGAAAAGAAAAGAAAATAAACAGAAAAAAAAAAAAAAAAAAAAAAAAAAAAAAAAAAGCCCCTTATGGAAGAAAAGTGAATACAGAAAGAAAAATTCGATTTTAATTTAACATTTGGAGGCATGTGTATCTTCACCTATCTATAATACTTTCTTAACATCCTTTCTCATTTAGTTTTTCTTTTTTACTTTCTCTTACCCATAGGGTCGAGAAAGTATTGTTTTAGGGTCAAATTTCCGAACGTGAGTTTTTGTTATATTTACATGTTCTGAGGTCCCCTGAATACGAAAATCATGTTTTTAGCGAACGGTCTGTGTGTGTGTCTGTGTGTATGTTATCAGCATATCTCAAGAACAAATAGTAGCAGAAATTCCAAACTCGGTATGCTAAATGTGTATCATATAGGGATTCTACACTATGCTTTTCGTTGAGATCAAGCAAATGGTTCGTGTACAGGGACACTCAAAAGTATTCAAATACATTACGTCTATGGGGGAAATTGCAGGTAAGTAGAGTTTAACGTCTATAGACTGTACTAAACCAAATGAAACGAATATATATATTTTGTAATAGAGATAGTTACTGGGAAATAAATTTTGTGTATGTAGGAGCTTCGCCTCCTTCCCCCCTCCCTGGGGGGAAGTCCACCCTCGAGGGGAGTAAATTTTCATGATGGGTATTTTTCAAAAGAGCTCGCCAATACCTTTAAAACGAATGGTTGAACCATCGATCTGCGATAATTTAAAATAAAGTTATCGATTTTTTAAAATGAGAATAAATTGAGAATAAACTCGACTTTTTTTGGATATTTAGTGTTATACCACTTCTCTAATGTGGGAATCGTCTGCATTATCATGGAAGATAATTTTTTTTAAAAATAATTTTAATAAATTATTTTTACCGAGTGAATTTGTATAGGGAAATATAGAAGAAAGTCGTGTGGTGGCTACAACACACTAGTTATTTGTTGTTAGTGGATGTGCTTTACTAATAATATTTTACTATTTCCAGGAAAGCTGTTCGGGAATTGAAATAAATTCCTCATGGAGATATGGTAAATAATGTATGTTTTAAGTTAAATATTCATCGCTTGTTTTTTGTATATTTACACGTTTTGAGGCTTCCTGATTACCGTAGTCAAGTGTTTTAACGTTTGATCTTTGTCTTAGAGTAACTTAAAAACTAATAATTTTAGGAGATCCAAATGTTGTATTTTGAAGTTAATATAAGTTTGTTGCTGGAAAAATTTGATCAAGATTGATAAGTTTCAATTTATATTGCGTGTGAAAATTGCCTGTATAATTTTAAGTAAGCTTTTAATTTTAATAACCGAATTAAATTCTACATAAATGTAGGTGCCTTAATGAAACGGGGGGTTGAGGGGGGCGGTAGCCCCCTTCAAACCGAAGTAATTATCATTTAAAACTCTTCCTAAGCCTAATTTGAATTGTTTAACATAGGTTTACATAACAGTACTCGTTATCTTACCTCTTAATATCCAACTTGTATTTATAGTATTAAATTTCAGGGTAAGAGAAAGTCGTGTGAGTGACACACCAGATTATTATTATTATTTTTTTTCCGAAAATTGTTTAAATTTTTCATTTCTTCCGATGCTTGCTTTTGAGACAATTGAAGTTACATAAGTTTAAAAATTATTACTGATGTTAAAGTTTTATAAATTTCGATTAATGGTTTGATAACGAATATGCCATCCAAATTTCATATTCATATGTTCATTTGTTTCAAAATTATTCGTAACAGAAGAAAACAAAAAAACAGGTTGTACCTTAACTTTTGGAGGTCAATATAATATCTTTTTGGTTCTCTTTTACTTTGAATTGAATAAGAAAAATATTTTTTCACGTTTTCTATCATAAAATACTTTCATTTTCACTGTTAAAAATAATAGTTCAATGTTTCACCTTAATGGTACAAATTCGAAAAAGATTAGCTGCAATCAACATTTTAAGAAATTTTGTGCTCTGTGTTTCACCATTGTACTAGTGCTATTTGAATAGTAAGCACCATTTTAATGGTACTTATGTTTCAAATAGCACTATTTAAATGGTGAAACATAGAGCAACAAATTTGTTAAAATGTTGGTTGCCGTTAAATTTTTCCAATTCGCACCTTTCTAGAGAGAAACAAACATTGAACTACTATTTTTAACTGTGTGGTAATTATAACAGTCGAACCTCATTAACGTGAATCTCAAGGGGGATAAAAAATTTGTTCATGTTATCAGTAATTCATGCTGTCAGTAACTATTCTTAATATAACTAAACTAATCTTCATTTCGACGGGGATTGTGGAAACAGTTCATGTTAAAAGTAATTCACACGTTAACAGTGCTCACGTTAACCCTTTATCTACTGCATTATGATACAGACAAAAATTGTGTTTGAAACATATATTTTTAGTTACTAAAGTGCATTATTTAAAGATATACATGTTTAAAATTATGCATATCACCTCATCATAATAATTAATGAGAATTTTGTGAGGTCGTACTTTAGTGTACCACTGGTACATAGAGGTGGAAAAAATTATTTCCACATGAAAAAAGTGTAGAGAAATATCTACTCTTTATGTTCCTTATATTATCTCTAAGATTAGTGGGATATTCTTGAAATAATATAGGAATTAATTATAACACACATGAAGATCGTGAATAATATCAAGCAAAAACAGCAAGTGCATTCCATAAAATCCTTTATGGAACAAAAATGTCTATATGTATCGTGTAATGCTTTGTAGTGAGATTAAAGTGAGGTACATCTGTTTCTTTTTTATAAATATCTTTCACATATCTTCTATAAATTCGATTTTGTACTTTAAAGTACCGTCAGTAGATAAAGGGTTAACGAGGTTAGACTGTACATCAATATTATAACCAATAACATAAAATTGTACTTACTTTTAAAAAGATTTACATTCCACAAGCTAAATTCACTACATTCTAAATCCAATTATAAATTAAAGTCCGAGTCTGTCAAACAACATAACAGCGGCCGTCACCTTATACCCAGCTGTGTTTTACAAAACTTTTTTTGGAAGTATTTCAAACGGATAAACAAGTCGTAATGGTTTGATTACTCTTTTCCTCTGAAACACTCGTTTTAAAGTAGCAAGTGATTAACTTTAGCAGCATCACAACTGCTCGAATTTCCTTGAGTGCGAGTTAACTCTCTGCATACAGCTAAAATTAAATATCAATAAAAACTTTAGTTATCTATATGGCTTAATTCTTCGGCTACTTAAAAGGAAAATATTTTTGATTATATCAGTTACTCTAGAAGTTGGCGTCACAAACCTTTCTTCTATATTATTCTATATAACAGCGCCACCTACAGGTAACAAGTACAAAAAAATTATCCAACATAGCTTTTCACAATAAAACATTACACGAAAATTTTGTACAATTTCAACCAACAGATCTTGAGATATAGCTATATTAAAAAAAAAGAAAAGAAAAGAAAATGAAATAAAAAAACAGAATGTGAAGAATAACAGCGTGACCTGTCGATCGATATACACCCAGATTAACCCAGCATTATTTTTTTTAATAATGGCAATCTCATCTTTTAAAACTGGGACATTTATACACTGTTAAAAAAATGCAGAAAAAATACAGAAATTCTCCGTAATTTCAGAAAAAAAAGGCGTAAATTACGGAAAAATTACGTAGACAAAACGTATTTTACGACTTTTTTTTCTGAAATTACAGAGAATTTCTGTATTTTTTCTGCATTTTTTTAACAGTGTACGCTATGGAAGCTAAGATGTTTCAAAGTGGCTACAGAAATTCAGAAAAAAGTTCCCTGATTTCCCTGACTAATTTTGACAGATTTCGATGATTTCCATTACTTATTATATATATTGGATAATTTTGTGTATATAACTCCTTTGTGTAACATTTTCACCAAACCACTGTAATTAAAAAAAAAAAAAAAAAAAAAAAAACTATACTCGGAGGAAAAAATATTTCAATCTTTTTATTATTATTATTAATTTCGTTAGCATACACGAAAAGGGGAAAAAATGCAAACAAAAGGTTCAAAATATGGAAGAAATCGACATAATATAAAAAATTGAAAGAAATCAATAAAACATAAAAATGTGAATCCTTTCAATTGAACAATATATTAACATTTGAAAATAAAATTATTTTTGAAGTTGCTGCATTAAGAATATTTATATTTAATAATAATAATAATAATAATAAATATTATTGTTTCTTTTAATGCTACTCGGCGAAATTCAACTAGAAAGCAGCCAATCCTGTGCTACCTTGGCTAAGATATCGCCTGTTAGACGATCTTTCAGTGATGTTTACAAGGAATTAACGAAAAGTTCCATGATTTTGGGGGGATTTTTGCAAAATTACCTGATCTTCCACGATTTTCCCTTTACTCTGATTGTTGACACCCTGTATAGCTTTTCCGTACACGGGAAAAACTGTAGCATAGCAACGCCACTTGTCAGCCGATATGCACTCAAATTGAATCTGATGTTTTTCATAATGGCTCTTTTACACATAAAATTTTGTGCGATTAAATACAATACAAACTGAGATATAGCCTTCTTGTGAAAGGGAAAAAAATAACACAACAGCGCCCCATTTTGGCGATATGACCCAAAAAGTGATAGGCACAATTTATATCAAGATACAATTAAAATATATTTTTATGAATTTCTGTACATTAATTTGCTATTTAGAGTGTATGTCTTACTGTATTCATATATTGAGTAATTTGAAAATCTTTATAAGATAATAAAACGGTTCATTCCAAGTTGAAAGCAAACCAAAGAAAATAGTTTTCTTTCTTAAATAATCATAATAAGCCACAAACCTCCAAGAATTAAATTTACTATTATCAAACATCCATCATTTATCTCTATTCTTAGAAACACATCATAAATAAATTTATAACTAATTTAAAAGGTTTTTGGATCGGTAATATAAACATCACACGCATATTTCTTTTAAAAAATAATCCAAAATAAACCTATCCCCTTCATCTTTTTTCTTTTTATATACATATAAATTTCAAAAGCTTCATATTAAACCATGCATTGCAATTAATTTCAATTCATAGAAACATCATCCATATAAATAAATGGGATTTAAAACTTTTTCGTTTGATATCTTATTCCTCTTATAGGAGAATGAACATTTTTCAAAATTCCTCTTGTACTGAAACTGCGTCAGAAGAGTGAAAAAAAAAAAAAAACTTTATGTTATTTGCTTCGATAAGTCAGAACTGACATTTAAGAAAAAAGATATTTTTATATAACGACATATAAATCTTAACTATAAAGCTAACTAATTGGTTTAATGATCATAAATAATAGTAATATTTCCTGCGTGATATAAAACTGTCTAGACTTGACTACATAAACTATATAAGAAAGATTTGTAAAGCTTTTCATAACTTGTTTTATTTTGAAAACACATAATCTTCTTAGATAATGTGCTGTTTGGTTGATTTGATGCCAAATTATGCTTTGTAAAACTTTAAAAAGTTTATTTCTACATTATATGGCATTCGTTCAAAATTTTTAATGTCTTTTATGTTTCATAGTAATAAATCACAAATAAAATTTATCTATTTTTTCACTTTCTTTTACCCGTATAATATGGTAGAGAAAGTATTGCTTTTTGGTCGAATTTTTGAAATTGAGATTTTGCTATATTTATATATTATGAGGTTCCCTGAATTTAAAAATCAGGTTTTTAGCAGCTGATTTGTCTGTTATATAACTCAAGAATAAATGTTAGCAGGTTGTCCAAACTTAGTATTTTAAATCTGCATTATATGAAGATGCCACTTTAAACACGTATTGTAAACAGACAAATAGTTTATGTACAGGGACATGCAAATATATTGAAATGTATTATGGCTAAAGGCGAAGGCGAAATTTTTGTTAAGAATTTAATATCGTTAGAATGTACTAAACAAAATGAAATTGATATAAAGTTTTTATATGCATAGGAGCATTTTTTGCAAAAAATATGGCATGAAAAATATTTAACCTTTATTTACAGGGCACACACAAAAAAAAAAAAGAATTCTGATATATTAATATTGTTGCAGCGGGTTAAATCTTTTCCCCTGCGTCGATGGTGTTGTTGCAGTGAAAGTAGTTTTACAGTCAAAGTGAAATTAAACGGCATTTTCATTCACTTCCAGTATGGTCAATCTTTGCGACCAAATTTGGTGAAAATGGTAGTTTAGGGTTGCCGAAGTTTCGAAGCTCTGCAGTGAATAAGAACCGAGATCTAGAACTTTCAATGAGATTCTAGACAGATTTATCGCCAAACCTCATCACCAAAAGGTATAAATAGAAATAAGTTGACTTCAATAGAAATACGTTGCGATTCAGTGTTGTTCAGAGGTCTATTCTGAGTGATTGTACTTTTGAGACAGTGTTCCAAGCGACTGCACTTTGTTTGTAGATCAGCGAAATTTTTGCTCTGTGGAATATTTTATATTGCTTGCGACTATTTTCTGGGGCTGTTTCTAGAACATTCGCCGTATAGTGACTTTTATGATATGAGTGACAGCTTTATTGGACTATTTGAAGAATATTCGTTGAATTGACAGCACTATTGAAGTGTTTCGAGAACACTCCTTGATATAATAATTTTGCTGTGCTAATTTCGAGAAGTGACACATAATAAAGAGCATTCATCGACTAGAACCTTTCTGTATCTTTATGAAAAAATTTCTCCACACAAGAAAGTAGACAAGTTTTCGCAACAGCATTTTGTTTGGAAGTGGCTCAAAATGCATTTAAAGATATGTCATGCACGTTCTTTTAGTATAAATTTTAGTACATTTTTTGGTGTGCAAATAAATTATAAATAACATAAGAAATACTCAAAAGTAATCAAATATGATTCAAAGAGCGATGTGAGAAGTAATTCTAAGAATAATTTTAATTAAATTGTGAAATTTAATAACAATATGCAGTTTTTCATGAATATGGCAACAATATTTAAACGATGGGTTGAGGGAGTAGAAGCTCCCTTCAGACAGAAATTTATGTCAAATAAAACTGTTTCTACAACAGTTTTGAGTCATTGTTTAAATTTGAAGTGCACTAGAATTTTCAAATACTGTAGCTCATATTTACAAATATAATTATGTGTTTGCAGTAATGTAGGGTAAGAGAAATTGATATAAATTCCCCACCAGATTTTTAAGGGTAGGACAAATATAGAGTATTGATAGGCATTGGCCTTTAGAATAAATATTAAGTGAGCCAGCTAATCTGTTTACCAATATAAAAACCAATTTGACAGCCAGCACAAAATTTAATTGTCTGTAGTGATACGGTAATTAAGCTTGATTTTCTAAGCTAAAGACTTACACCTGAGAGAAGTACCACCAGAGAGGGCTTTCTGAACATTTCTGAACTTTGGCTTTTAGTCCATTTTTAACACGCTTTTATTAGCTTCACCTGTATGTATGTTTGTATGTATGTTTGTAACCGCTCTGGGAGCAAACAAAAAAATCTATACTGTAAAAAAAAAAGACTTTCCCTACGTGAACGCTGTGGCTGTGAGGTAAAGCTCCTGGCTACGGACCTAAAGGTCTAACGTTTGAGCCCAGTCAGGGGAGATTTTTAAAAAAATAGTTTTTGTTTAATTCTAAATTATTTATTTCTCAATCCTTCATTATGTTATTTTTAACATGCTTTTATTAACTTGATATGATGTAACTATTAATGTATGTAACGGAATCTTGGAATTAAATTTTCAACCACTTCTGTTCGTTCGATTATCTGAAATTTTGCGCACGACTTCATAGTTGATGACAATACTACATACAAGTGTTTCCAAGCTCCTATCCCATCAGGGGCAAACAAAAAAAAAACTATATATATATATTAAACTCTATTGTATGTGGCACAGGATTTGGCCGTATTTGTATAACGTTGAGTGGCAACAATTAATCTTTTTTATTAAAGATGTAAATATTATGGTGTGTCACTCAGACGATTTTTTCTTACCCTGCATTTTAATACTATAAATATAGATATTTTGCGCTTTTTAGTTCACATTTCAATAAAAGCGTGTTCTTTAATTTTTTAAAAATATAATATTATTGCATGAGTATCGGTGATGGTGGGGATGTGCGGTTTAATACTAATGGTCGACGCGAAAGACCTAGGACGTATGCTCTCTATGGGGGGTTTTCTAAGCTCATAGCCAAGTGAGAAAAGCACGGAAAACTACAATGGGTGGGGAAATTATCCCGGCGGGTTAAAATGTAGCACATTCCGTTTTTCAACCATAGAAACGGGACGACCAATAGTTGGGCTAGTACCCTAACAGCACAGTTAGGCTTAACTTATCCACAGTACATCTTAAGGACGTTTCTGGGATGCCTTTTCATCCAGAAGACATCTTGAAGATATCCTGGGGAGGCGATGTGCTGTCTGGGTACTTTCGGAAATAATCTCAAAAAATTCCGAGTGGCAAAAGCTACGAGCACAATCTGGGTTTGAAACCGACACTTCCCATCCATCACCTTCCAAAACAGAATTTCTCTGTCGCTGTTTAATTACCGGAAAATTATGCGTTACTGGATTAAATATATTTTTTATGGATTAAATATTTTTTTTTCCTTGCTTAAACAACAACGGAAAAGATAATACCAGCACGCGATCACCAATGTCCTAAACAAAAAGTGATTCGAACACATTCAGTTTAAAAAAGGGATGATGGCAGCACTCAACGCACGCGAGGATAGGTTCTGTTTCGTTTCGCTTCCAGTTCACGTTTAATTTCGATAGATGTTTATGTCAGTCGGCCATTCCTGTCATCCGATTTAACATCTCTTCTTCTTCTTCTTCTTCTTTTTAACATGCTTTTATTAGCTTCACCTGTATGTATGTTTGTATGTATCAATGTATGTTTGTAACCGCTCTGGGAACAAACAAAAAATCTATATTGTTAAAAAAAACTTTCCCTACGTGAACGCTGTGGCTGTGAGGTAAAGCTCCGCGCTACGAAACTAATGGTATAGCGTTCGAGCCCAGTCAGGGGAGATTTTTAAAAAATGGTTTTTGTTTAATTCTAAATTATTTTAATTAAAGATTTAAATGTATGTAAATATTATGGTGTGTCACTCACAAGATAGATATTTTGTGCTTTTTAGGTCACATTTCTATAAAAGCGTGTTCTTTAATTTTTTAAAACTATAATATTATTTTTTTTTCTAAATATTTTTTATTGGAAAGGGGTGATTATTTCGTTTGTGATTGCATTTTACAAATAGTTGAAATTTAATAATTTAATTAATAATAACAATAATTCTAAATTTTTGTTCTTTTCTAACATTATTATTATTTAACTTCCTTTCTCGAAAAAAAAAAAAAAAAAAAAAAAAAAATGCTTTCTTCAAATTTAAGTTTAAATGTATTATTTCCAAATCCTATATATTTATGTTTCTGTTAAAATAATATTGGACACGAACGAAAAATCGTATGCCATAAGGTAAATCATAGAATGAATGATTGATAAAGTGCTTTAAGATCAGAATATAGAATATGATGTGTTTGCAAACTCTGAATAGATTCAACTAAAATTTTGTGTAATGGACGACTAGAACGAGGCGGGGCTTCCACTGTTTGTGAGAAAAATCTGCGTTATGATTGGCTATGATCCATTATTTGTGAGCTAAATTAAGACTTCTATAGGTTAAATTAAAAAAAAAAAAAAAAAAAAAAATCGTCATCATGACCAGGGCCCGAGTATAAGCTCTGAAGCTAGGGGAAGCTCAGCATCATTTCGGGGGCCCCTTTCATTTCGGAAAATCTTGTTTTCCTGTTACATATTGTAATATAAAAGTGCTATAGACAAAAAAAATTGTGTGTGTTTATTATTTTTATTTATTTTTTATTTTTTCATACATCTGGGTGGTTTCTACACAGAACATTAAAATCATACAACTTTTTAATTAAGAACATTCAGATTTTTGAGGTTAAATAATAGATTTTTCCCGAAATAGTGAGTGTTTTGTCTTGTTTTAGGTAACCTTTCTCAGAAAAAATTCAATCTCAGTGTGAAAATATGAAACAAAAAATTCAAGACCATGTTTTTAATCCTTATGTGGAGCCCCCTCTTAAATTTTAGAGGGGAAGCTTGTACTTCCTGAGCCTTTTGGAAAATCAGGCCCTGATCATGACGCCAAATGGCGTCAGAGAGTCAAGTCCTCAGAATGATTCTTAAATAATAATCTATTTTAAAATTTAACTCACTATACAGGATAGATTATTTTGTTAGACGTTTAATCTTTGAGCGTATTTTAATTGCCATCTAAATACAAATAATTCTTAAAATATTTAGTGAAAAGTTCTTAATAGTTTTTATTTAATCTATTTTTAACAACAGACTTTTACAAAAAATAGCTTTTACAGAATGCTAATGTATATCGATCCGCGTTTGTAATGATCGATAGATGGCGCTTTTTCAGTTTTTGTTGTTAGTAAATATTATAGCCACGTGTATTTATTATTGTTCTTTTTGTTATTCTACTTAATATTCGTACTATAATTTCTCCGCCATTACATCATGGAAAATTAATTGTTTTTGGAAAAAAATAATTCAGTTTATTCAAAGTTCGATCGGAAGTAGATTTTTAACTGAAGTTGAACAAATATTAGCTTCAAATCATCTGATTAATTCTTTACTTCCATTAGCCGAAGCAACTGAAATTCTAAATTTGTCTTTTAGAAATAAATGGAAGCTTAATTCTGGATTTCTTGATCCTTTGGAGTTACACTGGAGCACACAACAGTATGTGTTATCTTTTTTACCGGATTTATTCATTTTTATTCAATAAATATATGTGAAACTAAACAGCGGCATGCAATGGCGGCCTAATGAAAGCCGAATTAAAGCATGTTTATTGTAATTTCACCTTATCCCACCAGAGGGCGAGCATTTCATTACAATCGCGGATAGTAAAGCCTTATAGAATACAAAATTAATAACAATACTTATTTTATAGCTGAAAGTAAAATGAGAAATCTTAATGCCACTTTCGATAAAATAAGATTAATAAATTGTTCTACATTCAAAGAAAATACTTTATATTAATGCGGGATGTTTAACTGTCTAGACAAAATAAATTTATTCGTGAAATATTTGACAGTATTTTTCAAATTGCATTATCATCGAAAGAATAAAATAAAAATATCAGAAAATGTAGGACTTTGCAGATATATGGTAAAAAAAATCTGGTGTGAAACAACCACACGACTTCCATTACCCGCTATTACATGTATTATATGCATTTTTGAGAGATAATGTGATCAGAAAACATAAAAGTGACCAAAAAAGAAAATCGTTAGAGCCGTTTTTGAGATACCAACTTTCCCAAAAAATCAATTATTGACCGGAAAACAATAATTACATACAAAAGCATATTTAAAAGTGAGTTAAAATGGCGAGTTTGAAAAAAATCCGTACAACCGTTTTTAAAGGAACGCCTTTGCGAGGCCTGAAATTGAGCTATTTATACAGGAGGCCTATCAATTTTCATGAACTAACCAACTATATCATTCGAAAGGATATCTGATAGAGTGTTTATATAGCAAATTTGAAGAAAATCGTTAGAGCCGTTTTTGAGATACGGACTTACGGTCCCACTTCCGGTTTCCGATGTCCCATTTCCGGTTAAACTCAATTATTGACAGGAAAACAATAATTACATACAAAAGCATATTTAAAATTGAGTTAAAATGGCGAGTTTGAAAAAAATCCGTACAACCGTTTTTAAAGGAACGCCCTTGGGAGGCCTGAAATTGAGCTATTTATACAGGACGCCTATCAATTTTCCTGAACTAACCAACTATATCATTCGAAAGGACATCTAATAGAGTGTTTATATAGCAAGTTTGAAGAAAATCGTTAGAGCCGTTTTTGAGATACGGACTTACGGTCCAACTTCCGGTTTCCGATGTCCCACTTCCGGTTTTTCAATTTTCACCAAAATTTGGAAATTTCATCTGTAGGCCAGACGTATTTGAATTCTAAAGTTTCGTAGCTCTATCTTTATTAGTTTCTGAGCTATAATAGCCAGAAGATTCTCCACATACATACACACACACACACACACATACATACACACTGACCAATTGCCAAAAACCACTTTTTTGGACTCAGGGGACCTTAAAACGTGTAAATCAGGTGAAAACCCGATATCGAATTTTCAGACCGAATACAATACTTCCATTACCTACGGTAGTAGGGTAATGGAAGTAAAAAAATGCATAAATACGCTTGTATATTTTGGCATTAGTCCAAATGCTAAAACCATTTAATAAATTGTACATTAAATCAAAACTTTACAACTAATAATTGTCGATGGAATAAGCAAATTTCTCCCACTGTAAATTTCAATTTCTTTTTTTTTTTTTTTTTCTTTTTTTCCCCGGCGTTACACATCTATCATCTATTCTTATATTATTAAGAATTTTTCAGATTTTGAATATTTTTTTTTCTCCTGAAGATGATCCAGGCAATGCTTGCTTTAAAAAGTAGGCATGGAAACAGCAAAGCATCAACGTTCGTTACTGTATTCACGATGACATTTTTTTTGCCTGATGAAGGATGATAGTTACTTAACTATTTCGAACCGAAACAATCATTTAACATTTTTTGAACAAATTATGATTCCCATATTTTTGATTAAAAAAAAAAAAAAAAGGTGAGATTAGGTTTATAAAGAGAGAAAAGTGAGTAAACCAGCATTCGAATCTTCTTTGACATAGCATCATTACGCTCTACAACTAGATTATAGTGGGTTATGGCATTGTCATGTTATGCCAAGTACCCAGGCTCGAATCTTTGTATGAATACTTTTTGTGCTTGATAAAATTAATTTCACCTTTCCATCAAAAACTTTTGTAGCACATTACAAGTTATAACTAAAAGTATTATGTTGTAAACATTACAAGACTTTCTTCTATATTTTTCTTTACAAATTCAGACAAATTATTTATTAAAGTTATTTCCAATGGTGAATTCAAACGATTTTCATTTTAGAGAAGCATAATAATAATTATCCGAAGAAATCGATTTTTTGCCAGCATCTAATTTTTTTTTTTTTTGGTTTGTTTGTAAAAAAAAAAAAAAAAAAAAAAAACAATAACACTGTGTTTTAAATTATCACAGATGTATGGTTCAACCATTCGTTTTAAAGGTATTAACGAATTCTTTTGAAAGATACCGATATTGAAAATTTCCTTTCCCAGAGGAATTGCTTCAATCCTCCCACCTTCCCGGAAGGAAAGCCATGCTCCTACATTTACAATTTGTTTTTACTTTCCGAACACTATAGTGAGGAAAGTATTGTAATCATGTCAAAAATCCAAATTGGAGATTTTGATGTTTCTATACGTTACAAGGTCCCCTGAGTCCGTTTCCACTATTTTTGAGATGATGTATGTATGTGTGTGTGTATGTGTGTATGTATGTGTGTATGTCTGTGAGTGAACACGCTAGCGTCTAAACGCTTTGTTCGATTAACCTGAAAGTTGGTACGCATATTGTAAGTCACCATAGTACGAACCCTATAGATTTTGGTGAATCTAGCACTTATAGTTTTTTTTACAGGGATACAAAGAAAAATTCTTTATCATTATGGCCTATGGGAGCAAAATCTTAAAAGTGCGATAGCATCTAAACGCCTTATTCAATTGAGCAAAAAATTTATACACATATTATAGGTCACATATACTCAATCTGTATAGATTTTAGTGAATCTGGCACTTATAGTTTTTTTACAGGGACACAAAGAAAAATTCTTTATCATTATGGCCTATGGGGCCAAATTCTTAAAAGTGTGATAGCGTCTAAACGCCTTACTAATCTAAACAAAAAATTTGTACACATGTTATAGGTCACATTTGCACCAACTGTATAGATTTTGGTGAATCTAGCACTTATAGTTTTTTTACAGGGACACAAAGAAAAATTCTTTATTATTACGGCCTATGGGACCAAAATCTTAAAAGCGCGATAGCATCTAAACGCCTTATTCAATTGAGAAAAAAATTTATACACATATTATAGGTCACAGATACTCAACCTGTATAGATTTTGGAGAATCTAGGACTTATAGTTTTTTTACAGGGACACAAAGAAAAATTCTTTATCATTTGAGACCAAATTTTTAAAAGTGCGATAGCATCTAAACGCCTTATTCAATTGAGCTGAAAATTTGTATGAATATTATAAATCACTGTTGCACTAACTATAAGCATTTTGGTGAATGTAGCATTTATAGATTTTTACAGAGACACAACGAAAAATTCTTTATCATTATGATCTAAGGGCTCAAAGTTCAGTAGCGTTAAATAAAACCTCGTGTGATATATGGAGAAAAATACTCAAACACTCTATTATGGTTTTCTCTCTTTTGTTTGTTTAGCAACTCCTCTTTCTTTATTTTATCTACAAAACTGTTAGTTACTCAATTTTCGGAAAGTCGAGTGGAGTCACTCGAGATTTTTTTTTCTTTTGGTTGATATAATAATTGAAAAAATAATTATCATTACGTACATTTTTGCGAAATTTTGTTCTATATTACAATGTTAAAAATGATGAAAAATGAAATAATAGCGCTACCTGTTAATTAATCCCCAAAAATATAATCAGCACCAGTTTAGGTCAAGATCAATCTAAATATCAAGTCTGGTTAAATTTCGCCCGCTAGTTTGTGAGATAAGCGTCCAAAACATTTTTAATACACATAGACAGACATTTTCTAAAAATGGTCAAATCGTGTAAATTCATTGAAAACCGGAGTTCGTAAATTTTTACAAATCCAATACTTTCTTCTCATAT
The DNA here is from genome assembly GCA_963930645.1 of Salticus scenicus. Taxonomy (NCBI): domain Eukaryota; kingdom Metazoa; phylum Arthropoda; class Arachnida; order Araneae; family Salticidae; genus Salticus; species Salticus scenicus. The sequence goes on from OZ005660.1 coordinate 25,250,595, forward strand.
ATATATATATATATAATTTGAATAATTTAATTCCTTTACAACACTCAGCAAATGAAAGATAGATGAAAATATGAAATTTTAAATGAGATGTATATATACAAAAAAGTAAAAAATCTGGTATGTAACAACAAGTCGATTTCCATTACTCACTGCTGCACATATGATAAAACTTTTTTTTTTTTTTTTTTTTTTTTTTGTAGATAGTGAGAGTAGTCAGAAGACATAATAATTTTAAGATTAAAAAAAAACGTTTTATATACCACGTTTTTAAATTTTCTGTTGAATCTTAGCTATAGAGCTACATTAGCACTTTATCAATGCGTATAGAATTTTTAAAGTGATAATGACGTCAATTTTTGTGAGACGCATAATTTAACTTTTTACAAATTTAACGTTCACGTTTAATTAGATGTATTTATTTTTATGTCGAAAGAAAATTAACTAGTGTTTTTTTTTTTTTTTTTCGGCTACAATTAAATTATAGCTAATATTTTAATGGTTATTTTTAAAGGTATTAGGAGGTTATTATTTTCATATTTTAATTAATTAAAAGAAAACTAATCAAAAATTCGAAAATCGAGCTTCGAAGTATTGTGTTGTCATCGGGTTCTGAGGTCTGAGCTATTCTGAAGGTTTCAAATGTCTAGCTAGTAGGAAAATTAGTTAAAAATCGATGGCAAGATTTGTACCGGACAAACAAACAAACAAACAAACAAACAAGAATCGAAGTTAATAAAAACATGGTAATAAAATAGACCTTGCTAATCACGGCACCTACCAATTTTCCATGTGGTAACCAATAAATTCATACATACGAAAGAATATTTAAAAGAGAATATATAAACACTCTTTTAAAAAAAAGGTAAAATCACTGGATTTTACCGTATTATTTTGTGGAATTGATGTCATGAAATAGTAATTTTGGAATAACTGCATTTTTTACGGGCAAAAGCCGTTAATCTACGTAATTTGTCATCAAACTGTATTTTTATGGTCAAATCACTTCAAATGTGAAGTGTTAGCTTTTCAGTGACGTCATATAACAATCACTTCGCATTTGAACTTGAAAATATAAATGTATTTTTAATGGATGAGAGAATTTATTTATACATTCATACAAATAGCGATTGAAAAAAGAACTATTGCTTTCTTAATTTAATTCAAAGAATTTAATTCAAAGTCGTATGTTTGTCACAACATAAAATTATGCATCATTCATAATCCAAATGTTTTTTTACGGACTTTGCTTGGAACCTCTGCTGCCGGGCTTTGCCCATATTCTTGCTTGAATTTTTTAACAGTGAATAAAGACCTTCATCAACTGAGAGCGAATAATATTTGTCAATCATCCAACCATGTTCTTAAAAAAAAAAAAAAAAAAAAAAAAGGTTTTAAAATTATTATGCTAAAATTATTTCTAGTATTATCATTATTTTTATTTTATATACTTTTATTTCACATTAAAATACACCAAAGACAAAGAATTGTCTGTATTTTCTTGTAACAGGGTTTTAATTATCTTTTTATAGAAGCAGCATTCTGTTGCTAAGCGTATATTAATTCCTCAGTAATATAACATAGCAACGTACCTTCTTAACATTAGCTGTGAATATGGTTTAAAAACAATTTATCCCTTAACTAATATTTATATGAAAGCCATTAATGAGCTTAAAATTAGTAAGAAAAAATATAGACCGATATCATCTAATATAGAAAATTTCGTTTTTGTAAAGAAAGTTAACAAAATTATGTATATTTAATTCTTAAAAAAAAAAAAAAAAAAAAAAAATCTGGAGTGACTCCACTCGACTTTCCGAACATTGAGTAATTAACAGTTTTGCAGATAAAGTAAAGAAAAAGGAGTTGTTAAACAAACAAAAGAGAGAAAACCATAATAGAGTGTTTGAGTATTTTTCTCCATATATTACACGATGTTTTATTTAACGCTACTGAACTTTGAGCCCATACATCATAACGATAAAGAATTTTTCGTTGTGTCCCTGTAAAAACCTATAAATGCTAGATTCACCAAAATGCTTATAGTTAGTGCAACAGGGATTTATAATATTCATATAAATTTTTAGCTCAATTGAATAAGGCGTTTAGATGCTATCGCACTTTTAAAAATTTAGTCCCATAGGCCATAATGATAACGGATTTTTCTTTGTGTCCCTGTAAAAAACCTGCAAGTGCTAGATTCTCCAAAATCTATACAGTTGGTGCAACGGTGACTTGCAACATGAGTACAAACTTACAGCTCATTCGAGCAAAGCATTTAGACGCCAGCGTGTTCACTCACACACATACACACATACGTATACACATGCATACACACACACATACACACACACATACATACATCATCGTAAAAATATTGAAAACGGACTCAGGGGACCTCGAAACGTACAGATGCATCAAAATCTCAAATTCGAATTTTTGACATGATTACAATACTTTCCTCACTATAGTGTTCGGAAAGTAAAAAATTGAAAAACGAAATATAGTTAATTTATTCATCTAACAATGGTATAAAAATTAATGAAAAGCGTTTCAAAATATTATGTAATTTATATAAATAATTATAAAACACTTTTCGTAATCTAAAATGTTACTTATACTTTATCACCGAGAAATGGGTCAAAAGTAAATATAAAATTTTTATATTTGCTTTAATCGATGAACTAGAGCCAAGATAGGAATTTATAGTTAGTTTTATATCATTAATCATTAATGTAAACGCGATAAATATTCTTATGCTCATAAATAATGATAAAATTTGCTCTGATGACTTTCCAAGCTACATAAATCCGCCAAAACATTACTAGAAAAACCCTTTTTAACATATTTATTAACAAAAACAAATAACACTTTAGGATAAAATATTAGAATTTGGGAAATGATATAAAACATATATATTTTAAAACACTGCAATTTTTGGTTATGTTCATTTTTTGTTTACTAACATCAATTTAGAAAATATTTTATATTTTAAGATAAATAATTAGAATTTTGGAAATGATATGAAAGATGTATTTATTTATTTATAATTTTTTTAAATGTATTTTCTAATTTTAAGTTCATTTATAAACGTTTTATCGATTCATCGATTAAGCATAAATTCATAGATACTTCATCCGATATCAACGTTCACTGATCAAGGATAATTCATTGATAAGGAAAAGGTTTTCATTACTGCTATGGATTAAGAATAAAAAATAAGATAAGAAAAAAGATTAGATTTGAAAAATACACATAAAGCATATATATTTTAAAATATTTTAACATTTTATTAAATAGAGACTAGGTGCTAGATAAATAAACAAATAAAAGAAATACTTCAACTCATAGAACAAAAATAAATAAATAAACAAAAATAAATAAAATTGTAAACCACTGTTTCGATAGCATTTTTTTAAGCATGCTGGTGTCACCAATGCGTAAACGATACAGCAGTGGTGTACTCAATGTTATTGAAACAGATGTTTGCACTTTCACGTATACTTTTTTAACCATCAACATTATTTATTTATTTATTTGCGTGTGTGTGTGCTCTGTACTGGAAATCTTGTCTTTTCTGACTTATTTCTAACATTTTTATGCATATTTTGTGTTTATAAGGGGCCCGTTTTGCTTCATTAACACAAGTTTAGAATGTACTTAATAAAACATTGGAATTCGTAAAATCATATATCACACATACGGTTAGTGCACCGGTGATTGACACTTTTAGAGCAATCTCTGATGTTTTTAATGTTTTTGTCACCAGAAAATATTTTTAGAAATCTTAAGTTAGTACATATGGTATGAAAGACATTCAGAATCACATATATGTTAAAATATATACATTTGATAACATTTTTTTAATGAATTTTTATTTGACACCCACTCAGTGTTCCAGTAATTGACACTGCCAGTTTTTCATTTTATCACTAATTGGCCCCCTATGTTTTAGTGTTTGACACTGCTAGTTATTCATTTTACCAGTTATTAGCACCCTATGCTCCAGTGTTTGACAAAAAATGTTAAAATTCTTATATGTAAAATATATGATTTTTTTATTTTTCTTATTTATTAATTATTTTGGGATAGATGTCAATAACTGGAGCACCTACCCTATATCAAGTAAAATGACATAAGTAAAAAAAAAAAAAAAAAAAAAAGCAATTTTGAATTTATGCAATCGAAAAATGTGTATGGAGTGCCTCAAGGTGCACAAAAAGCGTCACATCCTAATCTCGCAATTTATCCACTTGATACGCAGTTGTGGTCATTTTCATTGTAGGCTAGTTAATGCTTTATCGTTCGTTATCTTTAAGTTGTTTTTGAGCTGTGTCACTTTTCTTATCGAATGTTTTAGAACAATTTGTTTTTGTTCATGTATATTTTTTGTCGATAAGAAAAAACTTACCTTAATGAATTAAACATGAAAAATACGATAAAACACTGAAATTCGAAAACGTATAAATCAAAATACGAAAAGAAATAATAATAATAATAATAATAATAAGTCCTATATAAATAAGGATTATCCTAAAAGAGAAAAAAAAATAATAATAATATCTGGAATGACTTTACTCATCTTTTCATCTTTCCGAACATTAAATAATTGACGGTTGTATCAATAAAATAAGAAAAGCCGTTAAATAAACAAAAGAGAAAAATTTAATAGGGTGTTGAGAGTATTTTTCACTATACAGAATGTTCTTCAGTTTAATGCGTTTACACTTCAAATAATTTGAGCACATACGTCATATTAATAAAGAAATGTTTGTTGTATCCCTGTAACAAAGTCAAAAGTGCTAGATTCAACAAAATCTATACAGTTCGTGTGACAGTGACCTATAACATATATGTAAATTGTCAGTTCATTTGAATAAGGCGTTTAGTTGCTATCGCACTTTAAATAATTTGAGCCCATAGGCCATAATGATAAAGAATTTTTCTTTGTGTCGCTGTAAAAATTTCGTAAGTGCTAGATTAACCAAAATCAATAAGGTTTGTGCTACGGTGACCCATAACATACGAACCTACTTTCAAGTCATTCGAACAAAGCGTTTAGATGCTGTCGTGTTTACTCAGACACTCACACACACATACATTCATCGCGGTTAAAAAAAAAAAAAAAAAAAAAGAACTCAGGGGACCTTAAAACGTATAGACTCCCCAAAATCTCAAAGTCGAATTTTTGTCTTTCCTTTACATATATATGTTAGCAGGGTTTAAACTGCCATTAGTTTTTTTAGCATTTTGCTAAAAGGTATCATATTTTGCTAAAACATGTCGGTCAGAATTTCGCTAAAAAGCTAAAACTGGATAACTGTATAAAATATCTCTATATAATAAATAACTCGGATTTTTTTTTTTTTTTTTTTTTTTTTAAATATTTACAGGCAAAAACTACGAAAGAACAAATTTTTGGGAATCGTTATTTACATAGTAATTTGGATTTATTTTTAATTTTCAATGATTGAATTTAAATGCAAAAATATTTAAAAGTATGTCAGAATTCAGAATTTGCTTCATAGAAGCATTCTTAGCACTAGTATTTCACGATTATCTACCACTACACTTTATTAATTTTTAAATTGCTTTTTCATTTTACACATATGATATGACTACCTCTTTTTCTATTGTTAAAATCAAAACATAGTTTCCCTGATTCATATTTTTAAAGTCACAAATATGGATGCTTGGTTAAAATCATCAGTGAACAAAAGGAATAGAAAACAAAACTGAGGATAACAAAGCTAAGTAAAATAAATCAATGGTATCCAAAGAATTAATTAACTTTCGAAAAAGCTAAAATAGTGCTTGCCTATTTTCGCTAAAATGCTAAAGTAATTTTTTTGCCAAGTTAAACCCTGTATTTTGGGATAGTAAAATTTGTATTCTAAGAAATATACATCCTACCTAATTGTATTAATATATTTGTGTTAAAAGTTTTGATAAAAAGATTGATGCTGAAAACTTATATTTGCAAAATAAACTAGTACGCTGTAGCCATTACAAAACTTTCTTATATGTACTTCAATATAACCGTGCTGCCTATCGGTTTATGCTGACAAATAATTACTTGACATAATTTCTTTCAATAAGGATTTCACATGTACAGTTTTGATGCAATTTTAACCAATAAATGCTAAGATATAGTCATCTAAAAAGTCACTGAAAGATGACAACAGCACTGTCACTTGTCATTCGATATACACCTAAATTGCAACAGTATATATTTTCATAATATCTATCTCATTTGACAAGTTTGGTGCATTTGTATAACATAGAAACTGAGGTATTGTTTTCTCGTAAATGGGGTTATACTGTTGCTTAGCAGTGCTACCTATCGTCCGATATGCACTAAAAGTGGATCAACATAGATTTTATTAATGTCAATTTCACATATAAAGTTTCATGCATTCATACATCAAAGAAGCTGAGATACAGCTTATCCGTAGGCGGTAAAAATTGCTGTACGCCGCATACTTAAATTAGGTGGAACTGCTATTACTTACTTTCTGTGATTCACATGGCTACATCTCAGTATCTGTTATTAAAAATTGCACCAACTCTGTATGTGAAATCTTAATATGAAAAGCTAAGGGCAAACTTTCGAGCATGTTAAACAGTAAAGAATGATATAGAAGAAAGTTTCGTGATGGCTACAGCATACCAGTTTCTTACTTATGCCTAAGAAAGTAAAAATGCATACTTTGTGAAATAACAGAAATTTAACTTTTACATGGTATACATTTTTTCTTTCTGCTTAAGTAATTTTTTCTCGGTATTGCTGTTCGCCTTCGATATTAAATGAACTTCCAGAATTCGGTTAACGAATTCATATTTTTACGCCACGCTCAAAATATGAAAATAATTTATCACAGTTACGTGTGGGTTTAAAATGTATTGAAAAGGCGAAAATTGAGGTCAGTGATTTAAAGTAAAACAGTTGTAGATAATTTCTGCTTTATTATTTCTTTATTTATTTTATTTATGTAAGGAGTTCAGAGACATATGAAATTACCATTTTGTTGATTTATGTTATTTTTATTATTTTTCTCTATTTCGCAGCTGATTTTTTTAACCAAATTATTCTGAAAAATGGTATAAAATTCGACAATGTGTGATTTTTAAATGTACAGGATGGTAATCGCTGACAGATTTTAAACAAATCAAAGAAGTAGTCCACGAGAGGGTAGTTACCACTACAATGCTTCTTATGGTGAAAAATTTTGTTTAAAGGGGGAAAAAAATGGTTTGAAATTTTTCTTATAGATGGCGCTGCCTTTTATGGTTTTTTTTCTTTTTTTTTTAAATCCAGTGTTTCTGTCTCTTGTAGTTGTGCTATGGTTACCTAGACCCCCCCCCCTCCAGAGTTAACCCTTTTTGATCTTGTTTTGTGGTAATGTTGCCAACTACAGGGATTTAATAAATAATAATTATAAATAATAATAATAATTTTTAATAATAATAATAATAATAATTTTAATAATAATAATATTTTTAATGCAGGAATTTGTTCCTAAGAGTAAGGACTTTCTCCAGTTTTCTTCAGGATGTAGGGACGGACATTTTGGGGGTACTGCTGTAAGATGCTTTATAGGAAATTACATGGAATTTGCTAATTTTCCCTCTTTTTTCGTGATTTCCCCCTCAAATAGGGATTTCTATCGTCCGTGTTGGGACGGTTTCAATGCTTGTAAGAACATGGCAAAATTTGAGTTGGCAGCACTATGTGAAAGAGACAATGCATGTTTTTTGTATAGCTGACAAAATATTGAAGATGTGAATAACGCATGTGATACAGTCTCTTCTACAATCAAAGCTACAGAACACGTGGATTGAACTGGATCACCGTTTGGATGTCAGAAAAACACATACTGAAATACTGTTGTTAATTTCTTGCTCTTTAAGTGCTTGTCTTACGTTCCTGATACTCTTTCTTGCATTTTTAAGGTACAACGTACAGCGAGTTCTATAAACAAAATTTAGAACTAAAATTTTTATTTGCTTAAAAAAAGAGCTCTATAAAAAAAATCGTTCTTAAAAAAAAAGGTTTGATAAAAAAAAAAAGCATATGCTTAAAATGTAATTTTTTGGTTTGGATCGAACACAATCTAATTGAAAAGGTGTGTTAACAGAACACCCATCGGTACTTGAAATATTGAAATCTGAATTTCGGCATAAAACGAAAGAACGAGAAATTATACATTTTAAAGCATTTTGGAAAAAAAAGCACAATCAATATCTGTAAATAAGATAAATTCAATAAGATAAAATCACTTTAATCCAATTTTACTTAACTGGATACCGATTAAAAGCAGAAATAATTACATCTGAATCTTGGTCAAAATCCGAAATAAAGAGTCAAATCGGTGTCGTGCCCTTAGCGACCGTGCCCTTAGCGGAACGTGCCCTTAGCGGAATGGGTGAAAGGGAAGAAGGAGGAATAGAATAAGCCGTGCCCTTAGCGGAAATAAGAAGGTGTGCATGTGGAAGATAGAAATATGTTATTCAAATGCACAAAATAATGCTTTCTATAGAAAGTAGTATGATTAGCATTAGATTTACAGAGTCGCGCAAAAATATTCAGTTACACTGAGGGTTATTATTGGAAATTTTCTGAATTGCATTTTCTTTTACATTAAGCTTTTATTCGACCATTTTTTAAAATGTGAATAGGATTTGAATTAGTGTATCTGTCTATTCTACTGCCGTTTGGCCGTCTCCAGCGACCGTAAATATTTTAAGAATTTTTTATTTTTACTCTCTTCTACATTCAATAGAAGAAAGTATTGGATTCGTAAAAATTTTCGACTTCCGGTTTTCGACGGATTTACACGTTTTGAGAGGTCTAGAACACGATTTGACTATTTTTAGAAAATGTCTGTCTGTCTGTGTGTGTGTGACAAAAATTTTGAGGCAACTGCATCTCCGGGGCTACTGCTCAGAATTGCATATAAATTTACATGTAGATGCACCTTGAGCTAAATTAGTGCCTATCAACTTTTGGTGCCAACCGCTCAACAGGTGACACTGCTATACAGCGATTTCTGCAATTTAAGAGGAAGCTATATATCAGGTTCTGTTGCGTATAATCAATCAAAACTTGGTATGAGAGAAGGCTATCATGAGCCATTATGCTGATTCAATTTGAATGCTTATGGACCGACAAGTGGTGCTGCTATACAGCGATTTCTACAATTTAAGGGAAAACTATATCTCAGGTATTACTGCACAGAGTTCCATATAAATTTATATGTTGATGCACCTTAACCTAAATGAGTATCTGTCAACTTTTGGTGTCAACCGCTCCACAGGTGGCGCTGCTATACAGCGGTTTCCACAATTGAAGGGGAGGCTATATCTCAGATTCTATTGCGTATAATCAAACAAAACATGATGTATGGGAATGTCATTGTGAGATATTATGCTGCTTCAGTTTGGATGCTTATCGGTCAATAGGTGGCGTTGCCATACTTCAAATTTCCTCAACAATGTGAAAGCTATAGCTCAACTTCTATAGCACTTAACTTAACGAAACTTGATATGTGACATAACTATTATGAAAATGCATTTTTTAAGATGGCATTTATAGACAATAAAACAACTGTCTTTCTTTGGATATTTAGTGTTAGTTTTCTCTAAGGTAAAAATTACTTATTTGCACTTAGTGAATTTGTATAGGAAAATATAGAAGAAAGTCTTGTGGTAGCCACAACTTACTAATTTTTACTTTTATTTATTTATTTATTTTTTATTTTTTTTAATAATATGTGTTATTCAAATTCATTATTGAATATTCCCTACTTAAAATGGCTCTAACAGAACCTATGCTACTGGTTTGTGTACATTAACATCGAAAAAATACCAATGCATTGCGCTTTATGGGAGACATTTTTGTAAATCACATTTACATAACTTCATCAAAAAATCATAAAGAAATTCACATTTATTGTTATTATGCTAAGAAAATGTTTTCTATAAACTATAATATGCTTAACCTCCAGATTTACAGTGCTACCCAAAAATGTTACAATACATTAAGGGGTGCAAATAGGAAATTAAGAGCATCATTTCTGTTTGTGTTAAGCATTTTTAACACTTTCCAACAATAGTTCAGAGTGATTATGAATTCAGTTAGTCTATATGTCTGTCTGTCTCTGTCCATTGTTTGATAATATAGACAGAGAACATAGAATGTTATACGATACAACGAGTAAGTACAGTTGGGAAATGCTGATAATCAATGTGTACCTCTTGATTTTTCGTTTTTGTTTTAGTTTTAATAGGTCTAATGCGTAATTATATTTTCAAAAACATAATAAAATCATAAAATGGCAGTAATGTACGTTTTCGTATGGAGTACTGTGATTCATTAAACTTTATATGGTTACAGATCACCGTTCCCTCAAATAACGGATATTCTACAGTACGCATACCTGTTTTTGCAACAGGTTACGTCTGAAGCAAAATACAGCTAAATGCGGATAAAGTGTGGAGGAAAACTGAAGAGTTCTTTTATTTATTTATTAATTTATTTTGAAATTTATTACACATTTCCGCTAAAGGCACGTATGCTAAAAGCACGCCACCGAGGGGGATAACATTTCCGCTAAGGGCACGGGTTTATAGATTTCCGCTAAGGGCACGGTCGCTAAGGGCACAGCCCCGTCAAATCATATATTTAAATGGAATAAATAAATAAACAAAACTACAACTAAAAATTATATTTTTCACTCATACGTTTTCGTTCGTTCAGGCAGGGTCCGATTAACGCAAAGGGACGGCCTCGGCTCTGAATAACAGGGGGCCCAAAAACTGGCCCGGAAAATTCCATTTTGCCTTTTTTGTTTCTAAAAATAACAAAAATGATATCCTACAATGCAAAAAATTTTAGTCCATATGCAGGTATATATATTACGTACCTTAGCTGATTGGTGCACAGTGTGAGGGGTAGGAGCACTAAAGTATTTATGCCCCAGGCTTTCATGAAGATAATCAGGTCCTGTGTTCAGGCCTATACCAGCCCGACTACACTAGAAAAAAAAAATGGTCCGAATATTTTAGAAAAATACAGTCTTTTTGACGTGTATTCATTTAATGAGATAAAAGAATCTCTTTTTATGCCTGTTTTGAAAGATATCGGACTGCTTTTATAAAAACTTTTTTTCCCCACGTAGCCCAGTCGGTAGAGCGCCGGCCTCATAATTGGAAGATTGCGGATTCAGTACTCGAACCGGCCAAAAACCGTCGTGTACACTAAGGGTGACTGGTGCACGTAAAATCTGTCGTGGCCGCAATGTCTTCCATGTTCCCATCAAAAATTATACCTCTGGGGGTCACCGAAGAAGGAGAGCCATCCCTTCCGCGGAGGATCAAAATTGTGAGGGCATGTCTCCGGACCACCTCTAGGGGTGTGTCCCAGACCGTCGCCATTTGCCCATCTGCGCAGCACTAGTGCGACGTAAAAACCCAACCAACCAACCCGCATAGTGGCAACTGATTACTTTCGTACCACGCAATGATTCTTTAAATATTCACCTAATCCTAAATAATAAAAATATATGCAATTAATGTTTTGAAAATCTTACCGTCCTCGACTTGTTCTGGTAGAATCACATGATGATCCTGAAATAAAGAGGAAAAAATAAAAGTCAGTATGACGAAAATAAACAAAATAAATTATCAAGAACACAAAGAATCACCCAGATAAAGGATTCTATTAAAACTACAAAATATATTTTGTTGAGGTTATTTTGTTGTTTTAAACTAATCTTCCATTAGAAGTGAAAAATCAGTTTTGTTCCACAATACAAGATACATTGTTAACAAAATTTCAACAAAATATTTTTTATTTATTGACCTTAAAAAAAATATTTTGTTTAATTTCACATTAATTTTTTTTTTATATTTTCAAGTAAAAAACAGTTTTCTTGTTCATCAGGCACGATTGATTGGTGAAAACATCGGTGTTGCTTTCATGTTACATTTGCGCTTACATTTTACCTTATTTTTCATTGTTGAAGAGTCGAGTTTTTTTCGACTCGGGGGAAAAAGAAAAAAAAAAAAAAAAAACGTTTTTGTAGTTCATGGTATTTGCTTAGAAAGTTTTTATTCTTCAATTAATTACAGCTGTGTAGTGTAAATTGAAACAGGAGAAAACAATTATCTAAATAAATTACTACTGACATAGATTTTCATGAAACAATAGAAATCAAACAATATATAGTTTTTATCGTTGTAAAATATTGGAAAAGGGTGTGGATCATTTTTCCAGAATATTTTGCTTATAAGAGTCAAACATCCTTCTGTTTTTCATTACGTGTTCCTCAGTGGGAAGGTAGAACACCTAATAAGACACGGTTAATACTCAGCAGGTGGCAGGATTCATGACCCGAGAATCGAACGTGCAAGTATGAAGACAGGTACACTATGATGCATAGGAATAACAGCTATTGGAATTCTATTATAGGATAGCAATGAACTTTGATCAGGCAGAATATTTTCGGAGAAGATGCCGAGTCTGATTAACTTAAGGCCCTTGACATGGCGGGGAGGGGGGGGAGCTGAAATTGCGTTTAAAGTTTAAAACTTTTTAATTAAAATTTACAAAAATGCTCTTGAAAACAATAACTTCATGAAAAGTTTACTTTTGAAAAGAAAACGAAAAGTTTCGCAAAAGAAATATTTTGCTCAAATATTCATTTTTGGGTGAAATAGTGAAAAATTTTAAGGCATTAAAAAGAAGAAAAAAAAAAAAAAAAGTAAAAAACACGAAAAAATAAAAATAAAAAAAGTAAAATAATAATAATAATAAGTAGGGGGATCGTATGCGCATTAACGGCCCCCTCTTCACTTACCGTCGCCGGAAGCCCGAGCCAATGTTATTCTACTGGGAAATTTTCTTTACAAATAACTTATTAACTAATACATATTTTTAAATTCTGTTTTCACGTTCAGAAAATTCCCAACTGTTAAATGGACGGACCTTTTTTAAAATTGTATTTTTTATTTTTTATTTTTAATATTTTATTTTGAAATTGCAAAATGAAAAAAAATCACATATTGAAAATTCGTATTTTGCAGCTTCAAAATAAAATATAAAAATTAAAAAAATAATTTTTCGAAAAAGGTCCGTCCATTTAACAGCTGGGAATTTGCAGAATGTGCAAACGGAATTTAAAAATATGCATCAGTTAATAAGTTATTTGTAAAGAAAAATTTCCCATAGAATAACATTAGCTTCGGCTTCCGGCGGCGGTGAGTGAAGAGGGCCCTTAAGCCCCGGGCTCACTTTTCGCTTGATCGGGCTCTGAAAAGATGCAATAATTGTATCCTGATAGAGAAATCTGACTAGCGATTGCAGGTACAGTCGGCTGCAAAATTATTCGAGCACTAGCCAATAATTCCTATGTTTAAAAAGTACACTTAAGACTGTTTTGCTAAGTAAATCCTTGTCGAATCATGTTCTTAAACTGATTAAGAACATGACTCGACAAGGATTTATTTAACAAAGCTGTATTAAGTGTACTTTTTTTGGCAAGGATTATTGCTAGTGCTCGAATAATTTTGCAGCCGACTCCAATATAGGAATCCAATATAGGAAAACATGTAAGGCGTGCTACAACAACATTCTTTTATTTTTTTTATTCCTGGAATCAGTACATTGAGCAATTTTATAATTAAATTTCTATTCCTAATACGTTTCTTTTTAGATAATCATTTTCTAAAAAAATTCAGTTCCAAATTACGGTACATGTGTCGTAAATTGTTTTCTAGCGCATATAACCACATATAATTAGAAAGCTTGGGCGTCCAAAAGATGTGCAAACGTAAACGAACGGTATATTGATACATATGACATATAAGTTTAATGTACAGTAGGAATATTGTACCTATACCGTAAACAATCAAAAATAGTACAAATATTATTAAATTTACTGTACTTCGGTACTTGTACTGTAATTTTACGCTTTTTCTTTTCTACTGTGTAATATTTAAATAAAATTTGGCGTTAATATTCCACGATGTGAACATAAATTATTATTATTATTATTACTATTATTATATTATATATATATATATTTTTTTTTTGATTTGTGCTGTTTTTATTTTTTTCTATTTCTACAAGAACAAAGTATTCGATGTAAAAAAAAAAAAATGTGCATTCCCTGTTTTTTTATAAAATTACCAGTTTTAAGAGTTATTTCAAGTTTCGTAGTTATTCTTTATGTTGGAAACTTTTTTTTTATTATAGAAAAGCTAAAAAATACAAAGCAATTAATATATATATATATATATATATATATGTATTTGAAATAAATTATTAAAAACTTACAGACAGTAAAGAAGGTTTTTTTAATTTTTACATTATAAATGGTTACTTTACTTTTCGGCAGTTCAATTGAAAAAATCTGGAGTGACTCCACTCGACTTTCCGAACATTGAGTAATTAAAAGTTTTGTAGATAAAGTAAAGAAAGAGGAGTTTTTAAACAAACAAAAGAGAAAAATCTATAATAGAGCGTTTGAGTATTTTTCTCCATATACGATGTTTTAGTTAACGCTACTGAAGTTTGAGCCCATAGATCATAATGATAAAGAAATTTTCATTGTATCCCTGTAAAAACCTATAAATGCTAGATTCACCAAAATGCTTCTAATTAGTGCAACAGTGATTTATAATAGTCATATACATTTTCAGCTCAATTGAATATGGCGTTTAGTTGCTTTCGCACTTTTAAAAATTTGGTCCCATAGGGCATAATAATGAAGAATTTTTCTTTGTGTCCCTGTAAAAAAACTGTAAGCGCTAGATTCACCAAAATCTATACAGTTGGTGCAACTGTGACCTATAACATGTGTACAAATTTTTTGCTCAGATTAATAAGGCGTTTAGACGCTATCACACTTTTAAAAATTTGGCCCCATAGGCCATAATGATAAAGAATTTTTCTTTGTGTCCCTGTAAAAAAACTATAAGTGCTAGATTCTCCAAACTCTATACAGATTGAGTATCTGTGATCTATCACATGTGTATAAATTTTTTGCTCAATTCAATAAGGCGCTTAGATGCTATCGTACTTTTAAGATTTTGGTCCCATAGATCATAATGATAAAGAATTTTTCTTTGTGTCCCTGTAAAAAACTATAAGTGCTAGATTCACCAAAATCTATAGGGTTCGTACTATGGTGACTTACAATATACGTACCAACTTTCAGCTTATTCGAACAAAGCGTTTAGACGCTAGTGTGTTCACTCACAGACATACACACACATACATATATCATCGCAAAAATACGGAAAACGGACTCAGGGGACCTCGAAACGTATGGAAACATCAAAATCTCAAATTCGGATTTTTGACATGATTACAATACTTTCCTCACTATAGTGTTCGGAAAGTAAAAAAAGGGGGAGAGAGAGAGAAAGACAGAGAGGAAAACTTTTTTAAGTAAATGAAGTTCCCAAGTAATTTATTTATAAAACTGACATAATTAAATGTACATAAAATGATTCGAAACTGTACATTTTAATAATTAATTTAATTTTTAAGACCTTTGATCTGAAAGACTGAAAGACATATATATATAAATGGTTCATTAAAATTTAAAGAGGGTATTCTTTTTTTTTTTTCCTCTTTGTGTCGTCTGGGATGTTATGTAAGGAATTTTAATTTAAAATTAGAACGTTGATAAGCTGTTTCTATACTGAAAGTTCACTCTTATAATGATAACGTTAAATGACATATTTCATTTTTCCGACATTTAAAAATTTTCCATACAAAGTTGCAAGAGTACAGACGATATTGGGGTTGTGAAGCTTCCCTTGTATAAGACACTATTTCATATATAGGGCACATTTACAAAATTTAAAGTAGTTTTTTCACAAAATTAATTTTTTTTTTTAAATAGCCCCTTCTTATAATGTGGCTTTGTGAAAATGATACCATATAAAAGTGCCATACTCGAACCCCGTAATAGTATTATAGAGTCAATAACAGCACAATTCAATGAAATATCACTCGCTTGATTTTCAGGGGGTCGATTCAAATGCAAATTTGGGACCTTTAGCTGCCCCTCCACGAATTTTAATTTCATGAAATGGGCCTTATCACAAAATTCAAATGCGCGCCCCTCCACAAAATTTCGGTTTGTAAAAATGACCCTTTTATGAAATATTTCCATATTTTCAGTATTATTTCAAATGATTACCTAATACTTGCTTCAATGGAACACTAACTTGATATTAAACATTAAAAGGTGTGACTCCTAAAATAGAAAGTAAAAAAAAAAAAAAAATAATAATAATTAGAAAAATATTTTGTTTTTTCCAAAAATGGCCCCAAATCTTAAAAATCTGGTTTCCAGATTTTAAATACACATCTCAGAATTAAACATAAAATAATGTGACTGCTAAAATCTGAATTTTACACGATATATATATATATATATATATATATATATATATATATTTGATATATATATATATATTTGATATAAGAACTGAAAACTATTTTTGAAACAAGAGAAAATCCAAACCAAAAGACTGATAAAGTAGGTTATACATATATATATATATATATATACATATACACGGTGTTCCAAAAGTTCCACATCTTCCTCCTAACTCGAAAATGAGTCGAAATTTCGAAAAATGGCTAAACACGTATTTAATGAATTCGAGAGGGGCCCAGGGGGGGGGGGGGTGCCGCTAGGGAGGGCAACTTTAAAATTTCAAATAAGAAGGTATATCTTGTGATACATCCCTGGAAACGTCTCTTCAAGACAATGAATTTGATATAAATAGTTTTGTCCTACGATGATTATTAAAGGAGATACGTGAGTTTTTAGACTTTTGAAATGTGGATTTTACATTTATGTATCCCCTTTAATAATCACTGCAGGACAAAACTATTTATACCAAATTCATTGTCTTGAAGATACGTTTCCAAGGATGTGTCACAAGACATACCTTCCCGTAAGAAATTTGAAAGTTGCACCCCCTAGCGACACTCCTACCCCCCCGTCCCGGCCCAAACATTTTTGGTCAAAGTATGTCTTGTGATACATCCCTTGAAACGTCTCTTCAAGACAATGAATTTAGTATAAATAGTTTTGTCCTGCAGTGATTATTAAAAGGGACACATAAGTATAAAATCCACATTTCAAAAGTCTAAAAACACATGTATCTCCTTTAATAATCATCGTAGGGCGAAACTATTTATATCAGATTCATTGTCTTGAAGAGACGTTTCCAGGGATGTATCACATGACATACCTTCCCATAAGAAATTAAAAAGCTGCACTCTCTAGCGGCACTCCTACCACCCCCTTGCCCGGGCCCAAACATTTTTGGGTAAAGTATGTCTTGTGATACATCCCTGCAAACGTCTTTTCAAGACAATGAATTTAGTATAAATAGTTTTGTCAAGCAGTGATTATTAAAAGGGACACATAAGTATAAAATCCACTTTTCAAAATTCTAAAAACACATGTATCTCATTTAATAATCATCGTAGGGCGAAACTATTTATATCAAATTCATTGTCTTGAAGAGACGTTTCCAGGGATGTATCATGAGACGTACCTTTCCATTTAAAATTTTAAAGTTGCCCTCCCTTGCGTCCCCCCCCTCCATCCCTGGCCCAAACATTTTTCACCAAAAGAGGTCACTCTCGAATTCATTAAACACATGTTTCGCCATTTTTAATTTCGACTTGTTTTTGAGTAAGGAGGGGGGGGTGACTTTTGGAACACCCTGTATATATTCTTACAAAACAGTAAAAATTTCTATTAAAAAAGATAGAAGGAAAGGGTGGGGGGGGGGGGGGGCTCTAAAACTTAAAATCTGATTAACAATGAAAAAACATGCGTAATGTTATAAAGAATTTCAAAAGAGCACGATAGGTATCAACATCCAAACTTCACGTTATTCTAACAACAAATTCGTTTGAAAAATTACTCATTACTTAAAGTATTTTTATTTTTATTTCTGTTTTCACAATCATAAAATGTACAACTTTTTTATTTATTTATTTAATGCCAAATATTTAATTTTGAAGCTATCAAAATGCATAAAAAGAATTAAGAAGTGTTTTCACATTTTTTTTTTTCTTTTAACTAAAAAATAACATATTATTAAATATTTTTAAAAATTAAATTTTTAAGAAGAAGTAAAAAATTAACGGTCATAAATTTTTGGATTGTGAAATGGGGTTCTAAAAAAATATACGTGATGTGATGAGTAATTCTATAAATTTTGCCATGGAGTTTGTCAGCTGGCGAGGTTAAATATTGTGTCCCCTAAATAATTATGGTATTTATCGCACGTTCATAAAACGGCCATAGCGCACAGACATAGTGGAAGTAAATAATTATTTGTTTTCTTATCTTAAAACAATGGGACATACAAGACGTTTTGTTTCGTAATAACAATAAGATATAAATGCGAGATTCTCTACCAACCAAGGTCAAACACAGAAGTTCAAATTGTGCAAGAATAAAAGGACAAGTGCAGGAAACGAAATGATTTAATGAGAAAAAATAAACATCCCTAACTACATACTAGTGATGCCAGATGGTCGAAAATTATTTCCCCAAACAGGTCTTCAAATTTCCCCAAATCAGGGTTTTTTTTCGAAAAAATCCCCAACTTGATTTCTACTAAAAAGGGAAAATAAAAATTTTTTCAAAAAAAAAAAAAATAAATAAAAAAAAAAAATCAAGCAGATTTAAGTGGATTTGAGCTCAGATTTTTCCCCAAATGAATGCAATTTTTGAAAAAAATCCCCAAATAACAATAAAGCTATTGAAAATCCCTGGTCGTAGGGATAAATCATTACGTTGCCAACATTGACAGAAAGTTGAAGAATTCCCCAGTTTTGTCCCCAAAAATTTTAGAATTCTCTAAAAAAGTCCCCACAAACATTTGGTCCCCAAAATTGTTCACTGAAGCCTCAAAAATCCCCAAAATGGGGACAAAATCCCTAATCTGGCATCACTGCTACATACAAAATTTATTTGGGCAACATTGAAATAACTGTTGTTTTCATTGGGCATTTTGTTGGCCAATGGTTTTGTTGACCAATGACTGTTGGCCAATCATTGGCCGATATGAAGCACTGTACGTTCGCAATTATACTTTGGTATTTTTAATTTTATACTTTTGTACTTTCGCGTAAAAAAGTACGTTTTCTTCGTTATTTTAATGCGTGTAATAAAACCATATATTCTGTTGGGAGTCAAGCAAAAGTAAGCCATTTTATGTAAATTTAACGCATCAGTTACTGTTAGACTTTTAATATTGTTTTTTATGGTGAGCCAACCAAACCTATCCAATTAGATTGCTGGCAGGTATTACATTCTGAATTCACATATACTTAATGTTTTTTTTTTTCCTTTTGACCGAAAAATTCCTTTTGGCACTTAGCCTATTGAAGGCAGTATGAGGGACTTCTCTGTTTAGCATCCAACAGCAATCCACCATCATATCTATCATAGTATCTACGCTCCATCTCTTTTTAATTTTCAACTTTTTGAAAAACTAGTACGTCATGGAATTTTTTGACTATTTTCCTGAAATCAGCGTCCAAAAATCTATCAATATCAGCTATTGGTTTCTAAACACTTGACAGTCTGTGTTATCATCAGACAATTTTTTTTCAATTACTTCATAGACTGTGAGTGATTCCGAAGTCATGATATTGGTACACTGTAAAAATTTTTTTGCTATATTACTCAACAATATTGAGGCAGCCTACTTGACACAACTATGCAGAGAAATGTTACCAGCTGTAATTGTGTAAGTTTAAACGTTATACTACGGTTACATTGTTATCTAAAGCAGGAAGTGACTTGTACGTGCGTACCTGTATTTGGACGATTATGAAATTGAGTTTTCAGTTTATATGATCCCCGATGTAACAAGTATGTTAAAATGAAAGTATTACTTTCTACCGTTAGGTAATTGTAATATAATTTTCGCGTTAATAGTAGCAAATGTACTTATCGTATGAGCAATTTAGACATGCGTTTCATGTGCATCAACTTGCATAGCGATTTTTGATTACAAGCCACGTTGCTCTGTTTACGCGTGTAATATGAACCATGCTGTGTTGTATAATATGGACCAGTGGTCCATAATAAAAACAGAGAGATTTTTTTAATGCTCGGCGTACATACGTCGGATACTCAAAATCTTGAGGCTATAGAATAGGCCAGGGGAAGCAGAGGTAATCAAATTATTACTTCTTTCGCACACTACCCATTGGTATAACCTTTAGACCTCCCTGTTTTATTCATCCATTAACTACTTTTTTCGTCCATTTCTACTATTCTCAAGAGATGTACAAGTGTGTGAGGGAACATGCTGGACAGTTCGTTTCACAATTCCAAGTGTGTCAACTGTTGGGGAACGGGAAGGACCACTGTGGACCACTTGGTCCATATTACACATACGTTCGTGTAATATGGACCACCGATACGTAAATAAAATAATTATTTTCTGCAACTATTAATAGTTCGCAGAGTACTTTACCAAGTTTAAACTGTAACTATGCAATTGTAATGAGCAGCCACCAAATTAAATCTTTTTATTTTAATAATTTAAGTTTTATGAGAATTCTTGCTTAGAGGGTCCATAATACAAGGTTCTCCCCTATCTACATGGTAAGCTGCTTCAATATCGTTGTGTAGCATTACACAATTTTTTTTACAGTGTATCACAGTTCACAAACCTTATTTCGAACGGAAAACTAATGTCCAGTCGAGAAATTTTGTGAATTTTATAAAAGTGAAAAAGACGTATGACTGGTATTGAGCGGCGTAAAAACGAAATATTTTTGTATTAAAATGAATAGGAATGAAACGGGAATTCCCTAAAAGGACGTATAAATTTAAAAGACGTATAAACGGTGTTTTAAAGTAGATTTTTCCGATATAATCTAATAACAATATTTCCGTGTGGGAAAAGAATAATAATAAACATACCTGAGGTCCATAAATTTGTCGTTGCACTTGAAGTACCGTGGGACGAAATGGTTATTTTGCTTTCGAACCTAAAACAATGGGATATATAAGATTTCGTCAGAGCAAAAAGCGAAACAAAATTCGACTTTTTTTCACCGCCCACCAAGGTCAGGTTGGAAAGTTCAGGTGGTAGCGACCCAAGAATTTCAATTACCGTCAACTGTGAAGGGATAATGACTACATGGGGTTGGTAACTGGTTACTAGTTATAAACCTGAGCCGCAGAGATAAATGAACTCGTCATAGGTGTAAATTGACTATGTTTCAGTGAAAAAAGGTGCGAGTAAGATGGTCTGATTGAACTGAAATATTCTATAAAATAACTGGTATTGAATAAATGAAAATCTTAAACAATCTTACTTACGCAAATTTTGGTGGAAAATTTTGATGAATGTAAAATTATTATATATTACTACAGGGCCCGAAATTTCAACTCGGATTACACTCGCCGAAAAAAAAGTTTTACTCGCCACAAAATAGGGCTGTCATTTTTTTTTATTACGCATTTTGGGTTTTTTATTTTTCTAAACTATTTGAAAGGCTTTTACAAATATGACTAAAATTATATATATTTAAATTGTGTCGTATATCATCATATCTCATAATCATCTATAATTAAAAATCATTATAATGTATTTGAGATTTGAAAAAGATTAAAATATCTAATAACATAAATGCATAAAGAGTCACTGAAGAAAAAAAGAAAAAAAAAAATTCTTTGTCATACAATATCCCGTGAAAATCTTTTTATTATGAAAAGATTCTTGTTCATCTATTTATTTACTTAACTTTTATATTAGAAATGTCTTTTTCGTCCATTTTATTTTTGTAATCAGACGGAATGTCGATGTGTATAACTTGTTCATTGTTGTCATTTGAAATAGTCATTTCGGAATAACTTTTTCGATAAAATCTTTGCTTACAAATCTTTACAAACTTTTGGCGTTTTAGTAAAAAAAAACTGAAAAATATGACCTGTTCTTTTTATAAAAAGAATGTTTTCTGTCACCGTATCGTGTAAGAAATCTATTTATAACAAGACCAAATTTTTACTCGCCACAGTAAAAATTCCACTCGCCAATGGCGAGCTGGCGAGCGGAAATTACGCGCCATGTATTAGGATATCAATAATTTAATGCAAAAACAAGAGAATAAATAAAAAATATGAATGCTGCTTTAAATGTAAAAAATAAAATAATCTTCAATGAAATACCTCTCATAGACCACAATGCTTTGGAATTATTTTGTTCGTCTCTGTACATAAATCATTAATGCTATATATGACATATTTCATTGAAAAAAATAACTGGCAGTGAAAAGTCAGAAAAAAAAAGGCTTTTTGTCTAAAATTATATTTTGTTTAGGCTTTTTTGTTTTTCTAAACAAAATTCATAAAATTTTGTTTAGGACAAAATTTATGAATTACACAAGAGAAAAAATTTCAAATAGTTTAGTTCTTAATTTTTCTATTTTTTTTTTTTTTTTTTTTTTCTTTTTGTTTCTTTTTTTCTCTGTAACTTTTCGATGAATTTTATGATATTAATGCTTAATGTAGTTTTATTTAACCCTTAAGGAACAGGGTAATTTTGCTCATTTAAAATGAAGAGCCACCAGAGTTTATGAAAAAGGTTATGGTTGTGCGGCTGTAGGCTGATTGACTTACACTAGGGTCCAAGGCTCATAGGTGGAGTGCCCTCCAGGGAGGGAGAGGGGGGCCTTTCTAAGAGTTCCTAGCCGGAAAAACTCTGAACGGTTAGATCGAAGAGCGCGACTTTGGATAGAACTCGGCACTTCCTATCTACCAACTTTGAGGACAGAACCGGTCAGATACGAACAAGATTAGATAAAAAGAAATGAATGAAAATTTTCCCTCTAAGTTATAAAAATAAAATTTAGCTAAAAATTTCCAGGGCGAATTTTTGCAGTTGTGAATTAAAATTAGGTGGAATATCATATATCCAACTGCCCTTCAATAAAAAAACCCTTTAACTGTCTTAGTAAAAAGGTAGTAATGTGATTTTAAATTATAAATATATTACACAGTAAAAAAAACAGCTACTTCGTGAATGAATAAATCCGGCTTCGGTCATAAAGAAAAAGTAATAGTCTTATTACTAGAGTGAACGTAAACGCTATTGTACAAGAGAAGAGAATATGAAGAAAGTTTGGCAAAATGAGCCAGACGAAATACAGGCGAAAAAAAAAAAAAGAAAAGAAAAAAAAAAAAAAAGTAAAAATAAAGGTAAAATAAAGGAAAAATCGCCAATTCCCCAACCCCCCATATATACTTAAAAATTTAAATTTTAAGTTGCGATTGCTGGTCAGTACATATTCTTTTGACTTTCTCGCCCCAATTTCGTAAATATTCGTCATCCTATTTTCATCCCTTTCTTTCTTTCTCTCTCTCTCTCTCTCCCTCTCTCTCTTTCTTTTTTTCTTAAAAAAAAAAAAAAAAAAATCTTTTTAAGATTATCGATTTTTTTAAGGGTCCATTTAAAGACTGTCGATTTTTATGAAAGATCGATTTAACATCACCAATTTTTATTATTACACCATTGATTAAGATTAAAAAAAAAGTTCGTCGTACGGTCAGCAGCAAAAATTATTGAAGCACGCATCCACATTTTTCATATACACTGATGGAAAAAAAAATCCCAACACCAGGAAGGAGCTGTGCTAGATAAATGAAATTTGGTAGGCGTGTTTATACATCTGAAAGATGACGTCGATTCAAATTTCGAGCTACGCGCATAAGTGTGGCGCTAGTAGCGACACTATGAACATGCAAATGAGGTTTGCTTTAAATAAGCGCTGTAAGGTTCGTGATCGTTATTTACAGTTGAGATTTGACGTAGTGGGTTAATGTTAGTCAAGGATGCCTCTAAGAAGACGAAGAAGCCATTATCAACAGCTCACTGAGTTTGAACGAGGTCGTGTAGTAGGGCTACGAGAAGGTGGGTTTTCTTTCCGCGATATTGCAGAAAGACTTGGCAGGAATGTATCCACTGTGCATGAGTGTTGGCAGCAGTGGTCAAGGGAAGGTACTGCCTCAAGAAGTCCGGGTTCCGGGCGGCCACGTGGCACTACTGAGAGGGAAGACCGCCGTGTTCGGCGTATGGCTGTGGCTAATCGTACTGCGTCTGCAGCTGAAATTCGAGCTGCAGTTGGCACCACAGTGACACAACGAACTGTTACAAATCGGTTACTTCAAGGACAGCTCCGAGCCAGACGCCCTGTAGCGTGCATTCCACTGACTCCAAACCACTGCCGTTTGCGACGTGAGTGGTGTCAAGCTAGAGCTCATTGGAGGACGGAGTGGAGATCTGTTGTGTTTTCTGATGAAAGCCGGTTCTGCCTTGGTCGCAGTGATAGCCGTGTGTTGGTTAGAAGGAGGCCAGGTGAACGCCTGCTAGCGACCTGTCTGCGGCCCAGACACACAGGGCCTACTCCTGGAGTTATGGTTTGGGGAGCAATTTCGTATGACAGCAGGAGCACTCTCGTGGTTATCCCACGCACCCTGACTGCAAATTTGTACGTCAGTCTAGTGATACAACCTGTTGTGCTGCCATTCATGAACAGCATTCAAGAGGGTGTTTTCCAACAGGATAACGCTCGCCCTCATACCGCTGTTGTAACCCAACATGCTCTACAGAGTGTCGACATGTTCCCTTGGCCTGCTAGATCACCAGATCTTTCTCCAATCGAGTACGTATGGGACATCATTGGACGACAACTCCAGCGTCATCCACAACCAGCATTAACCCCACCTGCATTGACCGCCCAAGTGCAACAGGCATGGAACTCCATCCCACAAACTGATATTCGACACCTGTACGACACAATGCATGCACGTTTTCATGCTTGCATTCAAAATTCTGGCGGTTACACCGGTTACTAATGTACCAACATTTCACATTTGAAATGGCTCTTCTCACCAATGGCTCTACCTGTGATCTTGAAACTTTAATCAATTAAATATGTTACCTAGACAAATGTATTGCTGAAATTTCATTACTGTACAATAATTTTTTCTTGGTGTTGGGATTTTTTTTTCCATCAGTGTATATATATTTATTTAAATTTGATCGCTAATTTTTATCATCAACTAACGTTTTTATAAACAGCATAAAGACTAAGATCATGCAAGAAAACAGTATTAGGTGCATATCTTTCAAATACGAATTATTTCTAGCGCTTCTATAATTTTGCTGCCGACTGTAGCTCATTGCTAAGATACATAATATGTTTCTTGCACACAGTTGTTCAGAAAAGCAATTATTTTACCGCTAACTGACAAAATCAACGCTGTTTTCATGTGTGATTCCTTAAATACGTGATTAGTCGTAATTGATATTAATAAAATTACTATTTTTTAATGTTTATTGTTGAAGAAAAGACCAATTTTTGTAATGCAGGGTCCTTTCGGTTTAATCTATAATTTACGTTAAATTTCCAGAATACGCGATTTAACATTGACGATTAAAAAAATTATGACTAGGAAAGCATGAGCAAAAGAAAAGAGTTGTTTAATTTTTTAACAGAAAAAAAACTTAAATAATAGTTGCTAATATAAAAAATCACGGCATAAACTGTACCGTAAGCATAACACACACAGCACATGCTGTAATCAATAACAGAGACTGGGTCAAGCGAAGGGCTCATAACATTTGCAATGACTTGGCTTCAACTAACCGATAGCCTTATTTACAGTCTCCTATCTATTTCGATAACTTTCCAGGTATTTCGCAAAATATTCAATTTAGAGCTTAGATAATCGATATATCGATAAAAAGATTTTTTTCTCCAAAGTCGCCAAACGGCAATAAGTTCACCAAATTCATCGCCAAGGCCTTTGTCTGCCCTGGTGAAGTATTTTAGCGGGTTTTTGAAGGAAAATGAGCTATTTTAATGACAAAACAAGGTAGAAATGCAAAAAAATTAAACATTTTATAACTGGACTAAGTCCTTTTAGATGAAATTACATAAAAATAATTATAAGATAAAAAAGACTTTTTATATACCATGTTTTAAATTTTCTGGTGAATCATAGATGTGAGTTAAAATTCGATTGCAAGATTTGTACCGGACAAATAGACAAACAAACAAACAAGAATAGAAGTTAATAAAAACATGGTAATAACGACTATCATTTACCATTTCGTTACAATATAAATAGCTACTTAAAGTGAATGAAATACAGTCGGTAACAAAAGTCTCCGAACACTAGCGGAAATTCCTATGTAAAAAATGTACACTTAATACAGTTTTGTTAAATAAATCGTTGTCGAATCTTGTTTTTAGATTGACTAAGAACGGTATTCGACAAGGATTTATTTAACGAAACTGTATTAAGTGTACTTTTTTTATATAGGAATTTTTGCTAGTGTTCGGAGACTTTTGTTACCGACTGTACGCTGTTTTTTATTACTTTCTGAACATTATAGTGAGGAAAATATTGTAATCATGTCAAAAAGAGTCGAAGATTTTGGTGTTTCTACACATTTTGAGATGCACATGAATTCATATTTATTATTTTTACGATGATGTATGTGTATGTATGTGAGTGAACACGATAGCGTCTAAACGCTTTGCTCGAATGAGCTGGAAGTGGGTACATGTGTTATAGGTCATATCACGAACCCTACAGATTTTGGGGGATCGTAATTCGCACTTTGTTAACGAAGACTGTACATGGGAATGGCCGTTGGTTATTGAGGTTTAGTTTTAAAAACAGCTTTAGAATTCTTGCGATGTGAATCATCAATAACACAGAGATCGTTAATCCAAACAATTTTGTAGATCTACAAAAAGAAGCGTCTATAAAAATCTGCGTTCCATCTAATGTGTGAAAAGATCACGAAAATAAAAGAAGTGTAGGAACTGCTTTCCCATCCAAATTAAGCCCTGCTCTTAATGATACCTTTTGTAATTCTTGTTAATAACACGCATATCTTCAGATGGATCAAAATCGATGCGAATAACTTCAAACAGCAAATAGAATCATCAAAATAAGCCGTAACTTTTATAACATCCAGTCCTTTTATTTAAAAGGAAGCTTGTCTACAACCCCAATATCATCACCCGTGAAAACGCCTTTTTAACCTAGCAATTACGCACTTCATTCTTTTAATGATAGTTTAGAAATTCTCACCACATATTTGCTCCTTAATATAATCGGTTCCTTTCATTCTTTAATGACCACATAGATCATTATTATACCACTTGTTCTGGGTTTCCAAATCTTAATGCAGGTACATTAAGAAACCTTAAGAACCTCTCGTAGTATTAAACTATTACAGGTTTTTCATAAAAGAATTTTTTTCTCATACACACGTAAAAATTGCTTTTATGACGATGACAGCTTGACAGAATATAACAATTTTCGTAATTAGATTTTGTTATTCAAGTACAACATGCATCTATTATTTGTAACATTTTTTTTTTTTTTTTTTTTTTGTGGGTGTGTGAACGATATACGTTTCGTGTCACGTACAGTCGGTAACAAAAGTATCCGAACGCTAACAAAAATTCCTATATAAAAAAAAGTAGAGTTACTACTGTTTTGTTGAATAAATCCTTGTCGAATTCTGTTCTTAGACTGACTAAGAACATGATTCGACAAGAATTTATTTAACAAAACAGTATTATATTTATTGAAATTTTATTTTTCCGACTGAGTGAAAATAATGCCTGGACCGGGAGTCGAACCTCGGATCATTGACTTACAAGGTCAAAGATCTGAGTTAAAATCCAAAGTTAAGTCAAAGATCCGGGGTTCGACTCCCGGTCCAGGCATTAGTATTTTCACTCAGTCGGAAAAATAAAATTTCAATAAATATGATTTTCTTCCAATCAGTTGACTGTGTGATTTTAATAAAAAATTGTATTTCTTTCTCCCATTGTTTAATGGTGTTTTCCTTACCTGCGGCTTATTTCTGTCGGGCTATCTACATGATAGACCAGATGTTTCTGCCTAAAGTTTGTCTGAGTGAGTAATGCTGACCGGGGTGTCGGCCTGGATAGCTCAATTGGTAGAGCCTTGACCTTGTAAGTCAAAGATCCGGGGTTCGACTCCCGGTGCAGGCATTATTTTCACTCAGTCGGAAAAATAAAATTTCAATAAATATGATTTTCTTTAATCAGTTGATTGTGTGATTTTAATAATAATAATAATAATAATAAAAACAGTATTAACTCTACTTTTTTTACATAGGAATTTTTGTTAATGTTCGGATACTTTTGTTACCGATTGTATAAAGTAAGCGAGACAATCCGGATTTCACAAAGTAAAATGAATGTGCAATATCTTGTTTTTGGGTTCGAGGCAAAATCCTTCTCAACATGTGATATCTGACTCTCCAATGTGAATTTCCCTATAAAATACAAACACTGCACTATATAATGCAAACATTTACTTTGAGGTATCCGCCTTCAATGTATTATTTATAAGAGAAAACATTAAATCTCTCTCTCTCTCTTTTTTTTTTTTTTTAGGACTGAGGGCCTATTAGTCTCAATCTGGGATTTTTGCGTTGTCGATTTCGATAGTTGGACATTTGTCGAAATCTAAAATTTATCAAAAATATAATTGAATAATTTGAAAGCGATGTTATCATTTGAAAAAAAAAAAAAAAAAAAAAAAAAAACTAATAGTCCTCCGTCCTAAACTAAATTCTGCTTTTGCCAGAATTTCATCAAAATCTTTTTTTATTATTATTATTATTATTATTATTATTATTGAAAGAAAAAGAAAAGAAAATTAATAATAATCAGTATCGTTACAAGCGATATCGAACAAGTTTTTTTTAAATAATTTTGAATTAGGAAATAAAAAGTGCGCGTGAAATAATATGAAATAAAAATAAG
This sequence comes from Salticus scenicus, assembly GCA_963930645.1. Classification (NCBI taxonomy): domain Eukaryota; kingdom Metazoa; phylum Arthropoda; class Arachnida; order Araneae; family Salticidae; genus Salticus; species Salticus scenicus. The sequence continues at coordinate 25,279,486 of OZ005660.1, forward strand.
TAAAAAAATGAATTTAATGATTTAATGTTTTTGTTTTTCGGGGGCTGCTCATGCATATAAAAAATGCGTATTAAAACGAGTCGAAGAAGGAAGCGAAATAAGTATTGAGTTATATTACGATAAATACGATATATAATATGATACGATATATTAGACCTATCGTCCAGGGTTAGTAGGCATTTTCGTTGAAAGAAATAGTTTGTTCGTTCGGTGCAACTTGCACATTAGTCCCGTGAGGTACAACTTTCACATTAGTCCCTTTTTTTTTTTTGTAGCTATGTAAATAGTCAAAATTTGCATACGCGCAATATAGTGTTTTATACAAAATCTTCATAACTCTAACAATTTTCATTTATGTCTCATAAATTGTACAAATAATATGGTTGAGCCATGTAAACCAAAGAATTACCTTAATCATACATTATTTTGCAGGCAAAAGGGTTATGTGTAATCTTAATAATGTAAGTTAATTTCATTTTCTTGTACGGAGTGTAAAGATACTAAAATGTACTTTAAATAAATATAACTCCCATGACTGTAATGAATTTTTGTGAATCCCTGTACACAAACCACTTGCACTATTTACAGTCGGCAGTAAAAGTATCTGAGCTCTAGCAAAAATTCCTATATAAAAAAAGTACACTTAACCCGTTAGTAGTCACTAGTTGGTCGATTCGCCGCCCATCCCTTCAGTGATGCCAGATTTTTTTTATTCAATAGCCACCAAAATTTTTTAGAAGTGGCATTTGATATACATAAAAGGTGAATCGACTCAAATAATCGTCGATTGTGTATATCAAATGCCACTTCTAAATATATTTTGTGGCTATTGAATAAAAAAGTCTGGCAACACTGAAGGAATTTGCGGCAAATCGGCCAACTAGCGACTACTAACGGGTTAATACAGTTTTGTTAAATAAATCCTTGTCGAATCCTGTTCCGAGTCAGTCTAAGAACATGATTCGACAAGGATTTATTTAACAAAACAGTATTAAGTGTACTTTTTTTACTTAGGAATTTTTGCTAGTGCTCAGATACTTTTGCTGCCGACTGTATATCATTTAATGCGTATTTTATTAACTAGAGAAATTTTTCAATTTTGACTTTTATTTTCAACAAATCGAAACAGTATAATCGATAACGTTTCATTATTATGTACGGTCATTGCATGATGCATACAAACAAATGCATTATGTATGCAAACATATTGCACACAAATTAATTATGATGACTATATAATGCACACAACTTTATTAGGATGACTACATAATGTACAAACCTAATATACAACTTTTGTAACAATATTCTAGCACAGCACAGATAATATTCAATTTATTTAGTGACTGCACTTAATAAAGCAGAGACGGAAAACAACAAATAATGCGTGGGAAGTGAAGAAAAGTTCCGAGCACCATCTCCAGTTTCTGAAAACTATCCCTCAGCTCATTAAGAGGCACGGCAAAAATTAGATGAGAGTATTTTTCCACCGTCATTCGTTAATTACAAGAGACAAGAAAACAAATTGCTCTCCATTGGATTATTTAAAGATTTCAGCTGCAACCTTATAATCAATCTTCGAAAAATACGACACTCATATAACATTGTAAGTTTATAAAAAATTTGATGTTGATATTACATCACTTCCTCCAGATCCTTCAAAGAGATTTCGGCTTCAATTTTATAATCAGTTTTTGAAAAATACGACACTCGTATAACATTGTAAGTTTTTAAAAAATCTGATGTTGGTACTACACCAATTCTTCCAGATCATTCAAAGAGATTTCGGCTTCAATTTTATAATCGATTTTTGAAGAATACGACACTCATATAACATTGTAAGTTTTTAAAAAATCTGCTGTTGATACTACATCACTTCCTCCAGATCATTCAAAGAGATTTTTCGGCTTCAATTTTATTATCGATTTTTGAAAAATACGACACTCATATAACATTGCAATTTTTTAAAAAAATCTGTTGTTGATACTACATCACTTCCTCCAGATCATTCAAAGGGATTTCGGCTTAAATTTTATAATGAATTTTTGAAGAATATGACAATCATATAACATTGTAAGTTTAAAAAAAAAAATCTGATGTTGATACTACATCACTTCCGTCAGATCATTCAAAAATTTCGGCTTCAATTTTATAATCAATTTTTGAAAAATATGAAACTCATATAACATTGTAAGTTTTTAAAAAATCTGATGTTGAAACTACATCGCTTCCTCCAGATCCTTCAAAGAGATTTCAGCTTCAATTTTATAATCAGTTTTTGAAAAATACGACACTCATATAACAATGTAAGTTTTAAAGAAATCTGATGTTTATACTACACCACTTCCTCCTGATCCTTCAAAGAGATTTCGGCTTCAATTTTATAATCAGTTTTTGAAAAATACGACACTCGTATAACATTGTAAGTTTTTAAAAAATCTGATGTTCATACTACACCACTTCCTCCAGATCATTCAAAGAGATTTCGGCTTCAATTTTATAATCAATTTTTGAAAAATACGACACTCATATAACGCTGTAAGTTTTAATAAAATTTGATGTTGAAACTACATCGCTTCCTCCAGATCCTTCAAAAATTTAGGCTTCAATTTTATAATCAATTTTTGAAAAATACGACACTCATATAACATTGTAAGTTTTAAAAAAAATCTTATGTTCATACTACATCACTTTCTCGTACGCCTATTAACCTATAATTTTTATTTCTTATATATATATATATATTTTAATAACTAAAAATACACTTAGAAAAAAATGTGGAGTGAAACAACCACACAACTTCCCTTACCCATTATTACACGTATCATATGCACTTTTTGAAGATAATGTGATCAGAAGACATAAAAATAACCTAACAAAGTAGATACTTAAAGATTTTCCGGTAAGAGAAAGCTGATGTACGTGTAATGACATATAAATCAGATTTACATAGCGAGTTTAAAAAATAAGGGGGGGGGGGAAATCGGTTGAGTCATTTTTTGAAGCACAAATTTCCGAGATCTAATACTGACCTACATAATCAGGATGACTGTTATCTTTCCTGTAATAACCACGTAATACAAGAAATAATATCTAAAATGGGCTTATGTAACAATTTTCAAGAAAGTCGTTAGAGCCGTTTTTAGATACCGACTTTTACCAAAACTTGGCTTATTCAATTGTTGACTGGAAAACAACAATTACAAAAGTATATCTAAAAGAGGGTTAATATGGCTAGTTTGAAAAAAATCTGTACAAGTCGTTTTTAAAGGAACGCACTTGCAAGGTTTGAAATTGAGCTACGTATACAGAACGCCTATCAATTTTAACCAACTAACTCATACGAAAGGACATCTAATAGAGTGCTTATATAACAATTTTGAAGAAAATCGTTTGTGCCGTTTTTGAGATACGAACTTACGGTCCTACTTACGGTTCCCAATACCCAATGACCCACTTCCGGTTTTTTAATTTTCACCAAAAGGTGGAAAAATCATCTGTACATCAAACCTGTCTCAATTTTGAAGTTTCGTAGCTCTATCTTTATTAGTTTCGGAGATACGATAGTCAGAAAATTCTCCACATACACACACGCACACTGACCAATTGCCAAAAACTAATTTTTTGTACTCAGGAGACCTTATAACATGTAAATCAGGTGAAAACTCGATATAGAATTTTCGGACAGTATACAATATTTCCATTACTTACAGTAGTTGGGTAGTGGAAGAAAAAAAATACCGCTTTTATCTAGAATGAATAAGTAGTCATTTTCTGAATTCCTTAGCTAGAAATACAGATTTCTAAAGTATGAGTATAAGGTAAGAAAATAAACTGGATAGGGGGAATGGTCAAAAATTTCTAGTCTATACATCTCTAGATGGTGAAAGAATATTATGGATATTATGAATCCTTCGTCTTGCGAGAAATTCTTGTTTTATTTCCTAGAATTGAGTTATGAACTCGAATTATAGTTGCTAAAACTCGCTTCTTGTGTTCGCATTTATTTGCATTTTAAACAAGTTTGACCACGATAATATAGGCACATGCTCTAGAATTTTAATAGAGTTTCTAGAACTTGCTTTCAAATGGGATTAGAATTTATAAGGATGACATGGAACTATTTTTACTTGAGCCAAAATTTAGTTTTCAGATGTCAGTCACAGAATTTTTTCTCAGTGTAAAATATTATTTTTCTAATTTTAAAACGAGAAGACATAAAGTGATTTAAAATAGAGGTGCATAACTAGATTTTATACCAGTCTTAAATACTTATTTTTAACATTTTACGGCTGAATATTTTTGTATTATCTTAGATACTAGTGAAACGAGAAATAATGCAGAGCATGTTATGTATGATATGTTCCAGCAAAGTTTCGCCCTGAAGGCAAAAAAAAAAAAAAAAAAGAGGATTAATTAAAAATTTACCAAAAAAAAAATAAATAAATAAAAAAAAAAAAATAATGGGAATACCTAGCTAAAAAAAAAAAAAAGACGCATCCTTGGATCGTATTATTGGAAATATAAAGGTTTCTTTAGCAGTTTAATTTCTGAGATATAAAGGTTGCCTTAACAATGTTACAATTTCCCGCTTTTTTTTTAAAATTTATAACATGCAGGGATTTAAAAACAAAAAAATATCTTTTTTTATAAAACTTGACATATGATATTAGACACAATATACTGCAATCAAAATACAAAAATGTGAAAATTTTTACTACAAATCTTTCAACTGTGTATGCGCTAGCGTAAACAAAATTTCTTTCGCATAATTTACTAGTTAATTAATACAAATGTATAAATTTACTGAAAAACAAAAACCAAGCAAATATTATTAAAATTTAGAAAAATATGGCCGATAAAAGAGTTGAATTTCAATTATAGGTCCTTTTTTCCCATATTTTCATTTTGAATCAACGTATAGTCATGAAAACAATTTTACATTTTTTCAAAAATAAAATAATAATAATAATAATAATAATAATAACTAGGGTGGGGAGATAATATTTGTAAAACATTGTTTTTACTATAACATATTGTTAATACAATTTTTAGAATTTACTCTGTACATACTGAATGATGTTATATAGCCAATGGCGGGCCTATAACTCTCGAGGCCCGGGGAGAAAATCTCACAGCCCCACTCCCTATTTGAAATTTCACCTATATTGAAGCCGCTTGTACTTTTTACTTAAATTTATTACTATAAAAAAGCACTGAAGTTAGTTTTAAGACTAATTCAGAAGCCAAACCAAAAAGAAGGCCAGGGGCATTTGTCTGGCTTGACCTGCTTCAGGCAAGCTTTACATAAATGAGTTTTTTTTTTTTTTTTTTTTTTTTTTGTGTGTGTGTGTGGAGTTGTCGCTCTATGATAACATTTTGTAAATTAAGGCTTTTTAGATAGGAACTTACGATTTAAAGAAGCATTGCAAGAAATTTTTCATGTTTAAATAATGCCACGACAACTTCACCAGATATATGTATTTTAAGGTTAAGTTTCTTTGGAGGCCTCTTCATGACCAGAGGGCCGGTACAGTCCGGCCCCTCCGCCCCACCCTTGGTATGCCACTGAATATAGCTCGATTTGCACAGAACTCATCAACGTACTTTCAATTTCGTTCTTCATTTTGGCATTTCGTTCATTTTTGTAAATTTATTAATATTTTTATAGAATTTTCTTTACATGAATACTTAACATAATGAGAATGTAACACTATTTTCATAATGCTGAAACGTGCTTTTTATTTTACTCCCCCTCCTTCCATAAAAAAAAAAAAAAAGTTTAAAGTCCTGGTCTCTCTCTCTCCCCGTATGTGTGTGTGGAACTGTAGCCCCCAATCAAATAGACTGATTTCAATACGTTATTTTTATTTTTATTTTTATTTATTTATTTATTTATTAAGAATGTTAATTTAATTGGGATAGTTCTCAGCTATGCTTGATAGATCAGCTATACTCTGTTTGATGGGTTCTTTAAAAATTAATTAAAATGTGACTTTTCTCTCTCTCTCTCTCTTTTTTTAGGCCACTTTGGATTTGTATTTTTATATTTGCGAGCTCTCAATCTTCCAGCTTCGAACTCAGGTTAGATATCAAGTCACTAGTTTTCGGATTGGAATGTCAATCTGTTTTAATTTTTATAGCACAGAAAAACTGGCTTTAAATAGTGATTATGAGTTGGCTGACTAAAACTGTAAATTTCGCTAAAATTTAAACGGGTGTAGGTAAGTTGCAATCTTCCAACTCATATTAGGTGATAAAAAAATTCTGAATTCAGCCCAAAAAATTCTAAATTCAGTTGAAAATTAAAGATTTTTATAGAAAAATAATATTTCACTAAATTGAAGGCTAACTCTTCGTTGGCATTTTTAACTCGCGAGCTAGCATTCTCCTAACTGAAAATTACAGATTTTTATAGAACAATATTTAATTATATTCAAGTTTTTTTTTTTTTTAATATAAAGCTCATTTTACACTTGTAGATTCCTGAATATTGTTTTCATTTATTTTTATTTATTTCAGATGTTTTATGCAAAGGAGATTTAAAATCTTTAATTTACAATAAAATTTTTAATTTACAATATTAAATTGTTAAGGCGAGATTATAAACAGGGCCCGACTTAGACTACCTGAAGCCCCGGGGCAAGCCTATTCTGGGGGGCCCCCTTGCAGTGGCATAAGAGCTCTTTAGGTTGCAGAATTTCTGCATACGCCTGTAGGGGGGCCCTTCCAAAAGGGGGGCCCAGGGCATTTGCCCCGTATGCCCTGCCGTTAGTCAGGGCCTGATTATAAATACTTTTTTTAACTGCACACACTCGCATGCACTAAATAAATAAATAAATAAAAAATTTGAGAAATATGTCAGGACCATTGCGTAATGTATAATTTTCATAAGACTTGTTTTGAATTACAAATAAAGAAAATGTTTAATAACGAAAGAAAGAAGAATGTTGTTTTGACAAAATAAACAACTCCAGTAAAAAAAAAAAAAAAAAAAAAAAAAAAAATGTAAAAATCTGATCCTTCACTATTTATACAATTCATTAATTTCCGCTGAAATCTTCCGGATGGTATTTCAGTAAAGTGGGTTAAAAAAAAAAAAAAAAAAAAAAAAATGGAGAAGGCATGAATTTAATTAACAACTAACTTAGTCATTTAGGCCAGTATCTATAATTATGCTAGAAATTTTTCGCACAAGGGAAACGACGTTAGTTTGATGAATCACCTGATGAAATTCAGAATATAACCAAATGCTAGTTTGTTTGGTTTATGTTACTCAAAGGATGCACAATAAGACGTGATTTATAATATACGGGTTAAGGCTCCTATACATACGAGCTGGCGCATCAGGCATTTTGTTGCCTTAGGGTTGCCACATGTACCCAGCGCGTTTCTCTGATAAACAAACGACAAACATTTTTTTTTATCGGCTTACGTTACATTAGAGTAACTTGTTTTATTATACAGGGTGTCCAAGAATTATCTTTACAACTTTGAAATTTAGTAACTTTTGAAATAAAAAAGATATTCACATTCTGTGTTCTGCAGTTATAAGAGCAACTCATAAAGTTTTTTTTCTGTTTAGGTTAGCCAGTTGTAACTGAGCATGTGGACCCCACAGGAGAAAGCACAATGTGTGGCATGGTTCATTGAGAGCAAATCGGACACACAAGTTCAACGCAATTGCAGGACCAAATTTGGCAAGGCGCCACCATCCAGACCCACCATCCGTGCATGGCACACCAGCTTCATGAACACAGGCTCAGTGTTACATAAGAAATGAGCAAGACGACTCAGCACAAGTGATGAAACTGTTGAGCGGGTTCGCGAAGCATTCCAGTGCAGTCCAAAAAAATCAGTTCTTACGAGTGCTGCAGTTCACGAGTGCTGCAGTCGACTGCAGCACTTGTGCTTACTTTATTCGCCTGATGAAAGGTCATGTGTTTTTTCGACCCGAAACAATTGTTGCGAATTTATTGCATTTTATGGTGTTTATTCAAAGTTTGTAAGTAATATTTTTTACAACGCCAGTTTTGTGGTGCTTTTTTATTAAACAATTTTTGTGTGTTTCATAATGCGGCAGATAAAGGGTTAAAAATTAGGAGCCCCTGGGCCGAACCTTTTTCGACTAATTGAAAATCAAGATCTGCTGCTGAGAATATAAAAGAATTCCTCCGCTGGGAAGTAAGAGGGTTTTTAAAACAACATTGATTTGTTATAAACTGAAAGGTTAACTGGTTATCGAAATACCGGTGAATGGGTAACATTGTTCATTTGCATAAGTAGTGCCTCTTGAAATGTCAAGTGCTGATAAAAAGTGTAGAAGTCCATTAAAGTGGCTGAAAAGCTGTACGAACAACTCAGTTACGCACAGTTATAATTTGCCAATAATAAGTGTAACTAATCTGGTGTGTCACTCACACGACTTTCTTTTACCCTGAAATTTAATACTATAAATACAGATTGGAGATTAAGGGGTAAGATAATGATCACAGTTATTTAAACCTAGGTTAAAACAATTTAAACTAGGACCCGAATAAACTAATACGTCAGAAACGCCAAAAGAAAAATATTTGCGATGCATACAGCTGTTTCGGTAGCCTTAAGCGTACCGTCTTCAGTGCAAAAAGAATTCTGAATCTGGAGAAGTGCTCGTATATATAGGAGAGGGACCGAATTTAGTTCAGCCAATAGGATTACGGGAAAGGTGGAGTGTGTGGCCAATAGGAATTTAGGAATGTTAGCTGTGTAAACAGTAGAAAAATTAAGAAAATGTGGACTGAATGTAAAATTTCTTTGAACTCGATTTCTTTGAAGCTTTTCATATTTATAAAATTTTTTAAAAACCTTGTAAATTGTGATTTCGCTGTTCCCTATTTGTCTGATTGTTGGAAATTTTACATTCAGTCCACATTTTCTTAATTTTCTACTGTTTACACAGCTGACATTCCTGAATTCCTATTGGCCACACACTCCACCTTTCCCGTAATCCTATTGGTTGAACTAAATTCGGCCCCTCTCCTATACATACGAGCACTTCTCCAGATTCAGAATTCTTTTTGCACTGAAGACGGTACGCTTAAGGCTACCGAAACAGCTGTGTGCATCGCAAATATTTTTCTTTTGGCGTTTCTGGCATAGTAGTTTATTCGGGTTTTAATATTCCAACGCCAAGTCTCCTGTCATTAATTTAAATTAGACTTCGGAACAGCTTTATTTGACAAATAATTCAGTGTGAGGGAGGCTACCGCTTCCCTCAACCCCCCGTTTCATTACTCTATTTACATTTATATGGAATTCAAATCTGTTATTAAATTTAAAAGTTCATTTAAAATTATTCAGACCACTTTTACACGCAACATTCCTTGAAACTTATCAACCTTGATTAAATTTTTCTAGTAACAAACATATATTAACTTCAAAACATAACATTTGTATCGCCTAAAATTATTTCTAAGTTACTCTAAGAGGCACAGAGGAAGATTAAATATTAAAAACTTGACTTCGGTATTCAAGAAGCCTCAAAACGTGTAAATATACAAAAAAGAAGCGATAAATATTTAGCTTAAAAAATACGTTATTTACTATATGACTATGAGGAATTAATTTCAATTTACAGAGCAGTTTTTCTGGACATGGTAAAATATTATAGTGAACCACTACCATTAACAGTAAAGAAGAATGTTATTGCATAAACAGTGGCAGCCCTGTATAATATATTCTGAAGGTTGTGTACACGCCACATGGTGCACATAAATATAATCCTATGTTAATAAGTTATGGCACAACCTGAAATACACTTCCATCAATTTTCAAGTATTGTTCTTCTATAATCTAGTTCTTTTGTGTATCTCTGTAAACGAATGGCGAATGATTTTTAAACCTTATTCTACATGAAACATGTTTTTAACACGGTTTTATTAACTTCACCTCTATGTATGTTTGTATGAATGTTTGTATGAATGTATGTTTGTAACCGCTCTGGGAGCAAACAAAAAATCTATATTGTAAAAAAATACTTTCCCTACGTGAACGCCGTGGCGTTGAGGTAAATCTCCGCGCTACGAACCTAAAGGTCTAGGCGTTCGATCCCCGTCAGGGGAGATTTTTTAAAAATGGTTTTTGTTTAATTCTAAATTATTTTAATTAAAGATTCAAATGTATGTAAATATTATGGTGTGTCACTCACACGATTTTCTCTTACCCTGAATTTTAATAGATAGATATATATTAATAGGTATATATAAGATAGATATTTTGTGCTTTTTAGTTCACATTTCTATAAAAGCGTGTTCTTTAATTTTTTAAAAAACTATAATATTATTACGCATATAAAAAATATAAAATCGTTTCATTTGGCTTAGTGCAGCCTATAGATGTTAAACTCTACTTACCTGCAATTTCTCCTATAGACGTAATGCATTTGAATTCTCTTGGGTGTCCCTGTACACGAACCATTTGCTTGATCTTAACGAAAATTTTGTATAGCATTCCTGTATGATACAGATTTAGGATACCGAGTTTGAACTTCCCACTGTTATTTGTTCTTGAGATACACTGATAGCAGACAGACATACACACACGCACACAGGCACACACACACACAGGCACACACACACACACACACACACACACACAGACAGACACATACAGAGACCAACCGCTAAAAACATGATTTTTTGATTCAGGGGACTTCAAAACGTGTAAATAAAACAAAATCTCACTTTCGAAAATTTGACCCAAAAACAATACCTTCTCTACTTTATGGGTAAGATAAAGTAAAAATGATTTTATTGGAAAATATTTAAAATACCGAGTTTGAACTTCTTGCTTTTATTTGAGATATGCTGATAGCAGACACATACAAACAGACGGACGGACACACAGACCAACCACTAAAAACATGATTTTCGGATTCAGTGGACCTCAAAACGTGTAAATATAACAAAAAGTCAATTTCATAAATTTGACCCAAAAACAGTATTTTCTCTACCATATATATGGGTAAGAGAAAGTAAAAATGAACAGAGATAAATTTCGTGTCCCTCTGTTATTAGCATTTTTCAACAAAACTAACACAATTCCTTTTAAGAAAACAGAAAACAAGTGTGTTAATAAAAATTCCCGATCATGAATTTAATAAATATTTTTCTCTATAAAATTTGTAATTTTTAGTTGGAAGAACGTTAGCTTTGAAATTTTGAAATGCTAACCAACACCACCTGTAATAATGCCACCGAGCTGAGCTCTACGTCACGGAAGATCGGCCGATTTCATCCAATCCCCACGATCCAACATGTATCATAGGAACTGTTGATTGGATAAAATCGGACGATCTTCCATGACGTAGAGCTCAGCTCGGAGGCATTATTACAGGAGGTGTTGTGCTAACGCATAGCTTGCCTTCAATTTAATTAAATATTATTTTTCTACAATATATCTTGTTTTTAGCATATTTAGAGACTTTGGGACTGTGAACTTTTAAACACAACGTAGTTTCCACAAACATACGTAATGACAATCAATTTTGGTAACAGATTCAACTTGAACCCATTCGTAGAATAATTTAGTTTAATTGATAATCAACTCTCATAAAGGTTCCAATTGTTTCGATCATAGTATTTCAATATTAACGAAAGTTTAGTTAATTGTCAGTTGATTCTGCCAATAGAATCAATAACTTATCTTATACCAATCAAACTGATTAATGCATGAATGTGAATGTGCTTATTCTTATATTAATTAGTTTAATTGATAATTAGTTGTCACAAATGGAGAATACTGTTGGAAGATTCCACTTATTTCAAACATGTGTGATTAGCAATTCAATCTATCGATAGTTTAGTCAATGGACTTTATCTGCGTTACGTACTTGACACGTGACTATTACAGGGAAAAATGCAAGATTATAATGTTTACATTTATTCTTTATGGGGAAATGTTTGCATTGTGTAGGAAAATATTTGTATCTAGAGGGTAATTCATAGGGAAATCGAGAATCAGAAGTCACATGTTGGGTATGATTTCGCCTCGAACCCAAGAAAACGAATATTGTCCATTGAGAGTCGATTCTGCCAATTCACTCAATAATTCGAATCTATTCTTACATTAAAAAGTTTAATTGATAATGAGCTGTCACAAATGAAGAGTGCTTCTGAAGATAGTACTTGTTTCATTCGTATGATTAGCATATCAATCTATTGACAGTTAAATCACTTAACTGTTGTTTCTGACAATAGACTCGATAACTTGAACTCCATCTTACATTAATTAGTGTAATCAATAAACAGCTGTCACATATGGAGCATACTGTTGAAGATTCCAGTTGTTCCGATTATAATATCGGATAAGTATTCGATTATAATCCGATTATGTTTCAATCTATCGATATTTTAGTCAGTTTACAGTCGATTCCCCACTAAAAATAATCTCAAGATATTCTGCAGATATTTTTAGAGAAAATCTACAGAATATCTTAAGTTATTTGGCCCATTTTTAAGAAAGTTTACAAAATTTCTTTATAATGTCGTCAAAATTTCCGAAGATATTTTATAGTAAAAGATAAATCTTCAAAATAATTTAAGATATTTGAAGAAAGTCTTAAGAAAATACTATTTTTTCAAGAATATCTTCGGATTATTTTTAGTGGGGTTCCAGCAATACTCACTCAATAGTTCGATCCTATTCGTTAAAAAAATAGTTTAATTGATAATTAACTGTTACAAATTAAGCGTGTTGTTGAAGATTTCACTTGTTCCAATTATGTGCGATTACCAATTCAGTCTATCATTAGTTAAGTCAATTGACAGTCAATTTTGCCAATTGATTCAATAATTTGAACCCATCCTTAGAATAATTTAGCTTAATTGATAATCAGCTGTCCCAAATGAAGCGTGGTGTTGACAGTCAACACGACTTATCAAGAAATCTGACATTGAAAATGAAGATGAAGATTAAAATTTCACTCATTTATATTCAAGTTCAAGCATACATTATACAAAACTCGTTCACTGCTATGCTTTCGCCAATGCGAGAGAGCAATGTGGCTCCATGTTTCCGTTATTTTTTTTTTGCTCTTTAAAAAAAAAGGGAAATAAAAAAAAAGACAGGATGGCCTAACAACATCTCGTATTCATCATTCTCGTTAATCTTCGCTGGAAGAAGCCCCGCTAACTTATAAGGCCATTATTAAGGACGCGTGACCTTAGAAGACTCGATTTCTGAGATAGAACAGTCTTGCTCGATTTTATTTGCTCTATCTTTAAAAAATAATATGGAGAATATATTTATTCCGGTCGTTCCAGGACTCTTTATTATGAGAGATTATTGTGTTGATTACTGGCAACATTGCGAAATGCCTGTTGAGTATTTAAAGCCTGTATTTTGCAGGCTGCGCACGTTTCAGTTTGATGAGTATGCTTTTACTGTTAACATAAAATGCTTGGTAAATTATAAGTTTCTTTCTTTTTTCTTTAAAATAAGACATAGAAAAATAGAATTATATATTATGTTAGAAGAGTATCAACAACTGACTTAGGTAAAAGACTAAAAGAATATGAAAAAAAAAGAAAGAAAAAAGAAACGCATAGGCTACACAAACGTGTTACTTTATAAAAACTTATACACATAGGCCCGAAAAATTGTTTTATTGTGAGACTTAACACTGAAAAAAAATGATTTCTCAAAAATGAGCAAAATTGTGTCAAAATAGTCCCGAAACAAATATATTCAAATTTTGAAAATCCCATGTACTCATTTTTGAGTATATTGACACGCTCAAAAATGGGGTTAACCCTCGTGAATCCCAATATCTTAATCATGGATTTTGGTTGGGGATGTATTCTTCCGCATACCAGTATTTATTTATAAACTTTTGTATCAATATTTCAGTAATTAAAATTTCAATTATTAAAACTTTTAATTTTTTTAATTGAAAAATAATTTTTTTTTGTTAAATTATTGGAAAAAATAAATAAATAAATAAATAAAATAAAATTAATTTTTTTGTTTGTATTATATTAAAATATTGATACAAACTTTTGTATAATTCATTATTATTATTTATTTACAAACTTTTGTATCAATATTTCAATAATTAAAATTTTAATTATTGAAAATTTTCAATTTTCTCAATTAATTTTTTTTTAATTGAAAAAAGTAAATAAATAAATTTATTGTTCTATTATATTGAAATATTGATATAAACTTTTGTATAGTTATATTATTTTTAAACAGGCCTGTCACATTTATGGAAAAGACTATTAGTCTCAATCTAGTATTTTTGCGGTGTCATTTTTCGATACTTGGACGTTTATCGAAATCTAAAACTGATCGAAAATATAATTGAATAATTTGAAAAAAAAAAAAACTAATAGTCCTCCGTCTTAAACTAAATTCTGCTTTTGCTAAAATTTCATCAAAATCATCGTTTTTTTTTTTGGAAAGAAAAAGAAAGAAAAGAAAATTAATAATAATCAGTATCGAAACAAACACTATCGAAAAAGATTTTTTTAAAAATAATTTTGAATTAGGAAATAAAAAATGCGCGTGCAAAATGAAATAAAAAATAAGTAAAAAAATGAATTTAATGATTTAATTTTTATAAAAAACATGATCGCGTGCTATCTTAAAAAGTAGATGTAAAATTTAAAGTTTATGTGGCATCTATAAAAATTGTTCTAAGAAATATAATAGAATCAACGAGATATATAAATTAGAGTGCTGATTCAATGGATGAAAGATAAGCTTTCCGTGGTTCAAGATGAATCACGTGACATGCTCCAGTAGGTTTCTGTGTTTGGCCCTTTATCGCTATTTTGGCATTTAAAATATCAGTTCGACAAACTATCATTATTATTAGGCAACATGACAGTCCTATGACCGAAATAAATTGTTTTTAAAATAATTTTACACATATTTCACATTTTAATAAATAATAAAAACACCTTTTTTTTTTTTTTATCGTTTCCCAACAAAGTTTAAAAGTGTTTATAAAAGAAATTAAACTTTTAAAGAGCTAAATTTAACAACAAATAATATTTTTTCAACTATTTTTAAGCATTTTGTCGGTTAAAGTTCAACTACACGAAATAAAAAAGAAGTAAAATCAAAATCAAAATGATTTAGAACAAAAGAATATTAAACTACATAAGTAAACAAAAACATTGGCGGTTTATGACTTATGCGAAGAACAATCTCCAAACCGTTGCCATAGAAATTTACTGAAAATAAGCTGTTACCAAGGGAACCACCGAATACGCAGGGCAAAAGAGAGCATGTCACATGACTCATCTTGGACCTTCTCAAGGGTTACCATTTATCACTCTATTTTATATATCTCGTTAAATAGAATAAAGAAAGCAACGATGTTGGTTGCATTTTGTTATATAGTTTGAATTTCTGAATTTTATAGAAGTATAATATCTACCGTAGGAATAATTTCTTATGTTAAAACTATAGGGAATTGTTATGCGAGCACAAGCGATGCTACTTTATTAGTGCTAGAGGCCTATTTCAGTCGGTACAGTTGTCGAATTTTTATACATCACTCTTAATTAGTGCTAAGGGCCTATTTCAGTCGGTTTATTGAATGGGGATTTACTGAATGAAGTCCCCCCAAGGCACAACTTTCACATGAGTCCCCCCCCCAGGGTACCCCTATTTCAGTCGGTACAGCGTTGTCTAATTTTTATAATACACTCTTAATAGTGCTAAGGGCCTATTTCAGTCGGTTTATTGAATGGGGATTTATTGAATGAAGTCCCCCCAAGGCACAACTTTGACACGAGTCCCCCCCCAAGGTACCCCTATTTCAGTCGGTACAGCGTTGTCGAATTTTTATAATACACTCTTAATAGTGCTAAGGGCCTATTTCAGTCGGTTTATTGAATGGGGATTTATTGAATGAAGTCCCCCCAAGGCACAACTTTGACATGAGTCCCCCCCAAGGTACCCCTATTTCAGTCGGTACAGCGTTGTCGAATTTTTATAATACACACTTAATAGTGCTAAGATTTCAGTCGGTTTATTGAATGGGGATTTACTGAATGAAGTCCCCCCAAGGCACAACTTTCACATGAGTCCCCCCCAAGGTACCCCTATTTCAGTCGGTACAGCGTTGTCTAATTTTTATAATACACTCTTAATAGTGCTAAGGGCCTATTTCAGTCGGTTTATTAAATGGGGATTTATTGAATGAAGTCCCCCCAAGGCACAACTTTGACATGAGTCCCCCCCAAGGTACCCCTATTTCAGTCGGTACAGCGTTGTCTAATTTTTATAATACACTCTTAATAGTGCTAAGGGCCTATTTCAGTCGGTTTATTGAATGGGGATTTATTGAGTGAAATCCCCCCAAGGCACAACTTTGACATGAGTCCCCCCCAAGGTACCCCTATTTCAGTCGGTACAGCGTTGTCGAATTTTTATAATACACTCTTAATAGTGCTAAGATTTCAGTCGGTTTATTGAATGGGGATTTATTGAATGAAGTCCCCCCAAGGCCCAACTTTGACATGAGTCCCCCCCCAGGCCCAACTTTGACATGAGTCCCCCCCAAGGTACAACTTTGACATGAGTCCCCCCAGGCCCAACTTGGACATGAGTCCCCCCCAAAGTACCACTATTTCAGTCGGTAATGCGTTGTCGAATTTTTATAATACACTCTTAATAGTGCTAAGGGCCTATTTCAGTCGGTTTATTGAATGGGGATTTATTGAATGAAGTCCCCCCAAGGCACAACTTTGACATGAATCCCCCCCCCAGGCCCAACTTTGACATGAGTCCCCCCCAAGGCCCAACTTTGACATGAGTCCCCCCCAAGGCCCAACTTTGACATGAGTCCCCCCCCAAGGTACACCTTTGACATGAGTCCCCCCAAGGCACACCTTTGACATGAGTCCCCCCCAAGGTACAACTTTGACATGAGTCCCTCCCAAGGCCCAAATTTGACATGAGTCCCCCCCAGGCCCAACTTTGACATGAGTCCCCCCCCAAGGCCCAACTTTGACATGAGTCCCCCCCAAAGCACACCTCCCCTTCATTGGGAAAAAGAGCAAAAAAGGTTGTTTTGCGGCTATAAGACAGTTTGGACTTCCAACGTTATTTGTTACAGTATCTGCAGCTGAAACACATTGGTTTGATTTAATGAAAACTTTATCATGGAATTTAGATCGTCACGAATTAACTAAAGAAGAATTTGTCGATATTAACAAGTTTAGCAGTAGGCCTCTGGCACTAAATTAAAATATGTCAATGTCAGATTTTCATGTTTTAAATAATGAAATAATGTCGTGTCTGTATATTTTATTTTTATTTATTTTAGTTTTTTTCCTACCTACGTCAGTGGTTGAAGCTCTTAAAAAAAATTATGTACTAAGCATTTTTAAGTTAACAGTGATAATGAGGCAGAGGCAACATTAAAAAATGCCTGTTGAGTATTTAAAATCTGTTCTGTGCAGGCTGTGCGCGTTACTGCTTTATGAATGCTTTTATTATTCACTAAAATCTATACGGCCTGTCGTCAATCAGAGATTCAGAAAATTTGCCTTGCATTCAAAGATTGCCAATAGACGACTCGCATATT
Organism: Salticus scenicus; assembly: GCA_963930645.1. NCBI lineage: Eukaryota > Metazoa > Arthropoda > Arachnida > Araneae > Salticidae > Salticus > Salticus scenicus. The sequence goes on from OZ005660.1 coordinate 25,297,067, forward strand.
TTAATCAGGGTTGGCAAAAAACTAGGTTTTTCTAGAAAAACCCAACCCACTTGGGTTTTGTGCGGTTTTGAAGGTTTTTGTTTGAATACATTTGCATTGCAGTTAGATACGTTATTTAGCATATTAGTTGTAATACACCTAATTATATTAAACTACTAATTAATAATTAATCTAATATTTATCTTAGAAATAAATAATTATAAGATGAAAAAAAAAAAAAAAAAAAAAAAAAAAAAACTTTTTTATATAAATGTTTTAAATTTTCTGATGAATCATAGAGCTCTTATCAACGTGCATAAAATTTTTAAAGTGATAATGACATCAATTTTTGTGAGATGCATCATTAAACTTTTTATAATTTTTTAACGTTCACGTTTAATTAAATGTATTTATTTTTAAGTCGAAAGAAAATGAAATCGTAATTTTTTTGGGGGGGCAACAATTAAATTATTGCTAATATGCTAATATTTTAATGGCTATTTTAACGCTATTAGGATGTAATTATTTTCATATTTTAATTAATTATAAGAAAACTAATCGAAAATTTGAAAATCTGACTTCGAAGTATTGTGTTGTCACCGGGTTCTGAGCTACTGTGAAAGTTTCAAATGTCTAGCTAGTAGGGAGGTTAGTTAAAATTCGATTGCAAGATTTGTACCGGACAAACAAACAAGAATAGAAATTAATAAAAACATGGTAAAATTGGTTTGATTCTAATATTAAAATAGTGTTAATTAGTAAGATTAATTCTTAAGTACAATACATATCATTTAATTTTTACTTTCCGAACACTATAGTTCGGAAAGTATATATTCGGAAAGTATATACACCGAAAGTATTGCAATCATGTAAAAATCCGAATTTGAGATTTTGATGTTTCTATACGTTTCGAGGTCCCCTGAGTCCGTTTTCACTATTTTTGCGATGATGTATGTATGTATGTGTGTGTGTATGTGTGTATGTATGTATGTGTGTATGTATGTCTGCGAGTGAACACGCTAGCGTCTAAACGCTTTGTTCGAATAAGCTGAAAGTTGGTATGTATATTGTAAGTCACCATAGTACGAACCCTATAGATTTTGGTGAATCTAGCACTTATAGTTTTTTTACAGGGACACAAAGAAAAATTCTTTATCATTATGGCCTATCGGACCAAAATCTTAAAAGTACGATAACATCTAATCGCCTTATTCAATTGAGCAAAACATTTATACACATGTGATAGGTCACAGATACTCAATCTGTATAGATTTTGGAGAATCTAGCACTTATAGTTTTTTCACAGGGCCACAAAGAAAAATTCTTTATCATTATGGCCTATGGGGCCAAATTTTCAAAAGTGTGATAGCGTCTAAACGCCTTATTAATCTGAGCAAAATATTTTTACACATATTACAGGTCACAGTTACACCATCTGTATAGATTTTGGTGAATCTAGCGCTTACAGTTTTTTTACAGGGACACAAAGAAAAATTCTTCATCATTATGCCCTATGGGACCCAATTTTTAAAAGTGCGATAGCATCTAAACGCCATATTCAATTGAGCTGAAAATTTATATGAATATTATAAATCACTGTTGCACAAACTATAAGCATTTTGGTGAATATAGCATTTATAGGTTTGTTACAGGGACTCAACGAAAAATTCTTTATCATTATGATCTATGGGCTCAAAGTTCAGTAGCTTTAAATAAAACATCGTGCAATATATGGAGATAAATACTTAAACACTCTATTATGGTTTTCTCTCTTTTGTTTGTTTAACAACTCCTCTTTCCTTACTTTATCTAAAACCCAGGCGGGTTTTTCTGGGCTAGGTGCAGTTTGCCAACCCTGATTTTAACACCCATTTTCACATTTCTTAAAAGACAAATGTCAACAAAATGATTTTTTCACGTATTTAATTTCTGGAATAATGTCATGCAAATTATTCATTTTTCAAGTTTTTATTTCTTTGAAGAATTTTTAAGAAATACACTATTTTTTATTTAATACTATAAGTTTAATTTTTTTATATGCCGTTTCTCTTAAAAACGGTACTTTACAATATGCCTTAAATTTTTCTGTCTAACATTCATTCTTTACTTTCATCTTTTATTAACATTTATGAATGCATTCCGTTTCTGTCGCTGCCTGTGCCCCATATATATTTTCCTTCCACTAGTTAAACTTCCGCTCAATCTTTGTACCGTATATATTTAGGAACACCTGAATAAACATATAACAGTGGTTTCATAACTGTATGCAGTGCTATATTTTATCCAGTTTTTCGTTTATACTGTTAAAATTTTCACTTTGTTAAAAAATTAATAATTATTTCACTTAAAAAAAAATAATAATAATAATCTGGTGTGTCACTCACACGACTTTCTCTTACCCTGAAATTTAATACTAAAATACAGGTTGCAGATTAAAAGGTAAGATAACGAGTACTGTTATGTAAACCTGTGTTAAACAATTCATATTAGGCTTCTGAAGAGTTTTATATGATAATTAGTTCTGTGTGAGGGAGGCTACCGCCCCCCTCAATGCACCTACATTTATATAGAATTTAATTCGGTTATTAAAAAATAATTCTGTTTTTAAAAAATAATTTAATAAAATTATTATTTAAAAAAATTATTTTTTATGATAATGCAGACGACTTCCATATTAGAGAAGTAGTATAACACCAAATATCCAAAAGAAGTCCATTTTATTCTCAATATTAAAAAAAAAAAAAAAAAAAATTCTTTTTTTTTTTGTTAAAAGTAAAAAAAAGTCGATAACTTTATTTTAAATTATCGTAGATCGATGGTTCAACCATTCGTTTTAAAGGTATTGGCGAGCTCTTTTGAAAGATACCCATCATGAAAATTTACTCCCCTCGAGGGGGGACTTCCCCCCCAGGGGGTGGAGGCGAGGCTCCTACATACACAATTTTTTTTTCCCAGTTAACTATCTCTATTACAAAATATATATATTTGTTTCATTTGGTTTAGTGCAGTCTATAGACGTTAAACTCTACTTTCCTGCAATTTCCCCCATAGACGTAATGTATTAGAATTCTCTTGATTTTCGTTGATTTTCACCCAATCCTAAATATAACTGAAGTGAAGGGAGGAAGACAAACGAGACGAAAATCAACAATGGAGACAGATGAAGAGATCACTTAGCACCTGATGATGAGTGCGAAGCACTCGAAATACGTATTGTGCAGGTAAAAGAAACTAAGGACATTATGTAAGGTATTTTTGTATATATTTAACAACTTTGAAATTGAAGGTAAATGCTAAAAATATAAATAAAACAATTGTATATACGATGATCAACATTCATTCATATGTTAGTAATAAAGAAAAGTAAAATTTAAAAAAAAATTTCATATATACATATTTATAATTTTGATACATACATAATTTTGAATTTAAATACCTAAATTTTAACTGAAAATTGTGTCCTTAAAAATCCAAAACTGCCCTCAATAATCTAAAATGTGTCCATTTTTTAATAGCAGCACCCAGCTCTCTAACCCTCAAATAAAGTATTTTCAGTCGTTAAGAAATCTCCCTTTTAATCATTGTATTCTAACAATCGATTTTCACAAGGTGTTTAAGTGAATAACAAAATAATGTAATAAGTCTGACGGATGAGGGGTCATATTATTTAAAGTGTCAATCGTTATTTGTATGAATGTGTAAATACACTCTCTCAACCAATAAAATACAATCATATTTTCAGTTTCAACTATGAAAGGATTCCTATATATGACGCCACTGAAAATCTAACGCTTTACATTTGGAGGAATTTGACCGTAAAGTTTGATGGTAGATTTGAGAAAATTACGTAGATTAACGGCTTTTGCGCGTAAAAAAAAAAAAAAAAAAAAAAAAAAACAGCATTGCAAAATTACATTTTTACATTATTACGTCAATTTACGGGTTATGACCGTTTAGCTAGCAAAACGGTTATTTCCCAGAAAATTATACGGTCAAATATGATTTAAGTTTTTATTTTTTTTTTCCCCCTTAATTTGTTACAGTGTGTACGAGGGGCAAGCGCGGTTTTTTTTTCAATCGAAAGGCAGACAGGGCGCAGCACCCTCCAAAAACTATCTAAGGGAATCTCTGTTACATAAGTACGATAAGAGGTTTTTTATTGATATTAATATCTAAACTAATTAACTAATTTCAAAATTTTTGTTGTATATTTAACATTTAATGTTTAAAATACTCAAACTCGAATGTCATTTTTAAAAAAGCACATCTCATTTTTTTTCCTATTAACGATAAGTTCTGGAGAAAAGTCCGAAAATGTTGAATTTTCGATTAACTTCCTTGGAATCTTGAGTCTATAGATATAGTAATAAGACATAGATTGATCAGCGAGAGGGAAAAAGTGATACCTTTTTTTTTTGGGGGGGGGGGAAGGCACTCTAATGGCTGCCTTTCCCCGAGTAAATCACCCACAGGAATACACACGGATAATTTAGTAAATAAAATTTATGAATAATTTATTTACTAAAGGTGAATGAAACACTCCAGATACAGTTTCAAATTCATTATTCTTTTTTTCAATACTCTCTAATGGCTGTTTTTACAACTTTTTTTTTTGGCATCAAAATTTTTTGATCGATAACATGGGGATGATAGATCTATATATATTAATATATCTATGCTTGAGTCATGTATTAGACTTATTACACCTCACTGTTTAATGTAAATCGATTATAAGAATCCGCGTTTGTAATGATCGATAGATAGCGATTTCTCCACTGCAGTTGTTAGTAATTATTGCCACGTGTAATAATTGCCACGTGTATTTATTATTGTGCTTTCTTGTTGTTCTATCATTGTTTCAGCGTGAAAGCTATCAGTGGTATGATAATTTCACCTTAGCCCACCAGAGGGCGAGCATTTCATTACAATCGCGGATAGAATGACTAAGAAACATACTAATTAATATTTGAAAGGGGAAAAAAAAAGAAGAAAGAAAAAAACTGTTATTAACATATTTTGTTGATATTATATAGTATTAGATGGATTAATTTCATGAACAACATTAAAGCACCGTTTATACGTCTCTCGTTTATACGTTTTTTACATGTATACGTCCTTTCACTGAAATCCCGATTCATTCCTATTCCTTTTAATGCATAAATTCTTCATTTATACGTCGCTAATATCGGTTATTCGTCTTTTCCACTTTACCAAAATTCGCAAAATTTCTCGATCTGTCATTATTTTCCATTCTAAATGAGACGTATTTTTCCTAGAAAGCATCTTACATGGAGGAACGCAAGAAAGATCGAATAATACTGATCAAAGAATCAATTGAATTCACAGTAGAGTTTTTAATACTCATAGACAAGCAGCAAATAAGACGAATATTAAAGATTTTTAATGTTATTTAATAATTATCTGTATGGACATAAATCGTATGCTTATTATTAAAGATACGCAATTTATATAATTAATATCCAAAATGCGTTTATATAGTTCTTAAGAAATAAAATATAATTCTCAATATATGAGATAATGTAATTAGTACGCAGTCATGCATTAATAGTATGATTTTTTCTCACTTTTTATAGTAAATCTTTTTTTTTACTTTCCGAACACTATAGTGAGGAAAGTATTGTAATCTTGTCAAAAATCCGAATTCGAGATTTTGATGTTTCTATACGTTTTGAGGTCCCCTGAGTCCGTTTTCACTATTCTTACGATGATGTATGTATGTGTGTGTGTATGTGTGTATGTATGTGTGTATGTCTGTGAGTGAACACGCTAGCGTCTAAACGCTTTGTTCGATTAACCTGAAAGTTGGTACGCATATTGTAAGTCACCATAGTACGAACCCTATAGATTTTGGTGAATCTAGAGCACTTATAGTTTTTTTTACAGGGACACAAAGAAAAATTCTTTATCATTATGGCCTATGGGAGCAAAATCTTAAAAGTGCGATAGCATCTAAACGCCTTATTCAATTGAGCAAAAAATTTATACACATATTATAGGTCACAAATACTCAATCTGTATAGATTTTGGAGAATCTAGCACTTATAGTTTTTTTACAGGGACACAAAGAAAAATTCTTTATCATTATGCCTATGGGGCCAAATTTTTAAAAGTGTGATAGCGTCTAAACGCCTTATTAATCTGAGCAAAAAATTTGTACACATGGTATAGATCACAGTTGAACTAACTGTATAGATTTTGGTGAATCTAGCACTTACAGTTTTTTTACAGGGACACAAAGGAAAATTCTTTATCATTATGGCCTATGGGACTAAATTTTTAAAAGTACGATAGCATCTAAACGCCTTATTGAATTGAGCTGAAAATTTATATGAGTATTATAAATCACTGTTGCACTAACTATAAGCATTTTGGTGAATCTAGCATTTATAGGTTTTTACAGGGACACAACGAAAAATTCTTTATCATTATGATCTATGGGCTCAAAGTTGAGTAGCGTTAAATAAAACATCATGTAATAGATGGAGAAAAATACTCAAACACTCTATTATGTTTTTCTCTCTTTTGTTTGTTTAACTCCTCTTTCTTTACTTTATCAACAAAACTGTTAATTACTCAATGTTCGGAAAGTCGAGTGGAGTCACTCCAGATTTTTTATTATTATTAATTATTGTCTTAAAAAAAGTATAATATACAATTACTAATTTAAGAAACTCCATTAATTAATATTTTCAAATAAATTTTACTTAAGTGTCATTAAATTTGTAAAAATCAAAATGTTATTATTAATTAAAATTTCGATTACACGTCTTTTCGTTTATACGTCCTTTTATGTCAGTCCCTTGAAGGACGTATAAACGGTGCTTTACTGTATAAATGCACAAACATTCAACTGCCACGTGATATACTTAAGAAAAACAATGAACTCTTCCCAGTTTTGTCTGCTCAATCATGTGATAGAGGAAAACGAATAATCGAATTCAATTAAAAATTGTCCTTAAGAACAAAAATGTAAATATTTAATATAAAATAAAATAAAAGTAATATTGTGTAACAGTATAAATAAAAGTAATATTGTGTAAACAATAAAATAGTTGTATTTGTAAATTTAATAATTTTTTAAAAACACTCTATGTGTTTATTTATTTTCAACTGTAAGTATCGATTTTTGTATCTTCTAGTGTAACTGTTACATTAACTGATCTAGAAATAAATAATAGCTTGTTCTTGTGGAATGTTTATGGATTATAATTTGAAATTTTAAAATGTTTCCATTTAATTTAATTGCATAAAGGTGTTACAACAAGTTAATTAACTTAGTTACTGGTCTAAATGGATGATGATGTATAAAAAAAATAACACAGATTAAATACGATTGATCAAAAATAAGAATAGAAAATATGTTATTTCAGCAATCTCTATAGATAAAAAAGACTTCGTCTGCTATTTGTTTTTCCTCTATCATGTGACCTCTGACGTCAGGTGGGAAGAGCCCATTTTCTTTTTCGCTAACGACCAGAGCCTGATTAAGGGGGAAGCACACATTATCTCCGCTCTCACCGGAATATTTTTACAATTATTTTTTACTTCATGTCATAGAAATTCCACGCTTTGACGAGGAAATATTTTTTATAAAAAATGAACGGTGTAAAACAATCCAATTTACTCACCGTTATGAGACACCAGAATTCTTTTAAAATTCTTTTTAATGAGGATTTTCTGTTTATTATAGGAGGAAAGTATTTGCTGAAAAATAACGGTGTAAGTATAAATAATGTGTGCTTCCCCCTTAATCAGGCTCTGCTAACGACAAAAACAAAATCTGGAAAAAAAGTCCAAAACGATAATCTTCTTTAGAATCACAATCTTGAGTTATCCATAAATCTTATTACATCTTTTTGTTATCCGCATAAATATCATCTGTTAAACGATTATCAGAGTAGAATGACTAAGAGGGACACTTCTTAATAAATGAAAGAAAGAAAAAAAGAAAAAAAAAAAGCATATCCCTCCTATGAAGCAAGCAGAGAAATCCAATCGCTTGGCTCAAAATTGTGTCAACATGTCACTCTATCATTCGACTAGTCGCTATTAGCAGAGCTCACAATCCAATGTCACATTTTGTAAGAGGTTGCTACATTCAGATGAAGTTACACTGTGATGAATGGGAGCCTTCAAATCAGTTTTTATAACTAGTGGGGGAATAGTTTCAATTGTATCACATTCAAGACATCATGTCGCCTCAAAAGGAACGGGGACAGAGACTGCGCACCAATGTTTGGTTTATAGATAGATAATATACAGGGCTATTCAATACTGGTCTAATAAGTTTCAGAGAGTGATGATGTGATAAAGCAAATCTTTGACAATTTCGATTTTTTTTTACTTTCTCTTACCCATAAGGTAGAGAAAGTATTGTTTTTGGGTCAAATTTTCGTACGCGTGTTTTTATTATATTTACACGTTTTGAGATCCCCTTAATACGAAAACCATGTTTTCAGCAAAAGGTCTGTGTGTGTGCCTGTCTGTTATCAGCATATCTCAAAAACAAATTATGGCAGAAAGTTCAAACTTGGTATTCTAAATGTGTATCATATAAGGATGCTACACTAAACTTTTCGTTAAGATCAAGCAAATGGTTCGTGTACAAGGACACTCAAAAGTGTTCAAATACATTACGTTTATGGGGGAAATTGCAGGTAAGTAGAGTTTAACATCTATAGACAGCACTAAACCAAATGAAACGAATATATATTTTTTGTGATAGAGATAGTCAACAGGGAAAAAAAAAATTATATGTAGGAGCCTCGCCCCCCCCCCCTGGGAGGAAAATCCCCCCTCGAGGGGAAAAATTTTCATGATGGATATCTTTCAAAAGAGCTCGCCAATACCTTTGAAAGGAATGGTTGAACCATCGATCTGCGATAATTTAAAACAAAGTTATCGATTTTTTTTACTTTTAACGGAAAAAAAAAAATCATATTTATTTATTTATTTAAATATTGAGAATAAAATGGACTTTTTTTGGATATTTGGTGTTATACTACTTCTCTAATATGGAAACCGTCTGCATTATCATAAAAGATAATTTTTTTAAATAATAATTTTAATAAATCATTTTTTAAAAACAGAATTATTTTTTAATAACCGAATTAAATTCTATATAAATGTAGGTGCATTAATGAAACGGTGGGTTGAGTTGGGCGGTAGCCGCCCTCACACATATAAATCTCTCCCGAATTATCATATAAATCTCTCCTGAAGCCTAATTTGAATTGTTTAACATAGGTTTACATAACATCGTTATCTTACCTCTTAATCTCCAACCTGTATTTATAGTATTAAATTTCAGCATAAGAGAAAGTTATGTGAGTGACACACCAGATTATTTTTAATTATTTAACTGAATAACAGACTTAACGCTTTATGAATGTATATAAATATTCGATCGTAGGGTTTTAAAACCGGTAACCTTCGTCACATCTTTTTTTTTTTTTTAACAAGTGAAATATTTTTTGATTTGAACTGCTGTTTAAAATAAATAAAAATATTGAGATACAGTACCTCATACCTTAAACTATAATAATATGGCTATAGTATTGGTTCTCAAACTTTTGAAGCCTGGGTGCATTGGAAATCCTAAAGTGTAGGTGCACTCCATACAAATTTCTCAGAAATACTGTTACGAAAAAACTTGTCGACTTTTTTGTGTGGGAAAGTAGTTGGTAAAGAAACAGGCAGGTTCTAGTCGATGAATGCTCTTTATTTAACGTAACACGAATCAGTACAAAAAAAAACTGTGAATACACTGTAAAAAAATAACTATTACCAGCTGCAAGAAACTCTCTGTGATTGGAGAAAATAATTATTTTCTCCAATCACAGAGAGTTTCTTGCAGCTGGTAATAGTTATTTTTTTACAGTGTACAGCGGATATTCTCGAAACAGTCCAATAGTACTGTTATTTCACCAAATATTATAGTAACAGTCCGATGAAGCTGTCACTCGTACTGAAAAAGTCACTATTCAACGAATGTTCCGTATCAATCCAAGAAAAGAGTCACTTGTTCTACTGGTGTGAAGCAAATAACATCAAATACTCCAGAGTAGAAATTTTCGCTATCTTACGAACAAAGTTCAGTCACGTATTGCACAATCTAAAGTACAGTCGCTTAGAATAGGTCTCTGAACAACTGTGAATCGCAGTGACTCAGTGATGCCAGATGATCGAAAATTATTTCCACAAACAGGTCTTCAAATTTCCCCAAATCAGGAGTTTTTTTCGAAAAAATCCCCAACTTGATTTCTACTAAAAAGGAAAAAAAAAAATATATATATATATATATATATATCAAGCAGATTTAAGTGGATTTAAACTCAGATTTTTCCCCAAATGAAGGCAATTTTTGAAAAACATCCCCAAATAACAATAATGCTATTGAAAATCCCTGGTCGTAGGGATAAATCATTACGTTGCCAATATTGACAGAAAGTTGAAGAACTCCCCAGATTTGTCCCCAAAAATTTTAGAATTCCCCAAAAAAGTCCCCACAAACATTTGATCCCCAAAATTGTTCCCCAGAAGCATCAAAAAACCCCAAAATGGGGACAAAATCCCCAATCTGGCATCACTGCAGTGACTACATACTCTCTCTCAGAAGTCAACTTACTATTATTTATACCTTTTGGCGATGGTGTTTAGCAGTAATTCCTTCTAGATTTCCTTGGAAAGTTTTAAAACTCGGCTTTCGTAAATCGGACTGCTTCTACGCTTCGAGAACTCTAAACTATTATTTTTGGCTAAATTTGGTCGCCAAATTACCAAATTTGTCGCTAAGACTGACCTGACCTCATTGAAAGTGAATGAACTACCCCTTTATTTTCCCTTTGCCTGTAAAACTACTTTCACTGCAATAGGACAGTTGAGGCAGGAGAAAAGACTCTTGTAACAATACGTTATAATAATTAAGTTAAATATTTCAAAGGCAAACTTTCATTTCCTCGTCAATACAGAGAAAATTTCTTCCCTTTTCACTCTTAAACGTGATATAGAAAACCCTTATTCGCACAAACATGACGTTGAAAATAACTTTCATTATATTTTCGAGTAGTAGGCAGCAAGCAATTTCGCTTTCTTATAGATACGAAACACTTTTGTTCATTTCCAGAATAGAACTGTTCAACGTGGTAAAAAAAAAAAAAAAAATTCTATTAAAAAACAGAAAACTTCTGTAACTTTCTTACAGAAAAATTCTGTTTTCTAAAACTACAAAAATTTACTACATCTCCATCTGTCGAAAGACACATTTTTTTTTTTTTTTTTCTGTAACCTGATAAAATCTGTAATCATTGCTACAGACTTTATCTGGTGTGACATATATATATATATATATTTTTTTTTTTTTGTCTTTTCTGTTTTGTATATGGAAAATTTGGTATCAAAGCAGGATTGAGAAGTACTAAAAGTAACAGTGTAAAGCGTGATTCCGTGACTTTGAGGTAAAGTCGTCTACGGTACGGAGTGCTATATCGAAAGTTGCGGCTCTGGTTTGATCCTCTCTGGTCGAGCAGAAAATTTTTATTTAATATGAGTTATTTTTTACACTATATGCCCTACGAAAAAAACCTATTCCTATAAGTATTTTTTGTATTGTTCGGTTACGGAAAATTTCTGTCCATAAATATTTACCCGTAGCATACAAGCATTTTCTGGGAACATTTGATGCCAGGAAATTTCGTATTAGATAACAGCTATACTATGGGATCTCGTTAATGAACTTTGAAATTGGAACAATCCGCGTTTGTAATGATCGATAGATGGCGCTTTTTCAGTTTTTGTTGTTAGTAAATATTATAGCCACGTGTATTTATTATTGTTCTTTTAGTTATTCTACTTAATATTCGTACTATAATTTCTCCGCCATTACATCATGGAAAATGGATTGCTTTTGGAAAAAAAATATTTCAGTTTGTTCAAAGTTCGATCGGAAGTAGATTTTTAATTGAAGTTGAACAAATATTAGTTTCAAATCATCTAGTTAATTCTTTACTTCCATCAGCCGAAGCAACTGAAATTTTAAATTTGTCATTTGGAAATAAATAGAAGCTTAATTCTGGATTTCTTCGTCCTTTGGAGTTACACTGGAGAACACAACAAACAGTATGTGTTACCTTTTTTACCGGATTTATCCATTTTTATTCAATAAATATATGTGAAACTAAACATCGGCATGCAATGGCGGCTTGATGGAAGCCGAATTAAAGCATGTTAATTGTAATTTCACCTTAGCCCACCAGAGGGCGAGCATTTCATTACAATCGCGGATAGCTCGGACGCTTCTTGCTAAGGTCTTTACTTATCCAATTTCGATAGCTATTTTTATTTATTGCAAAATGACAAAAAATATTAAAAGTCGCCATAAGGATTTTATAATAAAGCTGTACCCACATTACTTTGTGAACAATAAAATAATAGTAATAATAATTATTATTATTATAAGATAAAAAACATTTTTACACCATGTTTTTTAAATTTTCTGCTGAATCATATAAACTTGACAATTCTATGTACAGAAAAGCACCGTTTATACGTCTTTCAAGGTACTGCCGTAAAAGGACGTATAAATGAAAAGACGTATAATCGAAATTTTAATAATAACACTTTGATTGCTACAAATTTAATAACGCTTAAGCAAAATTTATATGAAAATGCTAATTAATAAAAATTCTTAAGTTAGTTAATATATATTATACTTTTTAAAGACAATAATTAATTAAACTAGTATGTTGTGGCCACCACAAGACTTTCTTCGATATTTTCCTGTACAGATTCACTCAGTAACAATAATTTTTAAAAGAATAAAAATATATACTATTTTTTTTTTTCTTTTTTTTTTTTTTTTTTTTTTTTTTTAGTGGGGAAAGCGATGCCTTCACAGCACAAAACTTTTTTCCAAATTAACTACTACTATTATCAATAATTCATATTAATTTTACAATCACAGGTTAAGAATAATTCTCATTATGTACATTTATACGAAATTTCGTCCTATACTGCCATGTTAAAAATTTAGAAAAAATACGATCATAGCGCCACCTGTTGAGCGATTGATCCACAAATCTAATTAGCACCAGTTTATGTTAGGGGCCAACTAAATACCATGCTTGGTTAAATTTCGCTAAAAAAAAAAATTCGTTAAAAGTAAAAAAAAATTGATAACTTTGTTTTAAATTATCACAGATTTATAGTTCAACCATTCGTTTTAAAGGTATTCACGAGACCTTTCGAAAGATACCCATCTTGAAAATTAACTCCCCTCGAGGGGAGACTTCCCCTCCCCCCAGGGGGGTGGCGAGGCTCCTACACATACAAAAAAATTTTCCCAGTTGACTATCTCTATTATAAAGATCTTGTAAATTTTATAATGATTACTAAAAAATAATTCTTTTAAGCACATTTATACAAAATTTTGTCATATATACCACCATGTTAAAAATTTAGAAAAAGCGAGATGGCAACGCAACCTGTAAGACAATTTTTACCAAAAGTTGATAGGCACTAATTTATGTCAAGGTGCAACTACATACCAATTTGTATGAAATTCTGTGCAGTAGTTCCTGAGATACAGTTGCCACAAAATTTTGTCACAGACAGACAGACAGACAGACATTTTCTAAAAATGGTCAAATCGTGTTCTACAGCTCTCAAAACGTGTAAATCCATCAAAAACCCGAGGTCGAAAATTTTTACGAATCCAATACTTTCTTCTATTGTATACAGAAGAAAGTAAAAAAAAAAGTTTTATTATTATAAAAAGTGAGAAAAATCGTATTATTAATGCATCATTGGGTACTAATTACATGTATCATATATTGAGTATTATATTACATTTCTTAAGACTTACATTTTGAACATTAATTATATATACTGTGTATCTTTAATAATAAGCATACGATTTATACAGATAGTTATTTAATAACATTAAAAATCTTCAATATTCGTCTGATTTGCTGCTTGCCTATGAGTATTAAAAAGTCTTCTGTGAATTCAATTGATTCTTTGATCAGTATTCTTCTTTCTTTCCTGTGTTCCTCCATTTAAGATGCTTTCTAGGGAAAATCCGTGTTATTTAAAATGGAAAATAATGACAGGTCGAGAAACTTTGCGACTTTTAGTAAAGTAGAAAAGACGTATAACCGATATTAGTGGCGTATAAACGAAGAATTTTTGCATTAAAGTGAATAGGAATGAATCGGGACTTCACTAAAAGGACGTATAAATGTAAAAGACGTATAAACGAGAGACGGATAAACGGTGTTTTACTGTATTAATAAAATACGCGAGGAAAAAAATAATATATAAGCAATATTTAAGCACGAAACAAATATTTAAGCACTAATAAAAAAAACGTTGGTTTTAAAAATAAAATATTAATCCTTTTAGAACAACATACATTAGCATCTTGAACTACATTAGCACTTTATCAATGTGTAGAAAATTTTTAAAGTTATAATGACGTCAATTTTTGTGAGATGCCAAATTTAACTTTTTATAATTTTTAATGTTCACGTTTAATTAAATGTATCTATTTTTAGGTCGAAAGAAAATGAACTCGTAAATTATTTTTGGCAACAATTAAATTATAGCTAACATTTAAATGGGTAATTTTAAAGCTATTAGAAGGTTATTATTTTCATATTTTAATTAATTAAAAGAAAACTAATAAAAAAATTAGAAAATCGGGCTTCGAGTTATTGCGTTGCCATCGTGTTCTGAGCTATTTTAAAAGTTTCTAATGTCTGGCTAATCGAGAAGTTAGTTAAAAACCGATTGCAAGATTTGTACTGGACAAACAAACAAACAACAAAGGGAATTAATAAAAACAGGTTAAAAAGGCATAAAACTATTTGAGTAAATGAAATTGATATTTTAAATACAAATAAATAAAAATTTTTAGAATATTATGACGTCAGTTTTATCAAAAATTTTTGATGATACAGATTTAATTTTCCATTTCTTTCTTTCTTTTTTTTTTTTCTTTTTCCTTTTAAAATTATTTTTCACGTGCAGAGAAATGTTTCTTTTTATGTTAGGAAAAATAAGTGAAATAAAAAGTTGTAAGTCTTATTTTATTGGCAACAGGCGAAATTACAACGCAAAGAAAAAGGTCGAGAAATTTAATAGAGTTAAATACGTTAATACGTTTTAATGAATAACTTTCTTTCTAATTAAAAATTTAAAACCCCGGTTTCGAGATTCACACGGAGATGTTACAGACTACCTGTGTCCCAAATTTCATGTCTATAAGTGCATTAGATTTTTCTGGAGACAGCTAACAGATCAGGGTTTTAAAAAACCCGTTTTTTTTTTTTTTTTTTTCTTTTTTTTTAAAGCCCGACCTGGGCGGGTTTTTTGGGTTTAATTGGGTTTTTTATATTAAACGTAGAATAACACTGTTGGGTTTGAATTTTAAGTTTATTTCAAAAGAGAACAGTTTTAGACTAAAAGAAAACTTATTACAAAATAATAGTAATTAATTATAATTAATTAAAAATTAAACAAGCTTTATATTCTTAATATTGGTTTGGCCTAAACTGTAAAATGAATTCTTGTTTTATTCTATTCAGTATTTTATCACAATTTTGAATTTAATTTTTTATTAAGTTATTTTGTGTAAAATTAAAACTAGTAACAAAAGCGAAATATTTTAAACCTACCATGTACGATTTCCATATTACAAATAATTATGTATTTTTATATGGTTAAAGTAAAAAAATTTGCAAATATTTTTTTTAATTTTTGTTAATATTGATAACTGACATTTGATACATATTTGAAAACTTAATAAAGGAATACAAAACTAAATTAAGTCGTTCTATATAAATGTTTATTATCAAAGTTATTAGCGTTTCATTGAAACAAGTTATAGGTAAACATTAAAAATAATTCTGCAATACGAAAAATTTTTATAGAAAGGTCATTTTTATAAAACTAAATCTTTTAAAAAGGCAGTTTTAATGAATTTGAAGTTTTCGAGGGGCAAAAAAAGAACCCTATTTTTTGCCTGCATCAAACCTTACAGGGTCAATATATTATATTTGTTAGTTATGTTTAATATTTGTTGTTGAATCCTTAGAATTTTAGGCAAAGTATTACTTTTATTTTTATTTTTTCACCATGACTTACAAATACAAAAATGACTTGCAATATTGTTCATTTTTTCTCATCTTTCATTTTTTAAAACTGTTCTGTTCAAAAGAGATATTGTAGATAGATGGCTGAAATGAAAGGAATTTTACTAACAAAGTTGAAAAATAGTTACATAATTTCAAACTGGCATATATTATGACTAATATGATATGCTATGTTATGTAGATATAATAATAATTATGTATATAATATAATAATTATACTTATACATATAATTATTATCCTACATAATATTTATTATATATAATAATGTCAAGTAAGAAAATATAAGTAAAAAAATAATAAATTATTTTTTAAAAGGGAAAAATTTTATTAGATTTAAAAACACCCAATAAAACCCACTAGAGTGTGGGATTTATTGGGGTTTATTTAAGTGGGTAAACTTTAAAAAAAAACCCGCCCTGGTTTTTTTGGGTTTGTGGGCGGGTCGAAAACCATGTAACAGATAGAGGCAATTTTTTTTTTTTTTTTTTTTTTATTAATAAGGTGCCTACTTAAATTATGCTCAAATAATTACATAAAACACAAACACACATAATAATCCTTACTTGTCCAAATAAAATCTTTTAACTTAATAAAACTTCTAAAATATTTCTTGTAAATAATGTTTATATGAAATTTTAAAAAAGCGAAAAATTACAATATTCCAGATAAAAAGAGTCAGAGGACATAGACAGGAGACTGCCAACTTAAAAGATAATTATTAAATTATTAGTAACAGCGGTGTATTTATGTATATATTACACAGCTAAAATTTATTCATAAAGTAATGAAAAATAGCAGTGAAATATTAACATAAAGAACGAAATTAAAAATATTATGTAAAATTCGTCCAGTATATCCGTTTACTAAGATGTTGTTTTTCTTACAATATACTTATGATTAAAACTTACATAATTAAAACGTTACAATATTATATTGCAAGGAATGCTTCACATTACTAGCAATTTTATTTAATTGTTTGATATATTTTTTTTTTATTGAATTGTTTAATAATATGTATATATATATATATATATATATATATATATATACATATATATATATATATATATATATATATATATATATATATATACAGGGGAACTTGAATAATTCGAAATTCTGGATAATTCGAATATTTTACTCGGCCCCTTGAATTTTATATTAAAATAATGTTAAAAAATTATGGATAATTCGAATTCTATTTTGTATAATTCGAATTTTTCATACGATTTACCTTTAAAATATTACAACAAAATTTGTCCCAGAGATTTTTCTCAGCTAAAGTGCATTAATTTTTATAACAATCTTTCGAAAGAAGGATAGGGAAATACAAGAGAAGCCCCTACCTGGTGAATCACAAGATATGGTCCATATACATGAACTTCGAGGTTTTTTTTAAATTGAAAGTCATGTCTAGAAGGCTTTATTTTTGTATCAATTGATAAGTTGAAGTCATATGCTATGACACAAGATATTACTTAAAGAAGCAATCAAAAATATCTGATTATTTTTTAAAAAGTGTTGAATAATTAATCTCGTAAGAAATATTAATTTAATTGGGGGAAGAGGGGATGTAGCAGTATTATTAGATATAAAACTTATGTATTAAATCTTTGATCGTAGAGTTTTAATTTTTTAATTTATCTCTTCTTTTTGACAAAATAGTATATGTAATTCGAATTTTTGGATATTTCAAAATTTTTTCTGGTGCCTACAACTTCGAATTATCAAAGTTCTACTGTATATATATATATAATTTGAATTATTTAGTACCATTGTAACACTCAGCGGACAAAAGATAGATGAAGATACCAACATAAAATTAAATTTTAATTGAGATTTATTTCGAATAGAAATTGTCACGGTAATAATTTAATTTGAGTACCAATGATTAGTAAAAACATGTTAAAGTACTTACGCAAAAGAGAAATGACACTAACATAACACATAAGCCTAACGATGAGAGAATTTGCAAAAACTATGAATTATTAGTAACAGTCAACATTTTAGAGAAAAGAGAAAGGATAAAATCACATATATATATAAATTTGATTATTAAATTATTAATTTTGTAATTAAAATATATAAATATAATAAATAATTTATTATATAATTGAAAGTGTTTGTTTGAATTTTCCCTTTTGAAAATTTATTTTCTTTATTTCCTTTATTTTGCCCGACGATCAACCCGAACCTTGGGTTAAAAAAAAAAAAAAAAAATGTACATATAATTCAATTTTAAAATAAATTAAATATTTAAAATTCAATATTTAAAATCAGAGTTAAATAAGCAGAGGATAGTCGGAGCAATATACATTAATCATAAGATTCATAATGTGCTCTGACCGCCGGAACTGGGTAAATGCGTTCATTGAATTCTTGTTTATTTACCGTAATTTCTGGTAGATGCCCCGCAGGTTATATAATCCAGTTTTGCACCAGAAATTTCAATTGATAAATAAGTTTATATTTGTACGAGCTCTTCCTTCGAAAAAGTATACATTTCTCTATTAAATAAAATTTCTGGTCGAGAAATGACGCATCTTACCTGCGGGTTATCTACCAGAAATTACGGTACTTTCTTCTATATATACAGACATGGTACAAGCTTACAGAAAAAAAGGCTGAACTTTACACGACCCCCCCCCTCCCTCTCAAAAGTGGTATCAGGCAACTGACACAATATAAATTTTTCAATAATAAAAATAATGTTAAATCTCATTGCATACATGTACACGCAATAAACAAAGCCAGAACAATAAATCTTATATTGAATATCATATTAATTATAATTAAAATAGTTGTAAGTGCTTAAAAAACAGACAAAATTATTACATATACTTGAAAATAAGTTTATTCTATAGAAGCATTGTTTGCTGGGGCAATTGATTGCAAAATAATGTAGTTCAAGTTCATTAGGAAAATGCAGTTGAAGTGCTATTTCTTTTACATTTTCTCCAAGTTTCAATTTGACATTTCTTGAAAGCCAATCACATAGAAATTGCTAATAATATATTGCACAAATTCAGGCTGACACCCCCCCCCCCCCCCTACACATGTCCAAAAAGTTTTAATGACCTAAGAATAATAATTTTCAAACTTAAAAAGGCTGAAAAGTAACATGCCTGTATGTATAAGAAGAAAGTATTGGATTCGGGAAATTTTTCGAGCTCCAGTTTTTAATAGATTTAGATGTTTTGAGACTTCCCGAACACGGTTTGACTGTTTTTAGAAAATGTCTGTCTGTGTGTGTATATCACAAATTTTTTGATCTCACGAACCAATAAGCGAAATTTAACCAAACTTGCAATTTAGTTGGACCCTGACTTAAACGGGTGCTGATTAGATTTGGGGACCAATCGCTCAACAGGTTGCGCTGTGATCCCATTTTTTCTAAATTTTTAACACGACAGTATAAGACAAAATTTCGGATAAATGCACATAACGAGAGTTATTTTTTACGTATGATTGTAAAATTAATATTAATTATTGATAATAGTAGTAGTAAACAAGGAAAAAATGTTTGTACATGTAGAATCATCGATGCCTTACCCCCCTCGGGGGATGTAAATTTTCATTATGAGTATCGTTTCTAAAAAACTAGCCAATATCTTTAAAACGAATGGTTCAACCATAGATCTGTGATAATTTAAAACAAGGTTGTCAATTTTTTTTTTTAATTTTTAAGGAAAATAATAATAATAATAATAATAATAATAATAATAATAATAATAATACTGCATGTCTTTGATGTTGGCACAAAATTAACTTTCAAATTTTGTGAGATAAAAATCGTCGACATTCATTCTGGAAAATAATTTTAATAAATAATAATTTAATAAATAATTTGTACTGCCTGAATTTGTGTAAAATTATATAGAAGAAAGTCTTGTGGTGGCCACAACATACTAGTTCTGCAATATACTAACGATTAAAGATTTTTAATACTAAAAATTATACATAATAACATACAGGGGTGATTGTGACTCAAAGGTAAAAACCCTGAAAATTAGAGCTTCAAATTATAAAAAAAACCAAAAATATTAAATGATACTCAAACTATTTAGACCAGAAGCACCTACTCTTCTTACATTTCATTCACATATCACCTGGATGACAAATGAACAACCAATGAAAGCAAAACTAGTTGGCATAGGTGGACTCTGCTCAGTTCCCCATCATATGTATGTTCTCATAAATTTCTTGTACAGGACTTATTATATACATGTTAAGAGAAATTAATTTGAGCAAACGCTTGACACAGTGACAGATCGAAATCCTCGCCTAGTAGGCTACCCACCATTCAGTTCGATATCTTATTCTAATCTATTAATTCATTTTATTGGGATCAATTTCGTAGTTTATTTTCATGCTACTATTTCCAATGCAACTTTCCTAAAAATGCGTATTTTTATGAAATATCTCCCCATTTTGCTATGTTGATAAAATCTTAAATTTCGAATAACTTACAAAATGACAAATGAACAACCAATGAAAACAAAAAATAACTTTATAGGAAATATGAAAATACAGATGGAGCTAGATTAAAAACCCTGAAATCAGGGGTAAACCCTGAACACAAACCTCCCTATAACAATACGGTTCACAATTCACTCTGACCGCAGAACTGGATATATCCCTTCTATCTCACTAAATATAATCACTAAACAACTGCTTTCTCCGCAAAATATTAGTGATTAAAAATTGCATAGTTAAAAATTTTTTATACTAAAAATTAAGTATAATAAAATTATAAGGTTCCAAGTTCCAATGCTCTCAGACTGGCGGATCTGGATATAGCCGTTTACTAGATTATTGCCCCCCCCCACACACACACACACTGCTCCGCAATATACTAATGATTAAAATTTATACAACTAAAAAAATTTTAATACTGTAAATATTACCATATAAAATAATCATAAGGTTCACAATGTACTCTGACCGCCGGAATGGCCGGAATAGGATATATTAGTTCCCTAAGCTGCTGTTTTTTTGCAGTAATATACTAATGATTAAAAATAAATAAATAATATAAATTATATATATAATCATAAAGTTCAAAATGCGCTCTCTCCACCGGTGCCATATAATCAGTTTATTAAGCTGTTGTTTTTCCCGCTATATACAAATAACTGAAAATTACAAATTTAAAATATTTTAACATACTAAATATATACACATAGAGATTAAAGATATATACATAAGGTTCACAATGCGCACTGACCGCCAAAACTGGATGTATCCGTTTACTAAGCTGTTATTATGTTTTTTTTCTACAATTTGCTAAATAATTAAATAATAATAATAATAATAAAATGTAATAAAAATAATCATAGGGTTCACAATGCGCTCTGACCGCATATATTGACAAATCTATTAACTAAGCTGTTGTATTCTCCGCAATAAACTAATGATTAAAAATTTTAATACGGAAGATTATATATGATAAATATAAGGTTCACAATGCGCCAGATGTATCCGTTCACTAAGCTGCTGTTTTATTCGTAATACATACGAATGATTAAAAATTGCAAATTTAAAAAAAAAAAATTATACTAAAAATTATGTATAATTACCACAAAGTTCACAATAGACTTTAGTGGCGGAGACCGGATATTTCGGTTCATTAAGCTGTTGTTTTTTCGCAAAATATGAATAATAAAAAATTAAAACCAATGTAACATTTAAAATGAGATAATGAATACAAAATTTTTTTAAACTTTAAAAATACATTTTAATTAAAATACACGACAGACGTTTCGGCTAGAACACTTCGCCCTCCTCAGTGTCAAACATACAAGCACAACATTTACAAAAAATTCATAACACATCATAACAGGATTATATATTCAGGAGGAATAGCTTTAGCCTCATTCAAGGCAAATTTTTTTGTAAATGTTGTGCTTGTATGTTTGACACTGAGGAGGGCTAGTGTTCTAGCCGAAACGTCTGTCGTGTATTTTAACGTTTTTAATTAAAATATATTTTTAAACTTTAAAAAATTTTGTATTCATTATCTCATTTTAAATGTTATATTGGTTTTAATATATAAGTGAGACGTATAAATTATGTTTAATTTTATTAAAATTAAAAATTAAAAATTTTAACACTAAAGATTATATTTAATACCTAAAAGGTTCAGAATGCACTCTGACGGTGGGAATCGGATATATCCCTTCACTAAACAACTGATTTCTTCGCAAAATATGAATGATAAAAAATTTGTACATAATTAATGATTTTTAATACTAAAGATTATATAATAATCATAAGTTTCACAATGCGCTCTGACCGTCGGATCTACATATATTCGGTTAGTAGATTATTTTCCCCCCGCAATATATTAAGGTTAAAAAATTATATAACTAAAAAATTTTAACGCTATAAAGATTATATATAATAATTATAAGGTTCACAATGTGCTCTGACTATCGGAACAGAATATATCAGTTCATTTAAGCTGCTATTTCTTCCAGTAATATATTAATGATTAAAAATTAAAATAATAATAATATAAATTATATAGATATTAATCATAAAGTTCAAAATGCACTCTTACCACGGACCCATATATATATCCGTTTGTAGCTGTTGTTTTTTCGCAATATACAAATAACTAAAAATTACAGAATTAAAATATTTTAATGTATTGATGATTAAATATATATACATAAGGTTCAAAATGCGTTTTGACTGCAACGCATTCTTTTACTAAGCTGATACTTTTCCCGCAATATACTAATAATAAAATAATTTAAATTGTAATAAAGATTAATCACAAGGGTTCACAATGTGCTCTGACCACAAATATTGATATATCTGTTAACTGAGCTGTTCTTTTCTCCTCAATAAAATAAACTAATGATTAAAAATTTTAATACGAAAGATCATGTATAATAAATATAAGGTTCATATGCGCCGTTATATCCATTCACTAAGCTGCTCTTTCTTTCTCTTTTCTTTTTTTCTTTTCTTTTCTTTTTCTTTTTTTCTTTTCTTTTCTTTTTTTTGTATTATATTAATGATTAAAAATTTAAAAAATTAATAATTTTAATTCTAAAAATTATATTTAATAATCACAAAGTTTACAAAAGGGCTCTGAAAGAGGGAACCGGATACACCGGTTCACTAAGCTCTTGTTTTTCCGCAGTATAGGAACGATAACTATAGTATGATGTGGCCACCACATAACTTTCTTCTATATAATTTTACACAAAATTCATTGAATACAAATCATTTATAAAATTATTTTCCATTATAAATACTGACATAATTCTATTATCATTAAATGCCGAAATATGTTAATTTTTTGCAAATCAGATTTTTTTTTTTTTTTTTTTTTTTTTTTTTTTAGGCAGAGACTCCGACTCCAATATATCATTGAAAGAGACATTTCAGTACAAAGAAGCAGACAGTCTGGAGCCTAACGGCTCGCAGCGGAACATCTCTCCTTTGTAGAAAGGTATGTCCGTTTCCCTTTGATGAACGTGGGAAGCCGCGTGCCTTGAGAACTTTCCCTTCGAGAAGAATTCAACGCGTCAGAGCCGATGATGGAATTTCGAGCGAATCAGGGCCTGCATCTGAGATTTTGTTTTTAGAAAAACACGCCCAATACGAACTGTAATTTTTACGATGAGAGACTGGAAACGACAGTTCACGTCGGAGTTTTGGAAAGGCAGGAATCCCAGAGCAGGTCGGGCTAGACCTCGGGAAAGGAACTGTTATTTTCTGGAGAAGACTGCAGAAGCGGTCACGGACTGATGAAATCACTGTGGACTCATCTGAAATTCCTTCCAGCCTTATACTGTACAACCCACTATCTTATTGAAAACCATTTCATATCGAGGAAATACAGCAAAATATGTATATATTGTAAATTTCTAAAAATTAATCTAGTTAAATTAAAATTTGGAAAAAATATTAATTTCTTGTTCTGATTAGTCAAGTAAATAATTATCTTCCACGCTACAAGATACTACAGACTAATAGAATAAAGAAAATTTGGTGGCAGCTCTATCGGATGACAGTATATAGAGAAGAGTGAATCTAAGCAGAAGCGAGGAAAGAGATTCCAGAATTCAGAAGAGATCCTCAGCGTAGACCAGGCAACAACGGAGGCAACGACCGGTTCTTAGTACGGAAGCAGCGTTACGAAGCCCTTCGACGTAGACGGGAGAAGCCAAACAGCGTACGGAGAGCCAGTCTAGAGCAGGAGTGACGGAGTGCCCTTTCAAAAGATCAAGAAGAGGAGCACCGATCCCTGGAGTAGTGGTCTTGTGCCTGCTAAAAGTGTGCTCAGCGGAGATGTGCCCACCTTAGATGAAAAACATCAGTAAAGGTAAGGATATTCCGTTCATTCTTGAGAGGCAATTAGTAAAAATAAAAAAAATTTTTGTCTTTGTATATTCTTGCAGAAAATTTTTAATGTTTGAGCGAAATGCTTAATGTCTAAAATTAACAGGTTAGTTAATTAAATTAAATGAAATAATTCATTATTTAAAAGTTTAGAATTGACAAAATAGTTAATTTGTTAAGAGAATTTTAAATTTATGTTGGAAAAGAAAATTTCCTTAACCTTGAAGAAAATTAAAAGGAAGTAAAATTGTAAAAGAAATTGAAATTTAAAAAGAAAGCAGAAAAAAAAAGGGTTCTTGTTATCCCTAAATAGAAAATTTTGAAAATTAAGTAGATATATTTATTATAAAATGGAAGTTTGCAGAAAAACAAACTGTGAATGATATATTTAAATTATATTCATTAAGAGAATTTTCAGAGTTTTAAGTTGTGTGTATTTATGGTATAATCTATGGTTGCACAGTGTGAAAGAACTCCTTATTTTTGTGTATATTAATTGTTCTCTTTAAATTGCTTGTAAGCATAAGCTTAAATTGGGTAAAAAGTATTGCAAGATATTGCAGGAATCCGAAAGCCAAATTTGGTATTAAAGTGTGTATTATTTAGTTATTTATTTAAATTGTGCTTGTATTTGAAATTTTAAATAATTGCTAAATGTGTATTGCGAATAATTAGGAAATTGAGAATATTTAGTAAAATTGTGTTAGGAAAATTTCAAATCAAAAATCATGGCTGCTTTGCACGAATATTCAAAAGTGGATTTAAAATTTTTAGCAGAAGAATGGGAAGTAGATATTCTGCCCACCGATGGGACAAGGTCCATAATAAAAAAAAATGAACAATCTGCAGAATTTAAATTAGAGGTGGCTTTGGCCCAAATTAAATTAATCAAGGAAGAACGATTAGCGCAAGAAATAAAAGAGGAACGTTTAGCCCAAATTGAAAGTGAAAAAGCACAGAGAGAATTCGAATTAGAACGTCTCAGGTTATCTCAAAGTATAGAAACGACAAGCTTAAACTCTAGCAGAGAAGAGCGGAAATATACTCCCCCACTTAAATCTATTATTCATAAATTTGATGAGTTAAATTCTGACATGGCTTTATATTTAAATCTATTCGAACGTCAAGCGAGTAAATTGGGGTTAGAGAGCTCAGACTATGTAAATCAATTACTTGCTTTGTTACCCACCAAATTAGCAGAACAAATATTAAGACAACCGGCGGATAAATTAGAAGATTTTGATTACATCAAAAATTATCTGTTAGATCGATTTAAGGTTGACGCTGAGTCATTCAGACAAAAATTTAACAACCACCAGCGATCAAGTGGAACGTCATTTCGAGATTTAGTTTATGACTTGGAAACATTCTTGTTAGGTCGGTTGGAAAAACTAGAAATTGGGGACTTTGAGAGCTTGAAGAAATTACTAATTTGCGACCAGATAAAAAAAAGGGCTAGCGCAGAGATGAAAGAGAAGTTTCTAGATTCTTGGGCGAAAGAGACTGATCCCGAAGAATTAGCTATTAAACTAGATGAATTTGAATCCGTTAGGAAAGCCATAAAGAAAAATTGGGTCGGTAAAGAAAAAGATGACCGAAAACCCGATAAAAATAAATTTACATTTTCAAAAGAAAACAAAGAAAAAAAGCCATTTAATTGGCGCGATAGGACAAAATCGCAGGAAAACAAAGGGAAAGAGAACGCCTATGAGAAAAAGAAAGAGATCCGATGTTTTTATTGTTCCGTTGTCGGGCACTACAAAACTAATTGTCCGAAATTAATTAAAGATCAATCAACAGCAGTTGTAAATCAGATAGGAATTACAGACGATTTAGGATCTTGTTTCGCACCTTATTTAGGGGAGGCCGAAATAAATGACGTCAAAATTGTCACCCTTCGTGACAGTGGAGCAAGCTTCGATCTTATAGGAAAACAATACATAAAACCGGAGCAATTAACCGGAGAAAGTATTTGGCTCAAACAGCCGTTGCAGAAAGAATTACACTGCCTGCCGATCGCTAGTGTTACGCTTAAGATTGCAGATATTGGGACTGTTAGCACGAAAGCGGCAGTAGTTGACGACTCACTGGAAATGAATCATTATCTTTTGGGTAATCAAACGCATGAAATTATCGAAGGCGCAAAAATGAAAAAACCAGAGTTAATCAACCAAGTAGTAACTCGCGCGAAAAAAAGGCAGAGCGAAAAAGAGGAGAGAGAGAGATTACGAGAATCCGAAACCACTAACGCAGTAGCCGAGATACGGGAAGAAACCCCTATTGTCATTCCCCCCTCTGAGAAAGAGAAGTCTCTAAGCCTTCTAGGGGTAAATAGAGAAAGGCTGAAAGGATTACAGCGTGAAGACGCGACTTTAAATCCGTGTTTTGAAAAAGCGAACAAAGGTAATTCCGAGTTCATTTTAGAAAATGAAATCCTTTTTAGACAATCCAAAACAAATCGCGTGGAGGTTAGAAAACAAGTGATTATTCCTGTAACACTTAAAAAAGACGTAATGGAATTATGTCATTCGAATGTTGGCGGACATCTCGGAGTCACAAAGACGAAAGATAAAATCTTCAGATATTTCGCGTGGCCAAATTCGGTCAAAGAAATAGAGGAATTTGTATTATCGTGTCACCATTGTCAGGTGATAGGGAAACCTAGAGAGGTGAAGAAAGCGCCTATGAAAAGGGTTCCCATAGTAACCGAAGTGTTCACTCGGTTTTCCGCTGATCTAACGGGACCACTCCCTCTAAGTGAAAACGAAAATAGGTACCTTTTGACAGCTATGTGTTTGTCTTCGAAATATCCGGAGGCCATACCGCTTAAAGAAATCACTTCTCCAGCAGTGATAAACGGGTTCTTACGAATGTTTAGCAGATTCGGGTTCCCGCGAGAGATTCAATTAGATTTAGGAAGAAGTTTTACGAGTGAATTGACCGAGACCTTTTTCGAAAAGTTTGGAGTAAAAGTGATTCATAGCTCCATACATCATCCCCAATCCCAAGCGATTGAGAGATTTCACCGCACCGTAAAGCGATTATTAAAAGTGCTATGCTTAGAAAACGGAGCAGATTGGGAGAAAAATCTTCCATTTGCATTATTGGTGTTGCGTACTACCGTGCATCAATCTACCGGATATAGCCCTGCCGAACTCGTTCACGGCAAAAATCTAAGAACTCCCGAGACAATAATTTTTGAAAAATTATGCGAAATCGAAAACGAGGAACAAACGCCCGTTACTGAATACATTTTTGATCTTATAAATCGGCTAAAAAAATGCCAAGAATTAGCTATTGAATCGATGGAAGATGCGAGAGAGAAAAGGAAGCTTTGGTACGATCGGGACGCAGTTGACCGGAAATTTAAACCGGGAGACCAAGTTCTAGTGGTTGCGACGTACAAGCCGAATAAATTCGCCGTAAGTTGGATCGGACCGGGTACAGTGGAGAAACAAATCTCGGAGACTAACTATGTTGTGAATATTCCAGGTAGGAGGGAGCCCTCTCAAGTATTCCACGTTAATATGCTGAAACCTTATAGACAAAGGGCAGAGATGATAAATGTTTTGTTTAGTGAAATCACTAGCGTGGATAATAAAGAAACAGATTTAGAAATAGTATATCCACACTCTGACCCAAATGTTTATGACTTCAACGAAATCGTAAGAAATGGAAATTTAGAAATGAAACATACTACCGATCAGATAGAGAAATTAAAAGGGGTTTTGGATCGCCACAGGGACCTGTTTTCAAATGATCCAGGGCGCACCGATCTAATCGAGCACGACATCGAATTAATTTCCGACAAACCGGTTAGAATTAAACCGTACAGAATGTCTCAAAGACAGACAGAAATTCTCAAAAGAGAGATCAAAAGAATGCTTGAATTGAACATAATCGAAATAGGGGAGTCGGACTATAGTAGTCCTTTAATTTTAGTAGAAGCCCCCCACAAACAGCCACGCCCATGTTTGGACTATCGCGTTTTGAATTCCATAACCAGAACCGAATATTTTCCAATACCGAACATCGAAGATCGTTTGGACTTAGTTTCAAGTGCTAAATTTATCACGCTTGTAGATCTAACGAAAGGATATTGGCAAATTCCACTGACACCTAGGGCGCAAAGATATGCGGCATTTTCCACTCCTTGGGGAAATTTTAGACCCTTAGTAATGCCTTTCGGATTAGTGAATGCCCCATATAGGTTCAGTAAATTTATGTCACTATTATTACAGGGCTGTGAAAACTTTTGCGTACCGTACTTAGACGATATCGCCATATTTTCAAAGACTTGGGAAGCGCATATGGAACATTTAGACACAATTTTAAAAAAACTAGAGGATGCAAAGTTGAAAATAAAACCTTCTAAATGTCAATTTGCGCAAGACAGCGTAACATACTTGGGGCACGTTGTAGGGAACGGACGTCGGTCGCCCTCAGAAGCTAAAATCCAGGCAGTCTTGGATTTTCCGATCCCGAAATCTAAAACAGAAATTAGACAAATTCTCGGAATGGTAGGATACTACGCCCGCTATATCGAAAATTATGCCGCTATTGTTGAGCCTCTAACTAGAGCGTTAAAAGGGAAAAATCGCAAAGAAAGCATAGAATGGTCCGCTGAAATGCAAAAAGCATTCGAGGAAGTAAAACGGAAATTAACAGACCAACCTATTCTTTATGCTCCGAACTACGAGCACCCCTTTATCGTACAGACCGATGCATCAGACTTAGGGGTTGGGGTAATCCTCGCTCAGAGAATAGAAAAGGAAGAGCACCCTATCTTATACTTGAGCAGGAAATTTACTGCTCCCGAAAGAAATTACACTACGACAGAAAAAGAGTGTGCTGCGATAATATTCGCTATAAAAAAGTTAAAGCACTACTTAGATGGACAAAAATTCACTATTGAAACAGATCACGATCCATTAGTCTGGTTGAAGAGAAATGCTGGGAAAAACCCTCGATTAATGAGATGGGCATTAACTCTGCAGCCATATGATTACACTGTAATACACCGGCCAGGGCATGAGATAGCTCACGTAGACTGTTTAAGTCGAATGTAACTTTAAAAGCAAAAGAAATTTTTTGTATTGTAAATAAGCAAGTTAAATTTTCAAAATTAAAATTTTTTCTTTTTGGTGTTTTTAAATTAATCAGTATAATCAGGGAAGTATATATTTTAAGTGTAAAAATTAATAAGGTAGTGTTTAATTATTTTGGTTTTGTTGAAAAATCAACATTATATTTTTCTGGTAGATATTCCAATTTGTAGGGACTATTGCCTCTTTTAGAAGTGAATTTGAATATCCTAATTTCAGCTTCTTCTGATGAAAATTCGGCCCCAAAATGGCCCCGAATTTTTCTTTAAGGGGAGGGGAGCTGTAAAGGCAGAGACTCCGACTCCAATATATCATTGAAAGAGACATTTCAGTACAAAGAAGCAGACAGTCTGGAGCCTAACGGCTCGCAGCGGAACATCTCTCCTTTGTAGAAAGGTATGTCCGTTTCCCTTTGATGAACGTGGGAAGCCGCGTGCCTTGAGAACTTTCCCTTCGAGAAGAATTCAACGCGTCAGAGCCGATGATGGAATTTCGAGCGAATCAGGGCCTGCATCTGAGATTTTGTTTTTAGAAAAACACGCCCAATACGAACTGTAATTTTTACGATGAGAGACTGGAAACGACAGTTCACGTCGGAGTTTTGGAAAGGCAGGAATCCCAGAGCAGGTCGGGCTAGACCTCGGGAAAGGAACTGTTATTTTCTGGAGAAGACTGCAGAAGCGGTCACGGACTGATGAAATCACTGTGGACTCTATCTGAAATTCCTTCCAGCCTTATACTGTACAACCCACTATCTTATTGAAAACCATTTCATATCGAGGAAATACAGCAAAATATGTATATATTGTAAATTTCTAAAAATTAATCTAGTTAAATTAAAATTTGGAAAAAATATTAATTTCTTGTTCTGATTAGTCAAGTAAATAATTATCTTCCACGCTACAAGATACTACAATATCCGTTTGTAGCTGTTGTTTTTTCGCAATATACAAATAACTAAAAATTACAGAATTAAAATATTTTAATGTATTGATGATTAAATATATATACATAAGGTTCAAAATGCGTTTTGACTGCAACGCATTCTTTTACTAAGCTGATACTTTTCCCGCAATATACTAATAATAAAATAATTTAAATTGTAATAAAGATTAATCACAAGGGTTCACAATGTGCTCTGACCACAAATATTGATATATCTGTTAACTGAGCTGTTCTTTTCTCCTCAATAAAATAAACTAATGATTAAAAATTTTAATACGAAAGATCATGTATAATAAATATAAGGTTCATAATGCGCCGTTATATCCATTCACTAAGCTGCTCTTTCTTTCTCTTTTCTTTTTTTCTTTTCTTTTCTTTTTCTTTTTTTCTTTCTTTTTTTTTTTGTATTATATTAATGATTAAAAATTTAAAAAATTAATAATTTTAATTCTAAAAATTATATTTAATAATCACAAAGTTTACAAAAGGGCTCTGAAAGAGGGAACCGGATACACCGGTTCACTAAGCTCTTGTTTTTCCGCAGTATAGGAACGATAACTATAGTATGATGTGGCCACCACATAACTTTCTTCTATATAATTTTACACAAAATTCATTGAATACAAATCATTTATAAAATTATTTTCCATTATAAATACTGACATAATTCTATTATCATTAAATGCCGAAATATGTCAATTTTTTGCAAATCAGATTTTTTTTTTTTTTTTTTTTAAGATAAAAAAAAAAATCGATAACTTTGTTTTAAATTATCACAGATCTATAGTTCGACCATTCGTTTTAAAGGTATTGACGAGATCTTTCGGAAGATACCCGTTTTGAAAATTTACTCCCCCCCAAGGGGGGGGGGGAGCGATGCTCCTACATGCACTTTTTTCTAATGTGATAACAGCGTCAACTGCTGAGAAATTGTTCCACAAACCTAATCAGCACCAGTTTATGTCAGGGTCCAACTAAATACCAAGTTTGGTTAAATTTCGTTCATTGGTTCGTGAGATACAGAGTCCACAAAATTTGTGACACACACACACACACAGACATTTTCTAAAAACTGTCAAATCGTGTTCAGGACATCCCAAAACGTGGAAATCCATCGAAAACTGGAGTTCGAAAATTTTCACGAATCCAATACTTTCTCTATATACATATAGAAGAAAGTAAAAACTTAATGTAATATTTTAAATTTATTAATGTAAATATTTTGAAGTTAAAGATTATTTATAATAATCATAAGGTTCACAATACACTTTGAATGCTGGATCTGGATCTATCCGTTTACTAAATTATTTTTTTTGCAACATAAAAATAATTAAAATTTTTATAATTAAAAAAATATTAATACTACAAAGATTACATATAAAAATCACAATGTGCTCCGAAACGTCAAAATAGGATATTTCTTTTCACCAAACTGTTACTTTTTCCGCAATAGACTAATGATTAAAGACTAGGTAATTTAAAAAAGTTAAAATATAAGGTTATAGGCAATAATCATAAAGGTCACAATGGGCTCTAACCGTCAAAACCGGATATATCCGTACAATTAACCTGTTGTTTTTCCTGCAGTATACTAGTAATTAAAAATTAGATCATTAAAAATAATATTACAGATTATATATAATAAGAAGATAGCTATGACATCATTTTCAGCGTTTAGTTTCGGGAAACTTGGGCTTTTATTATTAAGAAAATGAAATAATTTAATCCAACTTTGTAAATAAATAAAACGTTAGATAATCAAAGTTCAATCAGCGTGTTTTTCCATTTAAAGAATGTTAAATTGTTAAATAATTCTTTATTTAAAGAATGTCATTCTGCATTTAAAAAATGTTAAATAATTGCATCATGTACTTCAATGAATAAATAAATACATAAAATAAAAATTAAGAAGTTAACTAAAAAACTATTTCGTATCATTCTATAAAAAACCAAAAAATAAATAAATATTTATTTATGATTTTATTTTTAAATTTTTTTTAGAACCAACATTGTTTTAGCTATGACATTATTTTCAGCGTTAGTTTCGGGAAACTTTGGGTTTTATTATTAAGGAAATGAAATGATTTAATCCAACTTTGTAAATAAATAAAACGTTAGATAATCAAAGTTCTATCAGTGTGTTTTTCCATTTAAAGAATGAAAAAGTATTCTTTATTTAAAGAATGCCATTCTTTATTTAAAAACTTGTTAAATAAGTGCATCATATATTTAAATAAATTAATTAATGTAGATAAATAAATAAATACATAAAATAAAAATTAAGAAGTTAACTTTAATACTATTTCGTATCATTCTATAAAATATCAAAAATAAATAAACATTTATGATTTTATTTTTTAATTTTTTTAGAACCAATATTGTTTCAGCTATGATATTATTTTCAGCGTTCGTTTCCGGAAACTTAGGTTTTTATTATTAAGAAACTGAAATAATTTAATCTAACTTTGTAAATAAATAAAACGTTAGATAATCAAAGTTCAATCAGTGTGTTTTTCCATTTAAAGAATATTAAACTGTTAAATAATTCTTTATTTAAAGAATGCCATTCTTTATTCAAAACTTGTTAAATAAGTGCATCATATATTTAAGTAAATAAATTAATATAGATAAATAAATAAATACATAAAACAAAAACTAAGAGGTTGACCTCAATACTATTCCGTATCATTCTTTAAAAAAAAAAAAAAAAAAAAAAAAAAACATAAATAAATAAATAAATAAATATAAGGTTTCAAAATAAACAAATCTTTAACCGCAAGAAAAAAATATTTCTTTAAGTCAGAATGTACTAAACTGCATTCCTTTTCAGAGCCTAGCAGACGATAAATAAAAGAAATTAAAAACTAGTTTTCTCTTACCTGAACTATATCCATGATCGGCTTCATAGGTATTAATTTTCTAAGAACTCGATTCGTTTACACTCAAATGTACGGCACACTCACACACGTGTTCTGAGAGCCGTAAGCGAATGTTGGCAATGGAAGATGCTCCTACGTCACTGGCGGCTGTGTATCGTCTGGGGGCGCCGCTGAATGTCGTCGAAGCAAAATTTTGTTCTTTTTTTTTCTCTTTCAGAAATGTTTACGTTCGTGATATCAGCGATTTCGCTTTATAATGAGCTTCTCTGTCGCTTACAAAGTTGAGATTTAAACACTGGAAACATTTATTCTATTTTTTTTTCCCTTTTTATTTTCGATTTCTTTTCAGTATGTCCTCAGCTCTAATGAAGAGGCTCTGCAATGTTTGATTATGACTGGATCTCAAATGTTCCCTTGCTAGGCCTTTTTCTAATCTCGAAGCCGTCTTCAGCAATGAGCTGTGCAACCACTGATCTAAATTTCGGACCCAAACACGGCCCCAAATAAGTAAAATTAATTGCTAATGTTAAAAAAGAAGAAGAAGAAAGAAAAATATTATAGTTTTAAAAACTTAAAGAACACGCTTTTATAGAAATGTGAACTAAAAAGCACAAAATATCTATCTTAGTATTATAATGCAGGGTAAGAGAAAATCGTGAGTGACACATCATAATATTTACATACACTTAAATCTTTAATTAAAATAATTTAGAGTTAAACAAAAACCATTTAAAAAAAATCTCCCCCGACTGGGCTCGAAGGCTAGACCTTTAGGTTCGTAGCGCGGAGCTTTACCTCACAGCCACAGCGTTCACTTAAGGAAAATCTTTTTTTACAATATAGATTTTTTGTTTGCTGCCAGAGCGGTTACAAACATACATTATACATACAAACATACATACAGACATACATACAGGTGAAGCTAATAAAAGCGTGTTAAAAAGGAGGAGAAGAAGAAAGAATAAAACGTATCTATCAAGAGGCCTACATAATATAAATTCCCCTGTACAAATAAAGATTTAATTAATCCGAAAAAGTTCTATTTGTGAACAAATTAATTGTGTTTCAAAATTTTAGAGATTTCCCCATATTATAGTTATTTTTTAGATGAGTTTATCTGAATCCGGAATGCCCCTCTACACTGACGAGAAAAGAGAGAGAGAGAATACCGCCTTCATCTAGAACGAATAAGCAGTCCTTTTTACTTTCTCTTACCCATAAAGTGGAGAAAGTATTGTTTTTGGGTCACGAATTTTCGAACGCGAGTTTTTGTTATATTTACATGTTCTGAGGTCCCTTGAATACCAAAATCATGTTTTTAGCAAATAGTCTGTGTGTATGTCTGTGTGTGTGTCTGTCTGTTATCAGCATATTTCAAAAACAAATTGTGGCAGAAAGTTCAAACTTGGTATTCTAAATGTGTATCATATAGGGATGCTACAGTAAGCTTTTCGTTAAGATCAAGCAAATGGTTCGTGCACAGGGACACTCAAAAGTATTCAAATACATTACGTCTTTTGACTGCACTAAACCAAATGAAACGAATATATATTTTTACTTTCTCTTACCCATAAGGTAGAGAAAGTATTGTTTTTGGCTCAAATTTTCGAACGCGAGATTTTGTTATATTTACACGTTTTGAGGTCCCCTGAATACGAAAATCATGTTTTTAGCAAATGGTCTGTGTGACTGTGTGTGTGTGTGTGTCTGTGTGCAGGGTCGTACTGGCATGACAAAGAGGGCGCTGGCAATTTGAATAAAAAGGGCGCCAACAATCTAGATAAAAAGGGCGCCAGTTTACTACTAAACATTATTCAGGGTTATTATATGTAGTGGCCGAGAAGTTTTGCTCTCTAAATTGGTATAAGTAGTGTCGGTATCGATCTCGGGTCTAAACGCTTGATCTAATCATACGAAGTTTTCCATAGTTTTCTTCTAAACTTGTGTAAATATGAGAATAAGAGCTAAGACTCCTTAAAAAAGACCTAATGGAAGGCATTCCACAGAGGACTGGGATCCAAGTGCAACCAATCTTGCTCCAATACCAAGGTGATTACAAAAAATTTTCTTTATACACGACTAGAGTTTTCAAAGGCTTTTAATATATTCCTTTTCCACCTTAGACAGCTTTCTTTTCTTTTTAACCGTTTTAGGCTTCACCAATGGAATATATCGTTTTAAAAAATCACTACATAAAATTTCTGGTACATAGACTTTCCTTTGTGAGAAGTATGTACACGACCCCTCTAGCTAACATACCATTAAAGAAAAATGCTGCGTCCGCTTGAATTTGACTATGTTAAAATATGCGCTCGAGCATAAAATTAAACACATTACTCCAGCTCTCACAGTTAAGTTTACAGTGATCAATTTTTTAAATAAAAAAACCTATAATTTTTAAATTGCATCATAATTTTTTAGAGTAAAAACCATAAATAACGTTGTTTCGATGACTGTATCTATAGAAATTGTGGTTTAAAACATATTCAAAAAATGGACAATGAGCAAAGAAAAGGGTTGTTGGAATTGCCGATTGACTGCACTAGGATCCTAGGCCTGAGGGAGAGTGTCCTCCATTGGGGTCTTTCTTAGGGTTACTAGCCCGTATTTAAGCAAGTTTTGGAGAAAAACACGGAAAATTCCGACAAGCGCAACCTGGGATCGAACCTGGTACCGCTGGTAGGCCGCAAGGAAAAGGAGAATGAAGTCACAGAAAAATTAAGAAAAAAAAATTAAGCATTTTTCACGTAAGCTATTTCACAAGCAACGAAATATTGCGGGTAGATTATTGTAAACAACAGATTGTCATAAGAATTTATAAAAGATTTGTGAAATATTGTTAAAAAATTAGCTGGCCGAGATAATTTTGAACGAAATCGAACCACCAAGAATCTTGCCTTGCCATGCAAAGTCAGTGTGAGTGAACCTATTGGCAATTTACAAAAAATAAAATTGTTACTATTATTGTGAGGATCATTTTTCAATGACATAAAGTAGAATTTGAACTTGAATTTTCATTTATTTTCCTGTGATTTGTTTCTTCCAATTTTTATTGTCTTACTGTTGGAAATACAATCACCTTTTATGTGTTTATGTTTTTCACTCTCAAAATTATGATGGTTAAAAAATTAGGTGCTGCTATTTGAAATTTTATCAGTATAACCATAGAATTAGATTTTTGACTTTTTGTGTTTCACTTCATTCTCCAGTGCATATTTTAAAATATCTTAATCCAAGAATGTATGCTATTTTCTTAAATTCTACTACTATTCATTCATTTATTAATCTTTCATGTGAAAAGTATTTTTATTACTAACGTTACTACTAGTGTTATTACTAGTAGTGTTATTACTAACTTTACGATATATTTTATATTAAGCACAATGTTTTTTTAATATATATTTGTAGTGTTTAAATTATATATGCGTACTCACTGAATATAAAAGGCGCCCTGTTTTGTATTTATTTCAAAAATAGTTTTTCAGTTCATTTTTATAAGAGGCTACATATAAAACTGTTGAAAACAGGGCGCCTGTTATGCCTAGTGGGGCGCATATAGTGTTATTACTAACGTTACGATATATTTTATATTAAGCACAATTTTTTTTTTTTTTTACATATTTGTAGTGTTTAAATTATATATGCGTACTCACTGAATATAAAAGGCGCCCTGTTTTGTATTTATTTCAAAAATAGTTTTTCAGTTCATTTTTATAAGAGGTTACATATAAAACTGTTGAAAACAGGGCGCCTTTTATGCCTAGCGGGGCGCATGTAATGTTATTACTAACGTTATGATATATTTTATATTAAGTATATATATATATTTTTTTTTAACATATTTGTAGTGTTTAAATTATATATGCGTACTCACTGAATATAAAAGGCGCCCTGATTTGTATTTATTTCAAAAATAGTTTTTCAGTTCATTTTTATAAGAGGCTACATATAAAACTGTTGAAAACAGGGCGCCTTTTATGCCTAGCGGGGCGCATATAGTGTTATTACTAACGTTACGATATATTTTATATTAAGCACATTTTTTTTTTTTTTTTACATATTTGTAGTGTTTAAATTATACATGCGTACTCACTGAATATAAAAGTCGCCCTGTTTTGTATTTATTTCAAAAATAGTTTTTCAGTTCATTTTTATAAGAGGCTACATATAAAACTGTTGAAAACAGGGCGCCTTTTATGACTAGCGGGGCGCATATAGTGTTATTACTAACGTTACGATATATTTTATATTAAGCACAATGTTTTTTTAATATATATTTGTAGTGTTTAAATTATATATGCGTACTCACTGAATATAAAAGGCGCCCTGTTTTGTATTTATTTCAAAAATAGTTTTTCAGTTCATTTTTATAAGAGGCTACATATAAAACTGTTGAAAACAGGGCGCCTTTTATGCCTAGCGAGGCGCATATAGTGTTATTACTAACGTTAAGATATATTTTATATTAAGCACATTTTTTTTTTTTACATATTTGTAGTGTTTAAATTATATATGCGTACTCACTGAATATAAAAGGCGCCCTGTTTTGTATTTATTTCAAAAATAGTTTTTCAGTTCATTTTTATAAGAGGTTACATATAAAACTGTTGAAAACAGGGCGCCTTTTATGCCTAGCGGGGCGCATGTAATGTTATTACTAACGTTATGATATATTTTATATTAAGTATATATATATATATTTTTAACATATTTGTAGTGTTTAAATTATATATGCGTACTCACTGAATATAAAAGGCTCCCTGATTTGTATTTATTTAAAAAATAGTTTTTCAGTTCATTTTTATAAGAGGCTACATATAAAACTGTTGAAAACAGGGCGCCTTTTATGCCTAGCGGTGCGCATATAGTGTTATTACTAACGTTACGATATATTTTATATTAAGCACAATTTTTTTTTTTTTTTACATATTTGTAGTGTTTAAATTATATATGCGTACTCACTGAATATAAAAGTCGCCCTGTTTTGTATTTATTTCAAAAATAGTTTTTCAGTTCATTTTTATAAGAGGCTACATATAAAACTGTTGAAAACAGGGCGCCTTTTATGCCTAGGGGCTGCATATAGTGTTATTACTAACGTTACGATATATTTTATATTAAGCACAATTTTTTTTTTATATATTTGGCTACATATAAAACTGTTGAAAACAGGGCGCCTTTTATGCCTAGCGGGGCGCATATATTGTTATTACTAACGTTACGATATATTTTATATTAAGCGCAATTTTTTTTTTACATATTTGTAGTGTTTAAATTATATATGCGTACTCACTGAATATAAAAGGCGCCCTGTTTTGTATTTATTTCAAAAATAGTTTTTCAGTTCATTTTTATAAGAGGTTACATATAAAACTGTTGAAAACAGGGCGCCTTTTATGCCTAGCGGGGCGCATGTAATGTTATTACTAACGTTATGATATATTTTATATTAAGCATATATATTTTTTAAAAACATATTTGTAGTGTTTAAATTATATATTGCGTACTCACTGAATATAAAAGGCGCCCTGATTTGTATTTATTTCAAAAATAGTTTTTCAGTTCATTTTTATAAGAGGCTACATATAAAACTGTTGAAAACAGGGCGCCTTTTATGCCTAGCGGGGCGCATATAGTGTTATTACTAACGTTACGATATATTTTATATTAAGCACAATTTTTTTTTTTTACATATTTGTAGTGTTTAAATTATGTATGCGTACTCACTGAATATAAAAGGCGCCCTGTTTTGCATTTATTTCAAAAATAGTTTTTTAGTTCATTTTTATAAGAGGCTACATATAAAACTGTTGAAAATTGCCTTTTATATCCTAGCGGGGCGCATATAGTGTTATCACTAAAGTTACGATATATTTTATCGGGTGATATGCGCTAAAATTTGTTTTACATATTTGTAGTGTTTAAAACATATGCATTCACTGAATATAAAGGGCGTCATGTTTCGCATTTGAATTTAGTAAAAGTTTTTAGTTGATTTTTGTAATAACGCTACGTGTTTTAAAACTATAATTTGATTAATTATGCTCACATATGTGTTTCACTGAACATGCAAGGCACTTAATTTGTTGAAACATACAAGTTCGCTCTTTAGTGGAGAATGCAAGGCGCCCTCTTTAGTGGAACTTACAAAACGCCTTTTCCTTAGTCTTTTGTGTGCCTAGTGTAGTGGGGCGCACATGA
Organism: Salticus scenicus; assembly: GCA_963930645.1. Taxonomy (NCBI): domain Eukaryota; kingdom Metazoa; phylum Arthropoda; class Arachnida; order Araneae; family Salticidae; genus Salticus; species Salticus scenicus. Next base: position 25,336,707 of record OZ005660.1, read on the forward strand.
ACATATTCAAGCTATTATAAATAGAGAACTCGCATTCTTCCTTTATAATACGTACATGTAGGCATTCAGATAAAGGAGTTTCGGGATTGCTTTTGACTTTTGAGAATAAATTCTACCGAAATATTTCCTTCAATTTTAAACAAAAACCATTATAATTTTACTGTGTTCTAGGAAAAAGAAAAAAAAAAAATCAATTTTTACATAAAAAAAAAAAAAAAAAGTTCCTCGGCGAAGGGCGCACCGGGCATTTGCCTCGTTGCCCGGTGGGCCAGTACGAGCCAGTCTGTGTGTGTGTCTGTCTGTTATCAGCATATCTAAAACAAATTGTGGCAGAAAGTTCAAACTTGGTATTCTAAATGTGTATCATATAGGGATGCTACAGTAAGCTTTTCGTTAAGATCAAGCAAATGGTTCGTGTACAGGGACAATCAAGAGAATTCTAATACATTACGTCTATGAGGGAAATTGCAAGTAAGTAGAATTTAACGTCTATAGACTGCACTAAACCAAATGAAACGAATATATATTTTTTTTAATAGAGATAGTCAACTGGGAAAAAAAAAATTGTGTATGTAGGAGCCTCGCCTGCCCCCTGGGGGGGGGGGAAGTCCCCCCTCGAGGGGAGTAAATTTTCATGATGGGTATCTTTGAAAAGAGCTCGCCAATACCTTTAAAACGGATGGTTGAACCATCGATCTGCAATAATTTAAAACAAAGTTATCGATTTTTTTTACTTTTAACGAAAAAAAAAAATCGTATTTTTTTTATTTAATATTGAGATAAAAATGGACTTTTTTTTTTTATATTTGGTGTTATACTACTTCTCTAATATGGAAATCGTCTGCATTATCATAAAAGATAATTTTTTTAAATAATAAATTTAATAAATTATTTTTTAAAAACAGAAATATTTTTTAACAACCGAATTAAATTCTATATAAATGTAGGTGCATTAATGAAACGGGGGGGTTGAGGGGGGCGGTAGCTCCCCTCACACAGAACTAATTATCATATAAAACTCTCCCGAAGCCTAATTTGAATTGTTCAACATAGGTTTACATAACATCGTTATCTTACCTCTTAATCTCCAACCTGTATTTATAGTATTAAATTTCAGGGTAAGAGAAAGTCGTGTGAGTGACACACTGGATTATTTGAATTCCTAAACTAGAAATATAGATTTACGAGCAATGCGTATAAGGCAAACAAATAACTCGGATAGACGAAATGATCGAGAATTTTTAGTCGATACTTTTCTCGATGGTCAAATAATATTATGAATGTTATGAATCCTTTGTATTACGAGAAATTCTCGCTTGATTCCCTAGAATTGGGATATAAACAAGATTATAGTTACTAAAAACTGGACTCGATTTCGATTGATTTGCAGAGGTTTTAAAATAAGTTTGACCATGATAATACAGGAAAATAATTATAAGATAAAAAAAAAAAAAAAAAAAAAAAAACGTTTTATATACCATGTTTTTAAATTTTCTGATAATCATTAATAAAATACGCAAGGATAAAAAATAATATTTAAACACGCGGACTCAGTTCAGTGAAATAATAATAATAGTGGAAAAAAAAAAAAAAAAAAAAAGTTGTTTTTAAAAATAAAATATTACTCCTTTTAGAACAACGTATATTAGCATCGTGAACTACATTAGCACTTATCAATGTGTATAAAATTTTTAAAGTGATAATGACGTCCATTTTTTGTGAGATGCATAATTTAACTTTTTATAATTTTTTAACGTTCACGTTGAATTAAATGTATTTATTTTTATGTCGAAAGAAAATGGACTCGTATTTTTATTTATTTATTTATTTATTTTTTGGCAACAATTAAATTATAACTAATATCTTAATGGCTATTTTATTGCTATTAAGAGCTTATCATTTTCATCTTTTAATTAATTAAAAGAAAACTATTCGGAAATCTGACTTCGAAGTATTGTGTTGTCCCCGGGTTCTGAGCTACAGGGAAAGTTTCAAATGTCTAGCTAGTAGGGAAGTTAGTTAAAAATAGATTGCAAGATTTGTACCGGACAAACAAACAAACACACAAACAAGAATCGAGATTAATAAAAACATGGTAATGATCTGGAATTCTAATAGGGACTTTTAGGACTCGCATCAAAGGGAACTAAAATTTATAAGGATGGCAAGGAACTTTTTTTACTAGAACCACAATTTAGTTTCTAAATGTTAGTAAAAAAAATTTTAATTATTTCTCACATTATGGCTCATTAGACCGGGACGTACGATTTAAAGTGGATAATAAATAATCTAATGAAACTAATCATCTCCCAAACGCCTAAATTTTCCCATGGGCTAACATGAGATTTTATCATTATGGAGAAGAAATTCTGTAGCCAACTTGTCTCTTTAAAAGAATTTCATAAACAAAATGCGGGTATATAAGGCTATAGAATACATATGGGATATATATAGAATTGATACTCATAACCAGATTTAATGAGAACGGAGTTCCTAAAATAGTTTTATATAATGACTAATAACCTCTCTAAACTTTTTCATGGGTCAAGATGAGATGTCGTCATCATAGAGAGAATTCTATAGAGTCTTTAGCCATACAGTCCAAAGAGATTTCATTTACAGATGTAACAGGCATCTGGAAAAGTTTATAATAAGAACCTGATTTAGAGAAAACCGATTTTCTATAATTCTTTCATATAATGACTAATAATCTCTCTGAACTTTCACATACGTAACATGAGATTTCACCATCATGGAGAAAAGATTAAGGTTGAGTGCGTATCACATCGCATTGGATCTACACAGTCGGCAATGAGGAATTTGCACACATGGGGGATTTGAACAAAATCCTATTTTCCTGGTAGTTTTAGGCCCATAAATTTCAAAAAGTTTATTAAAAATGAAAAAAAAGTTGTCATTAATTTTAAAAATAACTTTAAAATTAACCAAAAACCACGTGACTACAAAACACTGCCTGACGTCACACTTTATGATGCTTCAATGTTTATATTTTGTTAGCCTAGTTAGCAAACAGCAATTCGTTTTAGCTTTCGTAATTATCAATCGTTAATATGATTTCTGAGCATTTATGTTTCCTCTTATAATCATTTAATATCATTATCACCATTTTGCATTATCATTATTTTCAATTGTTTTCTTTTCATGGCGGTTGTCCAGTGTTTTCCTTTAATAGGATCCTGTAGAACGCTGAAGAATAGCTTTTGAGAAGCATTAGCCGTTGTATTAATGCAGAGTGGTAAAATACAATATTTATATTACGATTTTTTAATATCCGACATTATTATAATATACAAAACCTATTTCACTGATTCAAGAAGCAAAACAAAACGCGAAATCGAATGTAAACAACGATTACTCCCGTTTGATGTCATAAAGAGTGACGTCATGATGCATTATACTGCGTTTTCTCGATAGAGTAAATAGTGCGATGTTAAAATTGTTATAAATCAGTCATTAGATTTCAAATAAAGAAAATGTATGTATTTATTTTCTTAACTTTTCATTTTCTATCATATAAGAATAAAATCAGAAAACGTGCAAATTCTCTATTGGAGATGATCTGTTATTCATTTCTAGATGTTCGTGGTCCGTGGGATGGCATCACAATTTTGATCATCTGCGAAGGAGGTGGCTCCCTCGCTTCAGTATCCTCCTCCAGAGGGTGTTATTTTTACAGAACATGTAGGATATTGCCTCCACGATGAATTTTACGGGCACCAGCTACCTTTAATATACACGCCGGTGTTTAACCTAATCGAATATCAAATCTTTCGATATTATGGTCCTCATCATAAATAGTAAAGTCTGTAACCACAAAGTTAAAAAAAAAAAAAAAAAAAAAAAAAAAAAATCATACGCAAAATAAGAATGTATAAGGTTTTTGAAGAGTTCATAATGAGAGCCGAAATTTGGAAGAACCCAGTTTCTATAATTCAATTACGTATTCTCCCTACTCTAAGATTCATCATGAGTTAACACGACATTTTGTCATCGTGAAGAGGAATATTTGTAGACTGAAAGCCGCTGTCATAAAATTTTCTCTCTATATTTCTTCAAAGGTTAACATAAGATTTTATCATCATATAAAGAAAAATCTATAGCAATCGAATCCCGAGCGATTTTGTATATACAAATGCATAGTTTCCAGATGTATACTACAATTTTATTTTTTAACACCACTAATTTTGTTAAACATAAATCTGTCGGTTTAATCACAACTTTATTGCTTTTCGTATAAAGCGTCTGCTTATAATATAAAAATAGTGGTGTGCAAAAATAAAAATGTAGTAGTCATCTGGCAACCTTGTCAGAATATCTTTGTAAAAATCTTGCTAAGGGATCCTAGTCCGTATTCATGCGAATGATCATGCGAATCATTTACATGATTTGTAATGCAATGTTCGCTGAACACACTCACAGAAAAGAATGACATAAGGAACCTTTAGGAGTTTTATTATATAAATACTGATATTTTTTATTTCAAAACTATCTATAACTTAGTTTTAGTAATATTTTACCAAAACTAATGCTATTTTTTTTTTTTTTTTTTTTTATGGGGTTGATTGAAACTAAGAGTGAATTTATGTACTTTTCATCTTGAGAAACAAGTTGACTTTCTGATATATACAACAGATGGCAGCACTATGAAACATGTTTAAAATTTAAAGGAGGAATAAATAAATAAAAGAAAAGGAAGCACATTTTTACAAGGAAAAGAAAAAGAATCCTTATTTTGTGTGTACATCTTTTGAATTAATAACTATTTCTCAGTTTTTAACTCATGCATGAAGGAAAAGCGAACATTTACAGTGCAATAATGTAATTATTTTAAAATACAAATGACACTTTGATATAATTCAGTAAAATAAATTTTTATAACTTAAAAAAAAATATTGATAACATGTTTAGTGATAACATGTTTAATATCTGTTAAATGTACTGATCATTCATCATGTTCATGTTCGATGTACTCGTCTCTCATTCATAATCATTCATTCTTTACAAAAGTAATTTTTATAACTTCACAGAAAAAAGTAATTCAGAAAGACACTAGATGGCAGCACTATTTTTTTTTTTAAACTACGACTTTGTCGAGGCTGTGGCCAGATTAAAAAAAAAAAGAAAAATCTCGAGGGGGGAGATCACGTTTTTGTACATAATGGGTTGGGTTGGGTTGTGTGTTTTGAGGCCGATTGACTGCATAAGGGTCCTAGGCCTGCAAATGGATTGCCCACCGGGAGGGTAGGGTATTTCTAAGGAGCCCTAGCCCGTATTTACGCCAGAAAACACGGTGGTTCAACCATTCGTTTTAAAGGTATTGACGAGCTATTTTGAAAGATAACCATAATGAAAATTTGCCCTCATTGGGGAGAGACCCCCCCCCCCCCACACACACACACACACTCACACACACACACCTCCAAGGGAAAGTGATGCTCCTACATATACAAAAAAAAAAAAAAAAAAATCCCAGTTGACCACCACTATTTATTTTGTATATATATATATATATATATTTAAATTTTATTACGATTATTAAAAAATAATTCTCTTTATGTACATTTGTACAAAATTTTATCCTATACCGCTATGTTTTAGCAACGCCAACTTTTGGACGACTTTCACCAAAAGTTGATAGGCACTAATTTATGTCAAAGTGCAACTAACGTAAATTTCAGCATATCCGCAGCGGCCGATAATACGCAGCTATTATTTTTTAAGAACTTATAAGAAATATTTATTTATAATCCGCATCGGCAGATAATTCGCGAATAATCTGTTGCTAGATTTTTTTTTTTTTTTTTAAGGGGGGAAAAAAATTAGACAAATTGTTTTGTTGCTATGAAAAGTAAAATTACATCATTAAAATCTACAGAAACGTTAAAATGCATAGCCTTTATAAAAGATAGCTATGTTCTGGTCCAAAAACATGGTTTTTGAGACGAAGCTGCTCTTTTGGTATGGCATATGTCTCAATTTTCCCCTTACCTATCTATTTAAAAACGCACTTTTTCGACTTTGTTATTCATCTTTGTCAGATAGCTCTTCTCTATTTGTCCTCTGTGATGATATGATACTTTACAAATGAATTATTATAATCAAGCACAGAAGCCGACAATATGCATTTTAATAAACAAATTTGAACTTTTAAACACCCAATAAAATAAAATTTATGTTCTTCACGGGATAAAGAATATTACAGTGTTTGATGGCATTATACTACACAGCATTTGATGACATCTCTACAGAGTGAGAAATCAAACCTAGGTGTTATTTTTATTTAAGTAGAATAAAAAATAAAAGTCAAAACTATGGCTGAGGCAAACAGTCAACAGAAAATACGCATCAGCGTTTAATACGCATCTCGTGCAATTTAACTTTTTTATCAGATAATCTACGGATAATACGCCGAAAATTACAGTACCTATCATGTTTTATGAAATTTCTGTGCAATAGTTCCTAAGATACAATTGTTATAAAATTTTGTCACACACAGACAAACATTTTCTAAAAATGGTCAAATCGTGTTCTGGACCTCTCGAAACGTATAAATCCATGGAAAATATGAAATCAGAAATTTTTACGAATCCAATACACTGTTAAAAAATTTCAACAGGAAACTCTGTGTAATCTATTATCTTAAGTCTTACGTAAAATTACAAAGAAAAATAAACGAAGATGTTAAAAGACTTATTTTATACTTTCATTTTAATAAGTAATATTAATTTAATTAATTATTGGTGAGAATATATTTCGGAATGCTTATTCTAAACTAGAAACAGTCATTTTTAATTTTAATTATATAATTAAGTAATAAAATTAGGTAAAAATACAGAATAAAGATTGAGAATCTCAATTTGTCATTTTTACCTAAGAATTACTGTAAATTTACAGAGACTCTGGATAAATATTTACATAAAATTTACAGAAATTTTTAACAGTGTACCTTCTGTTGAATATAGAAGAAAGTAAAAAGGTACTGTACATAATACAGCATATCCACATATCAATGAATCTTTGTTTTCTACAACATAAATGCAGTGTAATAATAGCTGTTACAAGGAATAAATTTAGGGCACGATAGAGAAGATGTTAAAGTGGACTACATCTGACTAAAAAAGTGCTTTCTTAAAAGCTTTTTATCTGTGTATCTTATAACGAAGAGAATGTATCGTTGTCTCTCTCTCTCTCGTTGTATAGTAAGGAGCAATATATTCAGCTACTTTTACAGTATAAAGTTTTATATTTCCTGCATATTAATTGCAATTATATTTATTGATGATGAATCTAATTATTCTTTTTTAATTTGCATTATGTCAATTTAAAAATGTTTAAACTCCTCGTCTCTTACTTTTACAGTGTAAAGTTTTATATTTCCTGCATTTTAACATTTTACATGCCAATGTTCCCAATTGGGAACATAAAATTAAAACTTATTTAAAAAATTAAATTGTACCGATGTTGACTTGAAAAAGCTAGCAGACATATTTTAAAAGATAACTTGATTTTTTAGAATAGAAACCATATTCCTATCATTAGTTGGTAACTGTACAAAAAGTCTTAAAAATGATCATTTTCATATTTTTTTTTACAGAGTACAACTAAAAAAAATTCATAAAAGTTTGAAAGTATACGATGCTTCTGAAAATCAGTTGGTATATTTTAAACAACTCTTATTATCAAAAAGGACATCAAATTTGATAATATTAAACGGATAATATTAATAATCTATATTATTAATTTTAATAATATAATAATATTAATAATTATTATTAATGATAATTAATATTTATGTATATATATATTTTTCCATTTAAATGATTAATATCCCTTAACTAAAGCATTCATTATAAGGTAAAATATGCAAAAAACTAATGAAAAATATACCTGGATCAAATTTCGGCCTGTAAAAGGTTAATTGCAATTATATTTATTGATGATCAATCTAATTTATCTTTTTTCATTTACATTATGTCAATTTAAAAATGTGTAAACTCATCGTCTCTTACATTAATATTGTTTTGTGTTTAATACTTTGAATCTTATAATTTTAATAATCTTTAACAATATTGAAATTAATTTTCAATAATATTGAAATTATTATTAATTTTATTATTAATATTATTTAACTAGTTTAAAAAAAGGCAAATATGAGTGGATTATGAATTATGCATTAATATAATATAGAATTTCTTAATATTATGTACACATAGATTTTTTTCTTTTTTTATTTAGTTAGGAATTTTTGCAGAAATAAAAATATTAGAAGTGGTAAGTCATCTGTCAGTAAAAATCATATTTATTCTAACATAAAACCAATTCGAAACATTTTGTTAAAAGTTACAATTATTTCTTAATTTTATAAAATTTAGACGAAAATTAAAATTTAAGAATATTTCTATGCTTAAGTAAATTTAAATTAAGATAATGTAAATAAATGATTTTTTTAAGAGCAATTCATTCTACTCTATAATATGTTTAACCATCTATCAGGTTATTTGTTTACTTTATACGCATGGCTAGTAAAGTTATATTTCTAGTTTGGGGATTCGGAAAATGACTGCTCATAAGTTCTAGATGGATGATGTACTTTTTTTTCTTTCTTTCTTTCTTTTTCTTTTTCTTTTATTTTCTTTTTTTTTTTTTTTTTACAGTATTTAGTCTTATTAGTACTACAGGACTATTTCTTTCAATCTGGCATTTTGCGTCTTTACCAATTTATAGTGTTCCACTTCGAAAATGCCTGCCAGTATCCAATTTTACCATTTAATTTCTTACTCTATCTTAAATTATTTTGTGAAAACTATAAAAATGTATTTATATGTATATTATATGTATATTTATTATATGTATATTCACTTCCCATTAATAAGGATCGAACTCACAACCTTCGGGTTCGTTGTTGTTGTATATTCTGATCACAGAGCCAACGGGTCTCGGCTGAATTTTTTCTGATTATTTAGACCAAGACCCCTTTATCATATATATCAGGGGTGGCCAACCCGCGGTCCCCGGGCCGCATTCGGCCCACCGTGTAGTACTTTGCGGCCCGCGAGTAAATTAACAATATTTATAGTTTGAGAACTTAGCTTGAATTTATAAACCATTTCTGAATTTTTGAAGTAAAAATACCTTTAAACGATTGCTAAATAAAGAAACAACACACTTTTGTAAAAAAATATTATTAAAATCTATTATTCATTCTTTTTTATTATGGTTATTAATATACAATCATAATATTTTTAAAAGTTCTATTGTTAATTTATAAATGAAAATTTAATATCAATGTATTTTGCTCTAAATCTTTATGCTCTCTTCTCCCGTAAAAAGTACATACATACATGATTCATACTTTCACAAACATATATATACACATACATACATACATACAGTGCGGCCCGCCTGAATAAAATAAATTTCCAGTGCGGCCCGCTTGAATAAAATAAATTTCCAATTCGGCCCGCCAAGCGTTTCGGGTTGGACAGGTCTGATATATATGATGAGGGGATCTTGAGTTACACTAGTGCTTTTAGATTTATTATTTATTTATTTTTTACTTTTCATCGGTAAGACTCGATCTCAAAACCTTCGGGTTTGTATTCGTAGTTGTGAACTCTGACCACAAAGACAATGGGTCCTGGCTGAATATTTCCTGATTATTTAGACTAGAGTGTTTTCAGTTTTTTTTTTTTTTTTTTTTTTTTTCAAAGGGTGCTAAAATACAAATATAAGTAGTCCTGTCGTACTAAATTAAATTCTGTCATGCACAAGAGCGTTAAGATTTTTTTTTTTTTATTATTATTATTATTTAATAGAAGGAAAATATTAGTTTTGTAAAAATTTTTGACTTCTGGTTTTCGACGAATTTACACGTTTCGAGAATTACATATAACATGATTTAACCATTTTTAGAAAATGTCTATCTCTCCGTTCGTCTGTCTCTGTGTGTGTGACAAAAATTACGGCAATTGTACTTTAGAAATTACTATACAAAATTTCATACAAGTTGATATGTAGTGGCACCTTAACATTAATTAGTTGGTATCAAATTTTGGGGGAAATCGCTCAACAGATAGCATCCCGTTTTTTTTAAATATTGATCATAAGACAAAATTTTGTATAGAATTATTTTAACATATCATTATGATATTAAATAAATAAATAAATAAATAAAAACTCATAATATTAATAATGAACTAGGTTTTTTTTTTTTTTTTTCTATATGCAGGAGCATCGTTCTTTTCCTAAAATGAGGGGGGGGGGATTTTGAACATGGGTATATTTCAAACTAAATCGCCAATATTACCCTTAACCTTTACAAAAGGGCTCTTTTAAAATCCAACTATTATTCTATATTAAAACCGGATAGCTGCTTTCAGAGCCACAGTTTACATGTTAAAACGAACGGTTAAACTATTGATTTTGATTAATAATTTATAACTAATATATCGACTTTTTTTTTTTTTTTTTTTTTAATTTTAAGTTCCCCCCCCCCCCCCCCCAACCTAATTTTTTTTTTTTTTTTTTTTTTTTATGTGTTAGGTATAGAGCATAAAATTCACTTTCTCTCAACATTTAGTGCTATACTACTCTGAAATGGAAACCGTCTACAATCCTCAGGGAAAATAATAAAACAAATAATACACATAATAAAAATATACATAATAAATAATATACAATAACTTGCATAGGAAAATATACAAGAAGGTTCTATGGCGGCAAAAACATACTACTTTTATTTTATTTATTTATTTTATTTTTATTTGCTTACTTATCTGTTTTATTTTTATTTATTGATTTCGATAAGTGGTACATTAAATCAGTTGACATTTTAGATGTTCAAAATCGGCTCAAAATAATAAATTTTTAATAATAATAATGTATTTATAAAACGTTTTTAGAATAAGTTTATGAATTCTTGTGTTTTAACTAAATTAGAAACTCGGTTAAAAAAAAAAAAAAAAAAAAAAAAAAAAATGTCAAGTCAACGAGAATTAAATTCATTTATTGTTAAGTCTTATACACTATCTGCCAATAAGTATTTTGACACTTTTGAATTTAGACGCTTCGTAAAATATCTAGAAAAATATTTTAGGAATTATCTTGGAACTTTGGAAGTTCAAAGAACATGTCATACTTCATATATTCCAGGAAAAGGGAACCTGTAAAATTAAACAAAAATCAATTTTTTTGGGTCACCATGTGAAAAGTTATGCTTGGAATGCGTTTTGGCTGTAGCACGTGATTATGAAGATTTTTCTTATTATCTGTATAAATTTTTACCATCTTTTTATTAACTTCTATTCTTGTTTGTTTGTTTGTATGTTTGTTTGTCCGGTACAAATCTTGCAATAGAATTTAAACTAATTTCCCTACTTAGCTAGACATTTGAAACTTTCACAGTAGCTCAGAACCCGGTGACAGCACAATACTTCGAAGTCCGATTTTCGAATTTTTGATTAGTTTTCTTACAATTAAGCCATTAAAATATTAGCTATAATTGTTGCCCCCCCCCCCAAAAAAAAAAAAAAAAAAAAAAAAAAAATTTGACGAGTTCATTTTCTTTCGACATAAAAATAAATACATTTAATTAAACGCGAACGTTAAAAAATTATAAAAAAAAAAAAAAAAAAAAAAAAATTATGCATCTCACAAAAATTGACGTCATTATCACTTTAAAAATTTAATGCACATTGATAAGAGTGCGATGATTCGTCAGAAAATTTAAAACATGGTATATAAAAAGTTTTTTTTAATCTTATAATTATTATCAGGCTACCACATATACTCATCGAGATATAACGATTTCTTATAAAATTGCAAATAAAATTGTCACTTTTTTATTTATAATACATAAGGTAATTAGATCCAGTGCTAAGCCATTTTTAAGAAACTTGGCATGTTACATTAGAAACACCATACTGCAATCAAAATGAAAAAAATGTTGAATATCTTATGGAATATGAGCATTTTTACGAAATAAATTTTAATTGCGCATGCGCAAGGTTTAAAAACGTTTCAATTGCATAATTTAATAGCCAAGGGTATTGAGTTACTTATATAAAAAAAAAACAAATAAATATCGTATAAATTTAAAACGTTGTTATTCATATACACAAAAGAATGCTTTCTGTAGAATGTAATGTAATTAGTATTAGATTTGCAGGGCCCCACAAAAATATTCAGTTACATAAAGTTACATTACATTCAGTTAAAAATTTACATTATTAAGAAATTTTGTTATATAAAATGCTAGGACAGAAAAACATACGATTTCAAAATTTTTGCCAGACACTGTATGTAATGTAACTTTTCATTTTTATGTTTGTGATCTAGGGTGGTGCAAGTGCACCCCCCTGTACCCCACTCACTACGCCCATGGCCCTTTCTCTCCCTTTCGAAATTTAACTAAAAGTAAAGTACGTTTTAACCATAATATGAAACAAGCCCTATCGGCTCATTCGGAAGGGTAGGTTGATTTTTTTTAATCAAGTAGCCGCCATTTTGGAGCAAAATGGCGGCTACAAATTATTATTGGACTTGGTAGAAATGATGATGTGAACTGTATACATATGGGATTTTAAGCAAATGGTTCATAAATACCTTTTTATAGGAATTTGAAATTTTCAAATGACTGTACCTCTAAACAAGATGGCGGGCTAAGTTAGCAAACAAACATATCAATTACATTTGTGAGATAAGTTTACTGTACAAATTTATTTCGAATTAATTTAAAATTTCAAAAGTTATCGTGTTGAAAAGTTAAGTGGCAGCCGCTTGAATCAGAATGGCGAAGCAAGTTGTTCAGTAAACTAATCTAAGATATTTTCAAGGTATGTCTACTATCCAACTTTGGTTCAAATAAATTCAGTAAGTAATCGCGACAACAAATTCTCTAGTGGCAGAGTTCAAGTGGCCGCAACTTGGAAAAAAAAATTGCGGAGAAACTTGTCCACCGAAATCATAGATGCTTGAATGATAAATCCATTTTCAAACTTTGGTTCGAATTAAGTATTTTAAAAGTTATCGTGATAACAAATTTTCAAATGGCCGCCGCTTGGAAACAGTATGGCAGAGCAAATTTCTCAGTATAAATTCATCAAATATATTTGAGCCATAAGTTCATTCCCAACTTTATTTCAAACCAGTGCACCATTTCAAAAGCTATTATTATGACAAATTTTCAAGTGGTAATCAAAGTGGTTGCAACGTAGAAACAAAGTGGCGAAACAACTTGCCAAGCGAAATCATCCAAGATACTGTATGATAAGTTCATTGCCCAATTTTGATTCAAACTAATTCAGTATTTTAAAAACTATCTTAATAAGAAATTTTCAAGTTGCACCATGATTTCAAGTGGCCATTATTTAAAAACAAAAAAGCAGAGTGAGTTGCGGAGCGAACTCCTCTGAGATATTTGAATGATAAATCCACTTCCCAAATTTGCTACAAATTGATTCAGTATTTACAAAAGTTATCATATACTCCTTCTCATATTTATAAGGACACTTTATATTTTGAAATAACAATGTAAAAATGATTGTGAACAAGATTATACTAAGTGCACTTAATATATCTAGTATTCTAAAAACCAAAACTGCTATGATTTTTTTAATATGAAACAAAATTAATAAAAAATAATGCAAAATATTTTTTTCTCCACGTTTTTAGGTGTTCATAATTATAGGGAAAATCAAGATTTTTTCATTTTATTTAACTTACAAGCGGATAAATTAAAGTTGACATGAGAATTTGTTAACTACTGGGCTAGATTAATTCAAATATAAGCCTTCAAATTTTCTTGAACGGACATTACTGATAATTCCTCGAAAAAAAAGAACGTTCATGTAGTGAAGTATGATAAATGTGTTTTTTATGTGGAAGGATAATTTCAATCCGTCAAATTTCTAATGAAATTCGAAGATCTAAAATTGCTGAAGGAAATGTGATCAAACGTTGAACTGCTGGTTCGATAGGAGAGAGATCTGATGCAAAACCATAGTTGTTTTACAGAGATCGAAAACTCATAATTCCTCTTAATGTTCTACTCATAATGACTGCTGCTGAATTTGCTCGTAATTTTTAACGAAAGGTTGGGGTCCACATTTGTGCATGTTTAAAATAATTAATAATATGTTGAAAGGAATAAAAAACCTGTAGTAATCAATAAGCATTTAATGGGGGAAAGAACGTCTTCGTTAAAGTTGGATAAAGACAATATTAAATGGTAAAATGTTGCATTTTCGGATGAAAAACATTTTATTCTTGATTAATCAAATGGTTTTAACAGTTACTGGCACGATCTGAAGATAGCGAAAGACAGAGCAGATTTTTTAAAGGCAGATATGAATCGGGCATTTTAAAGGTGGATCTGTGGTGCTCTGGGGAGCTGCTTCTACTGAAGGCAGAATGAATTTAGTAATTTTTTCTATTATTATGAACATTAAGAGAATATCCGCAAATTTTAAAAGTGGAATTATCAGATTTTTGTTAGATTTTGAGGGGTAATAATATTTTTTTCAACGAGACTTACATTTTTGCTCTACTTTTAGAGCAATAGGAAATAGTTTGAAGAAAGAAACTTCTGTGTTATTGCCTTTCCCATGGCCTAAAAGTTGAAAAAACCTTAACGTATGATATTAGAAAAGTGCATGCAAGTGGAAAGCAATTTTAAATAGTTTAAATGTATTAAGAATATCATATATGCTATATGAAATGGTATTGAAACTGAATGTAAAAAAAAAAAAAAAAATGTATATATATATATATACCAGAGAGAATGTCTGACTGTTTAACCCTAAAAAGAGACCCCATAAAATATTAATTTAAAGAATAACTGAAAAAAATTACTAAAATTCGAGCTGTCCTTATAATTGTGAACACCTGAAAAATCATCTTTTTACCATATTTAAAGTTTTTTAAGATAGAAAAACGATAAACCTTTTTAAATATAGTCTATTAATGAAATTCAAATTAGTAAAAAATATATTTGTTTAAATAATAGTGTTCAGTGTTTAGTTAATATAGAAAAACGGGTGTCCTTATAATTATGAGAAGGACTGTAGTGAAAAATTTTCAAGTGGCCATCACTTGGAAATAAAATTCCGGAGCAGGTTACCATGCGAAATTATACAAGATATTTGAATCGTTAGTTCACTATCCAACTTAGGTTTGAATCAGTTTAGGTATTTTAAAATATATCGTGGTGGCACATTTTCAAGTCGCCATCTGATTTCAAGTGGCCGAAACTTGGAAACAAAAGCCGGAACAAATTTCCCAATGAACTCATTCGAGATATTTATATGATACGTTCAGTGTCCATCTTTGGTTTGAATTGAATCGGAATTTAAAAAGTTATCTTGATTATAAATTTTCAAGTAGTAGCCTGGTTTCAAGTTGTCCTGCTTAGTTTATAACATCTGCACTTTTTTTTAAATGGTGGATAAGTTCATCATTAATAAATTTGGTTGAAACCCTTATGTGGCCCATGTATACATCAAAATTCAAGCAAATCTGGTTTTAAATACGCTTTTTACAAATTGGATTTGAAATTTTCAAGTGGCCTCCACTTGAAAACAAAATGATGGAGCCACTTAGTTAACAAACTTATTCAAGATATTTAAAAGACAAATTCGCTGTCCAAATTTGATTCGATTTGAAGTATTATTTCGGAAGTAATCGTGATTATGAATTTTCAAGTGGTAGCCTGATTTCAAGTGGCTCCGCATAGTTTAAGATATCCGCCAATTTGTTAAAAATGGTAGATAAAGTTCATTAATAAACGTGGTTAAGACCCTTATGTGGTCTATACTATATTTACATCAAAGTTCAAGCAAATGTGGTCGTAAATGGCGCTTTTTACAATGTGGATTTGTTATTTTAAAGTGGCCGCCACTTGAAAACAAAAAGGCAGAGCAACTTGGTTAATAAAGTCATCCAAGATATCTATAAGATACGTTCACTGCCCAAATTTGGTTCGAAGTATTATTTCGGGAGTTATCGTGATGACAAAATTTTCATTATATAAATAGAGATAGATAAAAGAAGTGTGATTGCAATAGGTCGATTCCTGAAGAAATTAATCTAAAGTATAATGCACTCATAAACATGCATTTAATTTTTTTTTCATTATTATTATTTATTTTCCATTATTTAATTGTAATAATAAATTTTTCTCTTATTACATTTTTTTTTTTTCTAAGTTCCGTGTCAATATAATAAATTAAAAATTATTAGCGATAGAAAATCAAAATTGCATGTTTCGCAAATTTTAATTAGCACTGTTATTTAAAAGGTATTTTCAAAAGAAGTAAATAATACTTATAAAATACAGTAAAAGATCTAACTTCTCAGGCTGGTGCACGTAAAATCTGTCGTAGTCGCAATGTCCTCCACGTTCCTATCAAAATTATACCTCTGGGGGGCACCGAAGAGAAAGATCCAGCCCTTCCGTGGAGGATCAAAATTGGGATGGCCTGTCTCCGGACCATCTCCAGGGGTGAGTCCCAGACCGTCGCCAATTGCCCATTGCGCGGCACTAGTGCAACGTGAAACCCCAACCAACCATTTACCTCAGGTATAGGGAACTTAGGTAATCGTGAAAATTTTCGAGCACGGTTTTTTTACTTTTTTACACATTTTGAGGGGTGAGGAATCCGAAAATATGAAAATGGGTATGGTGTCCGTCTGTAGGGTGTCTGTTAGTCCGTTAGTGTGTTTGTCAGTCTGTGTACACGATGTCTCACGAACAAATAATCGCAAAGAGGTCGGACCAGTTTTCAAACATTATTTATGACACTGGCAAAAACCCTGTTCAATTGCAACATTCTAATTAAGAATCTTCAGAAATTATTCGAAATTTACGATTTTCTTAACATGGGAGAATAGGGCAAAATTTCACTTAAACGTGCATGAAAAGAAATTTTTTATATCGTAAAGATGCAAGAACAGCTTTTAAATATCAATTTTAATGCAGGGATGAGCATCATTAACTTTTAACATGCTACTTTGAAAATTTCACTAATTTTTGGAAATTTACGAATTTTTTAACAGGGCAGAATAAGACAAAATTTCGTATAAACGTCAGTTTTGAGGGATGTTTTCATCGTAAAGAAGCCAGACTGCTTTTAAAATATTACTTAAGATACTGACATAAACATCTTCGACTATTAATTTTCCAATTTAAAAATTTCGTAAGTCATTGAAAATTTACGATTTACTTAATATGGCAGAATAGGGCAAAATTTCGCATAAATTTCGAATAGGGCAAGGGACATTTCCTCGCAAAGATGTCAGAACACTTTTAAAATATCAGTTAGGATGCAGGCATGAACATCCATGACTATAAATATTTTAATTTAAAAATTTCGTAAGTTATTTGGAATTTATGATTTATTTAACATGGCAGAATAGGGCAAAATTGAGCATAAACGTCCATTTTGAGATCATAAATACATTAGACAACTTCAAAATAACACTTATGATACTTATTTGAATGACATTAATTACAAATATTCTTTACAGGAAAATTTCGTAAGTTATTCGAAATTTAAGATTTTATCAACATAGCAAAATGGGGCGATATTCCATATAAATATGAATTTTGAGGATTGTTGCATTGGAAATAGTAGCATGAAAACTAAACTACGAAATTGACCCCAAAACATAAATTAATAGATTAGAATAAGATAAATATATTGAACTGAATGGTGGGTAACCTATTAGGCGGGTGTTTCATTCTGTCACTGTGTCAAGCGTTTGATCAAATTAATTTCTCTTAACATGAATGTAATATGTCTTGCACTAGAAATTTATGAGAACATACATGTGATGGGGAACTCAGCAGAGTTCACCTATGCCAACTAGTTTGAACTAGTAGGGCTTTCCTGTAAAATTATTGGTTTCTGAAGGATTTCAGTTTTTCTTTTTTTTTTTTTTTTCTTTTAATTGGAAAATTTTAATTATTATTAGCATGCGTGAGTGGGTTTAATTAATAGCATGAGTATGTTATTCTTCTTTAATTTACTAATTAAGGCTTTATTTCTTTAACTTTATGCAATTGACCTTAATAATGAATCTTCTGTATACTAACTAAATTTTATCCTAAATTACAATTCTATATTTTTTGAATGAAATTAACATTAATACTGTATCTCTAGTATGCTAAATTTTATAATTATTTACGATTTTCAACATTATTAATTTATTGCATTAATTATTGTTTTCTGAACATTATTATTTCTTTCTCTCTCCCTGACTGTGTGTATATATATACACACACAGAAGGAGAGAGAGAGAAACAAATAATATATCAGTAACTGTAAAAGTTCGATTTTTAAAGAAATCAGTCTGAAAAGAAGAATAATGATAAAAGGCATATTTAACGATATACAGGGTGACGATAATTAATCTGATAGTGTTTACAGTTTTCTGTAGAGTGATATAATTGCGTGAATGCCGCCAAATTTTGTAGGATGATTTAATAAGACGGGGGCACTAAAAAAAATTAATTCCAAAATTCCCCGCTAGGGGATTATGTGGCGCTGTGTAAAAGAAATGAGAGTTCTAAAAAACGTAGAATCAATACTGGAATAAAATTACCCTTTATTTAGCACATTCATATCAGGTTCAATGTGTCCACCGTTTTTGTGGCCCACATATTGCATTCTGTGCGCAGTATTCAGAACAGCAGAAAGTAACATGTCTGCAGGAATTTCCCGTACAATCCGAAAAGCGTTTTAGGCTGATGCATTGGCAGATTCTGTCCAGTAAGTCTCTTACGCCCGTATTCACCAATAACCTCAACTCCCGATTGAACACAAAAACTCTAAAAGCGTATAAAGTCAGGGTTCAACATTTTAGCAAAATTTGATGCGTTGCATCTGCCATCTAGCGGCATGGTTATTTTCAGATTTTTTAGCTGAAAATAACCAATCAAAAATTATATGAAAACTTTGACACTAGATGGCAGAAGAAACGTGCCAAATTTTCTTTGAAAGCTACACTCTGTCTTCAGACGCTTTTCAAGTTTTGGTGTTGAACCGGGAGTTGGAGTTAATGGTGAATAAGGCCGTTATGCTGTTATTCGCCAATAACTTCAACTCCCGGTTGAACATGAAAATCTGAAAAGCGTATAAAAGCAGAGTACAAAGTTTCAGCAAATTTTGCCGTGCTGTTGCTGCCATCTAGCGGTATAGTTTTTTTTTCAGACTTTTTAGGTGAAAGAAACCAGTAAAAGATTATATGAAATCCTCGACGCTAGATGGCAGAAACAGCGGGCCAAATTTTCCTGGAAAGCTGTACCCTGCCTTTAGATGCTTTTCAAGTTTTTGCGTTGAACCAGGAGTTGAAGTTAATGGTGAATACCACCATTAACCGGTTAATGCTCCAAGTTACCGATCCATTTGAGGCGACGACTGAACAAGTCCTTAGTAAGTGAAATTGCAGATAAAGAATTTTTATCACTGTTTATGTAATTTTTTCGTTTTTTTTAAGGATTGTTACCACACTGAACTTGAATTAAATTGTTAGATGTACTAAAGAAAACGTAATTTTATTTCAGTATTGATTCTGCGTTTTTTAGAACTCTTATTTCTTTTACACAGCACCACATATTCACCTAGCGGTGACTTTTGGAACTAATATTTTTTTTCAGTGCAGTCCTTCGTCCCCCGTCTTGTTAAACCATCCTACAAAATTTGGCGTGATTTGCGCAATTAGATCCTTCTACGAAACACTGTGGACACCGTCAGTTTAATCATGTCCACTAGGGTGGAACGAAAAAAATCAACTTTTAATTTTTAATTTGTAATAGCGCAGAAAAGTTGTCTTTTGGTGTAGATAACACAAATTAAAAATATGAAAAATATTGGAGTACATCTTGAGGTGCCGCAAAGATGTTAAAGTTTCATAAAATTGAAATTTTCGCGATATTTTAAAGTTTTTTTAGGAAAAAATCAGCTTTTGATTTTTAATTTGTAATAGCGCGGAAAAGTTGTCTTTTGATGTAGACATATTAAATTAAAAATGTGAAAATTATTGGAGTACACCTTGAGGTGCCGCAAGGTCGTTAAAGTTTCATAAAAACACAGTTTTTGGAACTTTTTTGAAAATTTTTGGGTGTTTCGATTATAAAATAAAAAAGTTCCAAATAGGCGTTATAATATGAATAGAAAGATAAAGACAGTTTTACTATTTCATTGACACCCAATCCAGAAGATTGAGTCATCACCGTAACAGATGTTGTGTGGGGCGGGTGGCGGGAGGCGGAGATTTATCTGCGTGCGGTGTCAAGCTCAAAGCACGTGTCAGATCAGTAGCTTTGCGGAGTTCAGTTGAGTTGACGTCTCCGCTCCGTCTATTGCGTAACAGATTAACGTAATATTTTGTTAGTTTGCGTGCTACTTTATTGTTGTGTGTAAAAATGGCTCAGTCTAAATTAGTGAAGACAAGACAAATATCAGAATGTCCTATTTTTGGAAATTTAGTGATTTGCTTGAAGTGGAACTGCCCACTTATGAATCTGTTATGTAGTTCTACTGTTTTATTAGATGTAACCTCAAAATTGCTTCAGAGAAGGATCCTAGTGTACTAGTGTATCAGTGAAATATGTGTCAGTGATATATGTTTCCAAAATGGAAAAAAAATGGTCAAAAGCTTCTATCCCCGTTGCTTCTAGCAAAAGAATTTTACAAATGATAAAAGCATATCATACTAAATACAGGAATTTATTAGGTCTAAAAGCAGAAAAATGTCAGAAAAGTTTGTCTGTAACCTCGTAAAATACAGAAAATATGTTGATCGTCTATTTGATATTGCTGCCTGTTAGTGTGTTATGGAACAAGAGTTTCTAAACGATCAACTTTCTAACAGGAAAATGGATTTAGGTAATATTGATATAGCTACCACAAGCGCTTTGAAGAAAAAAGCAGGATGAAAAAGTAAAAAACTAAAGAGAATATTAAAGTTTAACCAAGAAAGGACAAAAAATACTAGTGTATCAGAAACGGTTACTGGCGACAATGACAGTGCTGATGGGCAGCAGTGATCTCTACCAAAAGAGGCAAACCAACCAAGTCCTTCAAATATACAAGAAGAAATACATCTACCAGGCCTTTCATAACTGGAAGAAGTGAAAAACACTCAAATGTGCATTAAATTGACATCTGTAGCTTGCATTGCTGATCGAATCGGAATATCAGATAAAGCTGCTGAAACTATAGCTAGTGTTGCTTTACAGGGCAGGGGTGTAATCACAGAAGACACACTCAGCGCTGTCATTGTCACCAGTAACCGTTTCTGATACACCAGTATTTTTGGACCGTTCTTGGTTAAACCTAACTATTCTCTGTAGCTTTTTACTTTTCCTTGCTGCTTTCTTCCCCCTTTTCTATATTTTGCGAGGTTACAGACAAACTTTTCTGACCTTTTTATGCTTTTATAACTTAATAAATTCCTGTATTTAGTATGATATGCTTTTATCATTTGTAAAATTCTTTTACTAGAAGCAACGGGGATAGAAGCTTTTGACCATATTTTTTCTATTTTGGAAACTAAACTGTCACATATTTCACTGATACACTAGTACACTAGGATCCTTCTCTGAAGCAATTTTGAGGTTACATCTAATAAAACAGCAGAACTGCATAACAGATTCATAAGTGGGCAGTTCCACTTCAAGCAAATCACTAAATTTCCAAAAATAGGACATTCTGATATTTGTCTTGTCTTCACTAATTTAGACTGAGCCATTTTTACACACAACAATAAAGTAGCACGCAAACTAACAAAATATTACGTTAATCTGTTACGCAAAATACGGAGCGGAGACGTCAACTCAACTGAACTCCGCAAAGCTACTGACCTGACACGTGCTTTGAGCTTGACACCGCACGCAGATAAATCTCCGCCTCCCGCCACCCGCCCCACACAACATCTGTTACGGTGATGACTCAATCTTCTGGATTGGGTGTCAATGAAATAGTAAAACTGTCTTTATCTTTCTATTCATATTATAACGCCTATTTGGAACTTTTTATTTTATAATCGAAACACCCAAAAATCTTCAAAAAAGTTCCAAAAACTGTGTTTTTATGAAACTTTAACGACCTTGCGGCACCTCAAGGTGTACTCCAATAATTTTCATATTTTTAATTTAACATGTCTACATCAAAAGGCAACTTTTCCGCGCTATTACAAATTAAAAATCAAAAGCTGATTTTTTCCTAAAAAAACTTTAAAATATCCCGAAATTTTCAATTTTATGAAACTTTAACATCTTTGCGGCACCTCAAGATGTACTCCAATATTTTTCATATTTTTAATTTGTGTTATCTACACCAGAAGACAACTTTTCTGCGCTATTACAAAATAAAAATCAAAAGTTGATTTTTTTCGTTCCACCCTAATGTCCACCCTACACAACCAAATTCATTCAATATGATATTATATTTATTTCATTTGGTTTTTATCCACGAAGAGTGATTTTCGTGAATCGTTATATCAAGTTAAATGAAGAAACATGTTCTTCATTAAGGGGGGGGGGGAAGTAATCTATATAATATTTCTCTAACGTGGATTAGTTTCAATTATTTTTTGTCGAAACGATACGATACGCGAGGATAAAAAAAATAATATTTATACATAAACAATATTGAAGCATGCGGACTTAGCTCAATGGACTAATAAGAAAAAAAAAAAAAAAATGACGACATTTGTCTGATGAGATTATTTTACGAAAAAATGTATTTTTAACAGTTGTTTCTTCAGAATCTTTACAAACGTCATTTTAAATCTAGCAGTATTTTAAAGATATATGCCGAATATGAACTTTTGTGTCATGAATTGACTAAAAAACACAATCATAAAAAATATAATCAAAATAGAAATTATTTTATTTTATTTATTATATATATATATTAACGAAAAGAATATACCAAATTAATAAAAAGACTTCGCCAATACGGCTACAAAAATTTAAAAGGCGTCGTGGGAGTCCTATATTAAAACTGTAATTTATTTATTACAGTTTATTATTTAGTTATTTGGAAACCTTTCTTTGAATGATTTTGGTTTCACTATTGTACAAAATATTAATTTGGTTTTAACAATAATTTTGCTTCTGGTAAATCAAAATTTTCATTGGGTGGTGAAATTGGTATAACATTTGCGAGTTTCAAAATTTAAAGGTAAATAAGGAAAGAAATAAAGGACGAATATTTCGCACGGGTTTGCTAGTTTAATATAAAATATGATAAACGTAACGAATATACAGACTCAAAAAATTACAGAATAAAGTTCTTTTACGAAGCGATAAAAGCCAGGAAAGTTATTTGTCTTAGTAACCAATTACGCAGGTCTGCATCTAAAATTTTGATTTGTTAATTTTACCTATCTAATGCTGTTTGGTATGATGAAACCGAAACTGAAGCTATTTTTTCTTTATCACGTATAGATTTTTATCTATGCACGGCATCTACTGACAGAATTTCTTCTGTGATTCTTCCACCACTGCAATTATATGGTAACTTTTATAGTATGTTATCATGATTATTTATAATTAACCATGGAAACATACTAGAAACTACCGAAAATGAAGAAATTGTGTCGGTAGACTCCCTGTATTGACAAAAATCTATACGTGGTAGAAAAAGACTGGCTTCATTTTCGGTTTCATCACACCAGAAAATATCGATATCAGCTAAAATTATCAAATCAAATTTTACCAACATTATATTTTGTACGCCTGTATTATTTTCAGTCTAATAGTAAAAAATAACAGTGAATAGGTACATATTTTAAAAATCCTTAATAATTTTTAGAAAATATGTTTTTTTATGTCTTTAGAATGAAAAGGTAGTTCATAAATCTGTTTTTTCAAAGATTCAAGTTTATTCAAGTATCATACACAACATTCAACTATCCAATGCACATGAAATATTTTTAAAAATAATTTTGGCACATACATTAATCGTGATTAATCAAGTTCACTTCAGTAAAAACCGTCAAATAATTGAATAAAATACCAGTTAAAATAAACAACTACTCGAGATGAGGTAGTTTTTATCATGTAAAATAAATGTCCCCACTTTAAAAAAAAAAATTTAACAGTGCACGATACTGCACTTATTTCTGTACCACCACAATTGCCCTCGGACTGGCTTGCAACTTCTGCAACTCTTTGTTTCTTTGCTGACTTTGGACCAAATTTCTTGGGCAATTTCAGTGAAGAACGAAGATGGTTGGTTGTCTCGTAAAAATTTGGTGAGGAAAACCGAACCTCTCGTTGATGACGTCAGTTTTGCTAGACTGCCTCTTGGATAATCCAAATAAGCGTCTCCACCTTCTGCTTGTGATGGAAAAATGAGACCATCTGCGCGGACGCCAAACACTTTTTTGCCTTTTTCTATTGATGGATACGATGAAAATGTGTATAATGTGACTCCATTTTCTTCTAATAGGGTGTGTACGTAGTTCATCAGAGATTTGTCTGCAATCTAGAAAGAGAAAGAATAAATTATAATGGAGGATTTTTTTTCTTTTATCTTTATTAATAACTTAATATTTTTTCTAATTTTTTATCTTTTAAAATTTAAATAATAAGTGAAAAAAGTGTCGCTTTTACACTCCAGCCGCGTTAGATTGATCTCCTGTCGGCAAAGTGCCAGGACGATTCTACTCACGCGCTAGGGAAGACAGCAATGGAAGAGAGAGGGGATATTTTTCTATTACTCTTGTTTCGTTTGCTATGTGTAGAATCATTGATACTACGGACATTCCTATTTTATAAATGGACCAACCCTTTTCACCCATGCGCAGATGACGCCAGGGATCATTCTTCTGCGGTTTATCAGTAATTTTGTTTATATTACAGAAACAAATACAAAGGGTGTTTGCAAATTTTTAGAACGATTTGCTCTAAAAATGTAGGATTGTTTGTTTGGTATAAAAATAAGTTTTTTTTTTTTTTTTTTTTTTTTGTAAATGTTGGACATAAAACTTTCTGTTGGTGGTGCATCGAGTTAATTGTAACATTTATCCCAATTTTCATTTTTTTTTTTTTTTTTTTTTTTTTTTTGTTATCGTTGGAAAACCCCATGGCAATTATTTGCCAAATCGTCAATTGAAGATTTATTTTAACTGACGGAATTAGGTTCGTAAATTTATTTATTTTAGTTTGTGATAACAAATAGAACATTTTTTAAATTGAAGTTATTTAGGTAAATCAAAGATCACAATTTATTTCCATTCTCTTCTACTAAATGGTTTTCCTACAGGTTTTTCCAAATTGCTCTGCGTTGAGCCATATGAATTGCAAAAGCAAGTAAGCATTATGTTTTTCGTTTTCTTAAATTGGAAATCTTTTTATTTATTTATGGCTACTACTTATGCGTCTAAAAGCTTTGCAATTGATTTCTGCATTGGTAGATTGCTTCTAGTTACTAGAGGTTTACTTTAAAAATATTTGATACAGCACATATCTTTTTCGGGTTATAAACTTGGAATTTTCTTTTGACTTAGAAGTAGTGATTGATAGTTTTTCCCTTTCCAGTTTTGGTTTTAGAAATTTTAATATGCACTTCACATTGTTTTGGAGTATGAAGAATGAAGTATTTATTTTCAGAAAGCGCAAAACCGCAGCTTGTTTAATGCGGCATTCTGAAAATAGAATAAACTCAAACGCAGCAGACGATTTTTCTCATTTCAAACAAATCTCTTGCCAGAAATTTTTATTCAAAAACATTTGCGTTTAAAAAAATTCTTTACTTAATCGTTATAAAAAATGTGTAAAACTCTCTGTATATATGTGTCAGAAACAGTTTTACTAAAAAAAAAAAAAAAAAAAAAAAAGCAGATACAAGTTAAGTTTTAACTTAAACTTCATACACATAAGCACTACAGGTTTTGGAAGGACCAGGTCTTTCTTCTTCATGCATGCAAAAAACGTGTGCTACTTACTACCTTGGAGGCAAAATTGTCTTGCTTTTGCCTCCAAGAATTGGCACGTATTTTTTGCACCTGAAAATGAAAAAGGACGCAGAAGTTCACACTTTTGAAACCGATAGAGCTTATATTAATTTTTATGGTGTGTGAAGAAATTTTTAAGTTTAAATATTTATTGTACACCAGTTCTTTAATGTATTAGAAGTTAACTTATTGTAATTTTCATCAATTCATCCGCCCTATTTTCTCTACAAGCCCACAACGATTAATTGTATACCTTACAAGGAAACATTCAATAGGTGTCATCTTCAAAAAGTATTGAAAAAAATATGTGATTCTACTCTTCATAAACCACCAGAAAATGAAAAAAATATCGGCTGAAATTAATCACAGCGACCACAAAAAATTATCAAAATTAGCATATTTGGCGATTTCACACTGCTAGGCGATTGATTTTGAGTACTTGGCGGAAAAGCAAAACACGGTTCTGTTCGTACACGGCAATCTCGGTGCTAGCAAACGGATCGCCTAACAGCGCTAAATCGCCAAATATGCTTAATTTTGATAATTTTTTGTGGTCGCTGTAATTAATTTCAGCCGATAAGTTTTTCATTTTCTGGTGTTTTATGAAGAGTGGAATCACATATATTTTTTTCAATACTTTTTGAAGATGACACCTTTTGAATGTTTCCTTGTTAGTAGTTTTGTATGATAAGTACGCACAACCAAAAAGACTAGCACATAAAAATGAATTACATGATTCAAAAGTTAGTTAGTGTAAGCAAAAAAAAAAAAAAAAAAAAAA
This sequence comes from Salticus scenicus, assembly GCA_963930645.1. NCBI lineage: Eukaryota > Metazoa > Arthropoda > Arachnida > Araneae > Salticidae > Salticus > Salticus scenicus. The sequence continues at coordinate 25,363,474 of OZ005660.1, forward strand.
AAACTTACGTATTGTAAACAAAAGGTAACTACTTGTTTCATAGGCAGTAACAAATATGTGAACGTTGTCGATGCTATCTGCAAGATGACAGTACTAACAATGCTCACTGAACTACTGACTTTTTATTGTAATTCTATTAAAACTTCCATTTTATCATTTACAATTTTTTTTTTTTATTTTTTTTTTACTTTCCGAACACTATAGTGAAGAAAGTATTGTAATCATGTCAAAAATCCGAATTTGAGATTTTGATGTTTCTATACATTTCGAGGTCCCCTGAGTCCGTTACCACTATTTTTACGATGATGTATGTATGTATGTGTGTATATCTGTGAGTGAACACGTCTAAACGCTTTGTTCGAATAAGCTGAAAGTTGGTACGTATATTGTAAGCCACCATAGTACGAACCCTATAGATTTTGGTGAATCTAGCATTTATATTTTTTTTACAAGGAGACCAGGAAAAATTCTTTATCATTATGGCCTATGGGGCCAAATTTTTAAAAGTGCGATAGCGTCTAAACGCTTTATTAATCTGAGCAAAAAATTTGTACACATGTTATAGGTCACAGTTTTACGAACTGTATAGATTTTGGTGAATTTAGCACTTCCAGTTTTTTTACAGGGGCACAAAGAAAAATTCTTTATCATTATGGCCTATGGGACCAAACTTTTAAAAGTGCGATAGCATCTAAACGCCTTATTCAATTGAGCTGAAAATTTATATGAATATTATAAATCACTGTTGCACTAAAAATAAGTATTTTGGTGAATCTAGCATTTATAGGTTTTTACAGGGATACAACGAAAATTTCTTTATCATTATGATCTTATGGGCTCAAAGTTCAGTAGTGTTCAATAAAACATCGTGTAATATATGGAGAAAAATACTCGAACACTCTATTATGGTTTTCTCTCTTCTGTTTGTTTAACAACTCCTCCTCTTTCTTTACTTTATCTACAAAACTGTTAATGACCCAATGTTCGGAAAGTCGAGTGGAGTGACTCCAGATTTTTTTAACTTACACTGATCTGAATCATCCAATTGTCGTAAGCAAATTTTTATTTATGTTGTAAGCATTTACAATCTACTTAAGTTGAATTTTTGTATACTGTATAAATGGGCTTGAAATATATTTACCTGCTTGTCTTTAGCAGCGATCATGACGAAAACCTTTGAGTCGAAGGAATCGTGCCCCAATTCTTCCAAAGCGTATTTGAGGGCTGCTAAGCTGTCAGCTTCTTCTCTGCTTTTGAAAGCAAGCGTCTTCAGCACATTGTCGATAATCTCACTAGAGTCTCCCCACGTGGAACTGAAAAGATAGATACAGTTTAGTAATATGTTTAAATAAATAGAAATGCAGACTTGAAAAATGAAAGAATAATTCCAAAATTTATTTATATACAGAAGATACATTACACTGTTAAAAATTCTGTCCCTAGTTGAGCCAAAGTATGGTACACTGTAGCTGCAACCATGCAATAGTGAAACCTTTTGCCGTTATTTGGTGCTTAGTTGAACCAAGACTTGGTAATGCAATAGCTACATCTATAAGGTGGAGAAATCTTTTACCATAATTTGGTGCTTTTTTTTCAACAAGAAGCAATAAATCATGGCAGAAGGTTTCACCATCACACGGTTATAGCTACAGTTGTACCAAGTTTTGGCTCAACCTAGCAAACTTAAGCTTCTGTAATACCAATATTTGGTTCAACCTTGAACCTAAATATTTAACTATGTACATATTGAATAATCTAACATCTGTAATGTATCTTAAGCAAGAGCTAAATATATTTTTCAATATTCTGCAAGCATTTTTTGTTATGAATATGCTCTAGAGGTGAAGTATTATTTGTTGATATTCATATTAGATAACAAAGGTGTAATGCATGCTATTAATCTTTTATCGATTCTTCTATTATTGAACGCCTTGCAAACTTTATCTACGACTGCTATTAGTCTGACGGGAAGTCGCCAATAATGTCTAACAATACAGGTCTACTTTTTATTATTTTTTCACTATTTTGTGTGTTTTTAATGCTTTTGATACGCCGAATTCTAGAAATGCTTGTCTCTTCTACCTACCCCGTAGATTTTTCAAGATGTAAGGATGAATATCTGAAGAATTGTCCCAGAAGCTTTAACAAAATCGAAACTTTTTTATGTGTAACATACATTAAAATAGTTTATTATTTACACACTATTTTTTAAACGTCTCTGTTTCTTTACATCGAAGCTACTGCGCCACTAATATAATTTCAAAACAGTAACTATCCTTTTTTTAAGTTACAATAAATCATTTGAATTGTATTGGAGTCTCATGTCTTTTTCTTTTATATTTTAGCTTAAACAGGTAAGAAGAATCCAGTTCAGAATACCACAGCAAGTGATACCTCACAAACTCAGAGAAGCTAGGCAGACGAGTGTGACGAGAGTTTAATAACGCCACCTACCGTCTACCATCTTTGAGAGCTAAGCCTCTTGGCTACTAATGGGGCATATCCCATGAGGAAAGTCTTAAATACAAATTTTCTTTTCTAAGTTAGTGTGAGTTCATAGAGCGGCAGTTATCGCTAAAGGAGAAAACTATCTGAATCCAAACATGTGTCTGGCCGTCGCCAATTGCCCATCTACGCAGCACTAGTGCGACGTAGAACCCAACCATCCATCCATCCAAACCTGTGTCTTTCAATGCAAAATAGTCCCATAATGGGCTGATTGGTTAAGCGCAGTTCCCATTAGAACACCGTAAGTCAAGTAGCACTGATTGTAGTAATACTTGAAAAGGTTATGACTCTCTCAACTAGTCTCACGGCCGTATTCACCATTAACTTCAACTTTCGGTTCAGCGCAAAACATAAAAAAAGTCTAATGCTACAGATTCATAAAAATGTTTGACTGGTGACCCTATGATAAGAGACTGGACATTCGCCCGCCAATCGATCCGCTATATTTGTTCAGGCTGTTATATATGATACTATTAAGCTATGAAAATGTCTAGAATGACTCTCTGCATGGTTGTCTGAAGATAAAGAAAACCATTTTCTCGTGATTTTAATTCAAAGAAAAGTATCAGTGTCTAGTAAAAGTGTATTGTATTATGTAGCGATCGAGTGATCATTGTACGAATGTCCGCCATTTTTGTTCAATGTCCAGTCTCTCTCTATTGAGGGTCGCTAAGTTTGACCGGCTCCTTCTGCCATCTAGCGACGAAGATTTCAAATAACCTTTGATTGGTTATTTTTCGCTGAAAAATTTGAAAGTAACAAAGCCGCTAGATGGCATAAGCAACGCATTGAATTTTGCTGAAAAGTTGTACCCTGATTTTATGCGTTTCTCATGTTTTCGTGTTCAATCGGGAGTTGAAGTCATTGGTGAATACAACCGTAAGAAAACAGATACAAAATCATGGTACTTTAACTACAGCGTCTAGAATAAACAGTGTGGCAATCGCCTATAACCGTGATGTTAAAATTAAGCTTACCCAGATGTCGCTGTGATCGAAGCTATTGCTCAAATCGAAGACCTGATTGGCTTTTCCCAGTTTCGTCAGTTTAATCACATGTTCTAAGCATATAATTAACCAATAGGGAGTCTCAGTTTTGTTGTCGTGACACTAGCTTGGATTACAATGACATCTGGTGAAGGCTTAATTTTTTTAGTACAATTTTATTCGCCGCTTTCCACACTGTTTATTCTAGACGCTGTACTTTAACCTTGTTAATTTTTTTTTCATCATCAATTTCTTCAAATTGCGTGCTGGTCGCACAGCTATAAAAGCGAGAAAGTTATTCCTGCCATAAAAACAATAACTATCATGAACCACAGAGGAATCAATGCAAAATAAAAGAAAAAGTGTAGAGATAAATAGCATTATAGGTACTCCTCAATTTAGGACCTGTCTGCTTAACGACCTCCCACTTACGACCAATCTTGCTTCGATCTGCAATTCGAGGATTTTCCAAATTGCAGGTTGAAACACGATTGATCAGTGGCGAATGGTGATCTGCTTGTCAAGTAATACCAGGAACTCCTTATCGACCAATTCGCCTAACAGCATAATTGTTATGAAACTCGGTCGTAAAACGCGAAGTACCTTTAACATTGAAAAATAATTCGCGGTTCAGTGATATTTGAAACCTAAGAAAAAAAGAACAAAATAAAAAATGCCGGATTGCTTCAAGCAAGAGAATGAAAAAGGGAGAACGATGCATTATTTTTGTGGAAATTTAATGATGATAATAAAATTAGAAATTCTATATACATTTTTACATTATATACAAAAAAGAAATACTTAAAGGAACATAATTCCAAATCTAATAAACTCTCATAATGAGAAATCGCAAAATTCCATCTTCGAACGCAGTCGAATAATCCAAAATCTAAAACTTATTGGCTGTCGCCAAAATCTTTTTACAAAATATAGGTTCTCTTTTTTTCTTTCTGAGGCGACGCAGCGCCGTCTAAAGGGAATTGATTTTACTACAACATGTTTAGCTATAACAGTAGTATGAAAATCTTACTTTAGAGAGGAATGAACTGATGGGAAGTAGTGTACACCGTTTCCACCAAATCCAACAATACTGTATTTGATGCTATTATAGCCATCTTCTTTGAATCTGTTATTTACTGCTGTTATGAGACTTTCAATACCTTTTATCGGGGCATTCGACTTGTCAGTCGATGTTAGATATTTAGTTTCTTGAACCACGAATACTACTTCCAGTCTGCGTCCAATTTGTTCACTTTCTTGCATGTTTACTAGATTAGGGGATAACAAAAAAGAAAAAATGCATGTAAATAACAGAGTATGTTACTATCGTTAAAAATATATATTAAATATCATAACATGTTTTACTAAAATTGTTTATATTTTTCCCAAGGAAAAATTATATTATCTCGAGTAGCAAATCATATAACAAAAATTTCTCCAACGGAGGTAGTTTTTGTATATACAATAGACTCACGATTAATCAAGATCGGAGGCGAGTCGTATTAACCCTCGATGATAGGTCTAATGCCCCAACTCTTCCCTCCCGCTCCTCAATGCCTTTTTCTAGTCAATTTTGTCCTTTTATTCCTTACTGTGCTAACTATTTTTTTTTCACACTTGCCATTGTGGGATTTTTTTTGTTTTCGTCCCATGCTTTTTTGTATGGAATTTTGACTCTTTTTTCCCGTGTTTCTATGGGTTTTTAGCTTTTTTTCCCCATGTATTTTACATTCTAAAGTGCGAACGAAAATAAATAAAATACTTCACAAGCAAACATCGTTAATTGCAAAAATGTGGTACAATTGTTCTCGGATCGAAAAAATAATGCCTTTCATCACGCGTCTAAAGTAGGCGCAGATGATTTCCTGTTGCTCTCGTGCGTGTATTTCTTTTTTTTTTTTTTTTTTTTTTAGTATAAAGGATCTTGCTCACTTATTTAGAACTAAGAATAATTATTGTGTTTTTTTTTTTTTTTGTTTACAAAGTTTTATTTATGATCACTCCAGTGATCTGAGTGTAGGTGTATCTATGCATTAAGTGTGAGCTTTTCGGAAACCCACCAAAGCAAAATTAGCTGAGTTTTCTTATTCTCCTTACTTTTTCTGGGGTAGTGGATTAAAATATGTACCCAGCAAGGACTGGGGACCTCCAAAGAGTTGCATTTTTATATGAACAACAAAAAGGTTTCTATGTTCTTCGGAGGGGAGTAATTTAATTAGCAATGCCCCCAATTAATTTCCTCGCTAGAAGAAACATGGGTCGTGCTTGTCTGTGATCGAGGGTAAAGCCAGTAGATTTCTTTAATTTTTCGACTTTTAATCCATCCCATAGTACGTGCTCCAAATGGATCCTGACTAAAGTGGAACCGGCCTTCAAGTATATCGGGCAGATAAAAAAGCACTGTTTTTTTTTTTTTTTTTTTTTTTTTTTTTTTAATTATGTTTCCGATATCCTTGGGCAACCGTATCTGTGTGGAGACCTCATCTATGCGGGATTGCTGTACAGCGGCTTAGCTTCAAGGTCATATGAGATCGGGTAGCAGAACAGAATGGGCTCAAGTGAGCCTGGGACTGTTAGTCATAGACCTTATATATATAGACTACGCCACCAATAGGACTTCCCATTATAGTGAATGTCTTCAACATGAGGGTGTAATCTGAAACCTTCATCCTTTGCGGTCAGCACCGTATGTCACGTGACATGCTGTACCGCATGTCACGTGAGTTGAGGGCGATTCTTCCATAAGAAAGCACTTATTTTTGTAAGAATTAAAAAAAAAAAAATTCCCCTTCAGAATGGTTTCTCACAAAAGAATTTTTTTTTATAATTAATCTATGACATTTTAGCTTTCCAACGATGCGTAAATCTAAAGGCTTAAATAAAAAGTATGTGTACAATACAAAAATTAAAAACTCTAAACTACTTTCTTTCCTATGGAAAAGTCACATAATATTCATTCTCGTCTCTCTGTCCCGGTCTACATCACGTGATAATTTCGCTGGGGAAGCTACTTCATATCGCAGACAGATAATGAGGAGGGATGCGTGGTCTATTATATAAGGTCTATGCTGTTAGTGGTAAAAGGTCACTTCATCCTTATTTTCATCACTGTATGTCAATAATTCGGAGAATTTTTTTTTCTTGACATGTTACGCACGTTTCTGTTCAAATTAATTCAAGATATTGACAATTGATATTAAAATTGACTGACATATTTGGTGTTCCTATATAATGTTATAAATAATATAGTTACTTATTTTCGAACTATGTGGAGCTGTGTGTCTTGCTATGCAATCTAAAAGACCCCTTAAAAAGACCTTCACGAACGGCACTCTAAGTCAGGCCCAGGAACCTGGTGCGGTCAGTTGACTTCAGTCCCAACACCAACACACGCCGTAAAAATGGTTTAAAAATTGCATTCAAAACCTCATGTTTTCAAAATAAAAATTTATTTTACACACACGCACACGCAAAATGTTTTGTTGAAATAACAAACACTTTTTTTTTTTTTTTTTTTTGATATTGAGAAAAGAGCACATCATTCGCTCATTGGCTGTTTACAAAGCGATTTGTGACGTACCTTATCGGACTATCTAGTCACAGTAGAATAGTAGACTCTTCTATTAACCATAATCTTTTGGTAACTCGAAACAAGTTGTTTTGGTTAACTCTACAAAATTACTTTTAAAGTGACTAAAATAAACAAATAAATAAATAAATAATGCAAAAGCCGTCAACAAAATAAATTTGATTTTCCACCTCAAAAAATCATTAATTTCAGTACAACCCTGAAGTTTAGTTAAAAAGAAATGATTTATTACTTAAAGTTACTGATTAAAAAACATTCATTTTTTTTTAAATTTGAAAGTAGAAAAACAGAAACTTTGTAACCAAACAACACATATTACAATTAATGGTGTTAGCTCACAAAGTTTTCATGAACCATAATTCAACACGAGTACTTTGATGCAGTTTTCTGAACATATGAAAGTAAGCGTGTATTTTAAATATAGGAATATTCTCACCATTGCATTTTGTATGACTTGGAATATATTTGTGGTTGCACAAGGCGGATAAACCTGCAGCAGCATAGCATGCTCCATGACCTGCTTTTACATCATCCATGCACGATTTCAAGAACTTCTCTCGAATATTCGGTTTCTTTGAACAAATTTTTCCAAACACTTTGTTGCATGTTCCAGTTTCTTTACCCGATGTTTCTGATGATGACGATGATGAGGATATTTCAAGTTCTTGGCATTGGGGTTTACCAGAAATTTCGTATCTGCTAACAAATTCTGTGAGACTTGACGATGTGTTGCCATTCGGAAGCTAAAGAAAATTGTGAACCGTTATAAATAACTGATAACAAGATGAAAACATTAAAATTTGTTAGACAAAACTTCGATCTATAAATTAAAATCCTATTAACCGTATACAAATGGAGCAAAAGTTTAAAAATCGAAAAGTTATTGAAAAATTGTTGCATAAAAAAATGTTAAATATTTGATTTCAGTGTGAAACCAAGCAACGTTAAAAGATTAAACGACTGCACGCACTGAGAAAAAATTCTGTAACTGACATCGAGAATCTAAATTGTGGTTCTAGAAAAAATAGTTCCATGTCATCCTTATAAATTCTAGTCCCCTTGGAAAGCGAGTTCTAGAAATCCCTATTAGAATTATAGAGAGTTTGTCTATATTATCGAGGTCAAACCTATTTGAAAATATCTCCAAATGAATGCAAACACAAGAGGCGGGTTTCAGCAACTATAATCTTGGTTTATGACCCAATTCTAGATAATTAAGCGAGAATTTCTCGCCATACGAAAAATTCAGAATATTCAGAGTATTCAAAATATTGTTTCACCATCTAGAAATTGTAGACTAGAAATTCTAGATTATTTCGTCTATTCAGTTTATTGGCGTGTCTTATGCGCATAGCTCGGAAATCTATATTTCTAGTTAAGCGATTTAGAAAATGGCCACTTATTCATTCTAGATGAAGGCGGTACATTTTTTTTTTCTCAGTGCGCCCATGTTTTTTATTAACTGTTTGATACTTTATAAAAATTGTCAATTATTATTAAATACTTGAAATAACTAGCATCCAATAAGTCGCAACAACCATTTTGAAAACTATCTTCACTATCATGTTTGCATTCTGTTGTATTTTGAATAAAAATAAAGAATCCGCATTTATGATGAACTATAATAAAATAAGGTATAATTTACCATTAAATCATTTTGAGGATTCTCATCAGCATTTCCGAGTAATCCAATGATTCCTCCAGCATGATAATCGCTTAATTTTAGCATGCACAGAAAATCTTGACTCCTGCAGACGACAGTCAGGGAAGGGGACCAAACTTCTACTACTTGGCCTCTTTTCACTGTTACTTTGCTGGAAAAATAAAGAGAACATATATAAGATATGGTAAATTCAAAAACTATATAAAACTAATTCTACTTTAATATGGCATAATTGCATATCATCTTTCAATTACCACATATTTTGTTTCTCAGAGCAATTATGAATATAAGTATATACGAAAAGAGCTAGGATTTATATATAACGAGCAATCAATCTCCCTTATTGAACATGCCATGTTTCCTTGTGTCGATTTTTCTACACTCGGTTGTAATTTTAATTTTAGTGGTGTGTGAATTAAAAACTATAGTCTGTTCGAGAGATTCTAGGCCTGAGTGGAAGGCTCTTCGTGAGAATCTATTTGAAGATGTCCTAGAAAAACCACAGAAGAAATCTCCGCAGACTAACGAGTGAGACCCAGATTTCTCTCGTATACCTGTTTTAAGATTAGAATCTCAAGGACATTGGTGGGACAATTAATATGGACACATGCCATTGTTTTTAGCATATATGACGTAATGGGCTCTTCCCACCGTCGTCTGCTCAATCACGTGATAGAGGAAAACGAATAATCGAATTCTGAGAATTGAATTCAATTAAGTATTGTTCTTAAGAACAAAAATGTTACTATTTAATATAAAATAAAATAAAAGTAATATTGTGCATTTGTAAACAGTAGAATAGTTGTTTTTGTAAATTTAATAATTTTTAAAAAACACTTTATGTTATTATACTTTATGCAGGGCGCGAAATTTCCGCTCGCCAGCTCGCCATTGGCGAGTGGATTTTTAACTGTGGCGAGTAAAAATTTGGTCAAGTTATAGATAGAATTATTACACGATACGGTGACAGAAAACATTCTTTTTATAGATTTAGATATGGCAAAATCTTGTTATCTTATAACTTCATATTTAACCTCTCCTTTTTCTCTTCTCGGAGTACCGAGTCTGTGTGTGCGCTGTTTGTCGGACGATCTCCCCAGCCTGGAAAAGGAAAAATGCTTAGTGCATGCATAAAAGTTTTAATCTCTTCGGCAGTTTCGCGTCTCCCGCTCTGATTTCTCCAAGCAGAGTGAGAATAGACGAGCAGAGAGCCTCTTTGCCCGACGCCCACTCTCTGAGAGAAAAGAAATGCGACTTGTTTTTATTTTGTTGAATAATTACCAAAAAACAGTTTACATTTTCCAGTTTTTCACTAAACGCCAAGGATTAGCGCTTGTAATGATTTGTAAGCAACGATTTTATCGAAAAAGTTATTCCGAAATGGTTATTTCAAATAACGATAATGAACAAGCTATACACATCGACATTCCGTCTGATTACAAAAATAATCTGGTGTGTCACTCACACGACTTTCTCTTACCCTGAAGTTTAATACTATAAATACAGGTTGCAGATTAAGAGGTAAGATAACGAGTACTGTTAAGTAAACCTGTGTTAAACAATTCAAATTAGGCTTCGGAAGAATTTTATATAACAATTAGTTCTGTGTGAGGGACCGCCCCCCTCAACCCTCCCCTTCCCCCGTTTCATTAATGCACCTACATTTATATAGAATTTAATTCGGTTATTAAAGAGTAATTCTGTTAAAAAAAAATAATTAAAATTATCATTTAAAAAAATTATCTTTTATGATAATGCAGACGATTTTCATATTAGAGAAGTAGTATAACACTAAATATATAAAATAAACGTTGAATTTATTCTCGATATTACAATTAAAAAAAATGAAAAATGAAAAAAATCAATAACTTTTATTTAAATTATCGCAGATCGATGGTTCAACCATTCGTTTTAAAGGTATTGGCGAGCTCTTTTGAAAGATACCCATTATGAAAATTTATTCCCTTCGAGGGTCCCCCCCAGGAGGGGGAGGCGAGGCTCCTACATACACAAAAATTTACAGTTGACTATCTCTATTACAAAATATATATATTCGTTTCATTTGGTTTAGTGCAGTTTATAGATGTTAAACTCTACTTACCTGCAATTTCCCCCATTGACGTAATGCATTTGAATACTTTTGAGTGTCCCTGTATACGAACCATTTACTTCATCTCAACGAAAAGCTTACTGTAGCATCCCTATATGACACACATTTAGAACACCGAGTTTTGAATTTCTGCTACTATTTGTTCTTGAGATATGCTGATAACAGACACTCAGACAGACAGACACGCAGATCATTCGCTAAAAACATGATTTTCGTATTCAGGGGACCTCAGAACATGTAAATATAACAAAAACTCACGTTCGAAAATTTGACCCTAAAACAATACTTTATCGACCCTATGGGTAAGAAAAAGTAGTAAAACGGACAAAAAAGACATTTCTGATGTAAAATGTTAAATAAATATATAGGTAAATAAGGAAGATTAATCTTTCTAAATAAAAATATTTTCACAGGATATTGTTTGACAAAGAGTTTTTTTTTCCCCTCTTTTTTACTTAACAGTACCTCTTAATCTCCAACCTGTAATTATAGTATTAAATTTCAGGGTAAGAGAAAGTAGTGTGAATGACTCACCCGATTATTTCTTTAATGAATCTTTGCATTTATGTTATTAGATATTTTAATCTTTTTCAAATCTCAAATACAATAGATTATAATGATTTTTAATTATAGATGATTATGAGACAGGATGATATACGATACACTCTTAATATATATAATTTTAGGCATAATTTGTAAAAGCATTTTAAATAGTTAGAAAAAATAAAAATCTTAAAACGGATTTAAAAAAAAAAAAAAAAAAAAAATTGACATCCCTAATTTATGGCGAGTAAAAAAAATTTTTGGCGAGTGTATCTGAGTTGAAATTTCGGGCCCTGCTTTATGTGTTTATTTATTTTTACCTATAAGAATCGATTTTTGTATATTGTAGTGTAACTGTAACATTAACTGATCTAGCAATAAATAATAGCTTCTTGTTGAGTGTTTATGGATTATAATTTGAAATTTTAAAATGTTTTCATTTAATTTAATTGCATAAAGGTGTTACAACAAGTTAATTAACTTAGTTACTGGTCTAAATGGATTTACGCAGTACGATATTGCACTGTCACTGATTTAAGTACCAAAATCAGAATATTAAACATGTTCTTCATGAACATCAATAACAAACATAAACTAAATGATGATTGTAAATGTTAACAGCAAACAAAAGATGATGAATAATGATATAAAATGGATTAAAAATGATGATTTATAAAAAATAACACAGATTAAATACGATTGATCAAAAATAAGAATAGAAAATATGTTGTTTCAGCAATCGCTATAGATAAACAAGACTTTGTCTGCTATTTAATTTTCCTCTATTATGTGACCTCTGACGTCAGGTGAGAAGACCCCATTGAAAATATCTTTCATGAGGTTAGCAGATATTCGTGTTCCGCGAACAAAGATATGTCAAAAAATTGTCTTTTAACTGTGCTATTTATCGTTTACTGCTATTAAAGCTTAACACTAAACCATTTATCGGAAGCTCAAATGGTATCAATCCACAATTTAATTGGGTCTCATGTAGAATTAAGACCAATCAAGTACTGGTAACACTTTTTATATATAAGATAGAGCTTTTATCACGTAACTGGTAGTCCAGGTAAATGGCGAACAAAACAGTAAAAGAAAAAATTATTTTTATTTTTATTTGAGTGTTATCGATTACTTTACAAGTATATTGGAATACAATTTTGTTATTTCAAATCATCTTGTAAGATCTTTAAAAGAATTGAGGAATGTGTGGCTTTATATAAGTATATAATTTTTAATGCAAATGTCTTTGCACTTTATTTCTGGAATATAAAGTCTATTAAAGTCTTCGCAGCTATCTTTTAAATTCTTCAATAAAATTTTCCCTGATAGAAAATGTTTACATAATCGAATCCAGAGCTACCGATAGTTCAAATTTGTTATATTGTATTGTTAGTACCCGCTTTCTGAATGTTTCCCTGATAGAAAATGTTTATATAATAGAATTCAGAGCTTCCAATATTTCTAATATATTCCCAAGGCCTGATTAAGCTTTGAAGCTAGGGAAAGCTCAGTATTATTTCGGGGCCCCCTTTCATTTCGGGAAATCTTGTTTTCCTGTTACATATTGTAATATAAAAATGCTATAGACCAAAAATTTGTGTGCTTTATAGTTTTCTTTCTTTTTTTTTTTTTTTAATCGTATATCTGTGTGGTTTCTACCCACAACTGAAAAATCGTATAACTTATTGAATATGATCATTCAGATCTTTGAGCTTAAATAATATAATTTTCTCGAAATAATGAGTATTTTACTTTACTTTAGGCAAACTTCTCAGAAAAAATTCAATCTCAGTGGGAAAATCTGAAACAGAAAATTAAAGATCCCGTTTTTAGTCATTTTGGGGCCCCTCTTAAATTTTAGAGGGGAAGCTTGTGCTTCCCGAGCCTTTTGGGTAATCAGGCCCTGTATATTCCACAGCGTTGTTAGTTCATACCTGCCAACCATCTCATTAATAAGCGTAAAATTGTTAATGCCCCTTATAAAGACGCCCCCTTTTTCACACCACTTTATTTTTAAAGTAATTGTCACCAAGTGTTGTTACGATTACATAAGAATAAAATTACTCTAAAAAATTACTGGTGTGAAAAAAAAAAAGGCGGTTACTAAAAATTTTACGCTTTATTGAGATGGTTGGCAGGTATGTTAGAGCCCTCTTTCTAAATGTTTACCTAATTAAAAAAAAAAAAAAAAAAAAAAAAAAATGTTTATGTAATTGAATTCAGAGCTGTCAATATTTCTGATTTATTCCATACCATTTTTAGTAGGGTTCATACCTGCTTTCTAAATTTTTCCCTGATAAAAATATGTTTACATAACCGAATTCAAAGCTACCAATAGTTTTTGAATGTTTCCTTGATAGAAAATGTTTAGATAATCCATTTCAAAGTTATAAATATTTCTAATTTATTCCATAGCATTTTTAGTACGGTTAATACATGCTATCGAAATCTTTCCATGATAAAAATATATTTAAATAATCGAATTCAAAGTTACCAGTATTTCTAATTTATTCGATAGCTTTCTAAATATAGCGTTTCTAAAAATAGCTTTTCTAGTACCTGCTTTCTAAATATTTCACTCATAAGGGGGGAACAAAAAGTTTACGTAATTGAATTCAGAGCTGCCAATATTTTCTGAATGTTTCTATCATAGAAAATGTTTACATAAACGAATTCAGAGTTGCCTATATTTCTATTTTATCCTGCCTTCTTTTCACCCGCCTTCTGAATGTTTGCCTGATAGAAAATGTTTACATAATCGAATACGGACCTATCACTATTTCTAACTTATTCCATAGCATTGTTAGCACACGCTTTCTACAATAAATGTTTCAATGGGTTAAAAAAAAAGAAAAAAAAAAAAAAAAAAGTTTACATAATTGAATTTAGAGCTGCCAATATTTTCTGAATGTTTCCCTGATAGAAAATGTTTATATAATCGAATTCGAATCTGCCAATATCTCTAATTTATTCTGTAGCATTGTTAACCCTTTCATTCCCAATTTTTTCCCTCCGTAAAACAATAAATCTTATATTTAGTCATAAATTTATTTTAAAAGTAATATATATATAAATATTTTTTTTAAATAGGAGTATTAGCAGAGTACGAATTCATATAGCTAACAAAGCAACTGAGAGGTGTTTATTTATGTTTAATATAACCACTGATGCCGTTTAAAATAATAATTTTTCAATAAATAAAAATATCAAAATTTTGGAAGAAATGTATATTGTAATTAATTAAAATACAAATTATGAATATTAAAAAATAAAATAAAAAATATTTCGAACAGTTTATTTACTTAAATTGCCCAAAACAGGAAACTGATTCCGATATTATTATCAGAATAGAGTAAAATATACTTCAATTATCTACGAGGATAGTGAAATCATCTAAAATATATATTTTTCGGTGGGAAAACGTATAATAATTTTAATATTGTTAATTTGAATCAGCGGAGTGTTAGATGGTAAGAAAGAAAATCTGAAATGTTATGATTCCAATTGGCATCGCGGGGAATGAAAGGGGTATTCGCCTTCTTTTCACACCGTTTTCTTTGTAGTGTACTTCTCTCCAATGTTTATCTAAGATTAAATCAAAATAAAATTACTCTTAAAAAAAAAGTAAAGTGGGGAAAAAAAAAAAAAAAAAAAAAAAAAAAAAAGAGAGAGAGAGAGAGAGAGAGAGAGAGAGAGAGAGAGAGAAATCGCGCACTGACAATGCTACACAATAAATTAGATATTTTGGCAGCTCTGCGAATTCTTCCTACATTTCAAAACATTTTCTGGAGTTCATATCTCAAAAAGCTATTTTTCATTTTATGACACTTTTTATTTGAAATAGTGATACAACCTACACAAAACTTACCCGTTACTAGACTGGATTGGAAGAGAACTCGGAAGCTTGCTACCGTTGACAAATACTTCATTTTGATCGTTTATACTCACGCTCATTTCTGGGAACAGAAGGTGAATGGCATTTTCAGAAGTGAAAGCTGTAAAGAGAGATTTATGCACATCATGCGCCAATAGATAGGAACAGTCCGCATGTGGATATTCAGGAATGTCATAAAGATGTCCATCGAATGTGTAGACGTGTAGAGGTCCGAATATCATACCGACTTTATCTTTTTCGTTTCGTTTAGAGCTTGTTTTGTAGGGTATTAACCTTTCGAGGCTTTTTGGATCAAATTCAATGGAAGGCCCCTGCAAAATGAAACAAAATGAATGTTATAAAAAAGATTGTATTCTATAATTGTAAAATACTCGAGAGAAAATGTTAAGTTCTTTTCGGTTTCGTTTCTTTCTGTTACTTTAAGCTAAATGAAGTGAAATGTTACAGAAAAGTGGTTTAAAAAATGTAAGCATAAGAGCGGCAGTATAGTGAAATGCCTTTTAATAGAATTTGAGAGAGATTTTTTTTTTATAAATCGCTGGATGACGACGGATTTTTGAGAAAATGTTATTTTTACCTAAAATAACAGAAAAATATTGAATAATAGTAACATTGCACGTTCATACATTCCTTATGATATACTGATGCCATTTAAAATTTCTAAATTGATGTCAATGTGTGAAGAATTTTCTGTGTTTCTCTAACTAGAATTAAGATGTCAATGGTCATATGCTCATAACCGATCTGTATAACAGGGTTTTCAGCAGCCATTATTTTGAATACTACTTTTTACATACAGCAATCTTTCTTATCTTCTTTCTTATCTTCTTTTCTTATCTTCTTTTGAAGACATGTACTAAAAACGGTTAAAAAATATTACTGTTCACAGAAAATAGTATTCAAAATAGTAACTGCTGAGAACCCTGATATAACAATTTAAAAACTCTTTTGATACTCTGGAAGGTGACCTTTTCTTTACGAAAATATATTTATGCGATTAGATGTATATTATAAAAATGAAAAATGAATCACGGGTCTATTTCTGAAATCGTAATAAGTGAAAGATTTCAGGACTTTATCGACTAAAGGTATGCAAATTTCATTTCAGTAGATGATAATTATAATGAAATGTGGAAGTAACATGTATATATACAGGGTGATTATAAAAAAACTACCCCGATATATGAGACCATAGCTATCATACCGTTCCGAGAAACTGAATAAAAATTTGGTGGAAGGTATTTTGATGTATGCGCTCAAGAATCATATAAAAAATAACAGTTAAACTCTAACAGTCACGGTTACAGTGACAAAATTTTGAAAATTTCAAATGGCAACATGTGCTTTTTTTTTTTTTGAATGGGATCTCCATACCAAAAAACCATAAATAGTATTGAAACGGTATCTGTAGCACGAAAATCGCCAGAGCTAGCAGGTTAAGAATAGAAGAAAAAAACAATTGTTATGCGCTTACCAGAGCACGACTTTCATTTTTTTTAATGTGGACACATTTCACACTGAGTCTTTGGTTCTGACTAAAGTCTACTGATTCTGATTCAAAACGAGAAGAAGAGACAATGGTATTCTTAATTTCGTGTAAGGCTACAGAATAAAGGATCTAATTTCGTGGTTAGTCGTAAGACATTGACATGACTGACATCATCGCATTAGGGGAAAAATAAGGCTTTCTGAATTGCGTGCTTAGACTGACTAAGACATGACTCGACAAGGATTTATTTAACAAAGCAGTATTAAGTGTAGTTTTTTTAGACAGGGATTATTGTTAGAGCTTGAATACTTTTGCTGCCGACTGTACACATCACGCACTTTAGAACGCCTTATTTTTCCCCTAATGCTATGACGTCAGTCATGTCGGTGTCTTACGACTAACCACGAAAATAAAGCCTTTATTCTGTAGCCTTACACGAAATTAAGAATACATTGTCTCTTTTTCCCGTTTCGAAGCAAAATGAGTAGACTTTAGTCAGAACCAAAGACTCAGTGTGAAATATGACGTCATTAAAAAAATTAAAATCATGATCTGGTAGGCACATAACAGTTTTCTCTTTTCTTTTTTTCTTACCCTGCTAGCACTGACGATTTTCCTGCTACAGGTACCGTTCCAACGCTATTTATGGTTTTTTGGTATGGAGATCCCATTTCAGTAAAAAAAAGTAGGTGTTGCCATTTGAAATTTTCGAAATTTTGTCACTGTAACCGTAACTGTTAGAGTTTAACTGTTGTTTTTTATATGATTCTTGAGCGCATACCTCAAAATACCTTCCACCAAATTTTTATTCAGTTTCTCGGAACCGTATGATAGCTATGGTCTCATATGTCGGGGTAGTTTTTTTTATAATCACCCTGTATATATATATGTTACCGCTAAAGTGCAGAAATCAGTTAATCTGCAGACTAGCTAGGTAATCTGCACATTAACTAGGGCGATCCGTTAAAGTGAGGAAAATTGTTTCATTTCTCAAATTACCTAGGTAATCTGCGAATTACCTAGATAATCTGCACATTACCTACTAGACACTCGTTAAAGTGAAAATCAGATCTTTGGTGTTGTAATTTTACAGCACGCTGTGTTGTATTTGTTTTTTTCATTCGGGGGGAAAAAAATAGTTTCCTTTCCTTTCTTTCTTTACTTATTTTAATCTGTATGTGTTTTAATTTTTATGTCTTTTAAAGTTATATTTGTTTTAATTTTTTTACTTATTTCATCTTTTTTATTCTGTCAATATAAGTTTGAAGATGCTATGCATTTTTAATATGAAATATAATAACTTTAATAGCTTTCAATGAATTCTATTTTATAAATGAATGTTAGAATTGTAATACAGTAATGATTTCTTTTCAAAATAAAAATATTTAACCATTTAAATAAAAAAAAAAAAAAGTGTTATTAACTTACATTGCTATTACTATTTTTTTTTTTTTTTTTTAAGTTATGCACCAATTTTTAATTCGATAAAGAAATATTAAATCAGACAATTCAGAAGCATTATTTAAGAAGTACTTCAAATAATTAAAACTGCTTTAGTAATTTTTAGACCGCAGGAAAATTAAAATGACTGTTTTCCAAAGCTTTATTAAACTATATTTTGCAGCATACATATTACAACAACAAGAACAAGTTTAGCAAATATATTAATTTTGCAATTAAAAAAAAAAAAAAAAAAAAATTATTAACACATTTTATGTGATAAACTACAACGAAATTATCTGAAAAAGCGAACAAAATAAAAATAAAAATGTAATCATGATATATAAAATATATAAAGGAAACTTGAAATTGAAAGAAATAACAACAAAATGTAATGAAATGCTAAAAAATGCATAAAAATTTCATATTAAGTATTTATTAAAGAAAGCCATAATATTGAATGCCATATTTTTCAGAGTTAAAAATTAAAACTTTTTTTTCAGTAATTAATAGTAATTTAAATCAATTTTTAAATAAATTAGTTTTAAAAAGTTGTGTTTTAATAGTTTTATTTCGGGAGGAAATATTTACTGTGTTGTAAATTTTAATATTCACAATTCAAAATAAAGTTTCAGGAGATAGAGCGTTTAGATTAAGATTAGATTTCAATAAAAAATGCAGTGCAGACCCTTATCAAACTTATATTGACAGAATTAAAAAACAGAAGAAATAAAATCAAAATTAAAACAATTATAACTTACTTGTTACTTTAAGTTTTGTGTTGGTCATGATAAGAAACCTATAATAACCATGTCTTCGATGCTCCAAGTTTTGCGTTTACCAATTATCATAGCGGAAGCGGAGCGGAAAGGATGAAAGTTTTGGTTTGTGTTTGAAGGTCATTCGCTTATCTGTATCACATGACTGTTTGACGTCATAGTGAATGTAAAAAAACTAAGGCTCGAAACAAACATTTGAACTTTAACGACACAGAAGCCGCTAATCTGCAGATTACCTAGTTAAAATGAGGAAAACTCTTGATTCCACACTTTAACGGGTCATTTTAGTTAATCTGCAGACTAGCTAGGTAATCTGCACATTAACGGATTTCGAGCTTTAACGGTAACATATATATATATATATATATAGTTTTGGGGTATGATTATATTAATAGCTTGAACTAATAATACTCTTAAAATTAAAAGTGAACAGTTTTGATATTTAATATTTATTTTATATGTAATATATATATATTTGTTAGATATTTGTTTTGTTAGATATTGCCTGTAGAATACAAAAGTGATTTTTTCCCCTTCAGTATTTGGAATTATACTTTTCTGAGATGGAAAACATCTGCACCCTCTATAGAAAATATTTTTGAAAAAAAAAAAAAAAAATCTAATAAATATTTTGCTTTGTATGAATAACATATAGAAGAAATTTTTATGACATACACAACGTACCAGGTTTAAAGTAAATAAATATTAGATAATATTAATGGAAATAAAATATATGAAGTATTAAAATATGAAGCATACATACCTCTCTAAATGTCCTTAACGACATAAGTTTTCCTGTGAAGAACCGGAAGTGCAAAACATTTTCTTCTCCTAAAGCGATTTGGCTCCAAAGTTTAGTTAAACCACGCGGTAAGCCCATGATTCCTTCTCTAATGTAATATGGAACATGGAAATAATCCAAGGCCCATACTGAAAAGATATTGAAACAGTGACATTAAATCTTTTTTGAAAAACGACAATTCTTTTAAACTGGGTGAATTACTTAAACATATTTGAATACGTTATTTTTAAATACATTTAATAAATAGGAATACAGTCGGCTGCAAAATTATTCGAGCACTAGCAATAATCCTTGCCAAAAAAAAGTACACTTAATACAGCTTTGTTAAATAAATCCTTGTCGAGTCATGTTCTTAATCAGTCTAAGAACATGATTCGACAAGGATTTACTTAGCAAAACAGTCTTAAGTGTACTTTTTAAATATAGGAATTATTGGCTAGTGCTCGAATAATTTTGCAGCCGACTGTATTTCCAGTTTGAGAAATTTTTGTAAATACTGTTCCACAATGAGGAATTTGCACACATGGGGTATTTGAACAAAATCCTATTTTTCTGGTAGTTTTAGTCCCATAAATTTCAAAATGTTGATTAAAAATGCAAAAAAAGTTCTCGTTAATTAAAGAAATTACTTTAAAATTAACCAAAAATCACGTGACTTCTAAACGCTGCCTGACGTCACACTTTATGATGCTTCAATGTTTACATTTTGTTAGCCTAGTTAGCAAGCAGCAATTCGTTTTAACTTTCGTCATTATTAATCGTTTATGCGATTTTTGAGCATTTCTTTTACATTTTATAATCATTTAATATCATTGTCACCATTTTGCATTATCATTATTTTCAATTGTTTTCTTTTCATGGCGGTTGTCCAATGTTTTCGTTTAATAGGATCCTGTGGAACGCTAAAGAATAGCTTTTGAGAAACATTATCCGCTGTATTAGTGCAGAGTGGTACAATACAATATTTATACTACAGCTTTTTAATATCCGTCATTATTATAAAATACAAAACCTGTTTCACTGATTCAAGAAGCAAAATAAAGCACGAAATCGAATGCAAACAACGATTACTCCTGTTTGTTGTCATAAAGGGTGACGTCACGATATATTATACTGCGCCTTCTCCATAGAGTAAATAGTGCGACGTTAAAATTCTTATAAATGAGTAATTAGATTTCAAATAAAGAAAATGTGTGTATTTCTTTTCTTACCTTTCCATTTTCTATTATATAAGAATAAAATCAGAAAGCGTGCAAATTCCTTATTATAATATTTACGTAATCTAGATGTCGATTAAATAGTTTTTAAGATATCACAATATCTATCACAATAAAAATAACGCTATTTTAAAAACAAGATCGCCCAGCAAAAATTTAGTTATGTTTTTGGGGAATTGGAAAAAATGAATGATATTAGATTTCTCCAGCACTATTAATTCCTTAGAAGACTTCACCTCTTTTAATGAAAATGTGCCGTTAACTTTACAGATATATTTTTAATAAATGTTCAGCGCTTCCGACATCACTTTTGTACTGATAAGTATAAAGGATTTAAGTCCAAAAATGTCGATTTTAAGTTAAGTACATAGTCAGACCCAGAAAAAAATTCTCTATCGATTGGTATAAAGGATTTAAATCCATGTCATATAGTCTTTGAGAAAATCCATTGGTAAAAAAAGATTCAAATCAGAAATTTAGCATTAATCTTTGTATAAAATATTTAATTCAATTTTTTCCTTTTATTAAATGAAAGTTGACAATCACTGAACGGTATAAAGGGTATAAATCAACCTAATCCCTTTCTCCCAATCGATTCTTTTGATTAGTTTTTAATTAGTTTAACTTTATTTTTTTCGTCTGCTGAAAAATTAAGAATATGGACTTAAATCCTTTATATTTATCAGTACAGACTTGTTGCCTAAGTTCTCTTTTAGGCAGCATTAAAAAACTACAGTATTAATAAAGTAAGACAGAAAATAAAGATACAAACCTGCCACAGATTTATCTTTCAGTTTGTCGTACGTCGACGTACATAGATTTTTGAATGTTATCATGCCGTTCTTCAGGACACTGTACGCTGGCTCCATAAAAGCGTCAAGAGTGTAAAGAACTTCTTTAATATCAGACCAAGAAAAGCCGAAGAATTCCATGTACTAAACAAAATGAAAAATAGCGCATTAGGTTTCAAATAAATATATTTCGCCTTTCAACTGATTGATAACTGATAATTTGAAAAATTCTAAAGAAACATTCTTATTTGACATGTTGAGTTAAACCAATTTTAACGGTAGTACGAGGGAAAGTCATTAAGTAAGTCACAAAAGTTAATAAAAAAATAATTTACCATGATAATCACTTGGAAACAATTTTTATTTTTCCACATAATCTGCAGCAACGTTGATGCACTTATCCATCAGAGCTCCAATTGCAGCTGCATAAAATTGTTTGGGTTGCAGTCTCATCCACATAAAGACTTCATGTTGAACGTCGTTGACGTCATCTGCAAATTGTTTGCCTCCAAGATGTCGTTTCAGTGGACAAAACGGATGAAAATCGCTTGGAGCTAAGTTTGGGCTGTAAGGTGGATACTGTAGCATCTATAAACAGGTAACATTTCTTTATGAATATTTTTTGATTCAAGTCCTTTCGCCCACAAAAATCGGACTACAGCACGCAGTTCTTCTAGAGTACAATCATTCAGCACCATCGCCATTTTTTAAACTGCATTACGCATGTGTGTGCATTAGGGTGGGCCGAAAATGCACTTTTGCACAAACTTTCGAAATCGATGAGGCTTGGGGGCGGAAAAGTTGTGTATTGGGTTGCTCAGTAACCATGTAAAATTTTTTTGAAATCGAACAATATCTTCAGGTGGCGCCGGGGCCTTAAAAATCTGGAAATTTGACTAAAAGAGACCTTTTTCTTCTAAAAACACGATTTTTTGCATTTTCGAAATAGATTACGCTCTAGTGCGGAAATGTTTAGTATTGAGTTGCTTAGTAGCCATGTAATTTTTTTTTTAAATCAAACAATATCTTCAGGTGTCGCCAGCGCCTTTAAAATTGGAAATTTTAACGAAAACAGACCTTTTTTCTAAAAACATGATTTTTTTTTTAATTTTCGAAATAGATTAGGCTTTATTGCGGAAATGTTTAGTATTGAGTTGCTCAGTAATCGTGTAAGTTTTTTTAAAAATCAAACAATATCTTCACGTGGCGCCGGCGCCTTAAAATCGGAGATTTTATTCAAAACAGACATATATTTTCATGAAAAGAGAATTCCTTATCAGTTTTCTATTTCACCCCCCTTCTTCTACTAAATGAAATGCTCTCGCACCTGCAGTCCACGTGACAGTCAGTGTGATAATATGCAACACAGTTATCGTTTAGTTCAGTCTAGTACAGAAGCAATCAACTAATAAGCTTACTTTATGTCGTTTGTTCATCGAAGAGCAGTCTCTTTAGATATTTAAATGTCATTAACTAGTTAGTTATAGTTATACTTTTGTCACAATGGCCGGTTGTCATTCAACTAGAAAAGTTACAGATTGTTTTGTTTTTGGTTTGCCAGAAGAGCTGAAACCTACCGTCTTACCAACTTACAGTCAAGTTATGAAATTTTACTTCCTTATAAGAGAACAAGTGAAATCTTCAAATCACGGCAAAGATCCAGCTTTTACTGACATTGCCAATGTTGTTGCTGAGAGGGTAGCTGATTTGTGGAAGAAGTCCTCGATTCCTACTATTTCTCATTGCAGAATTGTGCGCATCCTTAAATCATATCATGCTAAGTATAAAAATATCCTGAAAAGTAAAAACAAGTCTACGGAATCCTATAGGAACAAAGTAAAGGAATTTTTGGAAGACGCCGAGAAAACTCTCTTTGACATTGCCACATGCAAATGTCATTCCTTTAAAGCATGCCCCTGTGAAAAGGATAGAAAATTGCCACATTTAGAACAACCATTTTTGATTGATCAACGAACCGTCAGAAAAATGATTATCGGGGGCATTGATTTAAAAGTAACTGAGAAGCTGCTCCGAAAGCAAAATAGGCAATCCAAGACAGTGTTGAAAGCTGCTACAAGTGAACAGCAGTTCCAAACACCAAAGTCTATGTTCGAGTCGCCTGAGTTCGAGGATTGTGAGAACGAAGAATTTGAATATGAAACGCGTAATGATGAAGAATACACTCCTCCTAGATCCAGAGAGAACCATTCCAGAAAAACGAAAAGAGAGACCAAGGTAATCAGCCAGATGAGGATAAAACTGCCAAACACAGCACTCGCCTGCGATAGTGCAGGGATTGGAGACAGGCCTGCAGCGAAAATTATTTCTGCAGTTCTTGAAGATGTCGGAATGATTTCTGATAATAATCGTTCCAAAGTTACAGATAAAAATAAAATAAGAAGAGAGAGAATGAGAAAACGAAAGGAACTACAATGTAAAGGAAAACCAGAAGAGCTTCAAGCCCTCTTTTTTGACGGACGAAAAGATAAAACTTTAGCAGATCAAATCAAGGGAAACAAAAAGCACAGGACAACGGTTATTGAAGAACATGTAGTTTTAATACAAGAACCTGGATCTGAATATATCGGCCATGTTTCTCCAGCTAGTGGTTCTGCAAAATCTATTAAGAGCAGCATCGCTGAATATCTTTTACAGAATGATATCAACACTGAAACTCTTTTGGCAGTTGGCTGCGATGGGACACCCGTTAACACAGGTTGCAAGACTGGAGTTATACGTCTCATAGAAGAAGATGTTGGTAGACCTCTTCAATGGCTCATATGCATGTTACACGCAAATGAGTTACCGTTGCGGCATCTTCTAAAAAAGCTAGACGGTCAAACAAGTGGTCCTGAAACCTTTTCTGGTCCAATAGGAAAAGATCTTGAAACCTGTGAGCTGAAACCGGTAGTCAATTTCAAAAAGGTTGATGTCGTAGAGTTAGTAGCAATATCAGAAGAGCTTCGAAAAGATCTGAGTACAGATCAACAATATATGCTGCAAATTTATGAAGCTGTAACATCAGGTTACTGCTCTGTTGCCCTAGCAGAGAAAAAACCAGGAAAGCTAGCGCACTCCCGTTGGCTAACGGCAGCATGTCGAGTTTTGCGCCTGTACATTTCAGTTACAAATGTTTCAGCAGAACTGAAAACCTTAGTAGAGTTTATAATTAAAGTGTATGTGCCGATGTGGTTTGATATAAAATCCAAACCGCATTGCAAAGATGGTGCTAGACACTTATGGAAGATGATTAGCTTGTCACGTTATCTCCCAGATGACTTGAAGACTGTCGTGGATGGCGTAATAAGCCGAAATTCTTTTTTTGCGCATCCTGAAAATATTCTTCTTTCGATGCTTACGGATGAACGAAATTACATCCGACTGCTTGCAATACGAAGAATTTTAAAAGCCAGGGAAAATAAACAAGAAGGTATCCGGCGGTTCACTGTTCCTGTAATAAAATTCGAAGCAAAAGATTATACGGACCTAATTGATTGGCACCAATCAGTTGTTACGGAGCCACCTATGCTTCGTGCAGTCAGCAATGAAGATTTCCGAAATATTCTAAAGGAGAAAATATCTTTACTAGAAATAAAAGAGTTTCCATGCCACATCCAAGCAGTGGAGAGGGCAGTAAAAATAGTGACAGTTGCTTCAGCTTCTGTGGTGGGACAAATCGAAAGGGATGGCCTTATAAGGGCGAAATTAGAATCACAAAGAATAATTCCTTCATTTGAAAGCAAGTCGAAATACAAAAAAGGCGAAGAAGATCAGGCAACAGAAAAGTGAAATATTTAATAAAATCTCAGTGTCCATTATATGGTTGGGTGGTTGGGAGGGCACGGGTGGAACTCGATATGCAGCCACCTCCTCGTGGTGAGTTCTGTGTTATCTCAGTGAATTTCCTCTGAGATAAGCAAAGAGCTGCATTTTTAAAAAAAACTTACACGGCTACTTAGCAACTCAATACTAAACATTTCCGCACTAGAGCGTTATCTATTTCGAAAATGCAAAAAATCGTGTTTTTAGAAAAAAAAGGTCTGTTTTAGTCAAAATTTCAAATTTTTAAGGCGCCGGCGCCACCTGAAGATATTGTTCGATTTCAAAAAAATTTTACTTGTTTACTGAGCAACCCAATACACAACTTTTCCGCACTAGAGCGTAATCTATTTCGAAAATGCAAAAAATCGTGTTTTTAGAAGAAAAAGGTCTGTTTTAGTCAAAATTTCAAATTTTTAAGGCGCCGGCGCCACCTGAAGATATTGTTCGATTTCAAAAAATTTTTACATGGTTACTGAGCAACCCAATACACAACTTTTCCGCCCCCAAGCCTCATCGATTTCGAAAGTTTGTGCAAAAGTGCATTTTCTGCCCACCCTAGTGTGCATGTTACCTACTCAGTATGAATTGAATATCATAAAGCTGCATGTTGCTGCCATCTATCACCATTCTTTGTGGATATCTGTTACTACTTTAAATCATGCCATATGCATTTGTGACTTACTTAATGAATTACCCTCGTATTACTTATTGATTAATAATAATACATTGTTCTGTCAAAAGACAGAGTATGTCTGGATATATACAGTCGAACCTCGTTAACGTGAATCTTAAAGTGGATAGAAAAAATTGTTCATGTTATCAGTAGTTCAGGCTATCTGTAACCCAGAAACTATTCTTCCTGTAACGGGGATTGTGGAAACAGTTCATGTTAAAAGTAATTCACGTTAAGCGTGTTCACGTTAACGAGGTTCGACTGTTTTTAAAACGTTACTATAAAACTCCGAGCAAGCGCCCCCTCAAAAAATCACAGAAAACATCATATTTGAACATCAATGCCAATGATTTTAATCATTTGAAATAGTGGATTACAAGTCTAAGATGTTTAAACAAGGAAGGGGATTGGCTTAATCGGAATTTTAACAAAAGAGATAATATTCCAAAATTGTAGAGGTGGGTGTTTGATCAGATGAGGATGCTAGATCGGAATTTTATGCTATTACCCAGTGTATTAAAAATACGTTTTCTCAAAAAGCTATAAAGTGGAATTTTCTTTTTCAGATATTTTATGATCGAAAGAAAATAACTTTGAAAAACTTATATTTAAAAACTCTATTATTATTATTATTATTATTTTGAAACAAAATGCATTTAACAGGTCGAGTAATAGAATAATCGTGGTAAGTAGCTTGAAATAGAAAAGTTTTTGTCTGTTTTCTAACTTTAATCTCAACTACTTTGGGAATATGGTAGATATGGATTTCTTTAATGAATAGCTTCCTATAACCAAACAGTTCAACACTGATAAGTGTAATTTACAGAATTATTTACATAAGGATCAATTAATATGTAGAATGCATTTCACCGAGATGCCAGATATCTCCATTATTTCTTTGTAATATAATAAAAAAAAAATGTTAACTCGTTGAATGTGGGGACATGGTGTAGGTGGATTTCTTTAATGTATGGCTTTCTGAAACCAAACAATTCAGCATTGATAGATGTAATTTACAAAATCATATACATAAGAATCAATAAATATGCGGAATAATCATTTCCGAGATATCTCAGTTATTTCTCAGTAATAATTAGAATTTTACTATAACTTGTTGAATGAGGGAATATGATGTATGTGGATTTCTTTAATGTATGTCTTCCTGAAACCAAACAGTTCAACATTGATAGATGTAATTTACAATATTATGTACATGAGGATCAATAAATATGCAGAAAAAAATCTCAATTTTTTCTTAGTAATAATTAAAATTTTACTATAACTCCTTGAATGTGGGAATGTGGTGGATGTGGATTTCTATAATTCATGGATTCCTGAAGCCGAACAATTAAAGGTCAATAAATGTAATTAACATCATCATGTATATAAGTGAAGTATCCTTTTCCCCATGACCTGGTTTTCCCGCAACATTGGAACCTAAAGCTATTTGATTTCTCTTTGCCGTTCCTGAAATCCAAGGCAGTTTAGTTTCTGTTTCCCGTGGCTAGCTGATCACGTGACGGAGCACCAGCACTTGAGAGGAAATACGTGCTTATGACGTGAATGACGTTTTTCCGGAACGCGCGCCTGCTAACAGCATCGGAAGAGAGAAAGTTCAGAGTGGAGTTGACGGCCGGTTGAGAAGGCACATTTTGACGAATACTTTTTTAGACGATGTTTACGAGTGCCGGAGCTTGGTACTCTTTACGAACTTTGTGTTTCGACGTAACTGAAAAGCGAACTAATAAGTGACATGTCTGTACCGCAAGTTGTTTTAATTGAACTATGCAATGAACATTCGATAGTTAATTCTAAATGCTTATTAGCATTCCTGTATATATGTAAATTACAATTTAATCTTTTATTAAATTTATAATTAGTAAATAAGTATTAGTTTTCTGTTTAACGCCTACAAAAGTGTGCCATCCCACAAGTCAGAAGTGGGATCAAGAATAAAATCTACTGGATCAAGAATAAAATCTACTGGATAAAGAATAAAATCTACTTCATAAATGATAGAACGCGAATTTTAATTTTAATTTAAAGTTTGGATAGAACGCGAATTTTAATTCTAAAGTGAATTTTGATTTTAACGTGAATTTTCGAGAAACACGAACTTTAAAAAACAAACTTTATATAAACTTTTATAGACTGAACTTTTAATTGATTTTAAGACTGTGATTGAACTGTGTGTCTACGGTGTTGAATCACACTGAAGCTTCTGTACGGAGTGCTTTTTCTATTCTGCAATTTATAGTGGATAATAAAATACGTAAAGTGTGTTCTGTGGATGCTACGGAATAGCTACGGATCGTCTGGATAAAGGTCTGAACAAGAGAAAGATGTTCTTCAGGGTTCTCGAGGATTAAAACAGCAAGTCGACTAAATGGAAATTTTAAATAAAATTTAAAACAACAGCTGTTTCGACTCTACAAAGGTACGTACACTTTATCTTCCTATAAAATGGTTTCTCTTGGGGATATACCCAAAATTGGCAATGCACTGAAGATAGAGAATTATAGTAAAATTAAAATTCTGCATCGGTTTTTATTCGATGAGAACGGCGATCGTAGGAACAGATGCAGAATAAGAAAGTTTCAAGGATTCACTTTCGCTATAGGCGACGAAAAATACCTTGAAAAGCAAAAGGTAATCGACGACAATTTCTCATTGAACGAGCTTATAGTTATTTGTAATATTTTAAATGTCCCTTTTGATGGGAATAAAAACGAGTTGAGAGATCGACTATTGTTAAGCTTGTGTGATACGGAATTACTGAAACAAAGTTCAGAAAATAATTCAGATGATGAAGATCCTCGAAATGAATCGAGTAGTGAATCCGAAAGTAGTGGTGATAATGACGTAGAAAAAACTGACTCTTCTGTGCAATGCCATATGGGCAGAAATAAGTGCTATGATTATTAAAATGATAGTGACAATGTTATTGATGATTATAATAAGGGTAAAAAAAGTATAAATTATAGTAATAATGTGAATAATGGATCACTTGGTGCAATTTCTTTCAATGATTTTGAAAATTCTATGTCAAAATTTAGCGGCGAGCCGCATGAGAACATAATTGAATTCTTTAATGAATTTGAAGAGTTAGCTGAAATGTTTAATCTAAACGAATTACAAAAAATAATTTTCTGTAAAAGGTCTTTGAGCGGAAATGCTCTGTTATTTGTAAAATCCGAAAAAGGATTATTAACGTATAAGAAACTAAAAAATGCACTTATCGAAGAATTCAAGATCGAAATAAATTCTGCCTCCTTGCATGACATTTTAAGTAAAAGGAAAAGGAAAATTACTGAAACAGTTACAGAGTATTTTTTAAAAATAAGAGAATTAAGTAAAAACGGGCACATTGAAGATGCCGCGTTAATGCATTACGTGATCCAGGGAATAAACGATAAAAGTGAAAATAAACTAATTTTGTATGGGGCTAAAAATATTCGTGAATTTAAAGATAAAATTAAGTTATATGAAATGTATAAAAAAGATAATGAGAAAAATAAATTTGATAGAATGCATAAAGTAGAATATAGCACAAAACCGAAGCACGCAGCCTGTAACGTACATGAAAAATTTAGTCCTAGAAATGATGTAAATAAATTCTGTTATAATTGTGGTGACAAAAACCACTTATCTAGAGATTGCCCTCATAAGGCCAAAGGCCTGAAATGTTTTTCCTGCAAGCAGTACGGGCATAAAAGTTCGGAGTGCCCAGGTTCGAAACAAGAAGTTGAAACGTTATGTGTTAGTATAAATCATAATTTGAACAAAAATATTTTGATTAATAATGTAAATTTTATTGGAATCATTGATACAGGAAGTGAAGCAACATTGTTGCGTAAAAGTTCTTTTGATAGGTTGAATGTAAATAAATTGAATTTAATAAGTACCACTTTGAGGGGGATCGGAAAAAGTTCTCTAAAGCCGTTAGGCTCAATTAAAGTGAATCTCAAAATTGATGAATTACAATGTGAGACTGATGTTTATGTTGTACATGATGATTTAATTCCCTATGATGTAATCCTCGGTATGAATGTATTAATGTTAAGTGAAACAACAATTAATGAAAAGGGTATTTTTGTGAAAAATAAGTGTAATTCTCTAGAGGTAAATTTAGTAACAGTACTCCCTGTAGATAAATATCAAAGTGAAATTAAAACTCCCCAACCTTGTTATGCTGTCAAAAAATCATTAGAATCTCCCGAAAAAGCCATAAGTGAAAATGACGATAAAGACGAAAACGACGAGAGTGATGACGATAAGATGCTTTTAAAGGATGATATTAGTGTAAATGATGACAGTAATGAACAAGAGGAGCCTCGACGACAGAAACAGAGTCATACGAACATTTTCCAGATAGATGATGATAATGATGAAGAGGAGGAGCCGCGACGAAAGGGACGAAGCCAGACGAATATTTCCCGAATGAAGTCGCCAAATCCAGAAAACACTTATTTGAAGAAAGACAAGAAACAAGCCCTACTTAAAAAAATTTCACAGTTAGCCGAAGAGTTGAAAAAGTTAAAAGAAAAGGTTGACGAAGATTCCAAACTCCTTAAAAGGAAGAAATCCAGAAAAAAAGCCATCGACGATAGATTCCATCGAGTGTAAAAGACAGAATATGCCTAAAGAAGAGACTGCCAGTGTTAATTTAGGAAAGTTATTCATTCCATCGCTTCCACTGAAAACCACGATTGGTGAAATAGCCATATTATTTCCTAAAGCTGTGCAAATAAAATTAGAAGTTTTCCCTGCATATAAGACTGCTATCATAGACTTTTTGACCGAACGTGATGCAACAGACGCCTTAAAAGGCATTAAGACTGAAAATGATCGATTGGAGGGTCTCGAGTTCGAGTCCCAAGATAACTTTGAGTCCCAAAGTAAAGATTTGCGTAAACCTGCTAAAGAACTATGTGTTAAAGTTAAAAAGAAAATTAAAGCAAAAAATAAATTGAGTAAACAACCACCAAAAACTGGTGAACTAAGCGACCAAGTTGCCGTAAAGCCAAAACTGATGTACTTTTGTAACTGTACGACTGTAAAAATTAAAAATGATAATATTGATGAAAAAGTTAGAAATGGATGCCATGAAGGCTCCTATTGCACATCTACCCACACTGAATTCCTCAAATGGGGAATAACTTAAAAAAAAAATTGTATCAAATTTGTAAATAAGTTGTAAATATTTTGTTTTTATTTTGTGTTGCTTTTGTGTTTGTTTTTTTTTTTTTGTATCTTTTCAGTGTCATCGCCTGGAGGTCCAGTCGAGGAAGGATGGCCGAGTGAAGTATCCTTTTCCCCATGACCTGGTTTTCCCGCAACATTGGAACCTAAAGCTATTTGATTTCTCTTTGCCGTTCCTGAAATCCAAGGCAGTTTAGTTTCTGTTTCCCGTGGCTAGCTGATCACGTGACGGAGCACCAGCACTTGAGAGGAAATACGTGCTTAAGACGTGAATGACGTTTTTCCGGAACGCACGCCTGCTAACAGCATCGGAAGAGAGAAAGTTCAGAGTGGAGTTGACGGCCGGTTGAGAAGGCACATTTTGACGAATACTTTTTTAGACGATGTTTACGAGTGCCGGAGCTTGGTACTCTTTACGAACTTTGTGTTTCGACGTAACTGAAAAGCGAACTAATAAGTGACATGTCTGTACCGCAAGTTGTTTTAATTGAACTATGCAATGAACATTCGATAGTTAATTCTAAATGCTTATTAGCATTCCTGTATATATGTAAATTACAATTTAATCTTTTATTAAATTTATAATTAGTAAATAAGTATTAGTTTTCTGTTTAACGCCTACAAAAGTGTGCCATCCCACATAAGTATATATCAATATGAAGAATAATAGTTACCTATATACTTTTTAATAATATATAAAATATTACGATACATATATCTAGAGTTGATCTACAACATATATATATATACTAGCAGGCTCTGTCCGCTTCGCTGGTGACTATATTTGAAGGAAACTCTTTTCTATATAGCTTTATGAAAAAATAAATAAATAAATAAATAAAAATACCGAAATCACTCAAAAGCTTGCTTTGGGTTCCCGCTGCTTTTGGCAGCGTCTTGTTTGTCCTAGCAGTCTCCGGTGCCTGTCCCTATTGCCTGCGACAATAGCTTACCCGTGGGCTTCCATTTGGATGCTTATCTTATATGACAGTTTCGATACAGACAGTATCGAAAATTTTGAAGTAGCCCTTTTATATTTGAATTCCAGTTACACATGAACAACATTATGCGTGATGTACATAATATTTGCTTTCAAGTTATTTCCTATATTTATTTGATTTAATTGATCAACCATAAAATGACAGCAATTTCAAGCCAAATATAATATTACAATATGCTATGATCGGCTACGTCTATCGCATGAGACAACTATTATTATTATTATTTTATATAGAAAAATAAATAAATTAATTAATATGTAAACCTGATCATGGTACAACCTTAATATAGCTTCCCTTGACGTCTAGTATAAAGACGTCATTTTCTCATTCACCAATTTAATATTTAGTAATTTTTTTTATTTTCGCGTGAAAGCATATTTCATTTTATGTTGAAAAAAAAATAATAATAAATAAATAAATAAAAATACCTCGTAAACTTTTTTTGGCAACAATTAAAAATTTAAATGGCTTATATTAAATCAGTTACCAGTTTATTATTTTCATATTTTAATTAATTTTTAAAAATCTAACGAAATTTCCCGTATAAATAGTAAGTAGCCTATGTCCTATTCCAGACTATTATCTATCTCTGTACCAGATTTCATCCAGATCCGTTTAGCCGTTGTGGCGTGATTGAGTAACAAACATCCATCCAAACTTTCGTCTTTATAATATTAGTATAGATACAGTCGGCTGCAAAATTATTCGAGCTCTAGCCAATAATTCCTATATTTAAAAAGTACACTTAAGACTGTTTTGCTAAGTAAATCCTTGTCGAATCATGTTCTTAGACTGATTAAGAACGTGAGTCGACAAGGATTTATTTAACAAAGCTGTATTAAGTGTACTTTTTTTTGGCAAGGATTATTGCTAGTGCTCGAATAATTTTGCAGCCGACTGTATATCTAAACACACTTTCAAATTTAATCTTTAATAGTCTAATACCTGCGCCTTCAGACTTCTCCAGTAATCGTAAAGAGTCATTTTCAGAACAGGTTGCAGCATGTCATTCAGTGGATGATTTTTGTCGCTGGAAACCTCTTTGATAGCATTAGAGAATCTTCTATAACCAGATACAAATATCTCTCTCACTTTGCTGAAAGTGTTTACATTTACAGTTCCTTTCCAGACGTGGTAATTTGGATCGAGAATTTCACCAGTGAAATCTATTGCCGGTGATTCACCATCCTGTAATTAAAGTTTAAGTAATGTATTAATTACCATATTAGTTTCATATATCATAAATATTAATGAAAATTTATAAATTCACTACATAATTCGAAAAATAAAAATAAAATCGCCGGGGTATTTTTCTGTTTTGAACAGTAAAGCCCCACCTTTTGACGTTCCTGTTAAATGTAATATGTTTTGTTTTTTTAGAGGCAGGGTTGATTTTTCTTAAATAAACATACTCTTACGTGATCCCCAAGTAATAAACTAAGAGTTAAAAGTATATCGGAAATTGCATGTAAAAGAGAACATAGAAGTTAGATATTCAAATTTGTTGCATAATTATCTGTTACACATCAAGTTAAAGCTAATTTTTTGCTTATGATTATATATATATATATATAAATAAATGATAGATATCGTAATAAATTTTAATCTTAAAATTTAGCAATTAATAAATACAAAACAATACCAACTCACAAAAATATAGAACTGATTTTAACTTAGAAGAAAGACTGACACAAAATTGTTATGATTTAGATTAAGAACCAATAAGAGACAAAAATAACTTAAATTACTGACACCGACATGAATGATAATAAAAAAAGGACCATTAAACTTCATGACAGAGAAAATAAATAAATAACCACAGAAATAATTGGATAAAAATGCTTAAAATTAGAAGTAAATACGCGTCAGGGGGACTGTACTTCATAAAGCTGTGAAAGCTGCATCGATTTATATATATATATATTATATATATATAATATGTTACAAGAACACAGTTGTAGAAATTTGGGCTTTTAATAGTGAGAAAAATTAGAAAATTGGCAAAAAAGAAAAGTAAAAGAAATAAATGAATTTTTTTTAAAACAAGTTTCTATTCCAACATAGACTTTAAGGTGAGTCCCAGATCGTCGCTAATTGCCGATAGCGTAGTACTAGTGCGGCGTAAAATCCACTGAACTCTAACCTCAAAACGTACTAAAAACTCAGATTCAGTGGAAATGGATTAAAAAATAAATTTTGAGCATTAGTTGGAAGCCCAAAGTCCATTAGTCCTTGAATATGTATTCTCGATACGTGTATTCAAATTTTCAGCTCATTCGAATGATAGGAAATTTTTTAAAATTAGGAAACAAATTTCCAACTGCAATTCGGAAAAAAGGTGCTCAATGTCATACCCTCACTTAAAAATTTATTTTTAGCTTTTACAACTGCAATTTGTTTTAAAAATGGTATTCTTTTGTTTAACTGGGTCTGTTTTAACTATGAAAAAGCAATCAAGTGTTTATCCTTTAAAAATAATTTATCATTATTAAACGTGAAAGATAACTAAGAGCTAGGCTCCAATGATACAGGTGCCAACGCTTCTTCACCTTCATTCTATAGATACCTTCTGGGGCTATAAAGAACAGTGGAGAGGCTCATTTCACGTGTGTGATAATTTTTGGGCTCGACTAGCTAATGGAGATCGTGGTGCACCAAAATTGCTTGGGAGGAGTATAAAGACAACAGCCACAGTAGACGAGCAAGGGCTCTGCCAATATTCGTGATCCTACAACCTCAGCTATACAGCCGGTAGCAAAAGTATCCGAACACTAGCAAAAATTCCTATATAGAAAAAATAGAGTTAATATTGTTTTGTTAAATAAATCCTTATCGAATCATTTTCTTAGACTGACTAAGAACATGATTCGACAAGGATTTATTTAACAAAACAGTATTAAATATACTTTTTTTACATAGGAATTTTTGCTAGTGTTCGGATACTTTTGTTAGCGACTGTACTCCTGGTATGAGTGTAAGTGTGTCCTAAGCAACAGCCGAAGGGTTTGTATTACTCTGGAAGTGCTTGAATGCTGATAGGTGTATGAAGGGAGCTTTTAGAAAAACGTTTGCAACTTAAGCGTACAATTTTTCGCTAGCGTTCATAATCTAGGAGATTGCTCTCACTGAGTAACTTAAGCACAAGTGTGTCCATGCACCAAGTTTTTATTTAATCCATCAGGCAATTCCTTGAAACATCTGTTGTTCTCCTTGGATCTTAGGGATGCTGACTTTGGTCTGCTCCTCTACTACGTGAGTAAAGCTCAGTTTCCTCTCTGTTCAGGTCCTTAGTTTCCTAAGACTCATGTTCCTATGGTTCAATTCTCTAGGTCTCTAGTAATGTAGGAGGCGTGTATTTGTGAGAAACCTCGAATGATTGTGGATACCTTCGAGTGATTTGATTTAATTAAATTTTGTGGACTGCTAACAGGACTGAATAGATCCCTAAGGGCTTGGAACAATTAGTGGTAGACGCTTGTGTTATTCCCATTCCCTTTTAGTTATTTCGTTCCCTTTTATTCTTTCCTTTTACATACAACTAAATTTATTATTTCTGCCTCCATGGTAGTTGTACATGCTCCAGTTCAATTGAACCTGAAGTTAAAAATTTTCTTTTTCCGCAATGTCTAGTGCTGATATTATTAGCATGATTTCTTAAGAAGCTTTTTAATAACTTAGTTTTATACATGTTTGTATTTTGTAACAGTTTTAAACAATATTTTTCTAGATTATTTCGAAAAAAGAGCTTTCAAAAGAATTTAAAAATCAAAAAGCAATTTAATGAAAAAGTTAACGACCCAAAACATTAACCGTTAACGCTTACTTACCACTTTATTTCCATAGCCTACTTCGACATGCAGTGTTTTGTAATCTGAAGATAACATCTTTTTAAGTGTTATTTCATAATCAGGCCGACTGAATTTCAAGTTCCATTCGCGTTTCCAAGTTTCCAGAAACAACTCTGCATTTGGATAATTTCCGTCCTAAAAAACAGAAGTATTATATTAACAGTGTGATTAATATACATTACAAATATTTATAATGAAAATAATCTGGTGTGTCACTCACACGACTTTCTCTTACTGAAATTTAATACTATAAATACAGGTGGGAGATTAAGAGGTAAGATAACGAGTACTGTTATGTAAACCTTGTTAAACAAGCCAAATCAGGCTTTGGAAGAATTTTATATGATAATTAGTTCTGTTTGAGGGGGCCTACCGCCCCCCTCAACCCCCCGTTTTGTTAATGCACCTACATTTACATAAAATTTAACTCGGTTATTAAAAAATAATTTTGTTTTTAAAAAATAATTTATAAAAATTATTATTTAAAAAAGTTATCGTTTATGATAATACAGACGATTTCCATATTAGAGTAGTATGACACTAAATATCCAGAAAAAAAAAAAATTGAATTTGTTCTCAATATTACAGTAATAATAATAATAATAATAATAATAATAATAATATTTATTTATTTATTTATTTTTTTGTTAAAAATGAAAAAAATCGATAATAAAGCGATTTTAAATTATCGCAGATCGATGGTCCAACCTTTCGTTTTAAAGGTATTGGCGAGCTCTTTTGAAAGATACCCATCTTGAAAATGTACTCCCCTCGAGGAGGTACTTCCCCCCCCCCCCACCAGGGGGAGGGGCAGCGAGGCTCCTATATACACAATTTTTTTCCCGGTTGACTATCTCTATTACAAAAAATATATATTCGTTTCATTTGGTTTAGTGCAGTCTATAGATGTTAAACTCTACTTACCTGCAATTTCCCCCATAGACGTAATGTATTAGAATTCTCTTGATTGTACCTGTACACGAATCATTTGCTTCATCTCAACGAAAAGGTTACTGTAGCATCCCTATATGATACACATTTAGAATACCGAGTTTGGAATTTCTGCTACTATTTGTTCTTGAGATATGCTGATAACAGACACACAGCTATAGTTTATTCAACGAAAGAAGAGAACGAAACTAAATAAAAGGGTTGCACAAAAATAGCCAAAAAGGTTCACTTTCAGCCGAAATCCCCAATTTGGAGAATTTCATTTTTTTTTTCACACTCTGTTTGGCACTCCTGGCAGAATGCCAGGTTTTCACCGCAAGTTTATTTAACGAAAGAAGAGAACGAAACTAAATAAAAGGGTTGCACAAAAATAGCCAAGAAGTTTCACTTTCAGCCGAAATCCCCAATTTGGAGAATTTAATTTTTTTTTCACACTTTCTGTATGGCACTCCTGGCAGAATGCCAGGTTTTTCACCGCAGCCAAACCGCACGTGCGTTTATTTAGTTTCGTTCTCTCGATAGAATGAATGGACTATAGAGCATTGGCTAAAAACATGATTTTCGTATTCATGGTATTTCAGAACATGCAAATATTACAATAAAATACGTTCGAAAATTTGACTCTAAAACAATACTTTCTCGACCCTATGGGTAAGAGAAAGTAAAAAAAAAACGTAAATTTAAATTCAAGATTTAAAATATAAGGCATACCGAGATAATATGTAACAGAACTTACGGTGCAAAAAGCAAAAAATTTTCAGAGAAAACGAAAGACAAAGAAAATTCATAAATTGTGAGAAGTGAGAAATTGATAACGAAATATTATGCACTTATTTTCAGATGCGCAATGTCTTAAAAAGTAAGTTTATAAAAATAAGATTTCTGAAGCAATTTATTTGCAAAAGCTGTTTGGGATTAACTGAATAATTTAAATGTAGTAAAGGCAAATGTATTTATTTATATGCTTAAAATTTTTAAATTGTTTTGATTTTATGTATAACATTATACACAAAGGCTTGAGATAATATGCACGAAAGAAGATACTCAGACTAGTATGGCACCTGTTTGACATAAAAAGTGACAATACACGACATAGAGCAATAGTCACAATACAAGACATAGAGCATGTCGAAAAAACTTACGACAGAACTTATAATAAAATAATCTGGTGCGTCACTCACACGACTTTCTCTTACCCTGAAATTTAATACTATAAATACAGGTTGGAGATTAAGAGGTAAGATAACGATGTTATGTAAACCTATGTTAAACAATTCAAATTAGGTTTCGGAAGAATTTTATATGATAGTTAATTCTGTGTGCGGGGGGCTACGGCCCCCCTCAACCCCCCGCTTAATTAATGCACCTAGATATACATAAAGTTTAATTCGGTTATTAAAAAGTAATTCTGTTTTTAAAAAATAATTTATTAAAATTATTATTTAAAAAAATCGTCTTTTATGATAATGCAGACGATTTCCATATTAGAGAAGTAGTATAACACTAAAAAGAAAAAAGTCCATTTTATTATTAGTATTTATATATATATATATATATATATAAAATAATAAAATAAAATTATTTTTCTAAGTTTTTTTTTTTCGTTAAAAGTGAAAAAAAATCAAATCGATAACTTTGTTTTAAATTATCGCAGATCGATGGTTCAACCATTCGTTTTAAAGGTAATGGCGAGCTCTTTTGAAAGATACCCATCATGAAAATTTACTCCCCTCGAGGGGGGGGACTTCCTCCTCCTAGAGGGGAGGGGGGAGGCGAGGCTCCTACACACAGAAAATTTTTTTCCCAGTTGACTATCTCTATTACAAAATATATATATTCGTTTCATTTGGTTTAGTGCAGTCTATAGACGTGGGGTTAGACGTTGGAGTCGTTAAAGAGACAAGACGTGAGTTTTTGCGCTCCTAATGGCCGGCTAAAAGAATAGGAAAAGGGGTGAGTCGGAGTTATGTACCATACCATTTTCTTTTCCTAAAGTTATTATCTGTCTTTTGATACCATTCATAAATTTCCAGCCCAAGTGGTTCATTGATAAAATGTATAAATAATAAGTAATAACTTATGCTTCCCTCAGCAATGGCTTTCAACATGGCTGATTGCTTTTCTCTATTTTAAAAACTTTATTTTAGAATGCTTTTTACATTTAAAATCTCTCTAAAACCTAAAAACGGAATATTTTCCAGTCCACAATCACGACCTGAAGACCATTGCTGACCCTCAATTACGTATTTTGCCAATTTTTATTTATAATACCCAATAAATGATAGCTTATTCTTAAATTTGTTTTCCCCACGTGCCTTGCGCATTTCTGTTAAGTTACAAGTTTTCATGTACAGGTACTTGCCTATCCCCGCCCCGGATGCAAGTTTGCTTCCCTTCCTCGGGGATGCGGTTCGACGTTGCTGATTGGTTGTCATCTTTTATGGTGTAATGATTCTCCACTGACTATAATACTTAGCTTAAATCAGTAATAATTTACCATATTGCTCTCGTTTTATGCGAATAAATGAATATGAATAATTGAAAGAGATTTCTAGTTGTATTTTGAAAACAAAATTTTCTTCTCAGTATTTTAAATTGTTTATTTTACCATTTTAAATTTATGATAGATATAATTACTTTAATAAAATAATTCTGAATAAGAAAAATAGTGGCGCCATCTATATTTTTCATTGATTTTTAATTATTATGTAACCTTCTTCATTTTATTTTATGTTTTAATTCCCTTCATTTTTCTAATTAATTTAAGTTATAGAAGTTCGTATAACTTTCCCGCGAATTCCTTAAACATATTTTTAAACAATTTCTTAACAGTAATTTTATCAAAAAAAAAAAAAAAAAAACAATAAGAAAAGAAAAGGGGAACCTACTTATTTATTTATTTTTTATCTTAAGGAAAAGGAAAATAATAATAATAATAATCTTTTATTTATTTATATTTCATTTTTTTTTTTTCTCTTTATTATTCATTTAAATACTTACAATTTTTATTTATTTATGCATTTAATTTTTAACCCCCCCCCCCAATTTTTTTTTTTTTTTTTTTTTTTTTTTTTACTTTTGTTCTTTTGTGATCATCAAAATAACAATTTTTAAGATGAATTCTGATTTCAAAACTAAAGAAGTACATGTAATACTAAATACCTTGTTGGTATTCTAAATACTGTATTAATTAAAAGAAGAAAAGGAAAGAAAAGGGGGAAGAAAAAAAGAAAAAAAAAGAAGTTTTTTTTTTTTTTTTTTTTCCGATCTTTTTTTATAAAATAATAATAATAATAATAATAATAATAATAATAATAATAATTTATAATAAAATAATCATTTTTATCGTTCTATTTATTTACTCATTTACTTTTGACCTTAAAAAAAAAAAATAAATAAAAAAATAAATAAATATATAAATAAATATTTAAATAAATAAATAAAAAATAATAATAATAATAAATAAAAAACTTAGTGTACAGCTGTATATAAATTTCATTTGTATCCTTATAAATATATTAATTTAAAATATTTAATAAAATCTATTAATACAATTAGCTAAAATAAATTAAAATATATAAATAATAATAGTTTGTGCGCATTAACTAAAATCCGACCCTACAGATGGCGCCACTTTTAGATACATTTTCAAAATTTTCAAAATATTTAAAACATATTTGTACTTTGCAGAGAATTAAACGTAATAAAATGCAATCTTAACTTCATAACTTTAGCAAATTAATGCAGTTTTGCTTCTTAATTACTAATTCCTATGCTTTTATTGAGAATAAATTTCTTCTATGATTAAACAAAAAAAAAAAAAAAAGGAAAAAAAAGATTAAAATTAAAAACAGAATACCTTTCGAAGTTTACTGTCCTAGTAGCTGTTGGTGTTCGCCACCACTCCCCCCTCCCCCCCCCCCTTTTTTTTTTTTTTTTTTTTTTTTTTTTTTTCGTTGTTTTGTTACTTGTAGTGTTGTGTCGGGTTTGTTCCTTAACCACTTGGGTCTCCCCCCTCTGATTTTTTTTTTTTTTTTTTTTTTTTTCTTCTTTTCCTCTAAAGCCCTAGTCGGATGGTAACAAATCTAAACTTTCTCAAATCTAAAAACATTTTCTCTTATTTATTCTCGGGAGTCTAGGCTCCTGGTTTTTGCTTGCCCCCCTTTTTTTTTTTTTTTTTTTTTTTTTTTTTTTTTAAAATCTCTCCCACAAATATGGTATGGTACGAGGGCTTCGGCGAGCCTCCTCCGTTAATTCACTTCAATTGTTCAAATCAGAATCTTTTCCACCCACTTCATTCATTGGATAACAGAATCTAAAACTCAAAAAGCCTTTTTCAAGGCTATCTTCAAACCTGCCATTCTGCTCCGTAAGATTGAAAGATGACGGATTCAGAAGAAGAACTTGATGCAGTGCTTGATAACAATGAGGATCAGGATGATGCCTCCGACTCCTCGACCTCATCTGACAACTCTACACACTCCTTCAAATCAGGGTGTTCGACAAGGTCACAAACCCGTAAGAATCGCAAGAAAAAATCGAAGATCTCACAGATGACTCCTCAACAATTCCTGAAAACCAACAGCACCCCATCAAAGGACTCATTTAACCCGCGCAAAGACTTTAAAGAATACAAATCCATAGTCGCTGTCACAAAGGCAGCAATGGAAATTATAGCCACAGTCCGAGCCAAGGGTAGTAGAGCACCTCTGGCCTTACTCAACAGAGCCTTCTTGCGAATAAGATCGATCCACAAGATGGCCAGACTCAAAACCTAGACGAACATGGAACCACCATCTACAGAAGAAGCACCAACCACCAGCATTCAATCGCAAGCAGAAAACAGCACATCAACTAATCCCCAAGATCCAGATTCCGAACCTCAACACACGCTAAACTTGCAGGACATCCTAAAGAACCACCAACAACAAGTCCATGAGAAACTCGACCACATCTCAGCCCAGCAAGACAAGATACTTAGAAAAATCACAAAACACATTCACCCACAAGCCAACGACTCTCCCTCAACCTCTTCCACACAGCAACAACCAGTTAATGAAAACGTCCTCCCAGCACAGCCTGCACTCAACGAACAGCCCATCGCAGCCTCAGACCCCGCCTTCCCATCTCTGGAAGAAGCTCACCATTCAGTACACCATCACACCACTGCAACCAGCCGCCCTCCCCAATTAACGTCGTTCAGCAACAATTCCAAAGCCCTCAACGTTTACAACAAAACACAAAGCACCATATACATCACATCCAAGGACTCTACACTAAGCGGATTTGAAATCTTAAAGCTCATGCGAAACACAAGAGTTGCAACGGCAGCTAAAATAATAAAATACAACACCTACAGACGCTCCTTGGATATCATCTGCAATACCAAGGAAGAAGCGCAAACCCTGATCCAGGATTATTCAAGCAACCAAGCCCTCACAGAAAATCTCACCTTCAAGACGAAGCCAAGCCCACAACTAAGGTTCATCGTCCTGGGAGTCCCAGAGGAGCTGTCCGAAGATGCAATCAAATCAGAGCTACAAGATCTGGGCTACATTACACAATCCACTAATTCCGCACTAAAGCTCATCAGACAGTCTCCTTCAAAAGTGCAGGGACTTAACAACTGCATCTTCCAAGCACCACTCCCCATCGCTGAAGCCATAATAAAACTCAAATTTCTACCACTAGGCCTAATGCGGTGCATGATAAAGCCACATACACAGGTTTCCCGCTGTTCAACTTGCCAAAGTTTTGAGCACACCCCATCACACTGTAATCAGGAACTTTACTGCTCACACTGTGCTCAAAAGCATCGTAACAACAACTGCCAGGAACAGCCCAGCTGTATAAACTGTGCCAGAGTAAATCTAAAGAACGCAAACAAGGGCATTCGCCCCCTCAACTCGAACCATCCTGCATACTCTCCTTCCTGCCCGGTTCACGAGGAGGAATATAGGAGGTGCAGAGAAGCACTGGATAAAAAGTTCAATGTTACAGACTCCAAAAACACCCAACCACCACCCCGCATGCAACAGTCAGCAAATGCAGGCGCAACTAGACAATCTAACTTCTACTCAAACTCCAGACCGCAACGTAGCAGGCAGTCAACAAGTCTCCAAGCTCCTCCAAGTCCCTTCCCCTGGCTCTTCAACCCCTTCTCACTCTTCATGCCACACCAGAATGCCTCCCAACAAGGACAATCCTCTAACTTCTTCAGAGAAGGAAGCTCCAACCTAGCACCAAACTGTTACTATGAAGGCAACCAGCGGTACCTTATGCCATCGGGTCCTTTCGGTCAAACTCAAGAAGCTCAAGGAGTACAAGGGTAAATCATTTCATTTCCCTCTTTGCCCCCCCTTTTTTTTTTTTTTTTTTTTTTTTTTTCGCTCTTTTCTCTCTCTTAAATGGCAAAATCAAGAAAGAAAAAACCCAAAGTTCTCTCCTCTCCTTCCCAAGAGTCTACATCCTCTCCTAATTCGTCATCCACAGACAATTTCAACAGTTTAAAATTCATGCAGATCAACCTCAACGGGTGCACGGCGGCTAACTTGACGGCCCGGGATTTCATGGAGAAAAACTCCATAGATATCGGGTTGTTGCAGGATGCCTACTGCACCGTTGGGAGTGGTCTGTATGGCTTCCCCTCTTCCTGGGTTAGTTTCAGCTCAAAAAAGAATACAGCACACATCATAATCACAAATAGCAACCTAA
Organism: Salticus scenicus; assembly: GCA_963930645.1. Classification (NCBI taxonomy): domain Eukaryota; kingdom Metazoa; phylum Arthropoda; class Arachnida; order Araneae; family Salticidae; genus Salticus; species Salticus scenicus. Next base: position 25,407,500 of record OZ005660.1, read on the forward strand.
ACTTCACACACCTTTTAACTGGGGAACATTGTGTTTTCATTACACTAACCACGAGGGAGGGTGAACTGACCCTTGGAAGTGCCTACGCCGCCCCGTCTGCGGACTTTGAGGCTTGTCTTTTGGAGTGGCAGCACTTAATCTCTCAACGTAAACTTTTTGTCTGCGGCTGCGACCTCAATGCTAACTCCCCCCTATGGTGCTCACCCACTGAGGACATCAGAGGTCGCAGCCTCATTGAATTCATCGCGTCCAACAACATCTGCATGGCTAACATAGAGAATTCAGCACCAACCTTCCAAAAGCGCGATGCCCAGGGCTGGCCGGACTTCCCATTGTGTAACCCCAAGACCTATGCCAGGGTGAATGACTGGACAGTCCTGGACATCTTTAATAACTCCGATCACAACTATATCACCTTCTCCCTTAACTCTAAACCCTCCATAACCCAATCAAAACGTTTCGCAACCAAACGCGGAAACTTTAATAAATTCAATAAATTAATGTTAAACCTCGCTCACCCCCTATTGGAAAACTTAAGCTCAATAAAGGACACTAACCAACTAGAAAACTTCACATTAAATTTCATAGCCGCTATTCAATCTGCTGCCACTTCGGCTTTCAGGCTGAAAAAGTCGGGACGTCGCTTCACCTATACCTTCTGGACTCCCCAGCTCCGCACCATGCGTAACAAATTGACAGCAATGAAAAGACAGTTAAAATACCTAGACCCCACACTTATACCACAACATAAACTAAAAATCAAACAGCATTCGGCCAACTTCAAAAAACATATCAATTCCACTAAACACAACGCATGGAAAAAATTTTGCTCCACTCAAACACAAATATTCGGCACCGCTCAAAAATTCTATAGTAGTAAGTTTTTCACCCCCACAGAGTTGAAACTAGAAAGACCTCCAGCTCTTTCCTCCAAGCGCAACAACCTGGAATTCCTAACTAGCACTCTATTCCCCAAAACACAATACCCACTATTTCAAGAACCTTCCTTCTCGGCTCCCTCGGATGTTCCCTTCACGGAGTCCGAGATTAAATCCACTCTTTACAGCTTCAACATTAATAAAGCACCAGGTCCAGATAACATTGATTTTAAAATCTTACGAAACATTCATAGCACTATCCCACAAATATTCCTACTATGGACCAATCAATGCCTCAGACTAAATTATTTCCCAGAAATTCTCCGGAGAGGTGAGGTGGTGTATTTCTTGAAGCAAGGGAAACTCCCCTCTGAGCCCGCATCTTATAGACCGATCTGCCTCCTTCCTACCCTAGGAAAACTGCTCGAGAAATTAATCGTAACCCGGCTTAACTATCACCTAGAAACAAATCAACTTCTCCATCCAAACCAATTTGGGTTCAGAGAGGGCAGATCATGCGAACATGCCTTACAAGCCATTAAAGATTCCTGCGCCGTAAGCTGTAATGCCTCTAGATACACCACCATCATCTCTTTGGACATTAAGGGTGCTTTTGATAATGTAGAGTGGCCCCATATTCACAAAGCACTACAGGAACTCAACTGCCCGGGGAACCTGGCTGGAGTCATTCGCTCCTACCTTTCAAAAAGGAAAATCATCATTAACTGGGGCGAGGGAAACACAGAATTTCCCCAAACTAAAGGCTGCCCCCAGGGCTCGTGCCTCGGCCCGATTCTCTGGAATCTCATAGCTGACGGCGTGCTAAAGCGCATGAACTCTGAGGGCTTTACGACATTCGCTTATGCGGACGACTTCACCCTGATTCTCACGGGCCGTATCAGGAAGGATCTGGAGGACCAGGCCCAGGAAGCACTCTCCTTATTTAGCAGGCTCCTTAAAGAGTTTGACCTCAAACTCTCACCATCTAAAACCAAGGCCCTAACTTTGGCTTTCCCCAGATCCCTAAAAAAGAGAAATCCCAAGATGCGGATTGATGGTATCAGTGTCCAGCATGTTGATCACATGAAGCTTCTGGGAATAACCTTCGACCGACACCTCAACTGGCTGCCCCATGTAAAGGACCTTAAACTCAAAACACTAAGTCATTACCACAACTCAACTAAGATGGTAGGAAAGAGGTGGGGTATCTCCACCTCTCTCCTTAAAATATGGTATCAAACAATAATTGAAAAAATAATAACTTATGGGGCAGGCATCTGGGGAGGTCACTTAAGATCTGACGCCAGAGCTTCGCTTGACTCCGCTCAACGCCCTTTCCTCCTGCAAATTGCAAGAGGGTATAAAACCATCTCCACTGATGCCCTCACCGTTATCACTGGGATTCCCCATGCCCACTTGCAGGTCGCCCAAACCTATACTAAAACTAAAATCCTACAACTAAACGACCAAGAGCTCACTAACATAGTCTTTCCCCAAACTCCCATCCAGCCCCTGACCTGCAGTTGGGCAATTCACCCAGGTTTGGATGTAGCTCCTCTAATAACAAACTGTTCAAAAAATAGCTTCTCACCTTCTGTCCCGGTGGCGATCTACACGGATGGCTCTAAGACCGAGGCTGGAGTTGCCTCAGCTTTCTGTGTTCTTGAAGGCGACAGCGAAGCCTATCGGTGGGCGGGTAGGCTCGAGGACTACAACTCAGTATTCCAAGCAGAACTCTACGCAATTAAAAAAGCCCTTGACTGGGCGGTCGTAAATCATAATCAACAACAACAACTAAGTGTTTATAGTGATAGTCTTTCGAGCCTGCTCGCCATTGCTCGCCATCGGAACAGACACCCACAAGTCCTGGAAATAAAAGAAATTCTAATGAACCCTAACCTTAACTGTACCCTGGCACACGTTTCTGCCCACAGGGGAGTAGTCGGTAATGAACTTGCTGATTCCCTGGCCAAAGAAGCCACAGAATTCTCAGTAAAAGAACCATCTCCTCCTGCCCCTCCCTCCTACGTAAAATCAAAACTGAAACAAATCTTCATTTTAAAATGGCAAGACCTGTGGCGAAATTCCGAGAAGGGTAGATATACCTTCTCCCTAATCCCACAGGTTTCAACAAATTCATGGACTCTAACTCCTCCCATAACGGCTTTCTTAACAGGCCATGGCCCCTTTCAATCTTACCTCTTCAAGTTTCATCGCCGACGCTCTCCCCTGTGTCCCTGCGGTGAGGAGGGAACTCCCGAACATTATTATTTCTCTTGCCCCCTAACTCAACAGTTCCATTTCAGAAATCCCTCTCCAAGACCAAATAATTGGCTTGAAAATATCTTAACCAGAAAACTGTTAATTAAAAAACTAAACAATATTTACTCTCTCTTAATGGACATAACCAATTTGACTGATTAATAACTATTCCACTGGCAGCTAATCTTCTTCCCAAATGAAGCTACTTATCCTCCCACCCTTTTTCAAAATACCCTTCACCAAAACAAAAATCTGTTTGCAAGGAAGCCTCTTACTAAAACCTCTCTTAAAAACTAAATAAACTCTATAGTTTAAATTATCAACAATCCTAACTCTCTCATTCTCTCCTCTGTTACCCAAATTACCCTGCAAAATCAGTTTTCTGCACAGTTGTTCTGCAATACTGTCACCCATGTTGTCATCCAATTGTATCATCTGGACTATTCTAGTCAAACTTGAACTCTCTAGTACACATCAAGAGTTGTGAAAACTCATCTAGTGCCGTCTGTCGCGAGAGGCCTAAAGGGCCTGGCACAATCCATCTAAAATTATCATCGCCCAATGTCGCGAGGTGGCTTTCAGCCAAGCGATGACCATGTACTCTTTCTATGTTGTTTTCCATCGCCCCTTGTCGCGGTAAGGCTTCATGCCTGGCGATGCCTATGTAAAACCCTCTTGCTTTTTAAATAAACGTCAGGCAGGTCTGTAGGGGTTCTTCTCGGGACAGCCCACGTGAACCTCGGTTCTGGAAGCGCTCAACACCGCTCTTCGAGCGGTGAGCGTGGGCTGCTCCCCTGTTCAGTCTATAGACGTTAAACTCTACTTACCTGCAATTTCCCCCATAGACGTAATGTATAAGAATTCTCTTGATTGTCCCTGTACACGAGCCATTTGCTTGATCTTAACGAAAAGCTTACTGTAGCATCTATATGTGATACACATTTAGAATACCAAGTTTGGAATGTCTGCTACTATTTGTTCTTGAGATATGCTGATAACAGACAGACACACACACAGACACACAGACAAACAGCCATACACACAGACATACACACAGACCATTTGCTAAAAACATGATTTTCGTATTCAGGAGACCTCAAAACGTGTAAATATAACAAAATCTCGCATTCGAAAATTTGACCCAAAAACAATACTTTCTCTACCTTATGGGTAAGAGAAAGTAAAAAGGAGATTGTTTTTCTGAAAAGATGGCAGATAAAGGAGCGTAGAATAGCGAATTATATGTGCAAATAAATGAACCAATAGAAGGTAATTTACAATCAATAAGATATTTTAAAGAAATAAACCTGTGAGATTATGAAGAGGCGAAAGTTCATAATTCCCTGAGTTTTCAGAAAAAAGAAAATAAATAAAATGTTGTTGAATAAGAACAGTTGAATGACCAAACAACTGGACAATACTGACTGCGCTAGATAAAGAATATGTAATGCTGTTTCCCCAGAGAAAAGTGTACAATCTTCAGCCATGATGTAGTTAACCGATATGGAATTACAGAAGGTCGTTCACATTTTATAGAAACGATTTTAGTAGTTTCCCAAACAACGCATTATTTCAAAATGACATCATCAAGATGTCCTATGGATGAAACGGCATCCTATGGACATCTTCAAAATGTATTATGGACAAGCGTGTTGTTAGGGGAGTTTTATGTATAAATGCCATATTTTTTGTGTCGACCATAGATATAGTAATAAGACATAGATTGATCATTGAGAGGGGAAAGGTGATACCTTTTTTTAATCAGGGAAAGACGTCCATTTTACTCTCTTATGGATGTATTTCCCCGAGTGAATATACACGGGAATACACATACGTAATTTAGAAAATAAAATTTATGCACTAAAAGAGAATGAAAAACTTCAGATACCCCTTTTTCTTTTTTTTCTTTCTTTTCGTTTTCCTTTCCTTTTTTTTTTACTATACTCTAGTATACTCATGTCTGCACAAAACTGTCTTTATTTCGGCATTTATTTTTATTATACTTCTTTGAGATAAAAATCGTCTGCATTCAACATGAAAAATAATTTTAATAAATCATAATTTAATAAATTATTTGTATTGCGTAAATTTGTATAGGATTATATATGGAAGGAAGTCTTGTGGTAACCACAACATACTAGTTATTTATTAAAACTTTCGCGGTTGCTAGCTACATTTAAAAGAATTTTGAGAATTCCATATTATTTACTAAACTAAAATATTAAAAAATATTAAAATTTAAAAAAAGTATTCCATTAAATAATAAAACAGTAATTATCTCATAATAATAACAAAGCAACTGATTATAAAAATTATATTTTTCATGAATTACTTGAATATAACTTATTTATGGAGCATACCCCATTTCTTTTCATATATTTATTAGAACACTTAAAAGCCGCGCAATATTTCGGCATTTTCAAAATTCATTACCATTCTATTCTATGCTGTTTTCGAGTTTTAACTCTCTAATGGCTGATGCCAAAAAACGTTTTCGGCATCAAAAGTCTTTGCTCGTTAACATGGGGATGATAGATCTATGTAAATTACTATTTCTATGGTGTCGACTTGCTTCTGTCTGATAGTCATGGTTCTTGACAATAGCTCTAGCTCGAATTTTTCATAAAAGTAAACTTTTTCTTAGTACTATCATGTCAATTTTCTCCAATTCTCTTGTGTCGTTTTCCAAAGTCCATTCAATGTTCTTGAATGACATTTTCCTACGGATTGTTTAAATAAATAAAAAGCACAAAAGTTCATTGGTGAAGCGTCAGGGGATTTTACAGGTATTTCGTTAAAAGGGATACATTTTCTTCCTGTTTCTGATTCTTTCTTTTCTAAATAAGCGACGATTGATTTAGACGAGTGACTACAGGTTCAACGCCAAAACTTGAAAAGCGTCTAAAGGCAGAGTGTAGCTTTCAAAGAAAATTTGGCACGCTTCTTCTGCCATCTAGTGTCAAAGTTTTCATATAATTTTTGATTGGTTATTTTCAGCTAAAAATCTGAAAATAACAATGCCGCTAGATGGCAGATGCAACGTGTCAAACCTTGATAAAATGTTGATCCCTGACTTTATACGCTTTTCAAGTTTTTGTTTCAACCGGGAGTTGAGGTTATTGGTGAATACGACCGTTAGACGAGTGACTAGAGGCTTTGTCCATATACATGAAGCTTAACTTTATCAATATCCTTTCCATATAAGGCTGGACTTTCTTCTTCAAAAATTGGTTCTAAAATATTCTGCAGGGAGTAGAGTAAATTAATTTTGGCTTTATTTGAGACTTTTTTGTTTTTAATTTCCCGTTGTAACAAAATCCTGCAACTATCAGGAAACCCTTTGGGAACTTTTCTGTACACTGACGAAGCCATTTCGTCGTGTCAGCTAAGCAATAGAAAATTGATTTTTTTATTTAATTTTTTTTTTTTACAGCCACTGAAATATGCTCATGCCTCCTCGGGTGTTACTACAATTTTCCATTTTTCAGCAGCTAGGTGTTTTTCCTATAATTTTCTACAACTTGTTTTTCTTCCAGCAATATGCTTTGGCGAAAGCAGATGAACTTTAGGCTTAAAATTTTTTTAAAACTTGAAATCCTTATAAATGATCTTATTTACAGTGTCGGAAGAGACATTATTAGTTTCGATGCAATGGATCTTTGAGTAGGCGGATTTTATTTCAGGATCAAAAACTTTATTTTCTTGATATTTGTCAGCGTTCGAACAGTCTTAGGATGAAGTTTCGTGGTCATTGTTTTATTTTTACTTTCACTTACACTTTTTCCCCTTTCAAATTAAATGTATTATAAATACTTTTATTAGAAATGCAATAACAGCGACTTTTACACCGCTTTTTAATTTAGCTATACGATTCTCCAGGGAAGCGCAATTACGTAATCTTCAAGCCGTCTATCACATTTAGGAGCCATTTTCAAAATAAACCTTATATTTTTACATTTCAATCAAAAGATAAAAGTAGCAGACGATTATTCTAAAGTTGACAAATTTTTATCATAAACGGTAAAAGAGAAAAATAAATTATAAAATCATTTCCATAAAGTGTAAATGTCCTTCTGCATTCCCTACGTGGCTGTAATACGAAATAAGTGATGCAGGGGATCCAAAAATTTGTCGCTAGTTATCTGCAAAAAATATATCCAAATAGAATTTCTAAGGCTGAACTCTTGGAAACAATTTTAAAGATTTATTCCGATGACCCCCAAAAAGAATCACCGTGCCTGATATCAATGGATGAGATATTTTACTCATTTCCCTTTATTATGTAATCCCAAGCACTTGAGACATATATACAGGGTAATTAGAATTAAAATTACGATTTCAAAACGCTATAATTTTAAAACTACCGATCAGAACCATTTGATATATTTTAACAGAACAATCGTGAGGTAATGGAATTTTGTTTGGTGGAGGAAAAAACGTAGTTCCAAAATCTTCCCATAGATGACACGGTCAGGGTAATTTCAGAGGAAACACCTAAATGGATTCATTAAACACAGGAATTTTTTAGCAATACAGCAGAATAGCAGGAAACAATAGCCTCTAAGGGCTTACGACATTGTTTTTTTTTTTTTTTTTTTTTTTTTTTTTTGCAAAAAGACAAGAATACGTGTTTACAGTTTACACCGGAAAAAGTCATAATGTCAAGAGAAAAACTGGAGCTTCATGAAACGAAAATCTTATGAATAGTTAACGGCAAGTTTGGAAATTCCCTCCCCCCCCCCCCCTTTTGCCAAACAAAATTCCATCGCCTCACGATTGTTCTGGTAAAATATCAAGCTGTTCTAGTCGGTAATTTTAAAATTATAGCGTTTTGAAATCGTATTTTTAATTATAATCACCCTGTATATATATTAACGTAGCACTATCATATGATATCAGCATGATTATTTAAATAAAAATAAATACATTTATAATCTGAATAGATTTTCACGAATTAACGGTTATAAAATGTATTCGGAATAACTAAGATTTCTAAAAAATGAAATGTAGCATAATTATTTTGATATTTACACGATTATTTAAATTAAAATAAATTAATGATAAAAATAGCTCGTCCTGAATTACGACTGAAAAATTTATTCTGTGTAACTGATATTTCTAAAACACGAAATGTAAGCATAATTCTTTCATACACATTATTTAAATTAGAATAAATTGATTAATAATCAAAATAGCTAGTCTTGAATTAATGGTTGGAAAAATTTAATTCTGAATAATTGAGATTTCTGAAAGAGGTATCTGTCTATACTATATTAAAAGAGATAGTTGTACATACATCTAAAGAATCCAGCTGGGTTATAAAAATATTTATATAGGGTAAGTGCACCAGTGATTGACACTTTTAGAGCAATATTTGATGTTTTTAATGTTCTAGTCATCAGAAAATATTTTTAGAAATCTTAAGTTAGTACATATGGTATGAAAGACATTCAGAACCACATACATGTTAAAATATATACATTTGATAACAATTACTTTTTTTTATGATTTTTTTTTTTTTTTTTTTTTTTTTTTTTTGCATACCCACTCAATGTTCCAATCATTGACACTGCCAGTTTTTTATTTTATCAGTAATTGGCCCCCTATGTTCCAGTGTTTGACACTGCTAGTTATTCATTTTACCAGTTATTAGCTCCTTGTGCTCCAGTGTTTCACATAAAATGTTAAAATTCTTATATGTAAAATAAATGATTTTCTTATTTTTCTTATTTATTAATTATTTCGGGCTAGATGTCAATTACTGGAGCATGCCAATCACTGGAGCACCTACCCTACAGCACCAATGAGTTTATTTCAGGAGCAAACATGTCCAACAATAAGATAACTTCAAAATATACAAATATTTTTCGAGGTGTTCTCATAAAATATTGCCAATATAGACTACCTTTAAAATAACAAAAAAATTGTTCTATAACAACAAGTTTAAATGGAAATTTCACAAAATGGTCGATTTTACACAAAGATAACTTGATACTTAACGAAAAAATATGTAAACAGAAAAGGTATGTACCCGCCAAATAAAATCTGTTTCAGTGGTTACAGAATGTATCTGTTTACAGAAAAAAGTGTATCTTTTGGCAAATTGAGATGCAATTTTACAGTAAATTTCTGCAGTAAAAAAAAAAAAAAAAAACAGAAATTCTCCATTTTTTTAACAGAATTTTTTCACATTGCAGTTCTACGCGATAAGAAATAAAAAAAAAAATGACTTATTCAGAACTCTGGGATGACATTATGGGCAGTTTACCTCCAACTGAAATATAATATCTTAAAATAGGACCTTTCGTTATATGGCCGACGATAGGAATATGTCTAAAACAGCTTTGACCTTGCTTCTAAATGTTTCATGAGAAGTAGGGCATACAATTTCGGTGTGTTAATCGGCGTGCTAAATGTTACTGGCACGCATATATACGCCGTCGGAACTTAAATATTTAAACAAAACCAACAAATTATTTTGTTAAATAATGTAATATTTTAGATGCGTTTCATAATATGTACCACTTTGGTGTTCTCGAACATGAAAATTTTGATTTCAATATGTTTTGCGTAGCAAAAAGTTATTGAAATATACTTTAGAGAAATACTTTTAGGTCGCAATTTATCCAGAGACTTTTCTGACCTCTAGTACACAAACGAGTAGTACTATTTGTATTACTTTCAATATGGAATATGCTATAGGAACTTGAATATCATACGTAACTTTCAAGGTAATCTAAAAATATTTAACCCTTTGAGTGTTGAATACTCGCGGCCTATGCGGTCCATACGGACGGCGCGCGGTTGGCGCTGACGATCGCCAGGGACTGAATACTTTATGCGAGTGTTGCATATAGTACACTGATCATTTTTGCCGGGCGCGTATTTGCGTTCATAGTCAATACTGATAACATCTGCTAAGCGCGTATTTGCGTCCATAGTCTATATTAATGACTTTCGCTGGACGCATATGTGCGTCCATAGCACTCAAAGGGTTAAAAGTTAGAGCGCGGACACATAGACAGAGAAACTGAAGTCATAAACAAGAGAAAATTATTCGATAAGGTTTATACAATTGGAGAAAGCTCAAAATTGCACATTGAAAGAATTAGACCAATGACACACAAAAAAATAAATAAATAAATAAATAAATAAATAAAAAAAAAATAATAATAATAATAATAATCTTACTTTACTGCAGATAGTGACATGTTTTTGATGGTGGTAAGGTAAAGTTGTCCATTCGGCATCAACGTGTATTGTCCCAAGAGCATGAGTCGCCGTCATCTCTTCTCGGCTATAATCAGGTGATACATCTTCTACAACTTCTAAATACAGAATTGAAAAATACATTATAAGAGGTGTGAGAAGAGCAAAAAGGGTCATTTGTAAAATACGAGAAACAGTATTGTAAAAAAAAAAAAAAAAATTAAAGAATATCGTTAATACATTGAGCGCCACGCGAATTCTCAAGGAAATTCCCGTCAGGTTACGAGCGCTACTTAGAAGCGCGTTATGTTTACCGTGTTTCAATAAAATTCATTAAAATGTCTTAATTATGTACTGTAATAAATAAACAAGTCCTTCCGGCTTATTCGGAAAGGTAGGTTGATTTCTTTTTCCTTATCAAGTAGCCGTCATTTTGTTTCAAAATGGCGACTACAAATTATAAATGCACTTGGTAGAAATATTGATGTAGGCTATGCACATATGGAGTTTTAAGCAAATTGATTCATAAATACATTTTATGTGAATTTAAAATTTTTAAGTGGCCGGCGCTTGGAAACGAAATGGTGGGTTAAGTTGACAAATATATGAAATGTATTTGTGAGATAAGTCTACTATACACATATAGTTCGAATTAATTCAAAATCTCAAAAGTCATCGTGTTGAAAAATTCAGTGGCAAACACTTCGATCAAAATGGCAGAGAAAGTTGCTCATTTACGATATCATTGCAAATTTGAAAATGACTTTTTTTTTTTTTGTAGAAATTTTTTCAAAGAGGGAAAGTAAGTTGATAAAATGTTAGTTTTCTACATTTCTAGTTTGGTTTAGCAGTAAAATAGCCTAATTTTTCCTTAAAAACGCATTAAAAAGATCCAGTAAGGCAGATAATGGATTTGGCGCCGAATTTGGCAAATTTTCCCCTATGGCGACTTTTGGCGAGAAAATACTTATTATCGATATACCAAAGATGGACGCAATAACGTCATTGGTTCACGAGTTAAGTGAATTTTCTAGATTTTTGTTGTTTAAATGATAAATCCAGTTTTCAACTTTGATTTGAATTGATTAAGTATTTCTAAAGTTACCGTGATAACAAATTTTCAAGTGGCCGCCACTTGGAAACAATACAGTGGAATAAGTTGACCAGCAAACACATCTAAGATATTTGAAGCATGTTCACTATCCAACTTTTCTTTGAATCAGTTTAGTATTTTAAAAGTTATCGTGATGGCATATTTTCAAGTGGCAGTGTGATTTCAAGTGGCTGGAACTTAGAAACAAGATGTCGGGGCAAGTTGCCCAGTGAAAATATCCGAGATAATTATATGATAATATCACTGTCCAAATTTGGTTCGATTTGGAGTATTATTTCAGAAATAATCGTGATTTTAAATTTTCAAGTGGGAGCCTGATTTCAAGTGGCCCCGCTTAACTTAAGATATCTGCCACTTTATTAAAAATGGCGAAAATAGTTTATTAATAAACTTCATTAAGATCCTTACGTGGTCTGTATTTACATCAAAATTCAAACAATTTCGGAATACGCTTTTTACAATTTCAATTTGAAATTTTCAAGTGGTCTCCACTTGAAAACAAAATGGCGGAGCAACTTGGTTAACAAACTCATTTAAGATATTTATAAGATAATTTAAGACACTGTTCAAATTTGGTTCCATTTAGAGTATTATTTCGGAAGTTAACATGGTTTTAAATTTTCAAGTGTGGCCTGATTTCAAGTGGTCCCGCTTAACTTAAGATACCCGCCACTTTATTAAAAATGGCGGATAAAGTTCATTAATAAAGTTATTTGAGACACTTGTATAATCAATGTATACATCAAAAAAAAAAAAAAAAAATCGGAATATGCTTTTTACAATTTGAATTTGAAATTTTCAAGTGGTCTCCACTTGAAAACAAAATGTCGGAGCAACTTGGTTAATAAACTCATCTAAGATATTTATAAGATAAGTTAAGACACTGTCTAAATTTGGTTCGATTTAGAGTGTTATTTCGGAAAATATAGTGATTTTAAATTTTCAAGTGGTAGCCTGATTTGAAGTGGTCCCGCTTAACTTAAAATATCTGCCCCTTTATTAAAAATGGCGGATAAACTTCATTAATAAACTTCATTGAGACCCTTATGTGGCCTGTTTGGTTTTTACAATATGGTTTTTACAATGTCGGTTTGAAATTTTGAAGTGGCTGCCACTTGAAAACAAAACGTCGGAGCAACTTGGTTGACACTCATTGTAACGGAATTTTGCGAAAGTCCCCCCCTTTCATCCCTTGGGGGTGAAAGGGGGAAATAAAGATGTTTCCAAGCAGACCTTTGCTTCAAATTATCTCAGTAAGATTAATTTTTATGTGTGGGTTGTTTATGTGCTCCCAACACTCACTATAAAGGGGAAAGGGGGGGGCAAAAACACGCTTATAAAAGTAACTGTGCTCCAAATTATCTCAGGATAGCAATTTTTTGATATGTAGATTGGTTATGTGTGCTCAAGACACACACTACAAAAGGATTTTGTAAAATTCCACCTTATCCCATTGGGGGTGGGGTGGGGGGGGAATCATTTTTCCATGCGCAACTCTGCTCTGAACTATCTTAGGCGATTTTTTATGCGTGGGCTGGTTATGTGTTCCCAACACGCACTATAACGGGATTTGGTGAAATTCCCAATTTCCCCCCTTTAAGAGCGTGGGTAGGGGGGCAAAAATGCGTTTTAAAGAGTAACCCTGCTCCAAATTATCTCAGGAAAGCGATTTTTTGATATGTCGATTGGTTATGCGTACTCAACACACAAAAACTACAAAGGGATTATTTGAAATTCCGTGTTATCTACCCCCTTTGAGGGTAGTGTTCCGTGTTTTTACCTCCAACCCCTTTGAGGGTTGGGGGTAAAAAACATGTTTCCATACGTAACTCTGTTCAAAATTATTCTAGAATGGCAATTTTTGATGTGTGAACTGCTTATGCGTATTCAACACGCACTACAAAGTGATTTTGTGAAATTCCACCCTACCACCCCTTGGGGGCGAGGGGGGCAAAAAACATGAGTATAAATTTGCCCGGTCACAAATTTTAGAGTGTGGCTTATTTACGTGTGTCCAACACCCATTGTAACGGGATTTTACGAAAGTCACTCCCTTTCCTCCCTTAGGGTGGGGGAGAATAAACACGTTTTTAAGCATAACTTTGCTTCAAATTATCTCAGTAAGATTAATTTTTATGTGTGGGTTGTTTATGCGTTCCTAACACGCATTATAAAAGGATTTTACGAAATTTATCCATCCCCCCCTTTGACAACCGGGGGGGGGGACACGCTCATAAGAATAAATATGCTGTAAATTATCTCAGGAGAGCGATTTTTTGATATGTCGATTGATTATGAGTTTTCAAGACACATACTACAAAGGGATTTTGTAAAATTCCGTCCTATCCGACCCTTCGGGTTGTGGGGGCAAAAACATGTTTCCAAGCATAACTTTGCTTCAAATTATTTCAGTAAGATTAATTTTTACGTGTGAGTTGTTTATGAGTTCACAACACGCACTATAAAGGGATTTTACAAAATTTTCTCCTTCCCCTCTTTAAGGGCGGGGGGTGGTGGTGGAGGCCAAAAAAAGGTTTTAAGAGTAACTGTGCTCCAAATTATCTCAAAATAGCGATTTTTTGATAGGTTGATTGGTTATAGGTGCTCAAGACACACACTACAAAGGGATTTTGTAAAATTCAACCTTATCACCCTTGGAGGTGGGGGGGGAGGGGCAAAATCATGTTTCCATGCGCAACTATGCTCCGAACTATCTTAGGTAATTTTTTATGTGCGGGCCGTTTATGCGTTCACAACACGCACTATAAAGGGATTTTGTGAAATTTCCCCTTCCCCCCTTTAAGGGCGGAGTGTGGGGGGCAAAAACACGTTTTAAAGAGTAACTCTGCTCCAAATTATCTCAGGAAATCGATTTTTTGATATGTCGATTGGTTATGAGGACTCAACGCACACAAACTACAAAGGGATTATTTGAAATTCCATGCTATCCCCCCCCCTTGAAGGTTGAGGGGGGTAAAAAACATGTTTCCATGATTAATTATGTTCCAAATTATCCTAGAATGGCAATTTTTTATGTGTGGTCTGCTTATGCGTATTAAACACACACTACAAAGTAATTTTGTGAAATTCCCCCCTACCGCCCCTTAGGAGCGAGGGGGGCAAAAAACATGTATCCATGCGTAACTCTGCGGTAAATTATCTTAGGAAGGCCATTTTTTATGTGTGGGCCAGTTACATGTATTTAGCTCATAATATAAAGCGATTTTGTGAAATTCCCTTCCCCTTCTTTTCTTTAAGAACGGAGCTAAATAAATACGGGGGTGGGGGGCTAAAAAACACGTTTTAAAACATAACTCTGCTTCAAATAATCTCAAGATCTTGATTTTTAATGTGTCGGTTATGTATGCGTATGCAACATGGAACTATAAAGGGATTTTGTGAAATTACTCGAGTTGAACGCAGTTTGCGAAAAAATCGTTCTCGTGAAGAGTTTTTTTTTTTTTTTTTTTTTTTGTTTAAAAAATATATATATATATTAATTAAGCTATTTGTCGGTAGACGGCACAGTGCGTGACCAGATCACACATTTTCATGAAAAACTGTACTTATTCGCATGCAAATGTTTACAGGCATATAAATCCTATTCTACATGTCCATCATCACCACAAATTACAGTTTGCAAACAAGTTATAACACTGCTAACTGCAGCTTCAGTGCAGCTTCAGCAGCTAACTGCGGTTCTTACCTGAGGGAGAACATCTTCACCAATAACGCTTTATCCACCAAGTCAGCATCTCAATTAAAACTTCATGTATGCACAAATAGGAGACAAAATAAGAAATAAACTGTTCTAATCGTAAAATTGTGGAATTTGTAGGAATTTCATTTGCATATTTTTCTTTCACATACCTGCGAAAAATTTAACTAGTTGTCTAACTATCGTCGACAAAAAATTTAACTATATTTTTTTTACTTTCTCTCATCCATAGGGTCGAGAAAGTATTGTTTTAGGGTCAAATTTTCGAACGGGAGATTTTGTTATATATACGTGATCTGAGGTCCCCTGAATACGAAAATCATGTTTTTAGCGAATAATCTGTGTGTCTGTCTGTGAGTCTGTCTGTGTGTCTGTTATCAGCATATCTTAAGAACAAATAGAAGCAGAAATTCCAAACTCGGTATTCTAAATGTGTATCATATAGGGATCCTACAGTAAGCTTTTCGTTGAGATGAAGCAAATGGTTCGTGTACAGGGACATTCAAAAGTATTCAAATATATTACGTCTATAGGGGAAATTGAAGGTAAGTAGTGTTTAACATCTATAGACTGCACTAAACTAAATGAAACGAATATATGTATTTTGTAATAGAGATAGTCAACTGGGAGAAAAAAATTTGTGTATGAACTCGTCTCTCCCCCTGGGAGGGAAGTTCCCCCTTGAGGGGAGTAAATTTTCATGATGGATGTCTTTCAAAAGAGCTAGTCAATACCTTTAAAACGAATGGTTTAACCATCGATCTGCGATAATTTAAAATAAAGTTATCGATATTTTTTTATTAAAAAAAAAAAAAAAAAAAAAAAAAAAAATTAATTGTAATATTGAGAGTAAATTCAACTTTTTTTTGGATATTTAGTGTTATACTACTTCTCTAATATGGAAATTGTCTGCATTATCATAAAAGATAATTTGTTTAAGTAATAATTTTAATAATTTTTTTTTTTAATAACCGAATTAAATTCGATATAAATGTGGGTGCATTAAGGAAAAAAGGGGGTTGAGGGGGCGGTAGCCCCCTCACACAGAACTAATTAATATATATAATGACCCTCATCTGTCATGAACGAATCCGGTTAGTACCGCTTCAAAACAGAAACTTTAGGCAGCCATTTTGTTTCCGTTTGTTTAATTCAACTTAGGAAACATACATATTATTTTCATACATGTTTTGTATCGCACATATTCTTATTTATTTCCCATAAAACCTTGAAAAACTATTCAATTGTAATGTTTAAATGTCTAAATTAAATTTAACGGATCACTGGCTATCCGCGATTGTAATGAAATGCTCGCCCTCTGGTGGGCTAAGGCGAAATTATCATACCACTGCATATCATCATATTATGCAATCGATTTTCCATGATGTAATGGCGGAGAAAGAACAATTATAAATCCACGTGGCTATGATATTTACTAACAACTGCAGTTCAGAGAGCGCCATCTATCGATCATTACAAACGCGGATTATAAACATGAACCTATAAATAGAATTATGTAACTTCATGATTATAAACAATGCAATACCAAATAAAAACAAACCAAAACTGTTGCCATTCAGAAAATACAAATTCCAAATGGACAACTTTTTAATTCCGAATGAACGACTCTTTGACTGTTTCATTAAAAAAAACGCTTAAAATATTTCTAAAACATATTAAAGCCTTAAAAATCTTAAAATATTTGTAAAAACGCATTAAAGCCTTTAAATATTTTATCAAACTTCATTGTTTGTTTACATTGTAAGGTATGATTGGCGTCGAGTTTAGTACGTAAATGCCGCCAGTTGATTTTAGTTTTGAAATTAGTGTAAAATGATAGTTGGGATAGAATGTTTGGTTGGGCAAGTAAAGGTCACCAGTTGAAATGAGTATTGAATGTAGGGTTGTCTAAGGTGATAATGTCGAGTCAAGGTAAAATGTTCGGTTGAGAATGAGAAAGTCCCTAGCTGGATCCTGGATATTTTGGCGATGTTGTGGGTGAGATAGTTGGTTGGAGGTATCGAGTAGAGGTGAATTTGGGTTAGCATGGAGTGTCTGTAGTTATTGGATAGTTAGTTAGAAAATTTGAAAACAGGACCTACGATAGTCTTAAAAAAGAGTATTTTGGTAAAATGAAGTGAATCGTTTTTTCTGATTATAATACGCAAGCGAAGTGATGACGTCACTTGCTGTTCGTGGATACAAGAAAAATATTTCCTATGTTAAACGCCTAATGAATTTTTCGTAAAAAATTATTAAAAATCGAGGGAAATTATTTCCCGATTTTAATCCCCATATTTAGGTTTAGATATGCATTAGCACGGAGTAATAAGACAGGAGAAGAAGGTTACGCTGAAATTTTGTGATGTTGTTTTGTAATGTTTACAGATGGCGCCAGCGTGCAATCCTTCCTACTCTCCAGCTTCCGCAATGCTATTCAATGGGGAAATGTATCGTTTTAATTATTTTTTTAAAAATAATATCAAGCTGAAAAAATTTCGATTGAAAGCAAATTTCATTAAATAGAGTATTCTAACCAACATGTTTTTTTTAAGAGCCATTTTATACTAATTTTACTTTGAAAGAAAGCTTTTAAAAAATGACGATTCTTATGAACCGAAGACAGACAATTGGGAGGAAGGAGAATGGATGAAATTTTGTAAAGAAAAAAAATAAACCTACTTTAGGTGCAGAAAACACGAACTCGGACATTATTTCTCTCCTAGAGCTTTTTTTTTCTTTTCTTATCACTATCATAGCCTGTTTTAACTCTAGGAACGAAGCATTTATTTGAAACATCTGAATTATGCAGTTTTAAGAACTTACAAAGAAATTAAATTGCTTAAAATAAAAAATTTTAAATGCACTCCAGCAAAATTCTATTGAAAACAACAGTATATCCGCACCGAGGTAGGGAGGAATGACAAGTGGCGCCCTCAATATTTACCAAAAATTTAGATCACAGTTTCGTAGCTTTCTCCCATTGGACCTTCAACTCCTATTAATATTACTCCGTGTGCATTAGTTATCATGTGCATGCGTTAGATTAAGTTGTTTTTGTTCAAAAATTGATAAAATTTGAATTTTAAATTTCAAAACTCTAGATAAAAAAAAAAAAAAAAAAAAAAAAAAAAAAAAAAACTTCCATATTCCATTGAAAACATAAACATTTCATTTCAAAGGATGATATTTAAACAATAAATATACAACTAATATACTAATTAAAAGGAAAATGATAAATATTCTATCATAATTTGAAGTGAAATTTGTTTTCAAATGTCTAAATACAGTATCTGATATAAGATACTAATGTGTTGCAGCGGAATAGATTTGATATCGGTCATCCTTGGCAGAAATATATATATATATATATATATATATCGCCAAATTATCTGGCGAATATAATTTAATTCCTTACAAAAATCATGGTTATTTTAAAAACTTATATTAAGTGAGTAATGAATAATATGAAACAATATTTCGCACAATACATATTACGAAAATATACATCTGGCATGTATATTTTCGTAGTACGTTTTTGATCGCCAAATACAAAAACGCCAAGGTCAACAGAGTTTTGAAATTTAAAATTAAAATTTTGTCAATTTGACAGCAAAATAACTCAATCTAACACATGCACATGATGACTAATACATATATATACCCAAATAGGGGGATTAAAATCGGGAAATAATTTTCCTCGATTTTTAATAATTTTTTACAAAAAATCCAATGGGCGAATAACATAGGAAATCATTTTCTTGCATCCACGGACGGTCAGTGGCGTCACACTTCGCTTGCGTATAGAGCACATAATGGAACACTGGGATGTGTTGTTGCTGTTGTGTTGTCAGGCCTATATTTTTTGTCAACCAGCAGTTTTTTTATTGTCATTCATATTTATTGATCGGGTAGAATTTTTTTAATTTCAGAACGAAAATTATAAAAT
The DNA here is from genome assembly GCA_963930645.1 of Salticus scenicus. Classification (NCBI taxonomy): domain Eukaryota; kingdom Metazoa; phylum Arthropoda; class Arachnida; order Araneae; family Salticidae; genus Salticus; species Salticus scenicus. Next base: position 25,426,630 of record OZ005660.1, read on the forward strand.
GTCGAAACACATTTGATTTATAAACAAAAATTGAAAATACATTTAAATGATCACGTGTTAACCATCATGATCTAAACATTGTTTTCAAGATTTATCGTTCACATTCCGTCATTTTTGACGGGGTTATATACTAGTTATCATATAAAACTCTTCCGAAGCCTAATTTGAATTGTTTGACATAGGTTTACATAATAGTACTCGTTATCTTACCTCTTAATCTCCAATCCGTATTTATAGCATTAAATTTCAGGGTAAGAGAAAGTCGTGTGAGTGACACACCAGATTATATCTTTACAAAAAATCCCCCTTCACGGGAATGATTTTTTCGCAAACCGCTTTCAATTCTATCAACTCATTCAATAGTTAGGAATTTTTAAAATATCTACAGATTTATAGGACACCCTGTATATATATCATAAATTTGGAAATATTTTAATAAATATGTACATAAAGAACCATATTTTAGGCTTATTTACTGAAGTATAAAATTTAATTAATTTCATCAACATTCATTTACTGTGTTATACTAGAAAATCTATCAATTGTCAGTAGATATATTTTGAATATCAAGCAGTTAAAATTTCGTGAAAACTATAGGTATCCATTTTCGAATAATTGTGCCCTGAAGTTCAAATTATTTGTTGTAAATAAAATTATTAAATACGAAAGGAAAATATCGCAGTTTGTATAAAGTATAAAATATATTCCTATATATCCACAACAAGAAGCGGAACAATTAGAAAAAGAAAATTTTCTGAAGCGAATAAATAAGAAAGTGCCTAAGATATTAAAATAACTATTAATATAAAGAAAATTAGTTTTCAATAATTATCACTTATATCCCATAATGTATTTGAATATTTTTGTGCAGACATGAAAACCGATCAAATCAATGCTAATCATGCCTTATTTTATAGAATATATTCTTTTGTACATCTGAATGTTAATTTCGCTGAGTTTCGTGTAGAATCAAGGTATGCGTTAAAGAAATATAACCTCACAGACTACAGTTTATCAGAATTATTTTGTGAGCCTCTATGTACAAACCAATAGTTCCGTTTAATCAGTTGTTAACAGAAAACATTTTATAAGGAAACTGAATAGCAACTATCGTTACAAAGTACTTTAAAAATATTTGTGTAAATGATCGCGTGTATAGACAGATAGACGAGCTGAAATAATTATTTGTTTACAAACACATATACATTCATCAACTTTTGAGGAGTTGTTAAAAATTTAATAGTAATTTTATAAATTATATTGAACTGAATATTAATTTTTAATTTTTGTAAAAATTTTAGTACTGAATTAATTTTATTAAAAGTTAACTACTTTTATATTTTTAATTCTTTTTCTTAACTATTGTTATAATGAGAAAATACAAGAAGATATCTAAAATATTAAAAATTAATAAAATTCCATGGCGAATGTATTAAAAATCTGATATTTTGCCCTATTTAAAGGTGTTTGACCCTCCCGTGGCTTCAAATGCAGCCTCACCTTTTATTTATTTACATATACACATGAACCAATGGATAACTCCATCAGGTCACTACAGATCTTCTAGGCCACGATCAATGTCACGTGTAACAAGCCCTAGGTTATTCTGGGCCAAAATCTGAGAGCGAAAGCCTTGATTTTTACAGTCTGGGGTCATGAGCGATCAAGCACCCTCCTCTGGGTCTTTGGTCGCATATGACCCCTCGGTTGTGGGCTTTCACTTTCTGTGTTCCCACCAAGGACGGTCTCAGGTAAATGACATGCCCTAGAGGACACGGCAGTTCTTTAGCCCCTGGTTGAGGTTGGATGATCTCTCAAGTTCAAGGATTTGTAAAGAATCAGACGATTTCAAGGCTGGGGAATCACTATGCTCTTATTTGACCTAGTGACAGGGGTTTCACGGGAAAAGAGAAAGGAAAATACAGTTCCCGCCGCTTAATAAATTCACTGGTTAATAAAATCAGCCGCTTAATCTGATCAAATTGTCAGGATCGGAATAAAAAAAAATACGAACTACTTTTAAAACCGCCGTTTAATAAAATCAGCATCGCCGGTTAATAAACTCAAAAACAATCTCTTCATCAGAAAAAATGTGTATTTACGCACTTTTAAAAAATTTTAATTTACAAGGTTTTTTTTTTATTTTTTTATTTTTTTTTATTTATTTATTTATTTAATAAACATAAAATAAAGCACAACACGTTATCTCTCTTTGTCGAAAATTTTACACCTGCAGCAAAATAACAAAAAAAAAAAAAAAAAAACTCGTTTCATTACTTGTCTTAGTAATAAATTCCAGGAATGTATTCTAAAAACCGAAATAATTAGTTACTGCTTTGATTCACTAGCGATTTTTTTTTTTTTTTTTTTTTTTTTTCATTGTTAATTATTAAAAGGTAATTCTTAGTTCTCACTCTGAAATAACTAAGAAGCAAACACACTTTTGAAAATGTCTAATATTTAATTAATGTATAAATATTGACTAATTTTGTATGCACTATGTGTTTATTTATTTTGTATGGAGTATGTGTTTAATTTACTTATTTTGAATGAACAATTAATTTATTATCGGTAGAAAATTAATTAGTACTGTTTATTATTCTCATCAATCGTTAACTTTTGAAATTTCTTTTTAAATTCAAAGAAGTAATACCTTTTTCTTGAGTGCAGGAACCTTCGCCGGATATAAAAATCAGCCGCTTAATAAAATCACTTTGCCTTAGAACGAATGTGATTTTAATAAGGGCGGGTACTGTATTTTGTAGCGTGTTTTGGGAAGTAAGTAAATAAACAAAATTAGAAATAAAATGTGAAGCTAATTGAATAGTAATAATAATAAATAAATAAATAAATAAATAAATAAAAAATCCGTCACAGATAGAATTTAATTTAATACGGCACAACTATTTTTTATATATTACTTTTTTTTAAAGAAATTTATTTACAATTAAATTATAGCTAATATTTAAATGGCTAATTTTAAAGCTATTAGGAGGTTATTATTTTCATATTTTAATTAATTAAAAGAAAACTAATCAAAAATTCGAAAATCGGGCTTCGAGGTATAGAGTTCTAACAGATGACGTCACGAGCATGTTTGCTGAGGGACAGTTGACCTCACTGACCCATTTTATCAATGCGGAATAGTGTTACAAATTTATTGTAACACAGTGTTGTAAATGTATTTGCAAAAGCATAAAAAATTTCGACTACTACGCTTCCAAAGGCATGAAAAAATTAGCGTTGTCCTTCAGCAAGGTACGCTTGCTAAGAAGAAAGTCACGTGGTTGTTAGAACTCTATTGCGTTGTCATCGTGTTCTGAGCTATTCTGAAAGTTTCAAACGTCTAGCTAGTCGGGAAGTTAGTTAAAAATCGATTGCAATATCTGAACTGGACAAACAAACAAACAAGAAAGCGAGTTAATAAAAACATGTTAAAATAGTACTTACGGTTAAGTTGCATATCCAGCATGTTCCATTTAGATGAATTTGTGTTAATTTTCAGTCGAAGCGTGTGTAGACCGTCGATATCAGATTCACACTTATATGTAGCGTCCGTGACCAAGTTAAAAACATGAGATCGGATATCGTGGTTGAATTCAATGTCAAGACAGTTTCTCTCCCCACCATTCCAAACCAAATGTATGGTGTTATAGGCTTTTGTCTCCGTTGGCAAATGAGTAAAATATGAGTTATGATACAACGTGGTCGATTCCTGATCGTTTCGGAATACAGAATGTGATGTCAGCTTCAGGTTATTGTAAGTGCTGAGCATATCAAACGTTTTCTGGAATCTAAAATAAAGAAATACACAAATTTAAAAAAAAAAAAAAAAAAAAAAAAAAAAAATCTGGAGTGACTCCACTCGACTTTCCGAACACTGAGTAATTAACAGTTTTGTAGATAGAGTAAAGTGAGAGGAGTTGTTAAACAAACAAAAGAGAGAAAAACACAATAGAGTGTTTCAGTATTTTTCTCTATATATTACACGATGCTTTATTTGACGCTACTGAACTTTGAGCCCATAGATCATAATGATAAAGAATTTTTCGTTGTGTCCCTGTAAAAACCAATAAATGCTAGATTCACCAAAACGCTTATAGGTAGTGCAACAAGGATTTATAATATTCATATAAATTTTCAGCTCAATTGAATAAGGCGTTTAGATGCTATCGGACTTTTAAAAATTGTGTCCCATAGGCCATAATGATAAAGAATTTTTCTTTGTGTCCCTGTAAAAACCTATAAATGCTAGATTCACCAAAATCTATACATCGTGCAACTGTGACCTATAACATGTGTACAAATTTTTTGCTCAGATTAATAAAGCGTTTAGACGCTATCGCACTTTTAAAAATTTCCCCCCATAGGCCATAATGATAAAGAATTTTTCCTGGTGTCCCTGTAAAAAAACTATAAGTGCTAGATTCACCAAAATCTATAGGTTTCGTACTATGGTGATTTACAACATACGTACCAACTTTCAGCTTATTCGAACAAAGCGTTTAGACGCTAGCGTGTTCACTCACAAACATACACACATACACACACACATACATACATACACACACATACACACACACATACATATATCATCGTAAAAATAGTGGAAACGGACTCAGGGCACCTCGAAAGGCATAGAAACATTAAAATCTCAAATTCGGATTTTTGACATGATTACAATACTTTCCTCACTATAGTGTTCGGAAAGTAAAAATGTACAATCACCAGGAAGAAATATAGTTTATGTTTTTCAAAGTCATGACAGGTGAAGAAAATTTAAGAAAGCTTTAATGTTTAGTAAGGGGGAAAAGGCATATTAATCGCGAATCATCGAAATTCGCGATTACAGAAATACGACAAAACTTAACATTTGAAAGCGTATTTCTCTAGATTATTCGCGATTTTTAGTACGACAGGACTATTTCTTTTAGGCAGCGATTTTGCATTGTCACACTATCAATATGCCAGAATGCCTGCCAATATTCAGTTTTACCATTTAATTTCTTAAACTATCTTAAAATATTTAGAAACTTTATTGGTAAACTCCTCGACCGTGAATATTCATTTTAAGTAGCTTGGCGTATAAGATTGATTTTATTTTTATTTTTATTTATTTATTTTTTAATATCAACTATGTGAAAATACCAGAGCGGGGAATTCAACCAAGGCCCTCCGCTTAACGTGCGGATGCTCTTCCCCTGAGCCACCCTGGCCGATAACCAGCCCGACATTTCTCACATAGTAATAATTACATCTGCGTTTGCAGATACGGTGACTTTGCCAACGGTTATTACGTGAGAAATAACGAGCTTGTTATTAGCCAGGGTGTTTATAACTTTTTTTTTTTTTTTTCAGTAACAAGATCAGGACCCGATTAAGCTTTGAAGCTAGGGGAAGCTCAGCATCAATTCGGGGCCATTTCATTTCGGAAAATCTTGTTTTCCTGTTACGTATTGCAATACAAAAATGCTATAGACCAAAAAAATAGTGTATGTTTATTATTATTTTTTTTTCATACATCTGGGTGGTTTCTACACAGAACAGTAAAATCATACAACTTTTTAATTAAGAACATTCAGATTTTTGAGGTTAAATAATAGATTTTTCCTGAAATAGTGAGTGTTTTGTCTTGTTTTAGGTAACCTTTCTCAGAAAAAATTCAATATCAGTATGAAAATATGAAACAAAAAATTCAAGACCATGTTTTTAATCCTTATGGGGCCCCCTCTTAAATTTTAGAGGGGAAGCGTGCTTCCTGAGCCTTTTGGATAATCAGGCCCTATACAAGATTGCAATATATAAATTAGTCCTGTCGTACTGAATTATTATTATTTTTTTTTTATTTATCATTTATTTTTTCTTTCACCTAAAATAATTTAACCATTTATCATTTTACTTTTTCTGGTAGCAACACACAAGAGGTAACCGAACAACAGTGTCAGTCTGGTGCAAAATCTCTTACAATAAGCTAATCTTTGAAGGCTTGGGTACTTTGAGTGGTGAGATAATTCCTTTATACTATTCATTTAGAAGGAACATATACTCCTGGGTTTTAAAGGATGTTGTTATATTTCACCTATTACTTTAGATTAGTGTTGCAAAACCCCCACAGTTTTTGAAAGATGGGAATAAACCTGGGAAATTTGGGGAATAAATCCGGAACTTTGAGGAATATTGGGAATTTTAAAAGTAAACAAAACCAGTCACTTTCAAAATGGAAGTTAGGGCTAACGCATATAACATACATATACATAATACTTAAAATTTCAATGAGTATTGCAGAAACTAGTTTTATGCAGGAGCAATTTTATTTTCAGGCACTACTGCTTCTGTTCATTGCAACCCTTATATAATACTTTTTAATATATTTCCAAAAGAGAAACAAACTGACAATTTTTTTTAAATGGTGTTTTATTATTATTATTATTATTATTATTATTATTTGTAGCAAAGCAAATTAATTTAAATTGTGTATGTTCTGTTTTAAACTTAAAAATATAGTTTAAGTAATATTACTTGATTAGAAAGTTCTTTAAAAGATTACTTAACTAAAATTATCATTTTAACTGCAATGATTTAGACTGATTCTTTTTTTTTTTTTTTAATTTTAAATGTTTCACAAACAGTAAAGTCAATTCTCTTTAATCTGCAAGTAAATTTTTAATGTAAAAAAATAAGTAAAAATTTAAGACAAACAACTATTAAATCAGTATTTAACAAAAATAAAAATATACAGTGATGAATATTCATTTCTGCACTTAAAAAATATTTTCCTTTGTATTTTTAGAATAAATATGCATATTTATATTTTACTGATACATATTATTTGAGTATGCTTAAATTATTTACTTTATGAATACACAATTTTATTAACATCGAAGAAATATTTTGTTCTGAAATTTATTAAAAATAGTCTTTCTAGTTTAATGTCTATTTATGAAATAATAATAATAACTGACTTTTTATCTGCAAAAGAAAGAAGAGTTGAGTTGCTTTTCACAATTACAGTTAAAAATGCTAAATTGGAAATTATTGAAAATAATAAAAATGAAATAAAATATGTCCATGCATCAAATTATTTCAAAATTTCCTTCCCGAAAAACCCGGTTTATTTCCGGGGAAGAAACGGGTTTTTTCCATCTTTTGCAACACTACTTTAGATTAAGGATTAAGTTGTGTTACAAGCATACTAACACATTTGCACATCCTTACTATTTCAGAAGACAAACCGCATGGGTATTATTTTCTACATTTTTTAATTTCTTGTTTTCTGAAATTAGCAAATTTTCGATTACAGAATTTCACTAATAATTTGTTTTTGTTTTTGTTTTTGTATTATGTAAATGTCAGCTATAAGTGTACTTCTCGTCAAAAGACCAACGAGATATATAAATTAGAGTGCTGTTTCAATGGATGAAGGATTAGCTTTCCGTGGTTCAAGATAAATCACGTGACATGGTCCAATAGGTTGCTGTGTTTGGCCCTTTATCGCTATTTTGGCATTTAAAATATCAGCTCGACAAATTATCATTATTATTAGGTAACATGACAGTCCTATGACCGAAATAAATAGTTTTTAAAATAATTTTACACATATTTCACATTTTAATAAATAATAAAATACCTTTTTTTTTCATAACAAAGTTTAAAAGTGTTTATAAAAGAAAATTTAAACTTTTAAAGAGCTAAATTTAACAACAAATAATAATTTTTCAACTATTTTTAAGCATTTTGTCGGTTAAAGTTCAACTACACGAAATAAAAAAGAAGTAAAATCAAAATCAAAATGATTTAGAACAATAGAATATTAAACTACGTAAGTAAACAAAAACATTGGCGGTTATGATTTATGCGAAGAACAATCTCCAAACCATTGCCATAGAAATTTACTGAAAATAAGCTGTTACCAAGGGAACCACCGAATACGCAGGTGCAACAAGGAGGTTTAATACTGAATCTTCTTGAGGTGCAAGGAGAGCATGTCACATGACTCATCTTGGACCTTCTCAAGGGTTACCATTTATCACTCTGCTTTATATATCTCGTTGCAATAGACATATTTTTTTGTTCATTAAGTGTTCTGTCATTACAATTATAATTTTATGGAACGTAACGTAACCCCATTTTTACCAAAGGAAGATAGTCTTAATATTCGCGAATTTGACATTGGCGAGGTTTCCATGGAAGATAAAACGTAACCCCCGCGAATGTTAAAGGAATACTTTATTTCTCTTTTCCAATTTTTTTCCCCACATGCAAACTCATAGATATTATGGAGAATTCTAATATAACAAACTAATGTCCACCACATGACTTTCTTCTATAGTTTCCTATACAAATTCACTCAGTAAATATAATTTAGTAAAATTATTATTTATTAAAATTATTTTCCATGATAAATGCCAACGATTTCAATCCTAGAGAAGTAGTATAACACCAAATATACAAAAATAGTCAATTTTAACGTTTTTTTTAAGTTATTGCAGATCGATGGTTCAACCATTCGTTTTAAAGGTGATTGACAAGATCTTTCGAAAGATACCCATAATGATAATTTGTCTTCTTCGGGAAGGACAACCCCCCCCCCCCTCCATGGAGAAATCGATGCTCCTAAACATTAAAAAAAAAAATCGCAGTTAACTATCACTATTATAAATAATTCTTTTTAATTCCATAATGATTATTTTAAAAAAAATAGTTCTCTTTATGTACATTTATACGAAATTTTGCCCTAAACCGCCATGTTAAAAACTTAGAAATGCCACCTGTCGGAAGATTTTCACCAAAAGTTGGTAGGCACTAATTTATGTCAAGGTGCAACTACATATAAAATTTTATGAAATTCTCTGCTGTAGTTCCTAAGATACCGTTGCCATAAAAGTTTGTCAACACACACACACACACACACAGACAGGCAGATATTTTCTAAAAATTGTCAAATCATATTCCAGACCTCTGGAAACGTGTGATATCATCGAAAACCCGAGATCGAAAAATTTTACGAATCCAATACTTTCTGCTATTGGATATAGAAGAAAGACTACTCAGAAAGAAATTTTCATGAGAGTTTATTTTGTTAGACTCGGTCGAGGCAAAAATATGGGCCGTTCAGCTGCCTCTTAGGGTTACATATAAACGGAACGCTTGCAACTTCGATGCCGTAAATTTTGCAAGTTTTTTGCAAATGCAGTCGGCAGCAAAAGTATCCGAGCACTAGCAAAAATTCCTATGTAAAAAAAGTACACTGAATGCAGTTTTGTTAAATAAATCCTTGTCGAATCCTGTGCTTAGTCAGTCTAAGTACACACGATTCGACAAGGATTTATTTAACAAAACCATATGAAGTGTACGTTTTTTACATAGGAATTTTTGCTAGTGTTCGGACACTTTTGTTACCGACTGTACATCTAAATGTTAAACACAAAATATAGTAGCTACTAAATTTAAAAATTAAGCACCAAAAATTAAAAATTAGATAGAGCACGATATTGTAGAAAAGAATCGTATTATTTATATAACTTATTCAAGTTGTTTATATAAATTAAAAGTACACTGGAAAACAATTTATTTCATGGATATTTCACTTGAGAGGAAAATTATTGCTGTACCTGAATTTTGCACCTCCCTTTGAAATTATGAAATATCCGTCAAAATCTACTTTTTCATTTCTGTCATTGAAAGGATAATATAGGACAACCTTGCTAGCATATACTGAATGAGGAAGGCCTTTAATGTCTTCACTGGATACAGATGGAAACCTATCTGCTATATCTTCACTACTCCACATTTGAGGTTCGAGTGTAGAAATCAACTTTATCTCTTGCTCTTCAATTTTAAAGTGATCCCTCACTTCGTCATTCCACCAACCAACCTAGAAGATTACAAGAAAAAAACTAGAGTGAGTAATTAATAAAAAAGTATGTGTACTTAAGACACTTCGATCGAAGTGGAAACTTCTATAGTGATACGTATAATGCAGGGTGGTCAGTATAAAATAGGCCCTGAGTAAAAGAAGCACAAGGCGTGGACCAGTATTGCACTCTCAAATTTTGCCATGTCTTTACTGGCAGACCAAACTGTCCTAACACTCACGATGAACTTTCCTACTTTAGTGAAAAAGCATGAAAAAAGTGGAAGAAATAATTCATGAAAAGTCCTATAAAAAGCATAGCTGCCAACATCCTAATTAATACTCCCATACTTGCCAACGTCCTAATTAATATTCCGTAGGGTTGTTAGTCCCGCCCTTTTTTTTTTCACACCAGTAAATATTTAGAGTAATATTTTAAAAATGCAATTACGATTAAATAAGAAGAAAAATACTCTAAAAAGATACTGGTGTAAAAAAGAAGGCGGGGCTAACAATACTACGGAATACGGAATATTAATTAGGATGTTGGCAAGTATGTACTCCGTAGCACTGTTGAGCCCCGCCTTTTTTTCATACCAGCTTTTTTTCACTGTTTTTAGAGTATTTTCCTTCTTATTTAATCGTAATTTCTATTTGAAGAAAATGGACAATATCCGTTTTTGGGGTTCGAGGATATATCATACCTATCACGTGATTTCTGATTCTTCATTTCCCTGTGAATTTCTCTACAGGATACAAACAATTCCTTATAGGATACAAAATTTCCCCATACGATACAAATAAAAGCATTATAATGATGCAGTTTTCCCTGTAATGGTTACATGTGAGGGATTTTATGCTGTAACGCGAATAAATTCCTTAGTCTAAAAATTAACTAGTGTAAAAAAAAATAATCGGGTACTAATAATACTACGGAATATTAATTAGGATGTTGGCAGTTATGAAAAAGTCTTACAAAAGTACCCTAAAAAGTCCCTACGAATTCAAAATCCGTCCTTACAGGCTGAAGAAAATTTCTAAAAGATCTGACGCATAGGGACAAATCTCTACAGTTGACAAGTGGCAACACTGTTGAAAGTCCCTACGCGTAGGGGCAAATCCCCACGTCAAGAACACTGGCGTGACTTTCGTAAAAGAAACTCCGCGTATTACCGGATAATTTTCTCACTTTCTTTCCGACTTATTTAGCATGTTCTAAACAGTTCTCTCTCTCTCACTCACTCTCTCTCTTTTTTTTTTTTTTTTTTTAAGTTAAGAAAATTTTGCCCTATTTATCAGCAGAAAATAAATGGTTTTCATTGTTTACTTTGTCGTCTATAAATGATGTTCATTGTGAATACATTCTTTAGTCGAGCTAATGTCGTTTTCAATCGAAGGAGATTTTTAGTGTTGAAAACTATTTTAATCTTCCAAAACATTAAATGCAAATTTTGTGAAAAAAAAAAATCCAGTGACAGCTACTACAATAAAAAAATTTGTTCAAAAATTGATTAAAAAATAATATAGAGAAACGGTTTAGTCGCTAACGCTAACCGTATATGTGTGAAGACAGTTTGTTCGCAGGAGAATATTGATTGTGTTGAAGAGTCTATGACAGGAAATCCACAGAAATATAGACGTCTATCTATTCAGCTTAACATGAAAAGAATATAATGCCAGACGATGCTGAAGCATTTAAAATAATGGTATTGCAAGTGTTAAAATAATCGGATTACGGTAAAAAAATGTTTTACTGTCAATGGTTACTAACAAATGTCATTGATGGTTATTTTGATCCACATCTGTACTTTTTGGCAAACGGAACATAGTTTCATTTAAGTGGCTACATCAAATTTCAAAGCACACGCTGTTGGTCGATAACTAATTCCAAAGAGCCCTTTGACGTACCCCTGTATGACGAGAAAATTGGCGTTTAGTGTGCTGTTTCCACTAAACGCCACCGACTGTAGGCCTTTCTTTACTAACACGGTAACTAACTTCTGAATTTATGTTACGGAACTATTTCAACCTTTTATAGCGCTGCTGACGGAAAAAGAAAGATATAGTGCAGCCACATATCGTAAAACTAGCAGTGAGGACGCGTCCAAAATGTTGGAGGGATGCCAGCTTGACCAACAGTGTGAAATTTGGAAAACATCCAGTAATTCCACGCTCTGTTATTGCTCATTTTCTCTGAGTCAGATGACTGTCACCCCGATTTAAGCATTGGACTCGTTCAGTTAGCACTTGTGCAGATGCTTCCGTGGTTTCATGAAATGTGGTCGAAGAATATTATGCATTTTACCAGCAAAATGGCACAACGGCGCATACTACAAGATTGCCAATGCATATGTGAATAAAGGTTTCGAAAAGGAACTCACAGATTCGAAAGCTTTATGCTGACGCAATCCCGACATTATAACACTTCAATACTATGCGCGTGGGTAGCATCATTTTATGCAAAATGGAGCTCTCCGCACATTGCAGAAAGGTGAAGCAGGGAGGCTCAAGGGACATTTCGGAAAATGATTGGCCGTCATTTTCTAACAGCCTGGCTGTCAAGACTTAATTTTTGTAACTTCTGTCTGTGTGGCTACCTAAAATATGTTGTGTTCAGTGGTCCAATTGGAAATTTAGCTAAATTGAAGTCACGCATTGTACAACACATTCATAGCATGACCCTTGATACAGTGGTTCTGCTCTCAAAAGCTTGTAGGTTTGAAAAGCAGGTGTCAAAGCAGGTGCCAGGTTTGATTCCATATCAAGCTCGTTGATACAGACACGAGAAATTTTTTCGTAGTCTTCTCAGAAACTCGTCAGACTATGGAGTAGGTCCTTTAAGAATAATCCTCACGGAGGGCGTTCAACAAAACACGTGTCTAGCATAAAGGATCAGATTAAACTTACATATGAACATGCTCACCCAGATTAGCAACAAAAGCTCACTGCGCAGCTCTATTGCGACGTTAATTCATCGAAACTTAACCTTTATTGACTCTGTAATTAAATTAAATTCATGGCAAATTATGTTTATCAGTCATACTTTATAAAATATAATAAATAAGGAATAATTAATAACAATTATGATAATAATTAATCACAATTATCATAATAATTAATCACAATTGTTATAATAATTATGTGACTTACATAGTAAGATTTCAGACCATTAATAGGTTTCATTGCAGCTCGTTTCAGAATGACCGCATGCGTATACTTAAGGTCTTCATTTGCTACTTCGTACATGGCAGACCATGATCGTTGAGGAATGGTAATGTTGTAGAGGTGTATAGTTTTGTATCCACGTCTGTCATTGGGACTGGACCAGTAATCGTAAGTGTAATTCAAAAAGGACTGAAAAATAACAGAAATTATTACTCAGAAAACTGTATAATTCATTTCAACAATAAGTAATTATAAGTAAAGTAGTATCCTATTAACATACAGGGTGACAAGAAATAACTTGGACGAAGTTTCAAACGAAGTATCCGTAACTACCACTAAAGTTATAAATTTATTTCATTAAGTATTGATCCTAGAAAGCGACTAAACAGGTGCAAGTAAGTTAGTTGTGATAGCCATTATGGTTAACAAACAATCTGCCATACTTAAATTACATAACCAAGGAAAGAAACAATGTGAAATTGTTTAAGTATTGAAAGTGCCTAAGCAGACGGTTTCATACACAATCAAAAGGTTTAAAGAACTCTGGCATGATGGTGATAGGACAGGAAGAGGAAGATAGCGCACAGTTAACACATCAAGAAACCGGAAAGTTATCAAAAACCGAGTACAACGAAATCCTAGGATTTCAATGAGAAAAAGGTTGCTAGTTGCTAGAGAGATAAAGATCAACAGAGAAACCGCACGTTTCATGGCAAGAGTAGAGCTTAGTCTTCGCCCTTACAAAATGAAAGAGGCTCAAAAGCTAACATTAGAGAACAAACGCACAAGGCTTCGAATGAGTAAAGAGCTGTTAAAGCGGGCCGCAGGTGATCGATGGCAAACATTTGTCTTCACAGTTGAGAAACTGTTCTCAATTGAACAAGCTCACAATAGCCATAATGATAGAGTCTGATCAGCAGAAGCACCTGGACCTTCTTGCATTGTCGAACGGCGTCAACGACTCCAATCTTCAGTGGTTTGGGGTGGGATATGTGCTAGTGGGAAAACACCACTTGTTTTTGTTGATCAAGGGATAAAGATTAATCAAAAAACATATTACAAACTCATTTTGGAAGACGTTGTCTTACCTTGGTCACAAAAGTTCTTTAGAAACAAAAGATGGACCTTCCAACAGGATTCCGCACCTGCACACAGAGCGAAATGCACTCAAGATTGGTGCAAGACAAATTTTCCTGGCTTCATTGGAGCTCAAGAATGGCCACCGTATTTCCCAGATTTGAATCCAATGGATTATTCTGTTTGGTCCATCTTGGAGACAAGGGTGTGTGCTAAACCTCGTAAAACTTTGGCATCCCTAAAGGAATTCTTATGCAAGGAATGGGTGGAATAAAATATCAGTAAGTGAGTTGCGGCCCATAGCCGAAAATTTTGTGACACGTTTAAAGCTCTGTATTAAGGCTAAAGGTAGCCACTTTGAAAATTTGTAAATATATTAGACAAAATAATGTATTCATATTTATTTTGAAGTTTGGTTGTAATATTTTCATTAGCATTAAAGTTATAATGTATCATGTGTGTCCAAGTTATTTCTTGTCACCCTGTATAATTAAGAAAAAGAAATAGAAAAAAATTGCATAAAAATATATATTAATAATCTATTATTTATTTCCCCCTTTAATTTCGAATTTTCAATAATAACAACAACAATAATAATAATAATAAAATTATTTGTTGGACAGAATTTAATTTAGAACCAGAGTTCTTTTTTTTTTTTTTTTTTTTTTTTTTGACACAGACTTTTTCTTTTTACGTATTTGTAAACTCTTAGAATTTTATAATAGACTATTTTATATTATTTATAAAATTTGAAAAATTATTTAATTTTTGTTTGGTAAGGGTTTTTATTTCTCAGAATATTCAGTGCTGCCGGCAATTTCGTTGGGAATATTTTCTAGAGACTGTTTTATCACGGCTATTTTACCGAGGCGGTTATTGCACGGCAAGTTTGATGGGCTATTTTGTCAAGGCTGTTTTGTGTTTTCTGGGCATGCCGCAGTATCTTGGTAACATTTTTTTTCTTCCAGTTACAAAAGCACTTTCAGGAATGCTATATAATTCTTAGATCCTTTGTCAAATTCTGAAAGTCAAATGTTTCTCATTCAGTTATGTAGAACTGCGATGAAATATTTTTTTTTTCTGCAAGGGGATGTGTTTTTCTGGTGTACACTCTATAATAAAAGAAGTGACGCACCAAGAAGGAGTAATGCAAACTGGACACAAATTGACATACATACAGGTTTTGATGGAATCAAGCACCAATTCATCATTATCGTCGATCATACGTGCAACTGGTACTTCAGTGACTTCAGATACCCTTAATAAGTGGCCCAGTGGGGTTGAGCTCAGTCCCCGGATCTCTCTTTCACTGAGGACGTTTGGAGCATCATAAAAAGGGTCCTACAACCAGCTCGGGATTTTACCAATCTAACGCAACAATTGGACAGAATATGGCATGATACTTCACAGGAGCACATCTGCCAACTCTATCATTTAATACCAAGACGAATAACTGCGTACATAAGGGCCAGAAGTGAACCAACGCGTTATTGACTTGTTTATTTTGTGAGACCCTTTCTCTTGATTAAATCATTCAAATTTTCTGAAACTGTAATCAATTGTTTTTCTCAACATGTACATCACATCTACCAATTTTTGTCCCATTCGGACCACCCATTTCACCCCATCTACCAATTTTTGTCCCCACTCCTTCTTGGTGCGTCACTGTTTTTGTTATAGAGTATATTTTTCGATGCTGATATATTCAAAAATTTCCATCATGCACAGTTTTGACATAAATGAGCTTAAAGCTCCACTTTTTCAAATCCCATCTAAGTTATTCCCCGGAAAATCTAGATGATGTGAGTGAAGAACAATGAGAGCTATTTCATCAAGACATCAAAGAAATAGAATAGAGGCATCGAGACGGATGGAGTGTTAACATGCTGCAGATTATTATTGGATGCTGCGTAGAGAGAGTAACCTCAAGCCGTATGCAAGAGAAAAAATTCTAAAGGGAATTTTGATGAAAAGAAACGCATTTAAAAGATAATGTAAGAATAGTAGCTTATTTTAATGTGTTTTATACATAAATAGTTTCGAATTTGTTATAGCCTCTTTGTGAATTTTTATGATATTCATCATTACTTTGCGAAAAATCCTTACATGGTAAGGAATAAAAGACAAACATTTCTGAATTCAGCATATCAAAACACAGTAGAGACGCCCAAAACAGTGAAAATAATACGATTTCGTAGACCTGTGCTGTTGTTCTAATTAATTCCAATTATATAATTAAGAATCGATAGAGATTCAACTTCACGGAACCTTAGCTATATTGCTTTATCAGATAGAGATATTCAGAGTTATGAGGACTGCGGTAGCCTAGTTGGTAGAGCATCCAGCTCGTAATCGGAGGACTGAGGCTCGTTAATTGAGCCAGCTAATGACCGTCGTGTACATTAATGGTGACTGGTGCACATAAAATTCGTCGTGGATACAATATTCCCTATTTTCCATCAAAATAATACATTTGGTGGCTACCGAGAAGCGGGAGAGCTATCCCGTTCACGTATAATCATATTTGTAATGGCATGTCATCGGATAGACCTGAAAATATCTACCCGTCACTCGACATACGGAAATTAAATAAAACAAAGTGGCGACTCGAAAAATATTAATAACTGACAACTTTTCTTTAACGGTTATGCACGATTTTTTTTTTCCTG
Organism: Salticus scenicus; assembly: GCA_963930645.1. Taxonomy (NCBI): domain Eukaryota; kingdom Metazoa; phylum Arthropoda; class Arachnida; order Araneae; family Salticidae; genus Salticus; species Salticus scenicus. The sequence continues at coordinate 25,443,394 of OZ005660.1, forward strand.
CAATGCATAAAGTATAAACAAAAGAATGAAACTAAACTGATTTTTTCAGGGAGAACCATATCGGGCACCAGAATGTGAGAAATGCTGGTCACAAAAGAACAATACTAATTTTTTCAGGCTATTCAAAGGGGGAAAGGGGGTAGGCAAGTCATCATCTCACATCTACAACAAATTTCTCTCAAAATAGTTCTGGTTAAACCAGAATAAACGCAAAAGCCGTAAAACTTTACCAACTTGCTATGGTATACAAAACGTTAGAAAACAAAAATATGATATTTTTTTTCACAAGTAAAAGTTGATATTAACTGAATTATGGGAAGTTGTTTTTATCAGACACAGATATTTAAATGCATATACTGCATAACAAAGTTTAATAGTTTCTCTATATATTAACAAAAGTCACTGGTGTCATTTTTTTTTTTTTTTTTTTTTTTAATCTGCGACCGCATCTCCTCCAGGAGGGTAGTGCCCTTCGCATCATGAGAGATATCAATGATTGCGGAATACTCCAAGGAAGACAATTCAGCTGCTTAGAAATGTCTAACATTTCAATTAACGAAATTATTAACTAAAAACGTCAGGTTTATAAAAGTACTCTATTTGTCACATTGAAAAAAGTTTCTCTTATGACGTTATTTTTCTGTCATGATGTCATTTTCCACGGAAAAATTAAAATATGATCCATGGTGTAAAAGAAAAATAAAATAAATAATATCAGTCAATGTCAGTAGGTATTTTCAATTAAAAAGTAAATTTAGGATTAATTTGCCGCCTGCAATTTTTTTTTTCTACTTTTAGAAAATTAATTTTCTTATTGGCAATCTTTTATGCTGTATTAATTTTTTTTAATAAGCGTTTTTTTTTTTTTTTTTTTTTTTTTTTAAATCTAGTGAATAATAAAATAATGTCATGTCTGTATAATTTTGACTGCATTCCTTTTTGTTTTTTAAGTACATTTACTTTTTTTTTTCTTTTTTTAATATATATATATATATATATATTTAAAAATGTATTTTAAAGTAATTCGTATATATTTTGGAGTAAAAAAAAAAAAAAAAAAATAGTAAAATTCAAACACATTTATAAATGACTCATACATACTCATATAACTCATTCTAACTCGTATATAAACTCATCTTCTAATTTCGCATTGAAATTTTTTTTAACATTACGGAATTAGACATTTCTATGATATATTTCATATTTCTAATTAAGGCATGAAAAACATACATCACCTAAATTTCTTACAGAGAATCGAGTACATTTTATCCTTCGTTATTTTAAGAAATAGGTTGGAAAGAATTAAACATTGGAGCTGTAGGAGATTTTTCAAATTCAAATACTAATATTAATAACTAGCAGGCTTTGCCCGCTTCGCTGGTCATTATATTGAAGTGAATCCCCAAAACAGCATATCATTAATAATAATAAAATATCTTTATAAAAAAAAAAAAAAAATCATTGATATCCGTCAAAATCTAAGTTTAAGTTGCCCAATGCCTTCGGCAGTCCCTTACCTGCTTTTTACTCCCCCTCCCTCGCGGTTACAGTTGAAAGTTTTACAAAATCTCATCAAAGTGCATATTTCGCACACTTAATAACACCCACACACCAAAATTCGCCATTCTTAGGTAATTTGGACGGATTTAAGCTTCAAAATGTGGTTTTTGCCCCGCCCGCCCCAAGAGGAAGGGGGGGGGGGGTAAATTTCCAAAATTACTTTATATTGCATGTTGCATACACATACCTAACCGACACATCAAAAAATTGAGATCATGAAATTATTTAAAGCTGAGCTATGCTTTAAATTTTTTTTTTTTTTTAATCTCTCCCCCTGTTCTTAAAGGATGGAAGGAGGAGGGAATTTCGCAAAATCTCTTCATACTATGAGTTAGATACATATAATCGTCCCTTACATAAAAAATGTCCAACTTTAGATAATTTAGTGCAGCGTTACGCATGAATACATGTTTTTGCCCCCCATTCTCCAAAGGGCGGTAGGATGGAATTTCATAAAATCCCTTTGTAGTGTGTGTTCAGTTCGATTTCCTCGTGTGTTGAGTACCCTTCTTCCAAAACCTTTTCCCTTCCCTCCCCCCCTTAAAAATCCAAAATTCCAAAATCGCAGAAAATAATTTTTTTGTACTCAAGTCTGGTCTTTCCATCTGCAATTTCTTCACCGTTAAGTAATTTGGAGCCGAGTTAAGCCTTCTGCCCCCCAAGGGAGACAGGGGGGGTATTTTGCAAAATTCCGTCTTAGGTGGGGGTCAGGCTCCGAAAACCAACCTGGTCACTAAAATTTGTGACCCTCTTTCCCACAGAATCGTCATGGCAGTGTTGAGTCAGTGAATCATTGAGTTTACTCTTTTATATGTACAGATTTGTTTATATTTTTTATGGACTACTTGGCTTAAGGTTGCTGTCACAAAAATTAGAGTCCTTGGCGAAAAATGTCCTATCTACTTCAGTATTAAAATTAAAAATATACCCAGGATTATCAACTAATAAAGCTCTTTGATACAGATCTGAATTAGCTTTCATTTTCTTATTATTTAATTTTGATAATGACGTTATGTTGTCATGTGCCTAAGCAAATTTAATATTTATTATTTTTTTTTATTATTATTCGCGTGAAATATTCTTTGGCAACAATTAGAAATTAAAACAAATTATTTTAAAATTTTATTATAGAAGAAATATTTATATTATATAGAAGGTATAAATTTTCCGGTATAAATAGTAGCCTATGTCTTATTCCAGACTATTATCTATCTCTGTACAAAATTTCATCCAGATCCGTTTAGCCGTTGTGGCGTGATTGAGTAACAAACATCCATCCAAAATTTCGCATTTATAATTTTAGTATAGATTAGTTATCATGTGCATGTGTTAGATTGAGTTATTTTGCTGTCATATTGACAAAAAATTAATTTTAAATTTCAAAACTCTGTCGCTCTTGGCGCTTATTGTATTTGGTGATCAAAAACGTAATACGAAAATATGCATGCCAGATGTATATTTTCGTAATATGCATTGTACCAAATATTGTTTCATATTATTCATTACTCTCTTAATATAAGTTGTTAAAATAACCATGATTTTTGAAAGGAATTAAATTATTTTCGCCAAATAATTTGTCGATATATTTTTTTTTTTTCTGCTAAGGATGACCGATATCAAATCTATTCCGCTGCAACACATTAGTATCTTATATCAGATACTTATTTAGACATTTGAATACAAATTTGACTTCAAATTATGATAGAATATTTATCATTTTCCTTTTAATTAGTATATTAGTTGGATATTTATTGTGTAAATATCATCTTTTGAAATGAAATGTTTGTGTTTTCAATCGAATATGGAAATTTGCCATTTTTTTCCCCCTAGAGTTTTGAAATTAAAAATTCAAATTTGTCAATTTTACAACAAAAATAACTTAATCTAACGCATGGACATGATAATTAATACATACCTAAATATGGGGATTAAAATCGGGAAATAATTTTCCTCGATTTTTAATAATTTTTTACAAAAAATCCAATGGACGTTTAACATAGGAAATATTTTTCTTGCATCCACGTACGGCCAATGACGTCATCACTTCGCTTGCGTATTAGCACTTTATCAATGTGTAAAAGAAATTTTTAATTAAAAATTACGTCAATTTTTGTGAGATGCATAATTTTTTTTTTATAATTTTTATCGTTCACGTTTAGATAAATGTATTTATTTTCCTGTTGAAAAAAATAAATAAATTCGTTTTTTTTTTTTTTTTTTTTTTTTTTTTTGGCAACAATTAAATTATGGATAAATTTAAATGGCTAATTTTTTGCTATTGATAGCTTACAAAATTGCTATTTTATGCATAAAAATAGCAAAAACAAATTTTTTTCGGAATAAAAAGTACCCAACTTTTTAAGTTAGGGTATAAGCTATCTCCATAACAAATTTTATCGAAATCCATCGAGCAGTTTTAGCGTGAAACTCAGTCAAATAAACGGACATTCACATTTATAATATATATAAGATACCCATCTCGCCAAGCAAACTTTATTGGCGACAACAATAGGTTAATAGTTTAAAGGTTAATTAGCAAATTTCTTTCTATTCTTAAAAAAAAAAAAAAAAAAAAAAAAAAAAATACTGAGTTTTAGCATAATTATTCACTTAAAATAATAATAATAATAATAATAATAATAATGTAGTATTAAATATTATGTATTTCAATTTGACATTGAATTTGAGGATTTTTATAACATTTTTCTGTCTTTGTCTTTGGTTATGCAATATTAATATTCCTATTCAGTGAAAAGTAAAGCAACGAATAGGCGGTCGAAGACCCGCAGGGGTTAATAAGTGAAGCGGGTCGGGGGGAGGCGAAACCTTCCTCAGGGATTGGTGAACGGAGCGAGAAGGGGGCAGAGCCCGTGGTATGTTTTAAGAAAAAAGTACATTTTATCTTTAGGATGTTCAGCTCTACCAGTGGCCGAAAAATTCTGCTCTCAAATCTGGTAGACGTGAGATGTCGCGTTCGATCTCAGACTGCGCTTGTCGGTCTAGTCGTTCAGAGATTTTCGTGGTTTTCTGTGAAAATTGCGTAAATACGTTCTAAGACCCCTTAGAAAGGATTATTACGCCTTATGCTGGACCTTTTCCCCAAGACTAGGAATCTAGAGCTGTCAGTTGGCCTTAACTAGAACTCCTACATTGATAGGCTGGCGCATCCGCCATTTTCTAGACCACAAGACCGGCTGACGATTTATTATTGGTGATTTTTCGGTAATAAATTGCACGAAAAACTCCAGAAAAGGGCACCGCCTGTTTATATTTTCTTCTAATCCAGAAAGAAGGAAAAGGTAGATTATAAATTGCAGATGTAACTCGTGGATACCCAGAGCAGGAGCACAACTTTGTAGCTCAAGATTTTCCTTATTTTCAACTTATTTCATTTTACTTTCAAAGTTCTTTGACAAATTTAATATGAATGTACTGTTTTTTTAAGTTATTGTTTTTAAATTGTTTTTAAATTAACATTAAAATTACTTTTCTTTTAACGTGAAAGGTTGCAGTTTTGAGAATGTTGGGGATGTTCTTAAAATTGCCAACTTGTTTGTTTCGTGATAAGAAGTTCTAGCTCACATGATCTGTGTAGAAGTTTAAAGGCGATAACAAAACTAATCAGGTAACCTAGCTTTCTCTACCGCCAACGTTTTCCTATAGATGGGCTAGAAAATGGCGGACATTGCGCCAGCTCCTACCATATAGGATCCTTAGCCTTAACCATAACATCAACACACTTTAGGAAAATGAATTTCACAAGATTATACTCACATCTAGTTTTCCACGATTCACATCCATTTTCGCCAGATTCATAACAATTTGCTGTCTACCGGTGTATGATAAGGAATATCCATTTAAGGTCATAACATAGCGAGGCAGCTGAATACGGAATTCAGTCTGACGTGTCACAGTATCTTGGGAGGAGTAGATTGGCTTTTTCCAGTGCAAAAGAACTTTCAGGAATGCTTTATTATCACTTTCCCAAAATTCCGAAGGAAAAATGCTTCTCATCCAGTCATTGCTTCCTTTAGATCTAAAATAAATTTAATTTAACTGTTAAAGGAAATTGATAAATCTTTTATTAAATATATATTACAAGTTTTCTAGAAACTAGTATGTTGTGGCCACCACAAGACTTTCTTCTATATTTTCCTAAACAAATTCACTCAGAAAAAAAAAAAAAAAAAAAAAAAAAAAAAATCGATAACTTTGTTTTAAATTATCACAGATTTATAGTTCAACCATTCGTTTTAAAGGTATTGACGAGACCTTTCGAAAGATACCCATCTTGAAAACTTACTCCCGGGACTTCCCCCCCAGGGGGTTGGCGAGGCACCTACACATACAAAAATTCTTCCCCCAGTTGACTATCTCTATTATAAACAATTCTTGTAACTTTCATAATGATTACTAAAAAATAATTCTCTTTATTCTCATTTATACAAAATTTTGCCCTATATCACCATGTTAAAAATTTAGAAAAAGCGGGATGGCAACGCAACCTGTAAGACAATTTTTACCAAAAGTTGATAGACACTAATTTATGTCAAGGTGCAACTACATACCAATTTGTATGAAATTCTGTGCAGTAGTTCCTGAGATACAGTTGCCACAAAATTTTTTCTCTCACACACACAGACAGACAGACATACATTTTCTAAAAATGGTCAAATCGTGTTCTACAGCTCTCAAAACGTGTAAATCCATCAAAAACCTGAGGTCGAAATTTTTTACGAATCCAATACTTTCTTCTATTGAATATAAAAGAAAGTAAAAAGGTTTAAGGAAGTATTTGTAAGGTTAAGTATTTGAATGCGATGAATTAGGTGGGTTTGTAGGCTATGATTTACGTCACACTGCTGCTGCGCTATGGCCAACGCTATGTGTCCCGTCAGGTTTTATAAATTTCATAAGAAAGAGGATAAAATATTTCTTACCCGACAGGTCTTGTTCTTTTTCGCCGGCTTATTCTAAGTAATCACAAAAGAGTTGAAATGAACACAGCTAAGTTTCACGACACAAACGTTTAATTAGACGCACTATTTACATTTTATGTACATAATTGTTTCATTAATATCTGCAGCTATCACAATATTTCATATTAGCTGCCAAGCATTAAATATTAGCTGTCGAGCGTCAAAAGAACGCTCTTCCATATCCTTGCGGATTCACAATCCTTCTATTTTACAACAGAAAAAACAAAACTTTTTATCATCAGCAAAAAACATGTTGCCAATCAATAAACATAAAAAAGGCAGACGATCTCCAGTGGAAGAACAGCCCGCCTCCTGACGGCAAGAATGGGTCATCCTCCCACCTTTGATTTTGCAATCTTGTACAAAATCAAACTAAAAAAGAGAAAAAAGACATATTAATAAACATTACATCAAGCAAAAATGAAAAGGAACAGAGAGAAAAGGAAAAAAAAATAATAAAATAAAAGTTCTATCAGTCAATTATAAATTCAGTCTATCTGGAGCTCTAATGGATCTACCCCTCCTGGTAAATCGTGGTTTTTCGTCAGGTATCTCAACAGATTTCTTGACATTCTTTGAAACAGTTCTAGACAGTTCAGAGGGATCAGGGCATCTTTTCGGTGTAGAACGAGTAGGTATCAAAGTTCCATTTGCAGCATACTTTGCACGAAAATCACTAGATTCATCAGAAGAGATCTCTAACGGATAAAGTCTTTGAACTGGGCGTATCAAAAACCCATTTCCTGTCTTGATTTTTGCCACTCGAACTATTCCGTCTTTACCAGGATAAGTTTCCACAACTCTGGCTAATGGCCAGTTGATTCTTTTTTGATTATCATGACCGACGAGAACTATGTCTCCTACAGCAATTTTTTTGTCAGTCTTAGCGATACCCTTTGAATTTTTTAATTGTCCTAGATATTCAATTCTGAATCTTTTCCGCAAATCTTTCTTCAATTTTAGCAAATATCGAAGTCTTCTTTTTAAATTCACATTTTCGAAGTTATCTAGGTCAGGAAGACCAGTTTCTTTAATTCCTTGCAAAAACATGCTCGGAGTCAATGGAATTAAATCATCGGGATCCTCAGAAATAGTAGTTAATGGTCTGGAATTCATCAAACATTCGATATCACATATAATTGTGTAAAGTTCTTCAAAATCTAGAGCTGCTCGTCCTAATACTCTTCTCAAAATTTGCTTTGTACAGCCTATTAAGCGTTCCCACCAGCCACCCCACCATGGTGAAGCTGGGGGGATAAACTTCCATATTATGTTCTGTACTAGGGCTTCCTTCCGTATTTTTGCAAGTATAGGATCAGTAAATAGCTTCGAAGCTCCTGAAAAATTTGTGCCTCGATCACTGTATATTACAGAAGGTCGACCCCTTCTCGCAACAAATCTTCGCAGGGTTTGCAAAAATGCTTCAGAGGATAATGATGTTAATAATTCAAGATGTACCGCTCTGTAAACAGCGCAGGTGTACAGCACAATCCAACATTTTTTACCATTTTTCAAGTACAAAGGTCCGGCTAAATCAACCCCGGTAATTTCAAAGATAGCAGCATCTCTGATCCTGTCTTCCGGCAAGGCGGTGATTTCAGGCTGAACAGAATTTACGGTGAAGCGTTTGCATCTTATACAACGTAAGGTAACTTGCCGTATGGACTTTCTGCACCTGAGAATCCAATATTTCTCTCGGAGATGGTTCATTAATATTTGTACTCCTGCGTGGTTTAATTCGTTATGTTTCCATTCTATCAATTTCTGCACGATGTAATGATTTCCTGGTAAAATGATAGGCAAACGAAAGTCTGTATTATCTTTACTTCTAAGTATAAGAGACTTTACCCTTAGAAGGCCATCTTTGTCAACGGTGGGATGAAGTTTTCGTAAACGATCATCTATTCCTTTAGGAAAGTCTTCCCTTTGAACCATCTTTAACAGGATTAATTCAGCATGTTTAAGTTCTTTATTTGTAAGATCCCCAGAATTTCGTTTAGAATGATTTCGAAGATTCGAGATGAATCTGTATATCCATGCCGTAACTCTTAATAATTTCACGTAAGACGAGTATCTCTCATAAAACTTCTCAGTAGTTTCAGTACTTAGAGCAGAAATGATCGACCTTTTTTTTTCTGAATTGACAATCTGTATTTCGGGTGAGATTTCTTGTCTCGGCCATTGACTTGTTGGTGTCTTCAAAAATTCCGGACCCTCCCACCAAAGGGATTTGAGTAAAGCATCAGCATTGCAACCTCTTGATGGAAGGTCAGCTGGATTTAAGTTACCCGGGACGTATCTCCAGTCGTTGGGATGACTCAAAGATCTTATTTCTCTGGTACGATTCAGCACAAATACTCCCCATGGTCCTTGATTTTTTATCCAGAACAATGCGTTCATGGAGTCAGACCAATAGAAAGTTTGAACTTGGCTGTCACAGAAGTCTCCTTTTATAGAATTCATTAATCTAACACCTAAACAACATGCTAATAATTCTAGTCTCGGTATGGAGACTGATTTCAAGGGTGCTACTCGAGCACGAGCTTGAACCAATTGACATCTCACATGAAAATTATTTTCTTCTCTGATATATATACAAATTGCATAAGCGTGGCTTGATGCATCACAAAACACATGGAATGACACATTTGTATTTAGAGCATGATTTTCTAATATCCTTCTAGGGATTCTAATGCCTTCCAAGCATTTTAATGCATTTTCCCATTTCAGAAATTTTTTCTCGATGTCATCTGGTAGCTTGGCATCCCAGGGCAGTTTCCTACGCCAACATTCTTGCATTATAATCTTTGCAATTAAAGTGACAGGACAGAGAAACCCAATGGGGTCAAAAATCTTACTTGCTAAGGACAGGATAAATCGCTTACTTAGATTTGCATTTTCGCACTCATCAAACTTTAAACTACAGTATAGAGTATCTTCCAGAATATTCCAATTTAAGCCCAAAACTGAGACAGTCTCTGGAAAATCTTCTTCAGGAATTCCGTACACACTTGGTGGTAGACCATTACCTATCCATCCTCTAAGATCAAAACATCCCGCTGATATGATTTCTTTAGATTGTGCCATAAAATTAACTACTTCTTCTTCGGAACTGCAACTTGTAACACAGTTGTCGACATACATAGAGTTTTTAAGTTTAGAAGCAGTCTCTTGCAAATGATCTGGAACATTACTTAGGTGGAAATTTAGAGTAGCTCCTAAAAGAAATGGGCTGCAGTTTACCCCAAATACTACTCGACGATGTCTGTAAATCTTCACTTTATTAGGATCACCGCCCTCCCACCACAGAAATCTTAGAAAATCACAATCTTCTTCATTTATTCTTATTTGTAGAAATGCTCTGCGAATGTCTGATACTACCCCATACTTGTTCAAACGAAATTTATTCAAAATGTTAGGAATCAACTCCAAGTAGTTTGGACCTTTAGCTAGGCAATCGTTCAAAGAGTAACTGTTCTTTTCTTTTGCAGAAGCATCGAAAACAGGACGAATTGTTGTCGTTGAATGCTCTTTTATAACTGCTCTATGAGGCAGATGATGGCAATCTATCTTCTCGAATTCATCAGTATTTACTTCTTCAATTATTTCTTCACCAAGCCACTGACAAAAAACTTCTTCATAATCTTCAATAAGACCCTTATTCTTCAGAGTCCTCACAGTTGATTTTAGCCTTCGTTCAGCAATTGTTTTGTTATCTGGGAGTTCTTGGTGTCCTTCTATCCATGGTAATTTTACAACATAGCGTCCGTCATCATCTCTACTTAGAGTTTTCTCAAAATGATTTTTGGATGCTTCTTCAAGTTTTTCCTTTGACTGTTTCTCTGCAGGATCCTTAATTCCTAGGACATCTAGTTCCCACAGATCAGAAATTTTTACTTCTCTAGCTAACATCGAAGTGACTACAAGGTTTTCAGTATCTTCAGTAAACTTCTTAGTGCGTCCCATAACAGTCCAACCTAGCCTTGTTTCAATAGCGGTCAGGCCGGATTTCAGATTCTTCAGCTTTCCTGTCATTAATTTGCCAGCTACATCTGCACCTATAAGGAGCTCTATGGGGTTAAGGCAATCTTCTAAATATATCCCTGTACCTGATAAATCATCTTCACACAGTTCTTGAGTGACCGGTGGCATAGTAAAACAAATTGTAGGCTGACTCAAAACTTCAAAATTGCAACGATAAGTTTCGCTGACATCAGAAAGGTAAGCTTTGTAAACATTGTGTGTCAAAGTATTCGTGTTCGAACCACCAAATAAGGAATGCTTCAGTTTTTCTTTTCTTATTGGCTTGTATCCAATCTTTTTTGCAGTGTTTTCTAAGATGTAAGACCTTTGGGAAGCGGAATCAATAATCGCCCGAATTTTTAAAATTCTGTTTTCACCTCTTAAATTAATCACGAGTGTCTGTAGCAAAACACTGGGAGTTGATGAAACATTTGATAATGTTGTATCTTGATCGGAAGTATTCTTGTCATTTTTAACCCTTTGTGCGTGCGCAGCTGATTTCGGATCATTCTTACAGAGAAGAGTATGGTGGGGTTTCCCACAAATCGCACAGTTACATCTACTTCTACACGAACTAGAAATGTGGTTCAATTTTAAACATTTAAAGCAGCCTCCCCGTTTCATAACATTTTGTTTTCTTTGATCATAAGTCAAGTTTGCTACTTTTCTACATTCCGCACTTAGATGTGGCTTATCGCAGAACACGCACTCTTGCTCTCGGTTTTGTTTACCTTGGGACGAGGTTAAAAGTTCCATACCTGTTGGAATAATTTTATTGTGTGTTAGAAAATTTTTAGATTTCATTGTGTTAAATTTCTTGGGTTTGTTTTCAAAACCAAATCCACTTGTCGCTAAATTAATTTTTTCTTCACCTTGAATTTCATTACGTAAAAACTGCATTAAAGTTTCTAATTTATTAAAAGATTTATCTTCCGAACTAAGAGAAACAGAATTCAAGTGTCTTTCCCAAATACGCAAAAGATCTATTGGTAAACAAGATTCAACTAATGGGTATAACATTGAGGCATATTTATCGCTTGTTACACCAAGCATTTTTAAAGATCGTAACTGTGTTTCTAATTTATCATAAAGCTTCACAATTGGTAATTTATGTTCCTGATTTACAGTATTACTTAGCACAAGGCTTAATAATTCCCTAACATAAACTTCAATTAGTACATCTTCCCTGCCAAATCTTGTATGTAAACAATCAACCGCTTGTGAATAGTTCTCAGCTGTTACGGGAAAAGATTCTACGACTTCTCTGGCTCTAGACCCCTTTTGAGTAGATTGAAGTAGATACTGAAATTTATCTACCTCCGAAATATTTGGATCTTCATGAATTTTCTTAAATAATCCCCAAAATGATAACCAGTCCTTTAAATTACCATCAAACTTTTGTAATTCAATTTTTGGTAACTTAAAACTTCTTTTAGAATTACTCTCGTTTTCAAGTACACTTAAATTTAAATCCGAAGTTAAATTTATTCTACGTTCAAGTTTTGTTTTTAAATCAATATAAGTGCTACTATAATTATCAGCACTTTCGATTTCGCTATCCAACATGGTCTGAGTACATTTTTCATCAACTTGTAAAATTTGAAGAATTTCTTTATCAAGCGTTTCAACTTTGGAATATTTTTCTTGTAACTGTGCTAAGAACCCAGCACAAGAATCGATGTCACAAGTTTCAGTTTCTAAAAGGTTTTTTACCTTTTCAGTAAATTTTGTAAAGGTACCTCGATAAGAACCGCGTAATTTAGTTGCGGCTTCCATAATTCAAATAAAGACTGATAAAATAATAAACAAAGACTTCAAATCAAAGCTTCATAAAACGAGAACAAAAAATATTCCGAAATCGAAAGTAATTCTGGGAAGAAATTTTAGAATTCTAAATAATGTTTTGAGAACAAAAACATTCAATTTTCGAACACTTTGATTCAAAATAACAATTTTCATATAAAATAATAATCTTCTTTATTAAATCAAAATATGCAAAATCAATGTAAAATCAAAATATGCATTCATAGAATATGTATTAACATTTTCTTCAACATAAACAAATTCTTCATATTGTTCCAAATATCAATGAGCAGTTCAAAAATAAACATACATTTTATGTTTTCAAAATTATTCTCAATAATACTTACAAAAAGTATTTCAAATTTTTAATGTTATCTTCTCATGAAAATGAGATCATTTTTCAATTAGAATAAATTATATTCTATTTCTATACTTTATTCATTAGAACAAATTAGAATTTATTACTTAGAACAAATTTTTCTACCGGCGTCCCTGTGAACGGGCGCCATTAAATGTCCCGTCAGGTTTTATAAATTTCATAAGAAAGAGGATAAAATATTTCTTACCCGACAGGTCTTGTTCTTTTTCGCCGGCTTATTCTAAGTAATCACAAAAGAGTTGAAATGAACACAGCTAAGTTTCACGACACAAACGTTTAATTAGACGCACTATTTACATTTTATGTACATAATTGTTTCATTAATATCTGCAGCTATCACAATATTTCATATTAGCTGCCAAGCATTAAATATTAGCTGTCGAGCGTCAAAAGAACGCTCTTCCATATCCTTGCGGATTCACAATCCTTCTATTTTACAACAGAAAAAACAAAACTTTTTATCATCAGCAAAAAACATGTTGCCAATCAATAAACATAAAAAAGGCAGACGATCTCCAGTGGAAGAACAGCCCGCCTCCTGACGGCAAGAATGGGTCACTATGAATTAGGTACAAAAACAAACTGTAATCAGTAAAAATTAGTAAAGATTTGTCAAGGTTTCAATAATTACTGCAATATACCATAGAAAATACAGTATTTCTTGAACTATCAAAACCCAAGTAGCACAAACGGTTGGTCCATCGTTGGCAAATTGTTCACTGTTATATTGGCCGACCGTTAAAAATGTCCGCTTTACCAACCGTCTCCCAACAGATGACAAACAAATTTGTTTAACGATACTGAATAGAAACAATGTGGCAACCATTATATTATGGTTGTAAAGCCAACTTACCATTTCCCAACAGTGGTCAAACGAAATTATTTACAGTTGGTTCACCAGCACTTTGAAATTGCTGGGCCAACCATTTCCCAACAGTTCTACAATTTTCCAACGTTGGTCCAACGATTTGTGCTACTTGGGAAAACTAAGACATAACATGCTTAAAATAAAAAGAAAGATTTTTCTTAACTTTTTAACGTTAATTGATTTTGTACAAAAACTAAACATTTAACATTTTTTGTGCAACACTTTTTTAACGTTTTCATGTATTTAATCGATTTTTAAACTATTGTTTCTTTTCCATTCGGTAGATAGCAGCAGTACTCCGAAATTTAATAAATATTGTTAAAATTAAAAACTATTGAAAGTTTAAAATTAGAAAGCGTTTCACGTGTACACATATTATATAAAAAAGTATAAAATCACTTTTAAAAACACGTAGATAATTTTTTTAAATTAAAACTAGACACAAAGCTTTTCTCTATTATCAAAATAGCATCATCAGGTGTACTTGAGTAACATAGTAGCCAGCAAAATACGGTTAAAGTTTAAAAAGTTCAGTCCACAAAAGGTCGCACAGGAAGTACATGGCAAAAAACTGAAAAAAGGATTTTAATACAATTTTCAATAATCTTATGAGCACAACGTGCGCCATATTTTATGAATCTTGTACAAGTTATGTTATCAAGTACAATAAGTTATTAACTCCAAGCATGCTATGCATCGCTTCATAAAGTATGGCGCACGTTGTGCTCGTAAGATTATTGAAAATTGTATTGAAATCCTTTTTTCTAGTTTTTTGCCATGTAGTTCCTGTGCGACCTTTTGTGGACTGAACTTTTTAAACTTTAACCGTATTGAACTTCTCAATTATATATTGCTGGCTACTATGTTACTCAAGTACACCTGATGATGCTATTTTGATAATAGTGAAAAGCTTTGTGTCTGGTTTTAATAATAAAAAAATATCTACGTGTTTTTAAAAGTGATTTTATACTTTTTTATTTAACAAATATTGTTTTAAAGGAAGCCATATTCAGATGTCGCTTTAAAATTCTTAGTCAGCATGAGTGCAGCTTGATGCTTTGATGATTCACTTATGCCTAGTTTTTTTCACTTTGTGAAGGACTGTGCTATATTTTGACCTGAAACTGATCTGGCGAGATACTGCAATTTTTAATGTTTACTTACAAGGTTATTTATTTATTAAACTAATTATTATTTGAATTTAATCAAGCTAACACATAAATGTTTCAAACCAAATATTTCTCAAAAATTAAAACTATTATTATTATTATTACATATATGTGATATGTGTCTTATAGTCATTTTTGGATATGAGTTTAGCAAATTTCAAAAGAAAATGTGTAGTGATCGTTAAAGAGTTAAACTAGGCAGAACAGAAATCTAATATCGAACTTGATATCTCAAATCTGCAAGTTTAAACTTGATGCAAGTCAAACTTAGATGCTAGTCAAGATCAAGCATCTCAATTTATATTTGTTCAACTTGCTGTAAGCTTGATAATTTAAGCATGAATTTATATGTATCGGACATGCACTATGCTTGCTAGCTTGATACAGAATACATAAATTGAAAACGTATAATATATATATATATATATATATATATATATATATATATATATATTTCTCATGCCCTTGATAACGTTAGAATTCAAATAATGTTTTTTTTCTCATTCCAATTTGCCATAATTCATTTAGATTTTACTTTATTTCTTTTTTGGTTTGATTTGGGTGATCTTCGTTTTTGATCAGAATAATTGTTTGAATACTGAAATTAAATCTTCTTTAAATTTCAAATGTTTGCACTGATAATATTATATTACTACTGAATGGTCTGTTTCTCTATATTATACGTATATATATATATATATATATATATATATATATATATATATATATATATATATATATATATATATATATATATTTTAATTCTACATTTACAAAGTTGATTTTTGCATTGTTTGAGCGTGAGAAAACTAGAACAGCGCCCAGTCTTTGAATTTTGACGTCAAGGCGTGTCTAAACTTGTGATATGTTTTACTTGCCAAATGTAATTATCCAAGCTTCAATCTGTTCGAAATATCTTTCAACTACCAAAATCAAGCTTGTTTTAAGAAAGTGTGCTGTTAGGAAAACAGGTGCACAAGAAAACATGTCTTACTTCAATAAGAACAGAAATCAGACTGGGAAAGGGAAAATAAGAGCAAAGAGAGAACAGACATGATAAATATGAGAAAGAAAAAGAAATCCCATAATATGGGAAAGCGTTTCCTTATCTGGGAGTAATCCAAGATTTCCATTTCTTGCTTTTGAAAATTACTTTCCTATCATCTTCTGAATTACTTTTGCTTTTATTATAACACCATCCCGTAATATGCTTTCATAATTTATAAGAAAGGCATGATTGCTTTTTGCTATACTATAGATGTAATAAGTACAAAACTTTGAATAAACACCATAAAGTGCAATAATCTCGCAATAATTTAAGAGATTTCTAAATCTTCTACTGCTTACCACTGCTGGGCTCATGGTCATCGTTTTGATTTTTTAAATTCAATTCCTGTCTCCTCTTCCCATTTGGACATCCATGAAGCTTTATACATATTTAAAATTTCGAAAATTCTTGTTAATGATATTTCGTCCACTCCGTTCTTGTCTGATGCTTGGAAATTGCTCACACTACTTCGATTTTCGTTTAATCTTGATGTTTTTAAGAATTTTTAATTTTATTATGTTTTTTAACCTTATTTATTTATTTATTTATTTATTTTCTTCATTCAATTGACAATTCTGATCCCACCATTATTTATATTTACATTCGTCTTAATACTTGTGCTCTTCACTTAAAACGGTTTTTATTAGTCCTTCTTTTCTGTGAGCTTAGAATTTATGTTCTTTGTATGTCAGTCCCGGCCTGTCCCCCCTTATATATATATATATATATATATATATATATATATATATTTTAAGCCATCATGATCCTAAATCAACTCTGATATTTACTTCTGGTAGCTGAGGTGTGGGGTCACCACTGGACCCCAAGAACTCGGCACTCATCTATCTCTCGAAGTGTGTGAAAACGGTTTTGTGTGTTGCCACTATGGTTGCAGGACTCGTGCCTACTTTGTTCGCCTGAGGAAGGGTCGTGTGTTTTTTCAACCCGAAACAATTGTTAAAGCGAATTTATTGCATTTTATGGTGTTTATTCAAAGTTTTGTGCTTATTACTGTAAAATGCCAGTTCTGTGGTGCTTTCTTATTATAGTATAGATGCGCCTTGTAAACGTTTTGTAAATGTAAACCAATTAAATTCTTCATTTTCACTTTGCACGAGTTGTAACTATATCCCGTAATAGGGGAAAGTGTTTCATAATTTATCAGTGAAGTAATCATTTGCATATGTTCATCGCATTTTTAATATTAATGATTTACCCACAAATTAACATAAATAGTTTTCGTGAACTAATAAATATAACACTAATAATAATATTAATAATTTTAAAAGAAACTTACTTTTCGTAAGAAAGGAATGCTTCAGCTTTCGTATTTTCTCCCATTTTGAAAACTGATTTGTTCCATTTGTAAACACTGAAAGGGGTCTTTATATTCAGATGTTCCTCATTTATTAACTTTTGGTTATCTTCATCAAGATCTTCACTTGTTTGAGCAGGCGATTTTTGGATTTTGCCTTCATCCTGAATTGAAAATACATTATTTTTATTATTGATATTTTAATTTCAAGATATTTAAGAATAGTTAATACCTGAAAAACATTTTACAGTAAAGCCTTTGTATATCAAACTTCCATATTGTATTAAAAATCTCCATATATCGATTTTTATCAAATTTATCGTCATTACATCAAAAATGTTTTTCTGTATATTGAAAATATTTCTATATATCGAACTTTTCTTTCGAGTTTCTAGACAAATCGAAAATGT
Source organism: Salticus scenicus (assembly GCA_963930645.1). Lineage (NCBI taxonomy): Eukaryota > Metazoa > Arthropoda > Arachnida > Araneae > Salticidae > Salticus > Salticus scenicus. The sequence goes on from OZ005660.1 coordinate 25,460,948, forward strand.
TTCTCTGTATATTGAAAATATTTCTATATATCGAACTTTTCTTTCCGAGTTCCTAGACAAATCGAAAAATTTTGTTTCCTGTGAGATCGATAAGTGAATAAATGTTGATAACTTCTATTAACTGGCGGGCGTGTGGAGTTCGGAGTTTATGTGTGTAGTTTGCAGATCTGAGTGATTTCAATATACAGGATAAGTCAAAATGAATATAGCAATTACAAAAGGCTATAACTATTTAATGGAAAAGAATTTATCGATAAGATTAACACAGAATGTAGACGAAACTCCAAAATTTTGTATACAAACGTCATAGATGTTCTATGTGACTTCCCTTGGTTACACGGACAACATTGACGGTTGTCCATTTCAAGCCATACATTCTGAAGCATGTCTGCAGTCACCGACGCAAGCGCATTACAAATGCGTATTTTGAGACCCTGCAATTTTTATCTATGGGTTTATGGGAAAGACAGGGTGTATGTGCTTCCCAGGCCCAAAACAATTGAAGAACTCCCTTGGTTACACAGGCAACATTGACGGTTGTCCATTTCAAGCCATACATTCTGAAGCATGTCTGCAGTCACCGACGCAAGCGCATTATAAATGCGATTTTGAGACCCTGCGATTTTTATCTATGGGTTTTTGTGAAAAACAGGGTGTATGTGCTTCCCATGCCCAAAACAATTGAAGAACTCAAAGTACGCATTTGTAATGCGCTTGCGTCGGTGACTGAACAAATGCTTCAGAATGTATGGCGTGAAATGGACTACGGCCTAGATCTTGTCCGTGTGACCAAGGGAAGTCACATAGAACATCTATGACGCATGTATACAAAATTTTGAAGTTCCAATTACATTCTGTGTTAATCTTATCGATAAATTCTCTTCCATTAAATAGTTATAGCCGTTTGTAATCGCTATATTCATTTTGACTTACCCTGTAGTTTTACATGATTGGCTATTTTTCAGCACATGAATCTCTGCTTGTACTCTTTTAAACTAACCCTCCCCCCCCCCACTTCGATTATTATTATTATTGTTGTTATTGTTGTTTGCTTGAAATCTTAGATTGTTATACCAGGTGTCCCATAAGTCTGCAGACATTTTAAAACTCATAAAAATTGAAGGAATTGGTAGAATTGAACATGGAAAAAGTTATTCTCGTAAAGGGGAATTTTATTTATTTATTTATTTATTTTTTTTTGGGGGGGGGGGAGGAAGGGGGATAAAGAAAAATAAATTAGTTAAATTTTTTGTTGATAGAGGGCGCTGCACGGATGCGTAACGAGAAATATGCAAATCAGAGTCCTAAAAATTGTACGATTTTACAATTAACACAGCTTATTTCTTATTTTGCCTGTTACTTACGTATACACCAAGTTTTAATTGCGATGTTGGCTTGGTAGATAATCCGTTATTGGTGAATATGTTTTCCCTCAGGTAAGAACCGCAGATTGATGCTGCTGTTAGCAGTGTTATAACTCGTTTGCAAACTGTAATTTGTGGTGATGGCAGGCACATAGAATAGGATTTATATGTCTGTAAACTATTAAACATTTGCATGCAAATAAATATAGTTTTTCACGGAAATGTGCGATTTTGATTATCACACCCTCTATCGACGAAAAATTTAACTATTTTTTTTTCTTCAAAAAAAAAAAAAAAAAAAAAAAAAAAATCCCCCGTTACGAAAATAATATTTTCGCAAACCACGTTCAGTTCTACCAATTTCTTCAATTTTTATGAATTTTTAAAAATTTACAGACTTATGGGACACCCGGTATTTATGTGATTAGATGGTGTAATTGTTATGAAAATGAAGTAGTGGAAACAGAATGTTAAAATTGTACTTATAATTCCGAACACTGCACAGCAAAACCAGGTTAGACTTTTTTTTTATGAAATAGCTAAGGAGTGAAAATTTTAAAATGATTTCGTAGCTATTTTATCAAATTCAGTTGTGCGAATTTTCTTTCAATAAATAAAAAATATCTGGAGTGACTCGACTTTCCGAACATTGAGTAATTAACGGTTTTGTAGATAAAGTAAAGAAAGAGAAGTTGTTAAATAAACAAAAGAGAGAAAATCATAATAGAGTGCTTGAGTATTTTTCTCCATATAGCACACGATGTTTTATTTAACGCTACTGAACTTTGAGCCCATAGATCATAATGATAAAAAAATTTTCGTTATGTCCCTATAAAAACCTATAAATTCACCAAAATGCTTGCTTATATTTAGTGCAACTGGGAGACTTATAATATTCATATAAATTTTTAGCTCAATTGAATAAGGCATTTAGACGCTATCGCACTTTTAAAAATTTGATCCCATAGGCCATAGTGATAAAGAATTTTTCTTTGTGTCCCTGTAAAAAAACTGTAAGTGCTAAATTCACCAAAATCTATGCAGGTCGTGCAACTGTGTCCTATAACAGGCATACAAATCTTTTGTTCAGTTTAATAAGGCGTTTAGACGCTATCACACTTTTAAAAATTTGGCTCCATAGGCCATAATAATAAAGAATTTTTCTTGGTGTCCCTGTAAAAAAAACTATAAGTGCTAGATTCACCAAAATCAATAGGGTTCGTGCTACGGTGACTTACAACATACGTCCCAACTTTCAGCTCATTCGAGATAAGCGTTTAGACGCTAGCGTGTTCACTCACACACATACACACACAAATACATACACACACATACATACATCATCGTAAAAATAGTGAAAACGGACTCAGGGGACCTCAAAATGTATAGAAACATCAAAATCTCAAATTCAGATTTTTGACATAATTACATAATTACAATACTTTCCTCACATGGCACATATGTATGTTCGGAAAGTAAAAATGTGGGAATTCGAAACTAACGTGTATTAACCATATAAGTTCTGATCGTATGTTCAAGGTGCACTATAGAAACCTAAACTGCTGATTTCGACATAAAAAGTATTATTCAACATTAGTGCTGCAAAACATTTGTTTTGTGGAATAATTATTTTAAAGTGTATACAGAGTGAAGTTTCATAAATTTATTCTTCTGTTGTATTCGTCTTAACTTACCTATTGAGTGCATTTGCATCAATTGTACCTTCCTCATCTATTATAGGAGTATGGATTAGATTAAAACAATGTTTTCAAACTGGTGTATCATGAGAAAGCTTCAGCTGTGCCTTTAAGTATTTCGTATTTTTGAAGCAATGTGTTTTGACGGGTAACTGCTAATTTTAAAAAAACGTACAAAGGACATTGTACTTTTACATGCAAAATAAAATAATAATTTTAACAATACTTTAAAGAAATAATAAGAAAATTCACTTTAATAAGAGTGCAAGTTAACTGTAGAATAACAAAACTATAACATTGGTTCATAAATATAGTTAATTTGAGTGAAATAATGGATTTATGCAGCACTAGCTGTTACCCGCGACTTCGTTCACGTGGAAATTTTGATGTGTATGTGTGGGAACTGACGGTTTGATCATAATATGTAATGTAATGAAGCCTTATCACTGTGGTGCTGTGCAAAACAGAGTCTGATAAAGTATACTAAAAAAAATGTGTAACTCATTGAAAGCCAAAATAAATAAATAAAAAGTTATCGCCAACATGGTGATAAAAATTTAAAATTCGTTCATAGGGATCCTGTACTAAAACAGTACTGCGTCGCGGAAGTATAAAAACTGGGTCGTCAATTATGAATTTTATTTCGAAACCTTTCTTTGTATGATTTTAGTTCACTATTGCACAGTATTAATCTGGTTCTAATAATAATTTGGTGACTGGTGAATTAAAATTTTAATTATGTGGTGAAATTCATACAATATTTATGAGTTTCAATTTTTTTTTTTTTTTAAACAAAGAAATGATTTTTGTTCATCTCCCGGCGAATTGTTGAATAATATATTAGTTCTTAAACAATTTTGGACGGCTTTGCCCGCTTCACTGGCAAACTCTTTTCTATATAGCTTTATGAAAAAAAAAAAAAAAACTGAAATCGGTCGTAAGCTCGCTTTGGGTTCCCACTGCCTTCGGCAGCGCCTTATTCGTCCTTGCAATCTCGGGTGCCTGTCCCTACTGCCTGCGACAATGACTTATCCGTGGGCTTCCATTTGGGTGCTTATCATATGACAGTTTCGATACGGACAGTATCGAAAAATTTGAAGTAGCTCTTTTATATCTGAATCCCAGTTACATATGAACAACATTATACGTGATGTACATAATATTTGCTCTCAAGTTATTTCCTATATTTATTTGATTTAATCGATCAACCATAGAATGACAGCAATTTCAAGCCACATATAATACTAGCAGGCTACGCCCGCTTCGCTGGTCACTATTTTTAAATGAATCACAATAACTAATGAATTCTCAAAATTGCATTAATTTTTATCATGTGATAAAAAAAGAAAAAAAAATCTGATCAGGAAAAATGTCGAACCGGGTCCCCACTGCCTTCGGCAGCGTAGACCCGTGCACTGCGCGCAAGTATTCCTTCACCATCCTTATGACTTCTCAAAATTCCATGTTATTACTCATAAACTTTCATTCTCAAGAAAAGGAATTAAAAAATATATCATTTAGCATCGGGTAAAAACTCACACCGGGACGCCACTGCCTTCGGCAGCGCAGACCCATGCGCGCTGTGCGCGCACGTTTGAGGATATACGTGCGCTGTACACGCATATTCCTTCTCAACTCAAACTTTTATTAAGAAAATTAAATTAAAAAAAAATCTTTTATCATCGGGTAAAAACTCGCACCGGGTCCCAAACTCATGCGCGCTGCGCGCCTATTCCTTCCCCACCGTTCCAGCCCCTCCTAATTAACTTGCATATACCAATTTTGAACGGTCTTACTCAATTAGCTGACATGCAAAAGAAAACCTGATCAGGACACTTTAAATTGTAAATCAGGTGAAATCTCGAATTCCACTTTCGATAATGTAAAAGAACTTTAAAATATCTTTCGAACGATGTATTAAAAATAATTTAATCATAATTAGAATATGAAATACTGAAATTAAAAATATTACAGCGCCATCTGGCGGTAGAAATTTCTGTAATCTATTGTTCCATTCCAGATCAACAAAGCTTTCAAATGATGTATTACTCATGAAATTATTTTAATTAGTAGATGAGATACAAAAGAAAACCTAATCAGGACACCTCAAAAACGTGTAAATCGGGTGAAATCTCGAATTCCATTTTCGATAATGCAAAAGTACTTTAAAATGTGTATCAACTAAAATAAGCTTTCAAATGATGTATTACTTATGAATTTTTTTAATTAATAATTGAGATACAAAAAAAAAACTGATTCAGGGCACCTCAAAACGTGTAAATCTGGTGAAAACTTTCAATAATTTAAAAGAACTTTAAAATATCTTTCGAATGCTGTATTAAAAATAATTTAATCATAATTAGAAATTGAAATATTGAAATTTTAAAATATTACAGCGCCATCTGGCGGTACAAATTTCTGTATTCCACTGTTCGAAAAGCTTTCTAATGATGTATTACTTACGAAATTATTTTAATTAGTAGCTGAGATACAAAAGAAAACTAATTCAGGAGACCTCAAAACGTGTAAATCTGGTGAAAACTGTCGATAATATAAAAGAACTTTAAAATATCTTTCGAATGATGCATTAAAAATAATTTAATCATAATTAGAAATTGAAATATTGAAATTTGAATGTATTACAGCGCCATCTGGCGGTAGAAATTTCTGTAATCCACTGTTCGATTCCAAATCAAAAAAAGCTTTCTAATGATCTATTACTTATAAAATTGTTTTAATTAGTAGCTGAGATAAAAAAAAAAACCTAATCAGGACACCTCAAAACGTGTAAATCGGGTGAAATCTCGAATTCCATTTTCGATAATGTAAAAGTACTTTAAAATGTGTATCAAGTCAACAAAGCTTTCAAATGATGTATTACTTATGAAATTTTTTTAAATTAATTTCTGAGATATAAAAGAAAACTGATTCAGGACACCTCAAAACGTGTAAATCTGGTGAAAACTTTCGATAATTTAAAAGAACTTTAAAATATCTTTCGAATGATGTATTCAAAATAATTTAATCATAATTAGAAATTGAAATAATGAAATATTGAAATTATAACAAATAATTAGCAATAAATTAAAATTGCGACTATAATTTGAGATTTAAACTATCCTATCTCTCAAGTTGGATCGAACTGCACATGGTGTGCGAATTTTATTATAATCGGTTAAGTGGTTTAGGAGTCCATTGAGGACAAACATTGTGACACGAGATTTATATATATTAAGATAGCTGTTACCCGCGACTTCGTTCACGTGGAAATTTTGATGTGTATGTGTGGGAACTGACGGTTTGATCATAATATGTAATGTAATGAAGCCTTATCACTGTGGTGCTGTGCAGAACAGAGTCTGATAAAGTATACTAAAAAAAATGTGTAACTCATTGAAAGCCAAAATAAATAAATAAAAAGTTATCGCCAACATGGCGATAAAAATTTAAAATTCGTTCATAGGGATCCTGTACTAAAACAGTACTGCGTCGCGGAAGTATAAAAACTGGGTCGTCAATTATGAATTTTATTTCGAAACCTTTCTTTGTATGATTTTAGTTCACTATTGCACAGTATTAATCTGGTTCTAATAATAATTTGGTGACTGGTGAATTAAAATTTTAATTATGTGGTGAAATTCATACAATATTTATGAGTTTCAATTTTTTTTTTTTTTTAAACAAAGAAATGATTTTTGTTCATCTCCCGGCGAATTGTTGAATAATATATTAGTTCTTAAACAATTTTGGACGGCTTTGCCCGCTTCACTGGCAAACTCTTTTCTATATAGCTTTATGAAAAAAAAAAAAAAAAAAAAAAAAAAAAAAACTGAAATCGGTCGTAAGCTCGCTTTGGGTTCCCACTGCCTTCGGCAGCGCCTTATTCGTCCTTGCAATCTCGGGTGCCTGTCCCTACTGCCTGCGACAATGACTTATCCGTGGGCTTCCATTTGGGTGCTTATCATATGACAGTTTCGATACGGACAGTATCGAAAAATTTGAAGTAGCTCTTTTATATCTGAATCCCAGTTACATATGAACAACATTATACGTGATGTACATAATATTTGCTCTCAAGTTATTTCCTATATTTATTTGATTTAATCGATCAACCATAGAATGACAGCAATTTCAAGCCACATATAATACTAGCAGGCTACGCCCGCTTCGCTGGTCACTATTTTTAAATGAATCACAATAATTAATGAATTCTCAAAATTGCATTAATTTTTATCATGTGATAAAAAAAGAAAAAAAAATCTGATCAGGAAAAATGTCGAACCGGGTCCCCACTGCCTTCGGCAGCGTAGACCCGTGCACTGCGCGCAAGTATTCCTTCACCATCCTTATGACTTCTCAAAATTCCATGTTATTACTCATAAACTTTCATTCTCAAGAAAAGGAATTAAAAAATATATCATTTAGCATCGGGTAAAAACTCACACCGGGACGCCACTGCCTTCGGCAGCGCAGACCCATGCGCGCTGTGCGCGCACGTTTGAGGATATACGTGCGCTGTACACGCATATTCCTTCTCAACTCAAACTTTTATTAAGAAAATTAAATTAAAAAAAAATCTTTTATCATCGGGTAAAAACTCGCACCGGGTCCCAAACTCATGCGCGCTGCGCGCCTATTCCTTCCCCACCGTTCCAGCCCCTCCTAATTAACTTGCATATACCAATTTTGAACGGTCTTACTCAATTAGCTGACATGCAAAAGAAAACCTGATCAGGACACTTTAAATTGTAAATCAGGTGAAATCTCGAATTCCACTTTCGATAATGTAAAAGAACTTTAAAATATCTTTCGAACGATGTATTAAAAATAATTTAATCATAATTAGAATATGAAATACTGAAATTAAAAATATTACAGCGCCATCTGGCGGTAGAAATTTCTGTAATCTATTGTTCCATTCCAGATCAACAAAGCTTTCAAATGATGTATTACTCATGAAATTATTTTAATTAGTAGATGAGATACAAAAGAAAACCTAATCAGGACACCTCAAAAACGTGTAAATCGGGTGAAATCTCGAATTCCATTTTCGATAATGCAAAAGTACTTTAAAATGTGTATCAACTAAAATAAGCTTTCAAATGATGTATTACTTATGAATTTTTTTAATTAATAATTGAGATACAAAAAAAAAACTGATTCAGGGCACCTCAAAACGTGTAAATCTGGTGAAAACTTTCAATAATTTAAAAGAACTTTAAAATATCTTTCGAATGCTGTATTAAAAATAATTTAATCATAATTAGAAATTGAAATATTGAAATTTTAAAATATTACAGCGCCATCTGGCGGTACAAATTTCTGTATTCCACTGTTCGAAAAGCTTTCTAATGATGTATTACTTACGAAATTATTTTAATTAGTAGCTGAGATACAAAAGAAAACTAATTCAGGAGACCTCAAAACGTGTAAATCTGGTGAAAACTGTCGATAATATAAAAGAACTTTAAAATATCTTTCGAATGATGCATTAAAAATAATTTAATCATAATTAGAAATTGAAATATTGAAATTTGAATGTATTACAGCGCCATCTGGCGGTAGAAATTTCTGTAATCCACTGTTCGATTCCAAATCAAAAAAAGCTTTCTAATGATCTATTACTTATAAAATTGTTTTAATTAGTAGCTGAGATAAAAAAAAAAAACCTAATCAGGACACCTCAAAACGTGTAAATCGGGTGAAATCTCGAATTCCATTTTCGATAATGTAAAAGTACTTTAAAATGTGTATCAAGTCAACAAAGCTTTCAAATGATGTATTACTTATGAAATTTTTTTAAATTAATTTCTGAGATATAAAAGAAAACTGATTCAGGACACCTCAAAACGTGTAAATCTGGTGAAAACTTTCGATAATTTAAAAGAACTTTAAAATATCTTTCGAATGATGTATTCAAAATAATTTAATCATAATTAGAAATTGAAATAATGAAATATTGAAATTATAACAAATAATTAGCAATAAATTAAAATTGCGACTATAATTTGAGATTTAAACTATCCTATCTCTCAAGTTGGATCGAACTGCACATGGTGTGCGAATTTTATTATAATCGGTTAAGTGGTTTAGGAGTCCATTGAGGACAAACATTGTGACACGAGATTTATATATATTAAGATAACAATATGCTATGATCGGCTACTTCTATCGCATGAGACATATTATTATTATTTTGTGGTTATATATATATTTCATGCTTAGTTAATAGTAGTTGGTATATAGAAAAATAAATTAATTAATTAATATGTAAACTTGATCACTTGATCACTTAATGCCCTTGGCGACATTTGAATTTTTGTTGCCGTTTTAGACAAAATATAATTTATGCGATTATTGTTCCTATACGCAAGCGACGTGTGACGTCACTGAACGTCCGTGGATGCAAGAAAATGGTTTCCTATGTTAATCGCCCATTGGATTTTTTGTAAAAAATTATTAAAAATCGAAAAAAATTATTTCCCGATTTTAATCCCCATATTTGGGGATATATGTATGTATTAGTTATGTATTAGTTATCATGTGCATGAGTTAGATTGAGTTATTTTGCTGTCAAAATGACAAAATTTTAATTTTAAATTTCAAAACTCTGTCGTTCTTGGCGCTTATTGCATTTGGTGATCAAAAACGTAATACGAAAATATACCTGCCAGATGTATATTTTCGTAATATGCATTGTACGAAATATTGTTTCATATTATTCATTATTCTCTTAATATAAGTTGTTAAAATAACCATAATTTTTGAAAGGAATTAAATTAAGTTCGCCAAATAATTTGGCGATATATATATATTTTTTTTTTTTTTTTTGCCAAGGATGACCGATATCAAATCTATTCCGCTGCAACATATTAGTATCTTATATCAGATACTTTATTTAGACATTTGAAAACAAATTTGACTTCAAATTATGATAGAATATTTATCATTTTCCTTTTAATCAGTATATTAGTTGGATATTTATTGTGTTACTAGCAGGCTTTGCCCGCTTCGCTGGTCACTAAATTTAAAGGAAACTCTTTTCTATATAGCTTTATAAAAATAAAATAAAATACTAAAATTGCTCAAAAGCTCGCTTCGGATCCCTGCTGCCTTCGGTAGCGATTTGGTCATCCGCTAAAACTCGGGCGCTTGTCCCTATTACCTGAGACAATGGTTTACCAATAGGCTTGCATTAAGTCCTTATTAGATAACAGTTTCGAAATAGATAGTATCGAAAAAAAAAATGAAGTATCCCCTTTATATTTGAATCCCAGTTACATATATGAACAACACTATACGTGGTGCACATAATATTTGCTTTTACGTTATTTCCTATGTTTATTTTGTTTATCCCCGATCAACCATAAAAATGATAACAATTTCACGCTAAATATTATAATATGCTATGACCGGCTACGTCTGTTGCATGAGACAATTAATTTTTTGTGGTTATTAGTATTCATGGTTTGTAAGCATGATCATAGTACCGCCTTAATATAGCTCTCTTTGGCGACTTTTGAATTTTTGTCACCATTTTAGATTTTATCCCTTGTAAAAATAAGACTTAATACCTTGTAACAATATGCTATGAGCGCTATTTCTGACATATTTTAGACAACTAAACTTTTAATGGTTATATATATTTCCCATTAAGCATATTTTTATTTTCATTTATTTATTTAAATATTGATGAAATTTGAACTTCAATTTGGTCTAGTGTTGTACAGGCTGTATACTACAAGTTTGTGTTTGTGAAAAAAAATTTATAAAATACTAGCAGGCTTTGCCCGCTTCGCTGGTCACCATATTTAAAGGAAACTCTTTTCTATATAGTTTTATGAAAAAAAGAGAAAATAATAATACTGAAATCGCTCAAAAGGTCGCTTTGGGTTCCCGCTGCCTTTAGCAGCGCCTTGTTCGTCCTCGCATCCTGCGATACCTGTCCCTATTGCCTGCGACAATGACTTACCCGTGGGCTTCCATTTAGGTGCTTATCATATATGACAATTTCGATACGAACAGTATCGAAATTTTTGAAGTAGCCCTTTACATTTGAATCCTAGTTATATATGAGCAACATTATACGTGATGTACATAATATTTGCTTTCAAGTTATTCTCTATATTTATTTGATTTAATCGATCAACCATAGAATGCCAGCAATTTCAAGCCAAATATAATATTACAATATGCTATGATCGACTACTATCGCAAGAGACAATTATTATTATTTTGTGGTTATATATACTTCATGCTTAGTTAATAGTAGTTGGTATATAGAAAAATAAATAAATTAATATGTAAACTTGATCATGGTACAGCCTTAATGCCCTTGGCGACTTTTAAATTTTTGTTGCCGTTTTAGACCAAAATATAATTTATGCGATTATTGTTCCTACGCAAGCGAAGTGTGACGTCACTGACCGTCCGTGGATGCAAGAAATGATTTCCTATGTTAATCGCCCATTGGATGTTTTGTAAAAAATGATTAAAAATCGAAGAAAATTATTTCCCGAGTTTAATTCCAATATTTGGGTACATATATGTTTTAGTTATCATGTGCATGTGTTAGATTGAGTTATTTTGCTGTCAAATTGACAAAATTTAATTTTAAATTTCAAAACTCTGTCGTTCTTGGCGCTTATTGTATTTGGTGATCAAAAATGTAATACGAAAATATACATGCCAGATGTATATTTTCGTAATATGCATTGTACGAAATATTGTTTCATATTATTCGTAGAACAACTATAGTATTTCCCCTCAGCTAGATTTGGCGCTTTTTCGTTGGCGATTATGGCTAAATCATAAATCTAAAAATCATAAATCATATAGCATAAATGATAAAATCGTAAGCTAAATTATAAATCATAAATCATAAAATCATAAATCCAAAATAAATAGCATGCAGGCTGCCATATTATATCGCAAACAATCCAGAACGACATCGTTATCGTTCAAATCGGCGCCTAAGAAAAATCGCCAATTTCAGCTGAGGGGAAATACTATAGTTGTACCTTATTCATTTCTGTCTTAAAATAAGTTGTTAAAATAACCATGATTTTTGAAAGAAATTAAATTATGTTCGCCAAATAATTTGGCGATATTTTATTTTTCTACCAAGGATGACCGATATCAAATCTATTCCGCTACAACATATTAGTATATTATATTAGATACTTTATTTAGACATTTGAAAACAAATTTGACTTCAAATTATGATAGAATATTTATCATTTCCCTTTCAATCAGTATATTAGTTGGATATTGTGTAAATATCATCCTTTGAAATGTTTGTGTTTTCAATCGAATATGGAAGTTTGGCATTTTTTTTTTCTAGAGTTTTGAAATTAAAAATTCAAATTTTGTCAATTTTACTACAAAAATAAGTTAATCTAATGCATGGACATGATAACTAATACATATCTATACCTAAATAAGGGGATTAAAATCGGGAACTATTTTTCCTCGATTTTTAATAATTTTTTACAAAAAATCCAATGGGCGTTTAACATAGGAAATATTTTTCTTGCACCCACGAACGGCCAGTGACGTCATCACTTCGCTTGCGTATTTCTTTCTATCTTTTCCTTGGCGAAAAATGTCCGATCTACTTCAGCATCAAAATTATAAAAAATTGTCAAGAATTATCAATAAGAAAATACCTTTAATATATTGCTGAATTAGCGTTTATGCCAAGCGTGTTTCATCCGCCATACTACAAAAAAAAAAAAAAAAAATCTGAAGTTGAGGTATATAAAAAAATGCTGTGAAATAAAATTCAGAAGAAATATGTTAGATTTGTAATATTACTATTTTATTTTAAAATTATAAAGTGTCATTTTCTCATCGACCAATTTAACATTTAGTAATTTCTTATTTTTCGCGTGAAAGCATATTTCATTTTATGCTGAAAACAATAAATAAATACATCTCGTAAACTTTTTTTGGCAACAATTAAAAATTTAAATGGCTTATATTAAGTCAATATAAGTCAATAAGTTTATTATTTTCATATTTTAATTAATTTTAAAGATATTTTCAATTTTTTTTTTCCTAAACCATCCCTGACCTATAAGGAAAAAAACAAAAAAAGAATGATCGAAATCGGTCAAGCCGTTTACGATTTTATAAATAACATACAGACAAACATTCATTTTTATATATATAGACATACATTAGTTAATTTTAAAAAATCTAATTGTCCGATCGATAAGCTGTTTAATCCGTTGGATTCACAAAAATTGCATCTTTCATTTGGTATCTTATTTGTAACGATACGACTGATATTTCTAATTTTTTTAATTTACTTTCCTCATTTTAAATACATGTAATTTTTATTGTTCACGTTTTTTTTTTTTTTTTTTTTTTTTTTTTTTTCACGTCGAAAAAATAATGATAATTTTTTTGGCAACAATTAAATTAAGGAATAAAATTAAATATTTTAAATAAATGTAATTTTTATTGTTCACGTTTTTTTTACTTTTTTTCTGTCCAAAAAAGAATAATTTTTTTTGGCAACAATTAAATTAAGGATTAAAATTAAATGGCCAATTTATCAGTTATTAGAAGGTTTTTATCATCGTTTGAAATGAAATGTTTGTGTTTTCAATCGAATATAGAAGTTTGCCATTTTTTTCCCTAGAGTTTTGAAATTAAAAATTCAAATTTTGTCAATTTTACAACAAAAATAACTTAATATAACACATGGATATGATAACTAATACATATCTATACCTAAATATCGGAATTAAAATCGGGAAATAATTTTCCTCGATTTTAAATAATTTTTTACAAAAAATCCAATGGGCGTTTAACATAGGAAATATTTTTCTTGCATCCACGAACAGCCAGTAACGTCATCACTTCGCTTGCGTATTTCTTTCTATCTTTTCCTTGGCGAAAAATGTCCGATCTACTTCAGCATCAAAATTTTAAAAAATGTCCAGAATTAATATAATGCTGCCTTTAATATAATGCTGAATTAGCTTTTATGCCAAACGTGTTTCATCCGCCGTACTAAAAAAAAAAAAAAATAAATAAATAAATAAAAAAAAAAACCGAAATTTCTGCTTTTGGATGTCTAATTCATGAAATATGCCACCTTTTTGGAGGCGATCCGAAATATTGGGATCATTTCGCCAACATTTTACTTCATGTAACTGTAATTACAGAAATACGCAATTTTTATTTGATCAGTTATTACTGCGATGGTTACGGGAGGGGAAACAGTGACGAGTTGTTTAACTGCATATATATATATATATATATATTTTTTTTTTTTTGACAAAATAAAAAGTATTTTTTTATTTGCACCTTTTTTATTTATTTTTTATCTCTTATTGACAAAATGCAATATTTCTGTGTTTAATACATACAATGCAGAACTTGTTCAGCAATGATTAAACAAAATTATTTAATGGCTACTAATTACTGAAATAAGCCACTTTTTATTGAAATTTCATTGTTGTAACATGCAATTATTTTACCACTAATCGCTTTTTTTTTTTTTTTCCAACTAAAGCTGTTTATAAAAAAAAAAATAATAATAATAATAATTAATATATATAATGATCCTCATCTGTCATGAACGAATCCGGTTAGTACCGCTTCAAAACAGAAACTTTTGGCAGCCATTTTTTTTCCGTTTATTTAATTCAACTTAGGAAACATACATATCATTTTCATACATGTTTTGTATCGCACATATTCTTATTTCCTATAAAACCTTGAAAAACTATTCAATTGTAATGTTTAAATCTCTAAATTAAGTATAACGGATCACTGGCTATTATAAACATGAACCTATAAATAGAATTATGTAACTTCATGATTATAAACAAAGCAAGACCAAATAAAAACAAACCAAAACTGTTGCCATTCAGAAAATACAAATTCCAAATGGACAACTTTTTAATTCCGAATGAACGACTCTTTGACTGTTTCATTAAAAAACGCTTAAAATATTTCTAAAACATATTAAAGCCTTAAAAATCTTAAAATATTTGTAAAAACGCATTAAAGCCTTTAAATATTTTTATCAAACTTTATTATTTGTTTACATTGTAAGGTATGATTGGCGCCGAGTTTAGTACGTAAATGCCGCCAGTTGATTTTAGTTTTGAAATTAGTGTAAAATGATAGTTGGGATAGAATGTTTGGTTGGGCAAGTAAAAGTCACCAGTTGAAATGAGTATTGAAATTAGAGTAGTCTAATGTGATAATGTCGAGTCAAGGTAAAATGTTCGGTTGAGAATGAGAAAGTCCCTAGCTGGATCCTGGATATTTTGGCGATGTTGAGGGTGAGATAGCTGGTTGGAGGTATCGAGTAGAGGTGAATTTGGGTTAGCATGGAGTGTCTGTAGTTATTGGATAGTTAGTTAGAAAATTTGAAAACCGGATCTACGATAGTCTTAAAAAAAAGTATTTTGGTAAAATGAAGTGAATCGTTTTTTCTTATTATGAGGACTTTAAATAGGCAAGCGAAGTGATGACGTCACTGGCAGGTTCGTGGATACAAGAAAAATATTTCCTATATTAAACGCCCAATGGATTTTTCGTAAAAAATTATTAAAAATCGAGGGAAATTATTTCCCGAATTTAATCCCCATATTTAGATTTAGATATGTATTAGTTATCATGTGCATGCATTAGATTAAGTTGTTTTTGTTCTAAAATTGATAAAATTTGAATTTTAAATTTCAAAACTTTAAATTTCAAAAAACTTCCATATTCCATTGAAAACATAAACATTTCATTTCAAAGGATGATATTACACAATAAATATCCAACTAATATACTAATTAAAAGGAAAATGATAAATATTCTATTATAATTTGAAGTGAAATTTGTTTTCAAATGTCTAAATAAAGTATCTGATATAAAATACTAATATGTTGCAGCGGAATAGATTTGATATCGGTCATCCTTGGCAGTAAAAAAATATATATATATATATCGCTAAATTATCTGGCGAATATAATTTAATTCCTTTCAAAAATCATGGTTATTTTAAAAATTTATATTAAGAGAGTAAGGAATAATATGAAACAATATTTCGCACAACACAAATTACGAAAATATACATCTGGCATGTATATTTTCGTAGTACGTTTTTGATCGCCAAATACAAAAACGCCAAGGACAACAGAGTTTTGAAATTTAAAATTAAAATTTTGTCAATTTGACAGCAAAATAACTCAATCTAACATATGCACATGATAACTAATACATATATATACCCAAACATGGGGATTAAAATCGGGAAATAATTTTCCTCGATTTTTAATAATTTTTTACAAAAACTCCAATGGGCGATTAACATAGGAAATCATTTTCTTACATACATGGACGGTCAGTGACGTCACACTTCGCTTGCGTATAGAGCACTTAATGGAACACTGGGATGTGTTGTTGCTGTTATGTTGTCGGGCCTATATTTTTTGTCAACCAGCAGTTTTTTTATTGTCATTCATATTTGTTGATCGGGTAAAATTTTTTAAGTGAAAACTTCTTTAGGCGCGTTGAGCACTTTTGGGTTAATATAAATCATTGAACTCCCATCATCGTCAGCTAACGCTTTCCATTTGAAGTGAAAACTTTTGGGTGAAGAAAAATCATTGAATTCGCGTCATCGTCAGCAAACGCTTTCCATCCTTGTATGATACAAATAATGTATCACACAATTAACTTGCTAATGTGATGTGTTAATAATTATATACTGTATATTGTTTTAAAATCTGGTGCGGCGTTATACGACTTCTCTCATCTCCGGGCACTGTCTCTATTGCAGTTAGACCTCACAAAACAGTGAGAAAGCCCAAAGCTGTCATTTTTCTCACATTTTTACAATCTGGTGCGGCTCTACACGACTTCTCTCATCTCCGGACACTGTCTCTTAAAGATTGCAGCCGGAAACGTTGCAGTTAGACCTCACAAAACAGTGAGAAAGGACAAAGCCGCCATTTTTCTCACGTTTTTACAATCTGGTGCGGCTCTACACGA
The DNA here is from genome assembly GCA_963930645.1 of Salticus scenicus. NCBI lineage: Eukaryota > Metazoa > Arthropoda > Arachnida > Araneae > Salticidae > Salticus > Salticus scenicus. The sequence continues at coordinate 25,478,016 of OZ005660.1, forward strand.
CTTCTCTCATCTCCGGACACTGTCTCTTAAAGATTGCAGCCGGAAACGTTGCAGTTAGGCCTCACAGAACCGTGAGAAAGACCAAAGCCTCCATTTTTCTCACGTTTTTACAATTTGGTGCGGCTCTACACGACTTCTCTCATCTCCGGACACTGTCTCTATTACAGTTAGACCTCACAAAACCGTGAGGAAGGCCAAAGCCGCCATTTTTCTCATGTTTTTACAATCTGGTGCGGCTCAACACGACTTCACTTAACTCCGGACACTGTCTCTTAACGATTGCATCCGGAATCGTTGCAATTAGACTTCACAGAACCATATGAGAAACACCAAAGCCGCCATTTTTCTCACGTTTTTAAAATCTGGTGCGGTTCTACACGACTTCTGCAGAGCTTCCAACCTAATCCGGCAAATTGTTAGTACCGCCCCTTTTTCTTCACCACTTAATTTTTAGAGTATTTTTCTTCTTAATTCATTGTAGATACATTTGAAGAGAATTTCTCTAAAAATTAAGTGGTGTAGAAAAAGAGGCGGTACTAACAATTTGCCGGATTAGGTTGGCAGCTCTGCTTCTCTCATCTCCGGACACTGTCTCTTAAAGATTGCAGCCGGAAACGTTGCAATTAGACCTCACAGAACCGTGATAAAAGCCAAAGCCTTCATTTTTCTCACGTTTTTACAATCTGGTGCGGCTCTACACGACTTCTCTCATCTCCGGACACTGTCTCTTAAAGATTGCAGCCGGAAACGTTCCAGTTAGACCTCACAAAACCATGATAAAGGCCAAAGTTGCAATTTTTCTCACGTTTTTACGATCTGGTGTGGCTCTACACGACTTCTCTCATCTCTGGACACTGTCTCTATTACAGTTAGACCTCACAAAGAACGAAAATTATAAAATATCGAAACACATTTGATTTATAAACAAAAAATTGAAAATACATTTAAATGATCACGTGGTAACCATCATGATCTAAACATCGTTTTGAAGATTTATCGTTCACATTCCGTCATTTTTGACGGGTTATATACTAGTAATAATAATAATAATAATTACTTCACCGAAAAAAAAATAATTAAAGGGGACTAATGTGCAAGTTGTACCTGACTGGACTAAAGTGAAAGTTGTACCTCAAGGGACTAATGTGAAATTTGTACCTCACGGGACTAATGTGCAAGTTGCACCGAACGAACAAACTATTTCTTTCAACGAAAATGCCTACTAACCCTGGACGATAGGTCTAATATATCGTATCATATTATGTATCGTACTTATCGTAATATAACTCAATACTTATTTCGCTTCCTTCTTCGACTCGTTTTAATACGCATTTTTTATTTGCATGAGCAGCCCCCGAAAAACAAAAACATTAAATCATTAATTTCATTTTTTTACTTATTTTTATTTCATATTATTTCACGCGCACTTTTTATTTCTTATTCAAAATTATTAAAAAAAAACTTTTTCGATATCGCTTGTAACGATACTGATTATTATTAATTTTCTTTTATTTTTCTTTCAATAATAATAATAATAATAATAATAATAAAAAAGATTTTGATGAAATTCTGGCAAAAGCAGAATTTAGTTTAGGACGGAGGACTATTAGTTTTTTTTTTTTTTTTTTTTTTTTTTTTTTTCAAATTATAACATCGCTTTCAAATTATTCAATTATATTTTAGATAAATTTTAGATTTCGACAAATGTCCAACCATCGAAATCGACAACGCAAAAATCCCAGATTAAGACTAATAGGCCCTCAGTCCTAAAAAAAAAAAAAAAAATCTGAAGTTAAGGTATATAAAAAAATGCTATGAAATAAAATTCAGAAGAAATATGTTAGATTTGTAATATTACTATTTTATTTTAAAAGTATAAAGTGTCATTTTCTCATCGACCAATTTAACATTTAGTAATTTTTTTATTTTTCGCGTGAAAGCATATTTCATTTTATGTTGAAAATAAATAAATAAAAATATCTCGTACACTTTTTTTTGGCAACAATTAAAAATTTAAATGGTTTATATTAAGTCAATTACCAGTTTATTATTTTCATATTTCAATTAATTTCAAAAAATCTAATCAAATTTCCGGTATAAATAGTAGCCTATGTTCTATTCTAGACTATTCTCTATCTCTGTACCAAATTTCATCCAGATCCGTTAAGCCGTTGTGGCGTGATTGAGTAACAAACATCCATCCATCCATCCAAACTTTCGCATTTATATATTAGTATAGATTAGTGCTACGCTAGACACTGTTAAAAATTTCAAGAGAAAACTCTGTGTAATCAATTATCTTAAGTCTTACTTAAAATTACAGAGAAAAATAAAGGGAGACGTTAAAAAACTTATTATACATTCATTTTAATAGCTAATATTAATTTAATTAATTATTGGTGAGAATATATTTCGGACTTGGAATTTTTTTCTAAAGTAGAAACGGTCATTTTTAATTTTAATTCAAAAATTAAATAATAAAATTAGGTAAAAATACAGAATAAAAATTGAGAATCTTGATTATTCACTTTTAACTAAAAATTACTGTAAATTTACAGAGACTCTGGATAAATATTTACATTAAATTTACAGAAATTTTGAACAGTGTAGTCAATTGGCGAAGGCCTGGGATACATCCTTTAAAGTGGTCCGGAGACATACCATCACAATTTGTATCCTCCACTGCATGGGATGGCTCCCCCGCTTCACTGATTTCAGTTAGTGAATTTGTGTATGTGTGAATGTGTGTGTTTCATTAGATATGTTTCATTAGATTTCTTTATTAGTTACAGTTAGATTTCGATGCATGTTTCCTCATATCATCTGTTAACTAGCGAACACCTGTCATGACGTCAGATGTGACGTAACTGTATTACGTAATCAACAGCGCATCTTCGCTTCTCTGAGAGAGAGAGGTTTATATGAGTCTGTACGAGAAAGCTTTGCTAAGCGTGCGGTAAGAAATGCCCGCATTATGTTATTCTACTTTTCTATATTATTAAATGTTGTGATTGTTCAAAAGACTCTGCTTTTCACTCTGCGGACCCATTTAAACCAACAATGGTTATGGGCCCAGAGACACGCATCTTACTGCGGACTTTTTAAAAATTTAAATTAACATTCGCTAAAACGAAAGTGCGACTTACTGTTATGCCTAAGGGCTGAAATCGAAAGTATTTTTGATTCTATTTTTATAAAGAAGCTACTATAGCTGATTAAATATGTCGCAAATATTAAATATAGAAAAGTTATCCAAAAACAATTTTGACACGTGGAAGCTTCAGATAGAAGCTGTTTTAATCAAGAATGATCACTGGATTTATGCTAACGGAACGAAAATTAAGCCCGATGAAGGCGCCGAAGACGAAGAAAAATGGCTCGAAATTGACCGTAAAGCTAGAGCCGATTTAATCCTAGCAATTACCCCAAGTGAGTTGTGTCATATTAAACATTGTACCACCTCAAATGAAGTATGGAATAAATTAAAAGAAGTTTACGAATCGAGAGGACCGGCAAAGAAAGCCACCCTATTGAAGCAGCTACTCTTTAAGAAAATGTCTGATAGTGAAAATATGTCCGATCACCTAAATATTTTCTTTGATATAGTGGACAAGCTAAAAGAAATGGACATTCAAGTAGCCGAAGATCTATTATCAATTTTGCTCTTATACAGTATTCCTGACAGCTATGAAAATTTCAGGTGCGCCATAGAAGCAAGAGATGAATTGCCGCAGCCTGAAGCTTTAAAAATTAAAATGATGGAAGAATATGAGTCAAGAAAAAATAAAAAGCATCAAGAATCATCAAATACGTATTTTACAACTCACAAGAAAAATCTTCCTGAAAAGAACAAAAGAGAAATCTTAAAGCCTGTGCAGAACAAGAACACGTATGGCGAAAGAAATTATGCAATCTTCAAATGCAATTACTGTTCAAAAGTAGGGCATAAAGCCTCAGAATGCAGAAAGAAGATCTCAGACAGAAAATTCACTTCATCGAATAAATACAAAGATAGATCTTTTATGGTTGAAGATAGTACAGAGTTCACGATGGCAGCCAGTAACTCTTTCCAAGAACATTCCGAGTGGTGTCTCGACAGCGGATCGACATCACATATGGCTCATGACAAGAATTTGTTTACAGATTTCGAACCTAGAATTGGATCATTTATAAAATTAGCTGTAGATGAAACAGCGGAGATCACAGGTGTTGGAACAGTCAAATTAAAAGTTCCCGGTAATCACGGTGTAACCAATTTAAAGTTAACAAATGTTTTGTGCGTTCCAAAATTGAAATGCAATTTAATGTCTATGTCAAAAGCTACTGCAAACAACTGCCGAGTTATATTTACCGAAAAAGGTGCAAAAATTACGGAGCAGGACGGCTCTCTGATTATAAGTGCTACGAGAAAAGGTGATTTATATTTTTTTCAGCCGCAGGTGGATATAGCTGCATCAACTCAGGTAAGCAACTTCCATAAATGGCATTTAAAATTAGGACATTTAAATGAAAAAGATTTAAAATTATTAAAATCTGAAAATATGTTAAGAGATTTAAATTGTAATGAAAAAGATTCTTTAAAAGATTGTAAAGTATGCATTCAGTCTAAACAAACTGTGAAACCATTTTGTAAAGAAAACACATTTCATAGTAAGGAATTATTAGAAGTAGTTTATTCTGATTTATGTGGCCCTATAAATGTTAAATCCCATGGCGGATCACGTTACTTTATTACTTTTTTGGATGATAAATCTCGTTACATTGAAGTAAATTTTCTAAAAACAAAAGATGAAGCTAAGTACGCGTTCCGGAGATATAAAGCAGCAGTCGAAAATCGATTAGGAAAAAAAATTAAAATACTGCATACTGATAATGGTTTAGAATATTGTGGCGAAGAATTCAATAAATATATTGAAGAATGCGGTATCAAACGCGAATATTCATGACCAATGACGCCTCAGCAAAATTCTAGAATTGAAAGACAAAATCGTACATTATGCGAAATGGCGAGGTGTTTATTAATGCAATCAAACCTTCCAAATACATTCTGGGCTGAAGCAGTAAATTGCGCTGCATATATTAGAAACAGGTGTCCAACTAAAGGAATTAAAGAAAATAAAACACCTTTCGAATTGTTTTTCGGTTATAAACCAACTGTTAACTATTTTAAAATTTTCGGACAGAAATGTTTTGTTCTAAATAAAAAATCAAAAGGGAAGTTTGAAGCTAGGTCACACGAACATATATTCGTTGGCTATTCAAATGAATCACGCGCTTACAGATTATGGAATAAGGATACCAGAAAAATTGTCATAAGTCGTTCGATTTATAGACGAATTTGAAATAAATGATTCAGCCACTACTGATCAATTAGAATTAATTTTTCCGTCTGAGAATAAATGCAATGATTGTAATATTAAAAATGAAACTCCTATCCCTACTCAAACCGCAGACATCCACAGGGGGGAAAACAGCGGATCGATTTCCTATCCCCCTGAATTCAACGGAGAAAGTTTCTCTTTTTGGAAAGGGGGGGAAGCGAGCCACTCACTTTCTGAAGGGGGGAACGTAGAAGATGTGAGTGGAGGGGAGGAGAGTGCTCACGGTAAATGTAAACAAGAGGAAGGGATAAACAATCCTCCTTTTAAACGCGGTCCAGGCCGACCTAAAAAAATTAAAAGTTGGAACTTTCAAAAGTCTCATAAGGAGTGTATTACAGATACAAAATATAAAGATGAAACTTCTCAGTTAGCTGATAACTCAGTTAGCTGATAACTCATTTAATGAAATTAATCCCAGCGTAATCGACGCGCTAAATGGATATTATGCTAAAAATTGGGAGAACGCGATGAAATTAGAATATGATTCTTTAGTTAAGCAAAACGCTTCGGAAATTGTAGATAGACCAAAAGATAAAAAAGTAATTGGGTGTAAATGGGTTTTAAAAACAAAATTCAAACCAGATGGTCAAATTGAAAAATTTAAGGCCAGATTGGTTGCCAAAGGGTGTTCACAGAAACAAGGTATAGATTTTGAGGAAAATTTTTCACCAGTAACCAGATTAAGTTCTATAAGAACTGCAATCGCGTATGCTATTCAGAATGGTTTCACAGCATACCAGTTAGATTTCATTATGGCATATGTTAATGGTGATATACATGAAGAAATTTTTATGGAGCTTCCTGAATTTTTTGAAAATGATATACACGAAAATAAAGTGTGTTTATTAAAAAAATCTTTGTATGGCCTTAAGCAGTCAGGAAGACAGTGGTTTAAGAAATTAGATGAGAAATTGAGAAAAATGAAATTTAACCCTTTGAATTCCGACAAATGTGTCTATTACTCAAAATATCCTTTTGATGCTATTATAATCGTCTATAGTCGACGATTTAATTTGTCTGACTAAAAGTGAAGAGCACTATTTTGATATAAGAAATAAATTAGCAGAATCTTTCAAAATGAAAGATATGGGCCTTCTGCATTATTGCTTAGGCATTGAATTTAATCAAGATAGGGACAGCATCACTATAACACAAAAGAAATACATTGAAGATTTACTAAATAAATTTAATATGGAAGATTCTAGAGTGGTGAATACACCTTTAGATAACAGTGTAAAATTAACTAAACAAATGTGTCCAAATACAGAAGAAGAGAAATCATACATGTCAAAAATTCCTTATAGACAATTAATTGGTTCTCTTATGTATTTATCGGTTGCTACCAGACCAGATATCACCCATGCTGTAAATTATTTAAGTCAGTTTAATAACAATCCAGGAAAACTTCGCTGGATAGCTGCTAAAAGAATACTAATGTATCTCAATGGCACTAGAAATTTAGGAATTGTGTATTACAGAGACGATAAACCATTGACAGCATTTGTTGATGCCGATTGGGCATCGGATATAAATGATAGAAAATCATATACAGGATATGTCTTTAAATATGCCGGTGGACCTATTTCTTGGGAATCTAGAAAGCAGCGAACCGTTGCTCTATCCACAACAGAATCTGAATATATGTCTCTGTCCGAATCCGCAAAAGAGACAATTCATGTTGGAAATTTCTTAAAAGAACTGGATCCTGAAATTGTATCAAGTCCGACTGCAATCATGTGCGACAATCAATCCGCACAGAGATTAGTAAAAAATCCTGTTTATCACAATCGCTCTAAGCACATTGACATTCGTCATCATTTTGTGCGAGAAGTTTACAATAATAAACTAATAGACATTAAATATATTTCATCAGATGAACAACCTGCAGATATTTTAACAAAAAGTTTAAATGCATATAAACATGAAAAATGTTGTGATATGATAGGACTTAATACTCAAGACTGATGAACTTAAAAAAATATATTTAAACTGTGTTTTCATTAAGAAATTAACTGCTTATATTTTACGTATTTTATTTTATTATATTAACCATAATTATTTGCTTATAATTCTATTTCTTTACTAACACTTTTCTTATTTTAAGTAACTCTTGCATAAAAATAATTTTCTGTAATTTTTAATCTGCTATTATAATGCATAAATATGTTTTATTTTCGAAACATTTATTGAATAAGGGGGAAATGTTAGATTTCAATGCATGTTTCCTCATATCATCTGTTAACTAGCGAACACCTGTCATGACGTCAGATGTGACGTAACTGTATTACGTAATCAACAGCGCATCTTCGCTTCTCTGAGAGAGAGAGGTTTATATGAGTCTGTACGAGAAAGCTTTGCTAAGCGTGCGACAAGAAATGCCCGCATTATGTTATTCTACTTTTCTATATTATTAAATGTTGTGATTGTTCAAAAGACTCTGCTTTTCACTCTGCGAACCCATTTAAACCAACAGTTACTTTGTTAGTTAATTATACGAATATATAAAAAAGTAATTTTAGATACTGAACTCAGCTTTATACTTTATTTAATATTGAATAAGTATTTAATATATAGTGAATATATTTCGGGTTTGAAACTTAAGCACGTTTTTCTATACACGAGTAATTAAGAAAAATAACTAACAAGGAAAACAATACAAACTAATTAAAATAAGACGAGTTCTGAATTATTAAATAACCATTGGAAATGATGATTCCACTTGTAATAGAAAAGGTAGGTGATGAACGGGATGACATAAAATTAGACGTAGAAGCGATTCTCTAGCATTGCTAGATTGAATACCATGGGCTCTATTCCCACCTGACGTCAGAGGTCACATGATAGAGGAAAAACAAATAGCAGACGAAGTCTTGTTTATGTATAGCGATTGCTGAAATACCATAATTTCTATTCTTATTTTTGATCAATTGTATTTAATCTGTGTTATTTTTTTTATACATCATCATTTTTAATCTATTTTATGACATTATTCATCATCTTTTATTTGCTGTATACATTTACAATCACCATTTAGTTTATATTTGTTATTGATGTTCATGAAGAACATGTTAAATACTCTGATTTTTGGTACATAAATCAGTGACTGTGCAATATCTTACTGCGTAAATCTATTTAGACCAGTAACTAAGTTAATTAACTTGTTGTAACACCTTTATGCAATTAAATTAAATGAAAACATTTTAAAATTTCAAATTCTAATCCATAAACATTCCGCAAGAACAAGCTAGATCAGTTAATGTAACAGTTACACTAGAACATACGAAAATCGGTTCTTACAGTTGAAAATAAATCTTATATATATATAAATGTGAATGTCCGTGAATTTATTTGACTGAGTTTCACGCCAAAACTGCTCGACGGATTTCGATGAAATTTGTAATGGAGATAGCTTATACCCTAACTTAAAAAGTTGGCTACCTTTTATCCCAAAAACAAATTTGTTTTTGCGATTTTTATGCATAAAATAGCAATTTTGTAAGCTAATAATAGCAAAAAATTAGCCATTTAAATTTATCCATAATTTAATTGTTGCCAAAAAAAAATATATATATATATATTTATTTTTTTCAACAGGAAAATAAAGGAGTGGATCAAGACAGCACATTTGCTCCTTTAAAATAGACATCTAAATTTTTAATTGTTGCCTTTAATTTTTTCAACCATAATATAGAATATGCTTTCACGTTAAAAAAAATAAATAAATATATAAAATATCAAATTTGTTCATGCGTGTACTTACGGATAATACGTAAGTATCGTAATTTCGTGCACTTTTGCGATTCAAACATATAAAGGTAGGGGTATCCATTTTTTTTTTTTTTTTCCTTTTTTTGGGGGGCGGGGGGGAGTTGTGTGCGCAATAGTGATTTCAGCGAAAAAAAGTTACATGCGTTTTCAGATTCATGCACAGCGAGACAGGGGTGTCCAGTGATGTTCTTTGGTTTTCATGTGAGCGAAGCGAACATACGTGCTTGATAGTGATGGCTTCGAAAACGAGTTACATGCGTTCTCAGATTCATGCACAGCGAGGTTGGGGTGTCCAGTGATGTTTTTTTTGGTTTTCATGTGAGCGAAGCGAACATACGTGCGTGATAGTGATGGCTTCGAAAACGAGTTACATGCGTTCTCAGATTCATGCACAGCGAGGTTGGGGTGTCCAGTGATGTTTTTTTTTTGTTGTTTGTTTTCATGTGAGCGAAGCGAACATACGTGCGTGATAGTGATGGCTTCGAAAACGAGTTACATGCGCTCTCAGATTCATGCACAGCGAGGTAGGGGGTGTCCAGTGATATATATATATATATATATATATATGTGTGTGCGCGAAGCGTATATACGTGCATGATACAACACAAGTTTACGTGTTTTCCAATTACATCTTTCGTTTTCTGTTTCCTTACTTTTAGTGGAAGGGTCTAAATTCATAACGGGGGGTTTCAGGTAGCAGGAAGCTTTCTTACAAAAGAAAATATCTAATCAGCATTTTAAAGCATTAGAATGTCAAAAGAAAATATTAATATTTTATTTTTTATTTTATTTATTTTACTTTTTTCAAGTGAAAGTATATTTTATATTATGGTTGAAAAAATTAAAATAAAGGCAACAATTAAAAATTTAGATGTCTATTTCAAAGGAGCAAATGTGCTGTCTCGATCCACTCCTGAAAATAAATACATTTATCTAAAAGTGAACGATAAAAAATTATAAAAAAAAAAAATTATGCATCTCACAAAAATTGACGTCATTTTTAATTAAAAATTTCTTTTACACATTGATAAAGTGCTAATACGCAAGCGAAGTGATGACGTCACTGGCCGTTTGTGGATTCAAGAAAAATATGTCCTATGTTAAACGCCCATTGGATTTTTTGTAAAAAATTATTAAAAATCGAGGAAAATTATTTCCCGATTTTAATCCCCATATTTAGGTATAGATATGTATTAGTTATCATGTCCATGCGTTAGATTAAGTTATTTTTGTTGCAAAATTGACAAAATTTGAATTTTTAATATCAAAACTCTAGGGAAAAAAAATGGCAAACTTCTATATTCGATTGAAAACACAAACATTTCATTTCAAAGGATGATATTTACACAATAAATATCCAACTAATACACTAATTAAAAGGAAAATGATAAATATTCTATCATAATTTGAAGTCAAATTTCTTTCCAAATGTCTAAATAAAGTATCTGATATAAGATACGATATTGCAGCGGAATAGATTTGATATCGGTCATCCTTAGCAGAAAAAAAAAAAAAAAAATATCGACAAATTATTTGGCGAACATAATTTAATTCCTTTCAAAAATCATGGTTATTTTAACAACTTAGATTAAGAGAGTAATGAATAATATGAAACAATATTTCGTACAATGCATATTACGAAAATATACATCTGGCATACATATTTTCGTATTACGTTTTTGATCACCAAATACAATAAGCGCCAAGAGCGACAGAGTTTTGAAATTTAAAATTAATTTTTTGTCAATATGACAGCAAAATAACTCAATCTAACACATGCACATGATAACTAATCTATACTAAAATTATAAATGCGAAATTTTGGATGGATGTTTGTTACTCAATCACGCCACAACGGCTAAACGGATCTGGATGAAATTTTGTACAGAGATAGATAATAGTCTGGAATAAGACATAGGCTACTATTTATACCGGAAAATTTATACCTTCTATATAATATAAATATTTCTTCTATAATAAAATTTTAAAATAATTTGTTTTAATTTCTAATTGTTGCCAAAGAATATTTCACGCGAATAATAATAAAAAAAAATAATAAATATTAAATTTGCTTAGGCACATGACAACATAACGTCATTATCAAAATTAAATAATAAGAAAATGAAAGCTAATTCAGATCTGTATTAAAGAGCTTTATTAGTTGATAATCCTGGGTATATTTTTAATTTTAATACTGAAGTAGATAGGACATTTTTCGCCAAGGACTCTATTTTTGTGACAACAACCTTAAGCCAAGTAGTCCATAAAAAATATAAACAAATCTGTACATATAAAAGAGTAAACTCAATGATTCACTGACTCAACAGTGCCATGACGATTCTGTGGGAAAGAGGGTCACAAATTTTAGTGACCAGGTTGGATTTCGGAGCCTGACCCCCAACTAAGGCGGAATTTTGCAAAATACCCCCCCCCCCCCGTCTCCTTTGGGGGCAGAAGGCTTAACTCGGCTCCAAATTACTTAACGGTGAAGAAATTGCAGATGGAAAGACGAGACTTCAGTACAAAAAAATTATTTTCTGCGATTTTGGAATTTTGGATTTTTAAGGGGGGAGGGAAGGGAAAAGATTTTGGAAGAAGGGTACTCAACACACGAGGAAATCGAACTGAACACACACTACAAAGGGATTTTATGAAATTCCACCCTACCGCCCTTTGGAGAATGGGGGGGCAAAAACATGTATTCATGCGTAACGCTGCACTAAATTATCTAAGGTTGGACATTTTTTATGTAAGGGACGATTATATGTATCTAACTCATAGTATGAAGAGATTTTGCGAAATTCACTCCTCCTTCCCTCCTTTAAGAACGGGAGGAGAGATTAAAAAAAAAAAAAGTTTTAAAGCATAGCTCAGCTTTAAATAATTTCATGATCTCAATTTTTTGATGTGTCGGTCAGGTATGTGTATGCAACATGAAATATAAAGTAATTTTGGAAATTTACCCCCCCCCCCCCCTCCTTCCTCTTGGGGCGGGCGGGGCAAAAACCACATTTTGAAGCTTAAATCCGTCCAAATTACCTAAGAATGGCGAATTTTGGTGTGTGGATGTTAATTAAGTGTGCGAAATATGCACTTTGATGAGATTTTGTAGAACTTTCAACTGTAACCGCGAGGGAGGGGGAGTAAAAAGCAGGTAAGGGACTGCCGAAGGCATTGGGCAACTTAAAATTAGATTTTGAAGGATTTCAATGATTTTTTTGATTTTTTTTTTAAAGATATTTTTTTATTATCAATGATATGCTGTTTTGGGGATTCATTTCAATATAATGACCAGCGAAGCGGGCAAAGCCTGCTAGTAAACACATAAAGTGTTTTTAAAATATTATTAAATTTACAAATACAACTAATTTACTGTTTACAAATGCACAATATTACTTTTATTTTATTTTATATTAAATATTAACATTTTTGTTCTTAAGAACAATATTTGATTGAATTCGATTCTCAGAATTCGATTATTCGTTTTCCTCTATCACATGATTGAGCAGACGGAACTGGGAAGAGTCCATTATTTTTAAAATTTGAAATGATTCAATATTTTTCTTCAGCTTGTCATTTAATACAAATCATAATCACTATTTTTCTTCGATTTAACAGGCATCACAGGAAATAAAAATCCCGATATGCCCTGAAACTTGAACAGAAAAGAAAAGAACAGAATTTTTTTTCAGTATATAGAAAGTATTTTTCTATACGACTGCGGAGATATTTAATAGTTCAATTTAGAAAGATTTTTAATCATATATGGACAGATTTCACTGCACATTACTGGATATTTAATATACAGCTCAGTGCATGACTGGAAATCAACTGATCTAAGGTTCTATATGGTGTGTAGTTACTATGAAACAAATCCGTACTTACTATATATTCCATCTCATATTCAAAATCTTTTGCTAGCTTGAGAATAGCTTGTATTTTGTGTCCGAAAGCTTTTTTATTAGACAGTTCACTTTTACTCAAACTTGCAATGAAGTCAGGCATAATCGATGTCTTTAGCTCAAGTTTTGAATCTTTTCCGTTTTCTTCTAAAGCGACTTTGAAATTCGAAGATCGTTCTTTATTGTTATCTGTAAAGTATAAGAAAAATGAAAAATAGTACTTTCAATAACAAAGAGGTATTTGCACATAAGAAATCTGTTGTTTCTATTAAATTTGTTTCCTTAACGACCCTCTTCATTTACCGTCGCCGGTAGCTCGAGCCAATGTTATTCTATGGGGAAATTTTCTTTACAAATAACTTAATAACTAATACATATTTTTAAATTTTGTTTTTACATTCAGAAAATTCCCAACTGTAAAATTGACGGACCATTTTTAAAAATGTATTTTTTTAATTTTTAATATTTTATTTTGAAATTGTAAAATGAAAAAATTTCACATATTGAAAATTCGTATTTTGCAGCTTTAAAATAAAATATAAAAAAATTTAAAAATTAGTTTTTTAAAAAATTCCGTCAATTTTACAGCTGGGAAGTTTCAGAATGTGAAAACAGTATTTAAAAATATGTATTAGTTAATAAGTTATTTGTAAAGAAACATTTCCCATATAATAACATTTGCTTCGGCTTCCGGCGGCTGTGAGTGAAGAGGGCCCTTAAGGAAAATTTTTTTTAAACAAAAATAATTAATTTAATATGTCACCAAGAGATTGCGCTACACTAAAATGGAAAAAAAGTGTAAAACTCTCAGGCAGGTATAAAAAGTTTCTTTAATCATAAATAGTTGCAGAATATTTATTTTTGTGCAATCTACTATTATACTCCAATATACACTGTTATGCAAAAATTACTGATGAATTTTTTTTTTTTTTTTTTTGTGTGTGTGTGTGTGTGTGTGTGTGTAATGTCATACAGGAGTGTTTCACATCGACCACAAATTATACCATGAAATCTCCATAATTTAGGATATGGGACTAGTGAGAAGAATTATTCAAATAAGAGAACGCCACCGCTGTCGTTCATTCATGTCCCTGAAGGATGCTATCATAATGATAGACAAACTCTTCTCCAGATATTCCAAGGAGAGTCAGTGTCGTCAGTGGCTAGTGTCATTTATTGTACAGTCGGCTGCAAAATTATTCGAGCACAAGCAATAATCCTTGCCAAAAAAAAAGTACACTTACTACAGCTTTGTTAAATAAATCCTTGTCGAGTCATGTTCTTAATCAGTCTAAGAACATGATTCGACAAGGATTTACTTAGCGAAACAGTCTTAAGTGTACTTTTTAAATATAGGAATTATTGGCTAGTGCTCGAATAATTTTGCAGCCGACTGTATGAAGCTTCTCATGCCTCATGTACATTTGTTGAAAAGGAGATGCTACGGATCCGAGCATCCTCTTTATGGCCGACAACGCTGCAGTACATTGTGCAGCAGTAGTCGTAAAGTTTTTGAAATGGGAAGATATGTAACGAATAGGTTGAACTAGGGTGCCTCGATAAGATAGGTTGAACTGTAAATACCTCGGATATATAAATTTCATAGACCAGATGTGAAAACTATTTTTCACTAAGCGGCCTTCAATAATGATTCCGCAGCTGTTATAAGCGTTAGATGAGGTGTGAACCGCAACGTTTCAACAGATTCTTGAAAACATAGTTTCTTAGCATGAACCAACATTGCAATTCCTGCACAATTAAGGATATAAAGGTTAATTTTCTGAGCAAAAACATTTGTAACATGAGTGTTTCTCTTTTTTGGCCAGTTATGCTCGTACATACGTTTTTAATAAAGTGTGTTTATATTCCTTTGATCATTGTTTAGGTGGTTTTCCCACTGGAGGAGAACTTATAGTGTGATTTGGATCAGTGTGTAACTCTTTTCGTATTATATTACAATCGAAAAATCTGTCTAGTTTTTAATTTTCGTACACCAGTGTTGGTTTTCTTTATATCTCAAATCATATTTGAATGCATTAACTCCTATTTAGTAACAGTGATTGTGAAAGAAAATTGATTATTACATGCACATAATAGAAATATGGTTATGAATACTACATTGCTAGACAATTTCTATGGGATAACTGGTTTTTACAACGTAGCGTTCATTCACTAGAACTAACCAATCATAGTAAAATTAAATGTTGAAAGCTTAGCAGAGCAGAACCTGTTATTTGCATAAAAGCAACACCACCTGTAATAATGCCTCCGAGCTGAGCTCTACGTCACGGAAGTTCGACCGATTTCTTCCAATCCCCACGATCCAACATGCATCATATGAAGTGTTGATTGGATAAAATCGGCTGACCTTCCATGACGTAGAGTTCAGCTCGGAGGCATTATTACAGGAGGTGTTGATAAAAGGCGGTGCACGAAATATTTTTGATCATGCAAAAGTTCACGCAGTTAGGTGTGTGACGAAGATAGCGCCCTATATGTTGTTGAACTTGATTTTGGGAAATTCCACGTGGTCTGGTCAATAAATAAACGAAAAATGTCTGTTAGACATCATTTGAGCGCTATGATCATGGAAAAACGGTTGGACATCTCGAAGAAGGTCAAAGTGTCGCTACGATAGTCACAACAATGGGAGTATCATGCTATTAAAGAAATCTGCAGGTGAGAATGCTATACGGAAGCATGACGATGGTTATAGAAGAAACACCGCACCTCAAGAGGATCGATATGTAACCCTAGAAGTGAAATAGAACAGAAATATCACTCCTAGGCATATAGCTAGAGACCTAACAGCCGCTATTGGTATATGTGTATCTGAAAGTATTTGAAAGAACAAATTTATCAGCGATTAAATAAAGCTGTTTTATACACACTTGTACCTGTTCGATTCATCCCACTTCAGCCACGCCATTGCCACGAAAGATTGTGTTGATGTAAGGAACATGTTATATTGGTTAAGGTCAACAACAGTAGTTTAGGGTAGGCTGACCAAATCAAAATACCTTTATAATAGAGAAGCGTTAAAAATTGGTACAATTATCCAATTACAGATGTATTTTTTCATTCCTGACAAATAAGGGCTAAAAATAAAGTATTATTGATTAATAATTTTCTTTCTATAATTTTTTAAAACTTAGAAAAATGCTTTCAAAATAAAGGGCGTCCCCATTTGTCCCCAGAAAATGGGGACATTTGGTCAGCTTAGTCTAGGGTGATATTCTCTGATGAATACCGCTTCACTCTAACAAAGAGGGAAACATTTGGACTGTTCAGGACATCTTCAACTGCTCAGACCACAAATACATTACCTACTCTTTAAACCCTCCCCCCAAATCCTACTCAAACAAAAGATTCCAAACTAAACGTGGTAACTTTAGCAAATTTTGTAAAACTCTCCTAAATTTCTCAGAACAGTTTACAGAACAAATAAATTTAATCTCTAATACACAGCAACTAGAACACTTTACCATTCTTTTAATTTCTTCAGTCCAATCAGCTGCAGCCTCTGCCTTTAAACTAAAAAAAACAGGACGTCAGCGCACCTTCAATTTTTGGTCTCCCCAGCTCAGATCCATGCGGAATCATCTCACTGCACTCAGACGGCAAACACAGTACATTAATCCTGATTCATTACCACAGCACAAACAAAAAATTAAACAGCTCGCAGCAACATATAAAAAACAAATTAACCAAACCAAACAGGCCGCATGGAAAAAATTCTGCACACAACAAACAAACCCATTTGGCGTAGCACAAAAATTTTACTCAAACAAATTCTTCACCCCTTCTGAGCTAAAACTTGAACGTCCTCCAGCTCACTCCTCCAAGAAAGACAACCTCGAGTACCTGACCTCCATTCTATTCCCACCGAGCAATCTCGACTCGGCTCAAAGTCTTAATTTCACAGCTCCACCTGACATACTTTTCTCTGAGGCAGAGGTCAGGTCGGCTCTTTTTAGTTTCAAAATTAAGAAGGCTCCTGGCCCAGACAATATAGACTTCAGAATTCTTAGAAATACCTACAACATTTTCCCGAACATCATCCATAAATGGTCAAACCTCTGCCTGCAACACCAATATTTCCCATTAACACTACGCAGAGGAGAAGTGGTGTACTTCTTAAAGCAAGGGAAGTTACCCTCTGAACCCTCATCTTATAGACCAATCTGCCTTTTGCCAACATTAGGAAAATTGCTAGAAAAATTAATAGTGATCAGATTAAATTATTATTTGGAATCCAACAACTTACTTCATCCCTCTCAATTTGGATTCAGAGGGGGCAGATCCTGTGAAAATGCATTGAAAGAAATACTAACCTCCTGCGCCGTTAACATACAGTCTGAAGAATACACCACTCTGATCTCACTCGACATCAAAGGAGCCTTCGATAATATTGAATGGCTACATATTCTAAATTCTCTTAGAGATCTTAACTGCCCGAGCAACTTGGCGGGAGTCATCCGTTCGTATCTATCTAATAGGAAAATCTCCATCAATTGGGGACCGGATACAAAAGACCTTCCTCAATCTAAAGGTTGTCCCCAGGGGTCTTGTTTGGGCCCGTTATTGTGGAACCTAATAGCAAACAACATACTAGTTGAAATGAATTCCAAAGGATTTAAAACTTTCGCATATGCGGATGACTTCTCCCTGGTTGTCTCTGGCAGAACGAGGATTGACCTGGAGAACCAGGCCCGGGAGGCTCTAAACCTTTTTAGTAATCTTCTCACCAAATTTAACCTGGAATTATCAACCTCAAAAACGCAAGCTTTGACGTTTTCGGAACCCCGCACTCTACAAAGGACCCCGGTGATGAGGATAGATGGCGTCAGTGTCAATCATGTACCTCATCTCAAAATATTAGGAATAACAATAGATAAACACTTTAACTGGCTAGAACACATAAAAGAACTTAAAATTAAAACTCTAAAAATTTTTCACAATTCTGCGAAAATGGTTAGCAAGAGGTGGGGTACATCAACAACTCTTCTTAAAATCTGGTATAACTCAATCATTGATAAAATTCTAACATATGGGGCTGGTATCTGGGGAGGGCATCTCACACAAACAGCAAAAACGAAAATTAACTCTGTTCAAAGAATGTTTTTACTCCAAATTTCGCGTGGCTATAAAACCATTTCAACAGACGCCCTCACAGTCATCACCGGGATCCCCCATGTACATCTCCAACTTAAATATGTTCACAATAAAACGAATATCTTACAACTTCAAAACTCAGATCTTTCAAATTTACTTCTTCCTGGCGTTAGAGTGCAACATCTCCTTCCCAACTGGCAAATCCACCCAGCTCAAGACATTGCCTCCTTACTCACTTCTTGTTCCAAAAATAGTTTTTCTCCTTCGGTTCCTATGGCGGCCTATACTGATGGTTCTAAAACGGAACACGGGGTCGCGGCTGCCTTCTGTGTTCTAAAAAACAATGAATGCATCCATCGGTGGGCATGCAGACTCGAAGATTATAATTCAGTCTTCCAAGCGGAACTTTTCGCAATAGAAAAGGCCCTGGAATGGATCATAGCCCAACATGATATCAATCAAAAATTCCATATCTTTAGCGATAGTCTATCGGGTCTGCAGGCCATAGTCCGTCATAGGGCCAGACACCCTCAAGTTATTAAAATAAAGCAACCCTTAAAAGATTTAAATTTCCTAATATCCCTGGCACACGTTTCTGCCCATAGGGGCGTGTTTGGTAATGAACTGGCAGACTCCTTAGCAAAGGGTGCAACGGAGAATAATAGTATAGATTATTCTCTTCCTGCACCTCCTTCGTACATTAAAAGTACACTGAAACTATCAATGCTTCGGGAATGGCAGGCCTGGTGGGAGGACTCAGAAAACGGAAGATATACCTTTTCCTTGATCCCGCATGCGACCGCAAATGATTGGTCACTCTCTCCTGAGTCTGCTGCCTTCCTATCCGGTCACGGGCCATTTCCAAAGTACCTACACAGATTCCACTGCCGACGCACGCCCCTATGCTCTTGCGGAGAGGAGGGCACACCTGAACATTACTACTACAGATGCCCTCTTACAAGTATATACCATATTAGAAATCCCTTGCCAAGACCCGAGGGCTGGCTGGAAAACATTGTTACGCGTCCTTCCCTCCTAAATAAATTGAAAAGAATATACTATCTTTTGATAGACATCTCAAATAGAACAAATTAATGGAGTTAAAATTTAATTTTTAATTTATATAATTTTTATTATTATTTTTTAGTTAAGTTTTTTACTGTATATGGTCTGAGTATGTGAATGTTTTGTCTGTCCTCTAAAAGCATGTGTGCGAGAATGTGAATTTCTGTACTCTCCCCCTCGGTGCTGCAATCAGCCCAGTTTTAAGTCATCACTTCACTGCAACAATAAAAGTATGAATGCGTTTCTGCGTAAATTCATTACTTAAAAGCGCTCCTTGTCGCGAAGGGTTAATTCCCGGCGCAAGTTCAGACAAAACATATGGACTAATAAGTAATTCAGGACTTTCAAATAGGACAGTTCTCACCAACTATCATTTCTGTTTTCAACCTCTGTTATTTATCAATTAACGTCCATTGTCGGTATGGTTTAATTCCGGCGTGACTCTCAATTTGTGCGGTGTCCTTCTCCAAGTTCAATCATTTCTAGTCACTACAGCGCCCCTTGACGCGAAGGGCTAATCCCCGGCGCAACTTCGGACTATAACCATGGACTCCTCGTTATATAAGACTCTCAAATTAGACATTCCTCATCAACAATCATCTCTGTTTTTAATCTCTGTTGCCCTCCTCATTAAAAGCCTAAATTTTGTCTTTTTAAATAACTGCTGCCCTCTGTCGCGTGGGATTTCATATCTGGCAGAAATTGTAATTTTTTTTTTTTTTTCTTTTCTTTTTTTTTTTTTTTTTTTTTTTTTTTGTGCAATAAACAACGGGGGAGACTTAACCTCTAGAAACGGGCTCTTTCAGAATTTCACATTGTTATGTGACATTTGTCGTCAGAGCCCCTCTTTGGAGGTTGAAATCGCTCAAAACCGCTGAATAGTGGTGAGCGGCCTCCTTCCGTCTTTGAAATCTTTGAAAGAGGGAAACATGTTATGCACCAGAAAATGCTCATGAATGAAATCGGTAGGGTCAAGGCGTGGAGGGGGTAAGTCATTATGCGAAATAACAAAACACAACTTCACAACTTTCAACAAGGTACCATTACAACACAACGGTATTGCAGATAGATTATATCTGTATCATGTTCATTGTTTTAGGTGGTGCGGGTAGCGTCAGGCTTTCTAGTTTTGGACAACAATTCCCTCCCTAACAAGGCCGTTTATGTACCGTACACACTAGAAAATAAAAATACTGAACGTACGGAATAACTGCTTACTTTTCGGACTTAAATTTGATAGGCTCTTGGATGAGGTGTTTCTCAAAGAACTTATCCTCTCCTAACCGTGAAATAAGTGAAAAACGTCTTGAAAGAGGATTGTGACAATATCCCTTAAGGACAACTCCATAATTTATTAAACAGCATGAATAACAGATGTAAAATGTGCACTAGTGGCGGAGAAGAGCATATTCTTTATTGAGAGACTGATATATGTCATTTTTCCACCTGGAAAAAACATTTTTAATGACTCTGAAAAATATTTAAAGATGAATTGTATTTATTATTTGGTTATCCATGTGGTGAAATTGGGACCAATTTGCATGATAAATATAACACTCCACTTCCATTACATATGTACTTAGTTTCATTTCTGCAATTATTATACGTGATTAGTTATTTCAAAAAATAATATATCTGTTCCTTAGCATTTATCAAGCAATACAAATGCTTCGTTACATTAAACATAAAAATATTATTCTATAATTATCCAGTTTTGTTTTGTTTTTATTTTATTTTAATTATATTTTAATAAGTAAAGCGTCATCTATTGCCAGACTTCGAACCTATTTTTAATTTTCTTAATGAATACATTGCCTTAAGAAGCAATTTAGTCCAAACAACATTTAAATGCACAGATCATTTGATTTTTTAATGTAGCTGAAATTTTACACAAGGCACCCAGCGTGTCTGTAAGCTATGGTGACCAGATCAGAGTACCTTTATAAATTAAAAGCGTTAATAATGATTACAATTCCCTAATTAAGAATATAATTTTATATTCTTTGTAAATGGGGACCAAAATGCTAATAATTATGATGAATAGTTTTCTTGCAAAAATTCTGAAACTTAGAAAAACGACTTACAAAAACGCACTGTCCTGTAAAACAAAGGACATCTGGTCAGTATGTGTAAGCCCACAGATTATCATACAGATAGGACAGTGAAGCTAAAACGCGAACCGGAAATATAGTAGCACCACTAGTGTCAACAGAGGGGAACTACAAGTGTTAAGTCTACATGAATAACATCTTTGATCGAAAATTGTTTTTCTATTTCGCGAGTAGTTAGTAGCAGGTTAGTATGGGAAGTTTTCTTTTTCTTCACTTTCTATTGTTTTTGAATTCACAAAATTATCCTCAAAACATTCACAACTATTCTTCTAAGAAATAAAAATTAATTTTTATAATATTTAAAAATATGCTTTGTCAAACATATCCATATTCAAGTACAAATTAAAATTACAAACAGTAATTCTGAAATAGCAGTATGAAATCATTAAATATTTAACGTTGCTTGTTTTAAATAATACAAAATGCTTTAAAATGAAAAAAATGTTTTTATTTTATGTATATTGAAAGTTTATTTTCTTAATATTTAGCACTTGCTTCTTAAAATAAATTGCTTTTAACAATCAAGTTTGTGAACAATAATAAAGTTGCCAAATGAAAACATATGTGCAGTTTTCTTTCCTTTACTTTTTCTACTACTTTTAAATTCACAAAATCATAACATTACAGCTATCTTCTAAAAAAAAATCTGGAGTGACTCCACTCGACTTTCCGAACATTGAGTAACTAACAGTTTTGTAGATAAAATAAAGAAAGAGGAGTTGCTAAACAAACAAAAAAGAGAAGAACATAACAGAGTGTTTGAGTATTTTTCTCCATATATCACACGAGGTTTTATTTAACGCTACTGAACTTTGAGCCCTTAGATCATAAGGATAAAGAATTTTTCGTTGTGTCCCTGTAAAAATCTATAAATGCTAGATTCACCAAAATGCTTATAGTTAGTGCAACAGTGATTTATAATATTCATACAAATTTTCAGCTCAATTGAATAAGGCGTTTAGATGCTATCGCTGGTCTCATAGGCCATAAAGATAAAGAATTTTTCTTTGTGTCCCTGTAAAAAAACTGTAAGTGCTAGATTCACCAAAATCTATACAGTTGGTTCAAATGTGACCTATAACATGTGTACAAATTCTTTGCTGAGATTAATAAGGTGTTTAGACGCTATCACACTTTTAAAAATTTGGCAAAGAATTTTTCTTTGTGTCCCTGTAAAAAAACTATAAGTGCTAGATTCTCCAAAATCTATACAGATTGAGTATTTGTGACCTATAATATGTGTATAAAGTTTTTGCTCAATTGAATAAGGCGTTTAGATGCTATCGCACTTTTAAGATTTTGGTCCCTTGGCCATAATGATAAAGAATTTTTCTTTGTGTCCCTGTAAAAAAACTATAAGTGCTAGATTCACCAAAATCTATAGGGTTCGTACTATGGTGACTTACAATATACGTACCAACTTTCAGCTTATTCGAACAAAGCGTTTAGACGCTAGCGTGTTCACTCACAGACATACACACATACATACCCACACACATACACACATACATACACACATACATACACACATACATACACACACACATACATACATCATCGTAAAAATAGTGAAAACGGACTCGTTGGACCTCGAAACGTATAGAAACATCAAAATCTCGAATTCGGATTTTTGACATGATTACAATACTTTCCTCACTATAGTGTTCGGAAAGTAATAAAACTAATTTTTATTATGTTTGAAAATAAATTTTGCCAAACACATTCGTGTTCAAGTGTACAAATTTATATAACAAATTGTAATGCTGAAATAGCAGTGTGGAATAAAATCTTAAATATTTAACATTGCTTGGTTTAAATAATACAAAATGTTTTAAAATGAAAAAAAATATTTCTGGTTTATACATATTTTCGAAATTTATTTGCTTAATATTTAGTACTTGCTTCTTAAAATAAATTGCTTTCGACAATCAATTTCGTAAACAATAACAAAGTTGCCAAATGTAAACATCGATACAATGGTTAGTTGGTTGGATGTTGGGTTTAACATTGCACTAATATTACAATGAACATAGATACAATAAAAATAAGATGAGCGATTGCGTAAGCCGGAAATCTCGAGAAACTTACAGCCGTTGACAATAGGGTCGTTACAGTCAAATTTTGGTTACCGAAGAATGTACGGGAGTGTCCTATCTGTATAATAATCTGTGGTGTAAGCCAAGGTACCTTACAAGTGATAATAATCACATCGCTATCCGTTTAGAAAAATACTATGTACTGAATAACTACAGAAGTATATTGTGGAATATCCTAAATCGAAATTCATTTATCTTTATGTTAATGCCGTAATTTATTTACCGCAGCATGAAGTCGTATAGATACATTATTATTTGCATCAGATTTCGTATTATATAATTTTTATAACATTAACAAAATTAAAAAAAAAAATGTCTACATACCTGATATTGTGAATTTAGCTGTAATTTCTTTGATATTTTGTTTTGCTGCTTGGTGTAATTCCAAATCATAATGAACTTCACTCCTAATATCGAAAGAGACAGTATTAGTTTTTCGTTTAGTTTGAAAAATAAAAATAAATAAACATTAAATATTTTGAGATTAATTATATTGTGCCTGTACGATTTTTTTTTTTTTTTTTTTTTTTTTTTTTAAATAAGATTACGATATAACTTTTCATTTCTATATGAACGAAAACTTTGAATATATTCATCCTGATCCGAAAAATGTATACAGTGCATAATTATTTTTCCCTAACGGCCCTCTTCACTTACCGTCGCCGGAAGCCCGAGCCAATGTTATTCTATGGGGAAATTTTCTTTACAAATAACTTATTAACTAATACATATTTTTAAATTCTATTTTCACATTCTGAAAGTTCCCAGCTGTTAAATTGACGGATCTTTTTTAAAAACGTATTTTTTTTTTTTAATTTTTTATTCTGAAATTGCAAAATGAAAAATGAAAAAATTTCACATATTGAAAATTCGTATTTTGCAACTTCAAAATAAAATATAAAAATTAAAAAAAAATATTTTTTAAAAAAGGTCCGTCAGTTTAACAGCTGGGAATTTTCAGAATGTGAAAACAGAATTTAAAAATATGTATTAGTTAATAAGTTATTAGTGAAGAAAAATTTCCCATAGAATAACATTAGCTTCGGCTTCCGGCGGCGGTGAGTGAAGCGGGCCCCTAAGATATATGTTTGATTAATGGATGATACTACCACAGGACATGAATGAATAAAAGAAGCTGTTTGAAGATTACTACAGTGCGTTGCATGAATATAAACGCACCTTTTCCAATAGCCAGAAATAGAATTTTTTTAATTTTAAAAGAAGGAATGCGACTTACAGTTATTGCATATGACTAACAACTGAATAAGGTACTTTGAGCAAGTATGTTTATGCCCATGCAAGCTTATTTAATGAATGTTTAAGCATTTTCTTATTTTTCACTGTTATTCGTTTGTTGCACGAAATTAAACGCACTCTGTATTTTGGATTTAAAATTTAACAGAGCCGCCGGAATTAAATTAAAACACAAAGAGTCGTGTTGCTAAAATTGGCTAAAATCAGTTTTAATGCTTGAGTGCAAAATTTACGGAGTTTGTACAGGATGGCAAGAGGAAAAACTTTAACAGTAGACGAGAGGATAAAAATCGACTTTATGTGTGGTAAAGGCTTTAGCAAGCGCGAAATAGGGCGCTAAATCGGAAGAAGTGAGAGTGTTATGCGAAATTATATAAAGAAAGGAGCAAGTTACGGGGAAAAAGCGTATGAGAAGCGAACAGGAAAGCTCACCAGTTACGACAAATGTCGAATATGCAACGCTGGAAAGACTAAGAATATTTCCTGTGCGAAGATAAAGGCTCAATACAAGCTGGGTGTTCATCGGACAACCATATGGAGAACTATCAAAGCTGCAACATTCATTAAATTTAAGAAAATGAAGGCGAAACCACCCCTCACTCAAAAGCACAAGGATATGCTGTTGGAAAGGGCAAGAAAATGGATTCTAGATCGACTAAATTGGGAAAAAGTCATCTTCTCAGATGAAAAAAAAGTTTAATATCGATGGCCAGGACGGATTTCATAGCTACTGGCTCGATATGATAACCGAAGAAATGTACTCTTCAAAACGTCAATCTTGAGGTGGGTCTGTCATGGTGTGGGCAGCCATAGGTTTTAAAGGGACTTCCGAATTAGAGTTCGTGGAGAAGTATGAACTCTGTAGATTATGTCCAGATGCTCACGAGGAACCTCGCCGTCAAGCACTCAAAAAATCTGGAAGAAATTATATTTTTCAGCAAGATTGTGCATCTGTACATACAGTGTTGAGAAAAAGGTAAAATTATTTCAGAAAGTCCACAATAGAGGGCGCTTTTGCTTCTGAAAAAATGAAAATGTAAGATGTAAAAAATGGGTAGTGAAGTGAGTTTTTTGATTTGAATGTCACTTGTGAAATTTTATGATGTAGTTTTTCAGAAGAAATAACGGGCCAAAAAATAGGTCATAAACCAATTTATGTTTAAATTATGTAAAAAGTGTAAATAGTTTTTTGTGTGTCTGAACGGATTAAAAAATGTGAAATGTCAAGATAGTGAATTTCTTTGTGTCTGAAAAGTGATATTTTCTCCGCTGCCGTCCACATCTCTGGTCAAGGTAAGAACCTTTTGTATGGATATTTTGGTTTACTGGAATAATTTCTCCACTAGAAAAATAAAAGTAAAATAAAATGTATATATTCTTTGAAATATAAATAAGTTTCAAGTTTTCAAAGAGCCTGCTATAGTCGTCTGATAGGCGACCGAGTTTTACTTGTTGGAATAATAAAATTCTGATTTTTAACGCGGGTAAAAATTAAATTAATATTAAAGTTTTCTTTTAGTTCCAACAAGTTCTGGCGTCTGCGATCAGGATCTTTGAAAATTAACAGTAACGATTATTTTTGTTTTTGTTCTGTTTTAAAAGTTTCGTTTTCGTTTTTAAGAACATTATGAAATAGTAATATAATTTAATGATTAATGTAAATAATTAGAGTGTTCGTAATATTATTAGAGATTAAAATTAATTGTTAAACTATTTAATTTTTATTGAATATGCGAATGAATAAGCAGAGATGGGAATGGTGGCTGTTTCAGTTCTTTCCTTGTGACATTTTATATTCTTATTTACTGAGTCAGTTGAGTTATATAATTAAAGGTTATGCTTTTAATACTTTCTGTTTTGATATTTTTAAAGGTTATATCATTTTATTTATTTATTAAATTGAGTTAATGTTTTTGTGATTATTTGAGAACAAAAAGGTTATTGCATTAGAATGATTTGAGTAATGTTATTTTAGAATATTTAAATTGTGACTGAATTTAATTTGAGTTTTGGTTTTACATTATTTCAGTTATGATTTAATATTGAGTTTTAATTTTAAATCATTCAATTGCTGTTTGAGTTTTGGTTTTAAAAATCAGTTTCGGTTTTGCATTAATTGAATTCTGGTTTAAATCATTTTGTTATGGTTTTAAAAATTGAGTTCTATTCTTAAATAATTTAGTTATGGTTTTAAAAATTGAGTTCTATTCTTAAATAATTTAGTTATGGTTTTAAAATTTGAGTTTTGTTCTCAAATAATTTAGTTATGGTTTTAAAATTTGAGTTTGGTTTTGAATTAAATTGAGTTTTGTTCTCAAATAATTTAGTTATGGTTTTAAAATTTGAGTTTGGTTTTGAATTAAATTGAGTTTTGTTCTTGGATAATTTAGTTATGGTTTTAAAATTTGAGTTTTGTTTTAAATTAAACTGAGTTTTGTTCTTAAATAATTTAGTTAGGGTTTAAATTTGAGTTACAGTTTAAACTATTTGAAGTTTGAGTTAAAAAATATTAGAGTTTTAAGAACATTTTAGTTTAAATTTAAAATTTGTGTTAGGCATTCTAGGACATTCAGTAAATAAAAAATGAGTGTTGAGTTATCGAAGAAGAAACGTGCCATTGCACGTACTGCTTTTACTAGAACGGCTAATGTGATAAAAGAAGAGTTAGAGAGGGAACAACCCGATAGGTCCGTTTTAGAAGATAAATTTGTAAAGTTACAAACATCAGTAAGCGAATTAAAGGTTCACGATTCGGAATTACTGGATTTATTGATAAAAGGGAAAACTTCCGATGAGGATCTGGAAACGGAAGTTATAGCTTGTGAGGAATATTCTGATGAATTTATTTCGCTTAGCCGACGAGTAAAGGAAAAAATTAATCTTATGGATTCAAAAGTTAATGTTTTTGCTGTAACACCAGATAGTAGTATTAATCTCAATGAAAAGAGGTATAAGTTACCAAAAATCGAGATCAAAAAATTTGATGGTCAGTTAATAAATTATCTTTCGTTTTGGGGTCAGTTCAAAAAAATTCACGAAGATAAGGATCTTGATGCCGTAGATAAATTCCATTATTTAACGCAATCCATGTTACCCGGAACTAGGGCGTGTGAGTTAATTGAAAGTTACCCATTAACAGAGGAAAATTATCCGAAAGCTATTGCGGCATTTGAGGAGCGTTTCGGAAATAAGGAAATTTTAACTGAAATTTATGTGAGAGAGTTACTGAAATTAATTATTCAAAATGTACGCTCACAGGGCAAAGATAAGCTATCTCTGGTGTCACTGTTTGACAAAATTGAGTCCCACCTCCGAGCTCTCGAGTCATTGGGCATAAACCCAGACTCCAATGGTGCTTGGCTATATCCCATGGTTGAGTCTTGTTTATCCGCTGAGATGATTAGGGTATGGCAGAGGAGCATTCTATTTAGTAATGAGGGATCCCGTCTCTCAAATCTCTTGCAGTTTTTGCGTAAAGAAGTCGAGGGTGAACAAAGAGTTAAACTCGCGCGTTCTGGGTTTGAAGTTACGACACCCTCGCGTGAAGAGCGGCCTAAAGAGATTAAATTCAAAAATAAAAAACCTATTGCGAGTGCTGCTGGTTTGGTAGCTACTAAGGAGTTATCATGTGTCTTTTGCGGAAAAAATCATGAAAGTAAAGAATGTTTCAAAGCTCGGTCTTTATCTTTAAAAGAGAAATTTAATAAATTAAAAGAGTTAAAATGCTGCCTACGTTGCCTTAAATCTGGTCATTTTGCGAAGCAATGTAAACAATTTATTCAGTGTCGTCTTTGTAAGCGTTCTCATCCCATAATTTTATGCCCGGAGGCTCCAGAGATTAAGGACGAGACAATAGTTAGTGAAAAAGGGTCAATTGCTGTACAGAGTACTGTGTCTACTCCTTCATGTATGAAAGAGGTCATTCTCATGACATTAATAGTTGAAGTAGTCTCAGGTGGTCTGAGAAAAAAGGTTAGGTGTCTCTTGGATTGTGGATCGCAGAGATCTTATGTTTTAAGATCCACCGCCGAAGCCTTAAATTTGAAAATTATTTCCACTGAGAATTTAACTCATACGCTGTTTGGGGGAGCTAGAACTGAATCAAAATGTCATAATAGATATAGTATGAGACTTAGACCCGTTGGGAAGAGCAATGAACATCGGTTCAATTTTCTCGAACAAGATACTATTTGCGGGACAATACCACGCATATCTAAAGGTCCGTTATTGGGGGAATTAAAAAGGCATAAAATTTGGATTTCAGATATAGGCGATGATTATCCTGAAATTGAGATTCTAATAGGAAGTGATATTTATGGACAAATTCTCACTGGTGAAGTAGTTCAATTAAAGGGAGGTCTGACAGCTATTAATACCAAATTGGGGTGGACCTTGTGTGGGGAACAGAATAATTTTCGTGTCCAAAGTTTTGAGGGTACCCAGTCCATGCTAGTGACCAACCTCCTTGTTCAAAATATGAAAGTTTCTGATATGTGGGATTTAGAATCCATTGGTATTAGGGATGAGGCGCAGACATTTTCTAAGGATATAGAAGATCAGTTGGCACAGGAACAATTTTTGAAGAATCTTTACCGAGCCGAAGATGGTAGATATTGCGTGAGTTTACCTTGGGTCCAAAATTTCCCAGTTGACCTTCCCTCTAACAGGCATATTGCAGAAAAGAGATTATTTTCCACCACGCGAAAATTGAGAAAATTAAATAGTTTTAATGAGTATGATAAGGTATTTAGTGAGTGGCTTTTTGAAGATGTTGTGGAGATAATTCCAGAATCTGAAAATAGTAAAGTAGGACATTTTCTGCCACATCATCCAGTTATCAAAGTAGATAGTCTAACCACCAAAATTAGACCAGTTTTCGATGCCTCATGTAAATCGGGTAGTTCATTTTCTCTAAATGATTATTTGATGAAAGGTCCTAACCTAGTAGAAGAAATCCCAGCTATTTTAATGCGTTTTAGAGAAAAATCGATTGGCGTAACTTCCGATATAAGACGAGCATTTTTGCAGATTGGCATACAGAGGGAAGATCAAAATTATTTGAAATTTCTTTGGTGGGTAAATGACAAAATTAAAGAATTTCGGCATAAAAGAGTGGTTTTTGGGGTAACTAGTAGCCCATACCTATTGGCATCAGTCATTTCACATCATTTGTCAAACGTCGCACCAAAATATGAAAGTGTGGCGAAAAAGTTAGCTGATTCATTTTATGTCGACAACTGTGTGACCTCAGTTGATAATAAAGAAGAATTAGAATTATTTATGAGTCAATCAACTGAGATTATGGCAGAGGCCAAAATGGAACTGCGTCTTTGGACATTTGGTCCAACAAGTGGAAATAAGTTAGTAGATAACCCTTGCGATACGGTCTCACCGGTTTTAGGTCTACAATGGGACCGCAGAGAGGACAAACTTTTCATTCCAGTCAAAAATGATATTAGCGTAGAAGATTTGTCAAAAAGAAAATTACTTTCTTTAATTCACTCTGTTTTTGATCCGCTAGGTTTTATTGCACCAGTAATGTTACCTGGGAAATTAATACTTCAAGAGGCCTGGGCAACTAAAACAAATTGGGATTTACCTCTACCAGATGACCTGAAAAATCGATTCTTAAAATGGTATAGAGAACTCTCTGGTATTTCTCAGCTTAAATTGCCTCGTAGAATAGGATATGGAAACAAAGATTCGTGGTCAATGCACGTTTTTTGCGATGCCAGCCAAAGGGCATATGCCACGGTTATTTATTTGAGAAGTAAAAGTGACAAAAATGTATCTGTGAAATTTGTTGCAGCAAAAACACGCGTGTCGCCATTGAAAAGGATAACAATACCACGATTAGAATTATTAGCTTGTGTTTTGGGTGCACGTTTGGCAAAATATGTAAGTGCAGCCCTGTTCTTAACTGACGTTCCAACCTTTTACTGGACAGATGCCACTGTGGCACTTTGTTGGATACAACGAGATGAGAGTTGGGGTGTATTCGTGAATAACAGAGTAAAAGAGATCTTAAGTTTGTCGAAAGGAGAATGCTGGCGACATATACCAGGCAAATTGAATCCCGCTGACTTAGCCTCCCGTGGCTGTACGCCTAAACATTTGTTGCAGTGTGATTGGTGGGAGGGACCCGAATTTCTGAGACTTCCTCCTGAATCATGGCCTGACTCTGAAGTTTTGCCAGACGAGGAGTCAGTTGCAGCAGAAATTAAAAGAAAGAGAGTTATTGACTTAAGTGTAAATACTAATGTCACAACAGAGGTCGGTGAAAAATGGTATAAGAAATTTTCTAAATTCTCTAAAATGGTGCGAGTTTTAGGTTGGGTAATGAGATTTATTCAGAGTTGTCGAGGGGGAGCACTGAATGGCCAGCCATTCCTATCAGCTTCAGAGTTCCAAAAATCAAAATTGAAACTTTTTTCTATTATTCAAGTGGAGAGTTTTCCAGTGACTGGAGAGTCCATTAAGGGTCTTATCACAGTCATGGATGAAAATAAACTTGTTAGAGTTAAAACCAAAATAATTGAAAGAGAAGACACTTATGCATTCAGGTTTCCGATTTTACTACCACCTAAGCACCATGTCGTAGAGTGCCTGATATGGGAATTACATACCCACAATTCACATGCTGGTGTTCAGACACTGTTGAGTATGCTCAGAGAGGAGTTCTGGATAATATCTGCGCGAAGAACTGTAAAATCAGTAATAAGAAAATGCGCTGTGTGCAGACGCTTTATGAGTAAAGCCACAGCAACAGCCCCTACCCATCTGCCAGAAGACAGAGTTAAAGATGCATTCGTATTTGAAGTTACGGGAATTGATGTCTGTGGTCCCCTGTTTTTAAGAAATAGGACAAAATCGTGGGTAATACTTTTTACCTGCGCCGTATATCGTGCAGTGCACCTGGAACTGTTGTCATCCATGAGTTCGCAATCTTTTATACAAGCATTACGACGGTTCATCGCCCGTAGAGGTCGTCCTTCCGTAATATACTCGGATAACGGTACTAACTTTACTGGTACTGCTGCAGTTTTGAGAACAATTGAATGGGAAAAGATATGTCACGATCCACTACATCCAATAGAGTGGAAATTCATTCCGCCCACCGCTGCGTGGTGGGGCGGTTGGTGGGAGCGCTTAATTCGCTCCACTAAAGATTTGCTTCTTCGTGTAATGGGAAGGTCTGTATTGACATATGAAGAGTTACTTACTGTTCTGTGTGATGTCGAGGCTGTTTTAAACAATCGCCCACTTACTTATATATCCAATGACTTGGGTGATTTCAAACCTTTAAAGCCATCCGATTTTCTTTCTGACTTGAAGGAATCGGGTACTCCAGATTTGGACTATTTGGACCGAAAAAAGCTGCTCTCAAGACATGCCTATTGTCAAGAAGTGAGACAGCAATTCAGGAATAGATTCCGTAAAGAATACCTAAGCCAGTTGATCCAGAAAGCTGGTAAAGATAATAAAGACTTGAAAGTGGGTGATGTGGTGATCATCCAAAGTGACAATCAGAAACGACTAAATTGGCCACTAGCCGTAATACAAGAAGTCTATCCTGGAAAAGATGGCCGTATAAGAGTTGTCAAGCTGAGAGTCAAGAGTGGAACCTTAGTACGGCCAGTACAAAAGGTGTTCCCATTGGAAGTGTGCTCAAAAGGTGATCCTATCATGAAAATTAAATCACAGGACACTGAAGTTGTACCTAATGATCCAGAGACATTGAATAAAGTTTTGCCCAAGACACAACAACATCTTGAGAGTGTGTCAAAAATGACCAGGAGTGGTCGAATAATTAGAACTCCTATCCGATAGGACTAAAAAACTTTGAACATTCACTTCTGTCAAACTTTTTATATTTTAATTAATTGCATTTGTGTTCTTTTTTCCATATATCTATATGTTTTCATGTATAACTATTTTTTTCATTTTAGTTGATTCACCTGTCGATGAATCAAGGTGGGAGTGTTGAGAAAAAGGTAAAATTATTTCAGAAAGTCCACAATAGAGGGCGCTTTTGCTTCTGAAAAAATGAAAATGTAAGATGTAAAAAATGGGTAGTGAAGTGAGTTTTTTGATTTGAATGTCACTTGTGAAATTTTATGATGTAGTTTTTCAGAAGAAATAACGGGCCAAAAAATAGGTCATAAACCAATTTATGTTTAAATTATGTAAAAAGTGTAAATAGTTTTTTGTGTGTCTGAACGGATTAAAAAATGTGAAATGTCAAGATAGTGAATTTCTTTGTGTCTGAAAAGTGATATTTTCTCCGCTGCCGTCCACATCTCTGGTCAAGGTAAGAACCTTTTGTATGGATATTTTGGTTTACTGGAATAATTTCTCCACTAGAAAAATAAAAGTAAAATAAAATGTATATATTCTTTGAAATATAAATAAGTTTCAAGTTTTCAAAGAGCCTGCTATAGTCGTCTGATAGGCGACCGAGTTTTACTTGTTGGAATAATAAAATTCTGATTTTTAACGCGGGTAAAAATTAAATTAATATTAAAGTTTTCTTTTAGTTCCAACATACAGCACATGTCGTGAAAAAATGGTTCCGTGACAATAAAGTTCTGGATTGGCCCTCAAAAAGCCCCGATTTAAACATAATGGAGAACGTATGGGGTAATCTGGTTCTCCGTGTTTACGCAAACGGAAGGCAGTTTAATACGAAAGATGAACTAAAATCGTCAATTCTGTTAGCTTGGAAGACAATCAGCTTGGATGACCTTATGCCACTATATCAGTCAATGCCAAGGCGTTTACTGGCTCTTCTAGAAGCCCATGGTGGCTTTACAAAGTATTAGATACAATATGTGTTACTCAGTTACTTATTTTTTACATGTGCGTTTAAATTCATGCAACATGTATATTTGTCATAAATTCAATAACATTATTTTCTAAAAAAGCATATTGGTTTTTCGTTGTTTTCACTCGTAATTTCATTTCTTGAATCATACGCATACAGTTTGCATGAAGTGTCACTATTCATATTTTTTTATTACTCTTCTATACCATTCTAATTCTTAAAGCTAAGGTGCGTTTATATTCATGCAACGCACTGTATTTTTGTAATCTCCATTCTTCGAGAATCAGTCTATAACATTAACTTTCGTAGGAATTTGAAATTTTAATAATTTAAAATGTCATGCATATAGAGAGATATAGTCGACAGTAAAATTATTGAAGCACTAGAAATAATTCCTACTTAAAAGGTGGGCACCTAATACTGCTTTGTTAAGTAAATATTTGTCGAGTCATTATCTTAGTCTTGTATTGTTTATAAAAAAGTAAGTTGATGATAAAAATTAGCGATCAAACTAAATATATATATATATATATATATATATACATTCAAAATGCGGATGTGTGCTTCAATAATTTTGCTGCCGACTGTATATTAGATGTATCGGAAAGCCCGTTTGTTTTGAATTTACAAAATGGCACCGGAAAGTATTTTCAACAATATTTATATAATGCTTTACTAAATACCTTCTTAAAAGTTATATAAATGTTGTTTAGAAAAAATTTCTGGTGTCACGTTTAATTAAAACGACAGAAATTTCCGGTACACTAAATACATGAAAATAAAAACATTATCTTATGCCAGAAAGAGTCAATGTAAATTTTTGAGGAGTTTTATTTAAATTAAGTGTAACGTACATCATTATTTGATATTTGAATACTTTGAGCTGAAGAACAACTGGAGGAAATGCTAGACCGGTTTTTGCGCGCCGTTTTTGAAAGGTTTGTCTTCCGAGCGTTGCACGGCAGGAAGCATTTGATATCTTTATATTTCAAAGTAAAATTGTGTAAAGGTTGTCTGTTCGAACAACCGTATGCTAAACATGATATTACAATTTTAAATTTTAATTCTTTATAGAGTTTAATAGTAATAGACGACCCGACAAATGTTGCCTGCCGTGCAAGGTTTTACTCTGTACGGCAAATAATTGCAGAAAAACTGGCACGTACAAATACTATGTAAAGGTATTGGAAGCATTTGCTCCAGTTGTTCTTCAGCTCAGTGTTTGAATATGGTCAAAATGTTACGTACATATACAGACGAAAATGAAACTAGTATATTATGCCCAAAGAATCAGTTTAAATTTTAGAATAGTTTTAAGGAAATTACAGCACATCATTATTTTTTTATTGATATTAATCGGTAGTAATAATTCA
Organism: Salticus scenicus; assembly: GCA_963930645.1. Classification (NCBI taxonomy): domain Eukaryota; kingdom Metazoa; phylum Arthropoda; class Arachnida; order Araneae; family Salticidae; genus Salticus; species Salticus scenicus. Next base: position 25,512,905 of record OZ005660.1, read on the forward strand.
TGCATCATATATAGCAATTCATGTAGACTAAAAGCTCATATATCACACAATTACATCTTAGCCATTGGATTCTTTGTACATTTCTGTTAACCGATTCATTCAAATACCAAACAACCTACCTACTAGTTGGGTGTGCTAAGAATTGCCACTTGCACCAGCCGGCCATCAATGCCCAGGGTTTCATGCGATGAGTTACATTTGGGTAGGATTTGGCGAGGCAAAACTTCATTCCTAGTGCAGGAGCATCTTTCGTGCACCACGACGAAAAAGTTCTTTCAATATCCCAATCAGGAATATCTTCGTAATTATCATGTTTGATCAGTTGATTGGTTCGGCTGAAAAAAAAAGTTGAATGATTAATCAGTAATCGATTTATTCGTTAAATATTTTCAAGCTTGTTTATGTGATTTCATTGGTTTAGTTTTGGATTAACGTTGCTCTAGAACTACGTGTGGGCAAAGCTATTGCAAAGAAAGCGGCACTGCTTAAAGTTGTCGGTCTACAAAACGCTAATTGTCTATGCCTGCAACGTTCGGTAGCAGAAAGAATCAAGTGGCAAAAGATTACGAGTAGACAAAAGAAAATGTACAGTCAAATTCAATATTTATACTACGGGACAGATTAGAGAAATCTTAAAATCTAAGATTGCATTTAATCACTGTATTAGGCAAATTACTAATAGTGTTGTCTTTTATTTCTAAAATATTCTGGCATGAAATAAAAAATTTGTTGTTCTTGTAAATACGAAGACCATTTCGTGGAATGCTGTCTTTAAGATCGGTAAAATTCTGGGATCATCACGACTTACCAGATGTTTGGAATGCTTCCAAAGTCAAAAATCGCATGGATTAAGGTCTGGGGAACGCGAGAAAAATGTGTCGTCAGCCGCCACATATTACAAAAGAACAGCTGATAACACACGTTTCTGTGAAGTGATTTTTGAGGACGTCCTTAACACAAAGGTTAATGTGTAGACGATCTTCATATTACATAAAAGTTGTGCATGAAATGCACTGACGTGCTTGATGATTCGAAGCAGTTTTATTTTGTAACAACAATGCATATCTCTGCCTATGATAGAGCATGTTATTGGGCCTCTAGCATTTAATTCCTCGAAAAAACATGCGCCGTCAATAAATGATGCAGAAAAGTCGCACCACACCGTTATTTTTGGTGAGGTAAAGAAATCTGTCAGATTGAACGCGGATTTTCTGGCTGCCAAAATAGGCAATTGTGAGTATTCACCGAATTGTCGAAATGAAAGTGCGCTTCATCTGCTTAGAAAGCACTCCAAGGTCATTTTGAATCAACCGTAAAGCAAACAAGAAACTGAAGTGGTGTGAAATTTCGAAATCATGTGGAAGCAATTCCTGCACATGTTGAAATTTCTACGGGTAATACAAGAGTATATTCCTCATGATCATCTAGACAGCTTGATGGGGTATATTCAATACTTTCACATCACGACGGACTCTAACCAGTACGTTATAAGCTTTTTCGTTTCAACCATAAGCGCAACTTTTTCATTGCTTCCGTGGAAACAGGTTTTTTTTCTCTTCCAGAAAAATCATTTAACGATCCTGTTTCTTCAAATCTGATTATCGTTAATCGAAGATATTTAACAGTGAATGGACCTTTTTGCATCCACTTCAAAGACCGAAATTTTCGTAGTGCAACTATTGCGAAATTATCATTTTGGATTTTACAACAAAGCTCGATCTGGTAAACGCAACGACATTCTGATTAGCAAAAGCAAGCACATTGGATACAAAAATCTCCACGAAAGCTTCTAGGTTTTAAAACAGCTTCTGCGTGTCACCGACAAAAAATTATTTGCATTTTTCATTAAATCTTTTGTTCGAAAATTAGTTATCGAACAAAATTACGATCCAGAGATAAATTTCGAAAGGAAGCTCGAATTCCTGCATCGAAAGACATTTTGTCACTTGAATGTTTTCTTTTTCTCGCGTAACTATCAAAGTGACTTGAGAGCAGTGAGCTCAAGTGTGTTTGATAGTAGTTGCTGTCGAAGGTGTAATCAAGACGGTTTTTTAAGTGTTTTAATTAAAGTTTACAGTTTATTTTAGAGATTGTGTAATTTAATGAATATGTGTTATTGGGTTAGAGCGGCCTATAGATAAAAAAGTAGTGAAATCTAAATACAAAACTTAAATGTGTACCATTAAAATATGCCCTATGGTGACAAACTTTTATTTATTTTATTTATTTATTTATTTATTTATTTATTTATTAGATCAAACAAATTCCTCTACCTTCATTATGTCCTACATAAAATTTTCTAAACAATAGTTTCATTTATTGTTCAGAAATTGTTTAGACAACTTAAAAACATGATCTTTTAATCATGGATACGTATTTAATGATAAACTAGTGAAAATTTAAGGACCAGAAATTTCTGTAATATCTGTTCAGTAAACATCTTACTACCTATTTATGTTAGTATTTTAATAAAATTGCCTACAAACTACTATAGAACTACTATAGAATAATTGCATTCCAATGGTACCTTCTGAAAATATTTTTTTATGCATATTACAACTGTTCAATGGCGGCAGCTATCGCTTTTTAACTGAATATGTCTGTTTAAAAACTCCACTGGTGTAAAAGGTTCATCTCTATTAAACTTTCTCGGCGGTATGATAATGGAAACTTATTTTAAACAATTGTTTTAGTGATAGTCTGTTCAGAGATACAAGACTTGGCAATTCGATGTTATATTTTCGCATGGCAGTTTAATTTTAAATATTCACAATTGTAAATATTTATATATCTGTTTTTGAGGAGAATATGTAGAGAAATGGAAACTACACATAATTTTTGAATTGAGATCCTACTGGAAAATAGATACAAGTATACATGGTTGCTAATGTGTACTTGATGATTATATTTACATAATGCAATACATTTAATATATCTAAACAATATAGATATATTTAGTATAAATAATGGTATTCACAACCCGGAGTTATGATTTCAAAGAGAAAAAAATATATATCTATTTTTTATAATAAATTAGTTATATACTTTTTACATAAAAAAATATACATATTTTTTTTTAAAGTTGAGTGTTTTATAAATTTAACTAAGACAATCTGAAGCAGGAACTTTCACAATTTACATTCTTCCACAGTAACACGCAGTAAGAAAGGTGATTATTTATAGTATTTTCTCAATTTAGCAGTTATTGCTATGATAAACATATTTTTTGATTTTAAATTTTTCTTTCTTTCATTTTTATTTATTTATTTATTTTGCAATTATTTTTCAGACACTGATAAAAAAAAATCTATCTTATAATTTAAAACTAGGAGTATAGTTTTAGATTTACGAATATATTACATGTATTTTTTATTGGTTACAATCGTAAAAAAAAAATAATAATAATAATTTCATCCTTGCTATGTGTTTCTTTTAATTTATTTTCAGGATTTGTTAAAGTTGGTTCACAGTATGCCATGTAAGAAAATTCAAAATAATTATTCCCGAAGTGGATTCCTTTGATTAAGTTCGGGTTTCATTAATACACTGACAGTAAAGCATCTCTGACTGTAGTCTGTACTTAGTATGATTACGTCTGTCTTGATTAGTGTGTGAAAAGACAGAAAGTGTGATGGTGTGTTAAATAATTAGTAACTGCGCCGTCAAATGCTCGTCATCTATGGCATGTTTCTGAACCCTCCTGAAGACAACACCCAAACCGATGCCAATAAGGTACTGCGTATTTGTGCGACGTTAATCCGCACTCTTTAACAACCAACCAAACAATTATACACATTCTTCCACAGATTGTTGAGTGGTTTGTACGTCACACTAGTGTTACGCTATGGACAATTGGCGACAGTCTGGGACTTACCTCTAACGGTGGTCCGAAGACATGTCACCACAATTTTGATCCGCAATGTTGGAGGTGGTGACCGCTCCTATTTTGGTGACCGTTGAGGGTATTATTTTGATGAGAACATGGAGTACATTGCAACCATGACCGATTTTACGTACATCAGCCACCATTAATGCATACAATTCAATTACGACCTCGGCGCTCTATGGCCCAGGCAACCACGGCCCCCATTCAGCAAAAGAATATAGTTTAAATAAATATTTCTTTAAATTATCTCATTATACTGAAGCATTTTTGATGACGTATAGTCATTCAACTAGGATAAATTTTTATTTGTTTATACTTACAAAAGTTCCAGAAACTTCTGTGTTCGAGATGGTCTGTCAAATCTGAGTATCTGCTTCCCATCGGCTGAACTAAATTGTCCCCTAAATTCAGTGGAAGTATATCCAGAACTGTTAGCTTGAACTCCAATTTGTGTAATGGTCGGGAAATCTAACACCATTCGATTCAAGAACGTTAAGGCTGCACTGTTAAAATAATAAAAAGACAAGGTTATATATATATATGTATATATAAGACTGTAAAAATCATAAAACGATTGATTAGATATAACATTTTAAGCATAAATATTCATATCAACCAAATATTGCAACAAAGTTAATAATGTTTAAAATTGGAAATATTTTCATGAAATTTACTCTTGCAGTTTAAAGTTTTTACCAACTTTTTCTAAATGCTATTGGAACAAAGTTAATAAAGTGGAAGAGTGGGAATATATCTTTAAGTTCTATTCCTGCCATTTAAAGTTTTGGCCCTCTTCTACGAATGGCTATTGGAAAATACCCAAGACTGTCACAGAAAGAAACTATTTCCGAGAGTTCTATTCCTGCAATTTATTTTTTAGTCGTCTTTCTCAAATCTATCTAAAATGTAAAATGTTAAAATAAACCATGGAAAAGTTGATACACTTCTTTATTTGCTGCTTCTGTTCCAAAGGCATGCACTTACAGTCGGCAGCAAAAGTATCCGAGCACTAGCAAAAATTCCTATATAAAAAAAAGTACACTTTATACTGTTTTGTTCAATAAATCCTTGTCGAATCATGTTCTTAGGCTGAGTAAGAACAGGATTCGACGAGGATTTATTAAACAAAACTGCATTAAGTGTACTTTTTTTACCTAGGAATTTTCGCTAGTGCTCGAATCTTTTTGCTGCCGACTGTATATTGTTTTGTTTTCCGTCACCGATTATTTCAATTTGTAGCGAAACTTAATGTTTACACATTGCTTTAATGAATTGCAACATGAGATTTCACACTACTTCTGTTCAAGTGGTTACTGAATAAAACTGTACTTAAGTTATGATATCAACAACAGGCAATGCTTGCTGATATGCTTCTCTCTGCGCATGTGCAGACGCACCGCCTGTCATAACAATCGCTTTATCTTTTATTCTTTTGTTTTTTGTTTTCGCATCATTTACTGAATTTTTCAGATACACTTTTATTAGTATAAGAATACTTTTATTTTTCTTTGGTTCAAAATAGAAATCTTTCTATGGATTCAACTCTTGCAGTTTAACAGTCTGGCAATCTGTCTCGAATGAGTCTAAATTCTTAAATGCAAAGCGATTTTTTTACTGTATGGTATAAAAATACAAAAAAACTTACCTAGGTTGGAAGAAGCCTTTAGAATGAATGTGTTTTTTCTCTTTGTTCATCTGTAATCTCAAACCAGTGCGGAAAGAAAATGCCAGCGTAGCATTTGTGGTCCAGTTTAACGGAAGTCCCATCATGGTTGGAACTTGATGGTACGCCTCAATGACTCGAATGACTCTAGTTGTGTTAAAATTGACACCTTCAGCCAGCTTATGTCCTATGTTATGAAGCAAACGTTCAATGCCTTGATTGCCAGAACCTGACTTAAAGCTGTCTTCAATAAAATACTTCACTGTGCTTCCTGAAATAGGTTGAAAGTTTGTAGTTAAACTTAGAGAAGTCAATTTAATATTGTAATCTGATACAATAAAATACCTATAAAATGTTTGATAATAGTTAAAAGTAAAAAAGAAGAGGTAAGCAGACGCATTTTTAGGTGAAAAGTAACACTTATAATGAACGCTTGAGTGATATTAGAATATCTAAAGTTATTTCTCAGACGCGCAGCAATTGAGGGCAATAAGAAGACTCTATTTATCGTCTCCGGCAGCCAAAACCAATGTTATTGTATGGGGGCACAATCCCCCTATTATAATTGATTAACTAATATAAATTTTTAAATTCCACTTCCGTATTCAGAAAATCCACACCTGTTGAATTGGTTATCATTTTCTAAAAATTGATTTTCTTACATTTTTCAAATTAAATCCTTATAAAGCAAAGTAAAATTTCGCATTTTACAGCGTCAAAATAAAATATTAAAAATTAAAAAAAATCAGGGTTTAGAAAATGATAACCAATTTAACAGATGTGGATTGTCCGAATGAGAAAACAGAATTTAAAAATATATGTTAGCTAACAAGTTATAATGGGAATTATTTCCCCATAGAATAACACCGCCTTTGGCTTCTGGGGATGATAAACAGAGAGGCATCTTAAGCAGGTGAATGGCTTAAACATACTTTTAAAAAACTCCAAAATATTTTTCTCAGCCATTCGTTCAATATAATTTTTTAGGGCCTGAATAATGATTCTTTCAGGCAGGAAAATACGTCACTGCTATCTGAGTTAGACCAACTTGATTTTTTTAAAATAAGAAATAGTTTATTACAGATATCAAGAGTTTACATGTATTCAAAAATGAAGAGTCAAAAATAGGACTCGGGTACTAAGTTAAATTCTGTTTAGGAAAGAACTTTTTTTTAATTACCTGCTAAAAAAATAAAATATTCATAATTTCAAAAAATGTAGAATGTTTTGAAAAAGGGTTTTGTAGAGTAAATACCATTGACCATCAACTACTATCGTAATCTGAAACTTGTATTGTTACATCATTTAGGTTAAAAAAAAAAAAAAAAAAAGTAGCTAGCGAATTTTATTTGGATTTTTATTTATTCATTTATACTTATTAGGACTTGAGTCTCATTTCTTTCAGAAAGGGAAAAAAAAAGGCGTTACCATATCTGCAACATTTTGCTTAGATCACCTTGCTTAGTTGTCACCGCTTCAAATTTTCTAACATTACATTTTAAAGTTTCAACAAATAGCCCCAGGACTAAAGAGGCGTTACCATATCTGCAACATTTTGCTTAGATCACCTTGCTTAGTTGTCACCGCTTCAAATTTTCTAACATTACATTTTAAAGTTTCAACAAATAGCCCCAGGACTAAATAGTCCAGTTGAAATAGCCCCAGGATAAAAATAGAACCAAGATAAAATAACCTCAGAATAAAATAGTCCTGACAAAACAGCCCTACTATAAAATAGTCTCGACAAATTAGCTCGACAGTATAGCCCCGAAAAACAATCTCAGAAAATTACACACCTTCTCCCTCCCTAAACAGAAGTAGGATAAAATAGCCCGAGTACAAAATAGTTCCGACAAAACAACCCCGACGAAATAACCCCAGGATGAAATAACCCAAAGACAAAATAGTTTCAACAAAACGGTCCCGACAATCCTAAATTAAATTTTTTCCAGTAAAGATTTTTTTATTATTTTTATTCATTTGTTTACTTTTTTTGTTTTTGAGAAATATTTCACGCATAAATAAAAGCAAAATGTAATAACTATTTTACAAAATAAGCACCATTCTTTCACACACATACACTCATATCTAAAAGCATACACACACATATACATATACACAAAAGCACATAAACACATGTTTGTTAATACTTTCGCGACCGCTGACGTGAATTCACGTCATTTGAAAATCTGTAACTCCGGCAGTGGGCGTTTCTTTAAGTTGCATAGATTACATTATTTCTTAACAATATACCGAATATTCACATTTGTTCAACCAATGCACTATGGATACAAATACTTTGATTAAAAAGAGTATAATTGTAATGTATATCCATTTATATTACAAATATGAATACAGAAAACATTGGTTTAAAATAATGTAATATACAAGAATAACTCCCACAGGCGGAGCTTAGTGTCAAAAAGAGAAAAACAGAGCTGCCAACCTAATCCGGCAAATTGATAGTACCGCCCATTTTTCTACACCACTTAATTTTAGAGTATTTGTTTTCTTAATTTATCGTAAATATATTTGAAGAGAATTACTCTAAAAATTAAGTGGTGTAGAAAAATGGGCGGTACGCACGTATAATATAGCATGACTTATCATGTTTGATGGTTTTCCATGCATTCATCAAAATAATAATTACCAAATAAGTCTAAATATGCCTTCGCATAAGGTATCATTTTCTTATGATGCGCCCAATACATTCGATGTAGCTCTTTTAAGTTTGATAATATGTGCTCGTCGAAGTTACGCAAGCTCTCTTCGTCTAACTTTCCATATTCTTTTAGAGTCATCATCAAAGCATCAGATAATTTTGAAAAGGAAACTTGTTGAGAATTCATGTCACCGAGATTCTTTTTGAAAGCCAAGATCAGTTCTTCCCATCCTAGAAAAATCAGAATTGAAAATCATCAAAAAATTACTTTAAGAATGAAAAACATCTGAAGCCAATCAAAATTATAATTAAAACCAATGTAACACTTAAAAATGAGATAAAAGATACAAAAATTTAAAACTTTAAAAATACATTTTAATTAAAAAACATTTAAAACACAAGACAGACGTTTCGGCTAGAACACTAGCCCTCCTCAGTGTCAAACATACAAACACAACATTTACAAAAATTCTAAATACATCATATCAAGATTAAATATTCAGGAGGAATAGCTTTAGCCTCGTTCAAGGCAGAATGTTGCATTTTAGTGAAAGCGCCCTCTAGAAAAATACGGGATTCATAAATATTTATATTGGAAGCTAAAATTTTAAAGTTTTCAAAATCTGGTATATGATCACTATTGAGAGAATGGATTACAAGTTTAGATCTAAAATGCAACATTCTGCCTTGAACGAGGCTAAAGCTATTCCTCCTGAATATTTAATCTTGATATGATGTATTTAGAATTTTTGTAAATGTTGTGTTTGTATGTTTGACACTGAGGAGGGCTAGTGTTCTAGCCGAAACGTCTGTCTTGTGTTTTAAATGTTTTTTAATTAAAATGTATTTTTAAAGTTTTAAATTTTTGTATCTTTTATCTCATTTTTAAGTGTTACATTGGTTTTAATATATTAATGAGACGTATAAATTATGTTTAATTTTATTAAAATTATAATTAGCTATATTACAGTCAGATTCAATAAGGGAAGAAAAAAAAATGGTTGTTCTGATGGATTTCTATTATATTTTCACAATTTCTAAAACAAATCAAATATATTTTGTAGACAGCAAAGTAGCGGTTCTACCATAGCCACCTGAACTAGATGCCTGTCGCGTTGCTCGGAAACTTGGCAACAGTTCAAGTAGAAATCCTTCAGTAAACTAGAGATACGACAATGCTGGCAATGAATCCTGATTCGTCCAAAGCTACTTTCGACCGCCTGGGGGAAGGCTGCAGCGCCAACATAGACTTGGCGACCACTGCACTAGAACACCTTCAAACAAAACCACTTATGAAACATACAAATAAATAGCCCATACTGCGCTTATGCGCCAAGGTTAGGAATCCAGGTTGCCATAGTTTGGACGAAATTTAATCAGCCCGCCATTTTTTTCCGTCCACTGCGCAAGCGCACTAAGCTCTTGTCTTATCTCTGGTTTACTAAAGGATTTCTAGTTCAAGCGGTAGACAGCGCCACCTGGTACAGATTTCCCGACGTTTTTATTCAACTGTCACCAATAATTTTAAGAAGTGATATATGACATATGTTATCGACGTTTTTTCGATTCCGTTTGCCTTTTATGTATATCAAATCCCACTAAAATTTTTGGTGGCTGTTGAATAAAAAAGTCGCGCAATCTGTACCAGGTGGTGCTGTCTACCGCTCGAACTGTTGCCAAGTTTACGAGCAATGCGACAGGCATCTAGTTTAGGAGGCTATGGTTCTACTGTCGTATGGGGTTGATTTCTTTCAAGGGCCCTCTTCACTCACCGCCGCCGGAAGCCGAAACTAATGTTATTCTATGGGAAATTTTTCTTTACAAATAACTTATTAACTAATACATATTTTTAAATTCTGTTTTCACATTCTGAAAGTTTCCAGCTGTTAAATTGACGCACCTTTTCTAAAAAATTATTTTTCTAATTTTTTATATTTTATTTTGAAGCTGCAAAATACGAATTTTCAATATGTGAAATTTTTTCATTTTGCAATTTCGAAATAAAATATTAAAAATTAAAAAATTACATTTTTGAAAAAGGTCCGTCAACTTAACAGTTAGGAATTTTCAGAATGTGAAAACAGAATTTAAAAATATGTATTAGTTAATAAGTTATTTGTAAAGAAAATTTCCCCATAGAATAACATTGGTTCGGGCTTCCGGCGACGGTAAGTAAACAGTCAGACATCCTTAGCATTCATCAGTGGTCGTGTAAACTTTGTAAATTATCAAGATATATTTGTAGGATAAATTTTGCGGTACATTTTAGGTGGAGAAGGTCTGATATTTTAGCTGGATAATGTCTCAACCCACACCTTCAACACGGTGAAAACTAGTACCGGTTTTACACTGACTAGCAATTAGTACTAATTTAAGCACACTTAAAAACACATGAGGTATTCTCATAAATGAAATTTAATGAAAAGGTAAGCAGTATTCTGCAGTTAAAAATCGTTAAATCACCCTTTGAGAGTGCTTGGTTTGAAATCAAAACAAAAATCCAAAATTTAATTTTATCCATATAACACAGTGTATATCAATTAATTCAATGTAATATAACAATAATCAAGAATAAAATTTTCTTCTTATCCATCTGTAAAAAATAAATAACTGCGCTTAAACTTTTGACACGACGAATTTTTTCCTTTCTTCAAATTCTATGGTTTCATTTAACGTCTAAAGCATAGTTAGGTAGAAATAATTTTTTAGACTACAATTTCTGGCATAGCCGAACATATTACATTTCAATTAGAATATGTAATTACAATATATTTTGAAAACTGTTGTTCTTAAAATTTTCACACGAACTGTACATATTTCTTACACGGAAGTTACAAAAACAAACAATAAGTACTAGACTTTCCCACGCAGAACACCTGAGTGATAATATTTACAACTACATACCTAATACGATTTTCAGAAAAATCGCATAAATAAAATCCCTCACAGGAAAATTTCAGTCCTCCCCCTCTTTTTTATTTTTTCAATAAAAGATATTTAAATCTTTGATATTTGGATTATAATTCCAATTTTAGAACAGAATTTTTTCCGCTGCTAAATTAAAATTTCTTAAAATTAAATTATTGTTATAATACATTTGTATCTTAGTTGGATTTTGATTTCGATCAATAGATGGCGTCACCAACGTCCTGATGAATAGCCAAAAATAAAAATATGAGACTTAACTGGCTTTAAAATCTTCCAAGTATACTTCTCAATACAAGTTAATGAGCATACGAAGGATGTTCAAAAATTATTGAACCTTATTTTTTCTCGTATAAACTAATGAAGGGAGAGAGACTTTCTTCAGTGTAGATGTAGATGGCACACTCATGCGCAATCGTGAATATTTTTCCGGCCACAGAAAGCTTCAGTAGCTGGCAGTCGGCCAATTAGAGAAGACGTGTAGTGTGCCGTCGTCAGATTTTAGTTTTTGAAAAATGAGAGAAAAACTTGAGCAGCGATATTGCATCAAATTTTTCCAAAAGCTTGGTGTTACCCGAGCGAAAACCATTCGTAAAATTCAACGGGCTTTCGGGACGAGGACAACTTAGGCAGAAAAGAGTGCTACAAACGCTTCAAAGATGGCCGCACACCAGTGGACATGTTGATCAATTTCCTTGACTTCCGCGATCTAGTGCATCATGAGTACGCACCAATAGGCCAAACTATCACAAAGGAGTACTAACAGGAGGTCCTTCGTTGCCTTCGGGATGCTGTGCGGCGTAAACGACCGGATCTGTGGCAGCGAAAACTTGGAAGCTCCGTCATGATACCGCATCTATCCATTCTGCGCATTCAAACTTTTATCGCCAAACATAACATTCTTGTGGTTCGTCAGGCACGCACCCTACTCACCCGACCTGGCCTATGTGACTCTTGGCTATTTTTCAAGCTGAAAATTCCGTTAAAAGGGTCGAGTCAAGAGAAGACACCATGCGGAATGCAACGGTACGGTTGCTCACCATTCCAAAAATTGCGCTCCCCAGCAGGGCCCGACTAACAAATTTTTGTGCCCAGGGCACTTTGAATTTTTCGTGCTCCCTTAGAAGAACAAGAGTTCTCCCTCATCCCCCTCCCCCACAAGAAAAAAAAAAAAAAGACCGGTTACTAATATACCACAGTTTTTAGGTTACTAATATACCACAGTCTAATGGCAGTTTTTATTTTAAAGTTATATTAATGTAAGTGAAAGACAGTTGAGTTTAAAAAAAAGGAAAGAAATAAAGAAAAAGGCAGATTTAGACCATATATTTTAACCATTAGTAAAATTTTGTGCCCCTCAGAAGTTTCGTGCCCAGGGTACTAGCCCCAGGTGCCCGTGTGATAGTCAGGCCCTGCTCCCCAGGTGTTTCCAACAATGACAAGAATGGTTGGCGAAGTGTGTGTATTACCAAGGTTATACCTTGAAGGGGATCATGGTTTCGGATTCAAAATTAATAAATGTATTTTTCCCAGTAACACTGTAAAAAATTTGCCTTTTTTGTTGCCAGAAATTCTCTGTAATTTGAGAAAATACGTTCTAACAATGTAATTTTTTCGTAAATTACGCGTATTTTCTCAAAATACAGAGAATTTATGGAAGCAAAAAAGGCAAATTTTTTTACAGTGTAAAGATTCGATACTTTTTGAACGTACCAAGTCCTGTTTCAACACTGAAAGTTAATATTTTTTTCGATTTCTTAAAAAAAAAAAAAAAAAAAAAAAAAAGAGCATTTTAAGTTAATTAGATTAACTTTCTGTAGCCGGAATCTAGCAGCCGAATTTATAATTTCATGAATCGGATCTGAGTTGACAAATCAGATACCACCTTACGTCACTCACAAAATTTAATCATAACTGGCAAAATTCGACAAAATATAATCATAACTGGTCCACGTTAGAGAAATATTATATAATTAATATTGTAAAGATATAAGAATAAAAAGTTATGAAATGTATTAATGAGACAAGACACCAACAAAATTAAAGAATAGAGTAAATAAAATTATACTTTTAAAAAATTAAAGAACACGCTTTTATTGAAATGTGAACTAAAAAGCACAAAATATCTATCTTTATAGTATTAAAATGCAGGGTAAGAAAAAATTGTGTGAGTGACACACCATATTACAGGGTGATTATAAAATAATTTAGAATTAAACAAAAACCATTTTTAAAAATTCTCTCCTGACTGGGCTCGAACGTTAGACCTTTAGGTTCGTAGCCCGGAGCTTTACCTCACAGCCACAGCGTTCACGTAGGGAAAGTCTCTTTATACAATATAGATTTTTTGTTTGCTTCCAGAGCGGTTACAAACATACATACAAACATACATACAGGTGAAGCTAATAAAAGCGTGTTAAAAAAAAATATATATATATATATACCTTCAGCATAAGTTGCCATTTTTGATTCTGGTAGGAAGGTACTAAATAGCTGAAATATCGACTCTTGCTTGAAAATCGTCGGATATACCTGGGAATCGTACACAAGATAATCTCTAAGCTTAAGTCCAAACTGTTTCATGTAGTCCGGCATGAAAGGTAAATTCATAAACATGCTATACAACGAGGATTTAGATTTGCCTTTTAAGTCGTGCAAGATACGTTCTAGGGATATACCATTTTCTTTCAGCAAATCAGCTAGAGAATGGAGAAATCTATAAAATAAAAAATAAAAATAAAAATAAAAAACAGCGTGCGAAGATTGAAAACAATTATAATTAAACTACTATAGATTTTTAGTTCTCCACCATTCTAGGTATGGCAGGACCCGACTATGCTTTTTGAAGACCCGGGGCACTGATGCTATTCGGAGGCCCCCATACCCTGCTCTAAAGAGCTCACCAAAAGGACCCAATCTCAAAATCAAAAATAAATAAATAAAAATAGTGCGTTTTTTTATTTTTTCCTTCAATTATACCTTCTATTTCCTCATTTTTTTTTTTTTTTTTTTTTTTTTTTTTAGCAACCTATAACAAAATCATTAGTTTTATGTTCAAGACAAATGAAAAAATGTAGCACATTAATCAGCCAATGTGTAGGAAATTAGTCACAAAATTTTATAATTGTTTAAGCTCTCTAATAAAATATAGAAAGAAAAATGTAATCAATTTTTGTTTTTAATACACATATAATGAAGAAATTTGTACTATTACTTCTCAATTTTTGGAAATGAGGCCCCCTAAATTTGAAGGCCCTGGGCCAGTGCCCCGTGTGCCCGTGCCATAATCTGGCCCTGAGTATGGTATGAGAAATTTAGGTTATCGTAAAAATTTTTAGTTTAAAAACTTCGTAAATTATTAGAAAATTGCAATTTTCTTAACATGGGAGAATAGGGCAAATTTTAGCATAAACGTCCATTTTTAAAGGTATTTTCATATTAAAGATATCAGACTACTTGAAAAATATCATTTAGAATACTGACATGAACGTCATTGACTATGATACTCATACCTTTATATTTTATATTTTCAAATTTAAAAAATTTGTAAGTTATTCTAAATTTACGATTTTATTAATATGGCAAAATAGGACTAAATTTCGCAAAAACTTCCACTTTGAGGGATATTTTCATCATAAAGATGTCAGACCATTTTTGAAATATCATTTAAGAAACTACCTTGAACATCATTTACTACGAATATTCTACTTTGAAAATGTCGCAAGTTATTCGAATTTTAAGATGTTTATAACATAGCAGACTAGAACAATATTTCATATGTAAATTTGCATTATAGAAATAACTGAAAAGGAAATAGTATGGAATTGTAAGAAAACTAAAATTTGAAACTGACCCCAGTAAAATTAATTAACAAATTAGGATAAGGTACCAGTATCGAAATGAATGGTGATGAGTTAGTCTGTTAGCGGGACATTTCCGTCTGTCACTACGACGAACGATCGGTCAAATTCAATTCTCTTAAGATGAATATAGTATGCCCTGTAGTAGAAATTTATGATAATAATTATATGATAGGGAACTGAGCGGAATCCGCCTTTGCCAACTAGTTATAAAAAGGCATAATTAATTGTAACAAGTGTGATAAGGGACCAGCGGAGAATTTGAACCTGAATAATTGGTTTAATGCATCAAAACTCTGCTAGTCTTGGCCTGGTCAAGCCCCCTCAGGAACGTATCTGTTTATGTAGCAAGTCAATCGAATCAATATATACAGTAGACTCTCGTATAACGCGGGCGATACGTTCCGCGTAATAGAAAATCGCGTTATAGGAGACATACATTGAGCAGACGATTTCATTCCGCAATGAGACCAAAAGCATCGGGTGTTGGCATAGTAACGGAACAATCCTTCCTTGAACATGTTGAAAGTAGAAAAGATGTCGTCAGGTGCTTCCTTTATTTCACGCGTTATACGAGACTCTTTATCGCGTTATATGCATAGATATAGTAATAAGACATAGATTGATCAGCGAGAGGGAAAAAATGATACCTTTTTTCTCGGGAAAAGTCACTCTGATCGCTGCTTTTCCCCGAGTAAATCACACACAGGAATACACATGGATAATTTAGTAAATAAAATTTATGAATAATTTATTTACTAAAGGTGAATGAAAAACTTCAGGTACAGTTTCAAATTCATTTTTCTTTTTTTTTCTTTTTTTCAATACTCTCTAATGGCTGATTTTAGAACTTTTTTTCGACATCAAAAATTTTTGCTCGATAACATGGGGATGATAGATCTATATATATTACTATATCTATGGTTGTATGAGTAATAGTCGCAGATTTTTCGTCGCGTTATACGAAATCGCGTTTTGTAGGAGCGCGTTGTACGAGATTCTACAGTATATTATATAATAAAGAATGAATAAAAATGACTTGTTGAATAATGTGTGATGCAAATAGGACGTTGAGGTTCTTGAACTGTATATCCATTAGTACGTTTCTGTTTGTGTGAAAAATGTCCTATCCAGGGCATTTTTTCTCTAAATAAAATTATTCTTCGAATTCAATTTTTTTTAATCAATCAAGTTAAATAATAATAATTCTTAATATTACTTTCCAGTTTAAAAAAGAATATTAAGTCATTGTTTTACGCATTATTTAAAAAAATCTGGAGTGACTCAACTCGACTTTCCGAACATTGAGTAATTAACAGTTTTGTAGATAAAGTAAAGAATGAGTAGTTGTTAAACAAACAAAAGAGAGAAAACCATAATAGAGTGTTTGAGTATTTTTCTCCATCTATTACACGTTGTTTTATTTAACGCTACTGAACTTTGAGCCCATAGATCATAATGACAAAGAAATTTTCGTTGTGTCCCTGTAAAAACCTATAAATGTTAGATTCACCAAAATGCTTATAGTTAGTGCAACAGTGATTTATAATACTCATATAAATTTTCAGCTGAATTCAATAAGGCGTTTAGATGCTATCGTACTTTTAAAAATTTAGTCCCATAGGCCAAAATGATAAAGAATTTTTCTTTGTGTCCCTGTAAAAAAACTGTAAGTGCTAGATTCACCAAAATCTATACAGTTAGTTCAACTGTGATCTATAACATGTGTACAATTTTTTTGCTCGGATTAATAAGGCGTTTAGACACTATCACATTTTTAAAAATTTGGCCCCATAGGCATAATGATAAAGAATTTTCCTTTGTGTCCCTGTAAAAAAACTATAAGTGCTAGATTCTCCAAAATCTATACAGATTGAGTATTTGTGATCTATAATATGTGTATAAAATTTTTGCTCAATTGAATAAGGCGTTTAGATGCTATCGCACTTTTAAGATTTTGCTCCCATAGGCCATAATGATAAAGAATTTTTCTTTGTGTCCCTGTAAAAAAACTATAAGTGCTAGATTCACCAAAATCTATAGGGTTCGTACTATGGTGACTTACAATATGCGTACCAACTTTCAGGTTAATCGAACGAAGCGTTTAGACGCTAGCGTGTTCACCCACAGACATACACACATACACACATACACACACACATACATACATCATTGTAAAAATAGTGAAAACGGACTCAGGGGACCTCAAAACGTATAGAAACATCAAAATCTCGAATTCGGATTTTTGACATGATTACAATACTTTCCTCACTATAGTGTTCGGAAAGTAAAAAACGTATAGAAACATCAAAATCTCGAATTCGGATTTTTGACATGATTACAATACTTTCCTCACTATAGTGTTCGGAAAGTAAAAATACTATTGTTATCTAAAAAATTATTTAATATCATTACCTTCTTGATTTAAACTCCATATCTGTCATCAACGAATTTATACTCTGGGCAATATAATACTTAACTTCGATATTTCTGTCGTCTTTGAGTATATGCAACAAGTGTTCTTGGAAGTTATACCCATGGGACACGTGAAGAAGTTGATTATAGGACAGAATTCGTATACTCGCTGGAAGTGTATCGTTTGTCATGAGTGGTAAGAGCCGGTCGTAAATTATTTGCTTTTGTTCTTGATTATCTTCATTAAAAATATCCTTCAGAGCCTATAACAATAACATAAATAATTCATTTGTGACTGAAATAATTATAAGATAAAAAAAAACTTTTTATATACCATGTTTTAAGTTTTCTGATGAATCATAGAGCTCTTATCAATGTGCATAAAATTTTTAAAGTGATAATGACGTCAATTTTTGTGAGATGCATCATTTAACTTTTTATAATTTTTTAACGTTCACGTTTAATGGACGACTAGAACGAGGCGGAGTTTCCCTTTGTTTGTGGGAAAAGCTGCGCTATGATTGACTATAGTCCTTTATTTGTGGGCTAAATTAAGACTCCTATAGCTTAAATTTCATCATGACGTCGAATGACGACAGAAAGTCAAGTCGTCAATTAAATGTATTTATTTTTAGGTCGAAAAAAAAAAATGAACTCGTATTTTTTTTTTTTTTTTTTTTTTTTTTTTTTGGGGGGGGGGGGGCAACAATTAAATTATAGCTAATATTTTAATGGCTGTTTTAATGCTATTAGGATGTTATTATTTTCATATTTTAATTAAATAGAAGAAAACTATTCGAAAATTCGAAAATCTGAATTCGAAGTATTGTGTTGTCACCGGGTTCTGAGCTACTGTGAAAGTTTCAAATGTCTAGCTAGTAGGGAAGTTAGTTAAAGTTCGATTGCAAAGTTTGTACCGGACAAACAAACAAGAATAGAAGTTAATAAAAACATGGTAAAATATTAAGAAATGATTTTATGAAAAAGTAAATGTCATAAGGTAAAAATTTTAACATGTTCTGATTACCGTATAAGTTCCGGAGGCAAAAGCTTCATCTCTGAATTTTATGAGAACCTCAGAAACGACTGAAAACTAGGGCCTCAAATTCCCAAGTTCAGGTTTTCACATGGTAAATTATTGTAATTATATTATTATTGAATGAAAAACTTTGCCTTTTAAAGCACAAGAAAAATATACACTTTATCTAAAAATTCATGTTTGATTATGAAAAATGGCGATTATAAATCAACAAACTTCAATTCGACTGTATCAATAAATTTTTCGTTTCAAAGATATCAACAATTTCTATCCGATGGTTTAATGAAATGTCACAACCGTCTCAGAAGTTTTCAACCTAATATTTAGGAAATTAAATAGTAGAATAGTTTTTTTATATTTTTTTTTCTTTAGAATTTAACATACGAAGCTAAAATACTTTCCTAAAACAACAGAAAAAAAAATTTCTCTCTCTCTCTCTCTCTCTCTCTATATATATATATATATATACTAGCAGGCTACGCCCGCTTCGCTGGTCACTATTTTTAAATGAATCACAATAATTAATGAATTCTCAAAATTGCATTAATTTTTATCATGTGATAAAAAAAGAAAAAAAAAATCTGATCAGGAAAAATGTCGCACCGGGTCCCCACTGCCTTCGGCAGCGTAGACCCGTGCACTGCGCGCAAGTATTCCTTCACCATCCTTATGACTTCTCAAAATTCCGTGTTATTACTCATAAACTTTCATTCTCAAGAAAAGGAATTAAAAAATATATCATTTAGCATCGGGTAAAAACTCACACCGGGACGCCACTGCCTTCGGCAGCGCAGACCCATGCGCGCTGCGCGCGCACGTTTGAGGATATACGTGCGCTGTACACGCATATTCCTTCTCAACTCAAACTTTTATTAAGAAAATTAAATTTTAAAAAAATCTTTTATCATCGGGTAAAAACTCGCACCGGGTCCCAAACCCATGCGCGCTGCGCGCCTATTCCTTCCCCACCGTTCCAGCCCCTCCTAATTAACTTGCATATACCAATTTTGAACGGTCTTACTCAATTAGCTGAGATGCAAAAGAAAACCTGATCAGGACACTTTAAATTGTAAATCAGGTGAAATCTCGAATTCCACTTTCGATAATGTAAAAGAACTTTAAAATATCTTTCGAACGATGTATTAAAAATAATTTAATCATAATTAGAATATGAAATATTGAAATTAAAAATATTACAGCGCCATCTGGCGGTAGAAATTTCTGTAATCTATTGTTCCATTCCAGATCAACAAAGCTTTCAAATGATGTATTACTCATGAAATTATTTTAATTAGTAGATGAGATACAAAAGAAAACCTAATCAGGACACCTCAAAACGTGTAAATCAGGTGAAATCTCGAATTCCATTTTCGATAATGCAAAAGTACTTTAAAATGTGTATCAACTAAAATAAGCTTTCAAATGATGTATTACTTATGAATTTTTTTAATTAATAATTGAGATACAAAAAAAAAAACTGATTCAGGGCACCTCAAAACGTGTAAATCTGGTGAAAACTTTCAATAATTTAAAAGAACTTTAAAATATCTTTCGAATGCTGTATTAAAAATAATTTAATCATAATTAGAAATTGAAATATTGAAATTTTAAAATATTACAGCGCCATCTGGCGGTACAAATTTCTGTATTCCACTGTTCGAAAAGCTTTCTAATGATGTATTACTTACGAAATTATTTTAATTAGTAGCTGAGATACAAAAGAAAACTAATTCAGGAGACCTCAAAACGTGTAAATCTGGTGAAAACTGTCGATAATATAAAAGAACTTTAAAATATCTTTCGAATGATGCATTAAAAATAATTTAATCATAATTAGAAATTGAAATATTGAAATTTGAATGTATTACAGCGCCATCTGGCGGTAGAAATTTCTGTAATCCACTGTTCGATTCCAAATCAAAAAAAGCTTTCTAATGATCTATTACTTATAAAATTATTTTAATTAGTAGCTGAGATAAAAAAAAAAAAAAACCTAATCAGGACACCTCAAAACGTGTAAATCGGGTGAAATCTCGAATTTCATTTTCGATAATGTAAAAGTACTTTAAAATGTGTATCAAGTCAACAAAGCTTTCAAATGATGTATTACTTATGAAATTTTTTTAAATTAATTTCTGAGATATAAAAGAAAACTGATTCAGGACACCTCAAAACGCGTAAATCTGGTGAAAACTTTCGATAATTTAAAAGAACTTTAAAATATCTTTCGAATGATGTATTCAAAATAATTTAATCATAATTAGAAATTGAAATAATGAAATATTGAAATTATAACAAATAATTAGCAATAAATTAAAATTGCGACTATAATTTGAGATTTAAACTATCCTATCTCTCAAGTTGGATCGAACTGCACATGGTGTGCGAATTTTATTATAATCGGTTAAGTGGTTTAGGAGTCCATTGAGGACAAACATTGTGACACGAGATTTATATATATTAAGATATATATATATATATATATATATTTCCTTAAATAAATTTTATAAATTTTGTGAAGGGTGCAGCATTTCACGGAATGACTCAATGGTTTTTAAACTTTTATTTTTTAGTAAATTTTATTTTTCCATTTCAATATACTATCCGCGTTTGTAATGATCGATAGATGACGCTCTCTGAACTGCAGTTGTTAGTAAATATAATAGCCACGTGTATTCATTATTGTTCTTTCTCCGCCATTACATCATGGAAAATTAATTGCATAATATGATGATATGCAGTGGTGTGATAATTTCACCTTAGCCCACCAGAGGGCGAGCATTTCATTACAATCGCAGATAATTAACAATGGAATTGGTTTCAATATACTATATCAAATTATTCAATACTAGCAAACCCGTGCGAAATATTCGCACTTCATTTATTTTCTTATTTACCTTTAAAATTTGAAACTCATAAATGTTATACCAATTTCACCACCTAATTAAAATTTTGATTTACCAGAAGCCAAATTATTATTAAAACCAAATTAATATTGCACAACAGTGAAACCAAAATCATTCAAAGAAAGGTTTCCAAATAAAATTCATGGTTCACGACCCAATTTTCATACTTCCACAAGCAGTACAGTTTTAATATAGGACTCCCTCGACGCCTTTTAAATTTTTGTCGTTATGTTGGCGATGACTTTTTATTAATTTTGGTATATATGTATATATATATATATATATGTTGTTTGTTCGTTTGTTTGTTTAAAAATAAATAAATAAATAAAATAAAATAAAATAATTCCTATTTTGATTATATTTTTTATGATTGTGTTTTTTAGTCAATTTATGACACAAAAGTTCATATTCTGTATATATCTTTAAAATATTGCTAGGTTTAAAATGACGCTTGCAAAGATTCTGAAGAAACAACTGCTAAAAATATATTTTTTAGTAAAATAATCTCATCAGACAAATGTCGTCATTTTTTCTTATTAGTCCATTGAGCTAAGACCGCGTGCTTAAATATTGTCCATGTATAAATATTATTTTTTTATCCTCGCGTATCTTATCGTTTCGACAAAAAATAATTGAAACTGGTCCACGTTAGAGAAATATTATATAGATACTATAATTAATATTCTATAATTTTTCCCAGTTTTCAAATTTCTTTAAATGACGCACGATTAAAAATCTGGTGTGTAGCAACCACATGACTTCCATTAGCTTTTAACCCCTACTACACCCAATATTAACTCATTTTGGAGATAGTGTATTGGTGAGAAGACATAAAATTGACTTAACCAATCAGATGACCAACAATTTTCGAAGAGCAAACTAACGCATACATTGTAAACACATATATAAAAGGGAGTTTATGTAGAGAGTTTTAAAAAAATTAGTAGAGCCTTTTGTTTAACACCCATTTCTGAGATTTAAAACTGAACAACTTAACGGCCCTCTTCACTTACCGTCGCCAGAAGCCCGAGCCAATGTTATTCTATGGGGAAATTTTCTTTCAAATAACTTATTAACTAATACATATTTTTAAATTCTGTTTTCACATTCAGAAAATTCCCAACTGTTAAATGGACGGACCTATTTTAAAAATGCTTTTATTTTATTTTATTTATTTATTTATTTATTTTTTTTTTTTTTGAAACTGAAAAATGAAAAAATTTCACATATTGAAAATTCGTATTTTGAAGCTTCAAAATAAAATATAAAAAAATAATTTTTTAAAAAAGGTCCGTCAATTTAACAGCTGGAAATGTTCAGAATGTGAAAACAGAATTTAAAAATATGTAATAGTTGATAAGTTATTTGTGAAGAAAAATTTCCCATAGAATAACATTAGCTTTGGCTTCCGGCGGCGGTGAGTGAAGCGGGCCCTTAATCAAGATGCTTATCAATTTTCCTGTTCTAATCAATTAATTCACACGAAGAACATCCAAAAGGGAATTTAAGCAGTAAAATTAAAAAAAAAAAAAAAAAAAAAAAAAAAAAAATCATTATACAGTAAAGCACCGTTTATACGTCTTTCAAGGGACTGGTGTAAAAGGACGTCCAAATGAAAAGACGTATAATCGAAATTTTAATAATAACACTTTGATTACCAGAAATTTAATGACACTTAAGCAAAATTTATATGAAAATACTAATTAATATAAAGTTTTTTAGGTTAGTAAATGTAATTATACTTTTTTTTTTTTTTTTTTTGAGACAAAAAAAAAAATCTGGAGTGACTCCACTCGACTTTCCGAACATTGAGTAATTAACAGTTTTGTAGATAAAGTAAAGAAAGAGTAGTTGTTAAACAAACAAAAGAGAGAAAACCATAATAGAGTGTTTGAGTATTTTTCTCCATCTATTACACGTTGTTTTATTTAACGCTACTGAACTTTGAGCCCATAGATCATAATGACAAAGAAATTTTCGTTGTGTCCCTGTAAAAACCTATTAATGTTAGATTCACCAAAATGCTTATAGTTAGTGCAACAGTGATTTATAATACTCATATAAATTTTCAGCTGAATTCAATAAGGCGTTTAGATGCTATCGTACTTTTAAAAATTTAGTCCATAGGCCATAATGATAAAGAATTTTTCTTTGTGTCCCTGTAAAAAAACTGTAAGTGCTAGATTCACCAAAATCTATACAGTTAGTTCAACTGTGATCTATAACATGTGTACAATTTTTTTGCTCGGATTAATAAGGCGTTTAGACACTATCACATTTTTAAAAATTTGGCCCCATAGGCATAATGATAAAGAATTTTTCTTTGTGTCCCTGTAAAAAAACTATAAGTGCTAGATTCTCCAAAATCTATACAGATTGAGTATTTGTGATCTATAATATGTGTATAAAATTTTTGCTCAATTGAATAAGGCGTTTAGATGCTATCGCACTTTTAAGATTTTGCTCCCATAGGCCATAATGATAAAGAATTTTTCTTTGTGTCCCTGTAAAAAAACTATAAGTGCTAGATTCACCAAAATCTATAGGGTTCGTACTATGGTGACTTACAATATGCGTACCAACTTTCAGGTTAATCGAACGAAGCGTTTAGACGCTAGCGTGTTCACCCACAGACATACACACATACACACATACATACACACATACACACACACATACATACATCATCGTAAAAATAGTGAAAACGGACTCAGGGGACCTCAAAACGTATAGAAACATCAAAATCTTGAATTCGGATTTTTGACATGATTACAATACTTTCCTCACTATAGTGTTCGGAAAGTAAAAAGAGATTGATTATAAAAATGGAGAAAAATCCTAATGCATGACTGGGTACTAATTGCATGTATCATGTATATATTGAGTATTATAATACATTTCTTAAGAACTATATGAACACATTTTGAATATTAATTATCTATACGGTGTATCTTTAATAATAAGCATACGATTTATGTCCATACAGATAGTTATTTAATAACATTTAAAAAATTTAATATTCGTCTGATTTGCTGCTTGTCTATGAGTATTAAAAATTCTGCTGTGAATTCAATGGATTCTTTGATCAGTATTCTTCTATCTTTCCTGTGTTCCTCCACTTAAGATGCTTTCTAAAAAAAAAATTAGTCTTATTTAGAATGGAAAATAATGACAGGTCGAAAAATTTTGCGACTTTTAGTAAAGTAGAAAAGACGCATAACCGATATTCGCGGCGTATAAAAGAAGAATTTTTGCATAAAAATGAATAGGAATGAATCGGGACTTCACTAAAAGGACGTATAAATGTAAAAGACGTATAAACGCGAGACGTATAAACGGTGCTTTACTGTAATAGTTTTTGAGATACCGACTTTCGGTCCCACTTATTTCTCCAAAACATTCCAAACCCATTTCTACACCGAAAAGTAACTAATAAGGTCATTGTGCCTAAATGCGATAACCCATAAATGCGACAAAGTTCTTCTACTGAAAATCTAAATGCTTAAATCAAAAACTTATAAATCATAATGGAACATACACATTTCAAGAACAGTTCGCGAAACTTTTCATTAAATTTTAAAGGTTTTTTCTAGTAGAATTTTCTTTTGCAGTAAACATTGTCCATTATGGCTTTCCGACGTCTTTTCCTAATTGCGATAAAATATTTTCCAATAGTAACTGTAATTTTATCCTTTCATCTTTCAAGATCTAATAACCACTGTTACGTCATGTGTATGAATACCCTTCATACCTACCAGAAGAAAATAAAAAAAAATACTACATTTTTTTAAAAAGAGGGGTTTAAAATTTTTATCGCATTTAAGGGTCTGTTTACACCATTTTCCTAAATGCGACGAATTTTACAGTTGATATATTAAGGGAAGTTTAAGCATTTTTTCCTTTTCTAACACTTTCCAACAAGGTTGAAAAGTGACTTAGACTTGTCTGTCCCTCTGTCCGTCTGTCTGTCTGTCTGTCTGTCTGTCCGCGCTCTAATTCCTGTAGGGACACCCGAAAGTATTCCAAAGCACTGTATTCTATGAGAGGTATTGCTGTAAACCATATTTAATACCTTAACTGTATACAAATCTTAGTGAAATTGAATCATGTTATTCAAGTTCACTATCGGATGTTTCATATATAAAATGGAATAAATACCACCACTAGTTTGTACACAGGGACACTCGAAAGTACTCCAAAGCATTGCGTTCTATGAGAGGTATTTCTATAAACCAAATTTTAATAACTTTACTTTCCTCAAAGTTTAATGAAATTGAAATATGTTATTCATATGCACAAAAGAATGCTTTGCATAGAATACAGCATGATTAGCATTAGATTTACAGGACCACACAAAAATATTCAGTTACATTAAGAGCTGTTCATAAAAATTTGCTATAATTTCAATTTCGTTTACATTAAGCGTTTTTAACATTGTCTAACAATTTTCATCTGTGAATATAATTTCAATTTAAGTATCTGTCTGTTCGTCTGTATGCGCTCTAGCTCCAGTAAATATTTATGTAAATTCTTGAAACTGATATATGTTATTTAAGTTCACTATCGGATGTTCCCTATTGAAAAAGGAGTCTACTGGTTTGTGTACAGAGGCACCCAAACCTTTTACAAAGCATTGTGTTCTATGAGAGATATTTCTATAAACCAATATTTTAATACCTTTACTGTACACAAACTTTAATGAAATTGAGAAATGTCATTCAAGTTCACTATCGGATGTTTTATATATTAAATGGAGTAAATACCACCACTGGTATGGGCACAGAGACACTTGAAAGCATACCAAAGCATTGCGTTACATGAGAAGTATTTCTATAAACCAAATTTTGATAACTTTGCTTTCCACAAAGCTTAATGAAACTGAAATGTGCTATTCATATGCACAAAAGACTGCTTTCTATAGAATATAGTATGTATAGTATTAGTTTTACAGAGCAACAAAAAAATATTCAGATACATAAAGAGCTATTAAGAAAAGTTTGCTGGAATTGCACTTTCGTTTACATTAAGCGTTTTTAACATTTTCTAACAATTTTTAAGTGTGAATATAATTTCAATTTGTGTATCTGTTTGTCTGCCCATCTCTCTGTCTTTCGGCGCTCTAACGCCGGTAAATATTTATGGAATATCTTGAAACTAATATATGTTTTTCAAGTTCACTATCGGATGTCCCCTATTAAAAATGGAGTGAATACCGCTACTGGTTTGTGTACAGGGGCATCGGAAAGTACTGCAAACTATTTTTTTTCTATGAGAGGCATTTCTATAAACCATATTTTAATACCGTTACTTTACACAAATCTTAATGAAATTGAAATATGCTATTCAAGTTCGCTGTTGGATGTTTCCTATGTGAAATGGAGAAAATATTAGCACTGTTTTGTGTACAGGGAGACTTACAAGTATTGCGTTGTATGAGAGGTATTTCTGCAAACCAAATTTTAATAACTTTACTTTGCACAAATCTTAATGAAATTGAAAAATGTTATTCATATGCAAAAAAGAATGCTTTTTATAAATACAGTATGATTAGTATTAATCTTACAGGGCCACATAAAAATATTAAGTTACATTATGAGCTGTTAATAAAAATTTGCTGTAATTGCATTTTCTTTTACAATAAGCATTTTTAACACTTTCTAACAATTTTTAAGCGCGAATATGATTTTAATTTGGTTATCTTTCTGTCCGATTATCTGTCTTTCTATCTGGGGCTCTCGTCCCAAGAGTTCTTAAATATTTTCAGAATTTTGAAAAATTGATATATGTTATTAAAGTTCACTATGAAATGTTTCCTATTTAAAATGCCATTAATATGTCCTACACAACGTGTTTGTGTACATGGAACTTCCAATGCTTTGCGTTTTAGGACAGACATTTTTATAAATCACATCTAAATAACTTTCTACTGTAAAAATTATAAATAAATTGAAATGTATTTTAATATTCTAAAATAATGTTTTGTATAGAATATGATATGATCAAATTTCAGATTTACAGGACTACACTAAAATATTCAAATACATTAAGGGATCAATTATAATCTGACGGCTGGATTTTCTTTTGCATTAAGCCTTTTTAACGTTCTTCAACGATGTCTGAGAGCGGTTTTAAGTTGAATTAGTCAATCTGTATATTTTTCTGTGCTTCTCTCCTTTGTTTGATAATGCAGGCAAAGAATATTGAAAGTTATACAATACAACAAGCACGTACAATTGGAGAGTATTAATAACCACTGCGTACTGCATGATTTTTCGTTCTTTTTTTAACACTTTCCAGCAAGGTTGAAAAGTGTCAATGACTTCGGTTTGTCTGTCTGTCCGCAGTCGAACTCCTGTAAATTTTCATGGAACTTCTTGAAGCTGATATATCGTATTCAAGTTCACTATCGGATGTTCCCTATTGAAATGGAGGGAATTCCTCTTCTGATTTGTCTACAGGGACACCCAAAATTTTCCAAAGCACTGTGTTCCATGATAGATATTTCTATAAACCGTATTTTGATACGTTTACTTTAAACAAATTTTAATGAAATTGAAATATATCATTTAAGTCCACTGCCGGATATTCCCCATGTAAATTGAAGTAAATACCATCACTGGTTTGTATACAGGGACATCCGAAAGTATTTAAAAGCATTGCGTTCTATGGAAGGTATTTCTAAGCACTAAATTTTAATGATTTTACTTTGCACAAGTCGTAAATAAATATATTTATATATATTATTCATATGCACAAAAGAATGCCTTCCATAAAATACAATATTATTAGCATTATATTTACAGGGCCACACAAAAATATTCAGATACATTAAGAGGTATTGTTAGAAAATTGCTTGAATTGCATTTTCGTTTACAATAAGCGTTTTTATCACTTTCTAAATGTTTTTAACACTTTCCAATAAAGTTGAAAAGTGTTAATGACTTAGGTTTGTCTGTCTGTCCGTGCTCTATCTCCCGTAAATATTCATGGAATCAGAGTTACACATACACTACTCAGAAAAGAAGAGTTAAACACGGAGTTACACACTCTGTTATAAAAAGGCAAAGTTACACACACAATTACACACAAACTGTTAATAAAAATGCAGAGTTACACACACACTATCAGCAAAAAATTAGCGGTACACACAGCGTTACACACATTGTCAAAAAAAAAAAAGAGATTTACATACGGAGTTACACACACTGTTAATAAAAAGGCAGAATTATACACAGCAAAAAATCAGTGATACACGCAAAGTTACACACATTGTTCAAAAGAAAAAAAAAAAAAAAAACAGAAATGAACATTGAGTTACACACACTGCTAATAAAAAGGCAGGATTATACACAGAGTTACATGCACTGTTAATAAAAAGCGCTGTTAATAAAGAGTTACACATACAGAATTAATAAAAAGGCAGAGTTGCACACACACATTTAATTACGTACAGGGTTACGCACACTGTTAGTTACACATAACTAAAATTACACACGTTTTTTGCTAAAAATCAGCGAAACACACAATGTTACACACACAATGTTAAAAAAAAACTGTTAATAAAAAACAAAATTACACATGGAGTTACACACACTGTTAATAAGAAAGAAGAACTACGCACACACTGTTAATTGCATACAGGGTTGCACACACAGTGACAGTTTCACATAGCGTTACGTACACTATTAGAAAAGTTCAGCAATACACACAGAATTACACACACACTGTTAAAAAAAAGAAGAGTTACACACTGTTAACAAACAGCAGATTTAGACACAAAGTTCCACACACTGTTAATATAAAGGAAGAGTTACACACACTGTTAAAGGCAGAGTTGCACATAGAGTTACACAACATTTTATCTTGAAATAGTTATGCGGTATTAAGTATTTTATAAACTATAAATAAAGAACGAAAAAGCATGCATTACGCAATGATTATTAACACTTTCCAACTGCACGTAATTGTTGTATCTTATAACTTTGAAAGTTCTGTACCTACGTTATCACACAACAAACAAACAGTAGTTCTGAAAGGCATACAGACAGACTAATTGAATTCCTAATCATTCTTAAACACTGTTTGAAAGTGTTAAAAATGCTTAACACAAAAGAAACCATCGCCCTTCGATTGTAATTCCAGCCCTTAATCTATCTGAAAATTTCAGTGTAGCCCTGTAAATTTGAAGGTTAACAAAATCATATTTTATACAAAACATTATTTTAGCAAATTAACAATAAATGCCAATTTCTTTATGATTTTACAGTTGAAAGTACAGTATGAAAGTTCTTTAAATGTAAATTATAAAAATGTATGTCCTAAAATGCAACACATTGGCATTTTTTGCGCATTCTTGTATATAAACATGTTGTAGAGTACCTATTAATGCCCTTTTTATTTGGGAACATTCAATAGTGAATATGAACAACATATATATTTTTTAAAAATTCAGAAAATATTTCCGGACGCTAAGTGTGGTACACGGACAGATAAACAAATGGAGATTCGGGCACATAGATACAGAAATTGAAAACACGTTAAGACTTAAACAAGAAAGAAAAATCATGCAGTACTCATTGATTAGTAACACCTTCTAACTGTACGTATTTGTTGTATCGAATAACTTTTAATATTCTTTGCCTACGTTGTGAGGTTGAGACGTCAGAACGTCACCACAGTTGTTTTAATTAAGCTGGATCCAGCAAAGTATAAAGTGGGGACGGTTAAAATCGCTTCGTCGCCAGTGACTCGGCGAAAGTTGAGGTCGAGTTAGCTTTGTGTCGGCAGGGTGCTGCAATGAAAGACTTAGATTTTGACTGTTAGATAAATTAGAAGTGATTTTAAAAGGACAGATTGAAATGAAGAGAGAGGAGGATGTAGGAAGAAGTATAAAATGGCGATGGTTTTAGTAGATGGGAGTGGATGTTGGAGGATATTATAGTGGATGTTGGAGCATATTATAGTGTGGATATTGGAGTATTATAGTGGATTGTTGAAAGTCTTATTTTGGCGAATATTGAGTAGTAGAAATTTAGAGGAGTGAGGAATAAGTCATGATGAGTGTTAGTACGACTATTTGCTAGCGCTCGTGAAAGTGAATTTCGATCTGTAGGGAATCCTCTGATCGAAAGTGAAGTCGCAGCAGTGGAGTTACGAGTGCAACCGTCGCTACACCTTCAATTGCTTGCTGGGGTGAGATATTTAAGATAATCTAATTTAATTGTTGATATATATATATTGATTGAGTAATACACTGACTGAGCTAGTTTAATTGCCAGGCCACCCTCCCCATTAATCTGCTCAAATAAACTTTAGTTATTGTTAATTCAAGTCTTGTGTTCTCTTACTTATCCATTTAGTGATCTAATTAAGTTAAGATGGAGTTTGCGTCAACGCAAACTTTACAACGTTATTACACAACAGACAGAAGGAATGAAAAATATACAGATAGACTAATTGATTTTAAAATTACTCTTAAGCATTTTGGAAAGAGTTAAAAAGACTTAACGCAAAATAAAATGCAGCCATTAAATTATAATTACAGCTTTTGATCTCTCTGAATATTTTAGTGTAGCCCTTTAAATCAGAGAGTTAATCATACCATATTCTATGCAAAACATTATTTTAGAATATTAACAATACATTTCAATATTTTTATGATTTTTGCAGTAGAAAGACTTAACTTTCAAAAAATTCTGTCCTAAACCGTAATGCATTGGCATTTTTTTTTTTTTTTTTTTTTTTTTTTTTTGTCCCTGTAAACAAACTAGTTGTACAGGACCTATTAATGTCGTTTTGAATGGGGAACATTCTATAGGGATAATGTTTATAAAAATAACACTCATAAAACACAATGCCTTCGAATGCTTTTGGGTGTCCCTGTACACAAACCAGAAGAGATATTCACTCCATTTTCAATATGGAACATCCGATAGTGAACATCAATAAAATATATCAGTTTCGAGAAATTCCATAAATATTTACAGGAGTTAGAGCGCGGGCAGACAGACGGACAGACAGATGGACGGATATACAAACTGAAATCATATTCACACTTAAAAATGTTAGAAAGTGTTAAAAACGCTTAATGTAAACGAAAGTGCAATTCTAGAATTGTTTTATCAGTAGCTCTTAATATAAATGGATATTTTTGTGTCACCCTGTAAACCTAATGCTAATCATGCTGTATTCTATGCAAAGCATTATATTCTGCATATAAATAACATATTTCAATTTCCTAAAACTTCGTGGAAAGTAAAGTTATTAAAATTTGATTTATAGAAATATCTCTCATAGAACGCAATGCTTTGGAATACTTTTAACTGTCCCTGTACATAAATCGGTGGCCGTATTTCCTCCATTTTATACAGGAAACATCCAATAGGGAATTTGAATAACATATTTCAATTTCATTAAGATATGTCTACAGTAAAGGTATGAAAATATGATTTATAGAAATACCTCTCATAGAACACAATGCTTTCGAATGCTTTTGGGTGTTCTGTGCACAAACCAGTAGAGGTATAAACTCCATTTTCAATAGGGAACGCCCGATAGTGATCTTGAATAACATATTTCAATTTCATTGAAATATGTCTACAATAAAGGTATGAAAATATGGTTTATAGAAATACCTCTCATAGAACACAATGCTTTGAAATACTTTCGGGTGTCCCTGTACACAAACCAGTAGAGGTATCATATTCACCCTTAAAAATTTTTAGAATGTGTTAAAAACGTTTAACGTAAACGAAAGTACAATTCTAGCCATTTTTTTTAATAGCTGTTAATGTAACTGGATATTTTTGTGCCACCCTGTAAATCTAATGCTAATCATGCTATATTCTGTGCAAAGCATTCTTTTGTACATATAAATACCATATTTAAATTTCCAAAAACTTCGTGGAAAGTAAAGTTATTAAAATTTGATTTATAGAAATATCTCTCATAGAACGCGATGCTTTGGAATACTTTTGAGTGTCCCTGTACATAAACCGATGGTGATATTTCCTCCATTTTATACAGAAAACATCCTATAGTAAACTTTAATAACATATTGCAATTTCATTAAGATATGTCAACAGTAAAGGTAAGAAAATATGGTTTTTAAAAATACCTCTCATAGAACACAATGCTTTGAAATACTTTCGGGTGTCCCTGTACACAAACTAGTAGAGGTATGAACTCCATTTTCAATAGGGAACGTCCAATAGTAATCTTGAATAACATACATCAGTTTCAAGAAGTTCCATAAATATTTACGGGAGTTAGAGCGCGGACAGACAGACGGACGGACAGAGAGACAGACGGACAGACGGACAGACAGACAGACAAACAGACAAACCGAAGTCCTAAACACTTTTCAACCTTGTTGGAATGTGTTAATAACAGTTTTCAACCTTCTTTGGAAAGTGTTAATAACATTAAAGTAACTCCCATGCATTAAATGCATTATCGCATTTAGGGAGTTTGAACATCGCATTTAGGATATAGTACCTTAAATGCGACAAAAATTTCCTAAATGTGACGCTGGTATATATTTTCATAAATTACTGATATTTTTTTAATTTCTTGAAAAAAAATGACTCAAAACACTAGTTTAGAACTATGAGTATAATATTCAACCATTTTTTCTTTCTTTTCATAATTATTTGTTTACTAAAATGTCATAAGTTTCCTAAATGCGATAAACTTACCAAAAATCACGTCGCATTTAGGCACAATGACCTTACATGCAAAAAGACGTTTAATTCGGCGAGTTTCAAGAAAATTCGTAGAGCCATTTTTTTTAAAACATCAGCTTCCTACACCTGAAACTAACCAATTAAGTCTAGACGACTATCAGTTTTTATGAAGAAACTAATGCATACAAAAGGAGATCTAAAAGACGGTTTACATAGCAAATGTGAAAAAATCGTTAGAGCCGTTTTTGAGATACAGACTTAAATTAACCCATTTTATCCCAATTTATTTATTTTGCTCAAATTTGAGAAAAATTATATTTTTTAAGGTTAATTAAACCTAAATAAACTAAATACAACAAAATTTGAAATATATATATATGTTACCGCTAAAGTGCAGAAATCAGTTAATCTGCAGATTAGCTAGGTAATCCGCACATTAACTAGGGTGATCCGTTAAAGTGAGGAAAATTGTTTTATTTCTCAAATTACCTAGGTAATCTGCGAATTACCTAGATAATCTGCACATTACCTACTAGGCACTAGTTAAAGTGAAAATAAGATATCTGGTGGTGTAATTTTACAGCACGCTGTGCTGTATTTGTTTTTTTCATTCGAAAAAAAAATAGTTTTCTTTTCTTTTTTATTTCTTTCTTTACTAATTTTAATCTGTATGTGTTTTAATTTTTATATCTTTTAAAGTTACATTTGTTTTATTTTTTATTTATTTCATCTTTTTTATTCTGTCAATATAAGTTTGAAGATGTTATTCATTTTTAATATGAAATATAATAGCTTTAATAGCTTTCAATAAATTCTATTTTATAAATGAATGTTAGAATTGTAATACAGTAACGATTTCTTTTCAAAATAAAAATATTTAACAATTTAAAATTAAAAAAAAAGGTTTTATTAACAACTTATATTGCTATTACTATTTAAATACTAGAAACATTAAATTACATAAAATATTACTAGAAATGTTAAAATTAGACAAATCAGAAGCATTATTTAAGAAGTACTTCAAATAATTAAAACTGCTTTAACATTTTTTAGAATGCATGAAAATTAAAATGACAGTTTTTAATGCTTTATTAAAGTATATTTTGCAGCATACATATATCTGCACAAGTTTAGCAAATATATTAATTTTACAAAAAAAAAAAAAAAAAAAAAAAAAACCTTTATTAACACTTTTTATGTGATAAACTACAACGAAATTATCTGAGAAAGTGAACAAAAATAAAAAAAATAAATAAATAAAAATATAATCATGATATATAAAATATGTACAGGAAATTTGAAACTGAAAGAGAGGGAAAAAAATGTAATGAAATGCTAAAAAATGTACAAAAATTTCATAATAAGTACTATTTATTAAATGCCATAATATTTTTTAAAGTTAATAATTAATATATCTTTTTTTTTTTTCAGTAAGTAATAGTAATTTAAATCAATTTTAAAATAAATTAGTTTTAAAAAGTTATGGTTTAATGGTTTTAGTTCGGAAGGAAATGATTACTGTAATGTAAATCTAATATTCATAATTCAAAATGGAGTTTCACGAGAGACAGCTTTTAATTAAGATTAAATTTCATTAATAAAATACAGACCTTTATCAAACTTATATTGACAGAATTAAAAAAGATAGAAATAAAATCAAAATTAAAACAATTATAACTTACTTGTTACTTTAATTTTTGTGTAGTCATAATAATAAAACTAATCATGGCTTCCATCCTCCACATTTTGCGTTTGCCGTTTATCGGTTTATGATCATAGCGTAGCGGAAGTGAAGGGGTAAAAGTTTTATTTATGTTTGAAGGTCATTCGCGTATATGTATCACATGGCTGTTTGACGTCATAGTGAATGTAAAAAAAACTAAGGCTCGAAACAAACATTTGAACTTTAACGATACTGAAACCGTTAATCTGCAGATTACCTAGTTAAAATGCGGAAAACTCTTTATTCCGCACTTTAACGGGTCATTTTAGTTAATCTGCAGATTAGCTAGGTAATCTCAAGATTAACGGATTTCGCGTTTTAACGGTAACATATATATTGCATAAGAAATCTTATCTACCTTGTACGCAGGACATTGAAATAAAGAGGATGAAATTTGCATTTATATGTTTTAGTGCTCTCTTCAATAGTGAAAAGTGCTTTCCGAGTATAAAATTTTGCTTTATCTGTATAATACTTTCTTATTCACATGATAGTTCTCCAGAAAGAATTTTCAACCGCAAAGAGAAGATAAACTACGCCCCCTAATGTAATGATTAAACAAAGATTCCAGATGGAGGAGGAGGTGAGACACATAACACGCTAGCAAAAGCTTATATATACCATTATATATTCCAGCTGACAAAATATTCGCACCAAGCAAATTCTGATTTCTATATGCTATTTTTCAGCTGTCCTTTAAATAGGACAATGGGATAAAATGGGTTAAAATGCGATCCCGCTTCTAACTTTCCCTGGTCCACTTCCGGTTTTCCAAATATTAAATCTATTAAAACTTTTTTTTTTTTTTAGTTAGGTTATTACGACTATTTTCAAAGTTAGTTTTAACATAAGATTTGCGAGAAAGGAATTACAAAAGTAGCACAAAAGATGAAGGGGGAAAAAAGTGACCACGAGAAGCAAAAAAGAGGAAACACTCTTCTTCGAACATTTCTCAGGACATGGCATTATATTTTTGTGTCAATTACTTTACTTTGGGAGACATTATTTTCCGTTAACTACGAGAAAACATTTATTTTTTATTGTAAGCCTGACCCTCTTACCATAAGAATAATCGCATATAAACGTGTATTTCTGTATTCAATCGATTATTACATAACAAACTTTTTCTATTAAAGGGGAGAATGGCCATATCTAATTGTATAGCAAATTTTATGCGAATAGTAGATGGCTGCCGTCAACACAAGATGGAGTATAAAATAAGCAGAAAATGAAAAAAACATTATCAGTAAACAATCTATATAATATTTCTCTAACGTGGACCAGTTTCAATTGTTTTTTGTCGAAACGATATGATACGCGAGGATTAAAAAAAAAAAAAAATATTTATACAGGAACAATATTTAAGCACGCGGACTTAGCTCAATGGACTAATAAGAAAAAATGACGACATTTGTCTGATGAGATTATTTTACGAAAAAAATTTATTTTTAACAGTTGTTTCTTCAGAATCTTTGCAAGCGTCATTTTAAACCTAGCAATATTTTAAAGATATATACAGAATAGGAACGTTTGTGTCATAAATTGACTAAAAAACACAATCATAAAAAATATAATCGAAATAGGAATTATTTTATTTTATTTTATTTTATTTATTATATATATATATATATATATATATATATATATACCAAAATTAATAAAAAATCGTTCGCAACATGACGACAAAAATTTAAAAGGCGTCGTGGGAGTCCTATATTAAAACTGTACAGCCTGTGGAAGTAGGAAAATTGGGTCTTGAACCAGGAATTTTATTCGGAAACCTTTCTTTGAATGATTTTAGTTTCACTATTGTACAATATTAACTTGGTTTTATTAATAATGTGGCTTCTGGTAAATTAAAATTTTAATTAGGTGGTGAAATTGGTGTAACATTTATGAGTTTCAAATTTTAAAGGTAAATGAGAAAAGAAATAAAGCGCGAATATTTCGCACGGGTTTGCTAGTATACAAATAATACAATTCTTTTAACGGTAAAAGTGTTAAATATGAATGATTTTTGGGGTGAAATAATGAGAAAGTTTTGTGATTAAATATTGAGCTGAATTAAAGTCAGAATTAAGAATTCTCTTAATATCAAAAATAAAACTTTTGATTTCAGATTATAAATGTCATTTAAACATCAAAACATTCACAGAAAAGGGGAGTTATTGTAGTGATATAATAGTGATTATAATGTTGTTATCATTTCAATACAAGTTCGGGCCCAAGTTGGTAAGATGAATAATTTTATTCTGAGAGAAAAATGCCATTACTAGCAATAGATCCTCGTACCTATGACTTATGAAAGTTAAATAATTATATTCAGAGCTAAAGTCTCTGACCAAAAAAACTTTAAAACCAAACCAAAGTGTAAAAATTTTGGGCAAAAACATTCCCCCACCCTTCCCACACACAGAAAAATTAGTTGGTCACAGTGACCAGGCAAAGTGCTCAGTTAACAATACAGAATTGACTAACCCAAACAGCTGACCAGGAAACTTCAGTTAAAAAGTGTACTTGCTGAGCTAGTCTCCAAAACAATACCGCAGACTAGGAAGGTTAATACTATCAGATAAAGACGGCTAGTCGGCAATCGTAATTATCCAGGCAAAGTGCTCAGTTGACAATACAGAATTGACTAACCCAAACAGCTGACCAGGAAACATCAGTTAAAAATTGTACTTGCTGAGCTAGTCTCCAAAACAATACCCCAGACTAGGAAGGTTAATACTATCAGACAAAGGCTAGTCGGCAATCGTAGTTATCTGACCAGGAAGGTTAGTCAACAACCATAGTTACCAGACAAAGCAAGTTAGTCAGAATCTACACTTGAAAAAATTAAAATACAAAACAACCTTGCGGGGACCCGATCTCAGGACCTTCGTATCAGAAGTCAAACACGCTACCACACTGTAAAAAAAGACGGTAGATTTATAGCATATTATGCTGGCAATATGGGTGCATGGAGGGGGGAAAGTAAAAAAGAAGTTATTTACAGCAGAAACAGCCGTAAAAGAGTCTTTTTTTACAGATGTTTCCTCTGCTAATTGCCTTATTTAACAACAAAATGTGCTGGCAATATGGGTGCCATTACATTTTGCTGTAAAAGCTTCCGTTTTTTTTTTTTTTTTTTTTTTACAGTGCACAGCACCATCCGTTCTTACTATGACGCGTGTTTAGTTGATTTTTCTCCAAAATAATACTCTAGACTAGGAAGGTTAATATTATCAGACAAAGAAGGCTAGTCGACAATGGTAATTATCTGACCAGGAGAGCTAGTCAACAACCGCAGATACCAGACAAGGTAATTTAGTCAGAATCTACACTTGAAAAATTCTTCTTAATCGATTGACAAGATTGGAACATTTTATTTTTATTCTGTCATTTGACTAACCAGTCAAATTTGAGGAAAATGAAAACCGTACCAGGGAAACTGGTCGTCTGACAAGTTTTAGAGCCAAAACTGATCATCAGAATAAACATTATTAAAGATACATAGTAAAATAAAAACGACTTTTGTGTCTGATGATTAACTAGGATTGTCATGTAGTGTTTTGATTGTTTAAAATTTTGCATAATTTTGTGCAAATTTGTCAATGTACTTGGCAAACGTCTAATATCACAAAGATGGCAAGTCTCTTGAGAAGATTCGCTTTTCCATTTTTCTGTATGCATAGGTCAAGATATAAACCTAGAAGTTTCAGCTGATTCAAATCAACAAAACAAACACGGATAGCAAGAAAACGTGGCGAAGTGATTAAGTGTTTGACTCGTACTTGGAAGGTGCTGCGTTTAAATATCGGCAAAACAATTTATTATTATTATTATTATTATTATTATTATTATTTCAAAAGAAAAAAATTGTTTAAATTCTTAATTAAATTAAATAATTTATTTAAGAGAAAATATTTAATATATTAAGAATATATATATATATATATTAAGACATGTACCAATTAAGAAAACATTAACAACGAATTAAAACTATTTTTATTATTATTATTATTTACAAAGAAGAAAATTATGTTTAAAGTTACAACCTTAGTTTCTGATTTATAATGAATACTAGTTAATACCCGCCAAAATTTGATGGATGATGTGCAATTAAAATCTTCTCACGGCATAAAGTTTAAAACACCCTTGCTTTAATGTATTGCGCTGCATAAAGAGAAAGGAATATTCCCGTTCCGAATTGCTTCAGAATTTTCTCGCGCATGCCCAGATCGTACGATTTTGGTCTTACAGAAAAGGCTTTGTGTTTTAATATTATAGATTATTAAAAGTAGAATATTGATTAAAGCATAAACATTTGTCATAATGAGCACAAGAAATACACGAAAATTGATCAGAATCAATGGCATTATAATCTTGTTCACCGTCAATTATTGTTCATCACGAACATTTTGGTAAATATTTGGCTTTTCGCCGAAGTAACCAGATTTGTAAAACTCATATTTGCCCAGATTTTGAAATTTTTAAGATATAAACTTATCGTAAATTAGTGAAATCAGTTTCAGAAAATCTGTCTTTGGTTTCAGTTTTATTGACAGTTTCTCCAAGAACACGAAATTTGACAGTTGTTTTAAAAAATATTTGAAATAAATGTTAAAGCGTTGTCGAATGGTTGATAAACAGCTGTTGTCCATTGAACGATTTTCATGGAAAAAATTATATGAGTAATAACACAATTAAGAGCAGACGATCAACACTTGCTATTAGTGCCACCAATAAAAAACGTTAATTAAAAATTTACATAAATTATTAACAAACTACTAGCACAAGTTATTACTAAAAATTTATCTAAATGTAATATTAAATTATTTCCCCTTAAATTATTCATTTATTTTTATTCGAAATAAAATTAAATAATTTCTTTTCGGTTAAAAATAGTTATACATATATATAATGAAAAAAAAAAAGAAATGAACAAGTTCAGTTTCGAACGCAGCACCTTCCAGACTCGAGTTAAAATCTTAACCTCTGCATTAAGGGCCCTCTTCACTCACCGCCGCCGGAAGCCGAAGCTAATGTTATTCTATGGGAAAATTTTCTTTACAAATAACTTATTAACTAATACATATTTTTAAATTCTTTCACATTCTGAAAATTCCAAGCTGTTAAATTGACAGACCTTTTTTTAAAAAAATTATTTTTTCAATTATATATATATATATATATATATATTTTTTTTTTTTTTTTTTTTTTTTTTTTTTGAAGCTGCAAAATACGAATTTTCCATAGTGAATTTTTTTCATTTTGCAATTTCAAAATAAAATATTAAAAATTAAAAAAAATACATTTTTAAAAAAGGTCCGTCAATTGAACAGTTGGGAATTTTCTGAATGTGAAAACAGAATTTAAAAATATGTATTAGTTAATAAGTTATTTGTAAAGAAAATTTCCCCAATTTCCCCCAATAGCATTGGCTCGGGCTCCCGGCGACGGTAAGTGAAGACAGCCGTTAAGTTTCCTTGCCACACACCTTTGTTTTATTGACTTTTATATAAACAGCTAAAAATTTTAGGTCATATCGATATATATTTTTACCTTATCCTACATTTTAGATCATGCTCTTTAAGCTTTATTTGTTTCAATACGAAATTTACTGATTCATACCTTCCTTATCGGGTTCGATTCCTCGTCAGAGCATTTTTCGTCCCGAATAAAATTAATCAACTTTCAACCCAAATTTATTAATTTAATGATAACTGAATAAAATTTGCAGACGATTCTCTCTCTTTAGTTAAATTTACCTCTAAAGCTGAAGTCCGAACCACTGTCGGTAGCTCCTCTTCAGTTGCTAGTTCAAGCACCTGGTTCAGACCATCTGGAACAACTTTAATATAATGTTTGCCTATATTACTTGTTGCCTGAAAAAGAAGAAAAGAATTTTCTGTAAACCAACGGCATTCTTCAATGATTTATAATATCGAAAATTTCGAAAATTGGAATAACCATCTATTATTTTGATTACAGCAAGTAGATTAATTCTTAGGTTCCGTACTGTAGGTAAGTAGATATAATGAAAAAATTAATATATATATATATATATATATATATATATAAATATATATATATATATATTAATTTTTTCATTATATATATATGTATATATATTATTTTCTGTTGCTAAGCAGATTTCGTTAACATGTTTATATTGTAGTCATAGCAAACGAGTCCTTGTTAGGATAAAGTAGACTATTTATTTCGAACAGGAAAAAAAAAACTATTTTAAAACACTTTTAAAACCCAAATTCTAACTATAGCGTATCATATAAATCTTTTCGAAGTTAGAATAAAATTTAATTTGAAAAAAAAAAAAAAATGTAACTTTTTTGCTTATTAACCAAAATTGGGGAAATTTGAACTGTGTTAAGAAAAGAGAAATTATTACTTAAAATTCACAACAGATGGCAGCACCACACGATTGCCTATAAGTTTTGTGATTTAATTTTCTGATTAAGGGCCAATATCTGCTTTTTAATTATTCGTTTGAGGCACCTTTTTATTATTATTTTAGTTTATTATTATTTTTTTATATTATAACTTAACATTTTACTGATTTGATTAATGTTTATGTGTTTTTCCTAATCATTTTTATTTTGTATTGTTAATTGTTTCATTGACGTTTTAGTGAATATTCCGCCCAATAGAGAG
The DNA here is from genome assembly GCA_963930645.1 of Salticus scenicus. Classification (NCBI taxonomy): domain Eukaryota; kingdom Metazoa; phylum Arthropoda; class Arachnida; order Araneae; family Salticidae; genus Salticus; species Salticus scenicus. Next base: position 25,554,325 of record OZ005660.1, read on the forward strand.
CGCTTGTAGTCCACAAAAAACTCTTTTTTGCTTCTAAAAAGAGATGTAAGAAAAAGGCTTCTTAAAAAACTCTTCAAAAATTCTTAGGATACTGTGTAATCAACGATAAATTTTCTTTTATCAATTGACATCTTTTCTACTAATTGTCTGCAAAAATTAACACTCCGGACCTTCAGGGTATCGAACGCGGGACCACCGGATTACTAACATGGCGCTCTAACCACCTGAGCAACGGAGAGACAAAAGGAAAAGCTTGTATTTACCTTAAAATAGAGGCACATTTTTTATTTGGTTGAGATTCACAAATATACCGTAGTGAATGACAGCAAGTACAGTCGGTAACAAAAGTCTCCGAACACTAGCAAAAATTCCTATATGAAAAATATACACTTAATACAGTCTTGTTAAATAAATCCTTGTTGGATCCTGTTTTTAGACTGACTAAGAACAGGATTCGACAAGGATTTATTTAACAAAACAGCTTTAAGTGTACTTTTTTTACATAGGAATTTTTGCTAGTGTTCGGAGATTTTTGTTACCGACTGTACATAAGAATTTGGGAAAAAAGGGTTCGTCATCATTTAGTTTGAGTTTCATCATCATCATTCTGCTTAGGAGAGAATTTTGATTTTGTTCTTTTGTGTTCTCTTTTGCTCTTTCTAATTCCAGGCAAATTGTATGCCAAAAGGTAATTTTAATCTGTAAACAATTCACTGTTGCAAACTAGGGGTTCTGCCAGTAACAGACACAGTATTGCCCAGGTAGATTTGTACCTACGCATAGGAACTTTTAGCAGTTTTCTTCAGCATGTAGGGACGAAGTAGAGAATTCTGTTTGAAAGTAAATTTTCTCCCCAGGATATCGTGATAACATCCTGAGGATATCATGAATTTCAGCACTAAAATAAGGACTTTTATCCTCAGTGTTGGGATATTTTGAGCTGTCCGTAGGTGCATGGCAAAATATGCATGGGCAACACTGCCACAAACCAGTAATTGTCCATTTAAGCATAAAAATCTAAAAGACAAGAATTAATGTGAGAAAGTTCTAAATCTGATTGACAGAATACATAGCTTCCAGCACATAACCTCCATGCATAATTCCCAATCGCAACTTATGTTTCGATTAACACGAAACTATTACAAAGTTCCACAAAGCTTAAAGTAAGCAGGTGTCAGTATTAGTCAGGTACTAATGTTTAATTCAATCTTAAAACATCAAGCTGAATTTGATTCCAAAAGTTTACTCATTGAAGAATGTAGATCCTTTATATTTGATTAAAATAAATAAGTATTATAATAAATAATTTTTTACTAGTCAGTTTGCGCTCTATTTTTACACATATAGTTCCAAATTTATTTCTCTTCGCCAGTTCAAATTATTAAACATTAGTTTACATGATATTTAAAACAAATGGCTTCATTTTTACATATGCAAGGAAAGTATTGTAATCATGTTAAAAAAAAATCCCACATTGATAATTTGGTGTTTCCATACGTTTTGAAATCCCCAGAGTTCATTTTTGTTATTTTTAGAATGGTGTATGTGTGTCTATGTGTGTGTGTATGTATGTGTGTGTATGTGTGTGCGTGCGTGAGAGTGATCACGATTGCGTCTAAATGCTTTGTTCGAATGAGCTGAAAGTTGGTATGGGTCACTATAGCACGAACCCTGTTGATTTTAGTGAATCGAACACTTGTAGTTCTTTTTGCAGGGACACAAAGAAAAATTCTTTATCATTTCTGCATATGGGTCCAGATATTTTAAAGTGCGATAGCGTCTAAACGTCGTATTAGATTGAGCTGAAATTTCATACACATGTTATAGGTTACTGTCGCACGGAACTGTATAGATTTTAGGGAATCTATCCCTTATAGTTTTTTACAGGGACACCAAAAATGTTTTATTATTATGGCCTGCGGGCCTAAATTCTTTAAAGTGTGATAGCGTCTAAACGCTTCATTGGATTGAGCAAAAAAAAATTATACATATATAACAGGTTATAATCGCAAAAACTGCATAGATTTTGGTGAATATAGCACTTGTATATATATATATATATATATATATATATATATATTACAGGGACACAAAGAAAAATTCTTTATCATTAAGGCCTATGTGCCCAAATTTTTAAAATGCAATAGCGTCTAAACGCCTTATTCGAATAAACTGGAAATTTACACACATGTTACCTTCGCACAAATTGTATAGATTTTGATGAATCTATCACTTACAGAATTTTACAGGGACACATCAAAAAATTCTGTATCATTCTGATTATGGGATCAAATGATTTGAAGTACAATTGCGTAAAATTAAACAGTATACTATACGGAGAAAAATGCACAAACACCCTATTATAATTTTCCCTTTTATTTATTTAATGACTTGCCTTACTTTAATTTATTTATGCAGCGGATAATTACTTAATGCTGAGAAAGTCGAGTGGAATCACTCTAGATTTTTTACATCACAATATTTATATGCTTTAAAGTTCAAAGTCTCCAAAATATTTAAAGATTATATCGTAATCTTCTAACTCAAATATTACAATCTCATGTTTTTTTATTTATCTATATTATTTATATCTCATGACGTAGTTAAATTCTACATATTAATTCTACATATTAATTCTACATTCTAACTCTAAAATTTCGCTTAGCAACGAAAAGAATTTATTTTAAAAATAAAAATTGTTTTATGCAGGAAAAAATACTGTGTAATTAAGTTTTGTTTCTGCGATGATAACAACTAAGGCTCCTATATATACGAGCTGGCGCATCACTCATTTTGTTGCCTTAGGGTTGCCACATGTACCCAGCGCGTTTCTCTGATAAACACACCACAAACATTTTTTTTTTTTTTTTTATCGTCTTACATTACTCTAGAGTAACTTGTTTTATTATATTTCATAATTTTAGCTAAGTAAACTATGATATGGAAGTTTGTTTAGCGATAAACTGCTATAATCATTCAAGAAGTGAATATAAAGTGTTCATAGACCTTCTATTACTGTGTATTTGAGTTTTGACGACATTTTGTAAAAGAAACAGAAACCACCCTAACAACACATCCTACATTCCATAGGATATCCTTAGAATAAAACATCCTGAGAATGTACTGTGAAAAAAAATATGTTTTTAGGAATATTATTGTTGCTTATTGTTCTTATCTTGACCGGATTAGCTTCAGATTAAGATTTCTTGAAATCATTAGGGAAGCGATAAGGACGCCAAGCGGGAATGCTGTCCTCTTCGGAGGCAAAAAAATGGCGGTGATGCGTCGGCCTATTATTTTATTTAGGGGCTCTAATAACAACTATACACTATACGCAATCGAAGTGTGACGTCACTGACCGACCGTGGATGCAAGAAAATGATTTCCGATGTTAATCGCCCATTGGGTTTTTTGTAAAAAATTATTAAATGTCGACGAAAATTATTTCCCAATTTTAATCCCCATATTTAGGTATATATATGTATTAGTTATCATGTGCATGTGTTGGATTGAGTTATTTTGCTGTCAAAATGACAAAATTCAAATTTTAAATGTCAAGAGTGTCGTCCTTGGCATTTTTTGCAATTGGCGATCAAAAATGTTATACGAAAACATACATGCCAGATGTATGTTTTCGTAATATGTATTGTACGAAATATTGTTTCATATTATTCATTACTCTCTTAATATAACTTGTTAAAAATACCATGATTTTTGAAAGGAATTAAATTATGTTCGCCAGATAATTTGGCGATATTTTTTTTCTGCCAAGGATGACCGATATCAAATCTATTCCGTTGCAACATACTAGTATCTTATATCAGATACTTTATTTAGACATTTGAAGACAAATTTGACTTTAAATTATGATAGAATTATTTATCATTTTCCTTTTAATTATTATATTAGTTGGATATTTATTGTGTAAATATCATCCTTTGAAATGAAATGTTTATATTTTCAGTCGAATATGGAAGTTTGCCATTTTTTTCCTAGAGTTTTGAAATTTAGAATTCAAATTTTATCAATTTTACAACAAAAACAACTTAATCTAACGCATGCACATGATAACTAATACAAACCTATACCAAAATATGGGGATTACAATCGGGAAATAACTTTCCTTGATTTTTTTATTATTTTTTACAAAAAATCCAATGGGCATTTAACATAGGAAATATTTTTCTTGCATCCACGAACGGCCAGTGACGTCATCACTTCGCTTGCGTATACTGAAATAAATTTTTAAACTAAATCTCTATAAATAGAAAACTTTTTTTTTTTTTTTAATTATTTGAATCAGTAAACATAGCTTCCAAAATCATACAAACCAAGGGTAAAATATTATTTTCTTTTTCTCAATACATTGTTGCAATTATGATGTAAGATTTTCCATTAAAATACACCTTTTCATTATTTTATTCAGTTGAAATGCACACAGGTGATTCAGTTTTGTACGATCAAAGTAAAAATGGGCAAAAATTGATACCACTTGTTAAAACAAACGAGCTCGAAACTCGTTTGGAATTTATTTCAGACACGAATTGTTTGTATTTGAACAAATACAGGTAGCTATAATAATAAGCACAATTTGTTTTTCTTGATGATTTCATTATTTGTTCATCCATTTAACCCATTAAACGCCGCTATATGAATTCCACTGAAATTTTATGAAATTTTGTGTATTTTGGGTTTTAATGTGCATTTCTAATCATACGTAGTTTAAATAAGTGCAAAAAATATATATATATATTTGTTAGAAGATATGATGTGTTTCCAAAATGGGAGATTTGACACCTAATGGGGGTAGAACAGATGTTGAGAAAATGCAAAATCCTTTTAAATTAGTTTTCTTGATCCCTGTTTCTTATATTTTAAGAAAAAAAAAAATTCTTTTATTTCATATCCATTGTTTTAAACCCCTGTACTCGAATGAGTTATTTTTGCTGATTATTTTTTCGTCGCTGATATTTTGCAGAAAAACAAACATCATTGTTTGAATAACTGAAAAAAAAAAAAAAAATCAATTGAGGTAGTGAATCAACGAATGCTTTGCCAGCTTCGCTGGTCACTATTTTTAAAGGGGACTAATGTGCAAGTTGTACCTGACGGGACTAAAGTGAAAGTTGTACCTCAAGGGACTAATGTGAAAGTTGTACCTCACGGGACTAATGTGCAAGTTGCACCGAACGAACAAACTATTTCTTTCAACGAAAATGCCTACTAACCCTGGACGATAGGTCTATTATATCGTATCATATTATATATCGTATTTATCGTAATATAACTCAATACTTATTTCGCTTCCTTCTTCGACTCGTTTTAATACGCATTTTTTATATGCATGAGCAGCCCCCGAAAAACAAAAACATTCAATCATTAAATTCATTTTTTTACTTATTTTTATTTCATATTATTTCACGCCCACTTTTTATATTCTAATTCAAAATTAAAAAAAAAAAAAAACTTTCAAATTATTCAATTATATTTTCAATAAATTTTAAGATTTCGACAAATGTCAAAAACAAACGACAAATGACCAACTATCGAAATAGACAACGCAAAAATCCCAGATTGAGACTAATAGGCCCTCAGTCCTAAAAATGAAAGTTACATTACGACTTTTTTGAAAAAATTACCAACGAAGCTAGGAGTTTCAATATTTAATGTAAAAAAGAAAAAAAAAAAAAATATTTATCTTAATTAATTACAGAGAAAACAATTCTTAAAAAATTGTTCCCGCAGCGGGAGCTTTGGCGCCTAATGGGTTAAACAGAAATATTTGGTCAAATTTTCTTAAAATAAAATGTTTTTCCTCAAAAATTTCTGTGCTGCGCCTAAATATCCCCTATACAAATCACATTATGTCACCTCACCCCTACGAGTATGCCAACTAACCTCGCGTGGGTTAGTTGGCATAGTAGCAAGTTCTTAGAAAAAATATATTTGGGGTTGCTAAAACACACACTTGATTCATGAACCATACGTGATTCTAAAGTCAAAAGGTTAAGCTTTCACTCGCATTCATCAGAATTTCTCTAACAAGGAAACATTCAAAAGGTGTCGTCTTAAAAAAATATTGAAATAAATTTGCATGATTCTACTCTTTATAAAACACCTGAAAATGAAAAAATTATCGACTAAAATGAATTACAACGACCACAAAAAATTATCAAAATTAAGCATATTTGGCGATTTCACACTGTTAGGCGATTGATTTCGAGTACTTGGCGGAGAAGCAAAACGCGGTTCTGTCCGTACACGGCAACCTCGGTGCTAGCGAATTCATCACCTAACAGCGCTAAATCGCCAAAAATGCTTAATTTTGATAATTTTTTGTAGTCGCTGTAACTAATTTCAGCCGATAATTTTTCCATTTTCTTGTGTTTTAGGAAGAGTAGAATCACATATATTTCTTTCAATATTTTTGAAAACGACACCTTTTGAATGTTTCCTTGTAAGTATTGCAGGAAAAAATAAAAACAAAATCTATGCCAACTAGACGGCTGCCCTATTAATTAGGGGTGGGAATCGATTAAGAGTTTTAACTGGGTTAATCGTAGTTCATTTCGTAGTAGTTTGTTTAATAATTATCCTCCCCCTTTTCTCTATCAACAAAAGTGCAACAACTTCTTTTAAGAGGTTTTATTTTTATTTTTTGCTTTTTCATTATTTCGTGGATATTTCTTAGAATGTTTGTTAGCAAAGTATGTGAAAAAATATTTTGTAGGCAGAACAACATTTTTACTGTAATTCGTACTTTGAAAATTTTAATCGGATTTTGAAAATTTTTAATCGATCCGATTAACTCGATTATAAAAATTGATCGGGACTAAGCATTGATCGATTAACCGAACTGATTAATCGATTAATCGGCACAGCCCTACTATTAATATGTTCGTTTTTCGAAATGTATAAAAAGCATTAGAATAGTAAAAATTATATTTTTACTTTTAAAATCATCAAGCAGTTACTGTAATCTTTGTCTGCATCTTCATTCACTTCACATTCCTCTGTAATGCGATTATAAAAGTACGACGATACTTCCTGTATTTCTTGCAGTATCTGGAATTAAAAAATGATTCACATTAATATATATATATTACGATTCAGTAGAGTGTTGTTAAATATTTATTAAAATTTGATATAAAAGCGTAAAAGAGCTCTTAAAGAAGTAGTAATAAAGTATACAAAGATAACTGAAGTAGTAAAACAGGAATAAACTACTACGTCAGAAACGCCAAAGAAAAATTATTGAGATGCATACAGCTGTTTCGGTAGCCTAAAGCGTACCGTCATCAGTGCAAAAAAAATAATTCTGAATCTGGAGAAGTACTCGTATATATAGGAGAGGGACCGGATTTAGTTCAACCAATAGGATTACGGAAGAGGTGGGGAGTGTGGCCAATAGGAATTAAGGAATGTGTAGCTGTGTAAACAGTAGAAAAATTAAGGAAATGTGGACTGAATGTAAAATTTCCTACAATCAGACAAATAGGGAACAGCGAAATCACAATTTACAAGGTTTTTAAAATTTTTATAAATATGAAAAGCTTCAAAGAAATCGAGTTCATGAATGGATTTAGGTCTGCAAATTATTTTAGCTGAATTAAATTTAAAATTATGATTTTCCTCCCAGCAATGTTTAGAAATAGCCGATTTATTGGTTTCTTGTTTGCGGACGTAATTCATATGTTATTTTAGACGAAATTTAAGACTGCGTTTAGTTTGGCCAATATATGATAAACCACACTGACAGGATATACTATAAATGCCCCAAGAATTATGCATATCAATAGGATCTTTTAACTGAGAAAAGGTGAGTTTATTGGAAGGCGAAAATATTATTTTAAAATCATATTGTTTGAGAATTTTAGCTATGGTTTGACTGGTTTTAGAAAAATAGGGTAAAACAATACTGATATTAGAAGTGACTGATTTAGTAGACGAAATACGAGGGAGTTGTAATTTTTGGATAGCTTTGTCTATAATGGAAGGGTCATAACCTCTGTCAATTGCGATGGCTTTCAGGTATTTAATTTCAGATTTCAATAAAATAGGATTTGAACAAATATTAAGGGCACGGTTTACAAAAGTATAGAAAGCAGCCATTTTTTGGTTAGGTGGGTGACATGAACGCGCATGGGGAGGAAGGGAGACTGCAAAATTTTTACGATAGACAGTGGTTGAAAATCCATTTACAGTGCGAGAGACGAGGGTGTCAAGAAATGGAAGGGAGCCATTATTTTCTATTTCATATGTAAACTGGATATTACTGTCAATTGAATTTAAGGTTTCTAAGACATGGTCAATATTGTGAAGAGATGTGTCAATAAGCGTGAAGGTGTCGTCAACATAACGGGTCCAAAAAGGAAAAGATATTTTCTTAAAAAGCTTGCTTTCGAAATAGTGCATGTAAATGTCTGCGAGAATTGGGGAGAGAGGGGAACCCATGGCTAAACCTTCAGACTGACGATAGAATTTATTTTGGAAAGAAAAAGTGGTTTGTGATAAACAAATGCGGGTAAGAGAAATTAATTCTTGTATTTCAAAAGAGGTGAAATGAAACTCTTGTAATCTATTTTCGAGACAACAGAGGGCGCCACTTATTGGAACATTAGTGAAAAGAGATTTTACATCAAAAGAAACCATAGTGAGATTAGTGTGAGGGCAATTTTGAATATTTTTTGCAAAATTTATGGAATTCTTAACAGTATAACTATTAGCAGCAAGAAGTGGAGCAAAAATTGTGGTGAGAAATTTAGCTAGATTATAGGAAGCAGTACCGATATTAGAGACTATTGGACGAAATGGAATATTGGGTTTGTGAACTTTTGGTAAAGCATAAAATCTGGCACAATTAGCAATAGAAGGGATAAGATGGGATTTAGTCGAGTTCAATAATAAGGGACAAGATTTTATAGCAGATTTAATTTTATTTAATTCTTGGGGAGAGGGGTCACGGGGCAGAGGAATGTATGGGCCATCATTAATTAGTTCGGTAACACTTTCGATGTATTGTTTTTTATCCAATATAACAATCTGACCACCTTTATCAGCTTTAGTAATGAGGATATTTTCATTAGATTTTAATTCCTTCAAGGCGTTTTTTTCTGCAGGGCTGAGATTTGATTTAAAATTTTTAGAGTTGAAATTGGCATTATTAAGGATTAAATGACGAAGATTTTCTTTCTGTTGGTCAGTCAGTCGAGAATTTTTGAAAGCTTTTTCAACCGGTGCAATTAACTGAGGAAAAGAAGGAGGTTTAGAAATGGCAAAATTTGAATTGAGTTTGAGAACAGAATATTGACTATTGGAAATATCAGTACTGGAAAGATTAACGATTGCATTTTTATTGACAACAGGTAAGTCGTTCGAATGAATAGCACTCTGTGAATTACGAAGCCGGGTGAATTTATCATGTAATTTAATTGAGTGTTTACGAGAACGGTTGTCACAATGAATCCAGGAATTGTGATCAATCAACATAAAATTAGGACATTCAAAAGCTAACTTTAAGTGGAGAAACAATAAATCTTTTTCAATTTTGGCGATGTTGGTACGAGTTTCCTTAATAACTGCACGGAGAATATTAAAATGAGACCTGAGTACTGCTTTGTTTACAAAACTGGAACCAGAAATATTGCATTTCAGTTGAATGAATTTAGGGATAATGCGGTGTCTCTTGCATTGTAAAAGAAATTTCAGACGGTTGAGGGCACGAAACTTTTTAGTACGTAGACGGTAGAAACGATTAACTAATTTGCACATTTTGAAAACAAGAAAATGGCTCAAAATATTACTGACCTAATCTCCCCCTCATATGAGGCTTCTCAGACCAGGTTGCTCAGTAACAATATGAGCAGAAGACCAATAACACAACAAAGCCCGTATAAGCTTAACAAATAATAGCAGGAGACTTGGCGTTGGAATATTAAAACAGGAATAAACTACTACGTCAGAAACGCCAAAGAAAAATTATTGAGGTGCATACAGCTGTTTCGGTAGCCTAAAGCGTACCGTCATCAGTGCAAAAAAATAATTCTGAATCTGGAGAAGTACTCGTATATATAGGAGAGGGACCGGATTTAGTTCAACCAATAGGATTACGGAAGAGGTGGGGAGTGTGGCCAATAGGAATTAAGGAATGTGTAGCTGTGTAAACAGTAGAAAAATTTGCACTGATGACGGTACGCTTTAGGCTACCGAAACAGCTGTATGCACCTCAATAATTTTTCTTTGGCGTTTCTGACGTAGTAGTTTATTCCTGTTTTAATATTCCAACGCCAAGTCTCCTGCTATTATTTGTTAAGCTTATACGGGCTTTGTTGTGTTATTGGTCTTCTGCTCATATTGTTACTGAGCAACCTGGTCTGAGAAGCCTCATATGAGGGGGAGATTAGGTCAGTAATATTTTGAGCCATTTTCTTGTTTTCAAAATGTGCAAATTAGTTAATCGTTTCTACCGTCTACGTACTAAAAAGTTTCGTGCCCTCAACCGTCTGAAATTTCTTTTACAATGCAAGAGACACCGCATTATCCCTAAATTCATTCAACTGAAATGCAATATTTCTGGTTCCAGTTTTGTAAACAAAGCAGTACTCAGGTCTCATTTTAATATTCTCCGTGCAGTTATTAAGGAAACTCGTACCAACATCGCCAAAATTGAAAAAGATTTATTGTTTCTCCACTTAAAGTTAGCTTTTGAATGTCCTAATTTTATGTTGATTGATCACAATTCCTGGATTCATTGTGACAACCGTTCTCGTAAACACTCAATTAAATTACATGATAAATTCACCCGGCTTCGTAATTCACAGAGTGCTATTCATTCGAACGACTTACCTGTTGTCAATAAAAATGCAATCGTTAATCTTTCCAGTACTGATATTTCCAATAGTCAATATTCTGTTCTCAAACTCAATTCAAATTTTGCCATTTCTAAACCTCCTTCTTTTCCTCAGTTAATTGCACCGGTTGAAAAAGCTTTCAAAAATTCTCGACTGACTGACCAACAGAAAGAAAATCTTCGTCATTTAATCCTTAATAATGCCAATTTCAACTCTAAAAATTTTAAATCAAATCTCAGCCCTGCAGAAAAAAACGCCTTGAAGGAATTAAAATCTAATGAAAATATCATCATTACTAAAGCTGATAAAGGTGGTCAGATTGTTATATTGGATAAAAAACAATACATCGAAAGTGTTACCGAACTAATTAATGATGGCCCATACATTCCTCTGCCCCGTGACCCCTCTCCCCAAGAATTAAATAAAATTAAATCTGCTATAAAATCTTGCCCCTTATTATTGAACTCGACTAAATCCCATCTTATCCCTTCTATTGCTAATTGTGCCAGATTTTATGCTTTACCAAAAGTTCACAAACCCAATATTCCATTTCGTCCAATAGTCTCTAATATCGGTACTGCTTCCTATAATCTAGCTAAATTTCTCACCACAATTTTTGCTCCACTTCTTGCTGCTAATAGTTATACTGTTAAGAATTCCATAAATTTTGCAAAAAATATTCAAAATTGCCCTCACACTAATCTCACTATGGTTTCTTTTGATGTAAAATCTCTTTTCACTAATGTTCCAATAAGTGGCGCCCTCTGTTGTCTCGAAAATAGATTACAAGAGTTTCATTTCACCTCTTTTGAAATACAAGAATTAATTTCTCTTACCCGCATTTGTTTATCACAAACCACTTTTTCTTTCCAAAATAAATTCTATCGTCAGTCTGAAGGTTTAGCCATGGGTTCCCCTCTCTCCCCAATTCTCGCAGACATTTACATGCACTATTTCGAAAGCAAGCTTTTTAAGAAAATATCTTTTCCTTTTTGGACCCGTTATGTTGACGACACCTTCACGCTTATTGACACATCTCTTCACAATATTGACCATGTCTTAGAAACCTTAAATTCAATTGACAGTAATATCCAGTTTACATATGAAATAGAAAATAATGGCTCCCTTCCATTTCTTGACACCCTCGTCTCTCGCACTGTAAATGGATTTTCAACCACTGTCTATCGTAAAAATTTTGCAGTCTCCCTTCCTCCCCATGCGCGTTCATGTCACCCACCTAACCAAAAATGGCTGCTTTCTATACTTTTGTAAACCGTGCCCTTAATATTTGTTCAAATCCTATTTTATTGAAATCTGAAATTAAATACCTGAAAGCCATCGCAATTGACAGAGGTTATGACCCTTCCATTATAGACAAAGCTATCCAAAAATTACAACTCCCTCGTATTTCGTCTACTAAATCAGTCACTTCTAATATCAGTATTGTTTTACCCTATTTTTCTAAAACCAGTCAAACCATAGCTAAAATTCTCAAACAATATGATTTTAAAATAATATTTTCGCCTTCCAATAAACTCACCTTTTCTCAGTTAAAAGATCCTATTGATATGCATAATTCTTGGGGCATTTATAGTATATCCTGTCAGTGTGGTTTATCATATATTGGCCAAACTAAACGCAGTCTTAAATTTCGTCTAAAAGAACATATGAATTACGTCCGCAAACAAGAAACCAATAAATCGGCTATTTCTAAACATTGCTGGGAGGAAAATCATAATTTTAAATTTAATTCAGCTAAAATAATTTGCAGACCTAAATCCATTCATGAACTCGATTTCTTTGAAGCTTTTCATATTTATAAAAATTTTAAAAACCTTGTAAATTGTGATTTCGCTGTTCCCTATTTGTCTGATTGTTGGAAATTTTACATTCAGTCCACATTTCCTTAATTTTTCTACTGTTTACACAGCTACACATTCCTTAATTCCTATTGGCCACACTCCCCACCTCTTCCGTAATCCTATTGGTTGAACTAAATCCGGTCCCTCTCCTATATATACGAGTACTTCTCCAGATTCAGAATTATTTTTTTGCACTGATGACGGTACGCTTTAGGCTACCGAAACAGCTGTATGCACCTCAATAATTTTTCTTTGGCGTTTCTGACGTAGTAGTTTATTCCTGTTTTAATATTCCAACGCCAAGTCTCCTGCTATTATTTGTTAAGCTTATACGGGCTTTGTTGTGTTATTGGTCTTCTGCTCATATTGTTACTGAGCAACCTGGTCTGAGAAGCCTCATATGAGGGGGAGATTAGGTCAGTAATATTTTGAGCCATTTTCTTGTTTTCAAAATGTGCAAATTAGTTAATCGTTTCTACCGTCTACGTACTAAAAAGTTTCGTGCCCTCAACCGTCTGAAATTTCTTTTACAATGCAAGAGACACCGCATTATCCCTAAATTCATTCAACTGAAATGCAATATTTCTGGTTCCAGTTTTGTAAACAAAGCAGTACTCAGGTCTCATTTTAATATTCTCCGTGCAGTTATTAAGGAAACTCGTACCAACATCGCCAAAATTGAAAAAGATTTATTGTTTCTCCACTTAAAGTTAGCTTTTGAATGTCCTAATTTTATGTTGATTGATCACAATTCCTGGATTCATTGTGACAACCGTTCTCGTAAACACTCAATTAAATTACATGATAAATTCACCCGGCTTCGTAATTCACAGAGTGCTATTCATTCGAACGACTTACCTGTTGTCAATAAAAATGCAATCGTTAATCTTTCCAGTACTGATATTTCCAATAGTCAATATTCTGTTCTCAAACTCAATTCAAATTTTGCCATTTCTAAACCTCCTTCTTTTCCTCAGTTAATTGCACCGGTTGAAAAAGCTTTCAAAAATTCTCGACTGACTGACCAACAGAAAGAAAATCTTCGTCATTTAATCCTTAATAATGCCAATTTCAACTCTAAAAATTTTAAATCAAATCTCAGCCCTGCAGAAAAAAACGCCTTGAAGGAATTAAAATCTAATGAAAATATCATCATTACTAAAGCTGATAAAGGTGGTCAGATTGTTATATTGGATAAAAAACAATACATCGAAAGTGTTACCGAACTAATTAATGATGGCCCATACATTCCTCTGCCCCGTGACCCCTCTCCCCAAGAATTAAATAAAATTAAATCTGCTATAAAATCTTGCCCCTTATTATTGAACTCGACTAAATCCCATCTTATCCCTTCTATTGCTAATTGTGCCAGATTTTATGCTTTACCAAAAGTTCACAAACCCAATATTCCATTTCGTCCAATAGTCTCTAATATCGGTACTGCTTCCTATAATCTAGCTAAATTTCTCACCACAATTTTTGCTCCACTTCTTGCTGCTAATAGTTATACTGTTAAGAATTCCATAAATTTTGCAAAAAATATTCAAAATTGCCCTCACACTAATCTCACTATGGTTTCTTTTGATGTAAAATCTCTTTTCACTAATGTTCCAATAAGTGGCGCCCTCTGTTGTCTCGAAAATAGATTACAAGAGTTTCATTTCACCTCTTTTGAAATACAAGAATTAATTTCTCTTACCCGCATTTGTTTATCACAAACCACTTTTTCTTTCCAAAATAAATTCTATCGTCAGTCTGAAGGTTTAGCCATGGGTTCCCCTCTCTCCCCAATTCTCGCAGACATTTACATGCACTATTTCGAAAGCAAGCTTTTTAAGAAAATATCTTTTCCTTTTTGGACCCGTTATGTTGACGACACCTTCACGCTTATTGACACATCTCTTCACAATATTGACCATGTCTTAGAAACCTTAAATTCAATTGACAGTAATATCCAGTTTACATATGAAATAGAAAATAATGGCTCCCTTCCATTTCTTGACACCCTCGTCTCTCGCACTGTAAATGGATTTTCAACCACTGTCTATCGTAAAAATTTTGCAGTCTCCCTTCCTCCCCATGCGCGTTCATGTCACCCACCTAACCAAAAATGGCTGCTTTCTATACTTTTGTAAACCGTGCCCTTAATATTTGTTCAAATCCTATTTTATTGAAATCTGAAATTAAATACCTGAAAGCCATCGCAATTGACAGAGGTTATGACCCTTCCATTATAGACAAAGCTATCCAAAAATTACAACTCCCTCGTATTTCGTCTACTAAATCAGTCACTTCTAATATCAGTATTGTTTTACCCTATTTTTCTAAAACCAGTCAAACCATAGCTAAAATTCTCAAACAATATGATTTTAAAATAATATTTTCGCCTTCCAATAAACTCACCTTTTCTCAGTTAAAAGATCCTATTGATATGCATAATTCTTGGGGCATTTATAGTATATCCTGTCAGTGTGGTTTATCATATATTGGCCAAACTAAACGCAGTCTTAAATTTCGTCTAAAAGAACATATGAATTACGTCCGCAAACAAGAAACCAATAAATCGGCTATTTCTAAACATTGCTGGGAGGAAAATCATAATTTTAAATTTAATTCAGCTAAAATAATTTGCAGACCTAAATCCATTCATGAACTCGATTTCTTTGAAGCTTTTCATAGTTATAAAAATTTTAAAAACCTTGTAAATTGTGATTTCGCTGTTCCCTATTTGTCTGATTGTTGGAAATTTTACATTCAGTCCACATTTCCTTAATTTTTCTACTGTTTACACAGCTACACATTCCTTAATTCCTATTGGCCACACTCCCCACCTCTTCCGTAATCCTATTGGTTGAACTAAATCCGGTCCCTCTCCTATATATACGAGTACTTCTCCAGATTCAGAATTATTTTTTTGCACTGATGACGGTACGCTTTAGGCTACCGAAACAGCTGTATGCACCTCAATAATTTTTCTTTGGCGTTTCTGACGTAGTAGTTTATTCCTGTTTTAATATTCCAACGCCAAGTCTCCTGCTATTATTTGTTAAGCTTATACGGGCTTTGTTGTGTTATTGGTCTTCTGCTCATATTGTTACTGAGCAACCTGGTCTGAGAAGCCTCATATGAGGGGGAGATTAGGTCAGTAATATTTTGAGCCATTTTCTTGTTTTCAAAATGTGCAAATTAGTTAATCGTTTCTACCGTCTACGTACTAAAAAGTTTCGTGCCCTCAACCGTCTGAAATTTCTTTTACAATGCAAGAGACACCGCATTATCCCTAAATTCATTCAACTGAAATGCAATATTTCTGGTTCCAGTTTTGTAAACAAAGCAGTACTCAGGTCTCATTTTAATATTCTCCGTGCAGTTATTAAGGAAACTCGTACCAACATCGCCAAAATTGAAAAAGATTTATTGTTTCTCCACTTAAAGTTAGCTTTTGAATGTCCTAATTTTATGTTGATTGATCACAATTCCTGGATTCATTGTGACAACCGTTCTCGTAAACACTCAATTAAATTACATGATAAATTCACCCGGCTTCGTAATTCACAGAGTGCTATTCATTCGAACGACTTACCTGTTGTCAATAAAAATGCAATCGTTAATCTTTCCAGTACTGATATTTCCAATAGTCAATATTCTGTTCTCAAACTCAATTCAAATTTTGCCATTTCTAAACCTCCTTCTTTTCCTCAGTTAATTGCACCGGTTGAAAAAGCTTTCAAAAATTCTCGACTGACTGACCAACAGAAAGAAAATCTTCGTCATTTAATCCTTAATAATGCCAATTTCAACTCTAAAAATTTTAAATCAAATCTCAGCCCTGCAGAAAAAAACGCCTTGAAGGAATTAAAATCTAATGAAAATATCCTCATTACTAAAGCTGATAAAGGTGGTCAGATTGTTATATTGGATAAAAAACAATACATCGAAAGTGTTACCGAACTAATTAATGATGGCCCATACATTCCTCTGCCCCGTGACCCCTCTCCCCAAGAATTAAATAAAATTAAATCTGCTATAAAATCTTGCCCCTTATTATTGAACTCGACTAAATCCCATCTTATCCCTTCTATTGCTAATTGTGCCAGATTTTATGCTTTACCAAAAGTTCACAAACCCAATATTCCATTTCGTCCAATAGTCTCTAATATCGGTACTGCTTCCTATAATCTAGCTAAATTTCTCACCACAATTTTTGCTCCACTTCTTGCTGCTAATAGTTATACTGTTAAGAATTCCATAAATTTTGCAAAAAATATTCAAAATTGCCCTCACACTAATCTCACTATGGTTTCTTTTGATGTAAAATCTCTTTTCACTAATGTTCCAATAAGTGGCGCCCTCTGTTGTCTCGAAAATAGATTACAAGAGTTTCATTTCACCTCTTTTGAAATACAAGAATTAATTTCTCTTACCCGCATTTGTTTATCACAAACCACTTTTTCTTTCCAAAATAAATTCTATCGTCAGTCTGAAGGTTTAGCCATGGGTTCCCCTCTCTCCCCAATTCTCGCAGACATTTACATGCACTATTTCGAAAGCAAGCTTTTTAAGAAAATATCTTTTCCTTTTTGGACCCGTTATGTTGACGACACCTTCACGCTTATTGACACATCTCTTCACAATATTGACCATGTCTTAGAAACCTTAAATTCAATTGACAGTAATATCCAGTTTACATATGAAATAGAAAATAATGGCTCCCTTCCATTTCTTGACACCCTCGTCTCTCGCACTGTAAATGGATTTTCAACCACTGTCTATCGTAAAAATTTTGCAGTCTCCCTTCCTCCCCATACGCGTTCATGTCACCCACCTAACCAAAAAATGGCTGCTTTCTATACTTTTGTAAACCGTGCCCTTAATATTTGTTCAAATCCTATTTTATTGAAATCTGAAATTAAATACCTGAAAGCCATCGCAATTGACAGAGGTTATGACCCTTCCATTATAGACAAAGCTATCCAAAAATTACAACTCCCTCGTATTTCGTCTACTAAATCAGTCACTTCTAATATCAGTATTGTTTTACCCTATTTTTCTAAAACCAGTCAAACCATAGCTAAAATTCTCAAACAATATGATTTTAAAATAATATTTTCGCCTTCCAATAAACTCACCTTTTCTCAGTTAAAAGATCCTATTGATATGCATAATTCTTGGGGCATTTATAGTATATCCTGTCAGTGTGGTTTATCATATATTGGCCAAACTAAACGCAGTCTTAAATTTCGTCTAAAATAACATATGAATTACGTCCGCAAACAAGAAACCAATAAATCGGCTATTTCTAAACATTGCTGGGAGGAAAATCATAATTTTAAATTTAATTCAGCTAAAATAATTTGCAGACCTAAATCCATTCATGAACTCGATTTCTTTGAAGCTTTTCATATTTATAAAAATTTTAAAAACCTTGTAAATTGTGATTTCGCTGTTCCCTATTTGTCTGATTGTTGGAAATTTTACATTCAGTCCACATTTCCTTAATTTTTCTACTGTTTACACAGCTACACATTCCTTAATTCCTATTGGCCACACTCCCCACCTCTTCCGTAATCCTATTGGTTGAACTAAATCCGGTCCCTCTCCTATATATACGAGTACTTCTCCAGATTCAGAATTATTTTTTTGCACTGATGACGGTACGCTTTAGGCTACCGAAACAGCTGTATGCACCTCAATAATTTTTCTTTGGCGTTTCTGACGTAGTAGTTTATTCCTGTTTTAATATTCCAACGCCAAGTCTCCTGCTATTATTTGTTAAGCTTATACGGGCTTTGTTGTGTTATTGGTCTTCTGCTCATATTGTTACTGAGCAACCTGGTCTGAGAAGCCTCATATGAGGGGGAGATTAGGTCAGTAATATTTTGAGCCATTTTCTTGTTTTCAAAATGTGCAAATTAGTTAATCGTTTCTACCGTCTACGTACTAAAAAGTTTCGTGCCCTCAACCGTCTGAAATTTCTTTTACAATGCAAGAGACACCGCATTATCC
Organism: Salticus scenicus; assembly: GCA_963930645.1. NCBI lineage: Eukaryota > Metazoa > Arthropoda > Arachnida > Araneae > Salticidae > Salticus > Salticus scenicus. The sequence goes on from OZ005660.1 coordinate 25,573,043, forward strand.
CTAAATTCATTCAACTGAAATGCAATATTTCTGGTTCCAGTTTTGTAAACAAAGCAGTACTCAGGTCTCATTTTAATATTCTCCGTGCAGTTATTAAGGAAACTCGTACCAACATCGCCAAAATTGAAAAAGATTTATTGTTTCTCCACTTAAAGTTAGCTTTTGAATGTCCTAATTTTATGTTGATTGATCACAATTCCTGGATTCATTGTGACAACCGTTCTCGTAAACACTCAATTAAATTACATGATAAATTCACCCGGCTTCGTAATTCACAGAGTGCTATTCATTCGAACGACTTACCTGTTGTCAATAAAAATGCAATCGTTAATCTTTCCAGTACTGATATTTCCAATAGTCAATATTCTGTTCTCAAACTCAATTCAAATTTTGCCATTTCTAAACCTCCTTCTTTTCCTCAGTTAATTGCACCGGTTGAAAAAGCTTTCAAAAATTCTCGACTGACTGACCAACAGAAAGAAAATCTTCGTCATTTAATCCTTAATAATGCCAATTTCAACTCTAAAAATTTTAAATCAAATCTCAGCCCTGCAGAAAAAAACGCCTTGAAGGAATTAAAATCTAATGAAAATATCATCATTACTAAAGCTGATAAAGGTGGTCAGATTGTTATATTGGATAAAAAACAATACATCGAAAGTGTTACCGAACTAATTAATGATGGCCCATACATTCCTCTGCCCCGTGACCCCTCTCCCCAAGAATTAAATAAAATTAAATCTGCTATAAAATCTTGCCCCTTATTATTGAACTCGACTAAATCCCATCTTATCCCTTCTATTGCTAATTGTGCCAGATTTTATGCTTTACCAAAAGTTCACAAACCCAATATTCCATTTCGTCCAATAGTCTCTAATATCGGTACTGCTTCCTATAATCTAGCTAAATTTCTCACCACAATTTTTGCTCCACTTCTTGCTGCTAATAGTTATACTGTTAAGAATTCCATAAATTTTGCAAAAAATATTCAAAATTGCCCTCACACTAATCTCACTATGGTTTCTTTTGATGTAAAATCTCTTTTCACTAATGTTCCAATAAGTGGCGCCCTCTGTTGTCTCGAAAATAGATTACAAGAGTTTCATTTCACCTCTTTTGAAATACAAGAATTAATTTCTCTTACCCGCATTTGTTTATCACAAACCACTTTTTCTTTCCAAAATAAATTCTATCGTCAGTCTGAAGGTTTAGCCATGGGTTCCCCTCTCTCCCCAATTCTCGCAGACATTTACATGCACTATTTCGAAAGCAAGCTTTTTAAGAAAATATCTTTTCCTTTTTGGACCCGTTATGTTGACGACACCTTCACGCTTATTGACACATCTCTTCACAATATTGACCATGTCTTAGAAACCTTAAATTCAATTGACAGTAATATCCAGTTTACATATGAAATAGAAAATAATGGCTCCCTTCCATTTCTTGACACCCTCGTCTCTCGCACTGTAAATGGATTTTCAACCACTGTCTATCGTAAAAATTTTGCAGTCTCCCTTCCTCCCCATGCGCGTTCATGTCACCCACCTAACCAAAAATGGCTGCTTTCTATACTTTTGTAAACCGTGCCCTTAATATTTGTTCAAATCCTATTTTATTGAAATCTGAAATTAAATACCTGAAAGCCATCGCAATTGACAGAGGTTATGACCCTTCCATTATAGACAAAGCTATCCAAAAATTACAACTCCCTCGTATTTCGTCTACTAAATCAGTCACTTCTAATATCAGTATTGTTTTACCCTATTTTTCTAAAACCAGTCAAACCATAGCTAAAATTCTCAAACAATATGATTTTAAAATAATATTTTCGCCTTCCAATAAACTCACCTTTTCTCAGTTAAAAGATCCTATTGATATGCATAATTCTTGGGGCATTTATAGTATATCCTGTCAGTGTGGTTTATCATATATTGGCCAAACTAAACGCAGTCTTAAATTTCGTCTAAAATAACATATGAATTACGTCCGCAAACAAGAAACCAATAAATCGGCTATTTCTAAACATTGCTGGGAGGAAAATCATAATTTTAAATTTAATTCAGCTAAAATAATTTGCAGACCTAAATCCATTCATGAACTCGATTTCTTTGAAGCTTTTCATATTTATAAAAATTTTAAAAACCTTGTAAATTGTGATTTCGCTGTTCCCTATTTGTCTGATTGTTGGAAATTTTACATTCAGTCCACATTTCCTTAATTTTTCTACTGTTTACACAGCTACACATTCCTTAATTCCTATTGGCCACACTCCCCACCTCTTCCGTAATCCTATTGGTTGAACTAAATCCGGTCCCTCTCCTATATATACGAGTACTTCTCCAGATTCAGAATTATTTTTTTGCACTGATGACGGTACGCTTTAGGCTACCGAAACAGCTGTATGCACCTCAATAATTTTTCTTTGGCGTTTCTGACGTAGTAGTTTATTCCTGTTTTAATATTCCAACGCCAAGTCTCCTGCTATTATTTGTTAAGCTTATACGGGCTTTGTTGTGTTATTGGTCTTCTGCTCATATTGTTACTGAGCAACCTGGTCTGAGAAGCCTCATATGAGGGGGAGATTAGGTCAGTAATATTTTGAGCCATTTTCTTGTTTTCAAAATGTGCAAATTAGTTAATCGTTTCTACCGTCTACGTACTAAAAAGTTTCGTGCCCTCAACCGTCTGAAATTTCTTTTACAATGCAAGAGACACCGCATTATCCCTAAATTCATTCAACTGAAATGCAATATTTCTGGTTCCAGTTTTGTAAACAAAGCAGTACTCAGGTCTCATTTTAATATTCTCCGTGCAGTTATTAAGGAAACTCGTACCAACATCGCCAAAATTGAAAAAGATTTATTGTTTCTCCACTTAAAGTTAGCTTTTGAATGTCCTAATTTTATGTTGATTGATCACAATTCCTGGATTCATTGTGACAACCGTTCTCGTAAACACTCAATTAAATTACATGATAAATTCACCCGGCTTCGTAATTCACAGAGTGCTATTCATTCGAACGACTTACCTGTTGTCAATAAAAATGCAATCGTTAATCTTTCCAGTACTGATATTTCCAATAGTCAATATTCTGTTCTCAAACTCAATTCAAATTTTGCCATTTCTAAACCTCCTTCTTTTCCTCAGTTAATTGCACCGGTTGAAAAAGCTTTCAAAAATTCTCGACTGACTGACCAACAGAAAGAAAATCTTCGTCATTTAATCTTTAATAATGCCAATTTCAACTCTAAAAATTTTAAATCAAATCTCAGCCCTGCAGAAAAAAACGCCTTGAAGGAATTAAAATCTAATGAAAATATCATCATTACTAAAGCTGATAAAGGTGGTCAGATTGTTATATTGGATAAAAAACAATACATCGAAAGTGTTACCGAACTAATTAATGATGGCCCATACATTCCTCTGCCCCGTGACCCCTCTCCCCAAGAATTAAATAAAATTAAATCTGCTATAAAATCTTGCCCCTTATTATTGAACTCGACTAAATCCCATCTTATCCCTTCTATTGCTAATTGTGCCAGATTTTATGCTTTACCAAAAGTTCACAAACCCAATATTCCATTTCGTCCAATAGTCTCTAATATCGGTACTGCTTCCTATAATCTAGCTAAATTTCTCACCACAATTTTTGCTCCACTTCTTGCTGCTAATAGTTATACTGTTAAGAATTCCATAAATTTTGCAAAAAATATTCAAAATTGCCCTCACACTAATCTCACTATGGTTTCTTTTGATGTAAAATCTCTTTTCACTAATGTTCCAATAAGTGGCGCCCTCTGTTGTCTCGAAAATAGATTACAAGAGTTTCATTTCACCTCTTTTGAAATACAAGAATTAATTTCTCTTACCCGCATTTGTTTATCACAAACCACTTTTTCTTTCCAAAATAAATTCTATCGTCAGTCTGAAGGTTTAGCCATGGGTTCCCCTCTCTCCCCAATTCTCGCAGACATTTACATGCACTATTTCGAAAGCAAGCTTTTTAAGAAAATATCTTTTCCTTTTTGGACCCGTTATGTTGACGACACCTTCACGCTTATTGACACATCTCTTCACAATATTGACCATGTCTTAGAAACCTTAAATTCAATTGACAGTAATATCCAGTTTACATATGAAATAGAAAATAATGGCTCCCTTCCATTTCTTGACACCCTCGTCTCTCGCACTGTAAATGGATTTTCAACCACTGTCTATCGTAAAAATTTTGCAGTCTCCCTTCCTCCCCATGCGCGTTCATGTCACCCACCTAACCAAAAAATGGCTGCTTTCTATACTTTTGTAAACCGTGCCCTTAATATTTGTTCAAATCCTATTTTATTGAAATCTGAAATTAAATACCTGAAAGCCATCGCAATTGACAGAGGTTATGACCCTTCCATTATAGACAAAGCTATCCAAAAATTACAACTCCCTCGTATTTCGTCTACTAAATCAGTCACTTCTAATATCAGTATTGTTTTACCCTATTTTTCTAAAACCAGTCAAACCATAGCTAAAATTCTCAAACAATATGATTTTAAAATAATATTTTCGCCTTCCAATAAACTCACCTTTTCTCAGTTAAAAGATCCTATTGATATGCATAATTCTTGGGGCATTTATAGTATATCCTGTCAGTGTGGTTTATCATATATTGGCCAAACTAAACGCAGTCTTAAATTTCGTCTAAAAGAACATATGAATTACGTCCGCAAACAAGAAACCAATAAATCGGCTATTTCTAAACATTGCTGGGAGGAAAATCATAATTTTAAATTTAATTCAGCTAAAATAATTTGCAGACCTAAATCCATTCATGAACTCGATTTCTTTGAAGCTTTTCATATTTATAAAAATTTTAAAAACCTTGTAAATTGTGATTTCGCTGTTCCCTATTTGTCTGATTGTTGGAAATTTTACATTCAGTCCACATTTCCTTAATTTTTCTACTGTTTACACAGCTACACATTCCTTAATTCCTATTGGCCACACTCCCCACCTCTTCCGTAATCCTATTGGTTGAACTAAATCCGGTCCCTCTCCTATATATACGAGTACTTCTCCAGATTCAGAATTATTTTTTTGCACTGATGACGGTACGCTTTAGGCTACCGAAACAGCTGTATGCACCTCAATAATTTTTCTTTGGCGTTTCTGACGTAGTAGTTTATTCCTGTTTTAATATTCCAACGCCAAGTCTCCTGCTATTATAACTGAAGTAGGTAATAATACTAAACAGCAGAAATAAAAATTTTATTTTAAATATTTTTTTATATTATTATTAAAAGAAATTGAAAACTTTAATTATATTTCATTTACACAAACTAAAATTAAATTGACAAAACGATTTAAAATCCAACATTAAAACAATTTAAATCAAAATCCAACAAGGTTGAAAAGTTTTAATGGCTTCGGTTTGTCTGTCTGTCCAAGTAAATATTGATTCCAGTAAATATTGACAGAATTTCTTGAAACTCATATATGGTATTCAAATTTACTATCGGATCTTCTCTATTGAAAATGGGGTGACTACTTCTACTGGTTTGTGTAGAGGGACCCCCGAATGTATTCTAAAGCATTGTGTTCTATGAGAGTTATTTCTATAAACCATATGTTAATACCTTACTTTACACAAATCTTAATGAAATTGAAATACAGGGTGATTAGGAAAAAACTACCCCGATATATGAGACCATAGCTACCATACCGTTCCGAGAAACTGAATAAAAATTTGGTGGAAGGTATTTTGAGGTATACGCTCAAGAATTATATAAAAAACAACAGTTAAACTCTAATAGTTACGGTTACAGTGAGAAAATTTCGAAAATTTCAAACGGCAACACCTACTTATTTTTATTGAAATGGAATCTCCATAGCAAAAAACCATAAATGGCGTTGGAACGGTACCTCTAGCACGAAAATCACCAACGCTAGGCATACGAAAAAAAAAAAAAGAGAAAACAGCTGTGATGTGCCTACCAGAGCACGACTTACATTTTCTTAATGACGTCACATTTCACACTGAGTCTTCGGCTCTTACTAAAACCGCGTAATTGGAAGATTGCGGGTTCGGTACTCGAGCCGGCCAAAGACCGTCGTGTACACTAATGGTGGCTGGTGCACGTAAAATCTGTCGTGGCCGCAATGTCCTCCATGTTTCCATCAAAAATTATACCTCTGGGGGTCACCGAAGCGGGAGAGCCATCCCTTCCGTGGAGGATCAAAATTGCGATGGCATGTCTCCGGACCACCTCTAAGGGTGAGTCCCAGACCGTCGCCAATTGTCCATCTGTGCAGCACTAGTGCGACGTAAAATCCAACCAACCAACCAACCTTACTAAAATCTACTGATTCTGCTTAGAAACGAGAAGACTAGACCACGGTATCCTTAATTTCATGTAGGTCTACTGAATAAGGGTTTTAATTTCGTTATTAGTTGTAAGACACCGTCATCAGGGGCGTAGCGTGAAAATTTGATTGGGGGGGGGAGACCCGACGTTTGGCGCCCTTTCGTATTCCTCATCTGAAAATGCCACCCACATACTTTCAAGAGTGTTGCCATCTTTGGGATCGAGGGCACAGGCCCTTCCGTCGGTTGGTACGTGCCCCCCCTCTCCTTCGGGGCATATTCCTAAAATCTGTCGCGAAAAAAAAAGCTGTTTTTTTTTTCCCTCCATTTAGTAGCTTTTTTTTTATACATCTTTGGAGCATTCTAAATTTTTTCAGCGAATCTATATATTAATACGCAGACAGGAAATTCCTCTTACATTTTTAGCCTATTCAATAAAAGGAAGGGCTTACAAGTAGTATCGTTCGAAAGATATGGTTAAGGTGCTTTGCAGAAAGAAATACATATATATATATTCTCGTATGAGACTAAGCAAAAGAATATTTCTTAAGACAACCAGAGTATTGGTTTGAGATACAGTAAAACAATCGAAAAAGATTTTTCCCCCTTTTCCAATAAGTTTAAAGATATTACATTATAATTCAGGTGAAACATAAAACTTTCAAAATAAATTTTAAGAAATGAAAGTAGTAACTGTTGCTAAGGAAAGCAACTTTATATTTTTAGAGTGGATAATACCTAATCTCATCGACAGCCATGGCCCATGTTACTGTATGGGAAAGTTTGATTTCATGATTACTCATTACATAATGTATATTTAAATTCTGTTTTCACATTCAAAAAATTTACAATCGTTTATTTATTTATTTTTTATTTTTATTGTAATTCTAAGTTCAAAAATCTGAATTTTCAATATGTGCATTTTTCTCTTTCTTCCTTTTTTTTTTTTTTTTTTTTTTTAACCGCAAAATGAAATACTAAAATTTTATCAATTTTTGGAAAATGAGTAAGAAAAACATAAGCCTTACACATTTGTTCTGATCCGTCTAGTTTTTCGAAAGAAATTAATTACTTAAAATCTCTTGCTCTTTCTCGAGGCTATAATCACTTTATTATTAATAAAGCTTTATATAAATTCAAGAATCTAAACGTTTTGATACCAAATTGAACAATCACAGTCTCATTCCAGTTATTTTACCTTTTTATTTATCACTTTCTTTTAAAACTTCTAAAATTCTCTCTCCGTTTGGTTTCATTTAGAAACCTGTCAACACAATTAAATTATCTTCTCTTAAAGATCCCATTCCTACTGAAAACCGCTCTGGCATTTATTTAGTCTTAGTTCGTCGTGCAATTTAGTTTATATTGATCAAACAAGGTGTTTGAAATACAGAACAAATGAGCACCGTCGAAATGTTCGTAATGGAGAGATCGCCAAATCTTCTATTGCTTCCCACTGCTGGGCTCATGGTCATCGTTTTGATTTTTCTAAAACTAAAATAATTTCATCTCCTGTCTTTTCTTCCCATTTGAATATCCATGAAGATTTTTACATATTTAAAAATTCGAAAAATCTTTTTAATGATATTTGTTCCAATCCATTCTTGTCTGATGCTATGAAATTACTCACAAAAGTTCAATTTTCATTTAATTTTGAAATTTTTAGATTTTGTTACATTTTTTAATCCAATTTATTTATTTATTATTTTCTTCTTTTATTTCATAATTATGTAGGGCTGACTCTAGGCTAATTTGGAAGGGTGCCTTTTTAAACAGTTTTTAGCACCCTGTGGCCCTTTTTCAACATATTTTAGCACCTGGCGGCCCTTTAAAAAACATTTTGGTACAAAGCAGCCTTTTCTAACATTTTAAATGTTTAGAGGCCTTTAGATCTTTTTTTTCCCCCTGACTTTTAAACTTTCTTAGCAATAGCTCTTCAGCATTCCTGGAATAACAAATGCATACAGCCTATATATATATATATACAAGGAAAATTTGTAATTTACTTTTGTTACGTACAAAAATCATAACATAGAACACCATAAAATTATGCAAATAATGCCCCTTTTTATTGAATTCCCCCAGGCGGCCCTTTTATTTTAGAGTCAGCACTATTCTCCTCACACCAGTATTTATGTTTACACTCATCTGTATATATTTTTGCTGTTCATTTAAAACGGTTTTGTGCGTTGCTGCTTTGACTGCAGCACTTGTGCCTACTTTTTTCGCCTGACGAAGGATCGTGTGTTCTTTCGAACCGAAACAATTATTGCAAGTTTATTGAATTTTATGGTGTTTATTCAAAGTTTTGTAATTATTGCTTTTAAACGCCAGTTCTGTGGTGTTTTCTTATTATGAAATTAGGTATTGTTCACTCTTAAGGAAAAAGAAAATCAGTAATTTATTTATTATTGTTATTTTACATATTTAAACCAATTAAAAAACGTTTTTCTTTTTTCCTATATTGTGTGAAAAATATTTTAAGAAATGTAGTAGCCATTGCTAAGGAACGCGACAGAATTACCGCATGCCTTTATGTGGAAGAACAAACTAAAAAAGACTCCCATTGTCCAAAATTAAATATTTTTTATACAGAAATTTATATCTTACTTAGGTGTTGGTGTCGGTGTATGGGAAAAAGGCCGAGTGACTGCTCTAGGGTCCTAGGCCTGAGGGGGAATGCCTTCTGTGGAGGTCTTTCTAAGGGATCCTAGCCCGTATTTACACAAGTTTCGGAGAAAACCATGAAAAATTTGGAACGACTAGGCCGACAAGCACGACCTGGGATCGTACCTGGCACCTCACGTCTACTAGCTTGACAGAAAGATTGTGGATTCAACAATAGAGCCAATTGAAGACTATCATGAAAGTCAGTCTCTGGTGCACGTAAACTTTGTCGTAGCTGCAATATCCTTCATGCTCCGTGCAAATAATACCTCTGGGAGATACTGAAGCAGGGGGGCCCTCTTCCGCAGAAGATAAAAATTCTGATGGCTTGTCTTCGGATCGTCACTGGGGCGTTAATCCCAAACCGTCGCCAATTGCCCAATGTGTGCCTATTAATGCGACGTTAAATCAGCTTCCTCGCGCTATTTCATGTCAAAAAACACTAGTTGAATTCTATAGACAATTCTATAGACTTATAAATATTTCAAAACCTGTAAGCGATGAAACTAAAATAAAAAAATTGTTTAAAGGATCACTTAGAATCAAAAATTGCTAGTGAGAAATCATTATAACCAATTCAAACCTCATCTAATTTCATTTCTTTATAACAGCCATAACGTACAATAAACTGCTTTTTTTTTTTTTTTTTTTTTTTTTTTCGAGCTAAGGTCTTGAAAAATCGTAATTTTAAGTTTTTGGAGGTGAGAAAGCGATTGTGCATACTTACGAGTCAGTTGTAAGTATCTGAAATAGGAGAAGGGCGCCGCAGTCGCCACAGAGCGTGAATTTGCTGAGGTCAGAATTTTCAAGGGTCGTTGCAAGGTAAGCGAACATGCTGTTGTAGGTGCCTGAACAAGGAAGGGCGCGCTCAGCTGGAGTTTGCTGCAAACTTATTCTTAAAGTGTCCTGAATACGATCAAAGTTTTCAACATTTTTTTGCACGGTAAGCGAACAGACTTTTGTTACCGACTGTACACAGGTGACAAACACTCTGTTCACGAAAAAACCCTTTTCAGCCCTGTAACGGCTGTATTCACCAATAACTTCAACTCCTGGTTGAACCCGAAAACTTGAAAAGTGTATAAAGTCAGGGTACAACTTTTTAACAAAATTTAACGTGTTGTTTTAGCCATCTAGCAGCGTTGTTACCTTAAGATCTTTTAGCTGAAAATAACCAACCAAAGATTATATGAAATCTTCGACGCTAGATGGCAGAAACATAATAATAAGACATAGATTGATCAGCGAGAGGGAAAAAGTGATACCTTTTTTCTCGGGAAAAGTCACTCTAATGGCTGCATTTCCCCGAGTAAATCACACACAGGAATAAACACGGATAATTTAGTAAATAAAATTTGCGAATAATTTATTTACTAAAGGTAAATAAAAAACTCCAGATACCGTTTCAAATTCATTTTTTTTTTTTTTTTTTCCCCTTTTTTTCAATACTCTCTAATGGCTGATTTTAGAACTTTTTTTCGGCATCAAAAATTTTTGCTCGATAACACGGGGATGATAGATCTATATATATTACTATATCTATGGCAGAAACAGCTTGTAAAATTTTGTTGAAAAGCTGCACCTTGACTTTAGACGCTTTTAAAATTTTTGCATTAAACCGGGAGTTGAAGTTATTGATGAATAAGACCATTAGCATAGCAACCACACAACCTTCTAGTATCGAAGGTGCCAAGCCTCCAGTTTTTCGAGAGAAATTTAATACCGGAAATGTTTCATAATTGTTTTCATATACATATTTATAAAAGTGGAAAAAAAAAAAAAATCCTTCCTTCGTAAGGATTATAAAATCTTCATCTTTGTATTTAAAAAAAAAAAAAAAAAAAAAAAAAAAAAAGAAACCGGATAATTAGTTCTGATTAACTCATATTTCTACAACTAATATTAATTCCTAAATTGTATCTTTATAAATATATCAATGTTCGTTTTATGATTATACACATTTTCTCAGCTTTTTTCCATGATGAACTATTTGATAAATTATCTATATAAACTTTGAACTGTTTATGGTTTTGTTTACAATTTTGTTTACGGTTTTATTTACTCGTGAAGTCACTTTATTCCCAGGAAATGTAGATATTAGGGCACGTTCTTTAATTGAACGGATGAGCACTCTTCCCCCCATCTATTATAACTATTATCTTTATTTTATTTTACTTTATTTTATTTTTTATTATTCAAGGAAGTTCTCGAGAAAATAGTGAGAAAAATTTCTGCGTATGTTTTGATAAACAACAGAAAGTAAATAAGTAAATAAAATTTTATCTTGTTTGTTTGTTTGAACTACTTACAAGTTGAAACAGAAATTTGCAGTTTATGTGATATCAACATGATTCTTTGAATTTGCTACAAATTTATAAATTAATTTGATCTATAGCACAAATAAATATATTTTTACACTGTTAAAAATGAAATTCTCAAAAATGAGTAATTTTTTTAAAAAAGGAAAAACATATCACATGTTTTCAAATTATTATCTGTGCATATCATAGACATATTTTATTATAAATATGCTGAACTAAAAAAAAAACAGTTGCACTTCGGGAGTGCCGACAGAAGTGAAAACGTGAACAATTACGTGTGTATTTCTTGAATCGTCAGGAAATATTTTATTGTGTAGGAAATACTTTTAAAGGAAGTGTTTTTTTATTCATTGATATAAACTACTACTACAAAAATTATATTATAATTTTATTTAATGCGCTAACTGCAATAGAGACAGTGTCCGGAGATGAGAGAAGTCGTGTAGAGCCGCACCAGATTGTAAAAACGTGAGAAAAAGGGCGGCTTTGGCCTTTCTCACGGTTTTGTGAGGTCTAACTGCAATAGACAGTGTCCGGATAGGAGAGAATTCGTGTAGAGCCGCACCAGATTGTAAAAATGTGAGAAAAACGGCGGCTTTGGCCTTTCTCACGGTTTTGTGAGGTCTAACTGCAACATTTCCTGCTGCAATCTTTAAGAGACAGTGGCCGGAGATGAGAGAAGTCGTGTAAAGCCGCACCATATTGTAAAAACGTGAGAAAAATGGCGGCTTTGGCCTTTCTCACGATTTTGTGAGGTCAAACTGGAATAGAGACAGTGTCCGGAGATGAGAGAAGTCGTGTAGAGCCGCTCCAGATTTTAAAACAATATGCAGTATATAATTGTTAACACTTCACATTAGCAAGTTTATTGTATGATACATTATTTGTATCATAAAAGCATGGAAAGCGTTTGCTGACGATGACGCGAATTCAATGATTTTTGTTCACCCAAAAGTTTTCACTTCAAACGGAAAGCGTTAGCTGACGATGACGGGAGTTCAATGATTTTTGTTCACCCAAAAGTGCTCAACGCGCCTAAAGAAGTTTTCACTTCAAAAAGTTATTTAATAAAATTTCGACAGATTTAAACAGAAAAGATTCAAACATAAAACTTATTCCATCAAATCTCTAGAACTATATTTTGTGGCGGTTTCACACTTGTTTGCAGAAGAATACATGAATGAAAATCTATTTTTGGGATATTGGGATTCTCGATGACAATTTTTGAGCATGTCAATATACTCAATAACGAGTATGTGAGATTTTTAAATTTGAAAATATTTGCTTCGGAGCTATTTTAAGTGTAACACTTGAAATTTGACGCAATTTTACTGAAATTTGAGTATTTTTGCTCCTTTATTTTTTTCAGTGTATGAAGCTGAATTATAATGCATAAAAAATTACAACATAATAATAAAAAAAAAATACAACACGACAGACTAAATTTATAAAAATTACATCTCATATAGAGATATCATAACCACACGCGTCTTTGTAGAAAACCACAATTTATATATATATATTAAAAAAAAAAAAAAAAAAAAAAAAAACACTTTAAAACACGTAAAAAACGATACATTTAATTAAAATCATTAAAATTACATTGTGTTAAGGCCTTTCACCCTGAACACCAGGGCATTATCAGGACAGAGCCTTTTTAACTAGAAGTATTTGATTTATATATACAAAAGAACCATATTACGATTACAGTTATCATACATGAAACACATTAAACAGTTGAAAACAGATCAATCACAAATGAAACAGTCTGAAAGCGTAGAGTAGAGCTTCACTTGGTTTACTATGGAGACACTTTTTTTGTGCAACAGTTGAGGCTTTCTTAAATATATTTGAATTCTATTATGTTTCTATGGAGCAGCTTATAGTCTGTAGTAAAAGGAACTTGCATTAACCCTTTAACGTTCACTACTTAATTTATTTTAAAAATTACTAAACTAATTTAAAAAATGGCTTTTAGACACATAGCTGATCATAAATATTTAAAAAATAAAAAATTAGCATTGTTCCTTTTCGAGAAATTTTCGGTTTGAAACATCTGTAAGTAAACCTTATTAAATTCAAATAATATTTAATTTAATAAATAAATCACTTTATAAATAAACATTATCGACAACAAAAACTCGTAAAAGTTGCATAGATCCCAACATTTCAATTTATTCCGGAGTATTTTAACCCTTTGCGGCGCAAGGTAATTCGGATCATTCATATTACACTGCCACCGGAATTTACGAACATAATTAAAATAGAAGAAATTTTAAATTTTCACGTTAAAATAAAGGGGGCCCTTTCTGCTATGTTATAAATGTAAATTTTTGCTAAGAATTTCCGGAATGAGTTTTTGCACTTCAGAATAAAAATTAGATGTTCCATCAGCGTGAACACTGCGACTGAAAGGGTTAATTGAGATCTTTACAAGAAAAAGGAGAAAGACTTGTTTTTAACCCTTTCAATTACGTTTTGTTTTCATTCATGAAACAATAAATCTTATGTTTGGATATAAATATATCTCAAATGTAAAAATAAATAAATAAATAAATATATATATATATATATATATTTTTTTTTTCTGAAAATAGAAGTAATTGCATAGTACGAATTAATATTATAAAAAAAAAAAAAAAAACACCACAGAACTGGCGTTTTAAAGTAACAAGTACAAAATTTTGAATAAACAGGATAAAATGCAATGAACTCGCAACAATTGTTTCGGGTCGAAATAAAACACGACCCTTCGTCAGGCGAACAAAGTAGGCACGAGTGTTGCAATGAAAGCAGCGCAACAATTGTTTCGCGTCGAAAGAAATCACGACCCATCGTCAGGTGAACAAAGTAGGCACCAGTGCTGCAATCAAAGCGGCAAAACAATTGTTGCAAGTTTATTGCATTTTATGCTGTTTATTCAAAGTTTCGTACTTATTACGAATTAATCTGTATCTTAGTTAACAAAGCAACTAAGAGGTGTTTATTTGTACTTAATATATGTAATTCAAAATCATAACTTTTCAATAAGTAGAAATATCAAAATTTTGAAAGAAATACGTGTTACAATTAACTAAAATATAAATTACAAACATTAAAAAATAAAATAAAAAATATTTGAAACTGTTACTGCCCCCAAAAAGAAAACAGATTCCGACATTTTTATTAGAACAGAATAAATGTCCTTACATTCATGAACAGTGATCCTGAAACCATTTAAAATGTATATTTTTCGGTAGAAAACTGTATATGGATTACTTTTTTTTTTGAATCAGCGGGAGTTTTAGATGGTAAGAAAGAAAATCTGATTCCAATTGGCATCCCAGGGACTAAAAAAGTTATTAGTTTGAATTTCTGATCAATTGTATGAAGTACAATCATAACTAATGCAGCACACATACAATGTTTAAAAAAAAAGTAATAAAATAAATCCGTTTATTTTAATTAATACTCAAAGAATAAAACAATTCTAACAGTAGTTCAGTTTAATTGAATACTATACGTTTACATGTAAGATATATACGTCAGTACAGTACATTGAATTGTATTCAGTTATAGTGTTATCATATACCAGTGCAGAAAATACAATTTTTTAGGAATATATATATATATATATATTATATATATATATATAATTTGAATAATTTAAATCCTATACAACACTCAGCAATATATATATATATATATATATATAAATTCTTAATTATTTCCCCGCTAAAAAAAAATCTTTAAAAAAAACTATAAAAAATGAAGAAAACCTGCAGATAATCTGAAGGTATTTGAAACAATCCCAGCTTAAAAAAGTCTTCAAAAAACTATAAAATTGAAGAAAAATCGCAGAAAACTGCAGAAAAGCAGTAGATAAACTGAAGGTATTTGGAGCAGCAAAAAATTTGCAGGCAGCTTCCCTCCCCCCCCTAAAAATTTTTCCTCATAAACTTATTATCGTTACAAATACCTTCAGTTTATCTGCAGTTTTTCTTCATTTTTATAGTTTTTTTTAAGACTTTTTTAAGCTGGTATTGTTCTAAATACCTTCAGATTATCTGCAGTTTTGCTTCATTTTTTATAGTTCTTTTTGAAGATTTTTTTAAGATGGGTTGAATACCCATTTGGAGTTTAGAGCAAATAAATTTAGTTATTTTAAGATAACAAACATAAAACTATATCTGACCAATTGAAAAATATATATGTAATAAGTCTGAATGGATTATAATAATGCTATTTACCTTTTCATCCAGATTATTATCTCTTTGATGTATGCGTCGTACGAAGCTACCAAGGGACATCCAACACTGATTAGAATTCTTCAGTCTGCATATATCCTGCAATATTAGAATAGAAAGCATCTATGAATAAATTATTAATGAAAATCTGTTAATATTATTCTATAATTATTACTTTTTACGGTGTCCCCTTAAGACGCAGCAGTATGGGAAGCAAAAGGTCAGACGGGGACCCTCATCTATCATTATTCTACTGACTACCTTGATATTTATTAAATTCATTTTCAAGAAACAGTATTTTAAATGGATAAAATGTATTCTACAAAGTGGTTCAAAACGTCATGCTCAAATGGGACGTGTGGGTGTATCAGATCATGAGGAGTAAAGATTATACAGAAAGTGGGGGGTCGCAAATGCGATCGTGACAGTGCAATTGCATTGGGACCGACACGAAAAAAAAAAAAAAAAAAAAAAAAAAAGATAACAAAAGGCGTAAAAAAAATCTTTATTTCACAAAAAATGTCATCGAAATACAAAATACAAATGAAAAATATTACAACTCATAAAAAGTGCTCAAATGTGCCCCATTAAACGATGTATGCTTCCCATCGTCACTTATGTCTTTTACGTGCGTGCAAAGTGGCCAGAGCCTATCGCCCCATAGCGGGTTACAGTCTCGTTTCCGAACACCAGTTCCTATGTGATTCTTACTCCTCATGACCTAACATACCCACCCATGGCGCATGATATTTTGAACCATCCTGTATTTAGAGAGAGATTATTTTTACCTACTTATATCTAATAATTTATTTTTAACAAAATACGGTTTTATTATTATTATTTTAATGCTTAAAATACATATCTATTTTTAGCGTTGTATACAGTTATACCGTGATATGAAATTGTTACTTTATAGCTATTTATCTGGAATGCAATTTTCATTTTTCTTTATTAAGAAAAGGAATTTATTACGATTAAACTAAATAGTTCAATCATTCTTTTCTTTTTTTCCCTTCAAAAAGGAAAAGGGAAAATCCCTTAAGAATTAATTTCAAGACCTTTTTAAAATTTAGAAAGTAGGCCAGAGTTTATGGGACTAGTCATTAAGAGGGTCCTGGTTTTCTTCTATATTCAAATAGAAAAAAAGTGTTGGATTAATAAAAATTTCCGATGAACTTACACATTTTGAGAAGTCCAGAACACGATTAGATCATTTTAGAAAATTTCTATCTGTTAGTGTATATGCATCAAAAATTTTGTGGCAACTCAAACACGAATGCACAGAATTTCACAAAAATGTATATTTAGTTGCACCTTGACATAAATTGGAGCCTATCCTTTTTTATGCAAATCGTCTAACATGTGGCGTTGCTTGCTGCGATTTCTCCCATTTATAGAAAGGCTATATCTCAGTTTTTAATACGTATAAATTCCACAAAACTTCATATGTGAAAAGACCATTATTAATCACTATGATGCAGGGTTTGCATCTAAAATTTTACGTGCATTTCATTATATTGTCACCGCTATCTTTAATATATATATATATATATATATATATTAATGTTACTTTTACTTTTAGTGCTACAATATTATTAAAAAAAAAAAAAAAAAAAAAAAAAAAAAAAGATCTTTCTAAAATTGTTGTGTCAAATGAAATGAATATAAAATTTTAGGATCCCTGATGATGACTCAATTTGGTAGTATATCAGACAGCAGGTGGCGTAGCAATGCTGCAATTTTGCCCGTGTATGGGAAGGTTATTTGTTAGCTTCTGTGGTATTTAAATGCACCAAATTCGTTATGTGTGATGAACACTATGAAAATGAATGCTCGCATAACTTAGCAATGTATCGATCGTCAGATGGCGCAAGCATGCTGATTTTTTTCTCCATGTACGGGAAGGCTGTATCTCAGTTTCTACAGTATATAAATGCACTAAATTAGATATGTGAGATGGCTATTATGAAACAAAATGCTGATTAAATTTTAGTACAAATCGTCCCGCAAGTGACGCTGTTTTATTCACCTTCTGCGATTTTCCTTATGGCTACATCTCAGCAACTGTTGGCTGAAATTGCACCAATCTCCATACGTAAAATCTTTATTGCGAAAAACTAGAATTAAACATTTGTTCATGTTCATCGATAGGTGGCATTATTATATCGAATGGTATAAAAGAAATTTTTGTGATCTTCACAACGTACTAGTTTTATCAATATTTTGCGATTATCGTCATTATACAAAAACAAACAGTAAATTAATATGAGAACGTCTTACTGCAAAATTCGCAATGAATTCGGATCTCTAAAAATGGTAAGTGAAGATAAAGTAACAGGAACAACTAAATTTATACCAATTTTCGTATCAATATTTTATAGTTATGCTCAATATATTAAAACAAACAGTAAATTAATAATTGAAAAATTGTCTTACTGGAAAAATCGTAATGAATTCGGTTTTTGAATAGTGCACATAATACCAGAATGAAAAAGGAAATTAGGGTAAAATGAACTACTGCATTCCTACAAATTTTTGTATCAATATTATTTTCTTTTACATTTAGTAGAAGAAAGTATTGGCTTCATAAAAGTTTTTGATTTCTGGTTTTTGACGGATTTATACGTTTTGGGTTCAGAACGCAATTTGATCATTTTTAGAAAATGCCTGTCTGTGCGTGTGTGACAAAAACATTACGATAACTTTAGCTAAAGATCTAGATCTTTCATATAAATTTATATGTAGATCAACCGTGAGATAAATTAATGCCTATCAACTATTGATGAAAATCGTCCCACAGGTGGTATGTTTTCCACAATTTTTTTTTTTTTTTTTACATAAATATTTCATATAATACATAATGAGGATTATTTTTAAAAAATAATAATGAAAAATTAAAAAGAATTATTTATAATAATAATTGTCAACTATAGAGGAAAATGTATGTAGTAACTAACTCCCAAGCAGAGCAGAGGGGGGAATGAAATTTTAAAATCAGATTTTTTTGAAAAAACTATTAAAACGAATGATTAAACCATAAATGTATAATTTAAAAGAAAGATATAACAATTTTTTATTAAAAAAAAAAAAAAAAAAAAAAAAACTATATTTCTTAAAATGTTGTCTGAAGAGCATAATTTTTTTCCATTGGAAATATAGGGCTATACTTTTCTAAGATGAAAATCATCTTCATTCATTATGGAAAATACTTTTAATAAATAATTTGAACTATGTAAATTTGTATAAGAAAATATAGAAGAAATAAGTTTTATGATGACACACGCTAATTTTTGACACGCTTTTATTAGCTTCACCTGTATGTATGTTTGTATGTATGTTTGTAACCGCTCTGGGAACAAACAAAAAATCTATATTGTAAAAAAAGACTCTTCTACGTGAACGCTGTGGCTGTGAGGTAAAGCTCCGGGCTACGAACCTAAAGATCTAACGTTCGAGCCCAGTCAGGGGAGATTTTTTTAAAAAATGGTTTTTGTTTAATTCTAAATTATTTATTTCTCATTCCTTCATTATGTTATTTTTAACATGCTTTTATTAACTTGATATGATGTAACTATTAATGTATGTAACGGAATCTTGGAATTCAATTTTCGACCACTTCTGTTCGTTCGATTATCCTGAAATTTTGCACACGACTTCATAGTCGATGACAATACTACATACAAGTGTTTCCAGGCTCCTATCAGGGGCAAACAAAAAAAAATCTATATATATATATTAAACTCTATTGTATGTAGCACAGGATTTGGCCGTATTTGTATAACGTTGAGTGGCAACAATTAATCAATTAATTTTTTTTATTAAAGATGTAAATATTATGGTGTGTCACTCACACGATTTTTTTTACCTTGCATTTTATATAAATATAGATATTTTGTGCTTTTTAGTTCACATTTCAATAAAAGCGTGTTCTTTATATATATATTTTTTAAATATGATATTATTACAATCATGATCAATATAATAAAGCAAATAGTAAGTTAATAAATGAGCAATTATCTTACCGCAAAGTTCGTAATGAATCCTGGTTTAGAATAGTGCATATAACTCCAAGAGTGGAAAATGAAGTTGAGGTAGGAGGGTGTCAAGCGGTCACTCATTATTAAATAGGTAAGAGTTTTGGCACAAGGAATGTTATTGCATTGCAGGAGAGCATCACTTAAGTATGAATATGCTAAATCCTGTTAAAAAGAAAAAAAAAAAAAAGATTTAACAAAAGACTCATTTTTCAATAAAATATCTACAAAATACATAGTGTTTACTAATTTTGTATATGTTTTGAATATGTATTGAAGTGTGAGGAAAGGGACATTATTCTTCGCAAAATACAGGGTGTTTATAAAGTCCCGGACCCATTTTGATGTTTAATAACTCATAAAATAATAAAATTAAAATTAATAACATAAATGGTTAGATAGACTCAAAAAGTTTCATGACCCTTGTCAATGAACTTTCACGTGTGCCCCCTTCGTCGCATGGAGAATATCAAGTCGATAGTCAATTTCACGCCAGGTAGCGGCAAGCATGTCGGCATCCACCGAGGCTATTGCGGTTCTAATTCTAACTTTTAGGTCATCAATGTTCGACACTCTCCTCCTGTAAACATTGTCTTTTACAAATCCCCAAAGGAAAAAGTCCAGCGGCGTTATATCAGGTGATCTAGGTGGCCAAGGAATTGGACCTCCTCGCCCAATCCATCTTCCTGGAAAATGGTCATTCAAAGAACTACGAACGATGGTACCCCAATGAGGTGGTGCACCATCTTGTTGCAAAAAGACATGTGACTGAAACTCTTCTAGTTGTGGAAATACGAAGTTTTCCAACATGTCTAAGTATACGACTGATGAGACCGTCTTTTCTGTAAAAAAGAAAGGCCCAATGACTCGGTCATGCATTAGTCCACACCACACATTAACCTTTGGGGAATCCCTTTGTGCCTCACGGTATTCATGGGGGTTTTCAAAAGAGTCAAAGAGTTAAAAAAAAGTCAAAAGAGAGAAAAATGCAATTAATAAGCAGACGATATTTAGAAAAGTACAGATATTTAGACTGGAAAATGAAATTATCTGAAATTAACCACACGCGCAGACTATATTTGCAAAAGTAAAAATATTGAAACATGAAAAGAAAATATATGAGTTATTCCATCAATAAATGTCATAAGTTTGTTTATATCTTTCTTATTTTATGTGTTATTAAACATCAAAATGGGTCCGGGACTTTATAAACACCCTGTATATTTAAGGTAAATGCACCAGTAGCGGACATTTTCCCGCTATTTTTTGTGTATTTTCCTAAATTTTAGAGTTTCAAAAAATAATTAATATTTCAAACCTTTACAAACTCTTTCATAACACGACTATATTATGAAAATTGCTAATTGTAGCATTTATATATGTAAAAAATCAAAAATCTGATGAGCTTAAAATGAGCCAGTAGTGGACACACTAAAAACTCAGCAGTGGACCCTTTTTTGTTCTAGTAATGCACCCCTTTGAATTTTTGCTTTAAAATTCAACTCTAAAATTGCTAGATTACAGAATTGTGTCCACTACTGGATCTGGCATTAAAAGTCACATGAGCCATTAGTGGACAGGTCTGTCCACTATTTATAATGATGACATTTTTTGGCACCAGTAGTGGAATCCCCATTAAAAATACTTTGTGTTAATACAAGATTTAAAAAATAGCACAATAAATGAATTCCGCATACTTATTTTAGTCATATGAAAGCAAAAGGTTGAAGAAAATCAGTTAAAAATAAGCAGAGAGCGAGAAAATAAAATTTCATTTCCTTATTCAAAGTGATAAGAAGAAAACGGCAAAATCACAAAAAGTGCAAATTTTTTTAGTTAAACTAACATTATTTTAAAACTAATGGCTGGAATTATTTTTTGTTAAAGGGTTTAACAGTAAAGGACTATAACTCCCTTCCTGAACACTGCTCGAATCTTCAGAATTTTTAGGTAGCTTATTTTCCGAGTTTAAAATTAAAGGGTCCACTACTGGTACAGGGTCCACTACTGGAGCGTTTACCTTAGTTTTAGAAATTTCTAGGGTTGTTGAGGGTTGAATTGGTTTTAACATCGCACTGTAACTATGTTATCCCAGATGAAAATTACTCAATCTGGGATAATTACCTGGGATAACCCTTAAAGTTATCCAGAACCATGCCATCACAATTCTGTTTTTCAAAAAATTTCTAAGGTAATTACTTAATAAATTTCGGCTTAGAACTAGCTGTAACGTTACAAGTTTTTCATTTACTTTGTGTTGAAAACAAGCCTTTTCACAATAAATAAAATGTAGTTGAATTCTTTTAACGGAACTCTTTATCCTCCTTGGCGTACTAAGAGCGCACAATATCCAGCATTGCCGACAATCAAAGTCCATATGTTATTCTATGGGGAAATTTTCGCATCTTTAAACTCAAAAATAAAATATTAAAATTTTCAAAAATGAATTTAGTCTCAAATTATAAATGTCCCAAACATTTTATATTAAAGTCTGGGCTTTGCACAGATTATATTATACAGATAGGACACTCCCGTACATTCTTCGGTAACCAAAATTTGACTGCAACGATCCTATTGTCAACGGCTGTAAGTTTCTCGAGCTCTCCAGCTTACGCAATCGCTCGTCTTATTTTTATTGTATCTATGTTCATATCGTAATATTAGTGCAACGTTAAATCCAAAATCCAACCAACTAACCATTGTATTGAAGTTTACGTTTGACAACTTTGTTATTGTTTACGAACTTGATTGTCAAAAACAATTTATTTTAAGAAGCAAGTACTAAATATTAAGCAAATAAATTTCGAAAATATACATAAACCAGAAATATTTTTTTCATTTTAAAGCATTTTGTATTATGTGAACCAAGCAATGTTAAATATTTAAGATTTCATACCATACTGCTATTTCAGCATTACAGTTTGTTATATTAATTTGTACACTTGAACACAAATGTGTTTGGCAAAATTTATTTTCAAACATAATAAAAATTAGTTTTTTTTCTTAGAAAATACCTGTGAATGTTATGATTTTGTAAATTTAAAAGTAGTAGAAAAAGTGAAGGAAGGAAAACTGCACATACGTTTTCGTTTGGCAACTTTATTATTGTTTACAAACTTGATTGTCAAAAGCAATTTATTTTAAGAAGCAAGTGCTAAATATTAAGAAAATAAACTTTGAAAATATACATAAAATAAAAGCATTTTTTCATTTTAAAGCATTTTGTAATATTTAAATCAAGCAACGTTAAATGTTTAATGATTTCATACTACTATTTCAGAATTACAGTTTGTAATTTTAATTTGTACTTGAATATGAATATGTTTGATAAAGCATATTCTTAAACATTACAAAAAATAATTTTTATTTCTTAGAAGAATAGCTGTGAATATTTTGAGGATAATTTTGTGAATTCAAAAACAATAGAAAGTGAAGAAAAGGAAAACTTCCCATACTAACCTGCTACTAATGACTCGCGAAATAGAAAAACAATTTTCGATCAAAGATGCTGTTCATGTAGACTTAACACGTGTAGTTCACCTCTGTTGACACTAGTGGTGCTACTATATTTCCGATTCGCGTTTTAACTTCACTGTCTTATCTGTATGATAATCTGTGAGGCTTTGTGGTGCCCAGGGTAACTGTGGAAAGTCGGATTGATGTTGACTGAACTAATCTCGAACGATTCTGGAACGATGTATCGTCCATGAAGTAAGTATCTGTCAACTTCGGAGTAAAAATGCAACATTTCATGATGCACTTAATCTGCCAATATGTTCAAGTATTGAGTGACTTTTTGTTTACCTCCAACTAATACCACGAGATCACTTCCATCAGAACATTCCTCACACCACGATAATAAGATTATGCATACTTACACTGCTAGCGAGCATTTATAGAAACTCTCACAGCTTTCTAATTCGTTGTCCAGTGTGTACATTTCTAATTTCTAGTTTAGGGATTTAGAAAAAGGACTTATTATTCATTCTAGATGAAGGGGTATATATATATTTTTTTATTCTCAGTGTAAGACTTTCTGCATTATGTTGTCAATTGCTTATACACTCTCAAAAATAATATACTCCCGTTTGACGATTCAGACATCCTCGGGCTTAATTTAATTGTTTTTGACAACCGTTTCGTCAAGCGATCACGTGATTTTTGATGAAACGTGAACTCTCAAATATTTGACGAAACTGTTTACTCACAACAGCACGTGCTAGCTTTCCTTACCGCCATATTGTTTTTTTTCCTGTGTTGTTTCGACGTTATGTTACAATTACTTTTATTTGTTTGCTCTGTTTTATTTATATTTTCATCAAATATAAATAGGACTTAATCGTCCAAAGCAATGAACTTGTAGGTAATTTTATACTTCTATAATTTGTATTTTATTCTGTATAACGAAACTAGGATTAAAAAAAGGTTTCTTTTCTTTTGACGAAATTCGTATGTTCAAGCAAGTGACGAAAGTAATTTTCTCAATTTGACGAAATATTTGCTAGGAGTATTTCCCTGGTGATTGGTGATTGGTGATTGGGTTTTACGTCGCACTAATGCTGCGCAGATGGGTAATTGGCGACGGTCTGGGACACACCCCTAGAGGTGGTCCGGAGACATGCCATCACAATTTTGATCCTCCACGGAAGGGATGGCTCTCCCGCTTCGGTAACCCCCAGAGGTATAATTTTTGATGGGAACATGGAGGACATTGTGGCCACGACAGATTTTACGTGCACCAGCCACCATTAGTGTACACGACGGTCTTTGGCCGGCTCGAGTACCGAAACCGCAATCTTCCAATTACGAGGCCGGCGCTCTACCGACTGGGCTACCGCGGCCCGAGTATTTCCCTGGAAAAGGTTTCGTCAAAATTAAAGAAAATTTTGTTAAATTTGAGTATCCATTTCTGAGAGTGTATCGGTATACCTGAAGCTTTTTCCTACAATTTCTTACTAAGATGAAATTTGTCAAATACCTATTATATACATGTTCTAGAATCTGTATTATCATGAAAAATAGAGATATCAAGTTTCTTTCTTTCGTTCTTTCTTTCTTTTTTTTTTTTTTTTTTTTTTTTGGTCACAATTTGAGAATAATTTTGCATTAAATGATATTTTGGAAGATTTAAATGATGAATTTGGATAACATTATACTAACCCTTTTTCTTTAGTCACACTGCACTCCTCTTAGCAAAAATGAACAATTTTACATACTACTAACAAAAGGCCTTAATTTGTCTTAAACTCTGACCTATATCCTCAATTTACCACAAAGTTGGTAAATTGAGGAATAGTAAAAAGGCTGATTTCATCGTTTTTTATGTGAACTTTAAATAGCAATGAATAAATTTAACAAAACATTTTCATTTTATGGTAAAATTTATGTCTATAAACCTAATTTCCAGTTATTAGAACAAACAAGCATCTTTCGTTTTCTTTTCTTACATTTTTTTTTTTTACTTAAAAGAAGAAAAAAAATAAATAAATAAATAAACCTTATAATTCAAACCTTTTACAGTTATTTATTATGTACATATTCTAGAATCTGTAGCATTATTGGGAATGGAAATATCAAGTTTATTTGTCACAATTTAAGAGGAAACATAACAGTTTCACTTTAAATGATATTTTGAAGATTTAAAAGAATAATTTAGATAACATTGTACCCACCGTTACTCTTTGGTCACACTGTACTCCTTCGGGCACAAATGAACAATCCGACACACTGTCTACGAGAGGCCTTAGATTGTCTGAAGCTCTGATCCATCCCACAAAATTGGTAAACTGAGGAACCGTAAAAAGTCTGATTTCATCCAGGGAATCTAAAACGAGATCGGAAAGCATCTTCTTGGCAATAGGCAGGAAATTTGATGGACTGGATTGAGGTACAGGAGTGTGCTCGTACTCAAACTGAATTTCAGTTTTCCGCGTGAGAATAGGGAAAGCCGGTTTCGAAGATTGTGCATCCAGTTTCACAAAGTCTAAATAATAACTAAAATAAAAAATATGTATATAATGAATAGAAGTTTAAAAGAAATTATTATTGCAACATTTTCTTTCCTATTATGGCGAAATTTTTAAAAATATTAAATGTTATAAACGAATTTTAACGTTCGTATATTTTTCATTTAGAGCGCGGACTGTAATTTCGGAGAGAAGATGCATGGAATCAGTAACTTTATGTTCCAAAACATTTTTGCCTTTTTAAAGTCTCAGATTTTATAAGTCATAAATGACCGAAGTTGATAAATTGGGGAATGGTGGAAAGTCTGATTTCATTCAGAGTATCAAAAACGAAATAGAAAAATATCTTGGCAACTGGCAGGGAATTTAGTGGGCTCTTCCCACCGTCGTCTGCTCGATCACGTGATAGAGGAAAACAAATAATCGAATTCTGAGAATCGAATTCAAATAAATATTGTTCTTAAGAACGAAAATTTTAATATTTAATATAAAATAAAATAAAAGTAATAGTGTGCATTTGTAAACAGTAGAATAATTGTATTTGTAAATTTAATAATTTTTAAAAAACATTTTATGTGTTTATTTATTTTTACCTATAAGAATCGATTTTTGCATATTGTAGAGCAACTGTAACATTAACTGATCTAGCAATAAATAATAGCTTCTTGTGGAATGTTTATGGATTATAATTTGAAATTTTAAAATGTTTTCGTTTAATTTAATTGCATAAAGGTGTTACAACAAGTGAATTAACTTAGTTACTGGTCTAAATGGATTTACGTAGTACGATATTGCACTGTCACTGATTTAAGTACCAAAAATCAGTGTATTTAAACATGGTCTTCATGAACATCAATAACAGGTATAAACTAAATGATGATTGTAAATGTATACAGCAAACAAAAGATGATGAATAATGATATAAAATGGATTAAAAATGACGATGTATAAAAAAATAACACAGATTAAATACGATTGATCAAAAATAAGAATAGAAGATATGTTATTTCAGCAGTCGCTCTAGATAAACAAGACTTCGTCTGCTATTTGTTTTTCCTCTATCATGTGACCTCTGACATCAGGTGGGAAGAGTCCATTGACTGAATTGAGATACAGCAGTAAGTTTGTATACAAAAACTAGTATACTGAAACTTAATTCCAGTTTTTCTTGTGCGGATAGGGAAAGCCGGTTTCAGGATTGTGCTTCCATTTTCACAAAATCTAAGTAGTAACTAAACCAGAAAAATAAAATAGCAAAAATCAATGAGAAATTAACCGATCTTCAAATTTATGTAATCTTTATTTAGAGCGCAGGATATATAACCTTAGCATGAATGACAGGGTACGCAGGTATTTTTCCGCCATTGTTATCGTAATTTTTATCATTTTTAATTAAGACGTGAAAAAAATTATTTTAATTCTCGTTATTTTCGTGAATCTGTACTAGACATGCAATTGTAACTTTCCTTTTTTTTTTTTTTTTTTTTGGAGGGGGGGGGGTATATTGCTTCTTTGTGTGCATGTGTGTGTGCGTTTAACTTTCTTATACCATTACTCAATACACAGGTATCCATTTTCTCTCTCGTATTAATGCAAAATGTACAGGAATATATTTGTCACAATAATAATCATATACATTCTGCATTTAGACTAGCGACAACAACGTTACCTGGGTATTGAGTAATGGTACGAGAAAAGTTTAATGAAAAAAAAAAAAAGCAATAGTTTCCTAAAAAACAGTTACAATTATATGTCTATTCAGATTCAGGTAAATGAAAATTAAAAGCGATTTTCTCATAACTTAATAAGAAATTACAAAAATTACGATAATAGTCGCATAAAGGTATCTGGGTACCTGGTCACTGACGCCAGGGATAACCACAAAGAGAAAATATTATGGTAATCATTTATGTTATACGCACTATTTTCTGCAGAATACCAATACCTAATATTATCAATCAATAATCTCAGTATCAGTAAATTATATTAATTTCATTAAAGTATATTGTAAATACAATAAAACAGGCAAAAATATAACATCCTTAAAAAGCATTGCTAATTAGTAATTTTAGTACATCCTGTTAATATCATCTTAAGAGCCTTTTTTAGATATCTGATGTTTTATTAAATCGGGCTAGTATTGATTTATCAAACGGTCGTCGTACTTCATTTAATTTAAACTAACAAACCCGTGCGAAATTTTCGCATTTTATTTCTTTTCTTGTTTACCTTTAAAATTTGAAACCTATAAGTATTATACCAATTTTACCACCTAATTATAACTTTAATTTAGCAAAAGCCAAATTATTATTATAGCCAAATAAATATTGTGCAATAGTGAAACCAGACTCATTCAAAGAAAATTTTTAAAATAAAATACATGGTTGACGACTCAGTTTTCA
Source organism: Salticus scenicus (assembly GCA_963930645.1). Lineage (NCBI taxonomy): Eukaryota > Metazoa > Arthropoda > Arachnida > Araneae > Salticidae > Salticus > Salticus scenicus. The sequence continues at coordinate 25,601,011 of OZ005660.1, forward strand.
TACTTCCGCAGGCAGTACAGTTTTAGTAAAGGACCCCCATGACGCTTTTTAAATTTCTATCGCCAAGAATGCAATGACATTTTATTTATTTTGCCGTATTTAAAATAAATAAGTAAAATAAAATAAATAAATAAATTTTTTTGATTATACTTTCTATGATTGCTTTTTTAGTCAATTTATGATAATAATTCATATTCGGCATATATCTTTAAAACATTGCTAGGTTTAAAATGACTCTTGCAAAGATTCTGAAGAAATAACTTTTAAAAATACATTTTACATAAAATAATGTCATCATACAAATGTCGTCATGTTTTCTTATTATCTTGAGCTGAGTCCGCGTGTTTAAATATTGTTTTTAAATATTATTTTTTATCCTCGCGTATTTTATTAATTTCACCACCATTGTATCGTTTCCACAAAAATTAATTGGAATTGGTCCACGCTAGAGAAATATTATATAGATTTTATGCCAGAAATTTTAAAAATTTGTAAATAAAAAATTAATAATCCTTAAAAAGAATAAATACGAGCCTACGTTTAACTCCCTCCTTAAACTTTTATTGTTGTCTTGTTTATTCGCAACTTTTTCACTTTTCTATCGCTTTTGATATAGACTTCTCCTCGAAAATTGCACCCTGTGTTGACAGCTGTGTCCCTTTATGTTTTATGTATAAAAAAGAAAAAGGATAACGTGCCTCAGGACTATTATATTCTTTTTTTTTTTTTTTTTTTTTTTAAGGCAAGTTGCTTATGTCAGACCGAGCTGTCTAAGTTGGAGGTCTGCATGGGCCGAAATTTTCAGGCCCGGCCCAGTATGAAATCAAAAAATTCGGCCCAGGCCCGGCCCGGTCCGTTTCTTTTTTACTAGTGTACGGTCCGGCCCGATTCAAAAAGTATGTAAAATTACAAAAAAAAAAAAAAAAAAAAAAGGTTTTCTACGAAAAAGGTTTTTAGCATGTGTTTTGCAGAGGTTTTATATAGCTAAGCAATAGAAAATTCTTTAACAAAACTGCTGAATGTTTACAAGATATTTATATATAAACAGTATTTCATTATTACAGACGCACAGAAGGCACAAAGACAGACAGAACGTCAAATCGAAAATATTAGCATTCTCAAACAATATAAGAAGATGTTTAAAATGGTTAATAGTACTAAAAATACACTTTCAACCACTTCCTGTTATATACCGTAATGTATCCAAATCTTTCATGTGATCCGATAAAAAAAAACTTTAATGCTAATCCAATCATATTCAATAGAAAAGATGCTTTTGCACATGCTAAAAATGACGCTAATTTCATCCAGTGCCCCCGAGAAAAGAAAAAGAAGCCTTAGAGGAAAAGTTACAGCGGAAGGATTTTTATAGCCTTCATACCACCTAAACACTACAGACCATAAAAAACAAAGCCTTATATACAGTAACGTATCTAATTTCTTTTGCTTGTTACATGTAGGCAAACTGGTAATAACATGCATATTATTTTGAAATGGAAACCATCTAATATTACTTTAAATAAAGTATATTAATTTCGAGATATGTTTAAAATATTTGGGGAAAATCAGATCACGAATAGAGAAGCTGATAGACAATTAAATTGAAGTTACAGACATCTTTTAACAAAATAAAATTTTATGTGACATACCAGACTGTAAAATTATGTAAAATAAATGACTGAAAAAGTGTTTATCATTTTCCTTTTCCGTTGATTAACGGGGAATCTAGAAAAAGATTCGGGCCAGGCCGGGCTCGGGCTTAAAATTTTCTCCAGGTCCGGCCGGCCCGGCCCGGCCCGAGTACACAAAAAATATTGAGCCCGAGCCTACAAAAAAAATTTAAGCCCGAGTCCGGCCCGGCCCGAGAGCAAATTGAAAATTTTGGTCCGAACCCGGCCCGAGGGCCGGGCTCGGGCTCGGGCCGAAAGTCCGGCCCGTGCAGACCTCTAGTCTAAGTACAGCTTGTGCGTAATTCCACGAAAAGTAAAAATGAAAAATTTTGAAAATTGTGTCTTAAAATATAGGAATATTCTTGCTGTCTTTTCTTGCTGCCAGGGCCTGATTACCCAAAAGGCTCGGGAAGCACAAGCTTCCCATCTAAAATTTAAGAGGGGCCCCCAAAATGACTAAAACCAGGGTCTTGAATTTTCTGTTTTATTTTTTTCATACTGAGATTGAATTTTTCTGAGAAAATTCGCCTAAAGCAAGATAAAATACTCACTATTTCGGGAAAAATCTATTATTTAACCTCAAAAATCTGAATGTTCTTAATTAATAAGTTATACGATTTTAATGTTGTGTGTAGAAACCACCCAGATATATGAATGAAAAAAATATAACTATAAACACACACTAATTTTTGGTCTATAGCATTTTTATATTACAATATGTAACAGGAAAACAAGATTTTCTGAAATGAAAAAGGGCCCGAAATGATACTGAGCTTTCTCTAGCTTCAAAGCTTAATCGGGCCCTGCCTGCTGCTTGTCATTTCGATGAGTTATGTAATATTGTGCATAAATTTTATTATTTTATATTTTTGAGCTTTCATTTCCTGATAAGCTTCCTAATTATTATACGTTTGTGTCTCTTTATGTTTCTTGTCCCCCTTTTCAAGTTAATTTAAATAAGACATTCCACCACATTAGTAAAGAAAGATGTGTGTCATACAGACACATTTGCTACCACCACACTACATTCGGAGTCAAAGAATACATAAAGAATTGAAGAATTAGAAGTTTTGAAAAAGAATAAATAAAGAATTGAAGAATTAGAAGTTCTGAAAAAGAATGTATAAAGAATTGAAGAATTAGAAGTTCTGAAAAAGAATAAATAAAGAATTGAAGAATTAGAAGTTCTGAAAAAGAATAAATAAAGAATTGAAGAATTAGAAGTTCTGAAAAAGAATAAATAAAGAATTGAAGAATGACAAAATCTGAAAAAGAATAAATAAAGAATTGAAGAATTAAACGTTCTTAATAAAAAAAAAATGAACAAAGAATCGGAGAATTAGAAATTCTAATAAGAAGAAATATAATTAACTGTTCTTAAGAAGATATGAACAAAGAATGGTAGAAAGAGGAATTAAACACACACACACACACACATATATATATAAACGAAGAATTCTTACTTTATATTAGTCTGCACAGCTGTAGTGGTTTGGTGAGTGGATTCTAACATAATTGCATGACGTTCCTTACAAAACACGTTCTCAATTCTTCTCAAATTTTTATTAACTTTATATTCACAATCAGTTGTAGAATTTATGACATGTTGTATAAAACTCTAAAATTTAAAAAAGAATTTTTAATATATTTTATAGCATGTATTATACAGAACAATTTCTTGTTATATTATAAATACAGGGTGATTATAATTAAAGTTACGATTTTAAAACGCTATAATTTTAAAACTACCCATCAGAGAGATTTGAAATTTTACCAGAGCAATCGTGAGGGAATGAAATTTTGTTAGAAAGAGAAAAAAAGTAGTTCCAACATGTTCCTATAGATGGCGTTGTCATGGTAATGTCAAGGGAAACGCCTAAAGGGACTCATTAAACACAGGAATGTTGCTAGCAACACAATGGAAGAGCAGGAAACAATAGACTTCAAGGGTTTACTACATTGTTTTTAGTAAAAAGACAAGAATACGTATTTACAGTGGAAATAGTCATAGTGAAAAGGGAAAAATAGGAGCTTCTTGAAACAAATACTTAACGTACAATTAACGGCACATATTGGAATTTGTTTTTTCTTTTGCCAAACAAAATTTCATTGCCTGACGATTGCTCTGGTAAAATATCAGATCGCTCTGATGGGTAGTTTTAAAATTATAGCGTTTTGAAATCGTAACTTTAATTACAATCACCCTGTATGTTTATTGCCTTTATTTATAAAAAAATTTTATACTCGCATACAGATTTATAACTCTAGATTTAATATTATTTGCTCCTCTTGTTCGTAAAAAGAGTAAAACTTTTTTATAGGTTAAGTATTTACAATATAATCACAATAATGGTATCACTATTTTTCCAAAATATTTTCGTTACATATGCAGGGGATGTGTGGGGAATATAGAATAGTCGGGTAAAAGAGAATACCGTTATATCTCACTCGTACGGAACTGCAACCTATTGGAAGCATGACAAACGTCTTCACTGAGTCTCAAATACGAACGGTAAGGCTCCTATATGCTTCCTCATACGAGCTGGCGCATCAGGCATTTTGTTGCCTTAGGGTTGCCACATGTACCCAGCGCGTTTCTCTGATAAACAAACAACAAACATTTTTTTTTTTTTTTTTTTTTTTTTTTTTTTATCGTCTTACGTTACTTTAAAGTAACTTGTTTTATTATATTTCATAATTTTAGCTAAGTAAACTATGATATGGAAGTTTCTTTAGCGATAAACTGCTATAATCATTCAAGAAGTTAATATAAAGTGTTCACAGACCTTCTATTTGTGTGTATTTGAGTTTTGGCGACATTTTGTAAAAGAAACAGAAACCGCCTTAACAACACATCGTACATCCATAGGATATCCTCAGATTAAAATGACATCCTGAGAATGTACTGTGAAAAAAATGTGTTTTTAGGATTATTATTGTTGCTTATTGCTTTTATCTTGACCGGATTAGCTTCAGATCAAGATTTCTTAAAATAATTAGGGAAGCGATAAGGACGCCAAGCGGGAATGCTGTCCTCTTCGGAGGCAAAAAAATGGCGGTGATGCGCCGGCCTATTATTTTATTTAGGGGCTCTACGAACGGTAATACACCTTGTGTCAGTGAGAAGAGCAGTTTTTGTGTCATATAACTTCTTTAGTGAATCAAGTTTCAGACTTTTTTGGAGGTAAGTACACTCTCAGAAATGGATACTCAAATTTCACGAAATTTTCTTTAATTTTCACGAAACAATTTCCAGGTAAATACTCCGAGCGAATATTTCGTCAAATTGAGAAAATTACTTTCGTCACTTGTTTGAACATACGAATTTCGTCAAAAGTAAAGATACATTTTTCATCCTAGTTTCGTTCGTGATACAGGATAAAATAAATTATACAATTATAAAACTACCTGCGTTCGTTGCTTTAGACATTTAATCCTAATTATATTTAATGAAAACATAAATAAAACAGAGCAAACAAATAAAAATCATTTGACAGCTTTGAGACCTATAATTACAATGACATGTCTCAATTGATCCATACTTTTACAGAAATTCACAGAAACAAGAGCACACAATATTTTGTAGACATAGGACATCATAAACATTCATGCCGCACCGGGATCCGGGATTCGAAACCGAGACCTGGGAATCCAGAAAGCAGCGCCCTACCGACCGAGCCAGCAGGCCGGCAAATAAAAGTCCTTGTAACGTAAAGCCAAAACAACACAGGAAAAAAACCAATATGGCGGAAATGAAAGCTAGCACATGCTATTGTGAGTAAACAGTTTCGTCAAACATTTGAGAGCTCACGTTTCCTCAAAAATCACGTGATCGCTTGACGAAATGGTTGTCAAAAACAACGAAATTAAGCCCGAGGATGCCTAAATCGTCAAAATTGAGTATATTATTTCTGAGAGTGTATTACGAATTCTGAAATCTGTTTACGAAGCAGTTAAAGGAGGGAAACCTAGTGTTATTTCCGGTAGGGGAGTTCAGTTAATTAATAGTCTGGTTCCCATGAACTTATTTATACCAACAGGTGTTTCATGTTGATTTATTCTCCAAGATGGCGATTGAGATATTATGGAATACCAACTATTTCTTACTATTTACAATTTTTTTTAATTGAATGTTGATAATTTTTAAATGCTGTTTATTTTCAATATTATTTCAAATTAAAATGTTTACTAGCAAATCCGTGAGAAATTTTCGCGCTTTCTTCCTTTTTTTTTATTTACCTTTAAAATTTGAAACTCATAAATATTATACCAATTTCACCACCTAATTAAAATTTTAATTTACCAGATGCCAAATTATTGTTAGAATAAAATTAATATTGTACAGTAGTGAAACCAAAATCATTCAAAGAAAGGTTTCAAAATAAAATTTATAGTTAAGGACCCAGTTTTCATACTTCCGCAGGCAGTACAGTTTTAGTATAGGACTCCCGCGATACCTTTTTAATTTTTGTCTCCATGTTGGCGATGACTTTTTATTAATTTTTAAATAATTTTTGCTTAAAAAAAAAAAAAAAAAAAAAAAAAAAAAAAACTAATTCATATTTTGATTATATATTTTTTTATGATTGTGTTTTTTAGTCAATTTATGATAATAATTCATATTCTGCATATATCTTTAAAGTATTGCTAGATTTAAAATGACGCTTGCAAATATTCTGAAAAAGAAACTTTTAAAAATACATTTTTCCGCAAAATAATGTCATCAGACAAATGTTGTCATTTTTTCTTATTAGTTCATTGAGCTGAGACTGCGTGCTTAAATATTGTTCATTTTTAAATACTATTTTTTTTTTTTATCCTCGCGTATTTTATTAATTACATTACTATCGTATCGTTTCGACAAAAATTAATTGTAAGTGGTACACGTTAGAGGCGTATTACATAGATATTGCAATTATTCATAATTTTGAGTAAACATACTACGCTATAAATATTATTCTTTAAGAAAATGAGTAGTCCATATTTCCTTTTAAAACTATTGCATATTACCCGTTTAACCTATATTAACCGAAAAAACTTCTTTTTTTTCAACTAAAAATTTCGCATGTAAAATCTATTTTTTGTAACATAAATACATCAAAACACATTAACAACACTTTAAAGCTTACAATAGTCGATAGCCGAATCGACATTGGTCCAGAATACTTCAATTTATTATGATGAATTCAAATAACAATGGTATCCTATATTCACCTACTTTCCCCTATATAGTATGCGATAATTCATCATCCCAATGGTTAAACACACCACTTAGAAAGACATGAGTGAATGAACAAAGAACCACAGAAAGAAATGAAGCCTTACACAACGCAAAAGATATTTAAAAAATTAATATGAATTTAAATCTATTTGAAACACACAAGAGCAAAATCAACAAATAAACTATATATATATATATATATATATAACATAAATATTGTTACATAAATATTGTTATTAATCAAATTTTAAGATTTAAGAGATTATGTAAATTGAAATTCAATTTTAATAAACAAGTATATAATTTTCGAGCTTTATTATATTATAAAAATTTGTATCCTTTAAGTTTCATTTCTCATTATACTAGTAATTTGAATTTTTGTGTCAGCACCGCAGCTTCTAGCTTTATTTTGATTGGTGATCCATATAGGTGTCCAGTTTGATGCTTTCGATTTAAAACCTTTTTTGGACGATTGTTTGCTGATGTTTGGAGTTATTTTGTTTCGCCTGACCTGGAAAGTTTTTTGGACATCTATGGATATGCAAAAAGAATTTCAATGCTTAAAAGTTTTTTAAGCTAGGATGGATTTTTCAGTTGTTGTTCCTTGCAGGTGGTGAGTTTTCTTCTTTTTCTGGCAGGTTCGGGTGGGGGTATGTTCGGCTAGCATTTTCATATAAAAATCTATATAAATGAGCTTTATTATAAACAGCTTTTTGGTTTCAATGGGCTGTAATATATGGTTTTCTTAATTTTCAAGAAATAGAAATACTTTTATAATCTCCTTTCATAGTTTACAATTTTAAGATTTTCATTACTATTCAGTTTGAAATATAATTGGAGTATGCTAGCCTGCATATCTTTTGAAACCTGTTAGTACTGCATAGTTATTAATAGCTGTGTTCCCACCTGCTAAAGAGAATAGCACAGCATAATGTAAATTTTTGGCTTAAATAGTGTTTAACTTTAAATAATTTTCTTGTTTATTAACATTGTTAAATAATTTTTCTTGTTGTTTATTACATTTCACTTTCATGTCATCACTTATCATTACTTAAATATATTATATGTATATGTATATATATATATGTGTGTGTGTGTGTGTGTGTGTGTGTCAGTTCTCACCAATTTATTTCTTTAAATTTTATACGAATGTTTGAATTTCTGTTTGGGTCCCTCGATTAAAAACTACCTTAAAAAATACACAGTTCAAACTTTTTCTTAAATATTGATAAAATTAACGATAGTGGAAATTCGAAGATATTATATTACTAAAATCTCATTGCATGTATATCTGGCTAACGAACTGCTGAGCTTAGAAAGACACGTTTGGTACCAAAAGATGCGAAATAACCAAATGATTCCGCTTTGACCTTTTAAACAAAATTATTCCAATTAGTTAAAACGATATCAAATTAAAAGTCAAAACGAGCACAAGAAGCAGCTTCTCTTACTGTTAAAAAAATGTCCGCCTTCAGCAGCATCAAATACCTAAAGCAATCGGGCTGCATTAGATTGCTTGAGTTCTTGAGTACTCATGAAATGACTCTCGTGACGGAATTGCAGCCATTGATGAGGACCTACCCTGATTAAGTTCATGAGAGGACCGGGGCACACATACTTTTGTGGGGCACCTTCACACTCTGCATCAATTAGCAAGGGTAAGTGTATACATGTATATAGGACTATGATGACAGAATTTTGCATTCTATGATACCATTTTTTGCCATTAATTTTTAGGAGCAGAAAAGGCAAAATGGCCTTTCCAGGGCGAGACTCGGGACACGAGCCCCGAGTGCCCATGCGATAAGCAGGCCCTGCTACGGAACGTTTGTACAATTTCAAAAGCGTTTGCAGTAATGCATTGATGTGAACTGAGGCTATATAGTGCTCAGAAAATAACTTTGTAATTGGTGGTAAATAAATGGCATACTTGGTCATATACTCTATAACAAAAAAAGTGACGCACCAAGAAGGAGTAATGCAAACTGGACACAAATTGACATACATACAGGTTTTGATAGAATCAAGCACCAATTTATCATTATCGTCGATTCTACGGGCAACTGGTACTTCAGTGACTTCAAATATCCTAAATAGGCGGCTCAGTGGGGTTGAGCTCAGTCTCCGGATCTCTCTTCCACTGAGGACGTTTGGAGCATCATAAAAAGGGTCCTACAACTAGCTCGGGATTTTACCAATCTAACGCAACAATTGGACAGAATTTGGCACGATACTTCACAGGAACAAATCTGCCAACTCTATCAATTAATACCAAGCCGAATAACTGCGTGCATAAGGGCTAGAAGTGGACCAACGCGTTATTGACTTGTTTACTTTGTGAGGCCCTTTCTCTTGATTAAATCATTCAAATTTTCTGAAACTGTAATCAATTGTTTTTCTCAACATGTACATCACATCTATCAATTTTTGTCCCCACTTCTTCTTGGTGCGTCGTTTTCTTTTATTATAGAGTGTATTTACAGGCACTTTTATTTATTTTTTCTCTGCTTCCGTATATAATATATTGCAAGTTGAAAAATGTAAGTTAACTCCGCGCCACCTTATGGGTAAGGTAAGAGAAAGTAAATAAATAATGCTTCTCTGAAATGAAAATCGTCTTCCTTCGTTATGAAATATCATTTTTATGAATAATATTGTTAATAAACAGTTTAACATTATTATTCATTAATATATATTTTTTAATGTATTGCGTAAACTTGCATAGAAAATATATAAAGGAAAGTTTCATGGTGGTTTCATGGTGGCCACAACATGCTAATTTTTACTACATTAAAAAGACAGATTATAATTTTCTTTTTAGGCGTCAGTGGATATTACAACAATATCTGCAACATATAATGGAATATTTTCAATTTGATAACGCTTACCATGTTCCAGAAAAGAGACCACGGACTCAACTGCCAGTCAGGTCTACTTGGGAAATTGCACATGAGCATATCTTTGGAAGTTTTTACTGTTCCTTCAGCATCGTCAAGAGGTACAGAAGTAAGAGGACACGTTCCGTGTATATCTGTATGACTCTTAAAATAAAATTTTAAAAAATTAAAAAAAGAAAAAACATTCTTCATTTATTATGAAACGCTTTCCAAATGCGAGGTATAGTTAGAAAAATCTATTTAATAACAATAAATTACCAACCTAAACAAAGCGCTATACTCAAAAATATTCAACCAGCTACAAAATCAAACTGTATTATATTATTCTCATTATTCGCAAATAATAATAAAAATAATTAAAAATGTTTAACACAACTGAAAATACACTTTAAACAATTTCCATTTATACCCAATAATGTACTAAGTATATTTAAGCGTCCTTATAAATCAACTCTTAAGGCTATGCATTCTATATTATATAGAAATCAGCTTCTGTGCAACTGAATAATATGTGATATTTTCGTTATATTTTGAGCAGTATATAAAAATACTAAAATAAGTTGTAGACAATACTTCCCATAGACTGTAATGCGTCCGGGTTCATTTGTGCGTCGCTATACACAACTAATCAGGCTATTCATATATTTTTTAATAGGAAGTAAGCTTTGTACAGTCGGCTGCAAAATTATTCGAGCACTAGCAATAATCCTTGCCAAAGAAAAGTACCCTTAATACAGCTTTGTTAAATAAATCCTTGTCGAGTCATGTTCTTAATCAGTCTAAGAACATGATTCGACAAGGATTTACTTAGCAAAACAGTCTTAAGTGTACTTTTTAAATATAGGAATTATTGGCTAGTGCTCGAATAATTTTGCAGCCGACTATACATCAAAATAATGTAAGTTAATTTCGTTACGTTTTTGAGTAGTATAAAGATATTAAAATACATTTTAAAGAAATATTTTTCATAGATTGTATAATGTGTCCGAATTATTTTGTGAATCTCGGCACACAAAACAATAGCGATGTTTATACCTCTTTTAATAGGAAACGTGTTTCACTGTACCTGAATATGATACGTTAGTTTCTAGGCATTCTAAAAATATTGATGGAAATAAGAGCGTAGATAGAGAGATAAAACGGATCACAGATATTTTTCAACCTAATATTAACTACTTCATTGTTGTTGGTTTAAATTGAATGATAACAACGATTTTATTATAATTATTGTTGTTATTATCTATATATTAATAGGCAAGCATAAAATTTGTTGTCCCTTTTTCTATATATTAATAGGCAAGCATAAAATTTGTAGTCCCTTTTTAACATATTAATTATGGGAGTAGAGGGTTGAAAATGGTATCATTCGAAAGGTACGGTTAGCCGGAAGGTGCGAATACAAATATTATTTTCTTACGATGTCAAAAAGGTATTTAAAAATACATTTATTTTTTATGCATTTTCCCCCATTTTTCCCTTTCATACACGTATTCCTTCACATTAAAAAATACCTAAAAGTAGAAAGTTGTTAAATCTGGCAATTTCATAAAGCTCAAATAAAACCATAGACACAGCAATTTGTATAATGTAGCATCACTATACGCAAGCGAAGTGATGACGTCACTGTCTGTCCATGGAGCCATGTAAAAGATTTTCTATGTTAATTGTCCATTGAATTTTTTGTAAAAAATTATTAAAAAATAACGGAAATTATCTGCCGATTTTAATTCCGATATTTGGGTATAGTTATATATAAGTTACTGTTTACATGCGTTTGATTGAGTTATTACTTCCATTACCCTACTACCGTAGGTAATGGAAGTATTGTATTCGGTCTGAAAATTCGATATCGGGTTTTCACCTGATTTACACGTATTAAGGTCCCCTGAGTCCAAAAAAGTGGTTTTTGGCAATTGGTCAGTGTGTATGTATGTGTGTGTGTGTGTGTGTGTGTGTGTGGAGAATCTTCTGGCTACTATAGCTCAGAAACTAATAAAGATAGAGCTACGAAATTTTAGAATTGAAATACGTCTGGTGTACAGATGAAATTTCCAAATTTTGGTGAAAATTGAAAAACCGGAAGTGGGACATCGGAAACCGGAAGTGGGACCGTAAGTCCGTATCTCAAAAACGGCTCTAACGATTTTCTTCAAACTTGCTATATAAACACTCTGTTAGATGTCCTTTCGAATGATATAGTTGGTTAGTTCAGGAAAATTGATAGGCGTCCTGTATAAATAGCTCAATTTCAGGCCTCGCAAAGGCATTCCTTTAAAAACGGTTGTACGGATTTTTTTCAAACTCGCCATTTTAACTCACTTTTAAATATGCTTTTGTATGTAATTATTGTTTTCCTGTCAATAATTGAGTTTAACCGGAAATGGGACATCGGAAACCGGAAGTGGGACCGTAAGTCCGTATCTCAAAAACGGCTCTAACGATTTTCTTCAAATTTGTTATATAAACACTCTATTAGATGTCCTTTCGAATGATATAGTTGGTTAGTTCAGGAAAATTGATACGCGTCCTGTATAAATAGCTCAATTTCAGGTCTCCCAAGGGCGTTCCTTTAAAAACAGCTGTACGGATTTTTTTTAAACTCGCCATTTTAACTCACGTTTAAATATGCTTTTGTATGTAATTACTGTTTTCCTGTCAATAATTGATTTTTTGTAAATGTTGGTATCTCAAAAATGGCTCTAACGATTTTCTCTTTAGGTCTCTTTTATGTTTTCTGATCACATTATCTCTCAAAAATGCATATAATACGTGTAATAGTGGGTAATGGAAGTCGTGTGGTTGTTTCACACCAGATTTTTTTTTCTGTAAAATTGATAAAATTTTAATTTAAAATCACAAAACTCCAGAAAAAAAATTCTGGTGTGAAACAGCCACACGACTTCCATTACCCACTATTACACGTATTATATGCATTTTTGAGAGATAATGTAATCAGAAAACATAAAAGTGATCTAAAGAGAAAATCATTAGAGCCGTTTTTAAGATACCAACTTTTGCAAAAAATCAATTATTGACCGGAAAACAATAATTACATACAAAAGGATATTTAAAAATGAGTTAAATTGCGAGTTTGAAAAAAATCCGTACAACCGTTTTTAAAGGAACGCCTTTGCGAGGCCTGAAATTGAGCTATTTATACAGGACGCCTATCAATTTTCCTGAACTAACCACCTATATCATTCGAAAGGACATCTAATAGAGTGTTTATATAGCAAGTTTGAAGAAAATCGTTAGAGCCGTTTTTGAGATACGGACTTACGGTCCCACTTCCGGTTTTCGATGTCCCACTTCCGGTTTTTCAATTTTCACCAAAATTTGGAAATTTCATCTGTACACCAGACGTATTTCAATTCTAAAGTTTCGTAGCTCTATCTTTATTAGTTTTTGAGCTATAATAGCCAGAAGATTCTCCACATACATACACACACATACACATACATACACACTGACCAATTGCCAAAAACCACTTTTTTGGACTCAGGAGACCTTAAAACGTGTAAATCAGGTGAAAACCCGATATCGAATTTTCAGACCGAATACAATACTTCCATTACCTACGGTAGTAGGGTAATGGAAGTAAAAAATGGCAAAGTTCCAGTTTCGAATGTAAACATAAACATTTCATTTCAAAGGGTGATATTTAAACAATAAATATTCAACTAATATACTAAATAAAAGGAAAATGGATTTGTTACTAACTGCTGCATGTATAAGTAGACGATACGGAAAAAATTCTGATTTCCGTTTTCTGCTGAATTTACATGTTTTGAGCTTTCTTTACGTTTCAATTAACTGAAATTGGCTACTTATTTTTTAAAAAAGTGTCTTTATTGCTAGCTTTTGTGGGTAGAAGAAGTAAGTAGAAGATACATAAAAACTTTTGATTTCCAGTTTTCGATGAATTTACACGTTTTGAGATTTCCTTGCATTTTAATTAAGTGAAATTAGGGAAATTGACTACTTATTTTTATTTTTTAAAAAGTGGATTTATTATTCTTTTCTCTGCATATATAAGTAGAAAATATAAGATTCAGAAATGTTTTAGATTTTCGGTTTTCGATAAAGTTACACGTTTTGAAATTTCCCGAACTCAATTCGAACATTTTTGAAAAACATCTTTTTTTTTTTTTTTTTTTTGTTCAAACACTGTACTTTATGAACCAATCAAATTAATTTAACAGAATTTGATACTTGGTTGGACCTTGGTCTGACATGGTACCTATTAGCTTCTGGGCTGTATCACACAACAAGGGGCGTTTTCACGTTGCGATTTTCTCTCATTTCAGGAAAAGCTAACATCTACAGAGAGAAATAGTTATATTAAGTAAAACTCTGCTGATTCAGTTAGAGTGAATATTGGCAAACAATTGCTGCAGCTGTGTTGCAATTGTATTCCGTTTAGGACAAGGCAATAACTTTGCTTTGCCTCGCTTTGCAAAAAAAAAATGGTCGAGTTTCGACCACTGGGCGATACTAGTTATTATTATTGAGAGAAAGAGATAGATTAAATCAGAAAAATTTAAAATTCAATTTCTTAGTTGAAAAATATTAAAAAGTATTTTTTTTACAAAACCAAATGATAAAATTAATAACAAATTTTCTCTCATTTTATTTCTAAAATATAATAATAAAATAATTACTTTCTTCTAGAAGTGACACAGTCTTATTTATCGTTTATCCATTTGTAATTGTCTGTGAATATGTATGTTAAACTAACTCAGCCACGTGTGTACTACAGCAGAAATTGTATCTGTATACCTGAAACCAACGCTCTTTTGTTTCACTACCCGACACGATGAAGCGGGATCGTCTTTGCATTAAAAATAAAAAAAAACATTTACTCGGATACATAATTTCATCCAATTTTAAAAGTACGTGACATCTTTAAGATAGATTTGTTTTAGATTTATAATTTTATGTTTGTTCCCGCAACATTTCGAATAATTATGTTGTTGTTTTATTGTTGTTGTTGTTTCAGGATTGGGTAGTATTAAGGTTTTTTTTTTTTTTTTTTTTTTTTGTCGTTGTTGGTGTTTAGTCATATATTTCCCATAAAGTTATCGGTAATGAATTTTTGAATCCATATTTATTGTAGTTTTGTAAGCTCTATAGTTTTGCAATTTTTTATTGTTAACACATTTCGTCAAAAAAAAATTAATTCTTTTAATTTTTTTTTTTTTTTTAATTTACTTTATTTCTGTACGACGTGAAAAAACATTGAATTTTTTTTTAGTACTTGTTTATTGAGTATTTTGGCATTTATTAATTGTGATATTATCCCGTTCTATTTTTATAGTTATTACTAGCAGGCTTTGCCCGCTTCGCTGGACATTAAACTTAAAAAAGTTGTTAAAATCCCATATCTTTATTAATAACCTAAGTTCTTGCTGTGATTGGTAGAGGTTTTCTCGCTCGCAAAGTGAGGAGTCTAGGTCTCCACTGTCTTCGGCACAACTTACCCACTTCTTACTTCCCCTTCCTTAGCGGGTGAGTTCGAAGTTTTGCAAAATCACACTAATGTACATAATGCGTACATTTAATCAATATCCAGTCTGGGTCCCCACTGCCTTCGGCACAACTTACCCGCTTCTTATTTCCCCTTCCTCAGCGGGTGAGTTCGAAGTTTTGCAAAATCCCACTAATGTACATAATGCGTACACTTAATCAATATCCGCACACCAAAATTCGCTATTCTAAGATAATTCAAAGTGAATTCAAACGGAAAAACATGTTTTTACACATGTTTATTGGAAACGACTTCAGTATAACCCCACAACGATATTTGGCGATTTTTTTGTAGGCGATTATGGCTAAATCATAAATCTAAAAATCATAAATCATGTATGGTAAATGATAAAATCATAATCTAAATCATAAATCATAAATCATAAAATCATAAATCCAAAATAAACTACATATTAGGCTGCCATATTATATCGCAAACAGTCCAGAACGACATCGTTATCCTTCAAAACGGCGCCAAAGAAAAATCGCCAAATTCAGTTGTGGGGTTATACTGAAGTTATACCGTTTATTGCCCTCCGACTCCGAGAAGGGGGGGGGGGATTTCGAATTTCGTGAAATCCAGTTTCAATAAGTGCCGGATGCATACAAACAATTTATGCACCAAATTTCGTGACCACAGAAGTCTTTAATAGAAAATATTATAAATAAATAAATACAAAACGCACAGCTTTAGTATGGGAAACCTTTGGGGACTTTAAATATTTTAAGCTTTTTTTGCGATGAACTGAATTGGCTATCTGAATTGTGCAATTAAAGATCTTGGCGAGAAACGTCCGAGCAACTTCGGTTCCGAATTTCAAATTTTGCCAAAGGAATCCAGTACTAAAGCTGTTCCATACACAAAATAAATAAATAAATAAAATAAAATAAAAACTCTTTTCTGGTATTTACAAAAAAAAAAAAAAAAAAAAAAAAAAATCCTAATAAATTCCAAATTATAATCAATAATATTTTCAATTAAGGGGAGAACATAAAAAAAACCTCATAAGGTACATAATAACAACAAAAAATTTTGTTTTACTGCAGGAAAGAAAAGTACTGCTCGTACTGCTTAATTAAATAAAAATATTAAACTAATGCCAAATATCTCTATGAAAATATTTATCCACGTGCAAATTCCTCATTTAAAAAAAAAAAAAAAATACGTGTGGCACTCGGGGACTGCCGCGGTAAAGCTATTGCATAGCATTTTTTATCAACTTATGAAATTATAATTATTTATTTATTTTATTTATGCAGTATTTTTTTTTCTTTGATATTAATTCAAGTTCTGGGGGGGGGGGGACTCATGTCAAAATTGTGCCTTGGGGGGACTCATGTCAAAGTTGTGCCTTGGGGGGACTCATGTCAAAGTTGTGCCTTGGGGGAGACTCATGTTAAAGTTGTGCCTTGGGGGGGACTCATGTCAAAGTTGTGCCTTGAGGGGACTCATGTCAAAGTTGTACCTTGGGGGGGACTCATGTCAAAGTTGTGCCTTGGGGGGACTCATGTCAAAGTTGTGCCTTGAGGGAACTCATGTCAAAGTTGTGCCTTGGGGGGGGGGGAGTCACGTCAAAGTTGTGCCTTGGAGGGGACTCATGTCAAAGTTGTGCCTTGGGGGAACTCATGTCAAAGTTGTGCCTTGGAGAGGGGACTCATGTCAAAGTTGTGCCTTGTTGGGGACTCATGTCAAAGTTGTGCCTTGGAGAGGGGACTCATGTCAAAGTTGTGCCTTGGAGAGGGGACTCACGTCAAAGTTGTGCCTTGGGGAGGGGACTCATGTCAAAGTTGTGCCTTGGGGGGACTCCTGTCAAAGTTGTGCCTTGGGGGGGATTTTAATAAATGCACTTTGTTTATTCATATTTAAAACACTTTATACACAAATTTTACGCGTACATCTATTCACTGTTGTACATAGATGATAGATACCTATACACCTATATACTTTCTCACAAACAGCTGCTTACGTATTCGTCCGATTTCGGAGCAGCTCGTCTCGATCCGTGCGAGCTTCGTACAGTCGTACCATATACATACACGTTAAGGTTCAACTAGTCGCAGGCTCGAACTCACTCGTGGACGCGGCCAAAAAGCACGCTGTCTCACCTAGCATTGTGTCTAAAAGAGATAGAATCAGTTATGAGCAGTTAGCAGCTAGTCTACACGCATACGTCTAATCGCACGCACACAAACACCGTGCCGAAGTCTGCCGAACTGACTGTCTGCCGAACTGTGTTAGGTTTATTTTCGTTACGGAATTTCTTGATTCGGTCACCGCGCTCAAAGCCCGCGATAAAAGCTATGCAATAGCTTAAAATATATATATATATATATATATTATAGTTTTAAAAAATTAAAGAACACGCTTTTATAGAAATGTGAACTAAAAAGCACAAAATATCTATCTTAGTATTAAGATTATGGGTAAGAGAAAATCGTGTGAGTGATACACCGTAATATTTACATACATTTAATTCTTTAATTAAAATAACTTAGAATTAACAAAAACCATTTTTAAAAAATTTCCCCTGACGGGGATCGAACACTGGACCTTTAGGTTCGTAGCGCGGCGTCTTACCTCTACGCCATATCGTTCACGAAGGGGAAGTATTTTTTTTAACCGACTTCAAAAAATTGTATGAAATGAAACTAAATTGCGCCAAAAAGTATAAAATAATTTCCTTCGCCAAACAACCTATAACACTACAATTAATCATAACTTTTGAAGTCGGCGCAAAATTAAATAAAAATTGATACCTTTATTCAATACAAAAATCGAATCCTATTCAAACTACACATCTCACATTGTCACCTGCAAAACGCAGCCGAAAACTATTTTGATTCAAGAAAACAAATAAGATTTCGTAAGCAGCCAAAGTTGGCGAAGATGCTGGTATCTGACATCCTTGGTGAAAGAAAAATCGCAAAATTATCTGGCAAACATATTTAATTTCTTTGGGATATCATGATTAATTTGATAAGGTATATTAAGAGAGTAATCAAGAATATGAAACAATACTTCGTACAAAATGTATTATGAAAATATACATCTTGCGTGTATATTTTTGCAATACGTTTTCAACGCCAAATCCAAAAGCCACCAAGGATGATAGTTATCAAAGTTATACCAAATTTGCAAAGAAAACTCTAACTTCGTAGAAACATAAATTCTGCATTGTGAAAAATGTCCACTGTTCTGTGTAGATGCTACCAATGGACCAATTGTATACAGTGAATACAATAATAAAGGAAACATGAAAATGGATCATTCGAGACGACAGCATTTGTTGCTACCGATCTAAAAACAAACCTTTAAAAACTAATTAAATTTTATTTAATTTTGCGCCGACCTCAAAAGTTATGATTAATTGTAGTGTTATAGGTTGTTTGGCGAAGGAAATTATTTTATACATTTTGGCGCAATTTAGTTTCATTTCATACAATTTTTTTTTAATAGTAGTTGCTGTTGTAATTAAAATTACACATTTATTTATTAACGAAAATTAAACAAAAATGTGTATAATTAAAATTACACATTTATTTATAGAAGGATGTAAAACAAACATATGTGTAATCTAAATATATATATATAAATACTTTATGTATGTATAATACAATTTAAAAAGTGATGTGTATATAAATATAGAAAAAAAAAATGTTTCTTTTCTAACATGAGCGATGTAAAAGCGGGAGGTCATCATTGTAAAATCGTAGGAGGTAGAATTGTAATGTATCTCTGATATGAATCTACCAGACAGTCAGGCGACGAGCGGAGAAAGCATTTGACACTAAACTACAAAAGCTCAAGAAAGTGGTTTATAGCAGCCATAAATGAGAAAAAAAGAGATGGAGGAGATTTCCAAGGACTGAAATTTTCTAAGAAGAGCAGAGGAAATCAAGAGAAGGTACATTGGTTAAAAAAAACGACCACTAAAAAAAGGGAATGGTCCCATGTGTGGCAGAAGGCGGAGTCAAAATGGGCCTGTAAGTAAAATATACAAAAAATATCGTCAGATGATAAAAAATTTTTTGGAAGAAAAAAACAAGCCATCAGCCCTGAATCAGCGGTTGGACCCTCGTCGATGCAGACCGGGGAAGCGGCCGGTAAGATTGCCGGAGCAGAAATCATCGAAGGAATAGGAGGCGATACGCTGAAAGGGAGATGCTTTCCGGAATTAAAGGTTGGATTCTCATAACCTCGACTGATGATGCCCTGAGTATTATAGTGAAACTTCTCAAAAAAGAGCCAAAGATGCTGGATGCCTAATTGCTGCATTAGTGTGTATTGAACGCTCGTCGTCTGGTGAGTCTCTAATTTTAAATTATATTAAAAAAAAGAAAATATTTAATTTTTAAATTTCATTTATTCTTCCTCCTAAACAAAAAAAATGGCTGAGTCCCGCTTAAAGTGCTCACAAAAGGATATATTTAATTTTGATAAAGAATTTTATGTTTAAAATAAAAAATGAATAAAGGATCATTGGTTAGAAATTTTTAGTTTTTTTTTATTATTATTGGTTTCTAGATAAATTATTCTTATATTTTTTTTATTGGTTTCTAATATATGATTCCAAGAAGACAGCTTAAATAAATAGGAGAAAATTTTAGTATTCAAAATTTCATTTTATGACCCAGTAAAAAATTTAGTGAACTTGGGTGTTATTTAAAGTATAATTTAAATTATCATTTAGCTTATTATTTTTTTAGAAACAACGCAATGTGTCATACAGATGGGAGAGTATCTCTATATAACAATTTCTCTCCAACACTGTAAAAAAACCCAAAAGCGATTTGGCATAAATGTTGTAATTAAAATTACACATTTATTTATTAACGAAAATTAAACAAAAATGTGTATAATTAAAATTACACATTTATTTATAGAAGGATGTAAAACAAACATATGTGTAATCTAAATATCTTCAAAATGAGACTCTATACAATGGTAATATAAAAAGAGACATAAAACAAGGACAAAATGAAGTGAACTCTTACATTAAAATTTTTTGTTTTCGAAAACAAATACGAATGAACATTTAAAGTGCTATGGACTATTTAGAAAAAAAAACCTTCGCAAAACTTCAAAAACTGATAATAGAAGGTTAGAAACTATAGACTGAAGAATGGACAATATTTATTCTGTTTTCTTTATATTTTAGGATCATGAGTATTAGTATTTTGTTTGTGTGTATTTTTTGCATTTTATTTTATAGGTCAGAATGATATACCAAATGCTTATAAATGCACAGAGAATAGACCTAATGTAATACAGAATTTAAGTACATGATGTATATGACAGGATTGATTTTTTTTTTTTTTTTTGTAGAAAGGGGGGATATAAATGTTGTAATTAAAATTACACATTTATTTATTAACGAAAATTAAACAAAAATGTGTATAATTAAAATTACACATTTATTTATAGAAGGATGTAAAACAAACATATGTGTAATCTAAATATATATATATAAATACTTTATGTATGTATAATACAATTTAAAAAGTGATGTGTATATAAATATAGAAAAAAAAAATGTTTCTTTTCTAACATGAGCGATGTAAAAGCGGGAGGTCATCATTGTAAAATCGTAGGAGGTAGAATTGTAATGTATCTCTGATATGAATCTACCAGACAGTCAGGCGACGAGCGGAGAAAGCATTTGACACTAAACTACAAAAGCTCAAGAAAGTGGTTTATAGCAGCCATAAATGAGAAAAAAAGAGATGGAGGAGATTTCCAAGGACTGAAATTTTCTAAGAAGAGCAGAGGAAATCAAGAGAAGGTACATTGGTTAAAAAAAAACGACCACTAAAAAAAGGGAATGGTCCCATGTGTGGCAGAAGGCGGAGTCAAAATGGGCCTGTAAGTAAAATATACAAAAAATATCGTCAGATGATAAAAAATTTTTTGGAAGAAAAAAACAAGCCATCAGCCCTGAATCAGCGGTTGGACCCTCGTCGATGCAGACCGGGGAAGCGGCCGGTAAGATTGCCGGAGCAGAAATCATCGAAGGAATAGGAGGCGATACGCTGAAAGGGAAATGCTTTCCGGAATTAAAGGTTGGATTCTCATAACCTCGACTGATGATGCCCTGAGTATTATAGTGAAACTTCTCAAAAAAGAGCCAAAGATGCTGGATGCCTAATTGCTGCATTAGTGTGTATTGAACGCTCGTCGTCTGGTGAGTCTCTAATTTTAAATTATATTAAAAAAAAGAAAATATTTAATTTTTAAATTTCATTTATTCTTCCTCCTAAACAAAAAAAATGGCTGAGTCCCGCTTAAAGTGCTCACAAAAGGATATATTTAATTTTGATAAAGAATTTTATGTTTAAAATAAAAAATGAATAAAGGATCATTGGTTAGAAATTTTTAGTTTTTTTTTATTATTATTGGTTTCTAGATAAATTATTCTTATATTTTTTTTATTGGTTTCTAATATATGATTCCAAGAAGACAGCTTAAATAAATAGGAGAAAATTTTAGTATTCAAAATTTCATTTTATGACCCAGTAAAAAATTTAGTGAACTTGGGTGTTATTTAAAGTATAATTTAAATTATCATTTAGCTTATTATTTTTTTAGAAACAACGCAATGTGTCATACAGATGGGAGAGTATCTCTATATAACAATTTCTCTCCAACACTGTAAAAAAACCCAAAAGCGATTTGGCATAAATGTTGTAATTAAAATTACACATTTATTTATTAACGAAAATTAAACAAAAATGTGTATAATTAAAATTACACATTTATTTATAGAAGGATGTAAAACAAACATATGTGTAATCTAAATATCTTCAAAATGAGACTCTATACAATGGTAATATAAAAAGAGACATAAAACAAGGACAAAATGAAGTGAACTCTTACATTAAAATTTTTTGTTTTCGAAAACAAATACGAATGAACATTTAAAGTGCTATGGACTATTTAGAAAAAAAAACCTTCGCAAAACTTCAAAAACTGATAATAGAAGGTTAGAAACTATAGACTGAAGAATGGACAATATTTATTCTGTTTTCTTCATATTTTAGGATCATGAGTATTAGTATTTTGTTTGTGTGTATTTTTTGCATTTTATTTTATAGGTCAGAATGATATACCAAATGCTTATAAATGCACAGAGAATAGACCTAATGTAATACAGAATTTAAGTACATGATGTATATGACAGGATTGATTTTTTTTTTTTTTTGTAGAAAGGGGGGATATAAATGTTGTAATTAAAATTACACATTTATTTATTAACGAAAATTAAACAAAAATGTGTATAATTAAAATTACACATTTATTTATAGAAGGATGTAAAACAAACATATGTGTAATCTAAATATATATATATAAATACTTTATGTATGTATAATACAATTTAAAAAGTGATGTGTATATAAATATAGAAAAAAAAAATGTTTCTTTTCTAACATGAGCGATGTAAAAGCGGGAGGTCATCATTGTAAAATCGTAGGAGGTAGAATTGTAATGTATCTCTGATATGAATCTACCAGACAGTCAGGCGACGAGCGGAGAAAGCATTTGACACTAAACTACAAAAGCTCAAGAAAGTGGTTTATAGCAGCCATAAATGAGAAAAAAAGAGATGGAGGAGATTTCCAAGGACTGAAATTTTCTAAGAAGAGCAGAGGAAATCAAGAGAAGGTACATTGGTTAAAAAAAAACGACCACTAAAAAAAGGGAATGGTCCCATGTGTGGCAGAAGGCGGAGTCAAAATGGGCCTGTAAGTAAAATATACAAAAAATATCGTCAGATGATAAAAAATTTTTTGGAAGAAAAAAACAAGCCATCAGCCCTGAATCAGCGGTTGGACCCTCGTCGATGCAGACCGGGGGAGCGGCCGGTAAGATTGCCGGAGCAGAAATCATCGAAGGAATAGGAGGCGATACGCTGAAAGGGAGATGCTTTCCGGAATTAAAGGTTGGATTCTCATAACCTCGACTGATGATGCCCTGAGTATTATAGTGAAACTTCTCAAAAAAGAGCCAAAGATGCTGGATGCCTAATTGCTGCATTAGTGTGTATTGAACGCTCGTCGTCTGGTGAGTCTCTAATTTTAAATTATATTAAAAAAAAGAAAATATTTAATTTTTAAATTTCATTTATTCTTCCTCCTAAACAAAAAAAATGGCTGAGTCCCGCTTAAAGTGCTCACAAAAGGATATATTTAATTTTGATAAAGAATTTTATGTTTAAAATAAAAAATGAATAAAGGATCATTGGTTAGAAATTTTTAGTTTTTTTTTATTATTATTGGTTTCTAGATAAATTATTCTTATATTTTTTTTATTGGTTTCTAATATATGATTCCAAGAAGACAGCTTAAATAAATAGGAGAAAATTTTAGTATTCAAAATTTCATTTTATGACCCAGTAAAAAATTTAGTGAACTTGGGTGTTATTTAAAGTATAATTTAAATTATCATTTAGCTTATTATTTTTTTAGAAACAACGCAATGTGTCATACAGATGGGAGAGTATCTCTATATAACAATTTCTCTCCAACAGTTGCTTTTTGGAGTCGGTTCTATTTTTTTACAAAAAGATTTTATTTCACAATATAATTTTTTTGTTTGCTCCCAGAGAAGTTACAAACAAACAAACAAACAAACATACATACATACATATATACATACATACATACATACAGGTGAAGCTAATAAAAGCGTGTTAAAAAATACTGCATTTGTGATAATAATAAAATGTATGTATATAGAGTACTCACTCATTTTCTTTCACTATTTTTTCATCACTTTCTTCATTAATAAATGCACTTTGTTTATTCATATTAAAAACACTTTTCACACAAATAAATGCACTTTGTTTATTCATATTAAAGACACTTTATATACAAATTGTACGCGTACAGCTATTCACTGTTGCACATAAATGATAGATACCTATACACCTATATACTTTCTCACAAACAGCTGCTTACGTATTCGTCCGATTTCGTAGCAGCTCGTCTCGATTCGTGCGAGCTTCGTACAGCCGAAGTCTACCGAAGTCTGCCGAACTGTGTTAGGTTTTTTTTTTCGTTACGGAATTTTCTGATTCGGTCGCCGCGCTCAAAGCCCGCGATAAAAGCTATACAATAGCGTAAAAAAAAAAAAAAAAATTACCAACTTTTGTATTTTTCTCTCTAATTTTTATTTTTATTCACGTGAAATTAAAAATATTTCATTTTATTTCTGGAAAATAAAAAAATATATAAATTCCTATGTATAAATATAAAACGTTTTACCGAATCTGGGTTAAAAACGGTAAAAGGGTAATATAAATTAGAAATATCAGACCTATATTTATAAATTTGATACCAAATGAAAGGGGCGATTTTTCTGAATCCAGGGGTGCAAACAGGTTTTCGATGTGACAATTAGATTTTTTAAAAATAACTAAAGTATGAAATTTAAGTGGCAACGGAAAAACGTAAAAAGGGAAAAATAAATTAGAAGTATCAGACCTATCGTTACAAATTCAGTACCAAATGAAAGTGGTGATTTTTCTGAATCCTGGGGTGTAAACAGGTTTTCGATACGACAATTAGATTTTTTAAAATTAACTAAAGTATGAAACTTAGATGGCAACACTTCATTTCAATCTTTTCATAATTTGTAGTCCGAATCACGCGAATAAAAAAGTCTTTAACTTAAAAATTTATTTTTATATTTTATTTTTCCATTCAAAGCGTTTTAGTGAAAACATATTTATGGCACATGCGTAGGCGTTTTTTACCCATAATTTAAACACTATTCATAATTTTGAAAATTTCTATAGATATAATTTTAAGTTGGGTGAAGACCTAAGTTTCTGCCAAGCGCCGTGGAATTCCGTCCAGCCGTTCTCGAGTGATGCCCGGACAAACAAATTTTAGTTTTTTCCCCCCCAGGGGGGAACGGGGGGGAATTTCTGAAAAGTTGATACATATAATTTTAAGTTGGGTGAAGACCTAAATTCCTGCCAAGCGCCGTTTAATTCCGCCCAGCCGTTTTCAAGTGATGCCCGGACAAAAAAAGCGACACGGACACGATGACACACACACAGACACACACACACACACACACACACACACAGGCAAAATTTTCTGAAGTCATTTTCGGCTTTCATGGGGTGTGAAACGTGAAGATATCGCAAAATTTTTCGATTCTGACAAATTTACAGACAAAAGTCTGATTTTATTAATATAGATTACCGTACAGTGGCGCACCCACATAGGGGGACGAGGGAGCCCTGGCCCCCTCCTTGGGCTGACAACGGAAAAAATATTATGATAACGTTTAGAAGAAAAACATAAAAAACGTATTACTATGGAATCAAAGTTGTGTGTAGGCCGAAAAATTAAACTTTTTTGTGATTGCCTATGAGAGTGTACATGCAAGATGCTCAGCGTAGTTTAGTTTCGCCAGTAGTCGTAAGGTTAACTTCTCAAAACTGGTAGATGTGAGGTGCCAGTTTCAGTCCCAGATCACGCTCTTCGGAAATTCTGGGTGCAGATATTTCAGATTTTATGCAAAAATCTAACCTCACTGATGAAGATTGGATAATAGTTCTAAAAAATCTTTTGGAACCACATGGAAATTAGAAATTTCCTGCGGCTTTCACAGTGCTGTATCAAGTTAAAGAGAATCTTACCACACTCGGAAGTTCTACTCTTCTTGGCTGAGTACAGTCGGTAACAAAGGTGTCCGAACGCTAGCAAAAATTCCTATATAAAATATGTACGATTAATACAGTTTTGCTGAATAAATCCTTGTCGAATCCTGTTCTTAGTCAGTGTAAGCACAGGACTCGACAAGGATTTATTTAACAAAACAGTGTTAAGTGTACATTTTTTACATAGGAATTTTTGCTAGTGTTCGGACACTTTTGTTACCGACGGTAAGTATAACTGGATAACTTACTCAAAGGCGGACGACAGTGCCTATTGCAAATTTTGTGTTCATTTTGCACCCCATGAATTCGGTTTATGATTGTTCAAAACCATAAGTCAATTTGTTTCAAAAGGGATTAATAATTGACAGAAGGCTTGGGGTAATTCAGCCAAACACTCGTTTGAGTGAAAAGCTGCAGGAAGTGAACCTTGATCTGATAACTGCTGTGAGTGACATAGAAGACTTTGCAAAAGTTATATTTATAGTTCAGTAAAATGCAAAGAATAAATTTCACTGTTAAAAAACTGAAACAGCATGGAGAAAGAAAACCTTAATCTACCACGTCGTTTCACCAGACAAATTTACAGATGAAATTTGAACATACAGACTCCTGATAAATACCACAAACTTTCTGTCTTTATTCCATCGGTTGATAACTTCACCAATCACCTCCGTGAAAATTTTCTCAAACATAAGGAATTCCTATAAAACTTTGCATCTGTCGTTCTGAATTGTAGGCAGTTGACACAGGAAGAAAACGAGAAATTTATTGCATCATGCACAAAAGAAGATAACTGCTTTATTAACTGATATGGCCTCTGACCATTTTTTTTTTCTAAAAAATTTATCGAGACGGCATCCTCTCTCATAAAAATTGTGTGCACCACTGGCCCCTCCCTTGGGAATATTCTCGTGCGCCACTGTTACCGTAGAAATATCTTAATAACCATGAAAATTCACATCGTAACATTATGCCAATACAATTAAAATTTCAAACTAATATATCTGTCAGTTACCTTTTAATATGATGATTTTTTAAGTTAGAAAGAAGTTGTTAAAAAGGTTGTATAAAAATACACCCTTTTGAGTTGCAAAAAAAATTGACACCCTGTATTGGCGATTTGTTCCACCCTTAGCTTT
Organism: Salticus scenicus; assembly: GCA_963930645.1. NCBI lineage: Eukaryota > Metazoa > Arthropoda > Arachnida > Araneae > Salticidae > Salticus > Salticus scenicus. The sequence goes on from OZ005660.1 coordinate 25,628,134, forward strand.
CATCTCAGCCTCTAGTCTTTTTGATAGTTTTTACATTTTCCCCCAAAGTTTTTTTTTTTTTTTTTTTTTTTTTTTTTTGGGGGGGGGGGGGGCGAAAAATTAAAAGTGTCCTGGACTCAAAAATTTATTAATCGGGCTCTGATTGTATCTGAGGAATGTAATGTTAGCCCATGCTGACATGAGCCAGTGATGCCAGATTGGGGATTTTGTCCCCATTTTGGGGATAATTTTGGGGACCAAATGTTTGTGGGGACTTTTTTGGGGACAAATCTGGGGAGTTCTTCAACTTTCTGTCAAAGTTGGCAACGTAATGATTTATCCTTACGACTAGAGAATTTCAATAGTTTTATTGTTATTTGGGGATTTTTTTCAAAAATTGCCTTTATTTGGAGAAAAATCTGCTTGATATATATATATATATATATTTTTTTTTTTTTTTTTTTTTTGAAAAAAAAATTATTTTCCTTTTTTAGCAGAAATCAAGTTGGGGATTTTTTCGAAAAAAAAAAAAAACCTGATTTGGGGAAATTTGAAGACCTGTTTGGAGAAATAATTTTCGACCATCTGGCATCACTGACATGAGCTCTAGTTGGACCGTATTAAATGATGGCGCTTCCAAGTTTTGAAGTGATTTTTCCACTTCACCGAAAATGAATTTACGAAGAAAAGAAATACGATCATTTTACGAAGTCTAATGTGATCTTTCGACTTTGATTTTTACATTGTTTATAACGAAGTGTGAACTGCATTTGTTCTGCATCTAGCAATCTATTGCATGTTTATCCACATTGATGCAAGGTGTATCAATACTAGCACAAACATCGACTAATTACGAGTGATAACTAGGGTGACCAGATCCTTTATAATAGAGACCCCTTTATAATAGAGATCCTTTATAAAGTACCTTTATAATAGAGAAGCGTTAAAACTTGCTACAATTATCCAATTATGGACGTATTTTTTCATTCCTAATAAATAAGGACTAAAAATTAAGTATTATTGATTAATAATTTACTTTCTAAAATTTTTTTATAACTTTGAAAAATGCCTTAAAAAAAATGGAAGTCCCCATTTGTCCCCAAAAAATGGGGACATTTGGTCAGCATAGTGATAACGCGTGTAAACTGTAAGTCAGCCAGTAGATAGATCAAGTTGTTTTAGAATCAAATATCATGCAATAATAAATAATGAGATTAGATTTTTATGAGACAGAATATTTTACCAACCTCATGAATTTCTTTTTCCGTCTGTGAAAGCTTGAACACGAAGGCAGAGATTACACCTCTTTTGATATTAACATAATACAGAGGATCTTCATCGTGGGTTTTGACTTCAACGATTTCACCATTCGACAGAATAAAAGCCACTGGATACCTAGAATAAAAAATTTATATTAATAATATAGCAATGGAGCGGAATAAGTACGATATTTAAGTCAATATTTCACCAAATACACAACGAGTTTGTATGAAATATCAGGTGACAAGAATTTAAAAACTTTGAAAAGCTATAAGACATTGATAATTTTTGAATTATTGAATGATGGTTATTTTGGATTAAGATCACACTAGAGTTTCGCACTGGACTTTGCTATTAGTGACGTCTCAGAGTCACTCCTCTAAATCCCATATAACACGGTGAAACACTTTGCCGCAACTTTAAGCAATCCTATGTTGATTTAATAGAAAAATTGGTTGTCTGGAATCAAATAACTCCTCACATTCTCGGAAGGAAAATCAGTGTTGCCTCTATGAACCAATGAAACTAAAAGGCCGGTTTCCACTGACGGTTGGTTGGAGCGGTACTATTCAGGATCTTTTGATGTGGTCCACCGGGCTCAAAACCCTCGAACGTGGTTGGAAGTCTAGAGACCTAGCCCCCTGGTGAGATAATTGAGGGGCCAGAGGCAGATATCTTTGTCAATTTTGCATGCTTTCCTTTGAAGTAACTGCGCGATCTGATAAAGTAAAGGCTACAACTGATGACAAAACATTTGGCTCTTTGTGTCGGAAGCGTGATTAATGGTTTTTTGAACCTCGAAGTTCCAATCGCAATGGAAACCGGCCTTAGTTACTCGAACATCATTCTTCCTTCATTCAAACCTAAAAGGGGAGTGAAACTTTCAATTCTGTGTCGCCTGGAATTGCTCGCAACAGTTGTCACTCTTTCTAATAACGGAATATGTTTCACAGATGGTATAATAAATATATGGTGTCATAAATATGAGGTAAATATATAAGGATGGCATAAATATATGGCACGTAAATACTATTACATGTATACGACCACATATAAATATATTACACATGAATGTTATAACACAGTCATATAAATATTATTAAACAAACAGAAATATCTAGTATATAAAAGTATTATTAACACACGCATTTACTATATCATATATACACACAAATATAGGTAAATATTTCCCACTCATTTACTAATCTGCACACATACACACACACTATAAATATGTGATAAATATATAAATATTGTACCATAAATATATATACACTCATAAATATATTAAATATACATACATGTATAATATTACTTCACTCACACATTTTTTCATACACATACTTACAGTCGGTAACAAAAGTGTCCGAACACTAGCAGAAATTCCTATATAAAAAAAGTAGAGTTAATACTGTTTTGTTAAATAAATTCTTGTCGAATAATGTTCTTAGACTGACTAAGAACATGATTCGACAAGGATTTATTTAAAAAAACAGTATCAAATGTACTTTTTTTACATAGGAATTTTTGCTAGTGTTCGGACACTTTTGTTACCGACAGTACACACTCACACGTATTTTTTTTACTGACTTACATACATACATACACGTATACACAGTACACACACACTTTTTATTCAAAGATCTCCCTGATTCAACTTTTGTGTATGCTCTGTAGAAATTTTCATTATTATTTTAAATATTTAAATGTGGGAAATAAATTAAGGTCTTATTAACAATAAAAAATTATGGTTAGATATCTATAACTGATATCGCAACAAACGAATAAGTGAGCTCAGAAACAATAATAATAAAACGGAATGCTCTCTAATGATTCTTACTTTGATAAATCAGTAAGATGTTTTTGGTCGATCCAAGCTGTCTGTGATCCAGGCTCCCCTCCACTTGCTGTCAGCACACAGTTGTGCAAATCCAAGTGATAGAGACAAGCTCTTTCATGAGCAACATGGATATCACATTCTAAGGTTATCTTTCCATGATCTTGTGTTGTCCCAACTGCTTCTGCCAGAGCCTCAGAGCGAAACCGATAGGTGTACACATTGTTTATCTGCAGTAAACTTTCTACGAGAAAGAAACAAAAGTAAAAGCAGCACATTGATTTCCAGTAATTATAAAAAATGCATACAATACTGTGTCTAAAAGAAATTTTGTACTCTTCAGAAATATGAAAAATTAAACAAACATATTTCATTTATCAATAAATAAATAAATAAATAAAGTTTTATTTCGAACATTCAAACTTTGACATACAGTCGGCAGCAAAATTACTGAAGCACTAGCAATAATTCCTCCTTAAAAGATGCGCACCTAATACTGTTTTATTCAGTAAATATTTGTCGTTTCATGATTTTAGTAATATACAGTTTATAAAAAAGTAAGTTGATGATAAAAAATAGCGATCAAACTAAAAAAATAAGATGAAAAGTGTGGATGCGTGCTTCAATAATTTTGCTGTCGACTGTACTTTTTGACATAGAATCGACAAATATTAATAAAAGATTTTTTTTTCTTATATCACTAGAATATCAAGACAAATAAGTATATTTCCTGCTAATTCTAGAAAAAGTACCATACACAAAATGGTTATAATTAAAGTTACACTTTGAAAGGACCATAAAAGTAAAACTACTGAACCAAATGTTATCAAATTTGGTAAAAGTTCAGAGATGCCATGAGATTTTATTTTCCGAAAGAGTAAAAACAAAAAAAAAAAAGTTTACAACTCCTCACCAGGGGAAGATGGTTGGTTGGTTGGGTTTTACGTCGCACTAGTGCTGCGCAGATGGACAATTGGCAACGGTCTGGGACACACCCCTAGAGGTGGACAGGAGACATACCATCATAATTTTGATCTTCCACGGAAGGCGTGCTCTCTCGCTTTGGTGACCCTCGGAGGTATAATTCTTGATGGGAACATGGAGTCTGTTGCGGCCACGACAGATTTTACGTGCACCAGACACCATTAGTGTACACGACGGTCTTTGACCGGCTCGAGTACCGAACTCGCAATCTTCCAATTGCGAGGCTGGTGCTCTACCGACTGGGCTACCGCGGCCCTCCACCAGGAGAAGAAATATAAGAAATAGTTAACGTATGTGCAATATAGTTAAGCTAAATAAATGTCGGGTCAAACTTGAAATGACAAATTATAGACTTTAAAATTTTAGACAACAAATTCTCCGGCAAAATGTGCTTGTTTCGGAAATTTTTTATTGATTGTTATTTTGTGATTGTTGAAATATGAATAACATCGGTTTAAAACGTCTTTAATCATTTCGAAAACGAAACTGTTAGAGGGGTAAAACCGCGGTTAGTGGGGGCGAAACCGCAATGGCTTCAATTGCTCGACTGCAAGAAAAATGCAAATTTAATTAACGTACTTTGCTTATCATTCGAATTTTCAGCTAAAATTGATTATCTTTGTCAATTTATCTCTTTGTTACAAAACGACAATGTCTCTGACCATGCAAGACCTTGCTTTTCACGTTAAGTGTTATTATGAATGCAATTATAGGGAACGTTGTGCTTTGCAAAGGTATCATACCATAAGGCAAATACACCAAGACCAGTAACACAGTAGGATTTGAGGGGAAATTATGGCAAATTTTTCAAGCCACAGGTTAGTTATCTGTTACACCTAGAAGAAAATCTGCTTCTGTGCAAATCGGGAAAGTTTTAGCATTACCAATAGAAGAAGCATCAACGGAAAGTACACACCGTACTGTTACACTTCGAATACACGCACCATGGAATACGAAGTATAAAATTGTCCATAAAGTGCTGCAGTTCTACCCCTGCTAAATCAAACATGCTCAAGAACTTAAAAATAGAGATCTTACTTATAAGTTTATTTTATTTTATTTATTTTTTTTTTTTTTTAATTCGTTGCACGGATGGATATGGACGAACATTGACTTGAAACATTTTGTGGGCGAATGAAGCTCATTTTTACCTAACTGACGACGTTAACACACATAACTTCAGCATTTAGGCTCAACTGATCCTAAAGCTCCAAGTTATCTACCCAGTTCCGTTGAATTCTAATAAAATTACCATTTGGTACTGTATGACATCTATTTTCATAATTAGTCTAAAAAAAAAAAAAAAAAAAAAATCCCAACAAAGCCTGTGACATGCACTGTGACTGCTGCTTGCTTAAACTCAATATTAAGACGCTTCGTGATAACTTAATTCCAGCATCGTGACATTTTAGACACCACGATTTTTATGCAGGACGGGGCTCCACCTCACATCGGTACATACATCGCATCGTTACTTAAGAAACAATTCACGGATGACCAGGTTATAGGCTAAAACTCCTCCCATTTCTTGACCACTCCGTTCATCAGCCCTCAACTCCTATGACTTCTCGCTCTGAGGTTGCCTCAAAAGCATTAGTTCTGATGGTAATATAAACAGTTTGGCGGAACTGAAAAATATGATACATGGATATGTTCATAACTTTCCTCTTGGTATGCTAAGAGCTTCTCTCAAGAATTCAGTAACGCAATTTAACTTCCTTTCATAAAAAAAAGTGACGCCACATTGAACATGTTTTCTACTACGTTTCAGAAACGATTATAAATATTTTAAACTATTAATATATATAATGACCCTCATCTGTCATTCACGATTCCGGTTTACACCGCTTCAAAACAGAGACTTTTGGCAGCCATTTTTTTTCCCCCACACAGAAAAATAAATTGGTCACAGTGACCTGGCAAAATGCTCAACTGACAATACAGAATTGACTAACCAAAATAGCTGACTAGCCAAAAAGTGTACTTGCTGAACTAGTCTCCAAAACTGAAAAGTGTACTTGCTGAACTAGTCTTCAAAACTGAAAAGTGTACTTGCTGAACTAGTCTTCAAAACTAAAAAGTGTACTTGCTGAACTAGTCACCAAAACACTACTCCAGACTAGGAAGGTTAATATTATCAGACAAAGAAGGCTAGTCGACAATCACAATTATCTGACCAGGAAGGTTAGTCAACAACCGCAGTTTCAAAGACAAGGCATGTTAGTCAGAACCTACGCTTGATTAAGAAAGTTAGTCAACAGATCTCAGGTATCTGACTAAGAAAGCTAGTCAATTTTCAAACAATATTTGAAGAGGCGGAATGGTCAAGATTATTTGCCTGACTAACCTGTCTGGTAATATCTGAAGAGGAAAACGAGTCTCTATTTGATTAAGCGGCCTCATAATATTTGTGGAGGAAGATTAGTTAGGAAAAAAAAAAAAAAACAATGACTAGCCTGTCTCATAATATTTGAGATAGATTCATACTTGCCAACATATCAGTTTTAAAAATCAGTAGATTTTATCGGGAAAAAAAAACAGTAGAGATTTTGTAAATTGACATTTTTAACAATAGAGACTGAATTTATATAAATATATAGTAGACAAAAAAAGAAAAGTATATGAATATTTACAAAATATTTTCCATAAAAAAAAAAAAAATCTTTAAATAAAAATCACTCATCTTTCAAACGAAAACAAATAAAATATTCAGATTATGTGCATTAAAGAATTAATTTCAAATCCTAAAAATTAGGAAAAAAAAAATATTGCCAATGATATTTACTTAAACACAAATTTTTACATTTATAGCAGATTTTGCTTCATTAAGAAAATAACAATTAAATTGTTATTCATAGAATTTTTAAACTAAATTTTTACTGCATTTAGAAATTAAAATGTTCTCCAGATTTTTATAAGATAATGAGGATCAAAATTCAGTTTTTAATTATCTTATCTGACTGAAAATACACTCACAATGACTATGTAAATATACTATTTAATTACAAAGCATTATTTACAAATCTGGTGTGAAAAACCACACGACTTCCATTACCCACTATTTCACGAATTATATGCATTTTTACTTTCATTACGCGACTACCGTAGGTAATGGAAGTATTGTATTCGGTCCAAAAATTCAATGTCGAGTTTTCGCTTGATTTACACGTTTTAAGGTCTCCTGAGTCCAAATCAGTAGTTTTTGGCAATAGTGTGTATGTGTGTGTATGTATGTATGTACGAACGAAATCTTCTGGTTATGATATCTCCTAAACTAATGTAGATAAAACTACGAAACTTCAGCATTGAGGCAGGTCTGGTGTACAGATGAATTTCTGGTGTACAGGCGCCCTGTAAAAACAGCTTAATTTCAGGTCTCGCAAGTGCGTACCTTTAAAAACGGCTGTACGGATTATTTTCAAACTCGCTATAGTAACTCACTTTTAAATATGCTTTTGTATGTAATTATTGTTTTCCGTTCAATAATTGAGTACGCCAAGTTTTGGTAAAAGTTGGTATCTCAAAAACGGCTCTAACGATTTTCTTGAAAATTGTTACATAAATCCATTTTAGATATCCTTTCTCATGTATTAAGTGGTTGTTACAGAAAAAATAACAGTCATCCTGATTAGGTAGGTCAGTTTTAGATCTCGGAAATTGGTGTTTGAAAAAATAACCCATCCCCCTTCCCTTATTTTTTAACTCGCTATATAAATTCTGTTTTACATGTTTACATATATATATATATATTTATGATTTATACATACATGCATGTACACACACATACACACACACATATATATATATTAGCTTTGTCTTATAGGAAATTTGTTTGGTGTCTACTTCGTTAGGTCAATTTTACGTGTTCGCTGACCACATTATTTCTAAAAAATGCATATAATACGTGTAATAGTGGGCAATGGAAGCCGTGTGGTTGTTTCACACCTTTTTTTTTTTTTTTTTTTTTTTTTTTGAAAAAATGTGATCAGAAGATATAAAAGTGACTTAAAGAACTAGAAACCTAAAAATTTTCCCAGTAAGAGAAATTTTATGCACATGTAACGACATATAAAACGAAGCTTACATTAGCGAGATAAAAAATAAGAAAAAAAAAATGGTAGAGTTATTTTTTGAAACACCAATTTCCGAGATCTAAAACTGGCCAACCTAAGCAGGATGACTTAATTTTCCTCTAATAACCGCGTAATACATGAGAAAGGAATGGGTTTATATAACGATTTTCAAGAAAATCGTTAGAGCCGCTTTTGAGATAACAACTTTTACCAAAACGCAATTTTTGACCGGAAAACAATAGTTACATACAAAACTATACTTAAAAGTGGGTTAATATGGCGAGTTTGAAAAAAATCCGTACAGATGTTTTTAAAGGAACGCGCTTGCGAGACCTGAAATTGAGTTATTTATACAGGACGCCTATCAATTTTCCTGAACTAACCAACTATATCATTCGAAAGGACTTCTAATAGAATGTTTTTATAGGAAATTTGAAGAAAATCGTTAGAGCCGGTTCTGAGATACGGACTTACGGTCCCACTTCTGGTTTCTGATGTTCCACTTCCGGTTTTTCAATTTTTATCAACATTTGGAAAATGCATCTGTACACCAGACCTGTCTTAATTCTGAAGTTTTGTAGTTCTATCTTTATTAGTTTCGGAGGTATGATAGCCAGGATATTCCACACACACACACACTTACCAATTGCCAAAACCACTTTTTTGGACTCAGGGGACCTTAAAACGTGTAAGTCAGGTTAAATCTCGATATCGAATTTTTGGACCGAATACAATACTTCCAGAGCTGCCAACCTAACCCGGCAATTTGTTAGTACCGCCCCTTTTTCTACACCACTTAATTTTTAAAGCAATTTTCTTCAAATATATTTACGACGAATTAAGAAGAAAAAAACTCTAAGAAATGACTGGTGTAGAAAAAGGGGCGGTACTAACAATTTGCCGGATTAGGTTGTCAGCTCTGTACTTCCATTACTTACGGTAGTAGGGTGATGGAAGTAAAAAATCCAAAAATTTAAGTTTTTTTTTGAGTTAATTAAAATCAATATTGTAATTTTTACACATACATTTAATAAGCCTCATTTCATTATTATATGTATTCTCTGTATATTTTCCTCTATACATTTTCCAGTAAAATTGCTCAATTTTACAATTTTTCTTGTAAGTTCCTAAAAACAGCAGACCAGTAGAAATAGCTAAAAAAAAACGGTAGTCTACTGGTAAAAACAGTGGAGTTGGCAAGTAAGGAGATTAATTAAAATTTTAATTGGTTAAAATCCTACATATTTTATGAAGAATAAGAGATTCGTGCTTGTTTGCAGGGGTTTTTGTAAAAGCATTGTTATTAGTCTTAACCTCTTTACTTTTGTAATTGTTTAATCTTTTCTCCCCTTTAAGGTGTTCAACCTTGAAAATACATTTAAAAAAATTTTCTGAAAATATTACTTGTCTATCAATTAGAAAAAAAAAAATACTCATAGCTGCCAACTTCTTCAAATTATTCCGGAATGTTGTTAACATTCGCCCTTTTCTTCATACCATATTCTTTCTAGAATAATCTTCTTTAGCATGTAATTACAATTAAATATGAAGAAAATTACTCCTCAAAGAATATGATTTGAAAAAAGGGCATTACTAACAACATTCCGGAATCAATTAAAAAAGTTAGCAGCTATGAATACTGGAAATTTAACAAACCACTGAAACAAAGAATTCGCTAGTTTAAACATTCTTCCCCACATTTATTTATTATTAACGCAAGCATTTATGCAACACCTTCTTATCAAGACCTTCCAAATGGGTTGTGGCGCCACATGATTTAGTCCATTTTTTATGCACATCCTCATATATGGATTTAGAATTATTTTTAGAATTTATTATATTTAGAATTTTTTTTTCTCCTCGGTGCTTTTGTTTTATACGCTGTGGTTACAAAAATAAATATAAACCTTTTTTTTAAGTTCCTTTTTTTAATATTACCCATTTCATTCCCAATTTTTTCCATCCATAAAACAATAAATCTTATATTTAGTCATAAATTTATTTCAAAGGTAATATATATATATATATATATATATATATATATATTAAATAGGAGTAATAGCAGAGTACAAATTAACATAGCTAACAAAGCAACTGAGAGGTGTTTATTTATGTTTAATATAACCACTGATGCCATTAATAATCACAACTTTTCAATAAATAAAAATATGAAAATTTTGGGAAACATACATGTTGTAATTAGTTAAAATACAAATTATAAACATTAAAAAATAAAATAAAAAATGTTTCAAACACTTAATTTACTTATCCCTTTATATACCAAATCACCTTATTTTTGGAAAAATAGTTTGAAACTTTTTTATTATATTTCTTTGCAAGAGAAACATCTCATATTAAATTTAGCTTAAACTTTTGCTTAACAATAGAGAAAGTTTAAACTATAGGGACTTTGAAGTTCCAATGAAAGTCTGTAGTAAATTTAGGCTATATTGAGGAATTTTTTTGGTAGGACTTTAAAGTCCCCGTGGGATACAAAGGGTTAAGCCACCTGAATATATGCATATATTTTTTAAATAATGGATTTTTTCACCAGATTAAAATTATAAACAGGTACGACGATACAATGTATTGATATAGACAATATTAACGATATATAAGGTATAGAAGTTACAATGAACTAAATTATAAATAACATCAAACTCCAAATTTCCGGTTATTTAAAGTTTTAAAATCATAAATATTATTAATGATACACCTTTTTTTTTTTTTTTTTTTAAGGTGAGGGTGGACATAAAATTTGCATTAAAAACACCTTTTACCGTATATAATATTTTTTTTTTTTTTCCTTTAATCATCTCTGTAAATTTTATGCACAGATAAATTTTAATATATAACAATAATTTACAAGTATTTGATCATCCAAAATAACTCTCACTTACCTGATAACATACTTTCAACATTCTTTAGACCAACATTTTAAATAAGATTTTAAATCTCAAGATTTTAAATAGATTTATTTGCTTATTTAAATAAGAAACTAAGTAATTAACATAAGACATAAAAGACAAAAATCAAGAAAAAAATAATTTTATTGAAAATTATAAATATGTTTCATATACATAAAGAAGATTTTTCTATCATTTGCATAAAAATTAATCATAATAATAATATAAAAGCACAAATATCATTAGGTAATAAAACGTAATTTTTTTGCCTTGGCTTTTACAATACTTCTCAAATCTCTTTTTCCAACTTAATTATTTACAAATCTAAATAGCTCTTAAACAAAAACAAAATATTTCCACAGGACTTTGTCTTCATGTACTTGGCTTTGATAGATATGATGGCAAATCACTGAAAACCGTAGGAATAGCACCATCTTTAACAATTGGTTTATTTCTTGGGACTTGATATAACTTTTTTTCTTTTTCATTAAAATATGTTATTGTTTGTATAATTTCACCAGGTTTAAAATGGAGCTCGCAAACCTTAAAATGAAAAAAAAAAAAAAAAAAAAGTCATTAGGATGTCGCTAAGAAGTACGTTATATGAGGTGTAAATATCACCTCATTGCATAGGTTGCATTTAGTTAGGAAGTTGCATATATCAAAACCTTTCTTAATCTATGCATAAATTATTATATACTCGTTTATAAATATATATGTGAAAACAGGGCAATTTGGAATCACCTAGGAGAGGCCTTCATCCTGCAGTGGATTGATAAAGGCTGAAATTGATAATGATGATACATACATATATATATATATATATTGTCATATTTCACTTACTTTATAATTCGTATGATTACTTTGGGTATGATTCGTATTCGTATGATTACTTACTACTTGATTACGCACGCACAAGCTTTTTTTTTTTTTTTTTTTATTCGATCTGGTTTTATAGATTTTTTTTTTTTTTTTTTTTTTTTAATAAATATATTGCTGTTAGTACACTATTGTTAAACATATTTGGAAGCTGACAACCGTATTATAAATGCTATCTGTAATCTGTATAATTCATGTATGTTCAAACAAATACGAAACGTCCAATACAGTACAGTCTATGGAAGGAATTTCTTTAAAGTGCCTTTTAACATATTTCCAGGGGTGCAGAATATGTCCGAACGCGCGAACGATGTTCGGGGGAAATTTTGAATATTTATTTTCTTAAAATAAAAATAGAAACGGAAATAAAAAAAAATTGGTGTGAAACAACCACACGACTTCCATTATCCACTATTACACGTGTTATATGCACTTTTGGGAGTTAATGTGATCAGAAGACATAGAATTGACCTCATGAAATAGACAACTAAAAATTTTCCAAAAAGAGAAAGTTAATACAAGCATAAAGACATATAAAACAGAGTTTACATTGCGAGTTAAAAAAAAGAAGAAGAAAAAAGTTGGGGGGTAGTTTTTTTTTTAATTATTATTTTACTTTTTGAAACACCAGTTTCCAAGATCTAAAACAGATCTAACTGATCAGGATGACTATTAATTGTCCTGTAATAACCACGTAAAGCATGAGAAAGAATACCTAAAATGGGTTTATGTAACAATTTTCAAGAAAATCGTTAGAGCCATTTTTGAGATACCGACTTTTACCAAAACTTGGCATGTTCAATTGTTGATCGGAAAACAACAATTACATACAAAAGTATATTTAAAAGAGGGTTAATATTGCAACTTTGAAAAAAATACATACAGTCGTTTTGGAAGGAACGCACTTGCGAGACCTGAAATTGAGCTATTCATACAGGACGCCTATCAATTGTCTGAACTAACCAACTATATCATTCGAAAGGACATCTAATAGAGTGTTTATACAGTAACTTTGAATAAAATCGTTGGAGTCGTTTTTGTGATACGGGTTTACGAACTCATTTTCGCTTTCGGATATCCCACTTCCTATTTTTCTAATTTTCACCAAAACTTAAAAAATTCATATGTTCACCAGACCTGTCTCAATTCTGAAGTTTCGTGATTCTATTTTTATTAGTTTAGGAGATATCATAGTCAGAGGACATCGCCAAAAAACACATTTTTGGACTCGGGGGACCTTAAAGCATGTAAATCAGGTGAAATCTTGATATCGATGTTTTGGACCGAAGACAATACTTCCATTACCTACGGCAGTCGGGTAATGGATTAAAAATATACTGAAAAAACAAAATTTCTAATATTAAACAACAAATTGGCAGCTGTTTTCTTCTGTTACAAGTGTATTTTTTTTTTTAAATACCTATTACTTACATCCCCTGCCCCCCCCCCCCCCCTAAAGTTAAGTATTTGAAGTTCGGTGATATATATTTAGTGATTCATTCAAGCTAGAGAAAATACCAAATCTCCAACTTTTTTTTTTTTTTTAATTGACTAAAATGCTACAAGAATAATAATCCAGTTCACATAAATAAACACTTTAATGACCGCGGATGGGAAAAATTACGTATTTGTTTACTTTAGCCGATAAGAAAAAGAAAGGGGGGGGGGGGAGAAGGGAAGATAGAAATAGGAAAAACATTTTTTTTTTTTCATAGTTTTGAGTCTGATTCAGGTTCGATTGTGCAATCATCAATTGCCCCCCCCCCTTCCTCGCAACCAAATTCCGCGCGTACACACACAAAATAATAATAATTTAATAATAAATAAAGAAAACAGAAGAAAGAAAGAAAAAGCACTTGAGCAGTTAACTGTGAGTGATAAAACATAAATTTTTGGATGAGTTGGTTCTTTTTGTTTCTTAAATTTTAGTTTTCACATAAGAATTTTAACATTTAGTTAAAACTTCTGTTGTTCTTTTATGGATGCTTATAGAAGCCCAATCATTTCATATTAATTGTTATTAATCTAAACTTATGCTTAATCTTTTTTATATTATTTTTTCAACTTAAAATTATTTTGCATTACAGTAACACACATACTATTCTTTAGTTTTTTTTTTATTCAATAGAAGAAAGCATTGGATTCGTAAACATTTTCGATTTTCGGTTTTTGATGGATTTACGCGTTTTGAGAGATCCAGAACATGTTTTGACAATAGAAAATGTTTGTATGTGACAGAAAGTTTTGTGGCGACTGTATCTCAGGAACTACTACACAGAATCGCATATAAATTAATATACGGATGCACCTTGACATAAATTAGTGTCTATCAACTTTTGATGCCAATCTCTCAATAACAGATGACGTTGCTCTACAGCAATTTCAGAAAAGGCTATATCTTAGAAACTAATGCACGAAATTGCATATTAATTTATACGCAGATGCGCCTTGTCATAAGTTAGTGTCTACCAACTTCTGGTGCCAATTGCATGACAGGTGGCACTATTATACATCGATTTCTGCAATTTCAGGGAAGGCTCTATCTCAGGAACTACTGCACAGAATTGCATATAAAATTATATGTACATGCACCTTAACATAAATTATTAGTTTATGTCAACTTTTATTGCTAATCGCTCAACAGGTGAAGCTGCTATACAGCTATTTTTACAATTTAAGGGTTATATCTCAGGTTCTAATGCGTATAATCGAACAATATTTAATGTATAAAAAGGCCATTAAGAGACAATGTTTATTAAATTGGGTGTATATAGGCGATATGTGGCGCTGTTATACTGCAATTTTTCCCGTGATCATCTGTACGGTAAAAATTTACTTCCGTTGAACCTTTAGACTACCCCTCTGATATGAAAATCGTCTGCATTAATAATAGATAAAAATAAATAATAATTTCCATTACATGATTTTATATAGGAAAAGGTAGAAGAAAGTTATTTTTGTGGTGGCATCAACATGACATTTTTTTTCTTCTGTTTTTCTCCCCGGGAGAAAAAAGGCAGGCTTGAAACTCTTATACTTTTTTTTTTTTTTTTTTTTTTGTAATGGTACATATCAACAAATGTCTGATAGCTGCTGATTCTGTCATTCAGCTTTTGAGCACTATTTTCTCAGACTATATGACTCGTTTTGTCCAAGGTTAAAATTTGCCCATGTTTTGTGCATTTTGTATCTTTATAGTAATTTGTCTAATTTTTATAGCATATAACTTTTACTTTTTCAGTTTGTTCAGCGAAACAAATAACATGAAATTAAGTACATATTTGTAACAAGATACCTTTTGTTTATAACGAATACTTAATAGTATCTAATAATTTAAACTCATATTATTTTTGATTAAATTTATTCTAAAGGAAAATATATATATATATGATATCAAAATTTTAATAACTAAAAATATCAACCTTTAAATAACAATCATCAATCATTTGAATGAAACAAGTAACATGAAGTTAAATCTATTTATATTTTAACTAAGACATCTATTATTTATCGCTAATAATTAATATTGTACACAAGAACAATTTAAAAATTGATAAAAGAATATAGTATATGATATTAAATTCATATCATTTTTGCTCAAATTTGTTCTGAAAAAATTGTTATCAAACATTTAATAATAAATGAAGACATTTTTTATTACATGCAATTATCAACCATTTCCCAAAAATATTTAAATTATAAAGATATATTTATTTATTTAGAACTGGAAAACCTTTTAATTTTTTTTAATTCATCTCATTAAAAATTTTAAATATAAAAAAGTATGAATATTATTCTTGTTCTGAGATAAGATAGATAAAATGCAGCAAAAGATAATTAAAAAACATACCTTAGAATTCGGAGTTATTCAAAATCCTTATAAATAGCATTTTTCCAAATCTTTTTTGAATTTTTATCTCTTGGAATCCAAATACCTTCTGAACCACCTTTAGGGGAAAATAAAGCGTTACTATTCTGTGTATAAAAAATATAAATATGAGCTTAATGTTAAAAATATATGTAAGAAACTATAGTTCAGACAAATTAAAATACTTATTTTTATAATACAACCATACGCAAAACTAAGATTTATAATAACGTATTCTAAAATTTATACGTTTTAAACAACTTTATAAATTAAAACAAATTCTAAATACGATTGATATTTTTAGAAGATTGCTAAAGCTTAGAATTTTACAATTTTACAATTTACTATTCTAACAAAGCTTTACAATAAATATATATACATACACACAATAAAATAAAGTATTTAGCACTTACTTTTGACCGTAAACTCGATTCGCATATAATTAAAATCTCTCGGTCTATTTCTAAAATGAAAATTATCACAAATATGGAAATGGAACCGCAACAACATCAACGGATCCACGATTTCAGACTTCTAAGTATTTGAATTTCGAATTCTGCGATTGCATTATCCCGCCAGATTTGATAGGTTAAATTATTCGATTTCGGTTGACTAACTCAAGTTGTCAGAAGGAGACAAAAAATAAAAAATAAAAATAAAATAAACAAAAAAATAAAAAAATATTAATGCTGAGCTTTTGGACTAGCCAAACAAATTTTTCTTAGTCAATTGACAAAACAGGAACAATTTATTTTTATTCTCTCATCTGACTAACCGGTCAAATTTGAGGAAAATGAAAACTGTACCTGGGAAATTAGTCATCTGACAAGTTTTAGAGTCAAAACGGATCATCAGACGAAACACATTAAAGATACATGGTAAAATAAAACGACTTTTGTGTCTCATGACTAAATGGGATTGTCAGGTAGTGTTTTGATTGTTTAAAAATTTGCGTAATTTTGTGCAAATTTGTCAATATACTAGGAAAACGTGTACTATGACAAAGATAACGCGTTTCTTGACAAGTTTCGATTTTCCATTTTTCTGTGTGCCGTTTGTTCAATTCAACTTACGAAAACATACATATCATTTTCATACATGTTTTGTATCGCACATATAGTTATTTATTCCCTCTAAAACCTTGAAAAACTATTCAATTGTAATGTTTAAATGTTTAATTAAATATAACGGATCACTGGCTATTATAAACATGAACGTATAAATAGAATTATGTAACTTCATGAATGTGGAAAAACAACGCAATGCCAAATAAAAACAAACATAATTTGTTGCCATTCAGAAAATACAAATTCCAAATGGACAACTCTTTAATTGCGAATGAACGACTCTTTGACTGTTTCATTGAAAAAAAAAACGCTTAAAATATTTCTAAAACATATTAAAGCCTTAAAAATCTTAAAATATATTTGTAAAAACATATTAAAGTCTTTAAATATTTTTATCAAGCTTCATTATTTGTTTACATTGTAAGGTATGATTGGCGTCGAGTTCAGTACGTAAATGTCGCCAGTTGATTTTAGTTTTGAAATTAATGTAAAGTTATAGTTGGGATAGAATGTTTGGTTGGGCAAGTAAAGGTCACCAGTTGAAATGAGTATTGAAAGTAGGGTAGTCTAAGGTGATAATGTCGAGTCAAGATAAAATGTTCGGTTGAGAATGAGAAAGTCCCTAGCTGGATCCTGGATATTTTGGCGATGTTGTGGGTGAGATAGCTGGTTGGGAGTATAGAGTAGAGGTGAATTTGGGTTAGCATGGAGTGTATGTAATTATTAGATAGTTAGTTAGAAAATACGCAAGCAAAGTGATGACGTCACTGGGCGTCAGTGGATGCAAGAAAAAGATTTCCTATGTTAATCGCCCATTGGATTTTTGTAAAAAATTATTAAAAATTGAGGAAAATTATTTCCCGATTTTAATTCCCATATTTCAGTATAGATATGTATTAGTTATCGTGTGCATGCGTTAGATTAAGTTGTTTTTGCTGTAAAATTGATAAAATTTAAATTTTAAATTTCAAAACTTTAGAAAAATAAAATAGCAAACTTCCATATTTGATTGAAAACATAAACATTTCATTTCAAAGGATGATATTTACACAATAAAGTCAAATTTGTTTTCAAATGTTTAAATAAAGTGTCTGATATAAGATACTCATATGTTGCAGCGGAATAGATTTAATATATCTGTCATCCTTGGCGGAAAAAATATATCGCCAAATTATTTGGCGAACATATTTCATTCCTTTCAAAAATCATGGTTATTTTAACAACTTATATTAAGAGAGCGATGAATTATATGAAACAATATTTCGTACAATACATATTACGAAAATAAACATCTGACATGTATATTTTCGTAGTATGTTTTTAATCGCCAAATACAAAAAACGCCAAAGATGACACAGTTTTGAAATTTAAATTTTTGTCAATTTGACAGCAAAATAACTCAATCTAACACATGGATACGATATCATACATATACCCAAATACGGGTATTAAAATCGGAAAATAATTTTCTTCGATTTTTAATAATTTTTTACAAAAAATACAATGGACGATTAACATAGGGAATCTTTTTCTTGCATCCACGGACGGTCAGTGACGTCACGCGACACTTCGCTTACGTATTTGGAAACAGGATCTTCGATAGTCTTAAAAAAAAGTATTTTGGTAAAATGAAGTGAATCGTTATTTACTTCCTCTTACCCATAGGGTCGAGAAAGTATTGTTTTAGGGTCAAATTTTCGAACGTGAGTTTTTGTTATACTTACATGTTCTGAGGTCCCCTGAATACGAAAATCACGTTTTTAGCGAATGGTCTCTGTGTCTGTCTGTCTCTCTGTGTGTCTGTTATCAGCATATCTCAAGAACAAATAGTAGCAGAAATTCCAAACCTGGTATTCTAAATGTGTATCATATAGGGATGCTACAGTAAGCTTTTCGTTAAGATGAAGCAAATGGTTCGTGTACAGGGACATTCAAAAGTATTCAAATACATTACGTCTATGGGGGAAATTGCAGGTAAGTAGAATTTAACATCTATAGACTGCACTAAACCAAATGAAACGAATACATATTTTTGTAATAGAGATAGTCAACTGGGAAAAAAAAATTGTGTATGTAGGAGCCTCGTCTCCCCCCCTGGGGTAGATGTCCTCCCTCGAGTGGAGTAAATTTTCATGATGGATATCTTTCAAAAGTGCTCGCCAATACCTTTAAAACGAATGGTTGAACCACCGATCTACGATAATTTAAAATAAAGTTATTGATTTCTTTCATTTTTAACATTTTTTTTTTTACTCTAATATTGAGAATAAATTCAACTTTTTTTTTTATATTTAGTGTTATACTATTTCTCTAATATGGAAATCGTCTGTATTATCATACAAGATAACTTTTTTAAATAATAATTTTAATAAATTATTTTTTTTTAAACTAAATTATTTTTTAATAACCGAATTAAATTCTATATAAATATAGGTGCATTAATGAAGCGGGGGGTTGAGGGGGGCCAGAACTAATTATCCTATAAAACTCTTCCGAAGCCTAATTTGAATTGTTTGACATAGGTTTACATAACAGTACACGTTATCTTACCTCTTAATCTTCAGGGTAAGAGAAAGTCGTGTGAGTGACACACTAGATTATTCTTAATATGAGGACTTTAAATAGAGCACTTAACGGAACACTGGGATATGTGTTGCTGTTGTGTTTTCGGGCCTATATTTTTTGTCAACCAGCAGTTTTTTTATTGTCATTCATATTTATTGATCGGGTAGAATTTTTTTTAATTTCAGAACGAAAATTATAAAATATCGAAACACATTTGATTTATAAACAAAAACTGAAAATACATTTGAATGATCACGTGGTAATCTTCATGATCTAAACATTGTTTTCAAGATTTATCGTTCACATTCCGTCATTTTTGACGGGGTTATATACTAGTTATAGATATTAGAAACGATTATAGATATTTTAAATTGATATCTTCAGATTTGAATTCCTTTAACAGTACTGCATACTGTAGCATTCTTCCCCGTACGGTAAGTTTTCGAACAATTTTTTTTTTTTTTCTCCAGAAAATAAAATCATTTAGTGCTGCACCGAGTAGCACTTTGGCCGAGTAGCCGAATACCGAGTATTCGGCCTTTTACTACTCGGCTGAGTACCGAGTATTCGACCTTTTACTACTCGGCTGAGTACCGAATAGCCGAGTACCGAATACCGAGTAGTTGTAAGAAAGAATAATTGATGCACATATGAAGAAATTTGCACATCTTGAAATTAAAAAAAAAAGGGCTTTTGAACATAAAATATAGTTAAATGGTAAACTAAACAGAATGCTTTCATGCAGAACTTTTGTAGTGTATATACATAATTAGGTTCATTGCTATATTTTGATACTTTCAGCATAGTGGATTACTAAAACCATAACTGATAACTTTATTCTTAACGTCTTTTTTAGATGCGAAATTATCATCCTCAGATAATTCTTAGTGAAATATAAAAGTTACTATGCACTAAGAGTAAGACTTAATTTAAGATACATGAAATTTACATATGAAAGGGGGACATTAAAATATTTTATAATTTCAAACATGATAGGCTTCATTAATCTTCAGATCATAGAAATGTAAAATGATAGGTGGTTTTGGGCCATAATTGGCAAAACAACAGATTTGATTATGAAAATGCGTTTTAAATAACGTTTTAGTGTATTTACCTATTTTATATATACCGTAAAATGCCACAAAAGCCTTTACTCGGTTAAATGCTCCTTCCTCTTTTTCACATTAATTTTTTTTTTTTTTTTTTTTTTTTGTTGTTCTTAAAATACTAAATAAACACACCTTTTGCTCAACGGTAGACTGTATACGAATAGGTGATAGTTTTTTACGTTATTTTATAGTATAAAATTCAAAATCAATCTTTTCTTACCGATTTGAAAGTATCTTACTTTTATTTTCACAAATGTATAACTAAAATTTTGTGTTAATATTACATAGAGGTTCTTTTTTTTTCTAAAATATTTTATTTTTGTCTGATTTATAGATACAATGTTATGTACTAAGTTTTTATAAAATAATGCATATTACATACATGCAAGATAGTTATAATTAAAAGCTCATATCATGAATCATCTCTATACTAAGCTTGGTAACAGCCCGTTTTAACTGCAGAAAGCTGTTATAGCAAAAATTTTAATTATAATGACTCTGTATTTATATTTTAATATTTTTTTTAGTTTAGTTATAAAATAAATGTCTCTCATTAACACATTTCTTTCAATAATGTATAAAAATAGTGAAATTCCCACAACTACTTGGTATTGGCCGAATACATAGCCTAAATTTGGCCGAGTAAGCCGAGTACCGAGTATATACCGAGTACTCGGTACAGCTCTAAATCATATAACCATCTCTGAACTATCGCCAAGTTTCGTAGTATTTGGCCCAGTATTTTTCCTACCATAATTATTTCAAAGTGGAACTTTAATTATGACCACTCTGTATATTGAATCATTTTGCACAATTTATTGAAAAAAAAAAAAAAAAAAAAAAAACATCTGTGTACCTATTTCAGAGAGTGTGCTGAAGTTTTTACTCATCTATGAAAAGGATCTGTTAAGTTATACTGAATGAAATCGAAGATACATATAGGATGTAAAAAAACTCGCTAAAAATTTATAAATTCTGATTTTTATATTAACTCATTCTTTTTTATTAACGAAGAGAGAGAGATGATATTATGCTATTAAAAATTATACATAAATAAAAACTCCCCTCTCTTCGTCTTCTAAAAATTCAACACTTAATGTTACAAAAAATTGTGCAACTTACCATTATCTGAATCAGGACATAGGCTACAAGATCCCAAGCCTGAAAAATAAAAACAATCAAAATTAAATAAAGAAACGTTAAAAATTGGTTGTCTATTTCAAAACCATTTATATTGAAATAAACACAAACTCTCATAAAAATATTTATTTTTCTTAAGAAATATACACTATAAAAGAAATATATAGGGTAAGTGCACCAGTGATTGACACTTTTAGAGCAATCTCTGATGTTTTTAATATTCTAGTCATCAGAAAATACTTTTAGAAATCTTAAGTTAGTAGATATGGTATGAAAGACATCCAGAACCACACATATGTTAAAATATATACATTTGATAACAATTTTTTTTTTATGAATTTTTATTTGACAACCACTCAATGTTCCAGTAATTGACACTGACAGTTTTTCATTTTATCAGTAATTAGCCACTTATGTTACAGTGTTTGGCACTGTTAGTTATTTATTTTACCAGTTATTAGCAGCCTACGCTCCAGTGTTTGGCATAAAATGTTAAAATTCTTATATGAAAAATATATGATTTTATTATTTTTCTTATTTATCAATTATTTCGGGATAGATGTCAATTACTGGAGCATGCAATCACTGGAGCACCTACCCTATATTATCAACGATGTCATGCTTAGTTTTTGTAAATAATAATATCACCAACATCAAGCAGAATTTATTTCAATGAACTTATTCTAATTTCTGGCGTATAATGCGCAGTTCAGATAAATCATTTTCACACCAGAAAACTTAATAGATAAACAATTTTATATCTGCTACAGGTATTCTCATGAATTATACTAATTGTTATATTAGAATCCATGACGTAATGTGTAGTGATTTGGTCAGTCCACAACGGTGACAGGGTCTATGCGAAATTTACAGATTAAAATTTTACGATTAGCTTCTATGGGAGTGACGTCTCTGTAAGTAATCCGTACTCTGTGATTAGAATGATATAGAAGAAAGTTTTCGTATAATTACAGCGTATTAGATTGTACTGCAGACTTTAAAATCGCGAAACAAAAATGTTAGAAGAATGTAAGTTGTCTAGAATTATACGTCCATGATTATGATTATAGTTGCCAACTTTAGCCCTTTTAGCTACCGAAAAAAATTAATAATTTTTTTTATATGATTATAATGGTCGTTCCATAAAAGTTAAACGTTCATAACAGAAATATATGCTTTTTTTTAAAGAAACTTCACGAAAAGATTTTTTTTTTTCAAAAGATAATCTCGCAGCCTATGTCAAAAATATACAAATTTAAATTATGTGAATATCCAATTCGTTTTACAAAGACAGAAGATATAAAATGTATATTAAAACTGTTTCGGATCTCATTTTGAATACCTAAGGATACAAATATATACATATGTATACATAGTTTATTTATTTTTATTTTTTTGTATACTGTTTTTGTATGCTTAAAGATTTAAATTTAGTACACTTCTCTTTTTGAGTGGAGGATTAAAAAATCAATAAATTAAATCAAAATTTTCAACAATTATTGTAGCTAGTAAAATCCTACTTATTACAAATCGTTTAAAAAATCATACACAGCCATTTAAAAAAATCATAGTTTATGTCTATAAAACGTTTATGCCATAACTTTTAAACAATTTGGAATAACTATTCTGTTATCATTTCAGTATTTACGTTTGTATTATCAACTCTTCTTAAGCAGTTATTCTTAAACAGACGTTTAATATGAAGCAATAGAGAATAGTTCTTATTTTAAAGGAAATACTCCAGTTACGCAAGATAGAATTCAAAGAAATTATCTCGAGAATTATACGAATTGAAATAGTGATATAACATATTTTATCTTTCCAAAACTGTATTAAGTTTCGCCACCGTTCGTTAGAAATCTTGGCACAAATAAGAAAAAAAAATATTAGTAATACAAAGATTAAACAAATCTTCTTGAATTGCAATGAAAAGTCAGTTGAAAGTGTTGTTAAATATCGTATCCAGAATTATACTTTATTAGAAACGATTTTATCACCAGGAAAGTGTCAGAATGCAAACATTATCGTACGATGAATATATCTGTAACGTATAAATAAAAAGTCAGAGATTTTTCGTTAGGACTGTAGTTCAGAGATAATAATCTTAGCCAAATTAATCCTCTGGCTATCTTGAAATAGGACAAAATTTTAATGTCGTTTACAATGTATGACTTTTACAATGTACTAATGCAATATTTTTTACATTAAGAGATTTAATAATCTGGTGTGTCACTCACACGACTTTCTCTTACCCTAAAATTTAATACTACGATTACAGATTGTAGATTAAGGAGTAAGATTAAGTACTGCTATGTAAATTTATGTTATAACATTTCACATTAGGCTTCTGGACAGCTTTTCTTGACAAATAATTTTGTGTGATGGGGACTGCCGCCCCCTTCAACCCCCCGTTTCATTATTTTACCTGCATTTATATAGAATTCAAATCTGTTATTAACTTTAAAAGTTCATTTGAAATTATCAAGACAACTTTCACACGCAACATTCCTTAACACTTATCAATCTTGACCAAACTATTCCACTTAACAAACATATCAACTTCAAAATACGACATTTGAATCGCCTGAAATTATTTGTTTTTAATTTACTTAAAGAGACACAGGCAAAGATGAAACGTTAGAAATTTGACTTCAGTATTCAGCAAGCCTCAAAACGTGTAAATATACAAAAAACCAAGCGATGAATATTTAATTTAAAAAACTACATTATTTACCATATGGCTATTAGGAATTAATTTCAATTACTGACAGCTTTCCTGGACATGGCAAAATATTACAGTAAAGCACTTTCACTAACAATGAAAAAGATTATTATAGCTTAAATATTGGCAGCCCTGTATATCTTCTGGAGATTATGTACACACCACATGGTGCACTTAAATATAATCCTATATTAATAACGCGTGGCAGAAACTGGAGTATACTTTCATCAATTTTCAAGCATTGTCGCACTATAATTTACTTCTTTTGTGTAGCCCTGTAAACGAACAATGATAGATTTCCATACCATATTCTACATGAAACATGTTTTTACGCATATAAAAAATGTATATTCGTTTCATTTAGTTTAGTGCAGTCTATAAATGTTAAACTCTACTTACCTGTAATTTCCCCCGTAGACGTAATGTATTTGAATTCTCTTGAGTGTCCCTGTACACGAACTATTTGCTTGCTCTCAACGAAAAGTTTAGTGTAGCATCCTTATATGGTACACATTTAGAATACCGAGTTTGGAATTTCTGCTAC
Organism: Salticus scenicus; assembly: GCA_963930645.1. NCBI lineage: Eukaryota > Metazoa > Arthropoda > Arachnida > Araneae > Salticidae > Salticus > Salticus scenicus. The sequence goes on from OZ005660.1 coordinate 25,653,067, forward strand.
TATTTGTTCTTGAGATTTGCTGATAAAAGACAGACACACACACACACACAGATACTCAAACACACACACAGACCAACCGCTAAAAACATGATTTTCGGATTCAGGAAACCTGAAAACGTGTAAATATAACAAAAGCTATTTCGAAAATTGTATCCAAAAACAAAAATACTTTCTCTCCCATATGAATTGGGGCAGAAAAAAATACAAAATAAAATAAAATTTAATACATTTGAAAGTTAATTGGAAAGTGCTTACAGTCCATGCGAACAATAAGATTTTCCCCTCTTGCTTCATTTGATCTCCCTTTTAACATTTCGCATAAATGGTGATGATTTTTCTTCTTGTTATAAAAAATAGAGTTATAGTTACTATAGTTACTTGAATGCCATTGTATATTTAATTTAGAATAATAACAACAACAATAATAATAAGGATAGTAAGGAAAATAATCTATATAATATTTCTCTAACGTGGACCAGTTTCATTTATTTTTTGTCGAAACGATACGATACGCGAGGATAAAAAATAAAATAATAATAATTATACATGAACAATATTTAAGCACGCGGACTTAGCTCAATGGACTAATAAGGAAAAATGACGACATTTGTCTGATGAGATTATTTTACGAAAAAAAAAAAATGTATTTTAACAGTTGTTTCTTCAGAATCTTTGCAAGCGTCATTTTAAACCTAGCAATATTTTAAAGATATATACAGAATATGAACTTTTGTAACATGAATTGACTAAAAAACACAGTCATAAAAAATATAATCAAAATAGGAATTATTTTACTTTATTTTAATTTATTTATTTATTTATTTAAAAAAAAATTATACCAAAATTAATAAAAAGTCATCGCCAACATGACGACAAAAATTTAAAAGGCGTCGTGGGAGTCCTACATTAAAACTGTACTGCCTGTGGAAGTATGAGAATTGGGTCGTTAACCATAAATTTTATTTGGAAACCTTTCTTTGAATGATTTTGGTTTCACTATTGTACAATATTAATTTGGTTTTATTAATAATTTGGCTTCTGGTAAATTAAAATTTTATTTAGGTGGTGAAATTGGTATAACATTTATGAGTTTCAAATTTTAAAGGTAAGTAAGTAAAGAAATAAAATGCGAATATTTCGCACGGGTTTGCTAGTAATAAATGATTTAATTAAAGAAAGTTACGTTATTTTTCTTCAAACTAACGGCGTTGAAGAAATCGTTTACTCCATAATAAAAGTAATTTTCGCTATTTACAGCAAAAAGTGAAGGACAAAATATACAATTTTGTCAATAACATTGTTGCAGATTTGAAGAATGTCCAGAATATACTTCCCCACGTGCCAACAAAGCTGAACGCTGTATCAAAAATTCGCCTCATATGAATCAAGATATCCTAAATTTATAACTTTTTTCATCAAGTTCTTTTATCATAAGTTTTGACAGAAATGTTTTAAAGAAACGATAAAAAAAAAACAGAAAAAAAAAAAAAAAGCTCTTTGAAGCATTTTGATACCGTTGAAAACGAGTTATACGATAAAATTAGCCGCTGAATCAGAAAGTTTGTAAAATAGTAAACAAGTTTCCATTATACAATTTCTGATATAAAAATTTCTATTTATGAAAGTACAGATTTTGTATGCTAAAACATAATTTGAAATCTAAATTTTAGCTGAAGTTAACTAATAGCTCGCCAGTGTAATGATAAATTTATGAAAAATTTTAAAATCTGGAGAGACTCCAATCGGTTTTCTGAACATTAAGTAATTAACGGTTGTATAAATAAACTAAAATTAGACAAGTCGTTAAATAAACAAAAATGGAAATTATAATGGGATGCTTGAGTACTCTTGTCCATTGTTTAATTTTCCGCTATTACACTTCAAATAATATGAACCCACAAATCATACTGATAAAGAATTTTTCGTTGTGTCCCTGTAAAAATATATAAAGGCTAGATTCACCAAAATCTATGCAATTCGTGCGACTGTCGATCGTTTAAGAAAGAAACAGAAAAAACCATTTTGATGAAATTCTGGCAAAAGCAGAATTTAGTTTAGTACAGAGGACTATTAGTTTTTTTTTTTTTTTTTTTTTTTTTTAGTCCTCCGTAACAAAAAAAAAAAAAAAAAAAATCTGGTGAAAGAAACACACGACTTCCATTACCCACTATTACACGTATTATATGCACTTTTTAGAGATAATGTTATAAGAAGACATAAAATAGACCTAATGAAATAGACACCTAAAAATATTCCGATAAGAGAAAGTTAATACACGTGTAAAACATAAAACAGAATTTAGATAGCGATTTTTTTTTTTTTTTTTTTTTTTAAGAAGAAGAAATGAAAAGAAAATCGGTAGAGATTTTTATTTTTTTCTTTATTTATTTGAAACACCAATTTTCGAGATCTAAAACTGATCTATCTGATCAAGATGACTATTAATTTTCCTGTGATAACTAAATAAAGCATAAGAAAGTATACCAAAATGGGTTTATGAAGATTTTCAAGAAAATCTTTAGAGCCCTTTTTGAGATACCGACTTTTACCAAAACTTGGCAAAATTAATTATTGACTAGTAAACAACAATTACATGCAAAAGGATATTTTAAAGAGGGTTAATATGGCAAGTTTGAAAAAAAATCATACAGACGTTTTGAAAGAAACGCACTTGCAGGACCTGAAATTCTGCTGTTTGTACAGGACGCCTGTCAATTTTCCTGAACTAACCAACTATATCATTCAAAAAGATATATAATAGAGTATTTATACAGCAATTTTCAAGAAAATCGTTGGAACCGTTTTTGAGATATGGACTTACGACCCCACTTCCGGTTTCAGATGTCCCCCTTCCGTTTTTCCAGTTTTCACCAACATTTGAAAACTTCATCTATACACAAGACCCGTTTCAATTCTAAAGTTTCGTAGTTTTATCTTTATTAGTTTCCGAGATATAATAGCTAGAAGATTCCCCACATACATACACACATACACACTGATCAATTGCCAAAAACAACTTTTTTTGGACTCGGGAGACCTTAAAACATGTAAATCAGGTAAAATCTCGCTATCGAATTTTTTGGAATGAATACAATACTTCCATTACCAACGATAGTCGAGTAATGGAAGTAAAAAGAGAAGGAAAGGAAAAAGAGAAATAATAATTCTAATTGAATACAAGCTTGAAAAATATTTATGACTTAATATTTTTCGTATGATGGGTAAACGTAATTAAAAAGAATTTTAATGGGATTCTAAAAATATTGACCGAAGTGACAAAAGTAAAATGAGACCTGAGTACTGCTTTGTTTACAAGCAGTACTCAGGTCTCATTTTAATATTCTCCGTGCAGTTATTAAGGAAACTCGTACCAACATCGCCAAAATTGAAAAAGATTTATTGTTTCTCCACTTAAAGTTAGCTTTTGAACGTCCTAATTTTATGTTGATTGATCACAATTTCTGGATTCATTGTGACAACCGTTCTCGTAAACACTCAATTAAATTACATGATAAATTCACCCGGCTTCGTAATTCACAGAGTCCTATTCATTCGAACGACTTACCTGTTGTCAATAAAAATGCAATCGTTAATCTTTCCAGTACTGATATTTCCAATAGTCAATATTCTGTTCTCAAACTCAATTCAAATTTTGCCATTTCTAAACCTCCTTCTTTTCCTCAGTTAATTGCACCGGTTGAAAAAGCTTTCAAAAATTCTCGAGTGACTGACCAACAGAAAGAAAATCTTCGTCATTTAATCCTTAATAATGCCAATTTCAACTCTAAAAATTTTAAATCAAATCTCAGCCCTGCAGAAAAAAACGCCTTGCAAGGAATTAAAATCTAAGGAAAATATCATCATTACTAAAGCTGATAAAGGTGGTCAGATTGTTATTTTGGATAAAAAACAATACATCGAAAGTGTTACCGAACTAATTAATGATGGCCCATACATTCCTCTGCCCCGTGACCCCTCTCCTCAAGAATTAAATAAAATTAAATCTGCTATAAAATCTTGCCCCTTGTTATTGAACTCGACTAAATCCCATCTTATCCCTTCTATTGCTAATTGTGCCAGATTTTATGCTTTACCAAAAGTTCACAAACCCAATATTCCATTTCGTCCAATAGTCTCTAATATCGGTACTGCTTCCTATAATCTAGCTAAATTTCTCACCACAATTTTTGCTCCACTTCTTGCTGCTAATAGTTATATTGTTAAGAATTCCATAAATTTTGCAAAAAATATTCAAAACTGCCCTCACACTAATCTCACTATGGTTTCTTTTGATGTAAAATCTCTTTTCACTAATGTTCCAATAAGTGGCGCCCTCTGCTGTCTCGAAAATAGATTAAAAGAGTTTCATTTCACCTCTTTCGAAATACAAGAATTAATTTCTCTTACCCGCATTTGTTTATCACAAACCACTTTTTCTTTCCAAAATAAATTCTATCGTCAGTCTGAAGGTTTAGCCATGGGTTACCCTCTCTCCCCAATGCTCGCAAACATTTACATGCACTATTTCGAAAGCAAGCTTTTTAAGAAAATATCTTTTCCTTTTTGGACCCGTTACGTTGACGACACCTTCACGCTTATCGACATATCTCATCACAATATTGACCATGTCTTAGAAACCTTAAATTCAATTGACAGTAATATCCAGTTTACATATGAAATAGAAAATAATGGCTCCCTTCCATTTCTTGATACCCTCGTCTCTCGCACTGTAAATGGATTTTCAACCACTGTCTATCGTAAAAATTTTGCAGTCTCCCTTCCTCCCCATGCGCGTTCATGTCACCCACCTAACCAAAAAATGGCTGCTTTCTATACTTTTGTAAACCGTGCCCTTAATATTTGTTCAAATCCTATTTTATTGAAATCTGAAATTAAATACCTGAAAGCCATCGCAATTGACAGAGGTTATGACCCTTCCATTATAGACAACGCTATCCAAAAATTACAACTCCCTCGTATTTCGTCTACTAAATCAGTCACATCTAATATCAGTATTGTTTTACCCTATTTTTCTAAAACCAGTCAAACCATAGCTAAAATTCTCAAACAATATGATTTTAAAATAATATTTTCGCCTTCCAATAAACTCACCTTTGCTCAGTTAAAAGATCCTATTGATATGCATAATTCTTGGGGCATTTATAGTATTTCCTGTCAGTGTGGTTTATCATATATTGGCCAAACTAAACGCAGTCTTAAATTTCGTCTAAAAGAACATATGAATTACGTCCGCAAACAAGAAACCAATAAATCGGCTATTTCTAAACATTGCTGGGAGGAAAATCATAATTTTAAATTTAATTCAGCTAAAATAATTTGCAGACCTAAATCCATTCATGAACTGGATTTCTTTGAATCTTTTCATATTTATAAAAATTTTAAAAACCTTGTAAATTGTGATTTCGCTGTTCCCTATTTGTCTGATTGTAGGAAATTTTACATTCAGTCCACATTTCCTTAATTTTTCTACTGTTTACACAGCTACACATTCGTTTAATTCCTATTGGCCACACTCCCCACCTCTTCCGTAATCCTATTGGTTGAACGAAATCGGGTCCCTCTCCTATATATACGAGTACTTCTCAAGATTCAGAATTCTCTTTGCACTGATGACGGTACGCTTTAGGCTACCGAAACAGCTGTATGCACCTCAATAATTTTTCTTTGGCGTTTCTGACGTAGTAGTTTATTCCTGTTTTAATATTCCAACGCCAAGTCTCCTGCTATTATATGTAAACCTATGTTAAACAATTCAAATTAGGCTTCGGAAGAGTTTTATATGATAATTAGTTCTGGTTCCCTTCAACCCCCCGTTTCATTAATGCACCTACATTTATATAGAATTTAATTCGGTTATTAAAAAATAATCCAGTTAAAAAAAATAATTTATTAAAATTATTATTTAAAAAAGTTATCTTGTATGATAATACAGACGATTTCCATATTAGAGAAATAGTATAACACTAAATATCCAAAAAAAAGTTGAATTTATTCTCAATAAAGTAAAAAAAAAAAAAAAATGTTAAAAATGAAAGAAATCAATAACTTTATTTTAAATTATCGTAGATCGATGGTTCAACCATTCGTTTTAAAGGTATTGGCGAGCTCTTTTGAAAGATACCCATCATGAAAATTTACTCCACTCGAGGGAGGACATCTACCCCAGGGGGGAAGGCGAGGCTCCTACATACACAAAATTTTTTTGTGATGTGTTGTTGCTGTTGTGTTTTCGGGCCTGTATTTTTTGTCAACCAGCAGTTTTTTATTGTCATTCATATTTATTGATCGGGTAGAATTTTTTTAATTTCAGAACGAAATTTATAAAATATCGAAACACATTTGATTTATAAACAAAAACTGAAAATACATTTAAATGATCACGTGTTAATCTTCATGATCTAAACATTGTTTTCAAGATTTATCGTTCACATTCCGTCATTTTTGACGGGGTTATATACTAGTTAATATATATAATGACCCTCATCTGACATTCACGATTCCGGTTTGCACCGCTTCAAAACAGAGACTTTTGGCAGCCATTTTTTTTTCCCCGTTTGTTCAATTTAACTTACAAAAACATACATATCATTTTCATACATGTTTTGTATCGCACATATTGTTATTTTTATTTATTCCCTCTAAAACCTTGAAAAACTATTCATTTGTAATGTTTAAATGTTTAATTAAATATAACGGATCACTGGCTATTATAAACATGAACCTATAAATAGAATTATGTAACTTCATGATTATAAACAACGCAATTCCAAATAAAAACAAACATAAACTGTTGCCATTCAGGAAATACAAATTCCAAATGGACTACTCTTTAATTGCTAATGAACGACTCTTTGACTGTTTCATTAAAAAAAAACGCTTAAAATATTTCTAAAACATATGGACAATATTCCTGTGACGTCACAGTAGGTAAAATCGCCGAACACGTGGCCGATATTTTGTAAACAAACTAGATTCAAGATGCTATTTTATTGTTACGCATAACATTTTCCTAAATATTTCTCCAGTGAAACTTAATAATCAGATATCTGCTCAAACAAGAACAAAAGAGAAATGTAAACAACTGAATCGAATGATAAAGTTAAGACTATTCCATATCGTAAAATTGCAGAACATTTTATGTACACACACACACACACACACACACACACACACACACACACATATATATATATATATATATATATAATGGATAAAAGATTAATAAGAACATTTTATACAGACACGCATATATATATATAGACATCAAAGCTTAAATAATTAGAATTTCAATCACTTTAATAAAGTAATTTATTAAATGGAACATCCATTTAAATTTGTTAACATCGCCACAGTTCACATGGCAACTTTTAATATTACATATGTTGATTAATATTAAAGTATATTACTAAAACTGGATTAAAAACAAAACAAAGATATCACTATATCACTCTTACTTCAATTTCATATAATCTGTAACTCTTATAAATAATATTGCAAGATAAAAATTTTCAAGCCACAATGCTTTTCTATGGTAGAGTTGAGGATTGTTTGCCTAACCAGCTGATATTCTTGTAGCCTCGAACCCAAAGTGGGAATATGGTCCATTAAAGCCTTAAAAATCTTAAAATATTTGTAAAAACATATTAAAGTCTTTAAATATTTTTATCAAGCTTCATTATTTGTTTACATTGTAAGGTATGATTGGCGTCGAGTTCAGTACGTAAATGTCGCCAGTTGATTTTAGTTTTGAAATTAGTGTAAATTTATAGTTGGGACAGAATGTTTGGTTGGGCAAGTAAAGGTCACCAGTTGAAATGAGTATTGAAAGTAGGGTAGTCTAAGGTGATAATGTCGAGTCAAGATAAAATGTTCGGTTGAGAATGAGAAAGTCCCTAGCTGGATCCTGGATATTTTGGCGATGTTGTGGGTGAGATAGCTGGTTGGAAGTATAGAGTAGAGGTGAATTTGGGTTAGCATGGAGTGTATGTAATTATTAGATAGTTAGTTAGAAAATACGCAAGCAAAGTGATGACGTCACTGGGCGTCAGTGGATGCAAGAAAAAGATTTCCTATGTTAATCGCCCATTGGATTTTTTGTAAAAAATTATTAAAAATTGAGGAAAATTATTTCCCGATTTTAATTCCTATATTTCGGTATAGATATGTATTAGTTATCGTGTGCATGCGTTAGATTTTGTTGTTTTTGCTGTAAAATTGATAAAATTTAAATTTTAAATTTCAAAACTTTAGAAAAATAAAATAGCAAACTTCCATATTCGATTGAAAACATAAGCATTTCATTTCAAAGGATGATATTTACACAATAAATATCCAACTAATATACTAATTAAAAGGAAAATGATAAATATTCTATCATAATTTGAAGTCAAATTTGTTTTCAAATGTCTAAATAAAGTGTCTGATATAAGATACTCATATGTTGCAGCGGAATAGATTTAATATATCTGTCATCCTTGGCGGAAAAAATATATCGCCAAATTATTTGGCGAACATATTTTATTCCTTTCAAAAATCATGGTTATTTTAACAACTTATATTAAGAGAGCGATGAATTATATGAAACAATATTTCGTACAATACATATTACGAAAATAAACATCTGGCATGTATATTTTCGTAGTATGTTTTTAAGAGCCAAATACAAAAAACGCCAAAGATGACACAGTTTTGAAATTTAAAATTTTGTCAATTTGACAGCAAAATAACTCAATCTTGTTGTGGTAAGTTACAAACACGGAGTAGTTACAAATCAACTCGTGTAAATGACAAGCTACAACTCAACTCTATCACTGTTTTAAAAAGAAAAGATAATTGTATTACCCGACTGTAGTATGCGATATTAAAATGGTTATATTGCTTACTCTTAAAACGCTTTCTAATTATTTATTTGTATGTTAGCTTTTTGTTGTTCAAATCATTAATTAATGATAACCTTAATAGGTTATGGGCCCAGGATGCTTTAAATCTGCGTAAATTAATTATCTGAAAATTTTTTGAAAAGCTAAGAAAACTACAGAATTTGTTATTTCTAACAGCGAAACATTACGATATGGCTGAACTGAAAGTACAAATCGATAAGCTAGAAGGTGCTAAAAATTGGAGTAAGTGGAAGTGGCAAATGAAAATGCATTTTGAACAATATGATTTGACATCTATAATTGATGGAACTAAAATTTGTCCGGTCGCTGAAAATGCCGAAGTCGATACGAATGAGTTGGCGAAGAATGTATCTGAATGGCGCCGTGATAATGCTAAGGCAGCCGCCCTTATTGCAAGTACGTTGAGCGCTTCTGTTGCTGATTTAGTGATGACATACTCGAATGCAAAGGACATTTGGGACAAATTAATTAGTGTTTTTGAACAAAGCAGTATTCAGAGACTTAATTAATTGATGACTCAATTTTTTCAAGTCTGTAAAGATCCCAGTGATAATGTTGCTACACATGCTGCTAAAGTTGAAAGAATTTATACGGATATGAATAATGAATTAAACCGTATAGGTTCAGCTTCTATTCCACAAGAAGTACTACATGGTAAAATACTACTTACTGTGGGTCCAGAATTCCAAGAATTTAACAATGTATGGGAGTCTTTAGATTCTGATAAACGAACTACTAAAAATCTTGTTGAAAAATTATGTACAATTGAACAGCGTATTAAATCTGGTACAACTATAGTATTTCCCCTCAGCTGAATTTGGCGAATTTTCTTTGGCTCCGATTTGAACGATAACGATGTCGTTCTGGATTGTTTGCGATATAATATGGCAGCCTGCATGCTATTTATTTTGGATTTATGAGTTTATGATTTATGATTTATAATTTAGCTTACGATTTTATCATTTATGCTATATGATTTATGATTTTTAGATTTATGATTTAGCCATAATCGCCAACGAAAAATCGCCAAATCTAGCTGAGGGGAAATACTATAGTTGTTCCTTAAATCTACTGCTCCTGTGGATTATGGTGCATTTGCAGCTCGTGTTCCTGTTAAGCAAAAAGCTATGAAAAATGGCGAAAAACTTCCTGAAAGTACGCCAATAAATAATGCCAAACTGAGTAATTTTAAACAAAAGACTTGTTTTAAATGTGGATCAAATGCGCATCTCTGTAAAGATTGTCCAAAGAAAAGGTCCAATGATAATTTCTCATTTTCAAAGAATAATAAAGGAGCATTTACTGCCAGTGCAAAAAGTACTCAGCCAGATAGTTGGGTCTGTGATTCTGGGGCCTCCCATCACATGACTGCAAACAAACAGTACTTTGTCACATACAAACATTTCCCTGTGCCCATTGAGGTATCACTTGCTGATAATAAGAAGATTTATGCATATGGATCTGGTAAAATAAATATTCAAGTTTATATTCATGGCAAATGGTATGATGCTCACATGGAAAATGTCTGGTATGTCCCTGATGTGAAGAGGCATCTCTTTTCTGTGCAACAAGCTGCCAAGCATGGTATTGAAGTAAAAATGACAGAAAGATATATTGAATTTTATCGTTCTAAAGAACTTGTTGCAGTTGGATCATGGTGAGATCACACATATATTATCAGCATGAGAGTTGTTATTCCAACAAGTCCAGCTGAAATAAGTACTGCTACTGAATCTGAATCTTTGCAGTTATGGCATGAACGTCTTGGTCACCAAAACAAACGACATGTTCGTAAGTTGCTAACTGATATAGGCATATGTGTAAGTCATGCAATGACAAATGAATTCTGTGATGGATGTGCTCTTGGTAAAGCTCATCGAAAACCTTTTAAATCACGTCCTTATAGAGCCATGTCAACTAGTGAAATCATTAATGTTGATGTAAATGGTCCCATGTCTATAACTTCTCTTAGTGGTGCTCGATATTATGTTTGTTTTAAAGATGACTACAGTAAATATCGTAAAATATTCTTCTTGAAAAAGAAAAGTGATGTTAGTAGTTGCTTACGTATGTTTTTAAATGAAGCTACCAATTATGGTCATGCTGTAAAAGCTTTGCGCTGTGATGGAGGAGGAGAATTTGACTGTGGTGAAGTTCGACAAATCCTTGCTGAAAAAGGTACAGTTCTGACTCTTGGTATACCGTACTCGCCAGAACAAAATGGCGCAGCTGAGAGAGAAAACAGAACAATCGTTGAACTGGCTCGTTCTATGCTGTCTGCAAGTGGTTTACCTCGGTCTCTCTGGGCCAATGCATGTGAAACAGCAGTCTACCTTCTAAACCATACTGGTGTATCTCCAGAAGAAAACAAGAGTCCTCATGAGCTTTGGACTGGTGAGCCAACAATTAAACTAGATCATTTGAAAGTGTTCGGAACTGAATGTTATTCACATATACCTAACAATTTTCGACGTAAATTTGATGACAAAAGTGTTCAGGGCCATATTGTGGGATATGTGAACAAGAAAGATGGCTATAAAATCTATCTGCCTTCTCAGAACAAAATCATAAAATTTCGTGATGTATATTTCAAACCTGAACGTTTATGTACCACTCCAGTAACAGTGGAGGTGAAGGAAGACTTAATTGAGAGATGTGAAGATGTTCAGAGTAAAGAATCTAATCATTCAGAAGAGAAACTACAAACTCTCAGAAAGTCTGAAAGAAACAAAAGCTTACCTGCATGGATGAGATCTGGAGAGTATCTTATTGCAAACATAGCTGCAGTAGAAGATTCCGAAAATAATGAAAATCCCTCGACATACTCTGAAGCTCTCTCCTCGAATGAAAGTGATTTGTGGCTTAAAGCAATCAGAGAAGAAATAGATGCCCTGCATAAAAATGAAACTTGGGAATTAGTTGAAAGGCCTAAAGGTTCCAAAGTCATCAATTGCCGATGGGTGTTGAGAAAGAAATTTAATTCTGATGGTACCGTGGAGCGATACAAAGCTCGTCTTGTAGCCAAGGGGTATGCTCATAAAGCAGGTTTTGATTATGATGAAACGTTTAGTCCTGTTGCTAGATGTGATACTGTGAGATCTGTTCTTGCAGTAACTGCAAAAGAAAAATTACACTTGCAACAATTTGACGTAAAGACTGCATTCTTATATGGAACACTTAAGGAGGAAGTCTTCATGATGCAACCAGAAGGCTTTGATGATAATAGAGGGAGAGTCTGTAGATTACATAAAAGTTTATATGGACTCAAACAAGCACCTCGTTGTTGGAATCAGTGTTTTGTGAATTTTATGAAAGACCAGAAACTGGAAGTTAGTGCAGCTGATCCCTGTTTATTTATCAGACATAGAAATGGCAAGAAACTTTTTGTTGTTATCTACGTCGATGATGGCCTTGTTGTTGGGACTGATAAAGTTGAAGTGGAGGAATTCATGCATCAACTTAATCAGTCTTTTCAAATCACAAGAGGTTCTTTAAACCAGTTTTTAGGTATGAACATAAAAAGATTGGATGATGGTTCAATTTTTGTGAATCAGTGTGCCTATGCGAAAAAAGTCCTCTCAAGATTTCAAATGGATGGTGCTAATCCAGTATCAACTCCAAGTGACAAAAGCTATGTTTCTGATGATGTTGGAAATATAATGATAGGAAAAGAAGTTCCCTATCGTCAGGCAGTTGGCAGCCTGATGTACCTTGCTACTGTTACAAGACCAGATCTAGCATACGCTATCAGTATTGTTTCTGAAAATCTGGAAAGTCCAAGGACGTCTGATTGGTGTGCAGTGAAACGAATTTTCAAGTATCTGAAAAAAACTGTAGATTTTGGTTTGCTATATCAATCTAAGACCCATCCCAATGAGCTTGAAGTGTACAGTGATGCTGATTATGCGGGTGATTTAAAAACAAGACGCTCAAGAACTGGAATGATTTCAAGATTTGCAAGTGGAGCCATCTCATGGATGAGCCAAAAGCAGAAAAGTGTTGTGTTGTCTACGACAGAAGCTGAGTATGTTGCTGCAAGTGAGAGTGCGAAGGAATTAATTTGGCTGAAACGCCTGTTCAGTGATTTAACATATGTTAAAACACCCTCTCTTCTGGTAGATAATGCAAGCGCTGTAAAACTTGCCAAAAACCCTGAATACCATAAACGCTCCAAACATATTGATGTCCGTTATCATTTTGTACGAGAAAAGTTCATTGACGGCGAACTGCATATTAAACATGTTCCCGGAAATTTGCAGTTAGCAGACTTAATGACAAAACCTTTGCCTAGTGTTAGGTTTAAGGAACTGTGTACTCTTTTAGGACTATTTTCGTTTAGTAGTCTAGTTGGAAATCAAAATTAAATTCGTGTTAAGTAAGTTGTGGCTTGTGGAGGAAGTGTTGTGGTAAGTTACAAACACGGAGTAGTTACAAATCAACTCGTGTAAATGACAAGCTACAACTCAACTCTATCACTGTTTCAAAAAGAAAAGAGATTTGTATTACCCGACTGTAGTATGCGATATTAAAATGGTTATATTGCTTACTCTTAAAACGCTTTCTAATTATTTATTTGTATGTTAGCTTTTTGTTGTTCAGATCATTAATTAATGATAACCTTAATAACACAGGGATTCGATAGCATATCTATACCCAAATACGGGTATTAAAATCGGGAAATAATTTTCCTCGATTTTTAATTATTTTTTACAAAAAATATAATGGACGATTAATATAGGGAATCTTTTTCTTGCATCCACGGACGGTTAGTGACGTCACACTTCGCTTACGTATTTGGAAACAGGATCTTCGATAGTCTTAAAAAAAAGTATACTGGTAAAATGAAGTGAATCATTATTTACTTCCTCTTACCCATAGGATCGAGAAAGTATTGTTTTAGGGTCAAATTTTCGAACGTGAGTTTTTGTTATACTTACATGTTCTGAGGTCCCCTGAATACGAAAATCACGTTTTTAGCGAATGGTCTCTGTGTCTGTCTGTCTGTTTGTGTGTCTGTTATCAGCATATCTCAAGAACAAATAGTAGCAGAAATTCCAAACTCGGTATTCTAAATGTGTATCGTATAGGGATGCTACAGTAAGCTTTTCGTTAAGATGAAGCAAATGGTTCGTGTACAGGGACATTCAAATACATTATGTCTATGGGGGAAATTGCAGGTAAGTAGAATTTAACATCTATAGACTGCACTAAACCAAATGAAACGAATACATATTTTTACTTTCTTCTATATGTAATATAGAGAAAGTATTGGATTCGTGAAAATTTTCGACCTCGGGTTTTTGATGGATTTACACGTTTTGAGAGCTGTAGAACACGATTTGACCCTTTTTAGAAAATGTCTGTCTGTCTGTCTGTCTGTCAGTCTGTGTGTGTGTGTGTGAGACAAAATTTTGTGGCAACTGTATCTCAGGAACTACTGCACAGAATTTCATACAAATTAGTATGTAGTTGCACCTTGACATAAATTAGTGCCTATCAACTTTTGCTAAAAATTGTCTTACAGGTTGCGTTGCCATCCCGCTTTTTCTAAATTTTTAACATGGTGATATAGGACAAAATTTTGTATAAATGTGCATAAAGAGAATTATTTTTTAGTAATCATTATGAAATTTACAAGAATTATTTATAATAGAGGTAGTCAACTGGGGAAAAAATTTTGTATGCGTAGGAGCCTCGTGAACCCCCCTGGGGGGGGGAAGTCCCCTCTCGAGGGGAGTAAATTTTCAAGATGGGTATCTTTCGAAAGGTCTCGTCAATACCTTTAAAACGAATGGTTGAACTATAAATCTGTGATAATTTAAAACAAAGTTATCGATTTTTTTTTACTTTTAACAAAAAGTAACTTAGAAAAAAAATCGTATTTTTTTTTTTTTTTTTTTTTTTTTTTTAAACGAAATTTAACCAGACTTGGTATTTAGTTGGCCCCTGACATAAACTGGGGCTGATTAGATTTGGGGATCAATCACTCAAAAGGTAGTGCTGTGATCGTATTTTTTCTAAATTTTTAACATGGCAGTATGGGACAAAATTTCGTATAAATGTACATAATGGGAGTTATTTTTAACCTGTGATTGTGAAATTAATATGAATTATTGATATTAGTAGTAGTTAATTAGGAAAAAAAATCTCGGTCATCGCTTCCCCCCCCCAGGGGAAAGTACCCTCCGGGGGGGGAGGGGTAAATTTTCAAGATGGGTATCTTTCGAAAGGTCTCGTTAAAATCTTTAAAACGAATGGTTGAACTATAAATATGTGATAATTTAAAACAAAGTTATCGATTTTTTTTTTTTTTTTAAATATTGTTACTGCGTGAATTTGTATAGGAAAATATAGAAGAAAGTCTTGTGGTGGCCACAGCATACTAGTTTGTAATAGAGATAGTCAACTGGGAAAAAAAAAATTGTGTATGTAGGAGCCTCGCCTCCCCCCCTGGGGTAGATGTCCTCACTCGAGTGGAGTAAATTTTCATGATGGGTATCTTTCAAAAGAGCTCCCCAATACCTTTAAAACGAATGATTGAACCATCGATCTACGATAATTTAAAATAAAGTTATTGATTTCTTTCATTTTTAACATTTTTTTTTTTTTTTTTTTTTTTACTTTAATATTGAGAATAAATTCAACTTTTTTTTGAATATTTAGTGTTATACTATTTCTCTAATATGGAAATCGTCTGTATTATCATACAAGACAAATTTTTAAAATAATAATTTTAATTTTCTTTTTTTAACTGAATTATTTTTTAATAACCGAATTAAATTCTATATAAATGTAGGTGCATTAATGAAACGGGGGGTTAAGAGGGGCCAGAACTAATTATCATAAGAAACTCTTCCGAAGCCTAATTTGAATTGTTTAACATAGGTTTACATAACAGTACACGTTATCTTACCTCTTAATCTCCAACCTGTACTTATAGCATTAAATTTCAGGGTAAGAGAAAGTCGTGTGAGTGACACACTAGATTATTCTTATTATGAGGACTTTAAATAGAGCACTTAACGGAACACTGGGATGTGTTGTTGCTGTTGTGTTTTCGGGCCTATATTTTTTGTCAATCAGCAGTTATTTTATTGTCTTTCATATTTATTGATCGGGTAGAATTTTTTTAATTTCAGAACGAAAATTATAAAAAATCGAAACACATTTGATTTATAAACAAAAACTGAAAGTACATTTAAATGATCACGTGGTAATCTTCATGATCTAAACATTGTTTTCAAGATTTATCGTTCACATTCCGTCATTTTTGACGGGGTTATATACTAGTTAATAAATAATGAATGTTAAATTACATTAACAAATTAAATTATTTCTTTTGAATTATTGTATGCACAATAATAATAATAATAATAATATACAAACAAAACAATACAATAACGTAATATTCTATATAATATTTTTCTAACTTGGACCAGTTACAATTATTTTTTGTCGAAACCACGGAGTAATATTAATAGGAGTTGAAGGTCCAATGGGAGAAATCTACGAAACTGTGATGTAAATTTTTGGTAAATATTGAGGGCGCCACTTGTCATTACTCCCTATCTCGGTGCGGATATAATGTTGTTTTCAATAGAATTTTGCCGGAGTAAATTTTAAATTTTTAATTTTAAGCAATTTAATTTTTTTTTGTAAGTATTTAAAACTGCATAATTCATATGTTTCAAATAAATGCTTCGTTCGTAGTTGTAAAACAGGCTATGGTAGTGATAAGGAAAAAAAAAAACTTATTTACTACATTTTTTTTATACGTCAAATATACTAATAATGAAAAATTATAAGACTACTATGAGATATCCATAATAATCTACATTTTCAATCGACACAGTACAAACGATCTCCATTCTCCTTTCTCCCAATTGTCTGTTTTAGCTAGATTCGGTTCATAAAGATCGTCATTTTTTAAAAGCTCTCTTTCAAAGTAAAATTAGCATAAAATCGCTCTTAAAAAAAACATGTTGCTTAGAATACTCTATTTAATGAAATTTGCTTTCAATCAAAATTTTTTCAGCTTGATATTATTTTTAAAAAAATAATTAAAACGAGACATTTCCCCATTGAATAACATTGCAGAAGCTGGAGAGAAGGAAGTATTGTACGCTGGCGCCCTCTGTAAACATTAGAAAACAACATCACAAAATTTCAGCATTACCTTCTTCTCCTGTCTTTATACTCCGTGGTCGAAACGATACGATAGTGGTGAAATTAATAAAATACGCGAGGATTAAACAAATAACATTTAAAAATGAACAATATTTAAGCACGCGGACTCGGCTCAATGAACTAATAAGAAAAACTGATGACATTTCTATGATGACATTATTTTATGGAAAAGTGTATTTTTAAAAGTTGCTTCTTCAGAATCTTTGCAAGTGTCATTTTAAACATAGCACTATTTTAAAGATATATACAGAATATAAATCATCATCATCATAAATTGACTAAAAAACGTATTCATAAAAAGTATAATCAAAATTCGATTTTTTTTTTTTTTTTTTTTTTTTTATTATGCCAAAATAAATAAAATGTCATCGCACTCTTGGCGATTAAAATTTAAAAGGAGTCATGGGGGTTCTTTAATAAAACTGTACTGCCTGTATGAAAGCTGGGTCGTCATCGTCAAACATGAATTTTGTTTTGAAACTTTTCTTTGTATGATTCTCAGGGCCGTCTTAATACATTCGGGCGCCCTGAGCTAACACGTTCAGGCGCCCTTTACCTTTACCAAAAGTATCCTAATTTTATGTTTAGCTCAATTTTTAAATGCAATTTAGTTTTTTAATTTAATAAAAACTAATCTAATTAAAATTTAATAGCTATTTAAATCTAAAATTAGGATCTTTATTAAAATATTAATTTTTGATTAAATATAATAATTTTTTCATTTGAAATGATAAATGAAAATTCTTAGAAATTTAATTTGTAAAATTGTTCTTCAGTATATCTTGCATAAATGTGCAAGTAAAATTTAAAAAAAAATAATATATAAAAATACTTTTAATAAGTAAAATAACTTTCTTGTAAAATTATTTACATATTTTTCCATTGTAACAATTCATTTTATCACTGTATGAATCCATTTTTACCTTTTTTGTTCCATTGCCAGAAGCTGGCAGACAAGAAATGCCGGGTTTGATCCCAGATTGCCCTCGTCGACCTAGCCGTTTGGATTATTTCGTTATTTTCATCTAAACTCGCCTAAATACAGCTAGAACCTCTCCAAAAGTCCCCCCACATAGAAAATTCCGCCCAGACCTAGAACCTATGTGCAGTCAATCAAATTTAAACACTACAACATACCATACCATCCATTGCCAGAATGTTTGATTTCTTTTTTCTTATCGAAATTCAAAACAAAATATTATTTCAATATAGAGTGGGTGGCCAAATTACTGGATATTTTTTCTTCTATCGGTTTAATCACAACTGCAGTTAGGAGACCAACCGCAAATTGAAGAAAATGAGAAATACTGTGGATCCTTCTGTATTATAAAAACTACAAATTACTTGTAACTATAACACATGATTTCACTTAATATTTACAATATTTGTAAGTTTTTTTTTTTTTTTTGTGGTAACCACACGATTGTTTAGACACTATATATATATATATATATATATATATATATATATATATATATATATTAATTTATTATAAATATTAAATATATTAATGTATTATAATAGTAAATTATTAATTTTTATAACAAGTTTTTTTTTTATAACAAGAATAGATTTTAACAAAGTTTTACAAAACTTTCAGAAAAAATTATAAGACATTAGAGAAATATTATTCTGAAACTTAAAATTCACACATGTAATTTTCGCTGAGGTATGAGCATTTATAATAAATATTTTTTTTTAAATATGCATCCACGAGAGATAGAATTTTTTTTATTACATAGGATAAAAGCTAGATATATTGTGCAAGTTATGTCAAAATTTCATTTGAATAGAGTAAAAATTAAGCAAATTATCGACAAAAGAATGAACAAGATTTTAGATGTTTTCCAGCAGTGAAATTTCATAAGGCGTTTTTTCCAGGATACATATTTAATTTAGCTATCCAGTTACTTATTGCAAAATTCTTCTTAAAACCCTTTATGAACTCAGAAATCTTAGTATATAAATAAAATTTTGTTAGTGTTATAAGTCCAAGCACATTAAAAAATATTTATTACAAATGCTCAAAAAGTATTTACTACAAATTATATGTGAGAAATTTATGGTTCTGAATAATATTTCCCAATTTTTAGTGAATCTTTATGCAAGTTTTGTAAAATTTTATTGAAAGCCATTCTTGATATAAGCAAAAAGTTTGCCAAAAAAATTATTAATTTTTGTTTAAAATAAATAAATAAATAAATCCATCTAAATAATTGTGCGACTCACCTACACATACACGCACACACACACACAAAGTACATAGTAAGTGAAATCATGTGTTAAAGTTACAAACCACTTGTAGCTTTTTATGATACAGGGTAATCAAAAGTATTTGTGGTTTTCTTCAATTTGTGGTTGGAAATCACTCCATTATTTAGCATATTTGTCTTGAGACATATTTCTTACTGTTAAGAAGCTGTTTCAATTCCCAAACTTAAAATGAAAAGCACTGTATTTAGTTAATTCCATGTAATACATTAATATATAGAATTAACAAATAATAAAAAAATTTCAAATAATTAAAGACTCATTCTGGGTTGAAATCTGATTAATTATGGCAATTCAATCAATTTTTTCCTTTCTATTCGCTAGAGGTCATTAGCCCCTGTTCAAATTAAAAACTAGTGACTAGTCTGTTATATGGAAATCTCCTAGAGGGACTGTTCTTTGTACTTTGCGAGAGTTCTGTTTCCCGGCCACACCAATGACCAAAAAGTTCTGCTATCAAAGTTGTAGATAGAGGTGCCGGAAGATTCGATTCAGGTCTCTTTCGTCGGAATAATTATTCAGAATTTTTGTTGATTTTCTCTAAATCTCGCGTGAAATCGGGGTAAGATCCTATAAAAAGACCACCGATGGAAGGCAGGTGTACATATTAGCGTAAACAATCGGCTTTTAGAATCTCTTACCTTCCATTCCTTAAAAGTGCGACTCATATCACCAAAATTTGAAATTGTTTGTGGAAATAGGCTAGTCTGTTTGTTTGTTTAAACGTTGAATACAATTTAAGTATACTTGAAATAATTTTAATATAGAAAATTTTAAAAAGGTTGATCTATTAATTTTGAGTTAGACCAGAAAAATGTCATCTTTATGCATATATATTACAAAAAAAAAAAAAAAAAAAAATGTGAAAGACGCCCTTAAACATGTGGCGCCCTTGGGCTGCAGCCCAATTTGCCCAATGGATAAGGTGGGCCGGATGATTCTGGTTTCACTATTGCACAATATTTATTTGGATATAATAATAATTTGGCTTCTGGTAAGTTAAAATTCTAATTAGGTGGTGAAATTGGTATAATATTTATGAATTTCAAATTTTAAAGGTAAATAAGAAAAGAAATAAAGTGCGAAAAATTCGCACGGGTTTGCTAGTAATAACATCAATACAAAATAAAAACATTAAAAATTCACGTCTATTTTTAATAATACAGGTACGAAAAAGAAAAAAAACTGCATGAGACGTTTTAATTGTTTTTTATAAATGTTTAGTCACTCAAATCGTAACATACAGTAAAAGTGTTCCATCGCGTCAAGTTTTTTCGCAAAATGCACAGCTTAACTTTGCGGGAAATAATGAAATCTAGTATACCCTTTTTATGATTATAAAAAGCATATTTAATAATGATTTCTTCTTTAAAATAACATTTACTAAGGTAAATCTAAAAACTAGTTGGCATAGGTGGACTCTGCTCAGTTCCCCATCATATTTATGTTCTCATAAATTTCTAGTGCGAGACATATTATAATCATGTTAAAAGAAATGAATTTGACCAAAGCTTGATACAGTGACAGAAAGAAATGCCCGCCTAATAGGCTATCCACCGTTCACTTCGATATATTTATCTTATTCTAATCTACTAATTTATTTTATCAGGGTCGATTCCGTTGTTTAGTTTTCATGCTACTGTTTCCGATGCAATAATCCTCAAAATTCATATTTATATGAAAAATTTACAATTTCGCTATGTTGATAAAATCGTAAATTACGAATAATTTACGAAATTTTCCTATTAGAATATTTGTATTCAATCGTGTTCAAAAAAATATCATAAATATAATTTTAAAGTTGTCTAATGTATTTATGATTTTCAAAATGGATGTTTATGCTCAATTTTGCCTTTTTCTGACATGTTAAGTAAATTGTAAATTCCAAATAACTTACGAATTTTTTAAATTGGAATAATCATAGTCTATGATATTCATGCCAGTATCCAAAATAATATTTAAAAAGTGGTTTGACATCTTTACGATGAAAATATCCCTCAAGATTGACGTTTATGTGAAATTTTGCTCTATTCTGCCATGTTAAGAATTTCGTAATTTTTCAATAACTTACGAAATTTTTATATTTGAAAATTCATAGTCATTAATATTCATGCTAGTGTCCTAAATAGTAATAATAATAATAATAATAAAAATTAAAATAGGAAAGACGTAGGAGAGGAAATGAATGCAGTGATGTGGAAGCGTGTTTGAAGGAGGTGACATAAAGAAAAAATTGCTTTACAGGCAAAAGAAGTGAACACAAAATGTTAAAAATATCATAAAGAAACTGATTTTTTAATTATGAAAAAGGTTTAGT
This sequence comes from Salticus scenicus, assembly GCA_963930645.1. Classification (NCBI taxonomy): domain Eukaryota; kingdom Metazoa; phylum Arthropoda; class Arachnida; order Araneae; family Salticidae; genus Salticus; species Salticus scenicus. Next base: position 25,674,763 of record OZ005660.1, read on the forward strand.
TTATTGTTATAAAATTAGTGATTATTTTAATTGCAAACCCCTATTACTTTGCAAAAGAAAAAAACAAAACATACATGATGGGCAGAAATGGAGATGATTTTTTGATTCTGCATCCTCGAACGCATAAAGTTTGCCCCCCCCCCCCCGCAAAAAAAATAAATAATTAATTAATTAATTAATTAATTAATTAAAATAAATAAATAAAAATAAAATAAATAAATAAAATAATAATAATAATAATAAATAAAATAAATCAGTTTTTTTTTTTTTTAGTCAGATTTGTGCAAATTTTACAAGCCTACATAATGAATCCTAGCAACAACAGTCTCACCGAAAAAAGAAAGAAAGAAAAAAGAGTAATTCTAACCTGAAATAAGAGAAATTAAGCTCCAGACGAAAAATCGGCGAATCTCCATTGCAGACGATTTTTAGCCGACTGTCGAGCGGTCAGATGCAATAGGTAATCGACTTCGCTATCGCATGAAAAATCAGGGACCGGACAAATATTTCAGATTTAATCCACGTGAATGTTTATCGCGTCATTTTATTTCCAGCTAAGAATATCGGGAGGGAAAAAAAATTCTGAAATTACGAAATGTATCAGTTGTACATGTGTGTTTAAAACAGAAAAGGGTTCTCACACGATCTCTTTTAGCTAATGGAGTTTAAAATAAGAAGATCCATTTTTCTTGTCTTCCCTATCAAAACGTCTAAATCACACGACCGGTTTGAGGAAAGAACTTGAATTCTAAAAAGTACTTATGATCGTTTTTATATTTTTTCCCCTTAATTTATTGCGCAATAGATTTAATATTAAATAGGTGCGAGAAAGTGCAATGTTTTTGTCTTCATAAGCCTTTTCGTAAGCATCTGTCATTTGTATATAAGCAATATACAAACTAGAGGTCTGCACGGGCCCGACCCGGTATGAAATCGAAAAATTCGGCTGAAAATTTTAAAAATATGCATGTTTTTCTATGAAAAAAATTTTTAGTTTGTAATTTGCAGAGGTTTTATATAGCGAAGCAATAAAATCTTGTTTAACAAAACTGCTGAACTTTTACAAGATAATTATATATAAACAAAAGTTCATTATTACAGACGTACAGAAGAAACAAAAACACTATGAACAACCGGTATGAAATTGAAAAATTCGGCCCGGGCCCGGCCCGATTATTTTTTGCCAGTGTACGGACCGACCCGGCCCGGCCCGATTAAAAAATATGAAAAAAAATTTTTAAATGCATGGTTTTTTATGAAAAAAAATTTTTAGTTTGTAACTTGTAGAGGTTTTATATAGCGAAGCAATAAAATCTTCTTTAACAAAACTGCTGAACTTTTACAAGATAATTATATATAAACAAAAGTTCATTATTACAGACGTACAGAAGAAACAAAAACACTATGAACAACCGGTATGAAATTGAAAAATTCGGCCAGGCCCGGCCCGATTACTTTTTGCCAGTGTACGGACCGACCCGGCCCGGCCCACACAAAAACGATAAAATCAGGCCGGACCCGGCCCGATTCAAAAATATGAAAAATTTTAAAAAATGCATGTTTTTCTATGAAAAAATTTTTTAGTTTGTTATTTGCAGAGGTTTTATATAGCGAAGCAATAGAATCTTCTTTAACAAAACTGCTGAACTTTTACAAGATAATTATATATGAACAAAAGTTCATTATTACAGACGTACAGAAGGCACAAAAACAAACAGAAAGACAAATCGAAAATATTAGCACTCATCAAACAATATAGGACGGTATTTAAAATAGTTATTACTATTAAAAATGCAAGTTCAGAATTTTCCTCTTATGTACCGTAATGTATACGAACCTTTCATATGATGCGGTAAACAAACTTTTAATGGTAATCCAACCACGTATTCTATAAAAAAAGGGGCTTTTTTACATGCTAAAAATGATGCTACTTTCATTCAGTGCTCTGGAGAAAAGAAAATGGAGTTTAGAGAAAAAGTTACAGCGGCAAGATTTTTATAGCCTTCATACCACCTTCACTCTTCACACCATAAGGCACAATGCCTTATACACAGTAACGTATCTAATTTCTTTTGTTTGAACATGTGCGCAAACTAGTAGTGACATGCATACTATTTTGAATAGGAAACCATTTAATATTACTTGAAATAAAATATATTAATTTCGAGACATGCTAAAAATATTTGCGGAAAATCAGATCGCGAACAGACAGACTGATAAGGAATTAAATTGAAGTTACAGACATTTTTTAACAACATAAAATTTTATGTGATATACGAGTCTGTAAAATTATGTGAAATAAATGACTCTAGAAATATTTTATCATTTTCCTTTTTCGTTGATTAACGATGAAACCAGAAAAAGGTTTGGACCGACACGGCCCGGAAAAAATTTCATTCAGGCCCGGCCCGAGTATACACAAAAAAAATGAGCCCGAGCCCGGCCCGTGCAGATCTGTAATACAAATTAGTATGCTGTAACCATAAAAAATTTTCTTCTAGTATAGTCAATAAAAGAAAGTATTGGATTCATAAAAATTTTCGATCTCGGGTTTTTGACGGATTTACACTTTTTGAGAGCAAAAGAACACGATTTGACCATTTTTAGAAAATGTCTGTGTGTGTGTGTGTGTGTGTGTGACAAATTTTGTGGCGACTGTATCTCAGATACTACAGCACAGAATTTCATACAAATTGGTATGTAGTTACACATTGATATAAATTAGTGCCTATCAACTTTTATTAAAATTTGTCCAACAGCTTGCGTTGCCATCCCGCTTTTTCTAAATTTTTGACATGGTGGTATAGGACAAAATTTTGTATAAATGTGCATAAAGAGAATTATTTTTTAATAATCATTATGAAATTTAAAGGAATTGTTTGTAATAGAGATAGACAACTGGGGAAAAACTAGTATGTTCTGGCCACCACAAGAGTTTCTTCTATATTTTCCTATACAAATTCAATTAGTAACAATATTAAAATATATATATATAAGATTTTTTTTCTAAGTTGTTTTTCGTTAAAATTAAAAAAAATCGGTAACTTTGTTTTAAATTACCACATATTTATAGTTCAACCATTCGTTTTAAAGTATTGACGAGACCTTTCGAAAGATACCCATCTTGAAAATCCCCCCCCCCCCTGCATGCACAAAATTTTTTTCATAATTAACTACTACTATTATTAATAATTCATATTAATTTTACAATCACAGGTTACGAATAACTCTGATTATGTACATTTATACGAAATTTTGTCCTATACTGCCATGTTAAAAATTTAGAAAAAATCTGATCACAGAGCCACCTGTTGATCGAATGATCCCCAAATCTAATCAGCACCAGTTTATGTTAAGGTCCAACTAAATGCCAAGTTTGGTTAAATTTCGTTCATTGGTTCGTGAGATACAACGTCCACAAAATTCGTGATACACACACAAAGACAGACAGACATTTTCTAAAAACAGTCGAATCGTGTTCAGGACATCCCAAAACGTGCAAATCCATCGACAACTCGAGTTCGAAAATTTTCACGAATCCAATACTTTATATACTTACATATAGATGAAAGTTTTAAAAAAATTATAATTATATAATAATTATAATTATAATAAATTCTTTCTTACCTCACATATATGAAATTTCTTTCTCTACATACACGATAACATAAAGATATCCACATATAAAAATAATAATTATTATTATTATAATAATTATAATAAATTCTTTCTTACCTCACATATATGAAATTTCTTGCACCACATATGACAACTGTTCCATTTTATTACTTTCTTCTATATTCAATAGAAGAAAGTATTGGATTCGTAAAAATTTTCGACCTCGGGTTTTTGATGGATTTACACGTTTTGAGAGCTGTAGAATACAATTTGACCATTTTTAGAAAATGTCTGTATGTGTGTGTGTGTGTGTGTGTGTGTGTGTGTGTGCGTGTGTGTGTGTGTGTGTGTGTGACAAAATTTTGTGGCAACTGTATCTCAGGAACTACTGCATAGAATTTCATACAAATTGGTATGTAGTTGCACCTTGGCATAAATAAGTGCCTATCAACGTTTGGTAAAAATTGTCTTACAGGTTGCGTTGCCATCCCGCTTTTTCTAAATTTTTAACATGGTGATATAGGACAAAATTTTGTATAAATGTGCATAAAGAGTATTTTTTTTAGCAAGTATTATGAAATTTACAAGAATTATTTATAACAGAGATAGTCAACTGGGAAAAATTTTTTGTATGTGTAGGAGCCTTGCCACCCCCCTCCCCTGGGGGGAAGTCCCCCCTCGAGGAGAGTAAATTTTCAAGATGGGTATCTTTCGAAAGGTCTCGTCAATACCTTTAAAACGAATGGTTGAACTACAAATCTGTGATAATTTAAAATAAAGTTATCGGGTTTTTTTTACGAAATTTAACCAAACTTGGTATTTAGTTGGCCCCTGACATAAACTGGTTCTGATTAGATTTGGGGATCAATCGCTCAACAGGTGGCGCTGTTGATAATATTAAAAAATTACTAACTCAACTAATATAATATTAAAAACTAATACTAATATAATATTATTACTAATTATACTAATTATTACTAATACTAATATAATATTATTACTAATAATTATTACTAATATAATATTAAAAAATTACTAACTCAAACTTGTTTTAATTTTTATTTCATTTCGCACGCGCGCTTTTTATTTCCTAATTAAAAATTAAAAAAAAAAAACTTTCTCGATACTTTTTTAAACTGATTATTATTAATTTTCCTTTCTTTTATTTTTCTTCAAGAAAAAAAAAAAAAAAAAGAGGAAGAATGATTTTTTATGATATTCTGGTAAAAGCAGAATTTAGTTTAGTACGGAGCACTATTGTTTTTTTTTTTTTTTTTTTTTTTTTTTCACAATTATAACATTGCTTTCAAATTATTCAATTATATTTTCAATAAATTTTCGATTTCGATAAATGTCCAACTATCGTAAAACTTTTATCTTAAGAATCCTCAGTCCTATTTTTTTTTTTTTTTTATGTAATGTTGAGAATATATATATATATTTCGATGTATAGTGTTGTATTATACTACTTCTCTAATATGAAAATCGTCTGTATTATCATGAAAATAATTTTTTTAAATAATAATTTTAATAAATTATTTTTATTGAGTGAATTTGTATACGAAAATATAGAAGAAAATCATGTGGTGGCCACAACATACTACCTTTTATATACAGGGGTTGGACAAAAATATGGAAACACCTTGTGAAATGCATGTTTGAAAAGAAAGATTGATTTTAATGAAATATGTAGGTGGCGCTGGTGTTTTAGCCTACTGACACCACCTATACAACTTCGTAAATGCGCTGCATAGTTCAGTCGTTGTCAGAGCACTGTTATGTGAGGTTGTCATTGCATTATGTCAGAGTTAACAGACTTCGAACGTGGGCAAATTGTTGGAGCGCGTATGGTTGGTGCTTCCGTAAGCAAGGTAGCCGAAGTGTTTAGTGTTTCAAGAGGTACTGTATCGAAGATTTATTCCGCATATTTGAAATGCGGAAAAACATCATCCGCTAAATCACAGCGCGGACGAAAGTGTGTGCTGAGTGATCGTGACAGACGATCATTAAGGAGGATTATCACGAAAAGGAAGAAGACCACAGCTGCAAAAGTTACTGCTGAAATGAATGACATGTTACCAAAGCCTGTGAGTACCAAAACAATTCGAAGGGAGCTTCATAAACAGGGAATTGCTGGCCGTGCTGCAATTGAAAAGCCATTCATCAGTGATGTTAATGCCCGTAAGAGGAAAAAGTGGTGCTTAAGTCATAAAGCCTGGACTATAGAGCAGTGGAAGAGAGTCATGTGGTGCGATGAGTCTTTTTTCACATTGTTTCCCATTTCTGGCTGAGTTTACGTCTGGAGAACGCCATCTCAAGCCTATAATACAGACTGCTTGTTGCCAAGAGTGAAACATGGCGGGGGTTCTGTGATGGTTTGGGCAGCCATATCGTGGTCCTCTGCTGGCCCCATGATGACTCTGTCAGGGCGCATTACTGCCAAGACTTATGTGAACATTTTGGCCGATCAAGTCCATCCCATGGTACAAACTTTGTTCGCCAATGGTGATGGTGTCTTCCAAGACGACAACTCCCCTGTTAACACAGCTCACATTGTCCAGGACTGGTTTTCTTAGCACGAGGATGATTTTTCGCATCTCCCCTGGCCACCACAGTCACCAGACCTGAATGTTATCGAACCTTTGTGGTCTACATTGGAGCAGAAAGTGCGTTCTCGTTATCCACCGCCAACATCGTTATCTGAACTTGCCACCGTTTTGCAGGAAGAATGGCACAATATTCCCTTGGCAAGCATACAGGAACTGTATTTATCTATTCCGAAAAGACTGCAAGCTGTTTTGAATGCCTATGGGTTTCCTACAGCATATTAGGCAAGGAAACATTTTTTTTAAGGTGTTTCCATATTTTTGTCCAACCCCTGTAAATTTATGCAATGCAATGCAAATTATTTATTAAAAGTATTTTCCGCGATGAAGGCAAACGATTTTCATTTCAGTGAAGTATAGCACTGTCACGAAACGTCGAAGGAGGTTGGTTCTAAGAAAATACGTCTTGCACAAAACGTCCCTGGAAATAAGTCCCGAAATTTTCGGAATTTCATCTTTATATCTTGAAGATCAAATTATTGACGAAGTTTTATTATTATTCGAAATCATAAAGAAAAGGGATGCTTTGACCATCACAAAACTTTCTTTTGTATCTTATTTATATAATAGTGATTAACATGCGCAAAACAAAGGCGCCGATTTTGCAAATTTTCATGGAAGCAAAGCTGCTCAGGAATGGAAATGAATTTCTCATAGACATATGATAAGTAATGTATGTTTAAGTCAAGTTTTTTAAAGTTTGATCTTTGTCTGTGGGAGTAACTTTTAAACGAATAATTTCAGGAGATCCAAAAGTAGTATTTTCAATATAAGTCTGTTGCTGGAAAAGTTTAATAAAGACTGATAAGTTTCAAGGAACGGTGCGTGTGAAATTTGTCTGAATAATTTTATGTAAACTTTTAATTTTAATAACAGATTTAAATTCTATATAAATATAGGTGCAGTAATGAAACATAGTGTGAGGGGGGCGGTAGTCCCCTCACACAGAACTAATTAACACATAAAACTTTTCCGAAGCATAACATGAATTGTTTTAACATAGGTTTATGTAACAGTACTCGTTATGTTACCTCTTAATCTCCAACCTGTGTTTATAGTATTAAATTTCAGGGTAAGAGAAAGTTGTGTCAAGGACACACCAGATTATTTACTTTCTCTTACCAATAAGGTACAGAAACTATTGTTTTTGGGTCAAAATTTCGAAATTGAGTTTTTGTTATATTTACATGTTTCGTTGTCCCCTGAATCCAAAAATCATGTTTTTAGCGTTTGGTCTGTGTGTCTGTCTGTGTGTGTGTGCGTATGTGTGTTATTAGTATATCTCAAAAACAACTAATAACAGAAAGCCCAAATTTGGTATTCTAAATGTGTATCATATAGGTTGCTACATTAAACTTTTCGTTGAGATCAAGCAAGTGGTTCGTACAAACTTTGAATAAACACCATAAAATGCAATAAACTCGCAACAATTGTTTAGTATCTAAAAAACACACGACCCTTCATCAGGTGAATAAAGTAAGCACGAGTGCTTACTTTATGTACCCCCACTATATGTGCCCCCACATGCACAAAATTATTTTCCTAATTAACTACTACTATTATCAACAATTCATATTAATTTTCCAATCACAGGTTAAGAATAACTCTCATTATGTACATTTATACGACATTTTGTCCTATACTGCCATGTTAAAAATTTAGAAAAAATACGATCACAGCGCCACCTGTTGAACGATTGATCCCCAAATCTAATCAGCACCAGTTCATGTTAGGGGCCAACTAAATGCCAAGTTTTGTTAAATTTCGTTACAAAAAAGAAAAAAAGAATTGAGATTTTTTTTTCGATTTTTTTTTTTTTTTTCCGTTAAAAGTAAAAAAAAAAAAAAAAATCGATAACTTTGATTTTAATTATCACAGATTTATAGTTCAACCATTCGTTTTAAAGGTATTGACGAGACCTTTCGAAAGATACCCATCTTGAAACTTTACTCCCCTCGAGGGGGGACTTCCCCCGAGGGGGGTTGACGAGGCTCATACACATACAAAAAAAAATTTACAGTTGACTATCTCTATTATAAATAATTCTTGTAAATTTCATAATGATTACTAAAAAATAATTCTCTTTATGCATATTTATACAAAATTTTGTCCTATATCACCATGTAAAAATTTAGAAAAAATGGGATGGCAACGCAACCTGTAAGACAATTTTTAACAAAAGTTGATAGGCACTAATTTATGTCAAGGTGCAACTACATACCAATTTGTATGAAACTCCGTGCATAAGTTCCTGAGATACAGTTGCCACCAAATTTTGTCTCACTCACACACAGACTGACAGACAGACAGACATTTTCTAAAAATGGTCAAATCGTGTTCTACAGCTCTCAAAACGTGTAAATCCATCAAAAACTCGAGGTAGAAAATTTTTATGAATCCAATACCTTCTTCTATTGAATATAGAAGAAAGTAATAAATAAATCAGAGTTTTCATTTGTCTATATATATATATATATATATTTTTTTTTTTTTTTTTTTTTTACTTTCTTCTATATTCAATAGAAAAAAGTATTGGATTCGTAAAAATTTTCGACCTCGGGTTTTAGATTGATTCACACGCTTTGATAGCTGTATAACACGATTTGACCATTTTTAGAAAATGTCTGTCTGTCTGTCAGTCTGTGTGTGTGACAAAATTTTGTGGCAAATGTATCTCAGGAACTACTGCACAGAATTTCATACAAATTCGTATGTAGTTGCACCTTGACATAAATTAGTGCCTTTCAGCTTTTGGTAAAAATTGTCTTACATGTTACGTTGCCATCCCCCTTTTTCTAAATTTTTAACATGGTGGTATAGGACAAATTTTGTATAAATGTGCATACAGAGAATTACTTTTTAATAATCATTATGAAATTTACCAGAATTATTAAAAATAGAGATAGTGAACTGGGAAAAAATTTTTGTATGTGTAGGAGCCTCGCCTCTCGAGGGGAGTAAATTTTCATGATGGGTATCTTTCAAAAGAGCTCGCCAGTACCTTTAAAACGAATTGTTGAATCATAGATCTGCGATAATTTAAAATGAAGTTATCGACTTTTTTTCATTTTTAACAACTTTTTTTTTTTTTTTTTTCCTGTAATCTATATTAATAAAATCAGACTTTTGTCTGTAAATTTGTCGGAATCAAAAATTTTTGCGATATCTTCGCGTTTCACATCCCATGAAAGCAAAAAATGACTTCAGAAAATTTTGCCTGTGTGCGTGCGTGTGTGTGTGTCATCGTGTCTGTATGTCGCTTTTTTTGTCCAGGCATCACTTGAGAACGGCTGGACGGAATTCAACGGCGCTTGGCAGGAATTTCGGTCTTCACTCAACTTAAAATTATATCTATCAACTTTTCAGAAATTCTCCCCCGTTCCCCCCCCTGGGGGGTAAAAAACTAAAACACGTTTGTCCGGGCATCACTCGAGAACAGCTGGACGGAATTCAACGGCGCTTGGCAGAAACTTATGTCTTCACCCAACTTAAAATTATATCTATAGACATTTTCAAAATTATGATTAGTATTTAAATTGGGGGTAAAAAATGCCTGTGCATGCTCCATAAATACTTTTTCACTAAAACGCTTTGAATGGAAAAATAAAATATAAAAATAAATTTTTAAATTAAAGACTTAAATTCGCGTGATTCGCACTACAAATTATAAAAAGATTGAAATGAAGTGTTTCCATCTAAATTTCATACTTTAGTTAATTTTAAAAAATCTAATTGTCGTATCGAAAAACTGTTTACACCCCAGGATTCAGAAAAATCACCCCTTTCATTTAGTACTGAATTTGTAACGATAGGTCTGATATTTCTATTTTATAGTTCCCTTTTTCCGTTTTTCCATTGCCACTTAAATTTCATACTTTATTTATTTATTTATTTATTTATTAATCTAACTGTCGCATCGAAAAACTGTTTGTACCCCTGGATTCAGAAAAATCGCCCCTTTCATTTGGTATCAAATTTATAAATATAGGTCTGATATTTCTAATTTATTTTACCCTTTTTCCGTTTTCAACCCAGATTCGGTAGATTTTGTGTATGGAACAGCTTTAGTATTGGATCCCTTTGACAAAATTTTAAATTCGGCACCGAAGTAGCTCGGACGTTTCTCGTCAAGATCTTTAATTGCACAATTGAGATAGCCAATTCAGTTCATCGCAAAAATGACTTAAAATATTTAAAGTCACCAAAGGGTTCCCATACTAAAGCTGTGCGTTTTGTATTTATTTATTTATAATATTTTCTATTAAAGACTTCTGTGGTCACGAAATTTGGTGCGTAAATTGTTTGTATGCATCCGGCACTTATTGTAACTGCATTTCACGAAATTCGAAATCCCCCCCCCCCCCCCCCGTCTTCTCGGAGTCGGAGGACAATAAACACGTGTAAAAACATATTTTACCGTTTGAATTCGCTTTGAATTGTCTTAGAATGGCGAATTTTGGTGTGTGGATATAGATTGAGTGTACGCATTATGTACATTAGTGGGATTTTGCAAAACTTCGAACTCACCTGCTGAGGAAGGGGAAGTAAGAAGTGTGTAAGTTGTGCCGAAGACAGTGGGGACCCAGACTCCTCACGTTGCGAGCGAGGAAACCTCTACCAATCACAGCGAGAAATTAGGTTATTAATAAAGATATGGGATTTTTACAACTCATTTAAGTTTAATGTACAGCGAAGCGGGCACAGCCTGCTAGTATTGACAATAAAATTGACTTTTTTTGGATATTTAGTGTTATACTACTTCTCTAATATGGAAATCGTCTGCATTATCATGGAAGATAATTATTTTTACTGAGTAAATTGTTATTTATGTTTTTACTTTCTTCTATCTTTAATAGAAGAAAGTATTGGATTCGTAAAAATTTTCGATTTCGGGTTTTTGATGGATTTACACGTTTTGAGAGCTGTAGAACACGATTTTACCATTTTTAGAAAATGTCTGTCTGTCTGTCTGTCTGTCTGTCTGTCTGTCTGTGTGTGTGTGTGACAAAATTTTGTGGCAACTGTATCTCTGGAACTACTGCACAGAATTATATACAAATTGGTATGTAGTTGCACCTGGACATAAATTAGTGCCTATCAACTTTTGGTAAAAATCGTCTTACAGGTTGCGTTGCCATCCCGCTTTTTCTAAATTTTAACAGGGTGATATAGGGCAAAAATTTTCAAGATGGGTATCTTTCGAAAGGTCTCGTCAGTACCTTTAAAACGAATGGTTGAACTATAAATCTGTGATAATTTAAAACAAAGTTATCGATTTTTTTTATTTTTTACGAAATAAAAACTTAGAATTTTTTTTTTCTCTCCCCTTAATTTTATCAAACTCACACGGTTTCCGTGTTCTGACAAACTTAAACTAATTTTTGCTTTTTTCCCCTAATTTTGTCAAAGTCCTAAGGTTTCCGTGTCTTGACAAACTTTAACAAATTTTTACATTTTACCCAAAATTTTGTCAAAGTCCCACTTTTTTTTTTTTTTTTTTTTATCTCTCCTTTTAATTCTATCAAACTCCCACGGTTTCCGTGTTCTGACAAACTTAAACAAATTTTTGCAGTTTTCCTCGAATTTTGTCAAAGTCCCACGGTTTCCGTGTTTTGACAAACTTAGAGTAATTTTCACATTTTACCCAAAATTTTGTCAAAGTCCCACTTTTTTTTTTTTTTTTTTTTTTTAGTTATTGTTACTGAGGGAATTTCTATAGGAAAATATAGAAGAAAGTTTCGTGGTGGCCATAACATACTAGTTTCTTGTGGTATTTTATATTTTTGATTGATATACATGCTGATAAAATGTAACATATATCTAGACATGTTTATCAATAACATTATCACGATTGAAGCAGAATAATACCAGAAAAAAAAGAGTTATAATAAATGTACTCTTTAGAACAAGCATATAAAATATCTAGAGTTAATAAGTAATACATATTATAATATCCCATTTTTACTCTTCTGAGAAGAATATTAAATGATCTTTAATTGCACATTTATCTTCAAGGTTGTTTATATAAAATAACAAGATAAATGAGTTAAATCTGTTCTCAGTATTTCAGGCAGAATTCTAAATAAATTGTATTAGCCTTTGTATTAAAAAAAAAAAAAAAAAAAAAAAAAAAAAAAGACGTGCACATAAAGTATATATTTTTTAAGAAAATTTTTTTGTTTATGTCAGTTCAGAGGAACTAGCAGGCTACGCCCGCTTCGCTGGCCACTATATTTAAATGAATCTCCAAAAGAATTGGATCATTATTTATTTTTCACATCACATTATAAATAAAAACTAAAATAATTACATTAGAATCGCTCTAGACCTCGCATCGGGTACTCGCTGACTACGGCAGATCTTTCTCTGCCCGCACTGTATCGGGAGCAGGTTCCCACTGCCTGCAAAAATCTCTTTCCTATGTATTTCAATATGGGTATTTATTGACGATAGGTGGGTCTGCCATTATTTAAGAACTACGATTTTAAAGATAACTGTATCTCAGCGTCTACTAAATATTTTAGTTTTTGAACCAAGTACTTTATTGCTCATGCTATTTACACTGTATTACAATTTGATTCCGACCAATGTAATGAAATAAAATAAAAAGTAGATTTTCTTTTAGAAGGAATTAAATACATAAAAAACAAATAAATTCCCATCAGTTTAATCCTTTCTACTATATACTACCATTATTTCCTGACAAATACTATAAATTAGAAAAAAAAAAAAAAAAAAACTTCTAAAGAAATTAAATTAACAAATGAAAAATAATTGTTGTTATACTACAAAAATTATACATAAACATAACTGTTATAAATACGTTTTTAAATACGATTTTACCATTTTTAGAAAATGTCTGTCTGTCTGTCTGTCTGTCTGTGTGTGTGTGTGACAAAATTTTGTGGCAACTGTATCTCTGGAACTACTGCACAGAATTATATACAAATTGGTATGTAGTTGCACCTGGACATAAATTAGTGCCTATCAACTTTTGGTAAAAATCGTCTTACAGGTTGCGTTGCCATCCCGCTTTTTCTAAATTTAAACAGGGTGATATAGGGCAAAAATTTTCAAAATGGGTATCTTTCGAAAGGTATCGTCAGTACCTTTAAAACGAATGGTTGAACTATAAATCTGTGATAATTTAAAACAAAGTTATCGATTTTTTTTATTTTTTACGAAATAAAAACTTAGAATTTTTTTTTTCTCTCCCCTTAATTTTATCAAACTCACACGGTTTCCGTGTTCTGACAAACTTAAACTAATTTTTGCTTTTTTCCCCTAATTTTGTCAAAGTCCTAAGGTTTCCGTGTCTTGACAAACTTTAACAAATTTTTACATTTTACCCAAAATTTTGTCAAAGTCCCACTTTTTTTTTTTTTTTTTTTTTTTTAATCTCTCCTTTTAATTCTATCAAACTCCCACGGTTTCCGTGTTCTGACAAACTTAAACAAATTTTTGCAGTTTTCCCCGAATTTTGTCAAAGTCCCACGGTTTCCGTGTTTTGACAAACTTAGAGTAATTTTCACATTTTACCCAAAATTTTGTCAAAGTCCCACTTTTTTTTTTTTTTTTTTTTTTTTTTAGTTATTGTTACTGAGTGAATTTCTATAGGAAAATATAGAAGAAAGTTTCGTGGTGGCCATAACATACTAGTTTCTTGTGGTATTTTTATATTTTTGATTGATATACATGCTGATAAAATGTAACATATATCTAGACATGTTTATCAATAACATTATCACGATTGAAGCAGAATAATACCAGAAAAAAAAAGAGTTATAATAAATGTACTCTTTAGAACAAGCATATAGAATATCTAGAGTTAATAAGTAATACATATTATAATATCCCATTTTTACTCTTCTGAGAAGAATATTAAATGATCTTTAATTGCACATTTATCTTCAAGGTTGTTTATATAAAATAACAAGATAAATGAGTTAAATTTGTTCTCAGTATTTCAGGCAGAATTCTAAATAAATTGTATTAGCCTTTGTATTAAAAAAAAAAAAAAAGACGTGCATATAAAGTATATATTTTTTAAGAAAATTTTTTTGTTTATGTCAGTTCAGAGGAACTAGCAGGCTACGCCCGCTTCGCTGGCCACTATATTTAAATGAATCTCCAAAAGAATTGGATCATTATTTATTTTTCACATCACATTATAAATAAAAACTAAAATAATTACATTAGAATCGCTCTAGACCTCGCATCGGGTACTCGCTGACTACGGCAGATCTTTCTCTGCCCGCACTGTATCGGGAGCAGGTTCCCACTGCCTGCAAAAATCTCTTTCCTATGTATTTCAATATGGGTATTTATTGACGATAGGTGGGTCTGCCATTATTTAAGAACTACGATTTTAAAGATAACTGTATCTCAGCGTCTACTAAATATTTTAGTTTTTGAACCAAGTACTTTATTGCTCATGCTATTTACACTGTATTACAATTTGATTCCGACCAATGTAATGAAATAAAATAAAAAGTAGATTTTCTTTTAGAAGGAATTAAATACATAAAAAACAAATAAATTCCCATCAGTTTAATCCTTTCTACTATATACTACCATTATTTCCTGACAAATACTATAAATCAGAAAAAAAAAAAAAAACTTCTAAAGAAATTAAATTAACAAATGAAAAATAATTGTTGTTATACTACAAAAATTATACATAAACATAACTGTTATAAATACGTTTTTAAATTTTAAATTTAATATATTTAATTTTTTCTACTGCATTACCATTTTATTTTCAATAAATATAATAAATTAAAAAGAGAAAAAAGATTCGCCCTCAAATAAATGTATTAAATAAAAAATAAATTGCATAATATAGCCGTTGCTAAGATACGCAGACGATTACAATCGAAGAATAAATTCATGAAAAAGGAAACATAAAAGCCAATGTTTAAAATCGAAAAAACATTAATTTAAAAAATTCAAATTCGAAATTCGAAAAACTCTCGACTGTCCCAGGTACCTATATGCCAAATTTGGAAGCTCTGCGATCAGTAGTGTGTAGTATTGTTCATGTTTAGATTAGATAAATGTATTTATTTTCCTGTTGGAAAAAAAAAAAAAAAAAAAAAACTCGTAATTTTTTTTTTTTTTTTTTTTTTTTGGCAACAATTAAATTATGGATTCAATTTAAATGGCTAATTTTTTTCTATTATTAGCTTATTATTTTCATATTTTTATTAATTAAAAGAAAACTAAACAGAAATTCGAAATTCTGACTTCGATGTGCACAATGATCCTTCGGGGGGCACCTTTGTGTTAAATCTCGTGACTGTCCGAGCTACCGTTTTCGAGAACAGTGAAATATACATACAAATATTGCTCACTTAATAGTATAAGATAAAGTAAGTAGAATATTTTATTGATGAGGATTAAAATTTTTACTAAATTTAAAAAATAAATAAATAAATATATTATTACTACCTTTTTGTGTATAACAATAATTTTATGACTTTCTATAGTATTCATATTTACTTTATACATCCTTTTTCTAAATACTATATTTTTTTCATTTATATGGAAATTATTTTATAAATTAATACATAATAATTGATGATTAATTTTTAAAAGTTGTGTTTTTTTTCCCCCATTGGATAGGTTTCTTGATTTTTCAATCAAAATGAAAAAAAAAAAAAAATTGATTATTAATTACAGATTGAATGCTTTATGTATATATTTTTATCACAAAATGTTTATTGCTCTGATTATTGTTGTCAGTAATTGAATTTATGTAAGTTTTTTTTTTAGTTTAAGATTTAAACTTAGAATATATTCCTATACTCATGTGGGCATTTTTCCCAAGTTGGATAAAAAAAAAAATAATAATAATAATAATCTAGTGTGTTACTCACACGACTTTCTCTTATCCTGAAATTTAATACTATAAATACAGGTTGGAGATTAAGAGGTAAGATAACGATGTTATGTAAACCTATGTTAAACAATTCAAATTAGGCTTCGGGAGAGATTTATATGATAATTAGTTATTTCACTCATAACTAATTATCATATAAATCGTTGATCAATGTTGATCAAATCAATTGATCAAATCAATTATTTGATCATTATAGTGAAATCATTTGATCATTAAAGTGATCAAATCAATTATTCAATCAATTGATCAAATCAATTATTCAATCAATTGATCAAATCAATTATTTGCGCATTGAGGGGGGCTATCGCCCCCCGTTTCATTAATGCACCTACATTTATATAGAATTTAATTCGGTTATTAAAAAATAATTCTGTTTTTAAAAAATAATTTTTTTAAATTATTATTTAAAAAAAATATCTTTTATGATAATGCTGACGATTTCCATATTAGAGAAGTAGTATAACACCAAATATCCCAAAAAAAAGTTCATTTTATTTGAATATTGAAAAAAAAAAAAAATTCTAAGGTTTTTTTCGTTAAAAGTAAAAAAAAAAAAAAAATCGATAACTTTGTTTTAAATTATCGCAGATCGATGGTTCAACCATTCGTTTTAAAGGTATTGACGAGCTCTTTTGAAAGATACCTATCATGAAAATTTAGTCCCCTCGAGGGGGACTTCCCCCCCCCCCAGGGGGGAAGCGTGGTGAGGGGGGAAGTAGCCCCCTCACACAGAATTAATAACATATAAAACTCTCCCGAAGCCTAATTTGAATTGTTTAACATAGGTTTACAGAACATCGTTATCTTACCTCTTAATCTCCAACCTGTATTTTTTTAGTATTAAATTTCAGGGTAAGAGAAAGTCGTGTGAGTAACACACCAGATTATTTTATTATTATTATTGTTTAAATTTTTCATTTCTTCCAAAGTTTACGTTTAAGAAAAATGGAAATAATGTCAATTTAAAAATTATTGCTTATGTTATAAAATTCAATTATTAGCTTGTTAACGAACATGCATGCCCCCCCCCCCCCCAAATTAAGATTCATATGTTTATTTAATTAAAAAATATGCGCAAAAGAATGAAAAGACAAAACTAGGTTGTAACTTCAATTTTGTAGACTAGTATACACCCCGCGACAAAAAGATAGGAACAAAGGTTTTTTCTTTGATTTTTCATAAAATAACTTTATTTAAATTGTGCTTATCATTTATTATTATTATAAAATAACACTATTCCTGGACTAATTTTTGTTTTAAGACTAATTTAGAAAAGTTTTAAGACTAAAATGCTTCTAATTTAAGACTACAATCCGCGACAAAAAGATAGAAACAAAGGGTTTTTTTTAAAAATTTTCATAAAATAACATTATCTAAATTGTGCTGATCATTTATTATCATAACAAAATATTATCATATCAAAAACATATTAAATATTTGAATCATATTCAAAATATTCATATTAAAAAAAAAAAAAAAAAAAAAAAAAAAAAACATTGTTCCTATGTTTTTGTCGCGCTGTGTCGTCTTAAATTAGAAAAATTTTAGTCTTAAAATTTTTCTAAATTAGTCTTAAAACAAAAATTAGTCCAGGAATAGTGTTATTTTATAATAATAATAAATGATAAGCACAATTTAGATAACGTTATTTTATGAAAAATAAAAGAAAAAAACCTTTGTTCCTATCTTTTTGTCGCGGGGTGTATGCATGTCAAGTTTAGTTCAATAAAAAATCCTAGTTTTGTATAAGAAATATATATTCACCCACACAGACAATCTTTTATATAGAGATAGTTTAATCAGTGATTGACATTTAAAAAAAAAAAAAAAAAAAAAAAAAAAAAAAAAAAAATCGTTCAATCGCACTTTATATCGGATAGCGTAAACGCAATAAAGCAAACTGATTAAAGAGATACTGGCTATCGCAAGAACTTTAACCTGCTTTATCGAGAAAGGGCAAAAAAGTTTGCCCAAGTTCGCATTTTTTTCTGGACAAACACTTATATTCTAGTTACACTTGCCCATTCAGCACATGTTACAAAACTAAATTCATCTTCATTTCCCCGCAGATGAATGAATACAACTAAGTTCTCTTATTCTGAGTTCTCTTTCTCTTTTTTTCTGATTCTACATGCAGAATCGGTCACTTTTTCACACTATTCCAAATACTTTAATTTCTGGCTTTATTGTCATAATATAATCTAGTGGGGCATCTAGACTACTTTCTCTTTCCCTGAATTACAAAAGTATAATGGATTCTCAAAATATATTTAACTTTTTAAAATAGCTATGAATTTCTTTGAAATTTTCAAAAATAATTCATAGTATAACTAGATAATTGTGTACCAATTTTAAATAATATACTTTTAATAGTTTTATAGATACACAAAATTTTAATTTAAAAAATAGCAAGTAATAATCATATTCATAGACACTGGCATAATAAATCAAGGGAGGTACAAATCATTTTTTATATTACAATCTCGCTATAGGCGGACGTGAAGAAAGTGTAATGTATACTTTCATAAAGCATATACCTCTCATAATATTTAATTATTTAAAATACCTTTTTTTTTTTCTCTCTTTTCTTTTCTCTTTTTTTTTTTTTTTTTCAAATTATGGAAGATAAAGACTATTTAAAACGACATTAAAAATTTAGGGGAGGGTATTAACATATATAAGGTGATTTAAAATACCCTCGAGATTTCAGAAGGCAACAATACAAACACTAATAAGAATACAGCTCAAACGAACCTTGCACTAGATACAGAAACATTTTGAATTTTATTTACAGACCTTACACTTGTTCTATGTGTGAACCTTTGCTCGGAAATCTTTGCTTGGCAGAGACCAGGTAGGTCACTAATAAGAATACAGCTCAAATGAACCTTGCACTAGATACAGAAACATTTTGAATTTTATTTACAGACCTTACACTTGTTCTATGTGTGAACCTTTGCTCGGAAACCTTTGCTTGGCAGAGACCAGGTAGGTCACTAATAAGAATATAGCTCAAATAAACCTTGCACTAGATACAGAAACATTTTGAATTTTATTTACAGACCTTACACTTGTTCTATATGTGAACCTTTGCTCGGAAACCTTTGCTTGGCAGAAACCAGGTAGGTCACTAATACGAATACAGCTCAAATGAGCCTTGCACTAGATACAGAAACATTTTGAATTCTATTTACAGACCTTACATTTGTGGGAACCCTTGCTCATATATGGCACACATGAGTGCATAATCTCGTTCTTGCCATATTCTGCTCAACATGGCACTATCAACTGTTTCTCTGAACATATTAAACACAAGAACTGTCTTATCAGCAGATTTTCAAAATTACAAAAACTAAATTTTTGTACAGTCCCAGTCCCCTATAGTGATATTTAGAAAAATTGACACTCATCCTAACAAGAAGTTTCATTTATATTCTCCCAAAATGGAACAAGATATTTAAAGTTTAGATTTTCTAACATATTTCGGCCTTCAATAAGGGATCGGTTTAAAAATCCTAATTGGACTTTGTTTGCATTTTTCCTGGGCTTATTAAAGAATTTTTCATTGACTTTTTAATAAAGCCCGAGAAAATGCGAAATAATCCTAAATTTTGAAACTAACTATCTCAGACAATTTTGGGTGCACAAAAGTGAAACTTTTTGTGTTATATAGGTTTTTTAGGTTGGAACTCAACTTTCACTATTAGTGTCATGAAAATTGTATAAAAATTATCAGTTTTTGTGATTTTTAATAAATAAATTTTTTTAATTTAAACATGTCATATAATGAATTCTTACATTTTTTTAAAATACATTTTCTTATTGGAGGACGTCTGAGACCAATTGTTGCGCAAATAAAGGCCTGCTCTCAACTTTGCACCCTGTATATTCTAAACATTTCTGGGTACTACTTTGTAAGTCCATGGATAGTTTATAAATATATATTTGAATGCTGAAGTTCATATTCCAACATAAAAAATAATTTCAAAAATGAATGTACCAATACACCGCTAAAATAATATATAATTGAGTTTAGAATATATTGTTAATTTATAATAATAAGAAATTGAAACAAAAAATTAAAAATTAGTTAGAAGGAGGAAATTTTAAAAATTTCCAAATACTTAAATACATATATATATTTTTAATCAAAATATTTTTCTAAAATATTTAACATACTTCATATTTTTAAATTTCAGTGCATGTGTGTATAAATATTTTCAGTTTACAGCAGCAGTTTACAAAAAAGATGTTTGCAGGTATTTAAATTTATTCCACATGGCAATGTAATTGGTATTCTTTAAATGTTTAAATTTCTTTAAATTGAGTCAACGCAATTTTTACCTCATTTGATGTAATTATGCTATCATATGGCATATTAAATAATTGATAAATGTAAATATTATTAGTATTAATAAATAATATAGTAAATCGTCCTTTTTTTTAAGCAGAATATCTTTTTTTTATAAAGATGTGGAATAAAATTGAATTGAATCTTTGTTTTATTATGCAGTTAAACAATTTCATATATTTTATTTAATAAATAACAGTAAAGAGATATTTAAAATTGTAAGTCGGTGAAACTTAGGATATTATTTTAAAAATGTGCAATTTGCATAACCTAGATTGTATATATATTATCATATAAACATTAAATAAATACTTCAGAATTTAAAAAGAAAAGAAAAAAAGAATTACGAACCTTCTGAATTTTCATAAGAATTTTCTTCAAGAAAACATCCTTCCAACTAGCATTTTAAAATACACAATGACCAGTCGGAAGGGCATTCACTTAAAATTAGCTTTTATCTTGTAAAGTCTTTGTGACTTCTTCATACTTCATTCAGAATTATAATAACCAAAAATAGTTATTTTAACAAATTCCATCTCAGAAGACTAAATTAATATAATGAATCAATAATTTCTAAGCGGTTGTCTGTAACAGGAGCAGTTTTTTCTGCGATTCAACTTTCAAGTATCAAAAGTTAGGCTTAAGAACATACGCAGATATGAAAATGATTGTTTAATTGATATTAAAATAAGACTTTAATAAATAGAACATAGAGAATATTACAGGTTAAAAATATTACATTTTTACCTTTTCTAAAGCTTATCCTAGTCTTTATAACGCTGAAACTGAACAAATCAGATTACATGTTTTAAAATTACCGCCTCACATAACGACACGACTTTCCCAAGACCTGGCGCCTCGCCTGGCGTTTGACTTTGCAGTTGCACGGTCAGCGAAAATTAAATAAATGCAATCCACAGATGTCGATGTTATCATCTGCTCTCCCTTCCTTCTTGCATCCGCAATAATCATGTTTCAAAGTTCAACATTTGAAACAGAAATTTATTAAGCATTTATAGCTGTAGTCAATATTTTAAGGAAAAATTTAGTGGAGTTAAACAATTATTTAAATTTTTATAAAGTATTTTAAAAATTTATGCGATCACTTTATTTTTCCATTTTAAAATCTCGAATTAAACGGAAAAGCATATCTTGTTTTAGTGTATATTTCAGTATTGAACAAAATATTCAGTGAAAATAAATAAAATAAAATAAGACCAATCAAACAGAGTAATGGTTTAACAACATGATCAATATTGATAATTTATCAGTAACATTTAAACTTAAATAGAACCATAACTTAAAGAAAAGAAGAAAAAAACTCATTTCTGTAACTTCCCGATGAGTATTAGAGACCGCGAGGTTCTACTCTCGAACCTTACAGACGGGAAGTGTTGGTTTCGATTCCTGGTCACGCTCGTCGACTTAGGTTTTCGGAGTTTTCCCGTGATTTTCTTTGAAACTCGCGTAAAGCACTATATTACTTATTCAATAACATCCGTGATTAGCTTTTTGTATCTAAACTCTGGGTCTGGGGAATGCATAGATTTTCATGACAGAATACAATCATTTTTATGCTGTATAGAAGATCTTAGAAAATGTATTTTTCTAAGGGTTTATTATTATTATTATTACAAATGAAAAAAAAAAAAAACGGTAAATTTGTTTTAAATCATCAGAAAACGATGTTTCAATTATTCGTTTTAAGGGTGATATCGAATTCTTTTGAAAGATAATCATAGTGAAAATTTTTATCCACCCCTCCCCCATCCCCCAGGGATGATGTATACTTATTCCTAGGGGAAAAAACAATGTCCTACGAATAATAATAATAAAAAAAAACTGTTTGACTATTACTCGTTATACATCCAAATTGAATCAATAATATATATCAAATGTATGTCACGCAGAAGGTTTGGTGAGTATATATATTACAGAAGCTGATAGATAGCCTTTCTGTGAATGGAAAATTTTGGAACGTGGCAGTGCCACCTGTCGTCCAATATGCACCCAAAGGCAAGTTTTACGTAATATTAATTTCACTTACCAAATTTACAATATTTATAAATCACAGAAGTTGAGATTTTCCGTTTCCGTTATGAGATTAAATTGCAACATAGCCACGCCACCTGTTGGCCGATGTGCATCCAAAATGGACCAGTAAAGCTTTACATAAAATCGATTTCACTTATAACTTCAGTGTATCACAAAATTTATTGTTAAATCACAAGAGTTAAAATATTGCCTTTCCGTTAAAATGATTAAATTGCAGATTAGCAACGCCACCTGTTGGACAATGTATACATCCAAATTGTATTAGCAGAGGTTATGATGATACATGCCAATATATCAAGTTTAATGCATTTGTACACTATAGAAGCTGAGATATAGCCGTCCCATAAATGGAGGGTTTCATTGCATAGCACCGCAATCTATAGGACGATATATCCCAAATGAAATTCAAATAAACTCCAATTTAGGGCAAGATCTAATATTGTAACAAGTTTGGTTGAATTCCATACATTGATTCCTGAAATACAAAATCGACAAAATTTTTCCATGAGTTTAAAATTTTGTAATTTTTTTTCACCTCACCGCTACTGATTATTGAGAAGCATTCTTTACTGACGTGCTAACAAAACGTTAAACTGAAAATGTAAAAAATGCTCTATTCTCTATCTTGCTAAAAATTATAAATTTCGAATAACTTACGAAGTTTTTAAATTAGAATGTTGCAAATCTCTCAATAAGATTCTTATCAATATCATAAGTGATATTTTAAAACTGGTCCGATCTCTCTGCAATCATTTGTTCTTGAGATATCGTGTACATGAACTAACGGGCTATCACACTAATAGGTGCCGAAGCCGATACACATTAACAGATACCATACCAAACTTTTGACTTCCGGATTCCTCACGCCACAAAACGTGTAAAAAAATCAAAAACTGAAGTCAAAAATTTTCATGATTAACCTATTTTCCCAACCAATAGTACTAAAAAGTCATTTTGTCATATTCGTTATAATTACACTGTTACAGAACGTGTTATGACGGTGTCACACTTGAACGTTCTATATAGAACTAGAATTGTACGTTTTATAGATGGTACAAATCAAACATTTTCAGAACGGTCTAAATAATACTATTTCTGAACGTGTTTTAGAACGTTCTTTTGACACGAAACACGGTGTTTGAACTATTGAAACCGTTATTAGACGATCACAGAACGTTCCTGTGCTACTTGGGCTCCTTTACATGAAGAAATATTGTATTTAATTTATACTGTTATTCTGAATAGTACAATACAGTTTAATTTCTTTCTAAAATGCTATGCAGTTTATGTGTTTGTACTTATAGTGGTTGAATTCTACCCTCTTTATCCTGTTTCAAATGAATGAAAAAATTTAAGTTCACAGTCATTTTATATATCTTTATATTAAAAAAAAATTCTATTAAAATTTTAAAATATGTTTTTGTTGGGTATCATGCTTTTTTTTTTTTTTTTCTTTTCATTTTAACTTGTTAATTGGTTTGGTTTATTGGTAACATATACATCAGATTT
Source organism: Salticus scenicus (assembly GCA_963930645.1). Taxonomy (NCBI): domain Eukaryota; kingdom Metazoa; phylum Arthropoda; class Arachnida; order Araneae; family Salticidae; genus Salticus; species Salticus scenicus. The sequence goes on from OZ005660.1 coordinate 25,698,803, forward strand.
GTATGCTTGACTTATAGTCTGCTTGTAAATCTTCGTCAGATAACGACAGATAGCACATGACAGAATTACAATACGAAGAATTGGAGAAAACACCCAGGGCCAGCGCGGGAATCGAACCCGCTCTCCTACGCTCGAAGGCGATTAGCAGTGTGGTGACATAACCACTCGGCCACGGAGGGCCCACTTGTTAATATTATTAACAGAGGACGAGTTACTTACTTTCTGTGTTGCCAGTAGACTTTTATCTAAAGGATGGATGGATGGATGGTTGGGTTTAACGTCGCACTAGTGCTGCACAGATAAGCAATTGGCGACGGTCTGGGACACACCCCTAGAGGTGGTTTGGAGACATGTCATCACAATTTGGATACTCCACGGAAGGGATGGCTCTCCCGCTTCGGTGACCCTCAGATGTATAATTTTTGATGGGAACATGGAGGACATTGTGGCCACGACAGATTTTACTTGCACCAGCCACCATTAGTGTACACGATGGTCTTTAACCGGCTCGAGTACCGAACTCGCAATCTTCCAATTACGAGGCCGGCGCTCTCCCGACTGGGCTACCGCGGCCCCTTTTATCTAAAGGTGGCTTATACCAAAAGTACAAAAGTGGCGACCACTTTTTATGACTCTGGTAGCCAATGGCTACCATTTGTAATTGCTAGTCTTAATAATAAATAAACTTTTATACCACTGTCATGACAGTGGTATAAAAGTCATTGTCTCTGAATATTCTAATTGAAAAATTTCATAAGATATTAAAATTTTAGATTTTTTTAACATAGGAAAATAAGTCAAAATTTTGCATAATAGTGCAGTATTATGAGAATTAATGCAAATAGTATATATATATTGAGTTGTGTCAAAACTGAAACATGAAACTGAATCTAATAAAATTGAATAAGAAAAACTAGGATTAGGTAAATATATCAAAATGGAAAGAGAAAGGGTAGCCTAGTGAGTGAGACATTTCATTCTGAGATCGTGCCAGGTTAACAATACATTTCATTTCTTTTAACATTACTGCAATATACTGTATACTAGAAATTTAAGAAAACAATTAGTACTATACTTTTTAGGTACAGTCGATAACAAAAGTGTCCGAACACTAGCAAAAATTCCTATGTAAAAAAAGTACCCTTCATACGGTTTTGCTAAATAAATCCTTGTTGAATCCTGTTCTTAGTCAGTGTAAGAACATGATTCAATAAGGATTTATTTAACAAAACCGTATGAAGTGTACGTTTTTTACATAGGAATTTTTGCTTGTGTTCGAACACTTTTGTTACCGACTGTAGATTCCTCATAGGAGATCTACCTATTGCAATGGTTCTCATGACACGACTTCTGGAAAATTTCTTCATATCTTCGCCGATCATGACCCCTAGAATCCAAAACCACCCTCCGTTCAAAAGTTTATATATATATATATATATATATATATAACGCTTTTTCCAATGTTAAATTGTGAACATGATAACTGGAAGGATTTTTATTTAATTTAACCAGCTGGGGATATGTTATCAGGACAGTAAAAATCTCGGTCGAGTTCGTAGATGGGGTGTCCAGCTCAAAGGGGGTGGAAACAGTGGGGGTGGTGGAAATTTTATTTGCCCTTAATTTCTTTAATATTGAAAATAGGAAAATACTTCAAATCAGGCGAATTACCGCCTTACTCTAAAAAACAATTTTTGTATTTAAACGTTTTCGATAACTTCAATTGCTTAAAAGTTACAAGATAAAAATGGATTTTTCGTCAATTGTAATGAAGCCGACTTTTTTTTTAGCTTTAATTGCTTAAATTTATAATCTAATACTTACGCCACGTGCAAAAAATAATAATAAAGATAGCTGAAAATATAAAAACCATTGTAACAGCTTTAATTAATCATTTAAAAATATAAAAATAAAATAATACGTTAATCTTGGTAAAAATATCGTTTTTGGTGAATAGGTTTAGAACACCGGTCTACGCAAGAATTTAAATTTAAGATTGAAATTGAGAGTAATACGTTACAGCTTCCTTTGACTTTTTATTTTATGGAAACAAGATATTGGTCTGTGAAGAGAAACGAGGTTTTTGCGTGGGAAGAAAATATGACGCCAAAGCTGCCATTTTTCATCGCCAAGCTCGCCAAGTTTTGTCATCAAATAACTAATTTCGTCGCCATGTCAAAAATTTCGTCGTCAACTATGAAATTTTGCCGCCAAATCACAAATTTCATTTTTAAATCGCAAGTTTTTTCACCAAATTGTACATTTTTATGGCTTCTATTTGTTGAATGATTATAGGCTTAGATTTTAAAAAATTGAAACATTTACTGACCATTAAATCTAGCGTAAAATTTTAAGTAAAATAAAATGAATAGGAGTAGTTGACAATTAAATTTCTTAAAAATGGAATAACGACGTAAATAATGCAATGTGTGGGAACAAAGCCATTGGCTAAGTATGTGTTAATGCATTTGCATATGTAATATTTCTTTACTTTTGTAACATTAACGTAAAGGAATCTACGTTTGCCCTTAAGCTTGCCGAAAAAGGTTTTTTTTTTTTTTTTTTTTTTTTTTCCATTAAATTCTAATAATTATGTTTAGTGCACACTAAAAACTTCATTCCAATTAAATTCAGTAAAATTTTATGAAGTCACTCATGATATAAAATAAAGTAATGCATAAAAAATTTTCAGACATATGGAAGGAGGGGGAACTGCATAGTTGTAGTGAGAAGAAAAAGTTTAAATATTAGAATACAAGAATCGTTTAATCACGTAATTTGATATATAAGTTATAAAGTACTAAAATAGCATAAAAATCATTTATAATTAGCTGGTCAATGTCCTCTCGCAATGTTAGTTTTTAAATTCTACTTTTATGTAATACTTAACACATATCTGAGTATTTATAGGTATCATATAATCATTTTTAGTTCCCCATCATACTATAGGTATGGGGAACTTAGGTAATCTTGAAAATTTTCGACCTCGGTTTTTTGACTTTTTTATACGTTTTCAGGTGTGAGGAATCCGAAAATGACAAAATTTGTATGGTGTCTGTCAGTGTGTCAGTCCGTTAGTGTGTTAGTCCGTCAGTTTGTCAGTCTGTTTACACGATATCTCACGAACAAATGATCGCAGAGAGTTCAGATCAGTTTTAAAATACAGTTCCCGCCGCTTATTAAAATCACATTCGTTCTGAACCAAAGTGATTTTATTAACCGGCTGATTTTTATATCCGTCGAACGTTCCTGCGTTTAAGGAAAAGTTATTACTTCCCTAAATTTGGAAAGAAACTTCAAATGGTAACGAATAATGAAATTAGTAAACAATATTAATTAATTGATAGATAATTAATTGATTGTTCCTTCAATATAAGTAAATTAAACGCATTCCAAGTTCCCATGCGCTCTTTTTTAGAGAAAAATCATCATTACTTTACCAAAGTTCACGCTGTTCTTATAAATTTAAAATCATTCCGTTTAAACCTCATGAATTATAGTGATTTCAAAATAAGAACTAGAAATTGTCTTTTATCAATTAGAAAAAAAAAAATCATTTCAAACCAAATTTATAATTTATTACTGCGCTTTGAAGAATAGCTTCTTGAAATTATTACAGAGATAAGTTATGGGGCGTGTTAAATTTGTAACTGTGCTGCAAGTGTAAAATCTTCGGCAAACAGAAAATAATAATCACAAAGAAAATAAATTTTTTTTAAGTGTGCATAAATGATGTTTTTGGCTGCTGAGGAGATATTTTTGAATTTATTAACCGGCGATGTTGATTTTATAAAGCAGAGTCTTTAAAATTAGTTTGTATTGATTTGATTCCGGTCCTGGCAATTTGATCAGATTAAGCGGCTGATTATACTAACTAGTGATTTTATTAAGCGGCGGTTACTGTATTACTTTCGATACTGGCAAGAACCCTATTCATTTGGAACATTCGAATTAAAAAACTTCGTAAGTTATTAGAAATTTACGATTTTCTTAACATGGGAGAATAGGAAAAAAATTCACTTAAACGTACATTAAATGGAAACTTTTTACTGTAAAAATATCAGACCAGTTTTAAAATATCAGTTTTGATGCCGGAATGAACATCAGTAACTATAAATATGCTACTTTAAAAATTTCGCAAGTTATTGGAAATTTACGAATTTCTTAACATGGCAGTATAAGAAGGCAGTGAAGAAATATTGTATTTAATTTATACTGTTATTCTGAATAGTACAATACAGTTTAATTTCTTTGTAAAATGTTATGCAGTTTATGTGTTTGTACTTATAGTGGTTGAATTCTACCCTCTTTATCCTGTTTCAAATGAATGAAAAAATTTAAGTTCACAGTCATTTTATGTATCTTTATATTAAAAAAAAATTCTATTAAAATTTTAAAATATGTTTTTGTTGGGTATCATGCTTTTTTTTTTTTTTTTTCTTTTCATTTTAACTTGTTAATTGGTTTGGTTTATTGGTAACATATACATCAGATTTGTATGCTTGACTTATAGTCTGCTTGTAAATCTTCGTCAGATAACGACAGATAGCACATGACAGAATTACAATACGAAGAATTGGAGAAAACACCCAGGGCCAGCGCGGGAATCGAACCCGCTCTCCTACGCTCGAAGGCGATTAGCAGTGTGTTGACATAACCACTCGGCCACGGAGGGCCCACTTGTTAATATTATTAACAGAGGACGAGTTACTTACTTTCTGTGTTGCCAGTAGACTTTTATCTAAAGGATGGATGGATGGATGGTTGGGTTTAACGTCGCACTAGTGCTGCACAGATGAGCAATTGGCGACGGTCTGGGACACACCCCTAGAGGTGGTTTGGAGACATGTCATCACAATTTGGATACTCCACGGAAGGGATGGCTCTCCCGCTTCGGTGACCCTCAGATGTATAATTTTTGATGGGAACATGGAGGACATTGCGGCCACGACAGATTTTACTTGCACCAGCCACCATTAGTGTACACGACGGTCTTTAACCGGCTCGAGTACCGAACTCGCAATCTTCCAATTACGAGGCCGGCGCTCTCCCGACTGGGCTACCGCGGCCCCTTTTATCTAAAGGTGGCTTATACCAAAAGTACAAAAGCGGCGACCACTTTTTATGACTCTGGTAGCCAATGGCTACCATTTGTAATTGCTAGTCTTAATAATAAATAAACTTTTATACCACTGTCATGACAGTGGTATAAAAGTCATTGTCTCTGAATATTCTAATTGAAAAATTTCATAAGATATTAAAATTTTAGATTTTTTTAACATAGGAAAATAAGTCAAAATTTTGCATAATAGTGCAGTATTATGAGAATTAATGCAAATAGTATATATATATTGAGTTGTGTCAAAACTGAAACATGAAACTGAATCTAATAAAATTGAATAAGAAAAACTAGGATTAGGTAAATATATCAAAATGGAAAGAGAAAGGGTAGCCTAGTGAGTGAGACATTTCATTCTGAGATCGTGCCAGGTTAACAATACATTTCATTTCTTTTAACATTACTGCAATATACTGTATACTAGAAATTTAAGAAAACAATTAGTACTATACTTTTTAGGTACAGTCGATAACAAAAGTGTCCGAACACTAGCAAAAATTCCTATGTAAAAAAAGTACCCTTCATACGGTTTTGCTAAATAAATCCTTGTCGAATCCTGTTCTTAGTCAGTGTAAGAACATGATTCAATAAGGATTTATTTAACAAAACCGTATGAAGTGTACGTTTTTTACATAGGAATTTTTGCTTGTGTTCGAACACTTTTGTTACCGACTGTAGATTCCTCATAGGAGATCTACCTATTGCAATGGTTCTCATGACACGACTTCTGGAAAATTTCTTCATATCTTCGCCGATCATGACCCCTAGAATCCAAAACCACCCTCCGTTCAAAAGTTTATATATATATATATATATATATAACGCTTTTTCCAATGTTAAATTGTGAACATGATAACTGGAAGGATTTTTATTTAATTTAACCAGCTGGGGATATGTTATCAGGACAGTAAAAATCTCGGTCGAGTTCGTAGATGGGGTGTCCAGCTCAAAGGGGGTGGTGGAAATTTTATTTGCCCTTAATTTCTTTAATATTGAAAATAGGAAAATACTTCAAATCAGGCGAATTACCGCCTTACTCTAAAAAACAATTTTTGTATTTAAACGTTTTCGATAACTTCAATTGCTTAAAAGTTACAAGATAAAAATGGATTTTTCGTCAATTGTAATGAAGCCGACTTTTTTTTTAGCTTTAATTGCTTAAATTTATAATCTAATACTTACGCCACGTGCAAAAAATAATAATAAAGATAGCTGAAAATATAAAAACCATTGTAACAGCTTTAATTAATCATTTAAAAATATAAAAATAAAATAATACGTTAATCTTGGTAAAAATATCGTTTTTGGTGAATAGTTTAGAACACCGGTCTACGCAAGAATTTAAATTTAAGATTGAAATTGAGAGTAATACGTTACAGCTTCCTTTGACTTTTTATTTTATGGAAACAAGATATTGGTCTGTGAAGAGAAACGAGGTTTTTGCGTGGGAAGAAAATATGACGCCAAAGCTGCCATTTTTCATCGCCAAGCTCGCCAAGTTTTGTCATCAAATAACTAATTTCGTCGCCATGTCAAAAATTTCGTCGTCAACTATGAAATTTTGCCGCCAAATCACAAATTTCATTTTTAAATCGCAAGTTTTTTCACCAAATTGTACATTTTTATGGCTTCTATTTGTTGAATGATTATAGGCTTAGATTTTAAAAAATTGAAACATTTACTGACCATTAAATCTAGCGTAAAATTTTAAGTAAAATAAAATGAATAGGAGTAGTTGACAATTAAATTTCTTAAAAATGGAATAACGACGTAAATAATGCAATGTGTGGGAACAAAGCCATTGGCTAAGTATGTGTTAATGCATTTGCATATGTAATATTTCTTTACTTTTGTAACATTAACGTAAAGGAATCTACGTTTGCCCTTAAGCTTGCCGAAAAAGGTTTTTTTTTTTTTTTTTTTTTTTTTTTTCCATTAAATTCTAATAATTATGTTTAGTGCACACTAAAAACTTCATTCCAATTAAATTCAGTAAAATTTTATGAAGTCACTCATGATATAAAATAAAGTAATGCATAAAAAATTTTCAGACATATGGAAGGAGGGGGAACTGCATAGTTGTAGTGAGAAGAAAAAGTTTAAATATTAGAATACAAGAATCGTTTAATCACGTAATTTGATATATAAGTTATAAAGTACTAAAATAGCATAAAAATCATTTATAATTAGCTGGTCAATGTCCTCTCGCAATGTTAGTTTTTAAATTCTACTTTTATGTAATACTTAACACATATCTGAGTATTTATAGGTATCATATAATCATTTTTAGTTCCCCATCATACTATAGGTATGGGGAACTTAGGTAATCTTGAAAATTTTCGACCTCGGTTTTTTGACTTTTTTATACGTTTTCAGGTGTGAGGAATCCGAAAATGACAAAATTTGTATGGTGTCTGTCAGTGTGTCAGTCCGTTAGTGTGTTAGTCCGTCAGTTTGTCAGTCTGTTTACACGATATCTCACGAACAAATGATCGCAGAGAGTTCAGATCAGTTTTAAAATACAGTTCCCGCCGCTTATTAAAATCACATTCGTTCTGAACCAAAGTGATTTTATTAACCGGCTGATTTTTATATCCGTCGAACGTTCCTGCGTTTAAGGAAAAGTTATTACTTCCCTAAATTTGGAAAGAAACTTCAAATGGTAACGAATAATGAAATTAGTAAACAATATTAATTAATTGATAGATAATTAATTGATTGTTCCTTCAATATAAGTAAATTAAACGCATTCCAAGTTCCCATGCGCTCTTTTTTAGAGAAAAATCATCATTACTTTACCAAAGTTCACGCTGTTCTTATAAATTTAAAATCATTCCGTTTAAACCTCATGAATTATAGTGATTTCAAAATAAGAACTAGAAATTGTCTTTTATCAATTAGAAAAAAAAAAATCATTTCAAACCAAATTTATAATTTATTACTGCGCTTTGAAGAATAGCTTCTTGAAATTATTACAGAGATAAGTTATGGGGCGTGTTAAATTTGTAACTGTGCTGCAAGTGTAAAATCTTCGGCAAACAGAAAATAATAATCACAAAGAAAATAAATTTTTTTTAAGTGTGCATAAATGATGTTTTTGGCTGCTGAGGAGATATTTTTGAATTTATTAACCGGCGATGTTGATTTTATAAAGCAGAGTCTTTAAAATTAGTTTGTATTGATTTGATTCCGGTCCTGGCAATTTGATCAGATTAAGCGGCTGATTATACTAACTAGTGATTTTATTAAGCGGCGGTTACTGTATTACTTTCGATACTGGCAAGAACCCTATTCATTTGGAACATTCGAATTAAAAAACTTCGTAAGTTATTAGAAATTTACGATTTTCTTAACATGGGAGAATAGGAAAAAAATTCACTTAAACGTACATTAAATGGAAACTTTTTACTGTAAAAATATCAGACCAGTTTTAAAATATCAGTTTTGATGCCGGAATGAACATCAGTAACTATAAATATGCTACTTTAAAAATTTCGCAAGTTATTGGAAATTTACGAATTTCTTAACATGGCAGTATAATGCAAAATTTCACATAAACGTCAATTTTGAGGGATATTTTCATCGTAAAGATGTCAAACCACTTTCGAAATATTATTTAGGATACTGGCATGAATATCATAGACTACAATTTTTCCAATTAAAAAAATTCGTAAGTTATTTGGAATTTACGATTTACATAACATGTCAGAATAAGGAAAATTGAGCATAAACTTCCATTTTGAGGATCATAAAGCATTAGACAACTTCAAAATTACATTTATGATATTTGTTTGAACAGGATTGAATACAAATATTCTAATAGGAAAATTTCGTAATTTACGATTTTATCAACATAGCGAAATTGTAAAATTTTCATATAAATATGAATTTTGAGGATTATTGCATTGGAAATAGTAGCATGAAAACTAAGCAACGGAATCGACCCTGATAAAATAAATTAATAGATTAGAATAAGATAAATATATTGAAGTGAACGGTGGATAACCTATTAGGCGGGGATTTCATTCTGTCACTGTATCAAGCGTTTGTCAAATTCATTTCTTTTAACATGATTATAATGTCTCGCACTAAAAATTTATGAGAACCTATATATGATGGGGTACTGAGCAGAGTCCACCTATGCCAACTAGTTTATACTTTAAATGCTGCACTACATTAGATTGCATCTTGTAAATTAATGAAAAATTACCAAAATTTAATTTAACTTTCAATTAACTCTTTACTCCATCACCTGCTCGTGTTTGCAAAGGCAAAGCTTTTACATGTAACTTTTTCTTTGTGCTGATGGCAAGTTCTCATTCCTGTTCAGTTTATTGATGTTGTAGCATTCGTATGGCGTTTGTTAATATCCTATGTAACTACTACAAAATTTGTCGTTTTCTGTAACTACATTAATTAAAACTCAAGATATAATATCTGCAACTTAATTTTGTTAAAGTGTTAACATTAATTAAAGATGTCATCTCGGGCTTTTCTTTTTTTTTCCCTTATCACTATCACAGCTTGTTTTACAACTAGGAACGAAGCAGTTTTAAGCACTTACAAAAAAAAAAAAAAATAAATAAATAAATAAATTGTTTAAAATTTAAAAAGTACGTCAGCAGAATTCAATTGAAAACAACAGTATATCCGCGCTGAGATAGGCAGTAATGACAAGTGGCGCACACGATGTTTTGAAGCTTTCTCCCATTTCACTTTCATCTCCGTGGGCGCAAACCAAGATCTTTTACACGGATTAAAAGAGAAGGATGTATTACTAATGTTACGGAAAGGTAGTAATTTTCATCTTACAGATAGAGGGCGACCAAATCTCGAAAATACACCAATCAGCGCGTTTTTACATTTCTGGCTGTTCGTTCGTTGCCTCGGAGGAAGGAGAAGAATGGAGACGGCGAGAGCCGGTTTTCAATGGAGAAAGAGTGAAGTAACTGTATCAGGTCCCTTTAACTCGTGTCCCTTTAACTGTGCACCCAAAATATTCGCTTAAATTCTATTGCCGTTAGTGTTAAACGTACGAAAAAACGGTATAAATCACGGTTTATCCTTCAAAAATACTGAGAAATATTTTTTGTTTAGTGTATCAATCTTTTTTTTACTTTCTCTTACCCATAAGTATTGTTTTGGGGTCAAAATTTCGAACGCGAGTTTTTGTTACATTTACATGTTCTGAGGTCCCCTGAATACGAAAATCATGTTTTTATCAAATGGTCTGTGTGTATGTCTGTGTGTGTGTGTCTTTGTGTGTGTCTGTGTGTGTGTGTCTGTGTGTGTGTCTGTCTGTTATCAGCATATCTCAAAAACAAATTACGGCAGAAAGTTCAAACTTGGTATTCTAAATTTTTATCATAAAGGATACTACACTAAACTTTTCCTTAAGATCAAGCAAATGGTTCGTGTACAGGGACACTCAAAAGTATTCAAATACATTACGTCTATGGGGGGGGGAATTGCAGATAAGAAGAGTTTAACATCTATAGACAGCACTAAACCAAATGAAACGAATATATATTTTTTGAAATAGAGATAGTCAACAGGGGAAAAAAATATTGTGTATGCAGGAGCCTCGTCTCCCCCTTGGGGAAGTCCCCCCTCGAGGGGAGTAAATTTTCATGATGGGTATCTTTCAAAAGAGCTCACCAGTACCTTTAAAACGAATGGTTGAACCATTGATCTGCGATAATTCAAAACTAAGTTATCGATTTTTTTTTACTTTTAACAAAAAAAACTTTTTTTTTTTTTTTTTTAAATATTGAGAATAAAATGGACTTTTTTTTGGATATTTGGTGTTATACTACTTCTCTAATAAGGAAATCGTCTGCATTATCATAAAAGATAATTTTTTTAAATAATAATTTTAATAAATTATTTTTTAAAAACTGAATTATTTTTTAATAACCAAATTAAATTCTATGTAAATGTAGGTGCACTAATGAAACAGCGGGTTGAGGAGGGCGGTAGCCCCCCTCACACAGAACTAATTATCATATAAATCTCTCCCGAAGCCTAATTTTAATTGTTTAACATAGGTTTACATAACATCGTTATCTTACCTCTTAATCTCTAACCTGTATTCATAGTATTAAATTTCTGGATAAGAGAAAGTCGTGTGAGTGACACACCAGATTATTGTAAATTTTTTTTATAATGAAATAAAAGCAGGAGCATTTCATCGTTAAATATTCTTTTCCTTTTTCATACCGTAAAATTACACAACACAGCGGCCTGAAAAAATTTCTTATTTAAAGTTTTAAATATCACATTGAAAAAGCTAAAAACTGATAAGAAATATAGTTTTTAAGATTATGTTAAATTGGCGAGAGCATAGGTTGCTTTCTATTTGAAACTGTGATAATGATAAAAAATAATCATTTTTATTATTTTCTTCTATTCAGAAGAAGAAAGTATTGAATTCGTGAAAATTTTTTATGCATTTACACGTTTTGTAAAGCCTTGAAAATGATTTGACCATTTTTAAAAATGCAAGTCTGACTGTGCATCGTGTATGTGTTATCAAAATTTGTGGGTGCTGTATCTCATTAAGTAATGGGCAAAATTCCACAAAACTTTATATTTAGTTAAATCTTCATATGAATTGGTACTGATTATATTTCGGAGTAAATCGCCCATCAGGTGGCGCTACTATGCATATTACTCCCATTTAAGATAAAGCTACATTTCATCTTCTGTTGTGTATAATTTAGTAAAATTTTATATTTAATTGGATCTTAATGGGATTTTATCCTGATAACACTTTGTAGTAAATTTCCCAACAGGTGGTGCTGCTATGCTGTGAGGCTTATTAAATGTAAGTGTAAAATTTGCAATATTGATTTTAATTATCTCAAAATAATTTTAAATGTTTGGGTTTGTTAAATAATGCTTTTGTAATTAAATATATTTACATAGTCATTATGAGTGTATTTTCAGCAAGATAACAAAATTAAAAACTAAATTCTGATCCCCATTATCTTAAATTTAATGAAAATTTAATTTAAAAATTGTTATGAACAATTTAATTGTTCTTTCCTTAATAAAGCAAAATCTGCTACAAATGTAAGGCGATATTTTCTTTGTCCTATTTTTGGGATTTTAAATTAATTCCTTAATATACATAATCTCAATATTTTATTTGAAAGATGGGCTGTTTATTTAAAGAATATTACTATTTTTAGAAAATCTTATGTAAATATTCATATATTTTCCTTTTTATCAATTATATATTTATATAAATTCAGTCTATATTGTTTAAAATGTCAATTTTTATACTTTTTTTAATTAAAAGGTTGGCAAGTATGTAGAAGTTGATAAAACCCTTCTAAAATAGTTTTCTTGATCCCTGTTAGTTATAATGATATGAAAAAATTGTTTTATTCCATATCAATTGTTTTAAACCCTTGCATTTGAATGAGTTACTTGTGACAATTTGTTTTCTTATGCAATAAAAACAAACAATTTTGTTTGAATAATAATAATAATAATAAAAAGAATTTACATTGCAAATTTTTGTAAAAAAATTAGAAATGAAACTAGGCGCTTTAATATTCAATGCAAAAAATAACAACCCTCCCCTCCCTCCCATATGTAGATAATTGGGTCAATAATTTACCCAAGCACCAACACCATTTTTTAAATTAGTTTCTATCTATCTATCTATCTACACATATATATATAAATTAAATCAATTTAGATCAATAAATCAATCAAGATAACTAGTTACTTAGTTTGGCCTGTGTATGTTTCTGTGGTGATTTAATTGACTAACTATTCTTCGTTCTCATTCTTTTCTATTATTATCAAACGCATTATATAATATATATATATATATATATTTACTGAAAATTAACTAATTTCAAAAATGGTATTGGTGCTTGTGTTAAGTCCAATTATCTACGAAAGTTATCCCCGGAATTTTCTTTGATAGTCTATTAGTACAGCCAAATGCCGAACAAATCGGCATTATTAATTATACATATAATTATAAATACGCTAAAATTTTAAAATGGAACTTTGATTCGTAAGAAAAACACTAATAAAATAGATCATAATTTGCACTACCCAACACGTTTTTCGTATATGTTTTGAGTGCATCAATATGGCTGAACCGGTTACAGTTGGAGCTTCACTTAAACGAGCTCTCGCCCTCTCCATATCTATCCTTCCTCCGAGTTCGTTGCATGACTGAAGCCGAAGGGGCGGGCTTTCCCTTTCTTCCGATGAGTTTCAAAGATACTACACCAGGCGGCGATCGGATCGCTTACTCTGTACGGCTGAATTAATGCGGATAATAAAGCTCCGTTCCACACGCTGACCGCCCTATCTAGCTTATCATCTTGTATCCTAATCCGTGATCTTTTAATACGTTATTATAGAAGTTCTTTGCGCAAACCACTCAACCACCACACCAAATCTAACAACCTCAAACCTCAAACAAACACAAACCAAAACTTTTTGCATGACACGTAATTTGACAGCACCACAGCACGTTTGGCAGAAATTAATCAACTTAAGTAAGCGTATTTTAACATTTTTTTAGCATAAAAAATAGTTCGAATGTAATTTGAAAACATTGTTTGGGCGTATAAAGTTTCACTGTTACGCATAAAGTAATTGTGAATGAGCGTGTATTGGATATTTTGAAAAATGTGGTGATTGAATATTTGAAGAAATCGTTCTTCATAAAGATAAAGATCAATCATCAATCATATCATATTCCAAATTACCTTAACCTCGCTGGTTTTTGTTCCCCTTTATTGTACATTAATGCTATTTTTAAAAATATATAAATAACGTGACTTTCTAACAAAACCACAAAATAAATAATAGCGAATATTTTTACGCCTTTGTTTTGCATAGGAAATTAAAAACGGCGTATTCAATGGCCCTCTTCACTTACCGTCGCCGGAAGCCCGAGCCAATGTTATTCTGTGGGGAAATTTTCTTTACAAATAGCTTATTAACTAATACATATTTTTAAATTCTGTTTTCACATTCAGAAAATTCCCAACTGTTAAATTGACGGACCTTTTTTAAAAATGTATTTTTTTTATATTTTATTTTTAAATTGCAAAATGAAAAAAAAATCACATATTGAAAATTCGTATTTTGCAGCTTCAAAATAAAATATAAAAAAATAATTTTTAAAAAAAGGTCCGTCAACTTAACAGCTGGGAATTTTCTGAATGTGAAAACAGAATTTAAAAATATGTATTAGTTAAAAAGTTATTTGTAAAGAAAAATTTCCCATAGAATAACATTAGCTTCGGCTTCCGGCGGCGGTGAGTGAAGAGGGCTCTTAAAATGGATCCTTCATAAAAAAATTATCGATTTTAGATTGTTATTTATTTAATAAATATTCGGCTGCTTAAAAGAAAACAAAAAGTTCCATCAGCAAAAAAGAAAATTTCAGAAATTCTTTAATAGCTAGTAACCAAATTTAGATTTCTATTTTCTTGTAATATGCATTTGAAAGATAATAGTGTTTCTTCTCCAGAGTTCCTATAAGTTTGAAAAAAGGCAGGTTGCTAGATAAAACGGGGCAAGGTTTCACTAAAAAAGGAGGGCATAATTTTGGTTGTGTATAAGGGCAACTGTTACAAAGACAAACAGATTTCACTATGGGAAAATAGGTATCCAATGATCATAATATTAAAATAGACATCCATTTTAATAATTTTATTATGTTTATAAGGAATTCTTAAACAATTATTGTTGTCACTGTAGTTGGCTCCTTTGTTTATACATTTACGAATAATTTTTGGTTCCTTTATTACTATTGGAAGTTGTAGAAATCTGTCGAGTGTTTTAAAGTAAAAGAATTAGATTAGAGCACTATTTTTAGTCAAATAGAAGCAAGACAACATGTTTTGGAGGGCAAAGAGAGCACTTTTTTTTTTTTTTTTTTTTAGGAACGTCTAGATCAGGGCTCGAAATTAGCAGTCGTTAGTTGTTTTTTGCAACTAAATATTTCGTTTTGGTGACTAGAATTTTATACCTAGTTGTCACTTTGATGCCTAGCATTCTTTTTCCCCTTCAATGTGCGATGAAAATAAAGGCACTAGCAACAAAGTAGTAGAAGTAAATTCCTAGCCTATAAAAATATTAGCACTAGTAAATTTTTAAAATGGAAAAAACTAACTAGATAAAGTATCAGTATTTTAAGTAATTATAGTTTATATACAATGTTTACACATATGTTTCTATGTATAAATAACAGTTTAAAGTAGCACCTAAGTACAACATAATGACAACTAAGAAAACAGTGTTAGTTGCCATTTGGCACCCAACTTGCTGATTCTAATTTCGAACCCTGATCTAGATGCACATTAAATTCCAAAAGGCTGGCAGTGTGCTGCACTCCTATGAAAACTTTTATGAATTTGAATTTTGTGAAGGGTCCCTTTTTACTATGTGGAATTTTGTGAAGGGGCCGCAAAAAGGACCCAAATTTTGCCTGGATCGACCCCTGAATACATTGTGCACTTTTTTTTCCATTTAATGTAAATATATATATATGTGTGTGTGTATAATATATGATACACACCTGCCCCTGAAACAGTATATGCCTACCCATGAAACAGTATATCAGGGGCAGGCTTACAACTGTCAAAGCCAGGGACGAAATTCTCACTGGTGGCTCCGTTTTCCCTGCCTTATTTAGGATTTGCAGAAATATAAAAGCGTTTTCTTTTGGTTTTGCAGTTGTTGCTCTATGGTCACATTTTGTACTTTAAAGCTCCTTAGATAAGAACATATGACTTAAAATGGAATTGCAGGGAGAAAATAATGGCACGACAACTTCACCATACTTAAAGATTAAGTTTCTTCAGAGTCATGATCAGAGGCCCAGGGTGACCACTCCCTTCACCCTCCCCTTGATATGCCACTGCAGTATATACAGTAATTTTACATCTTTGCTCTTAATATTCATTTATAAGGAAAATAAATTCTCTTTTCAGTCTCTTTTTAAGTATTTTAGTCTCTTTTTTAAATATTTTAGTCTCTTTTCTCTCTTTTTCAAGAGTGTTTTACCACTCCTAGGCCTGCATTAAACCAGGAGTGGGCTATGCAGCCAAAATATTATGAACTCATAATAAACAAACAAAACAAATACTTGAAAGTCAGAACCAGAAACTAATAAAGAAAGAACAACACTTACCTTCCGTTTAACAAATAAAGGAGAGAATTTAACCTGGGAGCAGGCGCGCTGGGTCTTACAGGTCCGTTCATTCCAAAAACCCCTCGTAGAAACACCCCCTTTTTTCGGAAATGGTCCAGATCCTCACTAGCTGTATTCATGGTCATCCACTTTCTGAGGGTTGGAATTTCCACATTCCTGAATTTCTGTTTAGTAGATATATTGGATTTTCGGGTCTTTCAGGCCTGACGCGCATGTTCGTTTTTTCCGATCTCAGTCCAATTGTTTTAGTGAGGTGGCGATATTTTTATAGTAAAATGAAGCGATGTAGGACATACAAGGAAGGAATGTGGCCAGAGGAAAAGATGTCATATTTTTACGAGTAAAAAAGACAGAAAATCTGCAATTTGTTGTGCTAAGCTAAGTATGATAAAAATATCTGTAGTGAACACACTACTTACATATGTAAAGAATGTGATTAAATTGTAAGTATATTTTTAATTATTCATTTTTTCTGTATGTTTTAGGTCTGTTCTTTCTTAGAAAATGCATTTAATGAGATAAAAGCCATTCTCAGTAGTATTATTTAACGGAAAAAGCTAGTCGGGTCTGAGAGACCCACCGAGCGTCCCCCGCGTAAGAAAATATGCACTCATTCCCCTGGGTTAAACAAAACAAACCACGTTAAGATAGAAGGAAACCCGCAAGAGACAAAATAAGCCACACAGCAGCCACGAGGCCTAACCCTCCAAAAAAAACTTGTGGATGGTAAAAACACTCAGCTAAAACATAAACAAATAAAATGTTGTTGCCACATTTGTAGAACAATTTAAAATAAATAATTTATAGTGGAAAAAATATTTTTCACTTTCATACAAACAAAAATTAAAAAAAAAAAAATCAAACATTAATTTTAGTTACAGAAATAGCTCATTTTTTACATTATGTTCATTTTACCTCCAGCTGTTCACTTTACCCCCACCTACCCTACAATGTTGTATTGCAAATAAAATTATTTATAAACCATGAATTTTTAGAAGCCTAAAGTTTTGTTTTATATTAATCAAAATGTTATAATAATGTTTCCCTAAAATCATTAATATGTTTACCTTTTAATACATACTTATAAATAATATCTTATTAAAAACAACTATATTTTTAAAGTATCACATAACCCCCGTGGCAGAAACACGGCGACACGGCGACAATGTCGCAGAAACAGAAATGCTCTTGCAGAAAGATTTTACTTAAGTCAAATAAATTTTGACATAGTGTTAAAAAAAAAAAAAAAAAAGAGAGAGAGAGAGAGAGAGAGAAAGGAACTCAAAGAATTGTTTATAAACTGTTCTGCAGAACAAATTTTTGTTTCTGCAGATACGATCGCCTCAATCCTAAATAAGGAGAGGAGATAAAGCGGATGTAACTCACTTGGGCTAGCTTTGATACGGCATGCATTAGCGATTCGTGATGCGGTGATATGATTCGGTGTATCGACACTTTTCACTGGTAACCTCTTCAATTTCATTTTCATGTCAAACTTTGTTTGAACCGCGCCTGTCGCTCGTGTCGTGTGTATTTATTGTATTGTAAAAAGATATTTTTTCGAAAGAATGTGGCTTTGCGACCATTTTCCGAGTTTCACATTTCATGCATTTTCAGATTAATGCATAACAAAATCCAGTGATTTTTTTTTTTTTTTTTTTTTTTTTTTTAATAAGTGCATGATTGCTGCTGTACCGATTTTCATACATTTTCTGATTTAGGTACGACAAATTAGTTTTATCTAGCGATTTTTTTTTTTTTTTTCTTTAATGTATGCGAAGCTTGCATACGTGCATAGTAGTAAATACACGTAAATTTTTAAAAGCTGCATTAATTTTAATGTTTGGTTCAAACTATGCAATACATTTCACAAATATATACAGAAATAAGACTATGGGGAAATTTGTAACGTCTGTAGTTATACGCAAAATAAAAAATGAAGCTGAATGCTTACCTTGCTTCAAAAAATAGAAAATTAAGAAATTAATCATAAAAATACTTTGATTTTTAGCATTTCATATGTAGTAAAAGACCTTAGCAATAAATATTAATGGGTATCTTAAGTTATAAAACTGGTAACTTTTCTAATTTTTTTCTTTACTAACCATTAATTATTTTAATTGTGATTAAAATTCTTAGCTTTAAATTTTGTTGTTTAAGCATATAAAGTTGTTAAAAAAAATTATTAATTTATTTTAGAAAAATACTCTTATCATTAACTTCTACAACTTGTTCATTTCATTTTTTAAACATTTGAATTTTTAAAAAATGTTTATTTTTTTAATTGAAATATTGCAAATTAAATAGTTATTTTGAATAAAAATCAAACCAAAGGTTTTGTTGAATATCTTCTTTCTCTTTCTTTCTTTCTTTTCTTTTCTTTTTTTTTTTTCTTGTAAGCAAAAGGAATTTTATCTAATAGTAGTTGTTTTGAATAAATACTAATTAAACAGCAAATGGTTTTATTTATTTATTTTTATTTACTTATTCGTATAGATATCAATATCAAATATTATTTTTAATTGATTTCTATTTATTTCATTCGTGTGTAATCATTATTTTCTATTATAGATTCTATCCATGAAATTTGTTACATTTCCCATTTCAACATTTCATTAAAAACTAAATATTTCACTTGCCTCAATCTTTATGAAAATATTTTGACTATGCTTTGTCTATAATTGTGTTACTTAGATCTTGTATTCTGTTTTACTTTATGTATTTAAATGATGGTATAATTATACATTCTGAATTCTTTAATATAAGATCATATTTTTTAGATTTCAAATACATATCTTTATGCTTTTTGTATGGGATAATATAAAAAAAATGAATCTTGTGTATTAGAATGTTATCTTGCATCTTTCTAATAATCTCAAAAAATATAAATTTTGTAAACTATTTATATTTCATTATGATTTTCAGTGTTCTATATTAATTTTTACTTTTAATTTTGAGTTCTGTATTAGATTTTATGTTGTTTGGTTTACACCTTATGAAATAAGTACATTTGTGTATTTAAATATATATATTAAATATAAAAAAAAGTAATGAAATTTTAAAAGTATTTGTAACATTTGTTTAATTTAGACATTTCCTGATTTAAATGCCTTATTTTTTATGTGTTACTGCATTTTATAGTTTGAATTCATTGAATATTTTATAAACAATATTGTATATTAATGTGAACAAAAAATCTGATGCAATTAAGATCAATAGATTTATTTTCACCTTTCTTAAAAAAAAAAAAAAAAAAAAGTATTTTCTTGCAATAGTGCAGATATATGCATTTGTGCCTAGTTAAAATATAAATACATTGGTTATACTGAATATTATTTACTATTTAAAAATAATGTATTTTGAATTCGTAAATGTTAACTTCACAAACTATTCTTGCAGAAAAATTTTGGTGTTGATGAAGCTTGTCGCAGAAAGCATAATAAATTTCTGCCACTGGGCACATAACTAAGTTTAACATATACAGTAGAGTGCAGTTTAACATATACAGTAAAGCGCCGGTTATCCGAACACGTCAGGACAGACCCTAGTTCGGATAACTGTACAGGCAATTTAAGGGATATTGTGACAATAGAAAAACCTACACACTTTATCCAGGCTTATGACTGACACCACCAATTTGTGCTGGTGTGTGTTTAAAAGTTTTTTTTTTTTTTTAACTCTAGATTTTATAATTTAATTATAGTTTAAGCAAAAAAGCTTTTGATTGTTGCTTGCTTCAAAGAAGACATTCTTTTCAATGCTGCCACATCTCAAATTCTTTTTAGAGAGGTTAACTGAATAGGATCTGCATCGCTCTGCTGTTCGAATAATTTCATAGCTGTTTCCAAACATTCAAAGGCTTCGTCATTTGATAGACCTGGGTCATTTTCAAAGCATTCATTTTCTTCATCTTCTTTTTCACCTTGAATCCCATCCACAATCTCATCATCATTTAAAATCGGTTATCCAGGGTTATTTAACTGTTTGTTAATTTCATTTTCTTCATAACTTAGGATTCTTCCCATCTCCTTTATTGTTTTACATTCCTCATTTTCTTCACTAGATTATTCTAATCCACTATCATTTTTTTTTTTCTTTATTTAAAATTGTATTCCAATTTTTTTTAATGTTGAGGATTTTTCTAGATTCCAAGAATCAGCAGCCATAATGCAACAATCTTTCAAATCAGCTTTCGTATGTTGGGAATCAGGAGTTTGGATAATTGGAAGTTTTTTTTAGGGGGAGAAATAGGCTGTTCGAATAAAGAAAAATAAATAGAGAAATAAGCTTGGAAGTTTGGTTAATTGGAGTTCGGATAATCGGCGCTCTACTGTACTATATTAAGCATAGTTATAAATAAATTTCGGAGTAATATATAAAAGCATCCCGGTATATTTTGAATGAACATCGAAATAATTCATAATAAAATTGTAAAAGCTTAAAGCTTTGTTTTATATTAATAAAAATGTTGTAACAACGTGTATTTCAAAGAACATCAATCTATTTACTTTTCAAAAAATCTTTATAAACTATATTTTTTTAAACAAAGTTTTTTATATGACAATTAAATTATAAATATAGGTTTTTGACATTTTTCACAAGGAGGTTTTTGATATTATGGTTTTAACCATCAAAAACTGTCACATGTCAAAAACCTGCCAACCCTGTATTTCCATTTTCCAAACGGAAGAATCGCCTGCCAGAATGTCTGGCACTGTAGAATGATAAGTGAAGTAATGAAGCGTTGCAATTGAAATTTCATACTTTAGTTAATTAAAAAACAAAAAATCTAATTGCCTCATTGATTAGGGGGTTGTTCCCCTAGATTTAGAAAAACCGCCCCTTTCATTCGGTACTGAATTTGAAAAAAATGGAGCAATACCAATGTTTCTAATTTATTTGGCCATTTAACGCTCCTTAAATGTTTCTTAAACTCAGAACTGACTTGTTAAATTCTGTTTCCACTATCCCTTCGGGAAGGCTCCTGAGCATTTGTATTTCAATTTTTGTACTTCTACATTCAATTGGGGCCGAACGTATGGAAGAACAGACAGACCTTTTCTTTTATTATTATAAATAGACTACTAAAGATTTTGAAGGTTGTTTATTCTTTTGTTTTTTGCAGGATGGCTAAATGTAAATTTTTTCATTAAATTATCTTTTTTTTTTTTTTCATTATTTTATGCATTTGAAATGCACGCATGGAAACCGTAGATAAAATTTTACTTTCTTTATTCCAATGCATTGTTTTGTTTTTTAATCTTATAATTATTATAGATAGACTACTAAGGATTTTGAAGGTTGTTTATTCTTTTGTTTTTTGCAGGATGGCTAATTGGGTGAACACACCAAACATTCTTTGGAAGATTGAAAATTTCCAATCAGTTATAAAGAAGTGGAGTCCTAAGATAAAATTTATGGGTTTGAAATTTCATATGAATTTTACTCAATACATAGAGGCTAGCGTAGCAAAAGTTCAGCTGAACTTCGGATGTCAAAATCCTTCTCAAGCAATTTCACCTTGGCAGTTCAAGATAGAAGTTTGCCTTTCACACAATGGTGGTCGTTATTTGCTTAAAAGTGGAACATACATTTTGACGCAAAATGAGTGGTGCATTTGGACAGACAGTGTACAAAACATTCTTAAAAGTAATGGCCAAAGTACAGCTGTCATATTTTTAATAATGATTACACCAATGGGAAATTCAGAAACAATGTTTAGAACTAAAGAATCTGGCAAGTTTATTTATTTTATTTTATTTATTTATTTATTTATTATTAGCAATTTTATTTTTATTTATTTGGAGAGAACATTACTATTTACTGAGGATAGCAGAACACGAGGGGATTGTAGCATATTCAACATTCAGAAATCTTTAACGTGGTAAATAGTATCTTAATTTTAAATTAAAAATGAATAAATAACATAAAAAATAAGTCTTGTTCAGTAATATAGAAAATCTTTATAATGCAATTCTCTATATAACACACAACTTCTCAGACATAAACAATGAACTTCACAATTAAGAAACATTTTGTAAAAACTGTTACTCTGTAGAGAACAGAAAGTGTGATACATTTGTTTTTCTTTATCTTCTTAATTTGGAGCTTTTTAATGAAAAGAATTGCTATCATTACACTTTTTTTTTTTTTTTTTTTAATGAGAAATATAATGAATGATTTTATACAGGCTATAAGTTTTTATATTAAATAGGCTATGTTTATAAGTTACATTTAACAATGAAAGGTATCATCTACATATACCCAAATTCTGTTCCAAGGAATGTAACTTAAAAAATAATTGGCATAGGTAGACTCTGCTCAGTTCCCCATCATATGTATGTTCTCATAAATTTCTTGTACAAGACATATTATATTCATGTTACGAGAAATTAATTTGACCAAACACTTGACATAGTGACAGAACGAAATCCTCGCTTAATAGGCTACCTACCATTCAGTTCGATATATTTATCTTATTCTAATCTATTAATTTATTTTATTGGGATCAATTTCGTAGTTTATTTTCATGCTACTATTTCCAATACAACTTTCCCAAAAATGTATATTTATATGAAATATCGCCTCATTTTGCTATGTTGATAAAATCTTAAATTTCGAATAACTTACGAAATTTTCCTATTAGAATATTTGTAGTCAATCATGTTCATACAAATATCATAAATGTTATTTTGAAATTGTCTGATATATTTATGATCCTCAAAATGGACGTTTATGCTCGATTTTGCCTTATTCTGCCATTTTAAATAAATCGTAAATTCCAAATAACTTACGAACTTTTTAAATTGGAAAATTCATACTCAATGGTATTCATGTCAGTATCCTAAATAATATTTCAAAAGTGATCTGACATCTTTATGATGAAAATATCCCTCAAGATTGGGGCCGTGCCCTTAGCGACCGTGCCCTTAGCGGAAATCTACAAACCCGTGTCCTTAGCGGAAATGTTATCCCCCCTCGGTGGCGTGCTTTTAGCGTATGTGCCTTTAGCGGAAATGTATAATGAATTGAAAAATAAATTAATAAATAAAAAATGAGCTCTTCAATTTTCCTCCACACTTTATCCATATTTAGCACTGGCTATATTTTGTTTCAGAAGTAACCTGTCGCAAAATTGGGTATGTGTACTGTAGAATATCCGTTATTTGAGGGAACGGTGATCTGTAACCATATAAAGTTTAATGAATCACAGAACTCCATATGAAAACATACATTATTGCTATTTTATGATTTTATTTAAGTTTTTGAAAATATAATTAAGCATTACACCTTTTAAAACTAAAACAGAAATGAAAAATCATGAGGTACACATTTATTATCAGCACTTTCCAACTGTACGTATTCGTTGTATCGTATAACATTCTATGTTCTTTGTCTATATTATCACACAATGGAAAGACAGACATATAGACTAACTGAATTCATAATCACTCTCAAACATTGTTGGAAAGTGTTAAAAATGCTTAACACAAACAGATATGCTGCTCTTAATTTCCTATTTGCACCCCTTAATGTATCGAAACATTTTTGCGTAGCCCTGTAGATCTGGAGGTTAAGCATATTATAGTTTATACAAAACATTTTCTTAGCATATAAACAATAAATGCGAAATTCTTTATGGTTTTTTAATGAAGTTATTTAAATGTGATTTATAACAATGTCTCCCCTAGAGCGCGAGGCATTGGCATTTTTTGGATGTCCCTGTACACAAACCAGTGGCATAGGTTCTATTAGAGCCATTTTAAGTAGGGAATAATCAATAATGAATTTGAATAACACATATCATTAAAAAATAAATAAATAAAAATGTAAATAAATAAATAAAAACTAGTATGTTGTGGCAACCATAAGACTTTCTTCTATATTTTCCTATACAAATTCACTAAGTGCAAATAATCAATTTTTATCTTAGAGAAAACTAGCACTAAATATCCAAAGAAAAACAGATTTATTGTCTATAAATGACATCTTAAAAAATAAAATGCATTTTTATAATAGTTATCTCACATATGAAGTTTCGTACAGTTATATGCCATTGAAGTTGAGATATAACTTTCTCGTTACCGAGGAAATTTGCAGTATAGGAGAGCTACCTATTGGCCGATAAGCATCCAAATTCAATCAGCATAATGTCTCATAATGGCCTTCACATATATCACATTTTGTTTGATTATACGCAATAGAACCTGAGATACAGCCTCCCCTTAAATTGTGGAAATCACTGTATAGCAGCGCCACCTGTTGAGCGGTTGACACTAAAATTTTATAGACACTCATTTAGGTTAGAGTACATCAATATATAAATGTATATGCAATTCTATGCCGTAGTTCCTGTGATGTAGCTTTCCCTTAAATTGCAGAAATATCTGTATAGCAGCGCCACCTGTCAGTCCATGAATCAGCATAATGTCTCACAATGGCCTTCTCTTATATCAAGTTTTGATTGATTATACACAATAGAACCTGAGATGAAGTTTCCCCTTAAATTGTGGAAATCGCTGTATATCAGAGCCACCTGTTGAGTGGTTGGCATCAAAAGTTGACAGGTACTGATATAGCTCAAGGTGCATTTACACGTCATTTTTCATGCAATTATGAGCAGTAGTTCTGGAGATACAGTAGTCACAAAAATTCCCCACACACACACACACACACACAAGTGCTAAGTTATTAAAATTTGGTTTGTAGAAATACCTCTCATAAAATGAATTGCTTTGGAATACTTTCGACTATTCCTGTTCATAAACCTAAAATAATATTTACTCCTTTTTCCATAGAGAACACTCGATAATGAACATATATCAGTTCGAGAATGAGCAGCATACCTTCTTATTTCCGCTAAGGGCATGGCTTCTTCTATTCCTCCTTCTTCCCTTTGACCCCATTCCGCTAAGGGCACGGTCGCTAAAGGCACGACACCTCAAGATGGGGTGACGTTTGTGTAAAATTTTGCCCTATTCTGTTATGATAAGAAATTCATAAAATTCTAATAACTTACGAAATTTTTAAATTGGAAAATTCATAGTCATTAATATTCATGCCAGTATCCTAAATAATATTTCTGAAGTAGTCTGACATCTTTACGATGAAAAAGTCCCTCAAAATTGACGTTTATGTGAAATTTTGCCCTATTCTGCCATGTTAAGAAATTCGTAAATATCCAATAACTTGCGAAATTTTTAAAGTAGCATGTTTATAGTAACTGATGTTCATTAGACCATCAAAACGGATATTTTAAAACAGGTCTGACATTTTTATAGGAAATTTTTTTCATTTAATGCAAGTTTAAGTAAATTTTGCCCTATTCTCCCATGTTAAGAAAATCGTAAATTTAAAAATAACTTACGAAGTTTTTTAATTCTAATGTTGCAAATAAATAGGTTCTTGCCATTGTCGAAAGTAATATTTTAAAACTGGTCTGACCTCTCTGCGATCATTTGTTCGTGAGATATCGTGTAAACAGACTAACAAACTAACAGACTAACACACTAACAGACACCCTACAGACAGACACCATACAAATTTTGTCATTTTCGGATTCCTCACACCTGAAAGCGTGTAAAAAAGTAAAAAAAAAAACGAGGTCGAAAATTTTCACGATTACCTAAGTTCCCCATACCTATAGTATGATGGGATGGGGACTTAATACTGTACTCCTTGGCAAATTTGGCTATGTTTACTCGGTAAATTTAATGATGGGTGAAACGGAAACATTATCTATATGATGTAAAATTTTATATAACGCACATCTTTGTGTTTACATTAAAGATCTTCTACTGTACTTTATTCTAAGTGATCCTGAAAATATAAGCAATTAAATGAATTTATTAAAATATTAATGAATGGATAAAAGCTGAGTTCACAATTCTTTAGTTAAAAAGCTCAAATCAGAAAAATATCTTTAGAAAAATGCTAAAATACTATTAGGTTTAAGAATACCCGTTTGTATACCATTCTAGACAGAGCCGTCCCTAGCGAAAGCGAGGCCCGGTGCGAAAACGTTTGCGAGGCCTTTTCCTCAGAAACTAATTATCCCCCCCCCCCCCCACGTATTTTTCTCACCATTACCATACAATCATTTGATTTCATTCAAAATAACACACACACACACACACACACATATGTATTATATATATATGTGTGTGCATATAAATTGCGTTATGCTTTTTTTTTTTTTTAGTGTACTCTATGTCTTATGTACAACATATAGGAAATATACAGGGCTGCTTAAAAGTAGTCGAATACATTGCTTTCTACTTGATATAATTGATAGTATTGCTCTTTTAATTGTACCTAAAATTATAGAAGGCTTTACTACTTGTGAAAAAGATGTTTGTGCTACTTGTAGAGCTTACATACGTTTTTTTTTTTTTTCCCTTTCTTTCCTTTTGTCTCTCTCTCTCTTTTTTTTTTTTTTTTTTTTTAACTTCAACATAAACCATGAAATGAATATGTAAAAATCGAAAATAAGTTGGTGAAAAAGTATATAAAATTATGCACATTGCATGGATAACGAAAAACTTTCAAACATTATGTTTAAGTAAACATCAATAGCACATATCTATTTTACTCCATTTAAATGGGTACTAAACAATTAAAACAACCCACATGCTCCAATGTTTTTAGCATCTTTTGTTGTAAAAATGTATAAGTGTTACATTTTATTTATTTATTTATTAATTAATTGGCTTATGTTGTTGTGCATTTCCATAAAATATTTGTTTCTGAATACATTAAAAAGAAAAAGATTTTATTTATATATATATATATATATATATATTTTAATAGACAATAATGTATAAGAAACCTTTTAAGTGCCACACGCAATTGTAAATGTTACATATATTTCCATTTCAATAAAGAACATGTTACCACATGCTAAGGTACATTAACCCTGTTGCTGCTAGTTAAGGGCCCTCTTCACTCACTGCCGCCGGGAGCCGAAACTAATGTTATTCTATGGGAAATTTTTCTTTACAAATAACTTATTAACTAATACATATTTTTAAATTCTGTTTTCACATTCTGAAAATTCCCAGCTGTTAAATGGACGGACCTTTTTTAAAAAATAATTTTTTAATTTTTTATATTTTATTTTGAAGCTGGAAAATACGAATTTTTGATATGTGAAATTTTTTCATTTTGCAATTTCAAAATAAAATATTAAAATTTAAAAAAATACATTTTTAAAAAAGGTCCGTCAATTTAACATTTGGGAATTTTCTGAATGTGAAAACAGAATTTAAAAATATGTATTAGTTAATAATAAGTTATTTGTAAAGAAAATTTCCCCATAGAATAACATTGGCTCGGGCTTCCGGCGACGGTAAGTGAAGAGGGCCGTTAAGGAGGCTCTGGTTTAAAACAAATTTATTTAATATTCGAAGAGATATGCACAGTTGTAGTAAATAATTTATTGCTGTGCATGCAAAGACTAAAAAAAAAAAACTTTTGACATAGTTTGATACTCAACTGTATAAAGCACTTTAAACAAAACATCCAGTTGAATATCACAAAAATTCATAGAAATATGACTGATTAAATGAGCTGTTTTTTAGCTGTTTTCTAAAAGAGTCTTCACAATAAGGGGTCATTTACAAATGAAAATTTATATCAGAAAAAAACTGCTACACAATGAAACTTAACACAATATTTAAGATTCATTTTTCTTTTTTTTTTTTTTTTTTTTATTATTATTATTATTAGATATGTACTGCATACCTATAAAGAAAAAAAAAAAAAAAAATTAATTTCTTCAAAAGATATATATATATATTTATTTATATATATATATATATATATATATATATATATATATTTTTTTTTTCTGATACAAATTTTCATTTGTGAATAACCCCTTATTGTAAAGGCCTTTTTAGTAAACAACTTATTTAATTATCGATATTTTTATGAATTTTTGTGATATTCAACTGGATGTTTTTTATAAGGTGCTCTATACAGTTGAGTATCAAACTATGTCAAAGTTTTCTCGCTATAGTCTGTACATGTACAGTAATAAATTATTCACTACAACTCCACATCTCTTTGAATATTAAATATATTTGTTTTAAACTACAGTATAATGATTTCGGCATATGTTTTCCAAAAGTTTTTTGAAATTTGAAGAAAAGCTTTTAAAGTTATAAAATAAAAACTTGCAAAAAGTGTTAGCATTTTTTAATAAAATATTAATAACTCCTTAAATATTCAAGATATCCTCACAAAATTCTACACACATATAAAATATAACATTCATAACCATACCTAAAATTTGCAGATCAATCGAAACTTTTCCATATACAGGGTTATTACAAATACTTTTTATTTTATTGAATTTGTTGTTCATCCCCTAAGGGTCTTTGTGACAAAATCTGGATATTTGACAAAACATAAAAAAGCGAAAGTGTTCTCAATATTTTGTCTAACATCTGTACATCCCCAGAACTAAGTTACCTAGGAGACTAAAAGTATCACATTGGCGATCAGTTATTGCACACCAAGTAAAATTTTTCATATACATTAACCGCCGCTTAATAAAATCACTGGTTAATAAAATCAGCTGCTTAATCTGATCAAATCGCCAGGACCGGAATCAAATCAATACAAACTACTTTTAAAGCCGCCGGTTAATAAACTCAAAAATATCTTCTCAGCAGCCAAAAATATCATTTATGCACACTAAATTTTTTTTATTTTATATTGGGATTTTTTTTTTTTTTTTTTTTTTTTTAATAGAAAAAGAAATTAAACCACAACAAACCCTCCGTTATCGCTCATTGTTCAAGATTTTATACTTGCAGCTTGCAGCACAGTTACAAATTAAACACGCCCCGCAACTTATCTCCGTACCAGTTTCAAGGAACATATTTTTCAAAGCACAGTAATAAATACAAATTTCATTTCAAATGAATTTTTTTTTTTTTTTTTTTCTAATTATTAGAAGGTAATTTCTAATTCTTATTTTGAAATTACTATAATTCATGAGGTTTAAATGAAAAGATTTTAAATTTATAAGAACAGCGTGAACTTTTGGTAAAGTGAAGATGATTTTCCTCTAACAAAACTGCACAGGAACTTACAATGCGTTTAATTTACTTATATCGAAGAAACAATTAGTTAATTATCTGCCAAAAATTAATTAATATTGTTTACTAATTATATTATTCGTTACCTTTTGAAGTTTCTTTCGAAATTCAGGGAAGTAGTACCTTTTCCTTAAGGACAGGAACGTTCGCCGGATATAAAAATCAGCCGCTTAATAAAATCACTTTGGCTCAGAACGAATGTGATTTTAATAAGCGGCGGGAACTGTATTTATATTTTTGATTGAACAATTTATTTGTTTAATGTAAAATAATACATGTAATTGCAAACTAAAACCTTCTTCGCACACCATAAAACTAATGAAAACACTACCAGTTACGAAAGGAGTGGCCTTTCTTCCATATGTACAAACACGTTGGAGGCAAAAGCAAGACGCCATTAGTTTTATGGTGCGTGAAGTTGTTTTTAGTTTGTAGATTAATTGTTCACAATTCATTTTTTAGTATTAATACATGTATGTTCTGCATTATTTATAGAATAATGAAATATTGTCCCTATGCTCTCTATATTTTGCAGTCAATGCTGTCATAGAAATAGTTTGTTCTGGTTCCTAGAAATTTTTCCTGGCTCCTAAGATATTAGAACTTTTATCGATCCCTGTACATTAGTCATATTGTCACATTCAGGGATGAAAGTTCCCCTTTTTTTAAATGAACACAAAATCTCGAATTCACACAGGAATAAATTTCTTATTTGTAAGTACATTTATTTTACACATTATTTGTGTGTACTTACATAAAAAGTGTATTCTTGTGGGAATACAGGATTTTATTTTGACTAAAATAAATCTCGAATAACTCCACTCAGTTTTCCGAACATTAAGTAATTAACAGCTGTAAAAGTAAGAGACGTCATTAAATAAGTAAAGAGAAAATTATAATAGGGTGTTTAAGTATTTTTTTCCAAATAGTATGTCATTTAAATTAACACTATTGCACTTAAAATATTTTGAGCCCATATGTTATAATGAATTTTTTGCTATATCCCTGTAAAAATCTATAAATGCTAGATTCACCAAAATTCATATAGTTTGTGCAATGGTGACCTATATAACATATATATAAATTTAAAGCTTAATCAAATAAGGAATTTAGATGGTACCACATTTTAAATAATTTCAGTCCATAGGTCATAATGATAAGGAATTTTTCATTGTGTCACAAAAAAAAAAAAAAAAAAAAATCTAGAACTTATAAAACAACTACATTTACCAGAATGTATGAAATTTGTGCGACAGTGATCTATAACATATGTATAAATCTTCATCTTAATGGATTAAGGCATTTAGACACTATCACACTTTGAAAAATTTGGGCCCATAGGACATAATGATAAATAATTTTTCTTTGTGTCCCTGAAAAAAACTGTAAGGTGCGAGATTCCCCAAAATCAATAGGGTTCATGCTACATTATCCTATAACATTTAGTACTAACTTTTAGCTCACTCGAACAAAGCGTTTAGATGTTCACTCACTACGTACGTACACACATACATCATTATAAAAATAGCAAAAATAAACTCTGGGGACGTCAGAACGTATAGAAACACAAAAATCTCAAAGTTACATTTTCGTCATGATTACAGTACTTTTCTTACATAGTATGTTCGAAAAGTGAAAAGCAGAACTCTCATCCCTGGTCACATAATAGAAAATGTCTTTTCTTATCTATTCTGGAAATCCTTTACCACATTATAAGTTGCTTTTTTTTTATTTTTACTTTTGAAAATGACATATCGATATTTTCTTTTTTAATCTAGCTGATGATGCCAAAGAAATGACGCTGTGTGCAGTGAGTTTGCGTGATGATATTGGCAATTTATTCAACAATGCTGAACGCAGTGATTTTGTTGTGAAGTGTGGCAACCGAAGTTTTTTTGTTCATAAAGCTATTCTTTCTGCCAGATCTCAATATTTTGCGGGCATGTTTCGAAGTGACATGAAAGAATCCAATGATAAAGAAGGAAAAATTGAAAAGATAGATCCAGATATACTGGAGCTAGTACTTCGCTATTTGTACACAGGAGAATTGCCCCAACTACCAATGGATTCTGCCCAGAAAGTCTATGCAGCTGCTGATAGGCTTATTGTGGAACCTCTTAAAGATAAGTGCCTTGCATTATTTATGGATAGTGTAGTTGCAGAGTCTGAAGAAAATTTTGAAAAAGAAGCAAGTAATGAGGAATCTGTATCCAATGGGCAATCTGAAACTGCTGAAAAAGAGATAAACGTCGATAAGGAGCGTCAGATGTTAAAAGATTTGTTCACGAGCAGAGAATGGAGATTATTTTCTGAAGAGTTTCCCCATAAAGCACATGAAATGTGTAAACCGTACCTCCTTCATGGATTGTAAATTGTGTTTGTAAAACTGTTTATCAAAATATTTTTCAAGTTTATTTACATTTTTTATTGTGCATTTACATCTATATGATATATATATTCTTTTATAGCTAATATTTCACTATTTCTATATATATATATATATATTTTAAATAAATTTTTGTATTTATCTTGTTTTTGTTTATTTGATAATCTAATAACCAGTTTTTTTTTTTTTTTTTTTTTCCCTTACCTGAAAATAGGGAATTTTCAAGAATTGAAAAACTCAACTGCAAAATAAAATATTAAAATTTAAAAAAAATCAGTTTTTGGAAAAAGGGTACTAATTTAACAATTATGAATTTTCTGAATGTGAAAACAGAATTTAAAAATACCAAATAAGTAATGAGTAATTCTATAAACAAATTTACTGCCATAGATTTACATGGGATTTGATGATCAGAAATGGGAAAATCATGAGGGAAGGATCAGTCTTAAAAGCAACCAATACCTAATCTCACTGACATCCAAAGCCCATATTATTCTACTGAAAATTTGCTTCTACAATTACTCATTACCTGATGTATTTTTATTTCTATTACCCGACCACCATAGGTAATGGAAGTACAGTCGGTAACAAAAGTGTCCGAACACTAGCAAAAATTCCTATGTAAAACAAATACTCTTCATACGGATGGATGGATGGTTGGGTTTTACGTCGCACTAGTGCTGCGCAGATGGGCAATTGGCGACGGTCTGGGACACACCCCTAGAGGTGGTCCGGAGACATGCCATCACAATTTTTATCCTCCACGGAAGGGATGGCTCTCCCGCTTCGGTGACCCCCAGAGGTATAATTTTTGATGGGAACAACACTTCATAGGGTCAATCCATTAGAAATCACCCAGGCCATGTTGCTCAACATTTTTTATTTTTCTTATTTTTTTACCAGTTTTTCCCCGTTATTAGGTGAGTTCAAAACTGTAGAAAAAAAAAAAATTTAGACTCATACTTTTTTTTTCGACGACCATTTTGAATTTGCATCGTAACTGTTTTTAGGACAAAAACAAGGTTTGCATAAAAGTATCTAACTCTGTTAATTTTATAGATATAAAGACAAAATAAAAACCAAAATTATCAGAATGACTCCCTAGATGTTTTGTACATGCATAATATTTCCTACGTCGTGAGGAAAGTGAAGAAAAAAATTCACAACTATTGATGGAAAATTGACTTAAAACGGTAATTTTAGTGCTGGAAAACTACTTAAAAAATGAAAGACTCATCAATATTTTTTTTTTCCTGTGTAGATTTGTTACAGGACTAGTTACTGTAGAAGTTTCCAGCTTGGGAGTTTTATCCTTTTTTTTTTTTTATATAATTTTTCAAAAATGCTCAAAATTGCATTTTGGCAATATTTAAAGTTGAATATCTCAAAAGGGATTGAGTGAAAAATTATGAAATTAATACAGATAACATCTCTTTATGACATAAACATATGATAAAAATTTGGTGACTGAGACTCAACTGGTTCCAGAGTTATAGTACATCAAAATTGGCCAAAAATTGCATTTTACGCACACAGAATTTGACGAAAATTAATGTTAAAAATCAGCATTGTAACTCAAAATACAATTTTTTTTTCCAAAGTGTTGATGTACATTTTATCAGTTAGCATAATAATTTTATAATTTCTTCAAAGTATTGAAGAGTGTTGAAATTTCGTTGCATAGTTTTTTTTTATAGTATGTTATGTGTTCTGCCCAAAACCATTGTTAGTTCGGCAGGGTTAATTTTCCTCACAACCTTGTTTACTGGAACCCACACCATGTCATTTTTAGATATAAGGACTTAACTGTTGACCATGTGGTACAAAAAATTTATATAAAACTGCTCTGTGGTATGTATAATAAAATCCCTGATGATACATTGATTTGTTAAGGTGAAAAAGCTTTGGATGATTTTAATCTTTTTAATAAATTTATTATAGACGTGTTTTTTTTAAAGTGTTTTTAATCGTATTATCAAAATGACACGTGTTTACAACTTAATTCTGTTTGAGATTATTTAGATGGCAAAAGACTTTTTTTCCATTTTTCTCTTAATTCTGATTGCACATGTATTTTATAAAATGGAGTAAAAAATGTTTTAGCTTAATGTTTTACTCATATTTTTGCTAAAAAAATTCTTTAACAATTTTTTGATAGTAAATAAAACAGAATTCTGTTTCAAAATGCAAATATAAAATAAAAAAGAACTTTAAACCCTGCTCTGGCAAAATCTAATAAGATGCCAATTCTATGTTTGTTGTAGAAAATATTTCAGACATTGAAATTCTTTTAAATCTTACATCCTTATTTGATTTGATTCGATTCACCCTCAATTTTTGTTTCCAAATATCATGACTAAATTTACCTTATTTGTTTAACACGATGAGCACCATGTCAGCCATTCTAGATATTTTGTCATATATCTCTAAAAGTACTGAAGGAATCATCTTGAAACTTTAGGAGTGTGCAGAGAACATGTTATACTTCAACCATTTTAGTGAAAGTTTTACCCTGAAAGTAAAAGCAGTACCAATATAAAATTAACACGTTGAGTGACGTCAACCATCGGTGACTGACAGTGTCAAATATGATATAAAGCCGCGTCAACCATCAATGGTTGAAAGAGTAAAATAGGATATAAAACTAAAAATATTACATATTTTAAGTAATTATTTAAAATTTGCTTAATTTTCATTTATTACAGGAGGAATCACTATGGAATTTTAATGGATTTTAAGAATTCCTGTGGTGCTCAACGTGTTAAGCAAATTTAAACGTCTGCTTTCATGTTTGTTTTTTTTTTTCTTTTGCTGACATTTATTTACAATTTTAAAAAATTGAATTTTTGTTCTCATAGCTTTGTGCGATTTATAATGAGTTAAAAGTAGGAGGGGGGGGGTCACAGCCGATTGACTAGGCTTGGATGGAATATCCTCAATAGAGTGTCTTTCTAAGGGATCCTAGCCTATATTTATGCGAGTTTCAGAGAAAACTATGGGAAAACTCCAATCAGATAGGCTAAGAAACATAACCTAGAACCAAATATTTCACTTCACTTCTTTCAGCTTTGAGAACTGAGCTTCTCAGCCCCTGGTAGAGCTAAAATTTTAAAGCAAAAATACATGATATACATTTGAAAGTAATAGTTTCATCTCTTTTATAGTTTATATATATATATTTTAAAGTTACAATAGAATTTAAATTTTTTTTCTTATTGAAAAAGCACTGTACTCTTCAACTTCATTTCTTGCGACCATGGAAGCCTGCGCAAGTGCGGATTCAACGAGACCACTAGTAAAATAGGGGAGACAAGCTTTTCGTTGAGAGAAAATAAGTGATAAGGAATACCGAATGACTGGATGCTTACTAAATTCAAACCTGTTGGTAAACTTGGAAACCCTCCACGATTTTCGACTCGTCCTCACTGCTAGGCGTAGGAAACGTGGTTACACTGTAGTTAGCACAGTAGACTCCATTTAGTTGCCTGTCATATATTTGCTCTAATAAATTTCTACTTCAGTGCATACTATATTCATACTCAGAAAAATAAATTCAGCTGATCACTTGGCATGATCGCAGATTGAAATACCCATTCCATTAGGCCACCGTCCCTCTGCTTCAGTCATTTACAATAACCTAATTTGTTGATTACTTTTATTATGGTCAGTTTTGCATCTCCATGCAATTTCGAATGCAATAATCCACATAAAGTTCATGTAAAATATTGCCCTATTTTGCCATGCTATAAGATCTTTAATTTCGAATAACTTAAAGCTTTTAAAGTAGAATGGTGATAAAAAATTTTATAGCAGTATCATAAATGATATTTTAAAACTGGTTCAACTTATTCAAGATGAAAATAATCTTAATTCACATTTATGAAAAATTTTGCCCTATTCTCCCATGTTAAGAAAATTGTAAATTTTGAATAAGTTACAAAGTTTTCAAAATGCACTGTTCATAGTCAATGATGCTTCATGCCACTATCATAAATTATAAAACTCATCTGACATTGTTACAATGAAAATAAACACCATAATACATGTTTATGCAAAATTTTGCCCTATTCTCCTATGTTAAGAAAATATTAAATTTTGAACAACTTAAATACAAAGTTTTCAAACCAGAATGCTGAAAAGCAAACTGGTGTGACTTCTTTATGATTATTTGTTCAGGAGATAATGAAAACATGGACTAACAAAGTAAGAAACTGATGGGTAATACATTTATTGAAATTTTTCAAATACAGTGAATTCTTGTTAAGACGGCCCCGTTTAAGATGGATTTCTCGTTATTACGTACAAAAACAGAATCTCCGGCTGAGGCCTATATGAATTGCATGTAATAAACATTGCTTTATACATACAATTCATTCATTAAGATGGACATTTTTTTCCCTCAAAGCCCAAAATCTTTTCAAATTTCATAAGTAGATGCTAACGGTTTTGTAAGTTTTGCCGACCATGTCGGAATTGTTGCGAAATTGACTGACCAGGAACTAATTGATGAAGTAATGGAAAATCCAGGAACGTTAAGCGATAGTGAAAATGAGGAGGAAATCTCTCCACCAAATGTACTATAGAAGTCCGTCATATGCTGGTGGCAATTAAGACATTTTATTAATCGACTGAAAATGTTCCAGATGATACTTTTGAACAATTGGCTAAAATTGAAAATAACATTGAAAGAAGATCGTTTACCCTAAAAAACAAACCAAGATAACTTCTTTTTATACGACAGACTAATTATTATGTACTATCACCCTTTTTTCTTTATATACTACATCAAGTTGTACTGTATTCTACTACACTAAGCGACAAAAAAAGAAAAAGCTACACTTTGATATTTTCCTTTTCACCTTCTACAACTGCAAATTTTCGAACAGATTTTATTATGTTGTCCTCCATATACACTTTAGCATTGCGTCCAGTGTTAAAAACAAAATACAATTGTCAAGAAAATTGTAATCTTAGAAATTGTTTCAAAAATGGTAAGAATAAGGCAGTTAACAATGCCACAAAAAATATTAATTTTTGAATGAAATCAAAAAATATTTTAATATGTGGGATGACAAAATAATTAAATGTTAACGAAATAGTGGTAAAATGGTTTTTAGCAAGATATAAAATTTTTTGGCCGTTTAAACTGGAATTGGCTTTAGGCAGCCATGTTGCTCATCCAAGTGAGATGACCGTAAGTTAAAAAGCCATTGCTTATAAAATCGGTTTGTATTACATTTAGAACATAAAAGAGATTCAGAAAAAGTGATTAACAGCATAATTTCTTTAACTACAGTGCAGCAACTGTTAAACAAAGCAGGTTTAAATGACAGATAATTTGAAAAAATTCCATTCTTAGTGAAGAGAATTAGAAAAGCAAAACCTCAGATGGCTAAAAAAATTAAAAAGTGATTAGTTAATTATTGGGCTGAACTGGTTCTCTCTGATGAGTCAAATTTAACTTACTTTGAGCTAAAGAAAACAAGCAGATCTGACAATGAAAATATGATAGATTTAATGAAAATCGCACTTTTAAAACAGTGACACATTCTCCATACATTATGGTACAGAGGTGCATAACTTTTGAAACAGTCGGGCAAATTTTTATGATCAAGGGATCAATTAACTCTAAATAAAACACAATCTTTATAAAAGTGGTGCCTGACCGACTATTTTG
Source organism: Salticus scenicus (assembly GCA_963930645.1). Taxonomy (NCBI): domain Eukaryota; kingdom Metazoa; phylum Arthropoda; class Arachnida; order Araneae; family Salticidae; genus Salticus; species Salticus scenicus. The sequence goes on from OZ005660.1 coordinate 25,736,288, forward strand.
GAGGTATCTTTGACATTTCTGCAAACAGCATTTCAAGATGATAATGCACCTTACTATGCGGCATCTGTGGTAAATTAATTCACTTCAAATTGTCAAAATTTCCTATCCATTTCCATGAGAACTTATAATTCTGTAAGTAATCACATCTTTTTTCACTTTAAGTTAAATCCCACAAAAGATATAGTAGAATTTCTTCTTTATCAGACATGGAAATAGTCCTATTCACGATCCGCTCGAAAATGTTTTGTCTATGGGGAGAGGATTCAAAATTTGCAGCATACAACTCTGACAGAACTAGAAAAAATTATTTGTGATATTAGGCACATTGAAATTTCTGAGATTTATATTAAAACATTGTATAATAATACTATGCCATTGTGCATTAAAGCAGTAATTCTATATATAGGTGGAATTAACCAAATACAGAATACATATTTTTAATAAAAAAATTGCTTAGATCTAACAAAAAAATTTTATTTCATATATTAAAATATAACTTATTTCATATAATAAATCATAATAGAATACAAAGTGTATGGTTATTGCATTATTTTTAAAACGAAAGTTTTATGCAGATTCTTATAAAGTACTTCGTAGAGCGTAATAAAGCGAATTATTATATCGAAAATGTACATAGGTATCATTTCATCCCTTTGATATTATGCAAATAACACAGTTTTATTTGTTTTAACCCTTAATTTTAAAGTTATTACAAATAAAAAAGGTATAATTTTTTTTCTGCAGTGCGGCTTTTTTCTTTCTTAGTGTATATGATAAAAGAACTTTTGTAAGCATCGTTTTTCCTGCGTTTATATTTTTAGTGAATAAAAAGGTTTGAGGAAATAAATTTTCATTTGTATTATATTGTGTATGTGTACATAATAGTAATTTTAAAGTTCATATAGAACTTCAGTTTATGAACTCCTGTTATAATGGACTTTCGTTAATGTGGACAAAAACTGCTGGCCCTTGATTGTCTGTTTTAACAAGAGTTCACTGTATCTCAAAAGGAGTATAAACGTGAAATTCAAAGTCAAATTTTTATGAACACCAAAGTGCCCCATACGATGGTGAACAGAAAATTGGAAATATAATTCTTATTTAACAAGAATACTAAAGTTTGAACTTCTCTATCAAATCATTATAATTCATGGAATGGACATTAAATCTTAGAAAAATTACTCCAATTCATTTGTGCTGCTTTTAGTTTAGATTTTAAATGCTTTGGCTATGAGTATGCATACTGTGCATGTGACAATATTTTTTGATGGTTAGAAAAAAAAGTTTGTGTTAAATATTATATAGAATTGTTACATATTTTTTTTAAAAAGTGACCATTAAGTGAGAATAGGCATTTTCACCAAAATAAATGACATTAAGTGACCATTTACTGAAAAAAGTAATTTTTAGTGACCAATAGAAAAAAAAGTGACTTTATGGGAACCATGCATATATGTACCAGGTTGTTCAATACTTTTTGTCATTCAATAAGAAATTATACTGGTAAGTTCATTTCATTGTTTTATTTTTCTAAAAGTGGTACTACTTTTTTATGAACACATGGTAAGTTTTATGTAGATCTGTCAACTCATTCATATATTTGCAGCTGTTCAAAGTTGACATGCTACAGCCCAGGAGCAGAAAGTGCTTAAAACTGCAACGCACGTCACAGAACAATTGAGGCTTTTGCAGAACATTTCATCTATTCCCTAACTGGATGATGTTGATACAGCTAACATTCTAAAATTAATAAAAACCTAGATATGTTCAACTGACCTGTAAATCTGTTAACATACTAGAAAATTGTACATTGAAACAATGACTGTTTCCAGCAGACAAAATTTATAAACATTTTGTAAGTAGTATAACCACATTAATGTGACAATGTTAATGCCAAAAGCCATTGAAAAAATTGCAAATTCTGGGTGTATTCCTCAGTTTTAGATTATAAAAATTTTAAATCATGTTTTATTATAAATGTGTAATAAATATTTTACTAATAAGTATTATTTTTATGCTTATTTTGCATTCTACTGTGCTTTGACAAATTTGGACAAAATACCTGCAGAACATCTGCAAATTTTAATGTCTCGTTGCAGAACATCGGATATAATTCTGCTTCTGGGTGTTACAGTAACTTTGTACAATGGGAAAATTCTGAATATTTTGACGTGTTACAGTAATTTTGTACAATGGAAAATTCTGAATATTGTGCCGTAATAAAATTTTTCTTTTTGGAAGGTGTAGCGCATAATTTCATGAACCCAACGATTGTTAAAAGCATATAAGGACTCTTCACCTTCAATTCAAACAGTAGAAAGATGGGTTGCTGCATTTAAAAGTGGTCATACAAGTCTTATAGGCAATCCACAAGAGGATGTCCAAAAAGTGCATCAACACCAGAAAACATAGCAAAAATACAGGATATGATTACGGAAGATAGTCGATTAACTGAGAGAGATTTAGTAGAAGCCCTAATCATCTCATTAGGCAGTGTAAGAAATATTTTGGCTGAACTTTTGGGTTACAGAAAGATGTATGCAAAGTGGGTGCCATATTCGGTAACAATGGAACAAAAACACTCATATATGACTTTCTTGATAACATTTGGAGTGTTTTAGAAAAAATAAAAAGGATTTTGTAAGTTGTTTTATCACTGTAGATGAGACTTGGGTCTACCACCCTGATCCTGAATCAAAACAAGAGGCTAAAGAGTGGTGTGAATTCAGTACTTCAGCTCCAAAGTGAGTTAGGGTCCAGAAATCGGCCAAGATGTTAGCACGTTTTTTGGGTTGCTAAAGGAATTTTGTTCATAGATTACCTTCAAACTGGTAAAACAATATACACAGATTATTATTGTAACCTTTTGGACCAGCTGGATGTAAAAATTCGTGAGAAAAGACCTAGTTTACAAAAGAAAAAATCCATTTGTCATCTAGATAATGCAACCTCTTGCATAGCTCAAAAAACCATTGCGGAAATCAGTGAAATAAAGTACAAACTGTTGTTACATCCACCCTATTCATCAGACTTGGCTCCCTCTAACTTCTGGGTGTTCTCGCATCCCAAAAAATTCATGCATCAAAAATGATTTTCATTGAATGAAGAGGTGATAGCAGACCTGGAAGTGTATTTCGACAGTCTGCAGAATTCTCACTTCAGGGATGGAATCCATGAATGAGATCATTAGAACAAGTGTATTGAAGTTCAGGAAGATTATATTGAATAATTTTAATAGTATAGATAAAATGCATTTCAAACCGTAAAATTGTATTCTTATCGAACAACCTCTTGGTACAGGGTTCATACTCAAATATGGGGAAAAAATTCCATGAGTTTTCCCAGAGTTCCCAGACAATTTTCAAGAAAATATTATTGACATAAGAAACGCTCCTCTAGACAGGACAAAATACAGCTACTTCCACTGTATGATATATTACTGCCAATCATGATAGAAATCATTATTTACATGCGTATTTTCACAATACTTAATCATTTAAACTTTGATACGAAGTTAAACAACATAACTCGAGATTAAAAAAAAAAAAAAAAAAAAAAAATGTTTTTCCAGGTTTTATAACACCGACTTTTAATGAAAATATTTATTTTCCCTGACTTTTTTTTACAAATTCCAAATTCACTGAGGAGTATGAACCCTGTGGTATATATGTCAATGAACATGTCTTTCAGAAAATTTGATTATTTATTAAGATCAAGGTTCATACAGCATTGAAGAAAAATTACAAGAAGTATCCAAGGAGCCCAAAGAATATTTTGGAATTTAGTGTATTTTTTTCATTCATGATGCATTTTCATGAGAGACATGTTGTAATTTTTAATTCCTCATTTATGTGTGTGTAGTAATTATTGATTTCATGAGTTTAAATATGAAATAGGAAACAAAGTTTTACAGAAAATATTAGAAATAAATCTTAAGAGACTAACTCCATTTTCAATTATCTCACCCAAAATAACAGATCATGGTTGAGGAAAGTAGGTGTGATTATTAAGAGTGAAGCAAACCAATGAATGTGCTGTGCTTCAGCTGAATGACCATATATTCCAAAAGTATTACTGAGCATTTTGCAATTGCAATGCATTGAATTTTTTCCCTCATGGGTGAAAGTAAAAAAATTTCACTGGACTAAAGTATATACAGTAGGTGCCACTTAATGTGATCGTGGATAATGTTATCATTCGTTCAATGTTATCAGAATCACGAAGTCCCGAACGCTTGTATATTAACACATTAAAAAAATCTGTTTTTGTAATCAGCGCCTTCGTTTATTGTTATCACTTTCAAGTACCATTTCCGATTTCTTTTCTTTTTTTCATTCAGTCAACAAAAATTGCAAACTATAAAATCAAAGGGAGAATCCCCAAAAGAATAGAAGGCCTCTCTGAAATTTTTCTCTGCCCATTTGCACTTATAATCCAAGTATTTTATGTATGGAAAGAAAACGCAAGGATTTAACTCTTAAGGACAAAATTGACATTTTGAAACGCTTTGATAATTTACCCAAGATGAGTCGGAGAAAGCTGCTGCTGCACTAAAAATCTCTCAGCCATTACTCTGTAAAATATGGTAAAGAATCACGACGAGATTGACAATAAAGCGAAGATGAACGCAAATTTGAACTGTAAGCGAAGACGTACTGGAAAAGATGGAGAAGTCGAATCTGCTTGGAAACTGAGGTTTGCCAATGTTAGGCAAAATGATGCGTGCATGAACGGTCCTTTAATGCGGCAGAAAGCCTAAGATCTTGCTTCTAAAATGGGCAAAGGAACCGCAACAGACGGTGATTTAACCCTTTGCGGCGCAAGACAATTCGGATCATTTAATTTATACTGCCACCGGAATTCATGAACTAAATTAAACTAAAAGAAATTTTAAATTTTAAAGGTTAAAAAAACTGGCCTTTTCTGATATGTTGTAAACGTAAATTTTTGCTAAAAAATTTTCGGGATGAATTTTTGCAGCTGGATCCTAATTTTTGCATCCTCGCAGCAAGGACAGCGTGCGTTAAGGGGTTAATCGTTGGCGAAAAAGAGAGAATATTGTGTTCAAACGTACCCATGGAGAAGAAAAAGATGCTGATTTTTCAGCTGCAGAGAAATGGATTTCTGAGGTATGACTGGAATGCATGCCAGGCTGTGTCTTGTTCTATCTAAAAATAAACGATGAAAAAGCATCAGATGAAGAGGATGACGATATTGAAAACATTGTTGAGAATCCTCCAACTGCTACTGAAATGAGACAGGCTCTCCATGTCTTGGGACCTCGGAGTGCAACACAGAGACACTTCTGAAGACTTTCACGAACATTACAGGTATGAAAGTTTTATCAGTAATCTGACACAAAAAACAAGGCAGACAACTTTGGAAGACTTTTTTAAATTGACCTATTTTAACGATTAGTTCAATATAGCGTTTAAATGGATCATTGTCTTTTATTTGTAGTTCCAAAAATAAATGTTACGTACGTAGTAAAATTAAAATTTTGTATTCTTGATACTTTTTGTTTATTATTATCAATCGGTTATTGTTATCAAATAGTATCTGTCCCAAAGTGATCACATTAAGCGGCACCTACTGTATATAGTTTTTTGTAATATTGGGTAAAATATAATAAACACATAATGTATGTAGATATTCAAAACATACATTTCTAAAGGTTACATTAATAAGTATAAATATGAAAACTTAGCAAAATTATTTATTAATATAGTTGAATTAACATTAATAGGGGCTGATTCAGAAAAACAATTGGGACCTTTATTTGCCCCGAACAAAGATTAATTCCATAAAATTGGCCTATCTGTATTATAACACATAAAAAAAAAGACTGAAATCAGTCAATAGACTGAAAACTTTCACCCATGCCCACAATTAGTAATAAAACATGTTTAAAGCAGCAAAATTTAAAATGACTTTAATCAGAGTAATTGAACCCATTAACCGCCAAAAATAAAGATTTTTTTCTAAATACAAACAATACTCATTATATTGATCATATATAAGAATAATTTAAAATAAAATTATTAAAATTGGTCTTATCTTACTAAATACAGGGTGTTGTATTTGTACAACTTCAGTGGAATAAGAGTATATAATGAAGACAAATAAATGTTTACAGAAATTTCCTTGCAGGAGTATAAAACAGCAAACACTACAGATGACTTCAAAAGTAATTATTTTATTGTGAAACATTTTTTTTTTTTTTTTTTTTTACAAGTTATGTAAACTTATTCAAATATGATGATGATATTCAAAAGTTTTGGATTGATTAGTACTTCAAGTTTGAAATTTATTTTTAAATATAAAATTATTTTTCAGATCAAATTTTTTTTGTAATAAAATAAACATCTATCTTTTCCTTATTTAAAAACAATACTCAATATAAAATGTTTTTTTTTTTAGTTTAATTTTAAACACAATTATTTCTGGTGTTGCGTGGTAATGGGTTAAGAAGTTTCTGAGGAGTATTGTGTTAATTTAATAAGTTCTAAGTACACCTTAAAGTTTTTTTTAGTACCAAGAACTTTTTAGAGTATAAAGAGTCTGCATGAACCACATAGCTGCCAACCTTTGAGAATCAAAATTAGGGAGATTTTGTATACAACATAGTTTAAGCCATAAATAGAACATTAATAGTACAGTAATTGTTGGAAAGAGAAGGAGCAAATAAAAGGGAAATTTTGCAGTATCTAGAGGCTTTCTTCTTATTGCAAATATGAGAAAATAAATAAAACATACTGAATTAAAAATACTACTAGATTATATTAAATTCTAACCATACTGAAATTATATTTACACATACATAGACTTGGGAAAATTTTTCCTATCTGAAAAATATATTCTTCATTTTCCCCTCAAGTTTACAAATTTAGTATAGATATGATGTATAAATACTTAATTTAATTGAGGAAAAATAAATAGATTCATAAAGTTCAGCAATAAAGCCTAAAAATAATTACATACGTGAGAAATATTGAGTACTTCTATTGTTTTATTGTTTCTAGAATCCAGAGATGGGGGAAAGGGGGAGGAGGATAAAAAAAAAATAATTACAGAGTAAGAAATATTAAACTCATTCAATTCTCAATTCAGGAATTTAATTCATCAACCTGGAAATTAAATTGCCAACGTAAATTATGTGAGAAGTGCAGAGCTGGTTATCAGCCAGGGTAGCTCAGTGGTTAGAGCATCCGCGCGTTAAGCGGAAGTCCCGGGGTTCGATTCCCGATTCTGGTATTTTTCACATAGTTGGTAAAAATCAGCCTTCTACTTCATTCAATTCTACTTCTAGAATCTAATAAAGCAAATTTAAAATAAATATCATCATCTATATTGCAGATGGATTGAGAGATAAAAGACTTCAAAACACTTGATTGCCGATCGCTAGTTAAGAGATAAATAAAGGAGGGGGGGGGGCAAAAAATAATAACATGAGCAAGAAATATTTAATTTTGAAAAAATCGGGAGATATTAATGTTTTTCGGGAAATCGGGAGATTGCCTCAAAATTCGGGAGGCTCCCGAATTTTTCTAGAGAGTTGGCAGCTATGGAACCATGATCGAGATGCAAGATAATTTTCAGCAAAAGAAAAATCTTGTTAAAAAAGAGTGAAGAATTTGTTGAAGTTTTCGATAAATTATATGTATGAGGAGATTGGCTAGGTTTTAAATTACAATGATGTTACGCTATGACAATGCTCGTAAAGGAGGAGAAATGTACATGGATAAAGACAGGGTTTAATCCAGCTTTTTCAAAATGGTACCCCATTTGTGAATTTATAAAATAATTTGTGAAAACATCAAGTAAGTTTGTGAAAATTAATAATGCTTCAGAGCAATTAAACGAAATGTGCGAAGCAGTTTTTGTCATTTTAAAATGTATTTAAAAATAAAATGGAACAGTTGCAAAATAAATGTATAAATATGGGCAAATCAAGTTATTTCCTTTATGTAAGATAAGAAAGTGTTTACTTGGATATTTTCCATTGTTTCTAGTAAATATCCAAATTGAGGGTATTTTTATGTGTTCGATGCAGTGAAGCTTATAAAATTTTTTAGTGTGCAGCTATATTACTGAGAGTTGACTTTGTGAAGGTGCCTCTTTGCTGAAAAATGAATTTGTGAAGGTACCTCCTAGCTAAAAGTTGACTTTGTGAAAGTGCCTCAATGAGGCAGTAAATTTGTTCTGGATTAACCCTTTGTGGCGCAAGACAATTCGGTTCATTTAAATGATACTGCCACCGGAATTCATGAACTAAATTAAACTAAAAGAATTTTTAAATTTTAAGGTTAAAAAATCCGGCCTTTTCTGGTATGTTATAAACGCAAATTTTTGCTAAAAATTTTCCGGGATGAATTTTTGCAGCTGGATCTTAAATTTTGCGTCCTCGCAGAGAGAACAGCACGTGTTAAGTGGTTAAACACTGAAAGAGTGGAAGACAGTCAAGAATCTCCCTTAAAAAATGGGAGAGGTAGCAAATACACTTTCTACCAATGCATTTTTATGCTTTTGATGGACTTAAATCTCCCACACTTAGGGGAGTGGAAATCCTGTTTGTATTCTACTATTTGATATTTTTAGCCCATTAAATAAATCATAACCTAGGTAGCCTTTTGAACTACTTATTTTCATTGCTAGTGTAAATGTTTATCTTATGAATAATTTTATTCAAGAAAAGTTAAAATTAGCAATTCATAAAATATTTTTCTGTTTTCTTACAGGTCAGGAAAAAAATTTGGTATTTGATAACACCAGTAGAATATTTTATTTGTAGCAAATAAAGACTCGAAACAAGTGTTTTTGATAGAAACTTTAATAAAGCGTAGAAAAGTTATTTTTTAAAAAATATAAAAAATAGAACAAACAATACTGCTAGAAACTCTGCAAATTAAGTAAAGAACAAAAAATTATTTTTTTTTCTCTCAGATGCTTATTCAGCAATGGGCTGATCTTCCTCTTCAAAATCTTCATCGTCGGCAGTTGCTTCTTGATACTGCTGATATTCAGAAACCAAATCGTTCATGTTTGACTCTGCTTCTGTGAACTCCATTTCATCCATACCTTCACCAGTGTACCAATGCAAGAAGGCTTTACGACGGAACATAGCTATAAAAAAAAAAGTTACAGCAATTTTATTTAAATCATTGACAATATATATTGTTAAAGAGCTGCAGTATAAAGATAATGAATACAGGAAAGAAAATTTAGCAAACTGCATAGTTGTTTAAAGGATAAAATTTGCCCCTGCCTTATCACACTTAGTTTTTTCCCTGCAAAATTTTTCGTGACTAAGAATTTTGTCAAAAGTTAACGAGGGGACAAAAAAAAACTTTTTTGGAATAAATGATTGCAGAAAAGGGAACAATTTTGTCGAAAGATCACATACAAAACATTGCATTTAGGGGGCCCCAGCAGCAGAAACAGCGCAGCACGGCAGCGAGTGCTGCAGATTGTTTAAAGCTTTGCAGACTAATTTAACAACTCAAATTGAAAATATACGCTTAAAAATAGAAATATTATACCTCTAGATTGATGTACTTGTATATTCTTAATTTATTTTTGTAAAAAGATACAAATGTTACACATTTTATGAATTGTTCATTTTTATATCAGACAGTCTGGCATTCCTGGATTGCAGATAAAATTTGTTTTACTGCAGACAGAAAATTCTGCTACTGGGTTTAGGGGTGTAGGATTGTATTGGAAAACACTGATTTAGTCATATCAGGGTTTAAACTGCCATTAGTTTTTTTTTTTTAGCATTTTGCTAAAACATGTCGGACAGAATTTCGCTAAAAAGCTAAAACTGGATAACTGTATAAAATATCTATATAATAACTCAATTTATTTATTTTTTTTTTTTTTTTTTAATATTTGCAGGCAAAAACTACGAAAGGACTGAAATTTTTGGGAATCATTTATATAGTAATTTGGACTTACTTTTAAATTTTCAATGATTGAATTTAAATGCAAAAATATTTAAAAGTATGTCAGAATTTGCTTCATAGAAGCATTCTTAACAGTAGTATTTCACGATTATCTACCACTAGCACTACACTTAATTTTTAAATTGCTTTTTCATTTTACACATATGATATGAATACCTCTTTTTCTATTGTTAAAATCTAAACAGTTTCCCTGATTCATATTTTTAAAGTCACAAATATGGATGCTTGGTTAAAATCATCAATGAACAAAAGGAATGGAAAACAAAACTGAGGATAACAAAGCTAAGTAAAAGAAATCGATGATATCCAAAGAATTAACTTTCGAAAAAGCTAAAATAGTGCTTGTCTATTTTCGCTAAAATGCTAAAGTAATTTTTTTGCCAGGTTAAACCCTGAGTCATATGACTGCTAAAAGAAACATGTATTTTATCTAAAAATTGCCAGAAGACCCGAATTAAAAAAATATATTTATTAAAATTATTATATCATAGAAAAAAAAAATTATATTAATGCAAATTTGTGTTTGTTTTTCTCTTGTCTTTTTCCAGTTACAGTTTGTATCCAAGTAAGTTTTAAGTACTATGAGTACTATCATTACCATGTTATCAACCAAAGAATTTTGATGCAGAAAAAAAGTTTTGGCATCAGCCATTACATGGGACTGAAACTCAGCAATAGGAACAGAATAGAATGTTGCTTTTTGAAAATGCTGAAACCGGGCATGGTTTCTAATTACACTAATAAATACATTACAAGAAATGGGATAAGTTTTCATCAGAAAGTCATATTTCACTGATTCTATCTTACAAATCCCTGGTAATGACTGCACAGGGTTCATACTCATTTTCAGAAAAAAAATTCCCTGAGTTTTCCCTGAGTTAGTTCCCAGAATTTTTATTTTTCCATATCGACAACTAGTGATGTTTATTTTATCCCCCCCGTTTCTAAAAATAAAATATATAAAATAAGTTATTCAGATACAAAACATTCTAGACAATTAGTTTGCTAATATTTATTTATAAATTAATTTTAAAATCCTTTTCAGACAAAATAAAATATTAATCAGAATTGGAAATGTGTATACAGTCAACTCTCAAAAATCCGCAACCCTAAAATCCGCAATTCTCTAAAATCCGCATATCATTTGCAATGTAAACAAACATTGTCACAACTGATTTGTTGATTAGTGGATTGCAAAAATTCAACTGTATTAAAAGATAAATCAATTATTAACTGGTGCTGATGAATCACCAATCACTCAGCATATTGCAGAGAAGAAAACGATACGTGTAATTATGTATAATTATCAAAAAATAAATTATATTTATTTAGAGGAAGGAGAAAGTTTCATGAAAGATTTTCTCACATAAGATAAATATTCAAACTTTCTTATAGCACAAACTTATGTGATTGACCAAGAATTGCTGCCTTTTTTGCAGGTTATAGGAAAATAAATATGCATGAATATTCTTACTTAAACTACTTTTGATCAGACTTTTCAAAAATCTAGATAATTTATAACTATAATATGATTTATAAAAATTGCTCCTTAAATTAAAATTTCATGAAATATTTGTACTTTTACTAGGCACACTTTATTTCAGCATTGTATGTGTAACAAATAAATTGTTTCTTAAAGATTTTCTACTTAAATGAGGTTCTTAGATGTAAATAAAAGAAATTACTCTAAAATCTGCAAAATTCAGAAATCTGCAAAACACTTCGTTTTAAGCAGTGCGGATTTTTGAGAGTGTACTGTATATATAACAAACTCTTGGAAACTTAATTACCTTATATAAAAATTTGCCCTTAAACTAAATGCTTCAAAAAATTTGATTAGCCAATGATTATTAAATGACATTGTGCTTTGTAAGGGTCACTATCGACCCAAATCCATCTCACAAAAAAAATGAAATAAAATGCCTAAGCTAAGCACGTGCACACTGCATCAATAAGACTAAATAACAAACTAAATATTTAAAGCTGCTACCAGATGCCGATTATCGAATGAAAACAAATTAACCATGGAGAAAAATCAAGCTAATGAATCTTTTAGAGAGAGTAAAGGTGTGTCTAATTTCACGATTGGATTGTTCATAATGCAAAAAACGTGCCCAGTTTTTCATTGGATCAGCATGATGCTAGTAGGCGTGTCTTATCGGATTTTCATAATGACGTCACGGAAACGCACAAGTACCAGCTTTTTCCAGAGTAGATCCCTGTTTTTCCAGGTTTTGGTGCTTGTTTTGAAAGTTTCCCTGAGATTTTATGACAGATTTTTTTTCGCTGAGTTTTCCCTGATTGTCAGGTTCTCCCTGAGGTGTATGAACCCTGCTGCAGGGTTGCCAACTTTTCAGAAACTGTTTGAGGAGTATTCACAGAAATTTTGAGGAGCATTTCGGCTACATTGAGGAGCAATTTTAAAATATTAAAAAATACATAAAGAAATAAACTACAACCAAAAATAAATTAACAATTATCATATGAAATTAAGAAATATTTATTGATAATCAAATATATTTAGCAAAACAGTAAAGAGAGATAAGAATGGGAAATGATTAAGTCTGAATATAAGCTTAAAACCCAAAAGTAATTTGTTTTCTGCATGATGGCATATTTTCCATATTTAAATAAGAACAATATATATGAAAGTACATTATTCAGTTACATAAAAAAAAAAAAAAAAAAAAAAAAAAAAAAAATTCCAACGATTTTCATGAATGTCAAAATAATTATACTATCACATAAAAATCTAAAAACGAAACCTCAGATATTCATATAAATGTGTAAATAATCTCATCTCTGAGTCAACTCCCTCTAATCTACATAGCTCAGGATCAAATGTTTTGTAAACTTTAGAATTTTGCAGATTATTATTGGTCATAATTTGTTTACTTCCCCCCCCCCCCCCAAGATACAAATGAAGTCATAATAAATCATCAGGGTTGTTGATTTTTTTTTTTTTTTTTTTTTTCAAAAAAATAGATTTTTTTTATTTAAATCGGATTTTTTTGATTTAAATCAAGATTTATTTGATTTTAATGATTTTTATTATGTAATCATACATTATTGTACAACATTTGTATTTTATTATGTGTATGTGTGTGTGTGTGTGTATATATATATATATGCACAATATACACACTATCAATTATTTTACTTAAATTATAAAAATATAAATCTATTCTATTCCCATAGAAAAAATCCATGTAGGCATTTATTACCAATATTTTTATTAAACATGGTATCTTCATAATAAGTGTAATTTTATGGCAATCATAAATGCAGTAGTATGAGCCACTCAACTTGTAACTTTGACTTGTAGCTACAATTAATGTATTGAAATAAAGTAAAATCTTACCCACAGTATTGAGCACGTAAAATAACTTTGGAAAAGGATAATTCAATAAGAAAAATGATATAAAACTGAAGCAATGGATTAAGAAAAAGAAATTTTTACTCATAGTTTCTAATCAAAATAAAAAGAATAGGGAATTAAAGGGAGAAAAAAATATTATATCCTAAAAATTCTTACTTAAGTTTAACAAATAATATCATTTGAATCAAGAAAAATTTTTCACACTTTACCCATTAACAGAATTCACATTTTCATTACCGTCTTAATACTATCACTTATTCTTTTATCTTTTTTTATATTTCAGGGGTCTGTTCAGAGGCAAACCTGGGTCCATTAAAGGACCTTTCACAAAATTTTATATCTTAAAAAAGAACCCTTCACAAAATTATTTATCCCAAAACAGGACCCTTCACAAAAATTTTTAGCCTAAAAAAGATCCCTTCACAAAAATTTTCTCCTTTAGAGCTTTGATTGATAAATCTCTCATTTTCAAAATTAATCTTCAGTGGAACGAACATAGACTGCCTGAATAATCGGACATACTCAATTACTAATTTATAAAGGACTTCTGTGCGTATGTGTGAGTTTAGTTCTATAAAACTGAACTGTCATTGTCAAAAATTAAATCTTAATTGTAATTTTATTTTGCAAAATTACATTTTTCACAATTTTACAAAAAGAAAACCCTGGCCAAAAGTTTGTGAAGAACATTATTTTCACACTAAATTTAGATTTACGAAATTACGTGTAGAGATTTTCACAATTTTACAAAAACAGGACCCTGTGTGAAAAGTCTGGACAGACCCCTGTATTTAGAGGGTACAAGTCAACAAGCACTGAGAGCAGCCTCGAATTACAGTTAACTGGTTGTGGTTGTATGTTGTTAAATTAAAAGGTTATGATGTTTTTAAAACTTTAAACACTACAATGTAAAATATGCTATTTTTTTAAATATCATATGAGACATTGTTAAATGACATAAACTGGTATGAGAGCTAAATAAACAAGGAAATATTTTCTTTTTGAAATATCACCCACAAGGTGGGCAAAGGCTAACTGGAATATATGTATAACATCAATTAATGAATTGTATACTAATTAAATATTTACAATTCATACACCAGTGCTTGTATAAATAATTAAAATGTAACGAATTATTAAAGTATATAATATGTATAAAAATAATTTTAAAAAGTTAAGGTATAATTTATTTTTGTGTTTATTAATGTTGCTTAGTAGAGATGAATCTAAAGTTAAGAAATGAGAAATATTAGTTCGTCTAAGGAAATACTTTGTTATATTTTACGAACTTTTTTTTAAAATTTACATAAGAAATAATTAAAAATCTCATTTTTTAAAGTTAGATAAACAATTTCATTCCAATAAAGCCAATGACTTTGGTATTTAAAAAAAATTGATTTAAATCAGTGATTTTTTTCAAAAAAATCAATTGATTTAAATCATGATTTAAATCAGCGATTTAAATCAATTGATTTAAATCACTACAACCCTGTAAATCATTAATACTTTAAGTGAATGATAAAATAAATGTATAATTATTTCAAACAAATCTTAAATAAAATTGAATTTGAACATTAGAAAATGTCACTAATTTCAATAAAAATAAATAAGGCAGAGAGAAACAAAAACAGTGCACAGCTCTGACTGAACGCTTTGCTTCTTGTGTCATTTGCCAGTCATCAGTAAGTAACGTAATCTATGACGTTTTTATCCCTCTAACTAATCATATGAAAAGTGCATTTTGCAACACCACTCCTCTCTTCCTCACCTGCTCCCGAGAAAGAGAAGGAAGGGAGGGCAGGTGGCTGAAATTCAGAGCCGAAGAGAGAAACGGAGGAAACCGATTTCTTTTCACTTCTCTCTTTCTCTTCATGCGATATAATATGCAATACATTTGCATCAGACCGCAAAATAGCTTCTCCTTTTCAGATGGCCAAGCCAGACGTTCTAGGTCCCCCCCCCCCCCCATGCATTTTCATGATATATTTCAACTCGCTAAATATTGTGGACATCTTCAGATGTCAAAATTGCTACTTTGACCATCATTGCTGAACTTCTATTTATTTTCTTCTTTTCTGACATCATCATTTCGTTTATTCCTGTACATTAGCTGTTGCCAATCTTCTTGAATTATGCCATGCTCTCGGTCGTTAACTGCAGTGTTAGTTGTTTGTATTTCGAGGGCTTCACGTTTTAATGTGCATTGATGGGAATTACAAGGGGTGATTTCCCATCAATATGCATTAAAACGTGAACTCCTCAAAATAAACAACTAACACACAAGTTAACGACCGAGAACACAGTACAATTCCGGAAGATTGGCAACAGCTAATGTACAGGAATGAACGAAATGATGAAGTCAGAAAAGAAGAGAATAAATAGAAGTCCAGCGACGATGGTCAAGGCAGCAATTTTGACATCTGAAGATGACCGCAGAAGATGATCGCAGCAAAAACCATAACATAGTTTGTGACATAAAAGACAACGTAGTAACACGACTTGCAACATAAACTGAATGCTCAAAAAGCATTTTCCAGGTTTATATCATTTTTTTCAGATTTTTGGGCAATATTTGCAATTTTCCCTGACTTTTTACTTAAATTTTAAATTCCCTGATTTTTCTAAGTTTTTCAGGTTTTCCCTGACTCGTGGGAACTCTAAGTATTTTTTGCATTTTTCAGCTAGAAAATAAAATGTGAAAAATCAATTTTTGGAAAATGAATCTAATTTAATGGTTAGGAATTTTCTGAACGTAAAAACTGCTTTTAAAAAAATGACATGTAGTTGTGGAATCAAATTTTTCCATAGAATAACATGGGTTGAGGTTATTGATGAGATTAGGTATTGTCTACTTTTAAGAACAAAAAAAAAAAAAAAATGCTGGACTTTACAAAGTAAAATACAGTAATCTAGAAATTTGTAATTTTTAAATATAAATTTTGCTTATTTCACGAATTGTTACTACTTACTACAAGAGCAAACTTAGTCTGACACTTTTCGCTTGCATACATGCAAGTTGTTCTATCCAAAACTTAATTTTATATATTGCTGTTTGGGAAGATTTTCAGTGAATTCCATACCTCTAGTAACAAATATACATAAATTGAAAAATAATTTAAACAGCAAACCAACTATGACATCCTTAAAAAAAATTAATGTTTCCTTAATATTACAATATAATAAAGCAAATTTGTTCCAATTTGAACAAATTTTTAGGACATTTAAAAAAAAACTGTCTAGGGTGACTAACATCAGAATTTTTCCAAATTCCCCTGACTATTCCATGACTTTTCCAGACTTTCATTAATTCCCTGACTAGTGGCCACCCTGACTATCAAAGATATTTATAATCCAGAATAAAGTGCAAATACATTTTTTACAGAAATATAAAAACAGGGAGTTGCAGTGCTCCAACCTTTTTTTTTTTAACCATAATTTTATTTTACTGTTTTCACAATGGACAATTTGCACACATGGGGGATTTGAACAAAATCTTATTTTTCTGGTAGTTTTAGGCTCATAAATTTCAAAAAGTTTATTAAAAATGCAAAAAAAGTTCTCATTAATTTAAAAAATAACTTTAAAATTAACCAAAAATCATGTGACTTCAAAACTCTGTCTGACGTCACACTTTATGATGCTTCAATGTTTACATTTTGTTAGTCTAGTTAGCAAGCAGCAATTCATTTTAACTTTTGTAATTATCAATCATTTATGTGATTTCTGAGCATTTCATTTTCATTTTATAGTCATTTAATACCATTATCATTATTTTCAATTGTTTTCTTTTCATGGCAGTTGTCCAATGTTTTTGTTTAATAGGATCCTGTGGAATGCTAAAGAATAGCTTTTGAGAAGCATTTAGCCGTCGTATTAGTGCAAAATGGTACAATACAATATTTATACTATGATTTTTTAATATCCGTCATTATTATAAAATACAAAACCTATTCCACTGATTCAAGAAGGAAAGCAAAGCACAAAATCGAATGTAAACAACGATTACTCCCATTTGTTGTCATAAAGAGTGACGTCACTATATTTTATACTGCATTTTCTCGATAGAGTAAATAGTGCAACGTTAAAATTGTCATAAATCAATAATTAGATTTCAAATAAAGAAAATGTTTGTATTTATTTTCTTACCTTTTCATATTCTATTATATAAGAATAAAATCAGAAAATGTGCAAATTCTCTATTAAGCTATGAAGTTTTAGTGCATTGAAACCTTAAAGAATTTTTTTTTTTTTTTTTTTTAATTGCAATGACAGTAGTAAAAAAAAAAAATTTTTTTTTAAAGGTAGGAGCACTACGACCACTGTAAAAACATAAATAACTATTCACGTTACACTTAAATTTTTATCAAATTATTACCTGTAAACTGATCAGCTATTCTCTTAAAAAGTTCTTGAATAGCAGTGCTGTTTCCAATGAAAGTGGCAGCCATCTTGAGACCCCTAGGTGGAATATCACAGACAGCAGTTTTGACGTTGTTGGGAATCCATTCAACAAAGTAACTGCTATTCTTGTTCTGAACATTAAGCATCTGTTCATCAACTTCTTTCATACTCATTCGGCCTCTGAAAATTGTAGCGACAGTTAAATACCTTCCGTGTCGAGGATCACAAGCTGCCATCATATTCTTAGCATCGAACATCTGCTGAGTTAATTCTGGTACAGTGAGAGCTCTGTACTGTTGACTGCCTCGAGATGTGAGAGGAGCAAATCCAGGCATGAAGAAATGAAGTCGAGGGAAAGGAACCATATTTACAGCAAGTTTTCGGAGGTCAGCATTCAATTGTCCAGGGAACCTCAAGCATGTTGTAACACCAGACATTGTAACAGATACAAGATGGTTAAGATCACCATATGTGGGGGTGGTAAGTTTTAGTGTACGGAAACAAATGTCATACAGGGCTTCATTGTCTATACAGTAAGTTTCATCTGTGTTTTCTACTAACTGATGTACGGAGAGTGTGGCATTGTAAGGCTCAACAACTGTATCAGAAACCTAAAATGAATATTGCATAACATTATACTTCTGTTTTTAAGGACTTTTTTTTTTTATAATTACATCAAAATTTGAATATATATACAACTTTTTTAGCATACTTTACACAAAACTTAATATTAAACATCAACATAACAAGTTATTTTTACTAATTTTTCTTCAAAACCCAAATTCCCTAAATTAAAGGTTGTACTAACTGGACACTGATAGCACACAGATGTTGCAACTCAAAATTTCCATGCAGTTATTTACTATCAAAAGCTTAAATTTTGGTAATTTAGCCCATTAACGGCCCTCTTCACTTACTGTCGCCGGAAGCCCGAGTCAATGTTATTCTACAGGGAAATTTTCTTTACAAATAAATTAACTAATACATATTTTTAAATTCTGTTTTCACATTCAGAAAATTCCCAACTATTAAATTGGCGGAATTTTTTTTTAAATGATTATTTTTAATTATTAATATTTTATTTAAAAATTGCAAAATGAAAAAATTTCACATACTGAAAATTCGTATTTTACAGCTTCAAAATAAAATATAAAAAATTAAAAATATTTTTTTAAAAAAGGTCCGTCAATTTAACAGTTGGGAATTTTCAGAATGTGAAAACAGAATTTAAAAAATGCATTAGTTAATAAGTTATTTGTAAAGAAAAATTTCCCATAGAATAACATTAGCTTCCGCTGCCGGCGGCGATGAGTGAAGAGGACCCCCCTTAAGCATCAAGTTCATCTATTGCAAATTATACCTTCTGGTAACTATACCATTTGACTTACAATACAAAAGTTCTGGTTTAACATTGTTGATTTTATAAAATACTGATTTGAAGTTTGAAGTCTCAGAGTAAAAAAAAAAAAAAAAGTTTTTTTTTCCCCTTTAATGTGGTCATTTTGCCACCGATTGAGAAAATAAATGCTCAGTTACAATATATTTAAATTACAAAATATTTTTTTTAATACTAATTTTTAAAAAGACAGGCTACTTTTGTCAATGATCAACAAAATTCAGGGATCTATCCAGGTTTTAATTTTTGGGTGTCTCTTTAGTGAAAACTATATTTTTGAAAATTTTTATTATTGTGAAAAAATAAAATATTGTGTAAAGCCTTCCACTTTTACAGTCACTGTAAAGAATGTTTAACAGAAAGTTAGAGTTTTGCAGAGCCAAATCAAGGCATTACTTAATAATACCCAAAAACATTATAAACAGGATCATTTTTATAAGACAAAATCTTGTAAAGTCACTTTATAAATTTGAATTTTGTGAAAGATCCCTTTCAATGATGTGCAATTTTGTAAAGGGGCAGCAAAGAGGACCCAAAATTTACCTGGATCAATCCCTGAAATTTTCACTTTTGTAGCCGATTTTCAAAATGTGATAATTTTGTCATAAAATCTATAAAATTCCTGCTTATTCTGATGTCCAACTGCTGAAGTCTGCAGTATTTTCACAATTGATTGCCAAAATACTGGCACATTTCAAATGCTACTTGAAAAAAACATTCAAAATACAAACTTTCTTCATATGTCAGACTGCTAAGATATGCAATTTTCATCATACATTAGCCCACTGAGCGTCTTCTAAACAGGCAAAATTTTAATGTTTTCACGGTATGGTTTTTAAAGTGTCCCCAAAACAACAGGTATTTCAGTTTGAAATAAAAAAAAGAAAAACAATTACAATTTCTGTTGAATTATATAAACGCTACCGAAGGCAGCGGGAAACCAGAGTAATTGGCTAAAAGTATTAAAAAAAAATTCATTGCTATCGTGTTTTGAGCTATTATAAAAGTTTCAAATAGAAAGCCGGGAAGTTTGTTAAAAATCGATTGCAAGCTTTGTACAGGTAACGCTGCCAAGGGCAGCAGGAACCCGAAACAGTTCGCTAAAAAAGTATTTAAAAAATGCATTTTCACCGTGTTCTGAACTACTCTGAAAGTTTCAAATGTCTAGCTAGTCGGGAAGTTAGTTAAATAAATTTTCTGTTGAATCATATAAACGCTGACGAAGGCAGTAGGAACCTGAAACAGTTGACTAAAAGTATTAAAAAAATGTATTGTCACAGTATTCTGAGCTATCCTGAAAGTTTCAAATGTCCAGCTAGTCGGGAAGTTAGTTAAAAATCGACTGCAATATTTGTACTGAACAAATAAACAAGAATCTAAGTTAATAAGAACATGGTAAAAAAATGACTATACATGTCAAGATAAACTTCATGACTATTATATGTGACTTTCATAAATTAATAATTTAAAAGAATATTTATTTTAATATTCTTAGCTTGTTTTTAGTGTATTAAGGGAAAAACTACTGCTCAATGTACGGGAAAAATACATATCAGCCACTCAGAGGGTTAATATGATAAAAAGCTTACTAGTTGGGAAACAGTGACAAAAAATGGAATTTGAAATACACATATTACATCTCAGTTGAGTGTAAATTATTAGGAGGTGTAAGATAAAATTTGTTGGTTATACTTTTGATACTAACAGTTTAGCGATTCTGAAAATGTTAAAATCCTTGCATCTATCATTAACAATTATTATAAAGTCTAATTTTTCCTGAGAGTTTATATACTAAACTACAACTGAAACTTAATCATCTACATTACCTGGTAAGTATTTTTAGATTTATGAGTGTGATTCTTTTATAAAAATTTTGTTAATCTTTTCAGTATTATTTCAAAATGATTAAAACTCAAACTACTACGTCAGAAATGCCAAACGAAAAAATTTTGCGATGCATACAGCTGTTTCGGTAGCCGTAAGTGTACCGTCTTCAGCGCAAACAGAATTCTGAATCTGGAGAAGTGCTCGTATATATAGGAGAGGGACCAAATTTAGATCAACCAATAGGATTACGGGAAATTCGGGATTTAGCTAAATTCGGTCCCTCTCATATAAATACGAGCACTTCTCCAGATTCAGAATTATTTTTGCACTGAAGACGGTACACTTAAGGCTACCGAAACAGCTGTATGCATCGCAAATTTTTTTCTTTTGGCGTTTCTGACGTAGTAGTTTATTTGAGTTTTAATATTCCAATGCCAAGTCTCCTGTTATTATATTATTTCAAATGATTGCCTGTACTTTGTTCAATGAAACACTATTAAATTTTTATTAAACATTGTTAGAATAACCATTAAAATGAAATGTTTTAAAACAAAATTTTCTTCACAAAAACTAGAAATTTCATTAAAAAAAAAAAAAAAAAAAAAAAAAAAAAAAATTAGGCACTAAAAATTAAAACCTGGATCGACCCCTGGTTTGAATTTCAGTTTGTAATTGTTTATTTTTCCACATGTGTTATAACACATTCATGCCGGCGCATTCTTCTCAAAAGTATGTATCTGAGCACTAGCCAATAATTCCAATATCAAAAAACTATACTTAGACTTTTGTTCAATAAATCCTTGTCGAATCATGTTCTTAGACTGACTAAGATCATTATTCGACAAGGATTTATTTAACAAAGCAGTATTAAGTGTACTTTTTTTGGACAAGGATTATTGCTAGTGTTTGGATAATTTTGCTGTGAACCACCGGTGGCCCACGCCGGCATGAACATGTTAAACATCTTGTATATTTTAACTGTTTTTAGGGTGCTATATAAGACAAGGTATCCTTTTGTGTTTTCATTTTTATTTAAAAAAAAAATGTGGAAAAAATATCTTAAAAACACAAAGGATTTTTAGAACAGCTTTACAAAAGAATCTGAAGCACTTAGGCCTGAAAACTGAAATTTTAAGTTACTTGCTAGTAACCAGTACATCCTTTAAATTTACTGATCAATTTTTAGAATATTTTTTAAAAACTTTTCTCTTATTAAATTTCTCTGATTTTGTACATTTTAGGATTGGCAACTTCTCTAAAAAGGTCAGTTTTCAAATTTGATTTTTTAGTACAGAAATGTCAGAAGAAGCCAATTTTTTTTTTTTTTTTTTTTTAAGGCCAGGAAATAAATTTGAGTTTTTAATGTTTTTTGCACCCAATTGTAAAAATGTGAAATTAGTTTGGCACTAATTTAAAAAAAGAAGAAAAGAAAAAAGTTTAACTGCAGTTAATTGCTTAAATATGGGATTCTATTTTGCCAATAATTACTGAAATAAGCAATTGCTGCTAATAAAAAATTAATGAAAAAAATGTTTTTAAACCGAATCAAGTTTGAACTAGAATTGTTCCTTCAAGTTTTAAAAATTAAATATACAATATTAATAAAAGCAAATTCAGAAATTTAAATTGTCAGTTATACATTTTTTAGAGTAACATACATTATCCGTTTTAACATTTTTTTTTTGCTGCAGAAATTTCAGCAATTAAATAAATTTTTTACACTTTATATAATGTATTACTACACTGCAGTGGAAAACAAATTACTATATTACAATGCAAAAAAGTCTTTACATTTATTGCCCAACAGTAATAAATAATAATTTGGTCACCCTTTTATTTAATTTCTAACTAGAAGAACCTCTCCAGGCACTGTCCTTCAATGTTCTTGGAATCTGGCACACAAGTAGACTCATATATATATATATATATATATTTTAATTGCCCTACCACACTCTCTCAGCTCCTAATACAATGATCATAGATGTATGATGAATAAGAGCATACGTGTTTTGATTTCGGTTTAAAAAATTCCAGGAATATTGGATATAGGGTTGTAACAATGTATAGTAGAGGGGGTAACAATAGGGTTGTAATGTGATTAGTTGGTGAAATTTTTGAATTGTCATGCGAATTAGTCATCGAGTGAACAGACAGCGATAAATGTGCCAAAGATGGATACTCTACTTCAACATAACTGGGTACAAAGGGTGCAAGCTCTAGCAATTTGCTAGAAGTGGGATTTAAGCACTTGAGTATTGAAGTGAGCCATCTTCCCCGATTATTAGTCTATGACAGTGGCGGATTTAAGGGGGGGGGAGAGCTAGGGGGCTGAAGCCCCCCCCCCCCAAAAAAAAAATAAACACTGACATTCACCATTGAATATTGCAATTGTCAATTTTTTATTTGTATAGAATAACATTTTGAAAAATCTCAGCCCCCCCCCCCCCCCCCCCAAAAAAAAAAAAAAAAAAAAAAAGTAAAGTTCTGGATCCGCCACTGCCTGAATGTGAAGAAAAATATTTTTGAGATCAAAATTTTAAAAAGTTTTGCGTTTTTTTTCTCTCCCTCGATAGCTATTTGCCCCTTTCACAAAATTCCCCCCCCCCCCTCCCCAAAAGTCAAGTTCTGGATCCGCCACAGGTCTATGATAGTGATTCAAGGAGGGAAGGTAAATATCTCTGAAGATTCACTCAAAAAAACTTTGTGATTATTATATTTTTGAATCTTTAGGGATTTTTTTTTTTTTAATCTAAATTACTGTATTAGCAGTTAAAACTTTCAAGAAAATCTGAGGAGGATACCTGAAGAGGCTTTATGGCTTTATTTTAATAATTCTTCACAATTCGTAAAAAAAAAAAAAAAAAAAAAAAAATCTTGCTTGCATTGATTTTATTAACTAAAACATATTCATAATTTTTTAAAAATCTGAAGAAATCAATTCTGAAGAAATCAAATCTGAAGCCGGAAGATTAACTTAAATCGGAAACTTCCAGCAAACACAGAAAAGTACGCACCTATGCATTCTTTTGTTGCTTCATATTTTTAAGGATCTGTTATCCAAAAATTAAGAAGTTTTTCAATTTCATTTTTAATCCCACCCTTTGAACATGTCACTTCTGATATAGGATTTTATTTATTATAAGTTGAAATATTTGACATTGAAAATTAGAGCCTAAAAATTTGCTTAGTCAAATAAAATATTTGAGTTAAAAAAAAAAATTCCTTAAGATAAAAAGGCAACATGTTCAAAGAACAGAATTCAAAAAAGTATTCTGAATGAGATAGTCTTATTTACAAAGCAACAAAAGACTACTGATTTTACAGGCAAGCAGAAAGACAATCCGAATACTGAACAGCTTTAAGGGTTTATAAAAATTCTACAAAAACTCATAATATATGCTTATAGTATCACTAAAATAATCAGAATTTAAACAATGCATATACGCACCTTTGGAGAAGGCATAACACTAAATGTATTCATAATTCTGTCTGGATATTCTTCACGAATTTTGGATATAAGGAGTGTTCCCATTCCTGAACCAGTACCACCACCAAGAGAATGTGCAAGCTGGAATCCTTGTAGACAATCACAGCTTTCTGCTTCTTTGCGAACAACATCAAGTACAGTGTCTACTAATTCAGCTCCTTCTGTGTAATGTCCTTTTGCCCAATTGTTACCAGCACCACTTTGACCTAGAGAAAGATTTTATAAAGACGTTTAAAGGCTACAATGTTGTAAAAAAATTACAATGAGGCCTAATAAATACAGAAGGAAAAGAGAATGTGAAAACTATTACAGTGAAAAATGTTTAACACGAAACTGAGGGGACCGAAATATTTTTCCGTGTTAGAAGAATTTCGTGTAAAAAGATTCGTAAAAAAAGTACAAAATTGGCCAATGTTTTCCATGTCGTCAATTATTATTTGTATTTCCTGTAAAACTACTACTAATTAGTATCCATCAGGATAAAAATCAAGTACAAATATTACTGTTTTTGGAGGAAAAAAATCACATATGTTTTACTTCTTTTTCAGCACCATATTGTTCAAAAACTGATCGAGATCATACATTGTTTTATTCATCTCTGAATTTGCTTCTAAATAACTGTGGATACTCATTATTTTCTTCATTTCTGAAGCAGAAGGGACAGGAACTGCGTCGTTGATTCAGTTGTCAGATTCATCATCAAAATTTACATCAGTGGAATTATTTTAATGATGAACGATTTCAAAAATCCCATTGTTGGTGCTGTAAAACACATGATCATTGACAGCAACATGTAGTAGTATAGTTACCAACATTTTAACTTATTCCAGAGCACATTTAGCCCCGCCTTCAATCCATACCACTTTATTTATAGACAATTTTCCTTGAATATATAACTATGATAAAATAAGAAAAAATTACTCATGAGAAAAAAGTGGTATAGAAATAAAGGCGGGTCTAAAAATGCTTTGGAATAAATTAAAATATTGGCATCTCTGTTGCAGCAAACATGCCACTAAAGATCAAAAGCTAATTTTTTTCGTGTTAAACGATTTTTGTTTCATGTTAAAAAGGAAAAAATATATATATATATATATGTATTAAATAGCATAGTATACTGTCCGGACCGCTGTATTATTTCGTGTTATTATTTCGTATTTCACTGTATTTAAAATACATCAGAATTGATTAGGATTCTACTTTACAAATCCTGAAATTACAAAAAGGAAAAAAAAGCCAAAGTTATAAATGATTGTTAACCAGTATACATGAAAATTGAAATTAAAAAAAAAATAATTAGCATGTAACAAGATATTTCTAAATTTCCATTGTAATAGTTCTCTTAATAAAGTTACTGAAAACACATTAATTGGAAAAATAAAAATACTGAAATCAAGAAATGTATGCTTTTAACTTTCCAATCCCTCCAGCCCCATCTCTGACAATGAAATCCCATGTTATTTCTATGGTGAAAATTTGTTGACAATGAAATCCCATGTTATTTCTATGGTGAAAATTTGTTATGAGAATCACTCTTTACCCAATGTTAATTTGTTTTTAATTTTATTTTCCCACTCAGAAAATTCTCAAACATCAAATTTGTTCTTGTTTTCCAAAGATTTATTTTTTAATCTTTCATTTTGAAACTATAAAAAAAAAAAGCGAAAATTACATTTTAATCCATTTTTCAGCTTCAAAATAAAATATCAAAAATTAAAAAAAAAAAAAAAAAAAATTCTTAGATAACAAGAATTAATTTAACAGTTGTGAACCTTCTGAATGAATGGTGTAAAAATGGATTTAAAAATGCATTAGGTAATAAGTTATGCTGAAATTTTTCTCGCAGAATAACATTGGGTTTAGTTACTGGTGATTGAGATATTACAAAAAAGTAGAGAACAATATAGTAAGAGTAAAAAGAATTAGATTGAAAGCCTTAAAAAAGTTGGATATTCGATGATGGCGGTTGAGGAATAAGAATCTATTAAAAATAGAAAATTTGGATGAAAACACATGGATTTGCTTCTTTTTATGCAAAAATGGTATAATCTCATTTCAATGTGTATATATTTTTAATTTTTAAACAGAATTTAATTATAACAGTTTTTAATTATAAATACAGATAACAGGGTGGCTAGCATTTAAACCTTTTCAAATTCCCTGACTATTTTTCCCAGAGATTTTCCTCCATTTTTCCCTGACTCTCACTGTTTATTTTCGATGAAAATTTCACGACATTAGCAAAAAATTTAGCGATTTAAAATATCATTAATAATTTAATGATTAATATAGCTATTTTCACAAAATTTGCTAAAATTCCCCGACTTTTCCAGATTTTCTAAATTGCCTGACTTTTCCCCGATTCTTGGATTTTCCCTGACTGCTAGCCACGCTGGATAAGTAATCACATGCTACAGCTATAATGCATTTCAAACTATTATTATTATTAAATTGTCTTTTTTCCTTTTGGACACAACCTTCATTGAATAGTATGGTTCAACATCGATTCTTAGCATCCTTGAAATTTCAAGATAATGCATTAACCACTTTACTGCCTACTGTAGTATGTGAAAGACTATTCCCCCAGAGTTAACTCGGGATGGCCAGTGAAGTGGTTAAGTATTTTTCAAGATAATAAAAAACAAATCCAAAAATGTTTCCATTATTTTGTCTATCTGTATATAGGCATATAAAAAGGTAGAGACAGCCAGGAAATTGCTGGATTAATCAAAATTTAAAAACAGATTTTGGAAACTTTAGGAGGTAATCTTCACAACAGTAATATATATCTACTAAACTAAGTATATTATAAACAAGTTCTTGTAGAGCTCAATGTTTTACTGAACTAAGTATATGCCGGAAGGAATTTAATGAAAACCATATCCTTTTATGTAGAAATTGAGATTTATTAATATCATTTAAAAAATATTTTCAATATAGTAAAATGTGGGGTGAAACTTAATATTTATTCACAAAATAATTTTCTGTATTATATGTATAATCTTTTTAACCCAGAAATAATTTTAACTAATTCTGATTTTATAAAATGATTTGTGAAAAAAATCAAGCAAGTTTGTGAAAATTAATGGATGCCTCCAAACAATTCACTGAAATGCACAAAGCAGTTTTATTTAATTTTTAAATACATAGAAAATAAAATGGAATAGTAAAGTATATATATGTGGGGCGAATAATTTCTAATATGTAAGTAGGTGTTTACTGTTAAACCGCAGAAGGATGATCCCTGGCGTCTTCTGCGCATGAGTGAAAAGGGTTTGTCCATTTATAAAATAGGAATGTCCGTAGTACCTAGGGATGTGTTTTTTTATTGGTATGAAAAAATTATAAACTCACTGATTACATTTCTTTTCCTTCTTTGAACTGATTCTTGAATATCTGGTTATATAAATATTTTACGATTAATTAAAAGAAAGAAAAACTCATAATATTATAAAGGGGATAGTTTTAAGGTATAACTTTAGTATATCCCTATAGCTGAATTTGGCGATTTTTCTTTGGCGATATAATATGGCAGCCTATATCTTGTTTATTTTGGATTTATGATTTTATGATTTAGATTATGATTTTATCATTTATGATTTTTAGATTTATGATTTAGCCATAATCGCCAACAAAAAATTGCCAAATGTCGTTGTGGGGATATATTAAAGTTGTTCTTTGAAGTGTGTAACACTAATTTAAAAAATATGTCAATTATTATTTACAAACTAGTATATAACCCCTTAAAAAATGACGAAATGTGAAATCAATTAAGGTAGTGAATCAATGAATTCTTTGCCAGCTTCGCTTCGCTGGTCACTATATTTAAAGGGGACTAATGTGCAAGTCGTACCTGACGGGGAAGTTAAATCCTATTTCGTGAAGAATTCTGCTCAAAGTTTCTCTTTGATACTTACAATTTCTTTTCTTTAAGTACAGGTATTAATTTGGCAATTGTAGGTACAATCTTATTTACTGCGTAAAACTCATGTACTGTTGTTCGAATAACATCGCAATCAAAATTATCCAGAGAAATGTTATCGATGGTACTGTTCTTTTGCCGCTTTTTTGGTGATACAAACATTAGATTGTCTTCTCCTTTTGATTCTCTACGTATTCTTCATCGTGGCTTCTGATAGATTAGTTATTTCAGTCGCACGTTTCACTGATTGGGAAAGTGGAACAATAGCTTTTCCTTCTAAAGCTTCTTTATCGCAAAACTTAATGACATTATGTACAATACGCTTCGTTTCACTATGAAGAGGTTTAATCCGAGAACTCGTACCACATGTACGATTCATTTCCAATATAAACAGACTGTTATACAGTAAGAAATAAAATAAAGCAAAGCAGGAGTATTAATTATTCTACACATAACAGAGGAAACAAGAATAATAGAAAAATTTCCCCTCTCTCTTCATTGCTGTGTCTCCCAGAGCGTGAATGGAATCGCCCTGGCATTTTGCCAACCAGGTATCAATCTTCGGCGGGCGCACAGTACATTTATATTTACCATTGTCTCCAGTAAATATTCAAAGTAAGAGTATTATGTATTCAATGAAGCAAAGCTTACAAAAATTTAGTGTGCAGCTATAGTGTCGAGAATTAATTTTGTGAAGGTGCCTCTTTGCAGGGGTTAATACAGGTCGATTTTACTATCGTTTATGCATTTATGGGTACTTTCACAAAAATCAACTTGGCAAAAAAGCTACCTTCACAAAAACAAACCTGGCAAAAAAGGTACCTTCACAAAAAACCTAGCAAAAAAGGTACCTTCACAAAAAACCTAGCAAAAAAGGTACCTTCACAAAAAACCTAGCAAAAAAGGTACCTTCACAAAAAACCTAGCAAAAAAGGTACCTTCACAAAAAACCTAGCAAAAAAGGTACCTTCACAAAAAACCTAGCAAAAAAGGTACCTTCACAAAAAACCTAGCAAAAAAGGTACCTTCACAAAAAACCTAGCAAAAAAGGTATCTTCACAAAAATCATACAGCTTAAAATAGTTACTTTCACAAAAATCTTAGTCATTCCAGCAAAATCTGACATTTTAAATGAGCACATTAATAATAATAATGACCCTCATCTGTCATGAACGATTCCGGTTAGACCGCTTCAAAACAAACTTTTGGCAGCCATTATTATTTATATTTTTTTCTGTTTGTTCAACTTACGGAAACATACATATAATATGTTTTGTATCATACCTATTCTTATTTACTTCCTTTAATACCTTGAAAAACTATTTAATTGTAATGTTTAAAGGTCTAAATTAAATATAACGGATCACTGGCTATTATAAACAACACAATACCAGATAAAAACAAACCAAAACTTGCCATTCAGAAAATACAAATTCCAAGTGGACGACTCTTTAATTCCGAATGAATGACTCTTTGACCGTTTTATTTTAAAAAAAAACTCGTAAAATATTTCAGAAAATATTAAAGCCTTAAAACTCTTAAAATATTTGTAGAAACATATTTAAACCCTTTAATTATTTTTATCAAGCTTCATTTTCCCCCCCCCCCCAGCATAAAATGTAATATGCTTTCACGAACAATAAATAAATAAAAATAATAAAATATTCAATTAGCTCATGCATATGAGAAAATGACATCTATAAAATAATAATAATTTTTAATTTTAAAGTTGTCGAAGAGATAGAGTAGGTATTTTCATTAAAAGAAATTAGTCCCCTTTAAATATAGTGTCCAGCGAAGTAGGCAAAGCATTCGTTTATTCACTACCTTAATTGATTTCACATTCCGTCATTTTTGATGGGGTTATATACTAGTTTTTGAAGAAAAGTATCATTTCTGCTGATGCAATTCACAAAGCAAGAATCATGCAGAATGTTGGTTTATCTACACACAAGCATTTGCACTATGGGTGAGAAACGGTATAGCATAAGTAAACAAAACTATCCTCGCATGTATTGATACAGACACGCTCTGGAGTTGTGGCCATAATAGTGTACTGTTTGCTGATTCGTCAGGTGGTTTGACGTTTTGATGACTGTATGGTGATGTGTCTATCCTCCCTGGTACAATTCATGTACAGTGCAGTGATACTAACATGAATAAAAACAACTACTTGCACTCTCTACTGAACTGTTTACTTCAGAGAGAAGCGAGTTTTGGTTCCTGTTTTGCTATAAGTCTCACACTAACTGCCGAGCGTTATTTTTCTTAGTTTGAACTCCCCCCCCCCCCCCCCACACACACACACACACAGAGAGAGAGAGAGAGAGAGAAAGAGTGCTACGATTTTTCACAAAAATAAAATATAGTTAAGATTTTTCACAAAAATAGGTATTAAGTTTGAAATCCTAGATTGGCCCCGGCTTTGCTGAAAGTTCATTAAGTGCCTCTTTGCAAAAAGTTGACTGTGAAAGTGCCTCAAAGCAGCACTAAATTTGCTCTGGATTAATCTCTGGAAAGAATAATTTCACAAAACTTAACAAAATTTTCTTACCAAAGATGAAATTATCTGGTCTGAAAAGCTGGCCAAAAGGACCTGATCGCACAGAATCCATGGTACCAGGCTCCAAGTCCAGTAGGATTGCTCTTGGTACATATTTACCACCTGAAAAAAAATATAATCTTAATCCTGATGATTAAAAATATATATATATAACATTATAATAAATAAAAACATCTTAATCTAAAGACTGCTCATTCCATCTTATGACTTTCTCATTCCTAGTTACCCATGCAAGTCTACAGGATATTTGTTTGTAGAATAACTTATGACATTACCTAATTGATATTTTTAAATTCCATTTTCACATTCAGAAAATTCAACTGTTAAATTAGTATCCGTTTATCTAAAAAAAATTTTTTTTTTTTTTTTTAAATATTTCATTTTATAGCTTAAGAATGAGAAAAATGTATTTAGTGAAAATTTGCATTTTCAAACTCAAAAAAAAAAAAAAAACAATTTTAATTAAATTTTGGAAAACTAGTTCTAATTTAACAATGATATACGATATATTTTCAGAATGTGAAAACTGAATTCAAAAATTACAATTAGGTAATGTGTAATTTTTATAAACAATTTTACCCATAGAATAACAAGGGCTTTGGATGCCCTTGACGGTCTAATGTACCCAGTGTTAGAAATAAGAATTTTGAAACTAGGTGTCAAAATAACACCAGGATTAAATTTTTTGGGTGTCCAAATTAAAAATCTAGGTGCCATCTATTATTAAATATGTATATTTAAAAATAATAAAGCATCAACTTGTAAATAATATATGCAAGATTATATAAAAAATATTTATGTAATGAATGTAATTACATTGACAATATTAAACGTACATATTTAAAATCACAAATTCATTCTTCGCCCAGAAGATGCATCATTCCACCACAATTTAATAGCCTTTTCTGGCCAGAAATTTTCCAATTTAGGGCTGTTAAATTTAATCATTAACAAATCATCTACTACTTTTTATTAGGTTCAGTTGACTGAAATAGACTTGTTTACAGTCTGATGGGATTGGGAAAATTAGGTATGATGAGGAAAAAATCCAGGTGTCAAATATGGCACCTGTGATTGGAATTCTAGGCATCAAAATGAAAAAACTGGTCGCAAAATGCGACTAACGACTGCTTATTTCTAACCCTGTTCAGAATTACTGTCAGACATTGCACATCGGAAATTCTCATAAAAAAAGCTTTAGCATTCGTAATATGCGGTTCTTCAATCAGGCAGTTGTGTTTAAAATGTGAAAGGAAACTGCAAAAACAGCACTATATGTTCAGGAAAAATGTAACTAATATTTTTTCTTATATAATGTATAAAAAAATCCTATGCTTTTTTTGTACATTTTAGTGTAAACTATATAGACCTACTGTCACTACTTTTTAAGTAATTCCACCACAATTTAATAGCATTTTCTGGACAGAAATCTTAAAATTTAGGACTTTAAATTTAATCATTAACAAATTCGTCAACTACTTTCATAGAGAAATGATTTCATAAATCAGTTTTCATTAGGTTCAAATTAGGTTTGTATTAGGTTAGATGAAATAGACTTGTTTACTGTCTGATGGGATTGGGAAAATTATTAGATGAGGGAAAAATCCAGGCATCAAATATGGCACCTATGATTGGAATTCTAGGCGTCAAAATGAAAAAATTGGTCGCAAAGTATGACTAACAACCACTTATTTCTAACCCTGAATGTACCCCCTTAACATAGCTGCCAATTTGTTTTTAAAATTTATTCTGGAATATTGTTATTATCTGCCCTACTCTATGTAAATTATTTTCTTCAATATATAATTAGAATTACACATGAAGACAATTACTCTACAATTAATTCAGTGTGAAAAATGTGAAAATGGCTTACACTCAGCCCGAAAGCTTAACTACAGTGCTGATCTCGTGCAACAATACAGAATACACATACAATTTTACTATAGAACAATATAGTATAACCAATTATAAAATAATAAGTTGAACTTATTCAATTAAATATTTATAACAATGTTTGACACAACACAATATAAGTAATTATAAATAATAAAAGTATTAGTTTAGTTTTGGTACAGAAATTTTTATAAGTGAATTTTGAAGTGGGGAGAAGTTTTGGAGCAGTTTTAAATGAAATTAACACTTTTCTACGTTTTTGTAGAATCTCAGTAACAGGTAACAGGAGAAAATAATACACGCATAACGCTGCCTATCAAGGGAGATCTAGGCTCCCTAGGTCTCCGTTGTTAAGTACTGTTTTGTGTGCTCCTACCAAGGCACCTATATTGGGGCTCTACAGTTCCTACCAGAGAGCATCTAAGACTGGTAGTGCATTGTTGCTGGCGAAAAATGTCTGTAAATTGCAGACAATTTTTTATGACTGCAATCAAAGACTGTCCGAAAGTTGCGGGCAATTTTTTTTATTAGTACAAAGAGTGTCCGAAAGTTGCAGACTAATTTTTTTTATTAATGAAGACAAAAACTGTCTGCAAGCATTTTTTCTGTGTCTGCGACTATGTTACCATGTTTCTGCCGTGGACACTATGCTATGTAGATATATACATATTTATATATATGTAATAATTATTATATATATATATAAATTATATACTGCAATTGCACATAACATATTTATAACATTTACAGTAAATGTCAAGTAAAAAAATAAGTGTAAAAATAGTAATTCATTTATAAAAAAGTGAAAAATTTTATTAGATTTAAAAACTCAATAAAACTCACTTGAAAGTGGGTTTTATTGGTGTTTTTTAACCCTCGCTTTCCCAAGATGGAGTCATTTTGACCCCATTTTGCAGTTTAAATTTAGTCAAGCCCACCTCATTCAAAAAGTGTGCTAGTTCGCCAGAGATAGCAAACGTAATCAGTGAAATGTTCAACTTCTAAACGACACAAAAAGGCACGGTGCTGGTGATTTTCGCCAAACGTGCCAAGCGGCACCTGAAAGCAAATTTTCTGCAGTAATGCATTGATCTTGGGAAAGCGAGGGCTAAGTGGGTAAACTAAAAAAAAAAAAAAAAAAAACGCCCGGGTTTTTTTTTATTTTTTTATTTGTGGGCGGGTCTGAAACTCTGCAATATGTTCATTATATAAGTTTACAGCTGATAGTATGGAAGTTCAGTTCATCCATTTTGTTTTCAAATTAAGTAAAAACCCTATCTAGAAAACAAAACATTCTTTCGAAAATTTTGCTGAAACTTCTTTATGAAAATTTCAGTATAACAGAAATAGCACTGCAATGGATGGCAGCAAGCACTGCAGTATTGTTTAAAGCTCAAAAATACAATACACAATTTGCTTTACATCTCTATATTACTATACTTGTTACATATTCTTAATACATTTTCTCTTTAGACAAATATTTTACAAAATGCTAATTCTCTTGTGATACCAGACTTGCCGTCGCATTCCTAAATCTCTTTTTCCCCTGCAGATAAATGCAAAATATTCGACTAGTAGGTTGAAAATTACTGCTTAAGTTCACAATATTTTTCTCTTTTTCCAAAAAGGTATGTAGTTAAGGAATCCCCCCCCCCCCTCTTAAAAAAAAAAAATTAAAGAAAATCCTTTAAAAAAAAAAATGAAGTAAAATAGGAAGGGGAGAAGAGAAAGTTACATTTATCATAGTTAAAAATTTCAGAATAAACTGAATACACATAAAAATTACTAGGTAATTCTGTATTGTAAAAAGTGATACTGATTTGTCATTTTATTAATCAAAAGTCAGCAAATCGAAAAAAAATCTAGAATAAAGAGCAAACTACAAAATTTCAGATATCTTAACAAAAAATAAAGAATTCTTAAGCTAATTATACATAAAAAATAAATAAATACACATACCACCGGCTTCATTATAGTATACATTGATTCTTTCTAATTGGAGGTCAGAATCCCCATGGTAAGAGCCTGTAGGGTCGATTCCATGTTCATCAGAAATCACTTCCCAAAACTAATTTAGAAATAAAAATGAATAAATTTAGAAATGTTATAAATATTAGATCAAAGTTTTTTTTTTTTAAAAAAAAAAGGAAGAAGGAAGCCAGAGATGAGATTGAGAGGGGAAAAGCTTAAAAATATATGCAAAGGCAAGATGTTGAACAAAACACAATTTACATAAAAATTTAAAAATATACAGTAAATATATTTTTAATCTCTAATCCATAAAGAGAAAAAAAAAAAAAAAAAGGGCGGGGGGGGGGGGGGGGAGGACAAAAATGATTAATGTTTCAGTACCTATTCAATTATTGGCATGGATAGGTAAAAGTCTAATTTGATTAGCTGACAGCTGACTATAATGCAACAAATGTACAAAAAGAGAGGGGAAAAAAAATACAAAACACTGAAATATTACATCACTAGGAAGCATATTTATAGTTTGTAAAATCAATTAACAGAAGTACATGTCGATATTGAGAAAAAATTTATATCTATCTATCGAGATGCTTCTAAAATTCATTCATTAAAAAAATGCCTTTTTTATAGAATTCAAAGGTATCTTTAAATAACAGATGTAGGATTTATCGTTTACAAAAAAAAAAAAAATATATATATATATAGTAAGGTTGGATATATCCCTTCTTTTTTATGTCCTCCATTGCTATTTAAACGTATAAATTTGTTCATTAAAACTTTAAGTGTTTATTAAAAAATATATAAAAACATTTTGTACCTTTAAAAACTGCCTCTTAACAAAAATTGAGATTGTAAAACCAGCTGTCTCATGGGCATCAATAATATGGGCAATGAAGAAGAGATTGGCCCTCACTTAAATTTTCAAAACTAATTTAAAGATATCTATAGTTACTTTTAATAAGCATTAAATATTATGAAAAAGGGGGGAGGAAAAAAGGTTTTAAGAAAGTATAGTTACTGTTGTTTTTTCCTCTTCTTTCGCCTGAATGCAGTGGCGGATCTACGGGGGGGGGGGGGGGGCGCAAAAGAAAAAGTACTGACATTCACAATTGAATATTACAATTGTAAACTTTTCATTGATCTGGAATAACACCTTAAAAAATCTTAAATTCCCCCCCCCCCCCAAAAAAAAAAAAAAAAAAAAAAGTAAAGTTCTGGATCCGCCACTGCCTGAATGTGAAGAGAAACGTTTCAGAGATCAAAATTTAAAAAAGTTTTGCGTTTTTTTTCTCTCCCTCGATAGCTATTTTGCCTCTTTCACAAAATTTCGTTTCCAAAAGAAAAATAAATAAATCACTTTATTTATGAAACGTTTTGTATTCGAAACCCCGTTTTCTGTATTGTGCTGCTAAGACTAGGCTCAAATGAAAAGGTTTAAAAAAAAAAAAAATTACGATAAATTATCTTTTACCCAAAAAATAGATTTTTCACAAAAATTAAAAAAAATTTTTAGCGATCCATGCAAAAAAGTTTACAATATGGATTCACAAGTTTTACATTGTCTCTCATTATTTTAATTAATAACCAAATAAGTGTTTTATGAATATGATTAAATTAAATGTAGTGTAAATATGGCTTCATAATTTAAAAGATAATAATAAAACAATGCATCACTTGATCCAAATTCAAAGTGCCACGCCCTAACATCAAGTCTTCTGTAAAAGAGTACCAGAGAAAAACATTGCATTCATAATTAAATAATTTAATACTCACTTTAGCTCCGATTTGATTACCACACTGACCAGCTTGAACGTGGACAATTTCCCTTATTCTGTTTAATTAAAAATGTTAAAACAATTATAAATACAAGTTAAATTTTGTTACTGCTCCTTAACGTAGCAGAACGAAAACTGAAAGAATTACAACGAACTTTCGGCGAGATTCAAAAACCGGTAGGATGTGTGTGTGTGTAGTGCGTAAACGTAAAGTACACTGCCGTCTGACATGTTCGAATTTGATTGGCTCCTTGTGGCTTCTACCTTTATTTTTTTATTTTAAATTTCAGTCTTTGCACGGAAGCTGAGCACAAGGTCAATAGTCAACAATAGCTGATAAATCAAGAAAAATCAGAATTTTGAACAGGTATTATCGGCATTTAAATAATCTGGTGTGTCACTCGCACGACTTTCTTTTACCCTGAAATTTAAATACTATAAATACGGATTGGAGATTAACGGCCCTCTTCACTTTCCTTCGCCCCCTACGCCGGAAGCCCGAGCCCGTGTTATTCTATGGGAAAATTTTCTTTACAAATCCGTGCAAATAATTTATTGACTAATACATTTTTTAAATTCTGTTTTCACATTCAGAAAACCCCCAACTGTTAAATTGGCGGACCTTTTTTAAAAATGTATTTTTTTTTTAATTTTTAATATTTTATTTTGAAATTGCAAAATGAAAAAAAAAAATTCACATATTGAAAATTCGTATTTTTCAGCTTCAAAATAAAATATAAAAAGTTAAAAAAATATTTTTTTTAAAAAGGTCCTTCAATTTAATAGCTGGGAATTTTCAGAATGTGAAAACAGAATTTAAAAATATGTATTAGATAATAAGTTATTTGTAAAGAAAAATTTCCCATAGAATAATATTAGCTTCGGCTTCCAGCGGCGGTGAGTTAAGATAATGAGTACTGTTATGTAAACATACGTTAAAATAATTTAACTTAGGCTTCTGAACAGTTTTATTTGACAAATAATTCTATGGGGGGGGGGAGCTACCGTCCCCCTCAACCCCCGTTTCATTATTGTACCTACATTTATAAAAAATTCAAATCTGTTATTAAATTCAAAAGTTCATTTAAAATTATTTAGACAACTTTCATGCGCATCATTCCTTGAAACTTATCAATCTTAAACAAACTTTTCTACACTGGTCAAAAAATTTAAGGATCAGCCCGTTTTCTCTTTCTCTTCTTTTGCACATAATTTTTAAACAAATAAACATATGAACATAAAATTTGGATGGCCTGTTCATTATCATATTATTAACCGAATCTTATGTAATTTTAGCATAAGAATAATTTTTAAGCTAATAAATATTCAGTTTTCTCGCAAAAGTAAGCTTTCGAAAAAATGAACAATTTCAACAAATTTAGGAAAGAACACATGATGAAAAGTGGTGTTAAGGATGCATTAGAGATAGGTAAAGACGCTCATACCTTGAAATGTTAAACTAAATCTCGATTTTTCTTTTTGTATTAACTTTTCTTTTACTTTTATAATGAACTTTTTAAAAATATATAATTACTAATTTGTAAACTATACTCAGCACTAGAATAATAATGATGTCGAATAATAATTGTATAATGAACGTCTTATCCAATTTTCATGTTTGTATGGATATTTTTTAAAAAGTTATTCACATGCGAAAAGAAGAAGAAACAGAAAATGAATGCAGGTAGAAAGATTTGGTTGTAATATAACATAGGAACGCGTGTGCGTCTTTACCTATCTGTAAGGCATCCTTATGACCATTTTTCATTAAGTGTTCTTTCCTAAAATTATTGAAATTTTTCATTTTTTTTAAAGCTTACTTTTGAGAGAAAACTGAATATTTATTAGCTTAAAAATTATTCTTATGCTAAAATTACATAAGATTCGGTTAATAATATGATAATGAGCAGGCCATCCAAATTTTATGTTCATATGTTTATTTGTTTAAAAATTATGTGCAAAAGAAGAGAAAGAGAAAACGGGCTGATCCTTAAATTTTTTTGACCAGTGTAGTAAGTAACAAACGTATTCACTTCAAAATACAGCATTTGGATCGCCTGAAATTATTTGTTTTTAATTTAGGGGTACATACAAATGAAACACTACCGGTTGCAAAGCCGTTTGCAAGCGTTCCAAATGTATGACTACAGTCGGCAGCAGTGGCGGATTTAAGAGCCCCCCCCCCAAAAAAAAAAAAAAAAAACAAAAAAAAAAAAAACACTGACATTCACAATTGAATATTGCAATTGTAAATTTGTTATTGGGTTAGAATGGTTGGTTGGTTGGTTGGTAGGGTTTTACGTCGCACTAGTGCTGCGCAGATGGGCAATTGGCGACGGTCTGGGACACACCCCTAGAGGTGGTCCCATATTGGGTTAGAATGACACTTTGAAAAAATCTCAGCCACCCCCAAAAGTCAAGTTCTGGATCCGCCACTTGGTCGGCAGCAAAAGTATCCGAGCACTAGCAAAAATTCCTATGTAAAAAAAAACACGCTTAACACAGTTTTGTTAAATAAATCCTTAACGAATCATGTCCTTAGACTGACTAAGAACAGGATTCGACAAGAATTTATTTAACAAAACTGCATTTAAGTGTAGCTTTCTTACATAGGAATTTTTGCTAGTTCTCGGATACTTTTGCTGTCGGCTGTATTTACAAAAAACTTGCAAAATTTACGTCATCGAAATTGCAAGCGTTCCGTTTGTATGTAACCCTTTCTCTAACAGACACAGGCAAGGATCAAACTACGAAACTTGACTTCGGTATTCAGGAAGCTTCAAAATGTGTAAGTGTACAAGAAACCAATCGATGAATATTTAGCTTTAAAAAAATACATTATTTACCATATGGCTTTGAGGAATTAATTTCAATTCCTGAGCAGCTTTCCTGGGCATGGTAAAATATTATATGATGTACTATATTTATAGTAAAGCACTTTCACTTACAAATAAAAAAGAATGTTATAGTTAAACATTGACAGCCCTGTATATCTTCTGAAAGTTCTGTACACATCACATGATGCACATAAATATAATCCTATATCAACACACGGCACAACCTGAAATACACTTCTATCAATTTTCAAGCATGTTGCATTATAATCTAGTTCTTTTGTGTAACCCTGTAAACGAACAGTGAATGATTTCTATACCATATTCTACATGAAACATGTTTTTACGCATATAAAAAAAATATATTCGTTTCATTTGGTTTAGTGCAGCCTACAGATGTTAAACTCTACTTACCGGCAATTTTCCCATAGACGCAATGTATTTGAATTCTCTTGAGTGTACACGAACTATTAGCTTGATCCTTGATCTTAACGAAAAGCTTAGTGTAGCATCGCATCCCTATATGATACACATTTAGCATACCAAGTTTGAACTTCCTGTTATAATTTATTTGCTTTTGAGATATACTGATAACAGACAGACACACACACAGACCAACCGCTTAAAACATGACATTTAGATTCAGGGGACCTCAAAACGTGTAAATGGAACAAAAACTCACTTTCGAAAATTTGACTAAAATAATACTTTCTGGTAAATAATCTGCTGTGTCACTCATACAACTTTTCTTACCCTGAAATTTAATACAATAAATACAGATTGGAGATAAAGGCGAAAGATAACGAGTACTGTTATGCAAACATATGTTAAAACAATTCAAATTAGGCTTCGGAGCAGCTTTACTTGACAAGTAATTCAATTCTGCGTTGGGGGGGGGCGCCCCCCTCAACTCAACCTCCCGTTTCACTACCGTACTACCTATATTTATATGGAATTCGAATCTGTTATTAAATTCAAAAGTTCATTTAAAATTATTGAAACATCTTTCACACCAACATTCCTTGAAACTTATCAATCTTGATCAAACTTTTCTAGTAACAAACACATTAACTTCAAAATACATTTGCATTGCCTGAAATTATTTTTTTTTTAATTTATTCTAACAGACACAGACAAAGGTCAAAAGTTAAAAACTTGACTTCGGTATTCAGATTTAAAACGTCTAAATATACAAAAAAAAAAAAAAAAAAACGAGTGGTGAGTATTTAGCTTAAAAATATACATTACTAGCAGACGACGCTTGCTTCGCTGGTCCCTATTTTTAAATGAATCATTATAATTACTGAATTCTCAAAATTGCATTA
Organism: Salticus scenicus; assembly: GCA_963930645.1. Lineage (NCBI taxonomy): Eukaryota > Metazoa > Arthropoda > Arachnida > Araneae > Salticidae > Salticus > Salticus scenicus. Next base: position 25,777,026 of record OZ005660.1, read on the forward strand.
ATTATCACGTGAAAAAAAAAGAGAAACAAAATCTGATTAGGAAAAATGTCGCACCGGGTTCTCACTGCCTTCGGAAAAAATTCCCAAAATGCTCTAACTCTTATTTCTATTATTTTTCCCCTTCGCCCCCCCCCTCCCGTCTATCCTAATAATTTTACAAATTCGAAAATATCCGCAATCGATTTGTAAGTATCAAAAACCTCTATGCACCAGTTTTGAACGATCTATCTCTATTTTTATTTTTTTGCCCCTCCACCCCCCCCCCCTTCCCAATAATTTTAAAAATTCGAAAATATCCGCAATCGATTTGTAGGTATCGAAAACCTCTATGCACCAATTTTAAATTATCTAACTCTATTATATTTTTTTTGCCCCTCCGCCCCCCTCCCGGCTTTCCTAATAACTTTACACTTTTGAAAATATCCCCATTCGACTTGCAGACCTCTAAAACCTATCTGTACCAATTTTGAACGGCCTAACTGTATTTCTATTTGTTTTTGCCCTTAGCACCCCCCCTTACCGCACCTCCTAATAATTTTACAAATTCGAAAATATCCGCAATCGATTTGTAAGTATCGAAAACCTCTATATACCAATTTTGAACGATTTAACTCTATTTTTATTTTTTTTGCCCAACCCCTCTCCCCTCCCCCTTTCTCGCTCCTCCTAATAACTTTACACTTTCGAAAGTATCCCCATTCGACTTGCAGGCTATTAAAATCTATCTGTAATAATTTTGAAAGGCCTAACTGTATTTCTAATTGTTTTTTCCTCATACCCCCCCCCCCCCACACACACACACACACTTCCCGCACCTCCTAATATTTTTACAAATTCGAAAATATCCGCAATCGATTTGTAAGTATCGCAAACTTAGACATTTATATTAGCTATATTTTAAAGCAAAAATTTTACGGATATCTGTTTTTTTGTTTGAGATATGAAGGATTTTTTGAATTCACGTTTTGCCCCCCTCCCCCCCCCCTTGGGGGGCGAATTTTGTAAAATCGCTTCTTAGTGGATGCCTACGTCATAGAAAGAATATTGTCACAAAATTTCATGCTTCTAGGTCCAGGGGTTTGGTCTGGGCGATGATAGATCACCCCCCTCAGGAAGAACGACTATATATATATATAGATTTACCATATAGTACGTTGGGTACACAAAAAAAACCTGCACTTTTTGATTGGAATATGCCACTTTCTGTGGCCATAGTAGATGCCAAAAGATAATTTTCTGGATAGGGAGCCACTTGAAAATCCGTGTAGAACACCCCGATGGCGGCCATTAAAGATGGCTGTCGTCAACTGCCATATAGGGGCGCTAATTGTTTTGTATCTGAACTCCTAATGATCCGATTTCAATTTTCTTTTTTTTAATACCTTGTGAATAAAATGCTTTTTAAATTCTATGCATTTATCAATGTATATTATATGGTGTGACACTCACACTACTTATAGTACGTTGGGTACACGACAAAAAAATTCAAAAAGCTGCACTTTTTGATTGGAATATGCCACTTTCTGTGGTAATAGTAGATGCCAGAAGATAACTTTCTAGATAGGGAGCCACTTGAAAATCCGTGCAAAACACCCCGATGGTGGCCATAGTTGGACACCATCATCCGCCATATAGGCGCACCAATTTTTCTTTGTATTTCAACTTTTAATGATCGGATTTTTATTTATTTATTTATTTATTTATTTTAGTTTGCATGTAGAGGGCACATTTTGTCTTATTACATTTACCTCTACATGCTTAAAATTCCACGCAATTTTTTAAAAATCAATTTTTTAGGAGATATTTTTATAATTTATTGATTTCTGACGTACTCTTGAAATTTTTTTATTCCATTATAACGTTATTCTCATTTTAAACACTGAACTTTCTTTGTTTCAGATTGAACTCTTTTGAATTTTTTTGAAAATGGCTTCAGTACATTTGCGGCTGGCAGATTTTAAATCCGAATTTCCTCTCTGTGGCATAGATTGGACCAAATGTTGTTTATGTCAAAAACATAGAGAGGAAGAACTGATTTGCCCTGCCACACATATTTCTAAATCACTTGTTGGTGCTGGCTACAGGACGCTTGCAGAAAATTTAATGGAATTTCAGAATATCGGTTCAGTGCCCCTTGGTTTGAATTTAAACAATTTAAATGAAGGAGAAGGAATAGAAGAAACATTTAGAAAAAATAAAGCAAAGTGGCACAAAATGTGTGCCCTTAACTTTAACAAAACAAAACTTGACAGGGCAAAGAAACGCAAACATTCTTCGTCCGTGCCCAGTATGTCATCTCAGGGTAGTCCACAGTCTTTAATAGAACCAAATGAAAAAAAGACAAGGTCTGGTGTCCGTACAACATTATCTATTAAGATGAAAGATGAAATTTGTTTCATATGCAATGGAAAGGGCACTGCTCGGAGGTCTTTGTATAAAGTTGCTTCTTTACAAGACGATAAACTTAAGAAATGTGCCGAAATTACGAATAATGTTGAAATTAAAGCATTCCTCGAGGGTGGAGATTTAGTTGCTAAAGAAGCAAAGTAGCACTCAAAATGCTACACAAACTTAACGAATTCTCTACGCCCATCAAGTGAAGTAAAAAAAGAAGAGGTCAGCCCTATCTGTAAAAGTATGGCTTTTGCTTCCGTTGCAGGATTCATAAGAGAGAAAATCCAGGCATCTGAAGCTGGAAACACTGAAATTGTTTTCAAAATGTCTCATCTTAACACTCTTTATACAAATAACTTAGCAAATCTTCTGGACATGGAAAGTAAAGACCTTCCAAATACACACTCTACTCGGTTACGTGAGAGAATTCTCGACCAATTCCCAGAACTCAAAGCTCAGATTTCTGGTAGAGATTACATCCTGTATCGAGATGGTGCTAACAAATTCCAAAATGTCCAGTCTGAAAATCTTGATGATGATGCTGTTGCATGCGAAAGATTTATCAAACGAATTAGAAAAGTAATAGCCCAGAAGAAAGTTATTTTTGATGGTCACTTGAATGATGATCGACAAATTTCAAGCGTCCCTCCAGAACTTCTGGCTCTAGTGTGTTATCTACTTCACGGTTGCACTTCAGCACCGAATGCAACTAAAGTAACTCAACCTGCTTTAACTATTAGCCAATTAATAGTTTTTAACCACAGTGAACGTATTCCTAAAGGCAGCATTATTCGCCATAAGAAAAGTCATGAACCACCTATTCCATTATATCTCGGCCTGTCTGTTTTTGGAAGAACACGAAAACATACAATAATTGAAGGCATGCATGAAAGAGGCCTCTCAATATCACCAAATAGAATTAGAGAGATAACAGCAAATCTTGCTTACTTGGAGATACTCAGAGATCAAGAAGAAGGTGTCGTATGTCCCTCAAACTTGCTTCACGGTCTTTTTGTCATTGGTGCGTACGACAACATTGATCATAATTACAGTAGCACAACATCTGAATCATCATTTCATGGAACAGCGATATCTATCTTTCAAATCCCTGCGAAAGGAGAAGTTGGTAAGCCTCGTGAAATTGCTACAAGCTTTTCTTGTATTGATCAAAATAACAGAAAAGTGCCAGAGCTTCCAGATAGCTATAGTATTGTCAAGCCTTTAATACTGCCCTCGAAGGAGCCAACTGTTCCAAAAGCAAACCAGACCATCTCTTCCGAAATGTCAATTTCAGAATTTGGTTCTCAGTGGAAAATGGAACAGAAATGGTTAGATCATATTATTACTGATAGAACAGATGGAAATTTAGATATTTCTTGGTCAGCTTTCCATGCTTCAAGGACAGAGTCTTCATCGTTTGAATTATCTCGTTGTTCTCTTTTACCCCTATTTAATGAAAGTTCTTCTTCTCCGGCAATGCTGAAGCATGCAATGGAACAAATAAAAAAAATTACTAACATTATAAAAGAGTTTTAATAGTAGAGTTTAAAAAATATTAATACAGTACCATTATTCTACCATACCATGTATTAACTGAAAATACATTACAATCAAATATACTCTAAAATTTTCAAAACCAGTCGATATTGATGACAAGATATATTTCAGTGCAAAATAATATATATATATTTAAAACTGAACTTATCAAGAAGTTACATACTTCAGAAACATAATATTCAATTAGGAATAAATTATGTAAATGTTATATTTAAAATAAAAGTTATCTGAATTATACAGATAAATTATATCTTACAAAATCAGTTTAGGGTGTTTTATACACATAGATAAGTGCATTATAAAGATTCCTAAACATATGCTTTCATAAGCAAAGAAATGTTCATTTATTAAATTTATATTAGTCGCATTAATATATATATATATATATATATATATACTGACACTGAATCTACTGGAATAAATATAGTTTACTTTGAAAATTTAACTGTTACTGTACATAAATCACGATTTTGATTAAAGCCTTTAAAAAGAAAAAAAAAAAAAAAAAAAAAAACCTAAGATGGCATCTATGGCATACAAAGATGCATAAATCAAACCTTATTGGCTGCCTAGTTATTATAAGGAATTTATGGATTGTATCTGAAAAATTAGTAATTTTGAGTTACGTTTGTTTGTAAAAAGAAGATAAATACGCAGAACTCCACACACATAAACCCTTTGTTGTGAAGAAAGTAATATTGAGCTCAATTAAAAACTTATTTGTTAATAAAAATCATGAAAAAAAATGAAATTTCAGGTTTTTCCAAAATGCCCATAGTCTTTAATGTACATAAATAAATGTATAGGAATAAAAAAGTATCCTATTCGTAAGATATATTTAATATATATATATACATATATATATATATATATATCTTGTGAAATATATGTAAAGAAAATCGAAATCGGACCATTAGGATTCATAAACAAAAACAATTAGTGCGCCTATATGGAGTTGACGGCGGCCATCTTTAATGGCCGCTGTCGGGGTGTTCTGCACGGATTTTTAAGCGGCTCCCTATCTGAAAATTTATATTTTGGCATCAACTATGACTCCAGAAGGTGGCATTTTCCAATCAAAAAATGCAGCTTTTTGGCTTCTTTCGTCGTGTACCCAACGTATTATAAGTAGTGTGAGTGTCACACCATATAATATGCATAGATAAATGTATAGAAGTTAAAAAGTATCTTATTCACAAGGTATTAAAAGAAAGAAAATTGAAATCGGATGATTAGGAGTTCAGATACAAAACAAATAGTGCCCCTATATGGCAGCTGACGGCGGCCATCTTTAATGGCCGCCATGGGGGTGTTCTACACGGATTTTCAAGTGGCTCCCTATCTGGAAATTTATATTTTGGCATGAACTTTGACCACAGAAGGTGGCATATTCCAATCAAAAAGTGCAGCTTTTTGGCTTTTTTTGTCGTGTACCCAACGTACTAATATGGTTATGGCGAATTTCAATTCTTGAGCAGTTTTCCTGGACATGGTATAATATTGCAGTAAAGCACTTCCACTAACAATAAAAAAGAATGTTATGGCTTAAATATAGGTAGCCCTGAATATCTTCTAAAAGTTATGTACACATCACGTGGAGGACTTAAACATAATCCAATATTAATATTAATAACACACGGCACAACCTGAAGTACATTTCTATCAATTTTCAAGTATTGCCGTACTATAATCTAGTTCTTTTGTGTAGCCCTGTAAACGAACAGTGAATGATTTCTATACAATATTTTACATGAAACATGTTTTTACGCATATAAAAATTAATCTGGTGTATCACTCACGCGACTTTCTCTTTCCCTGAAATTTAATATTATAAATACAGGTTGGAGATTATCGAGTACTGTTATGTAAACTTATATTAAACAATTCAAATTAGTCTTCGGAAGGGTTTTATGTGATAATTAGTTCTGTGTGAGGGGCTACCGCCCTCCTCAACCTCCCGTTTCATTAATGCACCTACATTTATATAGAATTTAATTCTGTATTAAAATTAAAAGTTTACTTAAAATTATACAGACAGTTTTCACACACATTCATTGAAACTTATCAATCTTGATCAAACTTTTCCAGCAACCTTTCTTGATCTCAACGAAAAGTTTAGTGTAGCATCGTTGTATCATCACATTTATTGTAGAATACCAAGTTTGGACTTTCTGCTATATATATATTGTCGGGGAGGAGGAGAAGGAGAAGGTGCGCACATAGGAACTGATTTAGAACGGCGCTGGGCAGTTTTGTTTCAGTCGCTTTTCGAATCCGGACGAGGTACGAGGTATCTCAACATTAAATAAACTCAGAACTATTAAATATTCTAATCGTACACATTATAGTTCCAGTCATTATTCTTAAATATAATAAATTCGTAATTACTTATTCAAGTCCAATAAACGATTCTTCAAAATATGGAATATAGTCTTCTAATTGTGTGGTGTGGTTTGTCGTTAATCTTCGGAATTCTGGCAGAGGGGTAAGTAGATTTAAACTTATTCTCATTTAATTATATGCTGATTTGTCTTTAAGTAAAAGTTGAAAAATTTGAATTTTAAATAAATGAGTTAGAAATCCTTAATCCGAGATTATAAATTTAATCAATCCTAAATCGAAATGCATAAATTGATTTAGTCGAAATTCTATGTTGGCTGCATAGCCATAGTGGTCCGTCGATTCACGGAGGTTTAATTATCTATTAATTTAATTAGATAATATAATTAATCGTAATTCGTTAAATTAAAAAAAAAAAAAAAAAAATTTAAAGTGAAAAAATTCTTTTGTTTACGTAGGATTAAATTATCTGTATAAGAGCTTTAAAGTAAATTAAAATTAATTTGTGGAAATAAATCATTAATACAAAGTTAAATTGTTTTGACATAAAACGTAATTCAAAGTAGTTTCGTTTTCATGCATACTTAAAAGTTTTGTTTTGAGAGAAAACGTAATTCAAAATAGTTTGGGTTTCAAACCGAAAGTTTTGGTTTGGAATTTCAGAAATAAACTTTCATGTTAAGTAATTGTTGAATAAATGAGAGTATGAGAATGAAAAGGGTGCATTTAATATTTTATTAGTTTATTTATTTCAGTAAAAAAATAAAAAAAAAAAAAAAATTAAAAAAAAAAAAAAAGAACTATTCTATTATGTGTGTTTCTTTTCATTTGTTCTTATATTTTTTGTTTTGTTTTACTTCCTGATCTGCAGAATAATAATTTAATTCAATCGATTAATTCATATTTAAATTTAATTGTGTGTAATTAGTTTGCTCATAAGATGGGTAGAAAGGGAAAAACAAGGGCGAATGACGATGAACAGAGTGCGTTGTTCCCAAAATCTAATGAAGTGATAAAATTTGAAAATGTAATTAGAGAAATAGAATTTATAAAATCGAAGGTCAATGATTGTGATAAAGGCGATCAAGCCAGATTAAAAATCTTAAAAGATAAGGTAAATGCACTGGAGGTTAAATTCGAGGATATAGTTACAAATTTTTCCGAAGAGGAAAACGATGAAAACTCTGAAGTGGTGTTAAAGAATAGGGACACTCTGTTAGAATTATCCGTTGTATTAGAGGGTAAATCGCAATCAAATACTCCAAATGTAAATAATGATGCATGTACCAAACCCGGGACTTCTGTTAATTCGCATATTAGTCTTCCCAAACTTGAAATTCCTTATTTTTACGGGGATAATGAATCTTGGTTGTCATTTAAAAATTTATTTAAATCATCTATTCTGGATAATGACAGCCTTAGTGAGGTTGAAAAGCTACAATACCTCCAATCGTGTGTAAGAGGTAGTGCATCAAAACTTATTCGTGGATTTTCGTTACAATCGGAAAATCTTAAACACTGTTGGGAAATTCTTACTCAGCGCTACGAAAATAAACGTCAATTAGCTATAACTCAAATAAATAAAATCTTTTCAGTAAAAGTAAACAAAGCGGATGATCCTAAATCGTTTTTCAATTTAATAGATACTTGTAACGAAGCGGTGCGAAATTTATCGACCCTCGGATTGGAATCTAATCCTCTTAGCGATCTTATTCTTATAAATTTCATGATTTCAAAATTGGACTCATCCGTTAGGCATAGGTGGGAGCTCAGTCTAGAGAATACGCAAACTATTCCCGATTTAAATTCGTTTCGTACATTCATTGAGAGGGAAGCTTCGAGTCAAACAAAGCTTGAAAATAAACCAGGAATGTTTAAGAAGCCAGTAGAAGGTAGTAGTGTAAAAAAATCTTGTGTCAATAATTCAATACTAGTCAAAGAAAATAAATGCGTCGCCTGTTCTCAAGTACATCAATTGTTTAAATGTCCCAAATTCAATCGAATTAGTGTTCAAGAGCGATGGGACTTAGTTAAATCAAAATCACTGTGTGAAAATTGTTTGCGAACTAATCATCAAGTGCGTCAATGTAGAATTAATATTAAATGTAAAGTATGTGCAGGTTCACATCACACTCTTCTGCACATTTATGCACAGAATTCTGCAGATCAGGGAGGCGGCCTTGTTACTACGTCGGTGGCCTATAGTTCACAATCTAATGCAAATTTTAGTAACCTAAAGGTGTTATTGGCCACTGCCCTTATAAAGGTTAGGTCACCTAACGGTAAAATTATTCAATGTCGGGCGTTAGTTGATAGTGCCTCACAAAATAGTCTCATAACAAAGGACTGCGTTGAGAAGCTAAATTTGCCTTTGTTTGGCACTTCTCATCGACTTATAGGCATAAACGGTCTTTCCGCAGAAACTGTTTTAAATTTTACGGAATTCTCATTCTCGCCATATTTCGCTAACGAGTATAGGAACTTAAAAGCGCTAGTAGTAAATAGGGTTACTGCCCCTCTGCCGAATTTCCGGGTGCAAACGACGTCTTGGCCACATACAAACAATCTTCAATTAGCGGATATGAATTTCTTCAAGCAACAACCCATCGAAGTTTTATTAGGTGCAGATATTTTTGCGTCACTAATTTGTGGCACACCGATATCGGGAAGGCCAGGAGAACCATCTGCCATTCCCAGTTCACTTGGGTATTTACTCAGTGGCCCCCTCTCAAGGGATGGAATGGAACCAGAATCAACATATAGCTCATCGTTACACTGCCTTAACTTGAACGATTTTTTTGACAATCAGCCCATAATATCTTCTAAGAGTGACACCGAAGCCGATCCGGCAGAGGAACTATATAAATCTTCCACCAAGCGCAACCCCGAAGGTCGCTATGTTGTAAAATTACCCCTCCACGATGAGATAGATTTGGGGGAAAGTGCCAACTGTGCACTAAAAATGTTTAAGAAACTGGAAAATCGATTTGCGCAGAATCCCAACCTAAAAAAGGAGTATGCTCAGTTTATGTGTGAGTACTCCGATCTAGGTCATATGACTTTACTAAGGGCTGAAGAGCTTAATCGCCAACCCAATTATTATATGCCCCATCATGGAGTTATAAATGAAAATAGTAGCACTACAAAACTACGGGTAGTGTTCAATGCGTCGGCCTTAACTACAAATGGCAAATCCCTGAACTCCAATTTGCACAAAGGGCCAAAACTCCAATCCAGTATTTTTAGCAATCTAATTAGATTTCGTTTAAATAAAGTCGCCCTCTCGAGTGATATCGAGAAAATGTTTAGGCAAGTTCTAGTCGCAGAGCCTGATACAGACTTTCAAAGAATATTTTGGAGGGCCAATGTTTCAGATCCACTCAGAGTGTATAAATTGAACACTGTTACTTATGGCACAGCCTGTGCTCCATTTTTAGCCCTGCGTACCATATTACAGCTATTAAACGATGAAGAACCCAATTTTCCCGTAGCTGTGCAGGCTGCCCGCAACAACCTGTATATGGACGATTTCCTTGGAGGTGCTGAAACAATCGAAGCCGCTCAATCATTGGTCACAGACCTTCAGGCATTATTTAATGCTGGGGGCTTCAAGCTGCGAAAATGGGCTTCAAATTATGTGGAAGCTCTAGTTCAGGTCCCAGAACCTTTAAAATCAACAAATCAGGAATTATCCTTAAACCCCGATCAATCCCAACGTATTTTAGGACTAAACTGGAATTTAACATCGGATACACTGCAGGTTGGCGTCAACACAGAAGAAAACGTTAAAACTAAACGACAATTATTGGCCGTAATTGCACGCATCTTCGACCCTTTGGGTCTGTTATCCCCTGCCACTATTCTTTTAAAATTGCTTCTACAAGATGTTTGGAAGCTAAAACTTGGTTGGGATGATCCTTTACCACCAGACATTCAAACCAGGTGGAACGAATTTTATGAAAAAATTGCTTCCTTTAAGGCCATGTCAGTACCCAGATTTTTAGACCTGAAGTCTGAACCTATTTTCCAGATTCTGGGATTTTGTGATGCGTCAACAAAGGCATATGCTGCCGTAATTTATATACGCCCAAGTCAGAACTCATCTTTAAAATTGATTGCAGCTAAAACCCGTGTAGCTCCTTTAAAACCCATTACCTTGCCTAGGTTGGAGCTATGCGCGGCTGTATTACTCTCGGAACTTTTGGCAGTCGTCCAGAGCTCGCTGGATTATCAGGTTGAGGACATTCTCCTATGGACAGACTCAACAATCGCCCGTAGTTGGATCTTAAATCCACCCTTAAAGGGCAACACATATGTCCTACACCGAGTAACCAAAATTAGGGCTCTCACAGACCCCACATCATGGCATCACTTACCAAGCAAACTTAACCCAGCAGACTGTGCAACCCGTGGGCTGTTACCCGACAAATTACACCACTTTAACTTGTGGTGGTCTGGACCTGATTGGTCAAAGATTCCGGTCTCAGATCATGAGTCCAAGATTGCTACCTCAGTCCCATGTACAATTGTGGGAATTCCTGGACTAATAGAGTCAATTCCAAAGCAAGAATCCGTTATAGAGGATTTGGTTTCAAAATTTTCATCAAGTAATAAACTTTTTCGTGTAATTGCATTTATGAAGCGATTTATAAATAATATTAGAAATGCAACAAAATTGAAAGGACCAGTCTCAGTACAAGAAATTTCAGAAGCTAGAAAAATTATTATTAAATTCGTCCAACAAAGGTCCTTTGCTTCAGAAATCGCCCTTTTGCAGCGCGGCCAACCCGTGGCAAACAGCAGTAAACTAAAAAATCTCAATGTGTTTCTTGATTCAGAAAATCTATTGAGAGTGGGAGGTAGAATTGATAGAAACATCACTCTGCCCTATGATACTAAACATCCAATACTCATACCTAAGAATCACCCTTTTACATCGACATTAATAAGACATTTTCACACGTATAGTCTTCATGGAGGTGTCGACCTAGTATTAAATCTCATTCGCCAGTCTTACTGGATTCCTGATGGTAGATCCACTGTGAAAAAAGAGCTTCGTAAATGTGTCACATGTGCCAAAGTCCAACCGACCCCAATTCAACAAATGATGGGTGACCTTCCCAGTGCAAGAGTCAACCCTTGTAGACCATTTCAACATGTTGGCCTTGATTATGCAGGCCCTATTCAAACAAAGTGTGAACATAAACGAACAAAAACAAAATTTAAGTCCTATATTTGTCTATTCATCTGCATGAGCACCAAGGCAATTCATCTCGAATTAGTCACGAACTTATCAACTGAACATTTTTTATATGCCCTACAAAGATTCATAGCGCGTCGAGGCTATCCTACTGACATTTATTCTGACAACGGACGCAATTTTGTGGGTGCCAATGTCCATTTAAAAGGGCTAGTAAAGCTTTCAAAAACCAATACAATCCAAGACTTTGCCACAACTAGACAAATTCATTGGCATTTTATGCCACCTTACGGGCCTAACTTTGGCGGCCTATGGGAATCTTCGGTTAAATTGGCCAAACGCCATTTACTCAAAGCGTGTAAAGGCAATTGCCTGACCTTTGAGGAGAGTGACACTATTCTAACTAACATTGAAGCCTGCTTAAATTCACGACCCTTAGTCCCACTTTCCACCGAGCCCCATAATTTCTTAGTGCTTACACCAGGACATTTCTTAATTGGGGCTCCGCTTCTCCAGCTTCCTGAACACTCTTTTAACCAAACTAATCCATTGTGTACCAGTTTTTCTTCCAGGTGGAAACTCGTCCAGCAGATCAAGAAGCAATTTTGGAGTACATGGGCCAAGTCTTATTTGACGTCACTCCAATCAAGAGAAAAGTGGACGAGCGGCAATACACATCTGCAACCTGGTCAGCTAGTCCTGGTCTTAGAACCCTCAATTCAGCCAGCACACTGGACCCTTGCCCGAATTCTGGAAGTCCATCCTGGTGAGGATGGCATCATTCGAGTTGTGAGTCTGAAGACACCATCTGGAGTCATCATAAGACCGGTGAATCGGATTGCCAGTCTGCCATGCTCAGCCTCCCCCCCCCCCCGAAGGATGTCGGGGAGAAGGAGAAGGAGAAGGTGCGCACATAGGAACTGATTTAGAACGGCGCTGGGCAGTTTTGTTTCAGTCGCTTTTCGAATCCGGACGAGGTACGAGGTATCTCAACATTAAATAAACTCAGAACTATTAAATATTCTAATCGTACACATTATAGTTCCAGTCATTATTCTTAAATATAATAAATTCGTAATTACTTATTCAAGTCCAATAAACGATTCTTCAAAATATGGAATATAGTCTTCTAATTGTGTGGTGTGGTTTGTCGTTAATCTTCGGAATTCTGGCAGAGGGGTAAGTAGATTTAAACTTATTCTCATTTAATTATATGCTGATTTGTCTTTAAGTAAAAGTTGAAAAATTTGAATTTTAAATAAATGAGTTAGAAATCCTTAATCCGAGATTATAAATTTAATCAATCCTAAATCGAAATGCATAAATTGATTTAGTCGAAATTCTATGTTGGCTGCATAGCCATATATATATATATATATATATATATATATATATTTTTTTTTTTTTGAGATATGCTAATAACTGAACGACATACACACACAGACCAACCTCTAAAAACATGATTTTTGGATTCAGGTTACCTTAAAACGTGTAAATAAAACAAAAATTCAATTTTGAAAATTTGACCCCAAAACAAAACTTTCTCTACCTTATGGGTAAGAGAAAGTAAAAGAAAAAAAAGAAGAAGAAGAAAGTTCGATTAGATTAATATTTTTTAATTCTGTATTTAGGTTTCAGAAATCATGTTCTAAAGTTCTTGCATTTGGTTGGTTGGGTTTTACGTTGCACGAGTGCTGCGCAGTGAGCAATTGGAGACGGTCTTGTACTCACCCCTAGCGGTGGTCCGGAGACATGCCATCATAATTTTGATCCTCCTCGGAAGGGATGACTCTCTTGCGTCGGTGACTCCCAAAGGTATGATTTTGATGGGAACAGCGAGGATATTGCGGCCACGACAGATTTTACGTGCACCAGCTACCATTGTTGTACACGAAGTGAAGCCTGCTTTATAGTGGCCGCTCCGTTCCGCTGTACGCAAGAACAGAGCTAGAATATAAGGAGTGATAACTTCATATTCAGTTCAATTCTATTCAATTTCTTATTCAATGGATAGTTCTCACTCCTTATATTCTAGCTCAGTGCTTGCGGACAGCGGAACGGAACGGCCACTATAAAGGCAGCTTGACGGTCTTTGACCTGCTCGAGTACCAAACATGCAATCTTCCAATTACGAGCCCGGCGCTCTACCGACTAAGCTACTGCGTCGCTACTTGCTTTTTGAGAGAATGAATTAAGTGAGTGGAGATTTTCCAAGGGAAAGGGGGGCTAAGAGAAATAAAATCAGACTTATATGAAAAATATATACATATATCGTTTTACAAACATTATAAGAAAATAAATTACACTGCTCTTCAAAAAAAAAAAAAAAAAAAAAAAAAAAAATTCGAGATCTGATACCATTCTTGCAAATACTCATGTAAAATGACCTCCTGAATCCGAATATGACCACCATTTTGCCCAATCATCCACCGTTTTCTAGATTCCCTCCCTCCCTCATTTTTATCATTGTTTGGTAATTTTATAACCGTCAGTTTGATTCGGAGAGAAACGATGATTATTAACCGTTAAATGTCTTCTGACCTGAGGAGCTAGAGAGGTAGAAAGTTCCAAAACAAGAACATTTGTAGTAAGGAAGAAATTTGAGGGGATTTGTTCCCAGAAAACAAAAGAAAATCAATAAAAGCATTCAATTTCTGTTTCTTTACTTTTTTTTCTTTCTTTTTTTTTTTTTTCCGCAATATTTCTCTTATTTTTTACATATTCCAGCTTCCAGTTTGCCATTTTCTTACCAAAACACCCCAAATAATAAAAATTATGCAGTGAAAATTTTTTCAAAATGTTGGTAAAGTCTTTGCTTTCTATAACCCCCACGTTAAATGTTTTGGGCAGTAAAACATGAACAGTAAAATCTCCTGCTTTGGCACATGTTAAAGGTCATTGCCCTTATCATTGTAGTCGTCAATCCTTATCTACTTTTAGTACACGTTTTGCGATAAGAGAGTGAAATTTATGGTGTTCTCGACGGTGGTGATCTTGTGTGGTGATCACCACCGTCGAGTGGTGTAAGTATAATTTTAATTATTTGGGTTGTTTTGGTAAGAAAATGGCAAATTGGAAGCTGGAATATGTAAAAAATAAAAGAAATATTGCGAAAAAAAAACAGAAACAGAAACTGATTGTTTTTATTGATTTTCTTTTGTTTTCTGGGCACAAATCCCCTCAAATTTCCTCCTTACTACAAATGTTCGTGTTTTAGAACTTTCTACCTCTGTAGCTCCTCGATTCCCACATCAAAGGGATTTCAAAAGAAACCGCCGACGATACTCTGAAGGTCTGAAGTTGCCAGAGTCTGAAGGTAGCCTGACTTCAAATTCTGGCAACATAAGTAGAGCGGCAAAGTCATAAATTATCCATTGTCCGAAAGTGACCCTTGAAATTTTGCACACGTTTACAATGAAGGGCATTACTTTTTATTGCTCTTTTACAAAGTCCCATGTAATTCTCGCTCTAGGAGGTTTGTGAGCGACGACTCAAATACCACATCAAAGGAATATGAAAAAGAGGCCGGCTTGATGCTCTGCTGCTGCCAGAGTTTGAAGGCAGCTTTAAGGAAAGCACAGACTGTCACGCTGGTCCTGCGCGAAAAATGTAAATTATCCATTATAGGAATGTGACTCTTGAACCTTTGGACATGTTTGCAATGAACCACATTACTTTTTATTGCTCCTTGAAGAATTTTACAAAAGAAACCCGAGTCTTTAATACCAATTATCGCAGCAGGAAATTTGTCAGAGGAGGAAATATCCCTTCGATGCATACGGCAGCTTAACCACATCACAAGAAATTTTGAATAAAACAGCTCTCCGCCTTTGTCCCGATTGTTTGTGCTGTGCTTTAAGCTGCCTTCAAACACTGGCAACAGCAGAGCGTCAACGGCAGTTTCTTTTCATATTCCTTTGATGTGGTATTTGAGTCGTCGCTCACAAACCTCCTATTGCGATAATTGCAAATGGACTTGGGTCTCTTTTGTAAAAAGATCAATAAAAAGTAATGTCCTTCATTGAAAACGTGTGCAAAATTTCAAGGGTCACTTACGGACAATGGATAATTTATGACTTTGTCGCTCTACTTCTGTTGATAGAGTTTGAAGGCAGCTTTAGACTCGCCAATATCAAGAACGTCGGGTCAGCTTTGGCGTATGTACTGAAGATCGAGGCGAACCACCACACGATCAGAGCAGTCTCCCTAGAGGATTCACAAGCTGATTTGAAGGAAGTAAAGAAAACCTTGGCTGACATCGCAAAGAGATTACTCAGTTTGGAGAGTACTGAAGAAGATAAGAATCCGAAGATCAAGTGTTGGGCTTGTATTGGGTGAGTGCAAAAGTTCTACCCGTTTTTATTACCCATAAAGAAGAGCAAATGCAAAATGAACAGTACCTATTATTGTGCATAATCCCCATTGCTATCTATGACCTCTTGCCATCTTTCTGGTTGGGGATAAATCCCACGGCGGCAAAATTCTGGCGGTTTCGAGTCAAAATGTCTTACAAGGGAAGTATGAATGAGTAAAATTCCGATTTAAACAAAACTGAGCTTAAATTAAAGAGCATGGTCGAAAATATACGGTAGCGTACAAATTTGCTGCAACAACCCCCCATGGAGCGAGAAAACGACCCTGAAAGTTTTAGTTGTTTCTGTAAAAACCTACGAAAGAGACTTCGTTAACAAGACGGTGTGGGACAGTGGTTAGAGTATTCAATTCCAGTGCGAAAGGTCGTGAGATCGAACCCAGGAGACTGCTCGTACTTTTTTTTTTCAATATTATTATTAATATATATAAATAAAATTAAATAAAATATTAAAATAAATGAATAATTTTAGAGAAAAATAATTATGAAATTTAATTATGAAATTAAAAATAAATATACTCTATACAAAGATTTTATTAAGGAATATAGTGTAAAATTATCTCTTTACGGAAAAAAAATAAAATAAATAAAAATAAATAAATAAATAATATATATATATATATATATATATATATATATATATATATGCTTAAATTTACAAATTTAGTGTCAAGTTAATAATGACTATGATTAGAAATAAAAAAAATGATCAAAACATAAGCATTTTTCAATTTATAAGCGCGACGTATAAACGAAAATTTATCACAATAACGACAATATAAGTTAAAGTTCTTTCTTTTTCTGCATGAAAAATAATTCATTTGAAAGAAGACGATCAGCTATTGGAGGCGCTTTATGCTTTAGCAGCGTTGGCAAAAAATATTAATTAAGAATTTATATAAAGCAAAAATAAATAAATAAATAAAGGTAATATTTGTCTTTGAATTATTCATTTATTTAATTTAGAAAGAAAAATTAAAAGCATTTTTTCGCTTGAAATAAAACGTTTTAATAATTTAATCCGCGATTGTAATGAAATGCTCGCCCTCTGGTGGGCTAAGGTGAAATTATCACACCACTGCATATCATCATATTATGCAATCGATTTTCCATGATGTAATGGCGGAGAAAGAAACACGTGGCTATTATATTTACTAACAACTGCAGTTCAGAGAGCGCCATCTATCGATCATTACAAACGCGGATAGAAATACTATTCATTTTTATGTACGAAGAATAACAAAATTAAAAGCAGACGATCATCATGTGCTACTAGCGGCTTTGACGTAAAATATTGATAAAAAAATTAACTGAAACTTTAGGGAAAAAAAAAAATGTGTAAATAAAATTTATTTTCTCTTAAACTCGTCATTTATATAAATTACAAAGAAAAATAAAAAATATTTTTATTTATTTTTTTTTTTTTTCAGTTGAAAAAAAAAATGTCTTAATAATTTAATTAAATATCTGAATATAATTTTTAATTAAATTTAATAATTATCTTCCTTAATTTTTTTCCTTTACTTTATTAAAAATAAGTATGCATATAATATATCTGTATATACATATTTGGGAAAGAAAAAAAAAAGGTTAATGCTCCGTCGGGGGTCGAACGCAGGAACTACGCAATACGAATCCAAGACCTTGCCACAGAACCACGCTTCTGCGAGCTGAAGTCTTCTTTTTTTGATTTTGATAAAAAGCATCGAAAAGTTTAAGGGTCATTTCTTGCCCCCTGGGGAGTTATTGCAGCAAATTTGAACGCTGTCCTATGTTTTCGACCATGCTCTATAATTTAAGCTTGATTTGGTTTAAATCGGAATTTTACTCATTCATACTTCCCTTGTTAGATGGCAGTTTTCACACATCAAGATCATCAAAGATTTTCTGACAGAAGGAATTGTTCAACGCAAGAAATAGGTGACAGTCAGTTGGTGCCAAGTCAGGAGAATAGGGAGGGTAGGGTAAAACCTCCCAATCAAAGCCTAGTAACTTTTGGCGAGTGATGACAGCAGCATGTGGCCAGACGTTATTGTGATGAAGAATAACACCGCGACGACTGATGTGACCTAGCCGCTTTGCTACCAAATTTGAATGCAGCCTGTCTAACTGTAGACAGTAGAAGGCAACATTGACGGTTTGGTTGAGTGACAAGACCTCCCAGTGAATTATTCCCTGCACATCCCACCACACACTCAATAACACCTTCTTGGGAATAAGTTCAGCTTTCGAAGTCTATGCAGGTGGATCAGAAGGCCACACACAGTCCAACGACGCTTTACGTTACGGTACATAACCCACTTCTCATCTCCTGTCACAATTCGTGTCAAGAATGACTCATTTTCGTACCGGGAAAGCAAGAAAACACATGTGGCGATTCGGCCATCCCGTTGATTTGCTGTCAGGTTATGTGGAACCCAACAATTCAAATTTCTCGTAAAACTCAACATAACCAACCGTCTCTCGACCGTTCTCCGGTGTACGTTGAAGGTCTCCGCTAATTCCTGCACGGTTGGATTCGGGTTGTTCCTTATGGCTTGGTCAATATCGTCGTCTCCAATGTGTCATGGCCGTCCACTCCTAGCCTGATCTTTGAAGCTTCTGTCTCATTTAATAAATTTACGAAACCATCGACAAAATGTGCTTTCGTTTATTGCATCCCCCCATAAACTTGACAAACATTGCAACATGTTGCGGCTGCCGTACTCTTTTTATCGAACTCGTATATCTATCTCTCATATAATCCTTCTCGCTTGCCATGTTACACACTCTGCTATAAATGATTAATTTTGTGAGACACGATACATTTAATTGTGAGGCATCCACTCGTTTGATTGGCCTACGATTTGCGTCATTACAATGTCATGTGTGACGTCAATTCCATTGCAAATTTGCATATCAAAAACGGGTAGAACTTTCGCACTCACGTCACCCAGTAGAAGCAATGGACACATCAAAAGAAGCTGAATAATGCGACAAAATAAGAATAACCAGATTTCAAAGTCATTGCAGGGAAACTAAGGAGAGGTAATCTCGCAGGGTGGAGGTTGCCCGATATTAGAGAGCCCCAATTTTCAGTGTTTCATGTTTCTTCGATGAGTGTCGGCGATAATGGGCTTTATGTTTACGTACGAGTTAATAATATTTCCTGTCGCATGATTCTCGATACTGAAGCCAAAGTAACCATCCTTAGGATGGATGTAGCTCAAGGACTTAAAGAGAAGATTATCTGGGCGTCGCCCTATGTTAAACACTAGACTGCGACCGGCGACGAAATCAAAATATACTGCTCGACATTGATAATGCAACACCAAGAAGGAATGATAATAACGGAATTAAATTTGTTGGACACATACATTATAGTTAAGGCCCATAGTTCTGCCCTATGTTCAAGGCCTCCGAAGCGCAACATTTAAGCAGGACAATGCACGACCGCAAGTTGTCCATATTGTCTGGACCTTCATTGATGCCGAATGTGTTCGACTGTTGCTCTGGCCAGCGCGTTCTCCTGATCTCGCACCAATGAAAATGATTGTTTAATCGTTGAAAATCGACTGTTCCCCCACCACTCACCAGTAACTTCGATCGATGAATTGTGGCATCGTGTTAAAACTTCATGTAGTACTCTACCCGTACATGCCATCCAATCGCTGTTCGATTCAATGCCTAGGCAGATATGTGCTGTTATTGCTCACAGAGGTCGCTGCTTTATGTACTGTTTTCTCAGTACATATTACTCCAAATTTCCTGAAATTTTAATCAATTGTTCTTCCTACTATAATGTATGTGTCCAACAAATTTCATCCCGTTATTATTATTTCTTCTTGGTGTTGCATTTTCAATGTTGAGCAGTGTATATGGAAAAATGAACTTGACCATCACATTTGAAAATGCCAGTTACCAGCATATGGCATATGCATATGTAGCCAACATAAGAGATCCTCTATTTCTTGGACTTGATTTCCTGATATCGTAAAATATAATTTCCAATTGGGTTTTTAAGAATGATAAACTGCATTCAAATTCAGAAGACATAGCTGTGTTTAACATTGAAAATCCAGACATTCAACCAATTTGTCAGATAACAGCCAAATCCGAAATTTCCATCCCTCCGCACACTAAGACAATAGTTTCCGGGACACTTCCTAAAGGACTTTACTTCCGCTATGGACTGATTGAATACCCGAATCCAGACAATAGCCTGAGAGGAGTTCTGTTCTGGTAGCTTCATCTCTGGTAGATCTTTCAAACAGCATTATTTTTGTTAGAGTCACCAATATAAGCGATAACATACGTAAAGACAGTGAAGAAAGATGAGGTGTTAGCAACCTGCACTCCTCTTACAGTCGGCAGCAAAAGTATCCGAGCACTAGCCGATATTTTCTATATCAAAAAAGTGCACTTGCGACTGTTTTGTTACATAAATCCTTGTCGAATCATGTTCTTAGACAGACTAAGAACCTGTCTCGATACGGATTTATTTAACAAAGCAGTATTAAGTGCACTTTTTTTGGACAAAGATTGTTGCTAGTGCTCAGATACTGTATATGCATTAACCAGTACACGCAGTCAACCGAGGTCAAGTCTTCTGAGATTTTAACAACGAAATTTTTCAAGAATTGCTTAAGAATGCAGAGTTAGAAATTAAACAGAGACGTGCTGCGGAGAAGCTGCTTTCTGAATTTAGAGACCTGTTTTCTCGAATACCTGAAAACATCGGAAGGACTAACATCACCTAGCATAGAATTGATACAGGAAATCATCCTCCAATCAAGCAACATCCAAGAAGACTTCCATTTGCTAAGCAGGAAAAGGTGGCTGAGCTACTAAATAAAATGCAGCGTAACGACATTATTGAACCATCAAAGAGTCCTTGGGTCTCTCCCATAGTTTTGGTGCGAAACAAAGATGGTTCAACGAGATTCTATATAGAGATTATCGTCGTTTAAATAACATCACGAAGAAAAATAGCTACCCTCTTCCTAGAATTGATGACACTTTAGACACACTCTTCTGGCATTTAGGGGTTCTCGACTTTGAATCAGAAGAGCGACTATTGGCTAGTTGAGTTACATCCTGATGACCATGAGAAAACTGCATTCCCTACGGTACAAGGATTGTGGCAATTTAAAGTTATGCCATTTGGCTTATGTAATACATCTGCAACTTTCGAATGCCTGGTGGAGACAGTGTTAAAAGGACTTTCCTATGAATCTTGTCTTGTGTACCTTGATGAATTATCACTGTGGAGCGTATTTTTGAAGAACATTTAAGAAACATTCGTGAGGTGCTGGAAAAACTCAGAATGGCTAACCTTAAATTGAATCCAAGAAAGGGCAACTTGTTCCGTTGTGAAGTGAGTTATCGCGACCATATCATCTCTGGTGAAGGTGGGAGAACTGATCCCGAGAAGGTCTCTGCAGTCGAAAACTGGAGTCGCCCTGAAGACGTCCATCAACTGTGAAGTTACCAGGGATTGTGCACCTACTACAGGAAGTTCGTGAAGGGTTTCTCGAGTAATGACAGTCCTCTCCACAAGTTAACTAGTATCTGTGATTACAGCCTTGCTGTGTGTTAATGCTCTGATACAGTTTGTACTGTGAATTTGCTGTTGACAGCTGTTATCCAAGCTGTGTTTTCTGGTGAAAGTGAAGTTATTAATAAGTTGATACTTGGTTTATAGACCTATATTCTTCTATAAATTTTCTATAAATAAACTGCTGAGCTTCTGCAAGTTTTGCCTTTCGTTCAGAGACAACTCACGAACTCCCAAGTACGCAACATTTCTGGAAATTATTGGATGTTTATTTTATTTTGTGTTATGTGTTTTTCATATGACTAAATTTACGTACACACTGTAATGTGTATGTAGTTTATAGACAATATACAGAGCTATACCTAAAATTAAGCTAAACGTTCTTTTCTAGTGAATGCAATAGAGGGACGTGCTTTGATATATTTAACTATGTCGACGAACACCGCGCAAGAACGGAAATTAATTTCTCATGCCCATACTGTAAGCAAAGTATTCTTTTAAGTTCGATTTTCCACTCAAGCGTTTTGAGCGTTTATCGCATTTTAAGATCCCCTAAATACGAAAGTCAAATTTTTAGCGATTAATATGTATGCATATATGCCATCAGCATAACTTAAAAACAAATAACGACACGAAATTCAAATTTGGTATTCTGAATTGGTATGTAGTTGCCACTTGAAAAGTTGATAAAGATTGGCAAGTTTCAAGGAAAATAAGTAATAACAGATTTGAGTTTTATCAAAATTATTTTTAAATGTATGTAGACATTATAATTGAATGGGGGGGTTGAGGTACGTAGGTAGGTAGGTTGGGTTTAACGTCTCTATAATAATAAAAGAAGATGTCTGTCTTTCTGTCTGTCTGTCTGAGCATCTATACTTTCAGCCCCTACTGAACGCAGAAGTATAAAATTTGACATACGGGTGCTCAGAAGCCTTCCCGAGTTGATAGTGAAAACAGAATTTAAAAATTTTAATTAGTTCCGGAGATATTAATTAAAATGTAGACCTATGTCGATCGAAAAATGATCAAAAAAGAAACATTCTATTAGCAGACGATTTTCTAAGCTGTCTCGATCGGAAACAAAACACATGCGAGACAATTGTCTGCGATAAAAAAGGAAATGAATGTAACCAATTAAGATATCACATGTTTTGTAGTGGGGATAAAAATTGCAATTTTCAAGCTTTTTCAAATTTCCATTCACGTTACATTTAAATTAATATTTGGCCTAGACAGCATACTATAAAGCTACTGTTCAATTTTCATGAAAATATATGAATAAATAAAAAAATGGCGTATTTATTGGAAAAAGATTAAATTTTCTTTTATACTTTGCAGTATTTTAAATTGAGATATGCCATTGAAATTTCGTAGTATTTGGTTTTAATGCCCGATAATTCGATTGTGAATATTTTTGAAAGACTACGATTATTAGGAAGGTCTTGAGGGAGGGGGAAAAGGGGCAAAAATTAAAAAAAAAAAAAGAGTTACTGCGTTTGAAATTGGTTGGTATATTTAGATTTTAAGGTAGGGTAAATCGAATGCGAATATTTTCGCGTGTAAAATTATTATTATCGGCAGAAAGGGTTGGGAGGGGGAGGGAGAGCGAAGGGGCAAAGATGTAGAAAAGGAACGGGAGTTTCGGAGAAAACAACGGAATACCCAGAACACCTTTATTCTTTAATATTTTCCAGAGTTTCGAATTCGAATTTCTGCTCACATATAGTACTAAGGATTTTTGACGTTATATAGCCCGGAATTATACAAGTTTCGGAGAAAACCAGGGATAAGTCGGATTACTGAGAGAAATTTCGGAGAATAAAAAAAAAAAAAAAAAAAAAAAAAAAAAACATTTTAATTTACATTTAATTGCAAATAAAATTTTATTCTAATACGTGTATTTCAAATTCTAATTATGATTAATTTTTTTTTTCAATACGTCATTCGATACACATTTTAAAATACTTTTACATTATCGAAAGTGGAATTCGAGCTTTCACCCGATTTACACGTTTTGAGGTTTCCTGATTAGGTTTTCTTTCGTATCTCAGCTACTAATTAAAATAATTTCCTAAGTAATACATCATTAGAAAGTTTTTTTGATTTCGAATCAAACAGTAGATTACAGAAATTTCTACCGCCAGTTGGCGCTGTAATATTTCAAAATTTCAATATTTCAATTTCTAATTATGATTAAATTATTTTTAATACATCATTCTAAAGATATTTTAAAGTTCTTTTAAATTATCGAAAGTTTTTACCAGATTTATACGTTTTGAGGTATCCTGAATCAGTTTTCTTTTGTATCTCAGCTACTAATTAAAATAATTTCATAAGTAATACATCATTAGAAAGCTTTTTTGATTTGGAATCGAACAGTGGAATACAGAAATTTGTACCGCCAGAGCGCCAGATGGCGCTGTAATATTTTAAAATTTCAATATTTCAATTTCTAGTTATGATTAAATTATTTTTAATACATCATTCGAAAGTTATTTTAAAGTTCATTTAAATTATCGAAAGTTTTCACCAGATTTACACGTTTTGAGGTTTGTATCTCAGTTACTAATTAAAATGAAAGCTTATTTTAGTTGATACACATTTTAAAGTACTTTTACATTATCGAAAATGGAATTCGAGATTTCACCCGATTTGAGGTGTCCTGATTAGGTTTTCTTTTGTATCTCATCTACTAATTAAAATAATTTCATGAGTAATACATCATTTGAAAGCTTTGTTGATCTGGAATGGAACAATAGACTACAGAAATTTCTACCGCCAGATGGCGCTGTAATATTTTTAAATTTCAATATTTCAAATTCTAATTATGATTGAATTATTTCTAATACATCATTCGAAAGATATTTTAAACTTCTTTTATATTATCGAAAGTGGAATTCGAGATTTCACCTGATTTACAATTTTAAGGGGTCCTGATAAGGTTTCCTTTTGCATCTCAGCTAATTGAGTAAGACCGTTCAAAATTGGTATATGTAAGTTAATTAGGAGGGGCTGGAAGGGTGGGGAAGGAATAGGCGCGCAGCGCGCATGGGTTTGGGCCCCGGTGAGAGTTTTTACCTGATGATAAAAGAATTTTATTTTATTTTATTTTCTTAATAATAAAATTTTGAGTTGAGAAGGAATATGCGTGTACAGCGCACGCACATCCTCAAACCTGCGCGCGCAGCGCGCATGGGTCTGCGCTGCCGAAGGCAGTGGGGTCTCGGTGTGAGTTTTTACCCGATGCTAAATGATATATTTTTTAATTCCTTTTCTTAAGAATGAAAGTTTATGAGTAATTACATGGAATTTTGAGAAGTCATAAGGATGGTGAAGGAATACGTGCGCGCAGCCCACGGGTCTACGCTGCCGAAGGCAGTGGGGACCCGGTGCGACATTTTTCCCGATCAAATTTTTTTTTTCTCTTTTTTTATCACATGATAAAAATTAAGGCAATTTTGAGAATTCCTTAATTATTGTGATTCATTTAAAAATAGTGACCAGCGAAGCAGGCGTAGCCTGCTAGTGTCAAATAAAACTGATCTATTTTAGATTATTTTTAATGTAGATTGAACTGTAGACATTATAATTGAATGGGAGGGCTGAGGTAGGTAGGTTGAGTTCAACGTCGCACTAGTACTGTGCTATGGGCAATTGGCAACAGTCTGCGACACACCCCTAACGATGGCCAGGAGACATGCCATCAGAATTTTGATCCTCTACGGAGTTGTTCTAGGTGGTTGAGGGGACGGTAACCCCCTCCCCCCAACGCACAGAAATATATGTCAAATAAAACTGTGCTTAAATCTATTTTAGATTATTTTTAATGTAGATTGACATTATAATTGAAAGGGGGGTTGGGGTAGGTAGGTAGGTAGGTAGGTAGGCTGGGTTTAACGTCGCACTAGTACTGTGCTATAGGTGATTGGGAACGGTTTGGGACACGCCCCAAAGGATGGTCCGGAGACATGCCATCAAAATTTTTATCCTCCACGGAGGGGTTCCGGAGTGTTGAGAGGACGGTAACTCCCCCTCCACACACGCACACTCACAGAAATATATGTTAAATAAAACTGTGCTGAAATCCATTTTAGATAGTTTTTAATGTAGATTGGTCTGTAGTAGACATTATACTTGATTGGAGGGTTGAGGTAGGTAGGTAGGTTGGGTTTAACGTCGCTCTAGTACTATGCTATGGGTAATTGGCGACAGTTTGGGACACACCCCAAAGGATGGCCCGGAGACATGCCATACAATTTTGATCCTGCACAGAGGGGTTCCAGAGGGTTGAGTTGACGGTAACACCCCCCTCCCCCACACACACAGAATTGTATGTCAAATAAAACTGTGGAGGCAAGTAGGTTGGATTCAACGTCGCACTAGTGCTGCGTTATGGGCAATTGGCGACGGTCGGCGACACACCCCTAAGGATGGCCTGGAGACATGCCATCAAAATTTTGATCCTCCACGGAGGGGTTCCGGAGGGTTCAGGGGACGATAACTTCCCCTCCACACACGCACACTCACAGAAATATATGTCAAATAAAATTGTGCTTAAATCTATTTTAGATTATTTTTAATGTAGATTGAACAGTAGACATTATAATTGAATGGGGGGGGGGTTGAGGTAGGTAGGTAGGTAGGTTGGGTTCAACGTCGCACTAGTACTGTGCTATGGGTAATTAGCGACAGTCTGCGACACACCCCTAAGGATAGCCCGGAGACATGCCAAAAATTTTGATCCTCCACGGAGTTGTTCTAAGTGGTTGAGGGGACGGTAATCCCCCTCCCCCACACACACACAGAGAATTATATGTCAAATAAAACTGTGTTTAAATCTATTTTAGATTATTTTTAATGTAGATTGATCTGTAGATAATTGAATGAGGGGTTGAGGTAGGTAGGTAGGTAGGTTGAGTTTAACGTCGCACTAGTACTGCGCTATGGCCTATGGGTAATTGGCGACGGTTTGGGACACACCCCAAAGGATGGTCCGGAGACAACCGATCACAATTTTGATCCTCCACGGAGTTGTTCTAGGTGGTTGAGTTGAGGGGACGGTAACCCCCCTCCCCCCCCCACACAAAATTATATGTCAAATAAAACTGTGCTCAAATCTATTTTAGAATATCTTTAATGTAGATTGAATTGTATTATCTTACCTTATGATCCTATTTGATTTTATGCCTCAATCTGAAATCTGTCTTTGTAGCATTGAAATGCAGGGAAGGAGAAATTCATGTGAGTGACACACCAGATCATTATTTACCAGTTTAGGAAAATTGGAATTTAATTTTAAAAATTTATTTACTTTTATTTTCGATTTCATGAAACGAAATCGCTTAAAAATTTTATCTTATCTTGAAAGAATATCAAATTATTATCATTTGAAAAAACAATGAATCGGAATTTTTATTTCTTGATATCAAGCCAGATGAATCATATCAAAAGAAAAATGTAGTAGTTTTTCTAAAGTTAATAATCAAACAATCGGAAAAGAATTCTTTTGAGGAAAAAATAATCTTTCTAGTGCTTTGTTACAGTATTATTTTTGCTTTTTTGAAAAACCGGGTGACCTTAATTTAGTTTCTGAATTACATACTAGTAGAAAGAACTACCCAGAAATACATTACGGTCAAAACTTTGCGTTTTCTGGTTTGCTATATCGTAATTTTGGTAACCTATAATATTACTACAAGGACGGTATGATAATTTTTCCCATACTTTTACCATTTTCTAAATTTCATTACTTTCACTGATGAAGTGGATGATAAATGGATAATTTAAAAATATTTTTTTCTATATTAGATGTATCAGCCCTACCTTCTCCATAATATGTATTTTTAAAAAGAATATATCGAAGGAACAAAGTTTTAACATTTACCAACTGCCTTAAAATTCATGACTTCGGTTTGGTCTGTCTGTTCACGCCTCTCATTTCCTAAAATATTTTTAGTATCCCTTGAAAGTGATCATTTATTCAGGTTCATTATTGTATGTTTCCTACTGTAAATGTTTTAAATGGTGCTACTAGTTTATGTAGAAGGAATCACAGAAGAATTTGGTTGCATTAAAGTCTGCAGTGTACCTCATTAAAGTACATTTTACTATCTTTATACTGCACAAAGCATATGGAAATTAATGCACATTATTCAGATACGTAAAAGAATGTTTCTTACAGAATAAGGTTTCTTTACATTAAGGCTGCATTCAATCAGATTCAGATTCACTTTTCTTCCTTTCTATACAGTGAACTCTCGTTAACACGGTCCCGTTTAAGATGGATTTCTCGTTATTACGTACAAATACAGAATCCCCGGCTAATGCCTATAGGAATTGCATGTAATAAACATCGCTTTATACGTACAATTCATTCGTTAAGATGGACATTTTTCCCCCTCAAAGCTTACTTTCTTCGAAAAAGATTCAGTTCCCAAAATCTTTTCAAATTCAATATATTTTTTTTTTTTTTTTTTTTAACATTAAAAGAGTCAATAATAAAAGGGTTAATCTCTTTCACTCTGTGCTATTATACTGTGGGAGGTAAATAGTATTGATTACAGTGACAGTTAAGGCACCTGTCTCCACTTCTATTGTGGAGACATAGCAAAGGATTTTGTTATCAAGTTGTACTATATGAAGAAAAGACGTTTTGAAAGTAAGTATCGGTTTTCATGCTTTTATATTTTTAGTGAATAAAAGGGTTTGAGGAAACAAATTTCCATTTGTGTTATACTGTGTATGTGTACATAATAGTGATTTTAGAGTTCATATAGAACTTCAGTTTATCAACTCCTGTTATAATGGACTCTCGTTAATATGAACAAAAATTGATGGCCCTCGATTGTCCGTTTTAACGAGAGTTCACTAATTATATTATTTTCAATTCCTCTCTTTGAACAAGCGTCCTTTTAACTTAGTGAATAATTTTCTCTTTCTTCTATACTGAATACAAATAAGCATTCGTTTCGTAAAAATTTTCGACATTTGGTTTTCGATGGATTTACATTTTGTTGTGTACTCGGGATTCGTGAATGGTCTGAGAATGAAAGATGAACCTTCCAGAGGCTTAAAAATTTATTTACAGAATTTTCCAGAAGATAACAGGTCTGTAAACCAAGTATCGACTTCAGTTTCACCAGAAAACATAGCTTAAATAACAGCTGACAACATCGAATTCACAGAATAAACTGTATTATAGCACTGACACACAGCAATGGGCTGCAAACAACAGTTGCAAGAAGACAGTCAGGAATATTTTAATGTGGCGGTTGACGAAAAATTGACTGTCTTGGCTGCAATGCGATACCTTATATACCCTTATAGAAAATGAGAATGTTCCAGTAACTTCTTAACCAATCAAGTTACAGCTTAGATATTCGAGCTATCGATAATAAAGATTTTCTCGCCAATATCGCTAAAATATCCCCAAGGAGCGAAAAAATCGCCAAAGCCATTACCCGCTTTGGTGAAGCTTTTTAACAGGATTTTAACGGAAAATGAAATATTTTAACAGGAAAACAAGCTAGAAAGGCAGAAAATTAACATTTTATAACCTGGCTAATCCTCTTTGAATGAATTTACCTAAAAATAACTACTATTATTTACAAATCCGTAACGATACTTTGAGAGGTCTAGAACACGATTTGACCATTTTTAGAAAATACTTATCTGTGTGTGTGACAAAAATTTTCTGGCAACTGCATCTCCGGAACTGATTGATTTGAAGTTGTACCTTGGCATAAATTAGTGCCTATAAAATTTTGGGAGAAATTCTCAACAGGTGGCGGTATATCTCAGATTCTATTGCGTATCATCAAACAAAACTTGATATTCAAGAACGCCATTATGAGACATTATGCTGATTCAATTTGGATGCTCATCGGCCAATAAGTGGCGCTACTATACTGAAAATTTCCTCGAAAACAGGAATGCTATATCTCAATTTCTATGGCATATAACTGTACGAAACTTGACATATGAGATAACCGTTATAAAAATGCACTTTTTAAGATCTTATTTACAGACAATAAAACCGTCTTTCTTTGAATATTTAGTGTTAGATTCCTCTAAGATGCAAATCATTTGCATTCATTATGTTAGATAATTTTAATAAATAATAGTTTTAATATATTATTTGCAGTTAGTGAATTTGTATAGAAAAATATAGAAGAAAATCTTGTGGTGGCCACAACATACTGTTACTTTCTTCTATGTTCAATAGAAGAAAGTATTGGATTCGTAAAAATTTTCGACCTCGGGTTTTTAATGGATTTACACGTTTTGAGAGCTGTAGAACACGATTTGACCCTTTTTAGAAAATGTCTGTCTGTCTGTGTGTGTGTGAAAAAATTTTGTGGCAACTGTATCTCAGGAACTACTGCACAGAATTTCATACAAATTAGTATGTAGTTGCACCTTGACATAAATCAGTGCCTATCAATTTTTGGTAAAAATTGTCTTACAGGTTGCGTTGCCATTCCGCTTTTTCTAAATTTTTAACATGGTGATATAGGACAAAATTTTGTATAAATGTCCATAAAGAGAATTATTTTTTAGTAATCATTATGAAATTTATAAGAATTATTTATAATAGCGATAGTCAACTGGGAAAATTTTTTTGTATGTGTAGGAGCCACGCCACCCCCCCCCACCCCCCTGGGGGGAAAGTCCCCCCTCGAGAGGAGTAAATTTTCAAGATGGGTGTCTTTCGAAAGGTCTCGTCAATACCTTTAAAACGAATGGTTGAACTATAAATCTCTGATAGTTAAAAACAAAGTTATCGATTTTTTTTTACTTTTAACAAAAAAATACCTTTTTTATATATGTAACCTAATATTAAACTTTTTTTTTTTTACGAAATTTCACCAAACTTGATATTTAGTTGGCCCTGACATAAACTGGTGCTGATTAGATATGGGGATCAATCGCTCAATAGGTGGCGCTGTGATTGTTTTTTTCTAAATTTTTAACGCGGCAGTATAGGACAAAATTTCGTATAAATGTACATAATGAGAGTTATTCTTAACCTGTGATTGTAAAATTAATATGAATTATTGATAATAGCAGTAGTTAACTAGGAAAAAAAAATTGTGCATGTAGGGGCATCGGTTCCCCCCCGGGAGGGGTGAATTTTCAAGATGGTTATCTTTCAAAAGGTCTCGTGAATACTTTTAAAACGAATGGTTGAACTATAAATATGTGATAATTTAAAACAAAGTTACCGATTTTTTTACTTCCTTATACAAAGTATAAGGAAGTATAGTAATCCCGATTTGCGAAATGGATTTTGTATTTCACATTGCTCGAAAACGAATGATCGCTGAATGTTGCTAATTTATACGTGTGACTTTCATGATGTCTAGTTGCACACCTGCAAGTGTCATCTTAACACGAGCTCTCGTTTTAGAGATATAAGGGATTTTACACGATTTTTCGTGACGTCTGTATGTGTGTGTGTGTGTCTGTGTGTGGGTATGTCGCATAACTCAAAAACGGTTGGACGTAGAAAGTTGCGAATTGGTACATAGGTTTGTTATAACATCTAGTTGTGCACCTCCCTTTTTGGACTTTCTATGATTTTCCGTTTTGGAGATATTTAGGAAAATTAGGTACATAATGACAAAAATTTGGCCATAATGTATCAAAAAACGGTAATAACTCAAAAACGGTTTAGACAAATATTGCAATTTAACTGACTTTTCGATTAGCTAGACATTTGAAACTTTCAAAAAAGCTCAGAACACGTTGACAATGCATTTTTTTAATATTTTTAGCCAACTGTTTCCGATACCTGCTGCCTTCAGCAGCGTTTATGCGATTCAACAGAAAATTTATTTAACTAACTTCCCGACTAGCTAGACATTTGAAACTTTCAGATTAGATCAGAACACTGTGAAAATGCATTTTTTAAATACTTTTAGCCAACTGTATAGGGTCCCTGCTGCCTTCGGCAGCGTTACCAGTTCAAATCTTGGAATCGATTTGTAACTAACTTCCCGACTAGCTAGACATTTAAAACTTCCGGAAAAGCTCAAAATACGGTGACAATGCATTTTTAAAATATTTTTGGCCAATTGTTTCGGGTCACTGCTGCCTTCGGCAGCGTTTACATGGTTCAACAGAAAATTTATTTAACTAACTTCCCGACTAGCTAGACATTTGAAACATTCAGAATAGTTCAGAACACGGTGGATATGCATCTTTTTAATACTTTTAGCCAACTGTTTCAGGTCCCTGCTGCCTTCGGCAGCGTTTATATGGTCCAACAAAAAAATTATTTAACTAACTTCCCGACTAGGTAGACATTTGAAACTTTCAGAATAGTTCAGAACATGGTAAAATTCCTTTTTTTAATATTTTTAGCCAATTTTTTCGGGTCCCTGCTGCCTTCGTCAGCGTTACCAGTACAAATCTTGCAATCGGTTTTTAGCTAACTTTCAGAAAAGCTCAGAACACGGTGATAATTCATTTTTTAAAAATATTTTCAGCCAACTGTTTCGGGTCCAATGTCAATGTTTTTTAACATTATGTATATTTCTAAAAGTGTATAAGGAAGTCATGTGGTGCCGGTGCCCACATCAGATTTTTTTTACTTTTAACGAAAAAAAAAAAAAAAAAAAAACTTAGAAAAAAAATCGTTTTTTTTTTTTTTTTTTTGTTACTGAGGGAATTTGTTTAGGAAAATATAGAAGAAAGTCTTGTGGGGGCCACAACATACTAGTTTTTATTTTATTTTTCGATTTGTATTGAAAAGGATAAGTGACTTTTGGTATTCTCATCCTAATAGATATTAAAAAAGTCTGGAGTTACTCCACTCGAGTTTCCGAACATTAAGTAATTAACAGTTGCATAAATACATAAAGTAACAGAAGTCGTTAAATAAGCAATAGAGAAAATCATAATAGGGTGTTTGAGTATTTTTCTCTACATGACTCCTGCTCAAAAGTTTATCAAGATTTGCAAACGATCAGTATTTTTCAATTTAAAACTTAACTCTCGATGAAATGTTTTCAAACATTGGGTATTGAAAGAACTGGGTCTTCCTCATGGTTTTCAGCGAAGGTTAGTTTAAGACAACCTTTAGGGGGTCAGTAACAAATTGGGAAAAATCAATAATGTTTGTGATCACCCTGTACGATAAAATAACAAAGTGATCTGTAATTTTAAGATATGTTGATATAGGTCTAGTACAATTTGTGGATGAATTTGTGTGACGACAGCATGTCAAATAACGGAGATATAAGCATTTATTTTAAAACTCCCGAAAAAATCAGCATGTTAGGTAGATTCCTTATAGGAGATCTACCTATTGCAATGGTTCTCATGACACGACTTCTGGAAAATTTCTTCATATCTTCACGATCATGACCCCTAGAACCCAAAACCACCCTCTGTTCAAAAGTTTACATATATATGTAACACTATATATATATATATATATATAGTGTTACAAAATTGTAAATAATTGTGTTTGTTTTTGTATAAATTCTTTCAAAGAGGCTTAGTAAGTGGATAAAGTGGTAATTTTGTGCATTTCTAGTCGTTTTAGCGTTGAAATAGCCTTATTTTCCCTTAAAAACGCATTAAAAAGCGCCAATAAGGCAGGTAATGGATTTGGCGCCAAATTTGGCGACTTTTTCCCACCTTGGCTATTTTTGTGGCGACCTTGGCGCGAAAATCCTTATAAGGGATATACCAAATATGCAAGCTCTAATCTCATTGGTTGATGAGATAAGGAAATTTCGGGAACCTTCCACACGTTTCTACAGAGGTATATAAGAACGTTTTCCCGCCAAGGCGAGTTAGTCCAGTTCAGATCTCAGTCAGCTTCGCTAATGCTTGTATTGGTTTGAGCCTTTTTGAAAGAGGCTTTAAGTGTTATTGCTATACAGTTTGTACTGTGGATTTGCTATTGACAGCTGTTGTTTAAGCTGTGTTTACTGATTGAATTGAAGCTGATACTTGGTTTATAGACGTGTATTTTTCTGGAACTTTCTGTGAATAAATTACTGAATTTTTGTAAGTTTTGCCTTTCATTCTCGGACAACTCACAAACCCCCAAGTACGCAACATTTCTGGTGTCAGGAGTGGGGTTGACTGTGAATGGTGATAACTAGAGCTATGGAGCAAGAGATGAAGAAACTTCTAGAAAGCTTAGCTACCCAGATGAATGAAATGAAAGAAGGGCAAAGAGAAATGAAAGAAGGACAGAGAGAGATGAAAGATAGCCTGAGTCAAGAGATGAAGGAAATGAAAGACACTATGGGTGAAGTTCAGGAAGAAATAAAATCTAATCAAGATGAGATGAAGAGAGAGCTTTCAACGGTGAAAGTATCAATCGAGGGTAAATTAACTGTGATGGAAAATAGAATGGATGGAATAGAAGAGAAAGTTATAAAGATAGAAGAAAGTTTTGAAGAGAAAGTTTTGAAAATAGAAGAAAGTTTTGAAGAGAAAGCTATGAAGATAGAAGGAAATGCTATGAAGGTTGAAGAGAAAGCTATGAAGATAGAAGAAAATGTTATGAAGGTTGAAGAGAGTGTTACGAGGATAGAACGGAGTTTCGAGGAGAAAGTTAAAGAAAATTTTGATCAGGAACTGAAAAGAAGGTTTTCAGAGATAGAAGGTAAACTGAAGAGAATAGAAGAAGATCTGGAGAGAAAAGTGGAAGAAAAGTTAGAATCCATGCCCCAGGAAACTGAAAAGAAAGAGAGAAGAATCCAGAATCAGGAATTTATTAAGCTATCTACCTACGATGGCAGTTTCTCCTGGCATGTATATAAGACGCAGTTTTCCATCGTAGCTGAAGCTAACGGCTGGGACTCTACCGCCAAGTCAGTCCACTTAGCAGCAGCATTACGGGGAGATGCAGCTGAGATACTGAGAAATGTTTCTAAAGAAGAAAGGAACGACTTCGAGGCCTTGACTAGAGCACTGGAGTTACGGTTCGGAGAGAAGTGTTCTAAGGACTATAGTCGCCTCCAGCTAAAGTCCCGTTACCAGAAAACGGGCGAAAGTTTGCAAGAGCTGGCAGCGGACATTCAGAGATTGTCACACCTAGCATTCTCAGACTGTCAAGCTGACACTCGAAACGACTTAGCTCTTCAGTACTTTATCGATGCTGTTCGGGATCCAGAAATTCAAAAAGCGCTGAGACTCTCCAACATCAGAGACGTAGAATCAGCTTTAGGCTATGCACTTAGGATAGAGGCAGCCCAACAAGCCACCCGTAAAGACCGTCATACGATAAGAGCAGTCTCATTAAATGATACGCCTGCTTATGAAAATGAAATGAAGAGAACTCTAGCAGAGATCTTAAAGAGATTGCGCAGCCTGGAAAATAATAAGGAAATAAAGGATAGTAAGATAAAGTGCTGGGGCTGTGGAGGGGATGGTCATGTGAAGAGGAACTGCCCTGTACGACCAACGAAAGGAAATCACCCGGCTTTACCATCACTGCAGGGAAACTAGGAGAAGGCCATCTCGCGGGGCGGAGGTTGCCTGAAGTCAAAGAGCCCCGGTTTACAGTATTTCATGTTTCATCGATGAGTGGCGGCGATAATGGACTTTACGTCTATGGCCAAGTTAACAACACCGCTTGCCGAATGATTCTGGACACGGGAGCCAACGTGACCATCATTAGAACGGATTTGGCTCAAGAACTAAAAGAGAAGATCATTTGGACGCCGCCCTGTGTTAAACTCCAGACTGTGACCGGAGACGAAATCAAAATATATGGAAAAATGATCTTGACCATCACTTTTGGGAATGCCAGTTACCATCATATGGCATATGTGGCAGATATAAGAGATCCTGTAATCATTGGAATTGATTTCCTGAGAAAATTTAACTTCAAATTGGACTTCAAGAATAATGAACTGCATTCGAGTTCGGAAGACATAGCTGTGTTCAACACTGAAAATCAAGACATTCAGCCAATATGCAAGATAGCAGCCAAGTCTGAAATTTCCATTCCTCCACATACAGAGACAATAGTTTCAGGAACACCTCCTACCAAGCAATACTTCCGCTATGGACTGATTGAATACCCGAATACAGACAATAGCCCAAGAGGAGTTCTGGTAGCTTCATCTCTAGTTGATATCTCAAATAGTACTATTCCTGTGAGAGTCGCAAACATCAGCGATAAGGTCCGGACAGTGAAGAAGGATGAGGTGTTAGCAACCTGCACTCCTGTTACATGCATCAACCGCCCCATGCAATCAACCGATCTGTAATTTTTTTTTTTTTCAATAAATGGAGAGATCGCCATAGAAGCGCTCAAAATCGCTCCAAGAGTGATGAGCGGCGTCCCTCTCCTTGTTCAATCGCCTTGTTCAATCCAAGTCTTCTGAACAATTAATAACGGAATTACTCAAGAATGCAGAGTTAGGAAAGGAACAGAGATGTGCTGCGGAGAAGCTACTCCAAGAATTTAAAGACCTTTTTTCTCGAACACCTGAAGACGTCCGGAGAACGAACATCACCCAGCACAGAATTGATACAGGAAATCATCCTCCAATCAAACAACATCCAAGAAGACTTCCATTTGCTAAACAGGAAGAGGTCACTGAACTTCTAAGTGAAACGCAGCACAATGATGTCATCGAGCCATCAACGAGTCCTTGGGCCCCTCCTATAGTAATGGTGCGGATAAAGGATGGTTCAACAAGATTTTGCGTGGATTATCGTCGTTTAAATGACATCACGAAGAAAGACAGTTACCCTCTTCCCAGAATTGACGACACATTAGACACACTTGCTGGCAATAAATGGTTCTCGACTTTGGATCTGAAGAGCGGTTACTGGCAAGTAGAATTACATCCTGATGATCGTGAGAAGACCACATTCACCACGGGACAAGGACTGTGGCAATTTAAACTTATGCCATTCGGGTTATGTAATGCACCTGCCACGTTCGAACGCCTGATGGAGACAGTGCTAAAAGGACTTTCCTATGAAGCCTGTCTAGTGTATTTGGATGATATTATCATTGTGGGGCGCACCTTTGAAGTCCTTCTACGAAACATCCGAAAGGTGCTGGAGAAACTCAGAATGGCTAACCTCAAATTGAATCCTGGCAAGTGTAACTTGTTCCGTCGTGAAGTGACCTTGGCCATATCATCTCTGCCGAAGGTGTGAGAACTGATCCTGAGAAGATCTCTGCAGTCGAGGACTGGAGTCGCCCTGAAAATATACACCAACTACGAAGTTTCCTGGGGTTATGCACTTACTACAGGAAGTTTGTCAAGGGTTTCTCGAACATTTCCAGACCACTCCACAAGCTGACGGAAGCCAAACAGAAGTTCCTGTGGACAGATGAATGTGAAAATGCGTTCAAGCGACTTAAAGAGGGCTTAACATCATCGCCTCTCTTGACGTATCCACAGCCCGACAGACAGTTCATACTTGATACAGATGCCAGCCATGAGAGTGTCGGTGCTGCTCTGTCGCAGGAAATTGATGGTCAAGAACGTGTCATTGCCTATTGGAGTAAATGCCTGTCTAAACCAGAGTGAAATTACTGTACCACCAGGAAAGAGCTACTTGCCATCGTAAAAGCCATAGAACATTTCCATCATTACCTCTATGGCAGAAGATTCCTGCTCAGGACTGACCATGCATCTTTAACGTGGTTGCTTCAGTTCAAGAACCCGGAAGGACAGATTGCCAGGTGGATACAACGCCTCCAGGAATATGACTTTGAGATACGTCATTGTAAAGGGACTCTACATGGTAATGCAGATGCCTTATCACGGAAGCCCTGCTCGGAAAGCTGCAAGTACTGCTCTAGAGCCGAACAGAAATACCTGCCGATAAATCCGGTTGCCTGCCAAGTTACTGTCTCGACACCATCAGAACAAGATCCCGATCCCTGGAGTGACGAAGAACTTAGACAAGCCCAGTTGGAAGATCCTGACATAAAGCCAATATTACAGCTGAAGGAGACGACCAGCAACAGACCTACCTGGCAGGACGTTCCCAGATTCAGTCCCATTACGAAAAGTTATTGGGCACTTTGGGACTCTCTTCATATCAGAAACGGCGTATTATACAGAAAGTGTAAATCTGATGATGGGAAAAGCTTCAGATGCCAGATTTTATTACCAAGATAAAAAATTCCAGCTGTTTTAGAACAACTGCATAGTAGCTCTACCGGAGGCCATTTTGGGGTAATGAAGACTCTGCAGAAAGTTCGGGAACGCTTCTACTGGTGCAAGGCAAAGGAGGATGTGGAGAAATGGTGTAAATCCTGTGATGCTTGTGCGGCACGTAAAGGCCCGCAGAAACGAAGTCGAGGAAGACTGCAACGATATAACGTGGGAGCACCATTTGAACGGATTGCAATCGACATCTTGGGTCCTTTGCCACGAACCTCCAGTGGAAATAAATACATCCTCGTCGTGATGGACTATTTCACCAAGTGGCCTGAGGAATATCCCATTCCCAATCAAGAGGCATGCACAGTCGCAGAGGTCCTAGTGCAGCAATGGGTGTCAAGGTACGGCACGCCCCTACAACTTCATACCGACCAAGGTAGGAACTTTACCTCTGATGTTTTCAAAGGACTGTGTCAACTACTCGGCATAGACAAAACCCGGACAACACCCTTACATCCCCAGTCGGACGACATGGTCGAGAGGTTCAATCGTACCATCCTGAATAACCTCTCTCTTCTAGTATCAAGGAACCAGCAAGATTGGGACTTGAAGTTGCCATTGTTCCTGCTGACTTATCGAAGTGCTGTCCATGAAACCACCGGCTATACTCCAGCCCAGATGCTGTTTGGACGTGAACTTCGTCTCCCTTGAGATCTCCTGTTTGGTTGTCCATCCGATGCGCCTTCATCGCCCGAGGAGTACATCCAATGTCTCCAGGCACGATTTGAGGACGTACACAACTTTGCTCGGGAGCGGATTCACATTGCAACGGAGAAAATGAAGACAAGGTACAATCTAAAGGCTACACAACATGAGTTCCAGGAAGGAGACAAGGTCTGGTTGTGGAATCCTGTTCGCCGCAAAGGACTCTCTCCCAAGTTACAGTACAACTGGGACGGACCATACACAGTCTTAAAAAGGCTGAATGATGTAGTAGTGCGGATCACTAAAATACCTTCATCAAAACCGAAGGTGGTGCACTATAACCGGCTAGCCAAATACCACAATTAACGGTAAAATTAAAATTTAAAATGTAAATACTGGTAAATTTGCGCATGCGCACTGTAAATATTTGTGAATTTTGTAAATATTTCCCACTTAATTTATATTTCTATGTTATCGTTATGTATGTGCAACTTAGTTTTTGTATTTTAGATTGTGTAAATTTGGTTAGTTTCGCCTCTTGACCAAGGGTTGCACTGCCCGGGACGTGCAGTCCTTGGGAAGGGGACAGTGTTACAAAATTGTAAATAATTCTGTTTGTTTTTGTATAAATTCTTTCAAAGAGGTGTAAGTGGATAAAGTGCTAATTTTGTGCATTTCTAGTCGTTTTAGCGTTGAAATAGCCTTATTTTCACTTAAAAACGCATTAAAAAGCCCCAATAAGGCAGGTAATGGATTTGGCGACTTTTTCCCACCTTGGTGATTTTTTTGGCGACCTTGGCGAGAAAATCCGTATAAGGGATATACCAAATATGGAAGCGCTAATCTCAATGGTTGATGAGATACGGAAATTTCGGGAACCTTCCACACGTTTCTACAGAGGTATATAAGAGCGTTTTCCCGCCAAGGCGAGTTAGTCCAGTTCAGATCTCAGTCAGCTTCGCTAATGCTTGTATTGGTTTGAGCCTCTTTGAAAGAGACTTGCTTTAAGTGTTATTGCTATACAGTTTGTACTGTGGATTTGCTGTTGACAGCTGTTGTTTAAGCTGTGTTTACTGATTGAATTGAAGCTGATACTTGGTTTATAGACCTGTTTTTTTCTGGAACTTTCTGTGAATAAATTACTGAATTTTTGTAAGTTT
Organism: Salticus scenicus; assembly: GCA_963930645.1. NCBI lineage: Eukaryota > Metazoa > Arthropoda > Arachnida > Araneae > Salticidae > Salticus > Salticus scenicus. The sequence continues at coordinate 25,816,396 of OZ005660.1, forward strand.
TGCCTTTCATTCTCGGACAACTCACGAACCCCCAAGTACGCAATAATATATACATATATATGTATATATATGTATAACGCTTTTTCCCATGTTAAGTTGTGAACACGATAACTGGAGTAATTTTTATTTAAATTTAACAAGCACGGGATATGTTGTCAGGACAGTAAAAATCTCGGTCGAATTCCTAGATGGGGTGTCCAGCTCAAAGGGGGTGGAAGTGGTGAAGGGTGGAAATTTTCATTTGCTCATAATTTCTCTAATATTGAAAATAGGAAAGGCCGTGGTTAGAGAACCGGCAGCCGGGTAAATATTATAGAACCGGAAATCTTGTGCGCTTGCGTGTTAGAACTTCCGTGTATGGCATACTTGATCTGTAGCTGAAGTGCTAGGTGACATAGAGAATGAATATTTTTTTAATGATTCTTATTCCTAACAAATAAATACATAAAAGTAAACAATAAATAGCAACAGTCAAGCATATAATTCTGATGTGTATTTTAACAATTCACAAAGAAACAAACGAATAAATAGCGCCGGTAGCTGTTTTTCAACCAGTCAACTTTGTAATTAATCGAAATGGTGCTGCCATCTTTCGAAATGTTTTGAAACCAAGATTTTCTAAAACTTAGTGTTTGGAGAAACCATGAATATTTGAAAAATGAGATTTCTTATACTATATTGATTGAATTAAACTTTAGATTTTTTTTTTTTTTTTTTTTTTTAATAATTCAGTTTTTAATTATTCTAATATAATAATAGAAACTTTTTTGGAGAAATCATGCAAAGTTGAAAAATTAAAATTCTTTTAGTATACTGATTGAATTATTATTATTATTTTAAATATACTTTGTTTCTAAAAATTCAAATATAATATATTAGAATAATCATCGGAGAGATCATGCAAAGTTGAAAAAAAACTTTTTTCTAATATACTGATTAAATTAAGTTTTTAAAAATCCTTCCGGCGTTTTCGGAAGGGTAGGTTGATTTCTTTTTCCTTATCAAGTAGCCATCATTTTGTTTCAAAATGGCGGCTATAAATTATTAATGCACTTGGTAGAAATATTGATGTAGGCTACGCACATATGGAGTTTTAAGCAAATCGGTTCATAAATACATTTTTATGTGAATTTAAAATTTTTAAGTGGCCGGCGCTAGGAAACAAAATTTTGGGTTAAGTTGACAAATATATGAAATGTATTTGTGAGATAAGTCTACTGTACATATATAGTTCGAATTAATTCAAAACCTCAAAAGTCATCGTGTTGAAAAATTAAGTGGCTGCCACTTCGACCAAAATGGCAGAGAAAGTTTCTCATCTAAGATATCGTTGCAAATTTGAAAATATTTTTTTTTGTAGAAATTCTTTCAAAGAGGCTTAGTAAGCTGCTAAAATGTTAGTTTTCTGCATTTCTAGTTTGTTTCAGCATTAAAATAGCCTAATTTTTCCTTAAAAACTCATTAAAAAGATCCAGTAACGCAGATAATGGATTTGGCGCCCAATTTGGCGACTTTTTTCCCTATGGCGACATTTTTGGCGACTTTTGGCGAGAAAATACTTTTTATCGATATACCAAAGTTGGACGCAATAACGTGATTGGTTCCCGAGTTACGTGAATTTTCTAAATTTTTGTTGTTTGAATGATAAATCCATTTTTCAACTTTGATTTGAATTGATTAAGTATTTCTAAAGTTGCCGTGATAAAAAATTTTCAAGTGGCCGCCACTTGGAAACAATACAGTGGAACAAGTTGCCAAGCAAACACATCCAAGATATTTGAAGCATAGGTTCACTGTCCAACTGTGGTTTAAATCAGTGCCGTGTTTCAAAAGTTATTCTTATGGCAAATTTTCAAGTGGCAGTCTAAGTGGCTGTGATTTGGAAACAAAATAGCAAAACAACATGCCCATCGAGATCATCCAGTATATTTGTACGATAGTTTAAATTAAATCAGTATTTCAAAAATTATCGTCATAAGAAATTTTCAGGTGGCACCACTTGTAAAAAAAGTGGAGTGAGATGCCCAGCGAACTTATCTGAGATATTTGAATGATAAATCCACTACCCAAATTTGATGCGAATTGATTCTGTATTACTAAAGTTAACATAACAACAAATTTTCAAGTGGCCGCCACTTAGAAATAAAATTGCGGATCAAGTCACCAAGTGAAATTATCCTAGATATTCGAACCATAAGTTTACTCTCCAAGTTTTATTTGAATCAGTATAGTATTTTAAAAGTTATCGTGATGGCACATTTTCAAGTGGCAGTGTGCAAGTGTCTGGAACTTAGAAACAAGATGTCGGGACAAGTTGCCCACAGTGAAAACTTTCAAGATAATTATATGATAATATCACTGTCCAAATTTGGTTCAATTTGGAGTATTTTTTCAGAAGTTATCGTGATTTTAAATTTTCAAGTGGGAGCCTGATTTCAAGTGGCCCCGCTTAACTTAAGATATATGCCACTTTATTAAAAATGGCGGATATAGTTTATCAATAAACTTCATTAAGATCTTTATGTGATCTGTATTTACATCAAAATTCAAACAATTTCGAAATAAGCTTTTTACAATTTAAATTTGAAATTTTCAAGTGGCCTGCACTTGAAAACAAAATGGCGGAGCAACTTGGTTAACAAACTCATCTAAGACATTTATAAGATAAGTTAAGACACTGTTCAAATTTGGTTCCATTTGGAGTATTATTTCGGAAGTTATCATGGTTTTAAATTTTCAAGTGGTGGCCTGATTTCAAGTGGTCCCGCTTAACTTAAGATATGCGCCACTTTATTAAAAATGGCGGATAAAGTTCATTAATAAAGTTATTTGAGACACTTGTGTAATCTATGTACACATCAAAATTAAAAAAAAAAAAAATCGGAATACGCTTTTTACAATTTGAATTTGAAATTTTCAAGTGGTCTCCACTTGAAGACAAAATGGCGGAGCAACTTGGTTAACAAATTCATCAAAGTTATTTATAAGATAAGTTAAGACACTGTCCAAATTTGGTTCGATTTGGAGTATTATTTCAGAAGTTATTGTGATTTTAAATTTTCAAGTGGTAGCGTGATTTCAAGTGGCCCCGCTTAACTTAAGTTATCTACCACTTTATTAAAAATGACGGATAAATTTCATTAATAAAGATCATTGAGACCCTTATGTGGTCTGTATTTACATCAAATTTTAAACAAATTCGGAATAAGCTTTTTACAATTTGAATTTGAAATTTTCAAGTGGTCTCCACTTGAAAACAAAATGGCGGAGCAACTTGATTAATAAACTCATCTAAGATACTTATAAGATAAGTTAAGACACTGTCTAAATTTGGTTCGATTTGGAGTATTATTTCTGAAGTTATAGTGATTTTAAATTTCCAAGTGGTAGCCTGATTTCAAGTGGTCCCGCTTAACTTAAAATATCTGCCACTTTACTAAAAATGGCGGATATACTTCATTAACAAACTTCATTGAGACCCTTATGTGGCCTGTATTTACATCAAAATTCAAGGAAATCTTGCTTTAAATATGCTTTTTACAATGTCGGTTTGAAATTTTCAAGTGGCTGCCACTTGAAAACAAAAAGTCGGAGCAACTTGGTTAACGAACTTGTCCGAGATATTTATAAGATTAGTTCACTGTCCAAATTTGGTTCGATTTCGAGTATTATTTCGGGAGTTATCGTGATGACAAAATTTTCATTATAGATAGATAGATAGATAGATAGATAGATAGATAAACGAAGTGATTGCAATAGGTCGATTTCTAAAGAAATCAACCTAAAAAATATATTTAGTTTTTAAATTCAAAACATAATAAAATATTAGATCTATAATCTTTCGAAAAATCATGTAAAGCTTAAAAATTAAGTTTCTTGTATAATTTATGAAGAAACCATGCAAAGTTGAAAATTTATTTATTTACTATGCTCATTAAAATAAAATTAAAAATATGTATATTTAGTTATTAAAAATTAAAATATAATAATATATTAAAATAATCTTTCAAGAAATTATGCAAAGTTTAAAAATTAAATTTTTTGTACTATGCTGATTAAACTAAAATTTAAAAAAATACATTTAGTTTTTAATAATCTAACTATAATATATTAGAAAAATCTTTGGAGAAATCATGCAAGTTTAAAAATTAAACTTCTTGTACTATATTTATTACATTAAAGATTTAAAGAATCTATTTAGTTTTTAAAAATCTAAATATAATAATAAATTAGCATGATCGTTGGAGAAACTACGAAAAGTTGAAAAATTAATTTTTTTTTCGTATTATGCTCTTTAATTTAAATATTTTAAAAATATATTTAACATTTAAAAATAAGAATATAACAATATAATAGCGTAACCTTTCGACAAATCATGCAAAGTTTAAAAAGTAAATTTCTTTTACTAGACTGTTTAATTTAAAAATTTAAAAATATATTTAGTTTTTAAAATCCAAATATAATAATACGTTAGAAATGTGATGAGTTTTGTGTAATGAAAATGTCTCTTCCCCCCCCCCCTTTTATGTGCGTATATTTCAATCATATGCATTATCAGTTACCTTAAGTTTTTATTTTTTATTTGCATTGTGGAGTAATATAAGATCCCAGAAATATCAGTAGCAATTTGATAGATTTATTTGCTTACTTAGCTTAATTATATTAACTTATTTAAAGAAAGACAATGTAGCGTAGCAGATAAAGCAAAAAATATAAGAGAAAATAAAACTGAATAATGAAACAAATATTTAACGAAAAAAAAAAAAAAAAATTCAAGAGAGCCAAATTTTGTCATCAAATAACAAATTTCGTCGCCAAGTCAAACATTTCATCGTCAACTGTCAAATTTTGCCGCTGAATCACGAATTTCATTGCTAAGTCGCAAGTTTTGTCACAAAATTGTATATCTTTATGGCTTCTGTTTGTTGAATGATAATGAGCTTGGATTTTAAAAAAGTGAAACATTTACTGACCAATAAATCTAGCCTAAAATTTTAAGTGGAATGAATAGTAGTAGTTGATAATAAATTTCTTAACCCGTTAGTAGTTGCTAGTTGGTCGATTTTCCGCCCATACTTCAGTTTTTCCAGATTTTTTTATTCAATAGCCACCAAAAATTTTTAGAAGTGGCATTTGATACATATAAACGCGAATAAAATAGAAGTAACGTTGATCACATCACTTTTAAAAATTATTGGTGACAGTTAAATAAAAAGTTCGCAATCTGTAATAGGTGGCGCTGTCGATAGCGACTACTAACGGGTTAAAAATAGAATAGCGACGTAAATAGTGCAATATGGGGAAACAAAGCCACACACACACACACATTGGCTAAGTATGTGTTAATGCATACGTAATATTCCTTTACTTTTGTAACATTAACGTAAAGGAATCCTTGTACAAAGCCAACGGAGCTCGGGAGTTTCAAAGTTAGTTGAAACTCCCGAGTTTCAACTAACTTCGAACCAGTGGCGGATTTAAGGAGGGGCTAGGGGGCTGAAGCCCCCCCAAAAAGTACTGATATTCACAACTGAATATTACTATTGTAAACTTTTCATTGATCTGGAATAACATCCTTTTCAGATGTTCATCATCCTTTTCATGTTTTTATCTTAGCCCCCACCCCCAAAAGTTAAGTTCTGGATCCGCCACTGCTTCGAACACCATATCGCCGGAGAACAAGCTGGGGCGCCCCATGCGAAACTAGTTGGCAAGTAACATGACGAATTAAAAAGGTTGCATATTTTAAAATGTTTTAAATTTAGATGGTTAACTTTATGGTTTAGTTTTTTATAAAGTATAATTGATTCTGCTGAATTTGTTACCAGCCCCCTAAATGTTGTCTTAAATCAATCTTCACTGAAATACACAAGGAAGACCCAGTTCTTTAAAGTATTTGAAAACATTTCATCGAGAAATAAGTTTTTAAATTGAAAAAAAAAAAAAAAAAAAAAAAAATCTGGTCGTTTGCAAATTTTACTAAACTTTTGAGCAGGAGTTGCTTAAAGCAGTTAGTTGCTTAATCTAATGCTATTGCTCTTCAAATAATTTCAGCCCACAGATCATAATGCTAAAGAAATTTTCGTTGTGTCTCTGTAAAAATCTATAAGTGCTAGTCTCAACAAAATCTATACAGTTCCTACGACATTGACTTATAACATTTATGTAAATTTTCAACTCAATCAAATGAGGAGTTTAGACGTTATCGCATATTAAATAATTTGAGCGCATAAGCCACAATGGTAAGGAATTTTTTTTTTTTTTTTTGTGTGTGTCCTTGTAAAAAGAAGTACAAGTGCTAGATTCTCCAAAATTCATACCATTTATGTGATGGTGATCTGTTACATGTATATAAAGTGCCAGCTCAATCGGACAAAGCGTTTAGACGCTATCGCAAGTTAAAAAATTTGAATGCATTGGGCATAATGATAAAGAATTTGTCGTTGTGTCCCCGTAAAAAAGAAAAAAATATATATATAAGTGCTAGATTCACCAAAATCTATACGGTTTGTGCGACAGTGATCTATGACATGCATATAAATTTTTAGCTCTTTAGAACAAGGCATTTAGACGCTATCGAAATTTAAACTAGTATGTTGTGGCCACCAAAGACTTTCTTCTATATTTTCCTATACATATTCTCTCAATAACAATATTTAAAAAAAAAAAATTACGTGTTTTTTTTTTTTTTTTTTTTTTTTTTTTTGTTAAAAGTAAAGAAAATCGATGACTTTGTTTTAAATTATCACAGATTTATAGTTCAACCATTCGTTTTAAAGGTATTGACGAGATCTTTCGAAAGATGCCCATCTTGAAAATTTACCACCCCCCGGGGGGGGATACTTCCCCCCAGGGAGGGAAGCGATGCCCCCACATGCACAGAATTTTTTTCCTAGTTAACTACTACTATTATCAATAATTCATATTAATTTTACAATCACACGATTAAAATAACTCTCATTATGCACATTTATACGAAATTTTGTCCTATACTACCATGTTAAAAGTTTACATAAAATGCGATCACAGTGCCACTTGTTGAGCGATCTATCCCCAAATGTAATCAGCACCAGTTTATGTCGGGAACCAACTAAATACCAAGTTTGGTTAAATTTCGTAAAAAAAAAAAAAAAAAAAATGTGATTTTTTTTTTTTTTTTCGGAGTTTTTTTTCGTTAAAAGTAAAAAAAATCGATAACTTTGTTTTAAATTATCACAGATTTATAGTTCAACCATTCGTTTTAAAGTTATTGACGAGACCTTTCGAATTCAGGGGACCTCAAAACGCAAAGAAACACCAAAATCTCAAATTCGGATTTTTGACACGATTAAAATACTTTCCTTCCATTTGTATGTTCGGAAAGCGAAAATTACCGGTTATTTAGTTTTCAATATCAGTCATTTGAAACATCTTTAATAATAATAATAATACTCACAGACAACGATAAAAGTAAGTGATGCTCCAGAGTATATTAAGCGTTCATTTTACAGAAATATGATTTTTAAATTTCCTTTCCTTTTCAACTTCACACATTTACAGATGAAAAAAAAAATAATAAGAAGAAGAAATAATTACAAAGTTTGCAAGCCTGGATAAATTTTTTCTCATGTGTCAGCGATTCGGAACGGTTTACTGAAATAGAAAATCTGCTTTTTATAAGGTATTAGATAATTCTGTACCAAACACATATGGGTGGGGTTAAAAAGCTTATTTCACTGTTCTATATATGTCTCATTAATTATGCTAAAAACAGATGCTCGCCTTTCCAGTTTTTAAATAACCATCAGTTTTTATTTCCCTTGGGAATAAAAGTACAAGATAGAAAGAACTTTTTGTATACTACGTTTTTAATTTTTCTGTTGAATCATATAAACTTGACAATTCTATGTATTAATAAATACTTTTTTTTTTTTTTTAAGTGAAAATTTCTTTAGGCGCGTTGAGCACTTTTTGGGTGAACAAAAATCATGAAACTCGCGTCATCGACACCGAACGCTTTCCATGAGCTATTGAAGTGAAAACTTCTTTAGGCGCGTTGAGCACTTTTTTGGGTGAACAAAAATCATGGAACTCGCGTCATCGACACTGAACGCTTTCCATGAGCTATTGAAGTGAAAACTTCTTTAGGCGCGTTGAGCACTTTTTGGGTGAACAAAAATCATGGAACTCGCGTCATCGACACCGAACGCTTTCCATGAGCTATTGAAGTGAAAACTTCTTTAGGCGCGTTGAGCACTTTTTTGGGTGAACAAAAATCATGAAACTCGTGTCATCGACACCGAACGCTTTCCATGAGCTATTGAAGTGAAAACTTCTTTAGGCGCGTTGAGCACTTTTTTGGGTGAACAAAAATCATGAAACTCGTGTCATCGACACCGAACGCTTTCCATGAGCTATTGAAGTGAAAACTTCTTTAGGCGCGTTGAGCACTTTTTTGGGTGAACAAAAATCATGAAACTCGCGTCATCGACACCGAACGCTTTCCATGAGCTATTGAAGTGAAAACTTCTTTAGGCGCGTTGAGCACTTTTTTGGGTGAACAAAAATCATGGAACTCGCGTCATCGACACTGAACGCTTTCCATGAGCTATTGAAGTGAAAACTTCTTTAGGCGCGTTGAGCACTTTTTGGGTGAACAAAAATCATGGAACTCGCGTCATCGACACTGAACGCTTTCCATGAGCTATTGAAGTGAAAACTTCTTTAGGCGCGTTGAGCACTTTTTTGGGTGAACAAAAATCATGGAACTCGCGTCATCGACACTGAACGCTTTCCATGAGCTATTGAAGTGAAAACTTCTTTAGGCGCGTTGAGCACTTTTTGGGTGAACAAAAATCATGGAACTCGCGTCATCGACACCGAACGCTTTCCATGAGCTATTGAAGTGAAAACTTCTTTAGGCGCGTTGAGCACTTTTTTGGGTGAACAAAAATCATGAAACTCGCGTCATCGACACCGAACGCTTTCCATGAGCTATTGAAGTGAAAACTTCTTTAGGCGCGTTGAGCACTTTTTGGGTGAACAAAAATCATGAAACTCGCGTCATCGACACCGAACGCTTTCCATGAGCTATTGAAGTGAAAACTTCTTTAGGCGCGTTGAGCACTTTTTTGGGTGAACAAAAATCATGGAACTCGCGTCATCGACACTGAACGCTTTCCATGAGCTATTGAAGTGAAAACTTCTTTAGGCGCGTTGAGCACTTTTTGGGTGAACAAAAATCATGGAACTCGCGTCATCGACACCGAACGCTTTCCATGAGCTATTGAAGTGAAAACTTCTTTAGGCGCGTTGAGCACTTTTTTGGGTGAACAAAAATCATGAAACTCGTGTCATCGACACCGAACGCTTTCCATGAGCTATTGAAGTGAAAACTTCTTTAGGCGCGTTGAGCACTTTTTTGGGTGAACAAAAATCATGAAACTCGTGTCATCGACACCGAACGCTTTCCATGAGCTATTGAAGTGAAAACTTCTTTAGGCGCGTTGAGCACTTTTTTGGGTGAACAAAAATCATGAAACTCGCGTCATCGACACCGAACGCTTTCCATGAGCTATTGAAGTGAAAACTTCTTTAGGCGCGTTGAGCACTTTTTTGGGTGAACAAAAATCATGGAACTCGCGTCATCGACACCGAACGCTTTCCATGAGCTATTGAAGTGAAAACTTCTTTAGGCGCGTTGAGCACTTTTTTGGGTGAACAAAAATCATGGAACTCGCGTCATCGACACCGAACGCTTTCCATGAGCTATATGTATACTGTGTATATATGTACATAGATATACCTCTGTGCGTTATTAGTATACATTATATATATATACAAAGAGTATATCTCTCTACATATATATCCATATATGTAGCGCACGGCGCGGCATGCCTCATATACACAGTGGCGGCTCGTGCAAATTTTCACAGGTGGGGCCCGATCCATTGTATGACGCGTAATTTAACTTTAATACAATTCATTATTCAAACATGAAAACAAACATTATTAAAATGGGATGTAAAATAAAATGTCGGATTTTTTTTTTTTTTTTTTTTTTTATGATGGCGAATTTCAACACTATGGAAAACATTGCATAAAATTATCTCAAAAATAGTTTTATAAATACAATTGAAAAATTCTGCAATGTTCTGATCAATGGAATATCGAAATTTAAATATCTGGAAGCTAGTAGACGGAAATTGCCAAGTTCGATACCAGATCGCTTTCGTCGACATATACATTTGGAGTTTACTATGGTTTTCTCCAAAACTCAAAGAAAAAGGGCTATGTAGTACTTTGAAAGACTTTCTACAGAGAGTACACTACTCAGGTCTAGGACCCTCTTTTAGTCAACTGGCTTTAACCCTAACACTACACACCATTAAAATTTAAATTCAAATGTCTCAGAGTGTAATATTATTTAGCTTACGCTAATTATATTCCTAAATCTTTTAATTATAGAATTTCAAGTGTAAAATTCATGTTTCTTATCTATTTGAATTTAGAAAGTCATGATTAATGTAATGTGGATACATATTTAAAAAAAAAAAAAAAAAAAAAAAAAAAACATGTTTCTCATTTAATTTTAGATAATTTAAATTAAATTTCAATAAATAAAGAAATAAAACGGGCTACCATCTTTTTTTAAAAAAAAAAAAAAAAAAAAAAAAAAAAAAAGAAAGAAAGAAAGAAAGAAAGAAAAAAGAAACATATTGTGGATATTTCTGTTAAATCGCATTTAAAAGAAAAATCCTTTAATAATAATAATAAATCACGATTTTATGCAGCTATTTAATCCATTTATCCATGTAAATCCATTAATTATTTATCTAAAAATTTTACAATTTATTTACATAAAAGTTTTAATACACTATTCTGAAAGAAAAAAAAAATATCGCATATTATTTTTATTTTTTCCCCCTCATTTAAATTTAAAACACTTTAGTTAAAGAGGTCTTAAATTCTTATACAAGCTTTTATCTCAAAGGCTAGTCTAGAAAATATTTTTGACTATTACCAGATTTCTTTTTTTAAACACTAAAATTTTAAACTGTCATATATAACTCTAAAAAATTCATCGAAAAATCAATGAGGGGAAAAAAAGAAAAAAAAGAAAGAAAAACGTAATTCAGAAGTCGCCAAATATTACCCATGGTTAAGAGACAGAAGGGCCAGGACTCTGCTGGCCCAACGACGAGAAAATTACAGCGTACTTAAACTGATAAAGCAATTAGTCGCCAAATATGTCAACCCGATCTTCTAGTAGAATAAACTGTACAAATAAACACGCCAATTTCGGGCCGGCTGAAAACGGCCCTATTCTCTTAGATAAGGAAGGGGAGTCATTAGTGATCTGTGCCAGCTGAAAAAATAAATTGACAAATAAATGATAATGAAAGAAGAGTAAGAAAAAATTAGATAGACGTAGTTATTTTGAAAAATGTTTGGAATAGTTATAAAAAACAAAATTATTATTATTATTATTATTATTATTATTACTATTTTAATCGAGAAAAAATTTAGGTGGGGCCGTGCCCGCTGGCCCTTAATGTAGAACCGCCACTGAATATACCTATATATATGTATAAAATGTATACTAATACGAGCAGTATACTGGCCAAAGAACTTCTAATAGAAAGATTGAAAGATCTTTGTACTGGCGTAGACGTATTGAAAGATCTTTGTACTGGCTACTGGCATCTGTCTCTTTCTAGTTCTCTACTCTATGTATGTATGTACTTTTTCCACAGTATATACATAGTTCACAAAGTACAAGCACGTGTTTTTATACAGACTGTTTATATTCTTCTTTTTGCTTTCAATATAAATTTTCAAGTAAATAATAAAAAAAAAAGAAAATTATTTTAGTCATATTACAATATTAACACTTCTTTACAAACCAAAAAAAATTCAAAAATAATATTCTAATAGCTCGACGATACGATTCACAAGTTACTTAGTTTTCACTTCTATCGGCAGTCCCCAATGACTGCCACCCCCCTTTTTTTTTATTTATGAATTATCCCATCAACTTGAAAGAAAATGACCAAATGCGTAATAAAGAGAGCAATTATAAGAATTTTTCAAACATTTATTAATTGAGTATTAAAAGAATGCATTGTCATCGTGTTCTGAGCTATTCTAAAATTTTCAAATGTCGGGAAGTTAGCTAAAAACCGAATGCAAGATTTGTACTGGCCAAATAAACCAGTTGCTCAGGACGAGCATCGGCAAAAGGATCCGACATAAATTTCCAGTCACCTGCTGTAAGTGGTCACTGTCATCGCTTTCGCCGTCTTCACTTGTTGTAAAGTCATCATTGGAATCTTCAAGTTCGTCAGAATCAGGGATATAATCACTATCCGAATCACTAGAATCAGACATTATTCACAGTTTCAAATTCAAACACCGGCAAAACACACAAAATCGAGGAGCGAAAATTACACACAACCGCAGCCGCGAGAAATCACGAAACAACTGGCGTAGCCAAAACTAATAGGTCACCGAGACTACTAACGCCATATAGTTAAGTTGTCAGTAATGAAAATACAATTTCAAAATACCATATGACAAATAAAATAACTCTCTCTGATATCACAACAACGTTGGGCTTATTGTATCGTATACTTTCTTTGGACGTATGCACGTACGTCCATGGTATTAATGGCCATTAAAACTAAGACGTACGCACGTACGTCCCTGGAGTGGAAGGGGTTAAGGGCAACTCACTCACCGCCGCCGGAAGCCGAAGCTAATGCTATTCTATGGGAAATTTTTCTTTATAAATAACTTATTAACTAATACATATTTTTAAATTCTGTTTTCACATTCTGAAAATTCCTAGCTGTTAAATTGACGGACCTTTTTTAAAAAATTATTTTTTTAATTTTTTATATTTTATTTTGAAGCTGCAAAATACGAATTTTCAATAAGCGAAATTTTTTCATTTTGCAATTTCAAAATAAAATATTAATAATTAAAAAAATACATTTTTAAAAAAGGTCCGTCAATTTTACAGTTGGGAATTTTCTGAATGTGAAAACAGAATTTAAAAATATGTATTAGTTAATAAGTTATTTGTAAAGAAAATTTCCCCATAGAATAACATTGGCTCGGGCTTCCGGCGACGGTAAGTGAAGAAGGCCGTTAAGAAGTAATTTAAATTAAATAAAATAGTAAAATAAATTTATATATATATATATATATATATATATATATATATATATATATATATATATCCAACAATATATGGAAGTGAAGCCTTATATAAAGCAAAAGATATTGAAAAGGTTACATATATATATACTTGTATATATATTTAACTGCTAATTTGTCGGTGAATCTGTCCGGATTCTTTAGATCGCTATGCAGAGCTACACCGTTCAACCATGAAAATTAGTACACTTATTAATCAGGACAAAATCTAGCTTACGCTATATTTTTTTGTTAAGGGAAACTGCTCGAAAACGAGAAAAAACTGGTAGAGACAAGACAATTATTATGCAGATGCTCAACGGACATAATTTAGAAGACAAGAAGAAAGGGAAAAGCTACGTCATTTTCGAATTCAAGCTTTATGCTAGATGTCATGTTGATGCATTTCTCTCACGATCAACTATGGATGCTTCTGTATAGAAACTTCTAAAAAAATATTTGAGCTTAAACAGGAAAAAATAAAAATAGTTCTATCCCGCCAATATCTTTTTTCGACCTCCTAGGTTGAGTTTGGAATTTATGTATTCAAAATTTCCAGTCTCAATATCATACAACTGAAAAAGTTTTATCATCATCATCATCATCATCATCATTATTATTATTATTATTTTATTCCATCTCACACCTTCTTTGCTTAGTTCTTTCTTTCATTCGGAAATTCTATAACCACTACATGAACCCAAGCAGCTGTGGATAAACCTGCTAGTAATGCATATAAAAAACGAAATTTTACGAAGTAAATAAAGATAACTAGCAGATATCTTATTATCTTTTAACTTTAAATGCATTATATAAAAATCTGATGTGGGCACCACATGACTTCCTTATACACTTTTAGAAATATACATAATGTTAAAAAACATTGACATTGGACCCGAAACAGTTGGCTAAAAATATTTTTAAAAAATGAATTATCACCGTGTTCTGAGTTTTCTGAAAGTTAGCTAAAAACCGATTGCAAGATTTGTACTGGTAACGCTGACGAAGGCAGCAGGGACCCGAAAAAATTGGCTAAAAGTATTAAAAAAAGGAATTTTACCATGTTCTGAACTATTCTGAAAGTTTCAAATGTCTACCTAGTCGGGAAGTTAGTTAAATAATTTTTTTGTTGGACCATATAAACGCTGCCGAAGGCAGCAGGGACCTGAAACAGTTGGCTAAAAGTATTAAAAAGATGCATATTCACCGTGTTCTGAACTATTCTGAATGTTTCAAATGTCTAGCTAGTCGGGAAGTTAGTTAAATAAATTTTCTGTTGAACCATGTAAACGCTGCCGAAGGCAGCAGTGACCCGAAACAATTGGCCAAAAATATTTTAAAAATGCATTGTCACCGTATTTTGAGCTTTTCCGGAAGTTTTAAATGTCTAGCTAGTCGGGAAGTTAGTTACAAATCGATTCCAAGATTTGAACTGGTAACGCTGCCGAAGGCAGCAGGGACCCTATACAGTTGGCTAAAAGTATTTAAAAAATGCATTTTCACAGTGTTCTGATCTAATCTGAAAGTTTCAAATGTCTAGCTAGTCGGGAAGTTAGTTAAATAAATTTTCTGTTGAATCGCATAAACGCTGCTGAAGGCAGCAGGTATCGGAAACAGTTGGCTAAAAATATTAAAAAAATGCATTGTCAACGTGTTCTGAGCTTTTCTGAAAGTTTCAAATGTCTAGCTAATCGGAAAGTCAGTTAAATTGCAAGATTTGTCTAAACCGTTTTTGAGTTATTACCGTTTTTTGATACATTATGGCCAAATTTTTGTCATTATGAACCTAATTTTCCTAAATATCTCCAAAACGGAAAATCATAGAAAGTCCAAAAAGGGAGGTGCACAACTAGATGTTATAACAAACCTATGTACCAATTCGCAACTTTCTACGTCCAACCGTTTTTGAGTTATGCGACATACCCACACACAGACACACACACACACATACAGACGTCACGAAAAATCGTGTAAAATCCCTTATATCTCTAAAACGAGAGCTCGTGTTAAGATGACACTTGCAGGTGTGCAACTAGACATCATGAAAGTCACACGTATAAATTAGCAACATTCAGCGATCATTCGTTTTCGAGCAATGTGAAATACAAAATCCATTTCGCAAATCGGGATTACTATACTTCCTTATACTTTGTATAAGGAAGTAAAAATGCATATTCAGCATTACAACTGTACATATACAGGGTATTCGGAAATCCTTGACACTGGCTTTAATTCCACTTGAATTCGGTATGTTTCAAATAGTGTTAAGGGCGACAGTTGTCTGAATAATTCAAAATTTAATTTTAATATTTAATATCTGATTGTAATAATATGTCTAAAGAAATAAGGTAAAAGAAAGTGAGATTTCCAAAGAATTTAGACGTATTGAACGATCTTTAGTTTATCTACTTTGCACTTCTCAGATAGAGAAAATTTGTTTTCGTTAGATTTGTTTTTTCATGGTTATTGTTATTATTATTATTATTGCTGTTGTTGTTGTTGTTATTCAGCTTTTATTTATTTATTTATTTTTTAAACATTAATATATTTTTTTTTATTGCATTGCCCAACTACTGCAGGTGATGGAAATATTGTGTTCGGTAAAAATTTTGATATCAAATTTTCACCTAATTTACATGTTTTAAGGTCTCCTGAAGCCAAAAAATTTGATGTGCAACAACCACACGCAATGTTGCCAAATTTAGAGACTTTTTTTTAAATTCAATAATCACCAACAGTTTTGAGTGTTGGTATTTGAAATACATAACAGACGAATAATCTTCGAAGTGGTTAGACAATCGTTACAGTATAAATTTGGTGGTTGATATTGAATAAATATTTCTCTAAACTTGGCAACACTGACAACACAATTTCCATTACCCACTATTACAATGTATTATGTACACTTTTTGGAGATATCGTGGTCAAAAGACATAAAATTCACCGAACAAATCAGATATCTAATAATTTTCCTTTAAGAGAAAACTAATACATGTGCAAAGATACATAAAATAAGGTTTACATAGTGAGTTTATATATATATATATATATATATATATACAGTGAAACTTGAATAATTCGAACTTGTTTAATTCGAAATTTTGGATAATTCGATTTTTTTACTCGGTCCCTTGAATTTTGTATTAAAATAATGTTAAAAAATCATGGATAATTCGAATTTTTCATACGATTACCTTTAAAATATTACAGTAAAATTTGTTCCCGAGATTTTTCTCAGCTAAAGTGCATTATTTTCTTTTTAACAGTCTTTCAAAAGAAGGATGAACAAGTACAACAGTATTTCCTACCTAGTGCATCAGAAGAAGATATGGTCCTCCCATATACATGAACTTCGAGGGGTTTTTTAATTGAAAGTCATGTCTAATGTACAGTTAAGAGTCTAAGAACATAATTTGACAAGAATTTATTTGACAAAATAGTATTAACTCTACTTTTTTTATATAGGAATTTTTGCTAGTGTTCGGATACTTTTGTTACCGACTAGAATATTCTGTTTTTGTATCAATTGATAGGTTGAAGTCATATGTTATGACACAAAGATTGTACTTAAAGAAGCAATAAAAAATATCTGACTATTTTTTAAAAAGTGTTGAATAATTAAGCTCGTAAGAAAATATTGATTTAATGGGGGGGGGGGATGTGGCAGTATTCTTAGGTATAAAGTTTATGTGTTAAATCTTTTATCGTAGAGTTTTATTTTTTTTTAATTTATCTCTTCTTTTTGACAAAATAGTATATGTAATTCGAAGTTTTGGATATTTCGAATTTTTCTCTGGTCCCTTCAGCTTCGAATTATCCAAGTTCTACTGATATATATATTGATAGAGCCGTTTTCTGAAACACTTATTTCCAAGATCTATAACTGACCTACCCAATCATGATGACTGTCAATTTACCTGTAACAATCAAGCAATATATGCTAAAGGAAAATCTAAAAATGGGTTATACAGCAAATTTAAAGAAAATCGCACGAACCAAATATGAAATACCGACTTTCCGTTCCATTTCCAATTTTTACAAAAACTTGGAAGGTCATCTGTTGACTGGGAAACAAAATTACATACGAAAGGATATCTAAAAGGGGATTAATATGGCGAAATTGAAAAAATTCCGTACAACCGTTTTTAACCCCTTAACGCGAGCTGTCCTCGCTGCGAGGACGCAAAATTTAAGATCCAGCTGCAAAAATTCATCCCGGAATTTTTTTAGCAAAAATTCACGTTTATAGAGCTTTTTCAGATGACGTCAAAGCCTCAAGTGTCGTCTGCTCAAATCGTAACTGTGGGGCACACAATAGTACGTGTAGATACTTTTCTTTTATCTTTATACCAAAAACTTCTTTCAATTAACCGCACTGAAATTGGTTGCACGCTTGTAAACTTTTATATGCATTGAAATCACTACTAGTGTAAGCAGATGTCGTATAGAAAATATATTTTTCAACAGATCACAAATTGACTGGAGGAAACAGTTGATTCGCTGTTAACAGTTACTAATGAATGTAGATCTACATTATCAATTAGTTTATTTTCTGAGTATATCTGTTTTTGTTTGATCATTAAGAGTTTCAATATATTTCGCCGTATTAAAAGACTAATGTTTGCCCTTTGATAGCGTTACTAAGGCCGTTGCCAAGGGTTTGGTCACATGACTGAAAATACTCTATAACATATCAGAAAGGGCCGGTTTTATAAACCTTAAAATTTCAAATTTCTTTTAGTTTAATTTAGTTCATGAATTCCGGCGGCAGTATAATTTAAATGTTTCAAATTGTCTTGCGCCGCAAAGGGTTAAAGAAATGAACTTGCGAGACCTGAAATTGACCTACTTATGCAGGACGTCTATCTATTTTGCTGAACTGACCAATACATTCGAAGGAACATCTAATTCTAATAGTGTGTTTATATAGCAACTTTGAAGAAAATCGTTCGAGCGGCTTTTGAGAATTGAGATACAACCTTACTGTTCCACTTCTGGTTTTCCAATTTTCATTAAAAGTTGCAAAAATCATCTGTACACCAGACCTGTCTAAATTCTGAAGTTTCGATGTTCTATCTTTAATAGTATAGGCAGGCCCTGATTACCCAATAGGCACGAGAAGCATATGCTTCCCCTGGAAATTTTTAAAAAGGCCCGCTTTATTAACCCCTTAACGCGCGCTGTCCTCGCTGCGAGGACACAAAATTTAAGATCCAGCTGCAAAAATTCATCTCGGAAATTTTTTAGCAAAAATTTACGTTTATAGCATATCAGAAAAGGCCGTTTTTTTTTAAACCTTAAATTTAAAATTTCTTTTAGTTTAATTTAGTTCATGAATTCCGGTGGCAGTATAATTTAAATGATCCGAATTGTCTTGCGCCGCAAAGGGTTAAGGGCCCGCTTCACTCACTGCTGCTGGAAGCCGAAGCTAATGTTATTCTATGGGAAATTTTTCTTTACAATTAACTTATTAACTAATACATATTTTAAAATTCTGTTTTCGCATTCTGAAAAGTCCCAGCTGTTAAATGGACGGATCTTTTTTAAAAAATTATTTTTTTATATTTTATTTTGGAGCTGCAAAATACGAATTTTCAATATGCGAAATTTTTTCATTTTGAAATTTAAAAATAAAATATTAAAAATTTAAAAAAAAAATGCGTTTTTAAAAAAGGTCCGTCAATTTAACAGTTGGGAAATTTATGAATGTGTAAACAGAATTTAAAAATATGTATTAGTTAATAAGTTAATTGTAAAGAAAATTTCCCCATAGAATAACATTGGCTCGGGCTTCCGGCGACGGTAAGTGAAGAGGGCCGTTAAGCAAAAAAATTGGTCCCGAATTGTAAGCTTGTTGTCTAAAAGCATTTTCTGATTACAAAACGTCACAGTCCTACCTGACTGCACAACTACCATTTCTAGATTATATAGGATATATGCTAATAAAGCTTTTACACATTCATTTATAATGGAATAATTTCATATATTGTGGTGAATATAGGCTTTCATCAGTTTATAGCTTGGTACAAAAATCAAGTGAATTTGCTTGTCTATGTTTTAAGCGAATTTACTTGTCCTCAATTTCAGGTAACTACAAAATTTAATGAAAAATTTATAAATTTTTCCAAGATGTTTGTATGAGTCTTTAGACCAAGAAGTCAGTGGGGGGCCCCAAATGGATTTGTGCTTCCCCTCAATTGTAAGATTAATTGGGCCCTGGGTATAGGATATATGATAGTCAGAAAATTCCCCACATACTTACATACATACATGCACACAAACATACTGAACCAATTGCCGAAAACCACTTTTTGGGGCTTAAGAAATCTTCAAACGTATAAATTAGGCGAAAACTCCATATCGAAGTTTTTGACCGGATACTATACTCTAATTACCTCTACGGTAGTCGGATAATGGAAGTAAAAAAAAGAACGTGCTCAGAGTTCGTACAGCCGGTATACAGCTGAAGATACAAAAATCATTTCCATTTTTCTCACATTTAGATCTGCTTGTAAAATTGGAATGCTATGAATGACTAGTTTAGAGGATACGGTCACGTGACTGGTTTCGGCGGAGTGACGAGGTGACTGAACTCTGAGAATGAGGTGTGCTGAATGCCCTGAAAAATTTCGAAAAAGAGAAAAAAGGAGGAGCAGACAGAAATAAAATTGAGAATATCAAGATGGTAAATTACAAAAATGAAAATAACACACGTCAGGGACAAAAGTTGTAAAAATGACTCCTGTGACTTCCGGTATTCTAGAAATAATTAAATATTCATTATTTGATTAATCTTTTTAATTTTTAAAAGTGGTGTTCATCATTATAGATAGTAAATGGACTTTGTTTCGAAGAATTCTTTTTTCAAAAAAAAAAAAAATACTGAATTTCTCTCTCGGGAATTTGATGATTATCTATGATTAAATAACAGTTAAAAGTTGCTATGGTTACCATTTTAGGTTAATTTCATAGACCTATTATAAGAGTGGACGGAGCATTCCATTATTAAGGGAATACAAGAAAAGGTGCAAAGATAAAACCACGTGAATGTTGAAAAAGGTTACCTTTTTCTACATTTATCTCGTTATTGGCGATTTTTTGCTTTCAATATAAATATATATATTATTAAAAGATACAGCAAGCAAAACTAGTGCAAAACACTACAGCTACTAAAATATATTTTTACCTTGTTATTAACACTTTTGAACAAAGTTCAAAAGTTTTTATAACTTTGTTTGTCTATATTCGTTTTAACTCTCGTAAATAATCAGTCACATTTTTGAAATAATATAAGATATAATATAGTTAAAATAATTCAATTTAGAGAAATAAGTATAGAAATTATAAGCATTTTATAAAAATAATTACTTAAAAAGAACGAAATAATAAAATATTAAAAAGAATCTTACCTGTGAAATAAAATCCTTATTTGACATAACTTCTAGGGTTTTTAAAGTACATCTAATTACTATTTCTGGCTATAAAATTCTTTTTAAATTCAAAACAATCTAACTTTTAAAGTGAAAATTTTTTTTTAAAAAGAACTTTCAAAGAAAAAGGAAAAATATCGTCTGCTTAATAAAAAGTAGAGTTTAGAGCATGGCGAGTAAATTTCAATATTGGCTAGCTTGGCTTCTGTAGATCAACAATCACGTGACCTTTTTATGAGTTATCTTTGCACTCAAAAAGGTTGCCATTGTCCCGTCCACTATATAATAGGTCTATGGTTAATTTTTTGATGAAAGATAGAATCACTTTAGAAGCTATATAATGTTAATCATTCATTAATAAAATCGATTTTTTAATGTCTAAATAGACAAGAGGAACCTTAAAAATGGGTGAGGCGCTTAAAATATACATTAATATTAATAGAATAAATAAAAGCAGCTAAGTAGTTTTTAATTATTTATGAGAAAGCTTTATCTCTTTTGAAATATATTTTATAATTATTTTTGGCTTCTCCACTTGTTTCCAACTTTTTTCTAAACGCACAACACAACCGTGTTTAATAAACATTGAGCTGCATTAAAATATGAATCTTAAAAGCCTCAAATAGGTTAAAGTTTTTTTTTTTTTTAGTACAAGTTGAAATATTTCTTTCAGATAGCGATTTTGCGTTTTCACCATTTATAGAATTACACTTCATTTATGAACGTGTAAACATTTTTATTTTTATCTAAATGTATAAAGCAGTAAATTTGTCATTGCATCGTCCAGATTATTAGATTTTATGGAAATTTTGTATACTTATTAATCAAGACAAAATGAAGTTAACGCCGTATTTTTTAGTTCAATCGGAAAAGATACTAAATAAAAATCTCATTTTAACTTTAAAATGATTAAAAAGAAAAAAAAATACCAAAAATAAATATATAAGTAAGTACATAAGTAAATACATTTCTTCTTATGTCGAAAAAAGAAAAAAAAAAAAATGGGCATACAAACTTTTTTTTTTTTTTTTTTCTTGTTTTCTATATATAATTAAAATAAAATTGTCGAGATTTAGACTCCTGTGCGTCGGAGAGCTTCAAAACTTCGGGAAACCAAAACTACTATTTTTCGCCAAATTTGGTCGCTAAGTCACCAAGTTTATGGCCAAGTTTGGCTTCAGTGAAAGAGTGAAAGAACTGCCACTTTATTTTCCTTTTACCTGTAAAACTACTTTCACAGCAGCAGGACAACTGAGGCAGGTAAAATACTTCATCTGTTATAACATTAACAAAGTTCATTCTCCTAGAACTCAACCTCGAAAGTACAAATGTTCAGAATAGGTCTCTGAACAACACTGTGACTACAAACTGTCTCGCAGAAGTCAACTCACTCTTATTTATACCCTTTGGCGATGGGGATTGGTACAGTTTCTTTTGAGAAACCCATAAAAAGTTCGAGATTTAGGCTCCTGCGTCGGAGAGCTTAGAAACTTCAGGAACCCTAAAATACTATTTTTCGCCAAATTTTGTCGATAAGTCACCAAATTTGTCGACGAGATTGACCTCACTAAAAGCGAATGAACTGCCGCTTTATTTTCACTTTGCCTGTAAAACTGCTTTCATTGCAACAGAACAATTGAGGCAGGGGAAAAGACTTCATACGTTGTAACAATATTTTATTTTGAAACTTTTTGTGTGTGTGTGTGTTTGTGTGTGTATTTACTTATAAAACGCGTGAACTTATATGGTCGTTCGAAAATATATAAAAATTTAATAAACATAAAAATATACACCCAACTAGTTAGCATAGATGGACTCTGCTCAGTTAACCATCTTATATTTGTTCTCATAAATTTATGTATTCATGTTAAAATTAACTCTGCCGATCGCTTGACACGGTTTTAGATTAAACACACTAGGATTAAACCCTTTTTCCACTTATATACATTTAACTTATTTTAATTTGTTGATTAATTTGATTAGGATGAGTTTCATATTTTCGTTTCCATGTAACTCCATAGTCCATTCTGTTTTCAAAGCAATGAAGCAAGTTAAATTTTGCCCAAGTCTGGTATGTTATGACGATTTTAACTTTTTATTTATTTTGTTGAAATTTGATATGAATTATATTTTCTAAGGTTAATTAAACCTTAACAAACTAAATATAACAAAATTAGATGTGTATATATATATTTATATATATTTCATATAAGAAATCTGAACAATCCTCTAAATACATGGTGTCTACTAACCTGCTTTTTTTCATTACCTTCCCACCACTGCATTCATATAACAATTTTGCGCTTAATTAATATTGGAAACATATTATAGAAGTTTCCTATATAAATATAGTGGGGAAAGAGTAATTAAAAAAAAAAAAAAATTGTTAGTAGATACCCTAAAGTGGACACTGAAATAAAAGGGATGAAATTTGCACTTGCATGCTTTATTGTTCTCTTTAGCAATGAAAACCAATTTCAGAGTACGCAGTTTTAATTTATCCTAATACTACTTTCTTACTTGAGAGTATTGTAGAAAGAATTCTGCAACCGCGAAGAAAAGAAAAACCACATCCACTAATGCAAGGAATAAACAAAGTTTCCAGACGGAGGAGGGGTGGGGGGTGGGGGGGGGGTGAGAAATAACTCACGCCAGCAGAAGTTTAAAGCTGCCTTCAAACTCTGGCAACTTAGAAAGCTTCAAGCGCGGCTCTATTGATATTTCTTTGATGTGGTTTAGGAGATCGACGCTCACTGGAATCGAAGCTCGCAAACCTCCTAGTGCGATAATTGCATGAGAAGGGGTCTCTTTTGTAAAAGTGCAATAAAAAGTAATGTCCTTCATTGTAAATGTGTGCAAAATTTCAAGGGACACTTTCGGACAATGGATAATTTATGACTTTTGAAGCTATGTATGTTGCCAGTGTATGAAGGAAGCTTTAGACTCGCCAATATCAAGAACGTCGGGTCAGCTTTGGCGTATGTACTGAAGATCGAGGCGAACCACCACACGATCAGAGCAGTCTCCCTAGAGGATTCACAAGCTGATTTGAAGGAAGTAAAGAAAACCTTGGCTGACATCGCAAAGAGATTACTCAGTTTGGAGAGTACTGAAGAAGATAAGAATCCGAAGATCAAGTGTTGGGCTTGTATTGGGTGAGTGCAAAAGTTCTACCCGTTTTTATTACCCATAAAGAAGAGCAAATGCAAAATGAACAGTACCTTGGCTTCCTTCAGAGACTAGCTACTATGCAGCGCGTCAAAACTCATAAATTATCCACTGTCCGAAAGCGACCCTTGACATTTTGCACACATTTACAATGAAGGACATTACTTTTTATTGCTCTTTTACAAAAGAGACCCAATTTCGATCGCAGTAGGTGGTTTGTCAGCAGAGGGAAACTCTCTCCTGCCTCGCATCAATTCGATTCCCCACATCAAAGGAATATCAAAAGAAACCGAACTTGAAGCCAGTCTCTGAAAGGTCCTTAGTTTGATTCACACTAACGCACAACAGCATGTGGCAAGTCAGTTCTACTCAAATTCCTTTTGCCGTGGATTTTCAGTTGCCGCATTCATCGAAGGGCGATTTTTGCCACTGACTACCACCTGGGGTGATAATTGGCCTGGAAAACTTGGATTTCTTTTGCAAAATTTTTCAAGGAAAAATAAAAATAATGTCCTTCCCTGTAAACATGTCCAAAAGTTCAAGGGTCACTTTACGATAACCGATAATTTACAACCAGTTTACGCGTGGCACCACACGCAAGTGTGAACCGAGCTTACGCCTTACGCGTTCCGGCGGACAAAATATTCCCATTAAATATTGATTTCCACATGTTATTTTTGAGCTGTCTTTTAAATGGGACAGTAGAATATTAAAGAAAAATATTGATATTCAATAATGTTTATGTCAGTATCATAAAAAGTATTTTTAAAACTAGTCCGACTTATTTATTTTGAAAAGAATCCTCCTGTCATAATGTACATTTATGCAAAATTTAGCCTTATTCTCCAATTTTAGGAAAAATCGTTAATTTCGAATAATTTACGAAGCTTTCAAAATTATAATATTCATTGTCAATGACGTCTATAGCAATATCATAAGTAATATTTTAAAATGGTTCAACATCTATACGATGAAAATAATTCTTACAGTACATACGTTTTTTGTCGAAATTTAGACCTATTCTCTCACTTTAAGAAGATCGTGAATTTTAAATAATTTACAAAATTTTTAAATTAGATTGTTGAAAATAAATAAGAGGCTTGCTAGTATCATACTTGATTGTGTGGTTTTTTTTTTATTCCTCATACTTCAAAACGAGTAAAAACATAAAAAAATCGAGATCAAAAAATTTCCCTAGTTCTCGCTATGATCAGCGCCTAATTGTCGCACAGGCCGACTAGACCTCGGCCTAGGGGCATAAAAAGTAATTTTTAAATTGTGAAGTTCTTTTTTTTTGGCAAAGATTTTCTTTGAAAAAAATTAACTAAAAGTTAGTTAATGATAATAATCTTTAGTTGAAATCCAATCACTTTCGTGGAAGATCAAAATTGTTCCGCATATCTACTGACCACATCTAGGGGTAGGTGCCAAATCATCGCCTACTTCCTTTCCTACTGCCTAACTCTAAAGCAACGTTTAACCTCTGAACCTAAACCTCAAGTTTATATCCAGTTACTTTTTCTTAACTTTGTGAAATGAAATTAATCAACCCAAATCGAGAATTAGTCAAAGTTCCATGCTGATTTGAGATTTCTTTGCAAAAAAATTAAAACTAATTTTTTATGAAGGTGATGCTTTAACTCTGTTGCCAGCATTCAAACTTCCTGCAAAAATTAGATTTTTTTTTAGTTAAAAATAATCTGGTGTGTCACTCACACGACTTTCTCTTACCCTGAAATTTAATACTATAAATGCAGGTTGCAGATTAATAGGTAAGATAACGAGTACTGTTATGTAAACCTATGTTAAACAATTCATATTAGGCTTCTGAAGAGTTTTATATGATAATTAGTTCTGTGTGAGGGGGGCTACCGGCCCCCCTCAACCCCCCGTTTCATTAATGCACCTACATTTATATAGAATTTAATTCGGTTATTAAAAAATAATTTATTAAAATTATTATTTAAAAAAATTATCTTTTATGATAAGGCAGACGATTTCCATATTAGAGAAGTAGTATAACACCAAATATTTAAAAAAAAAAGTCCATTTTATTCTCAATATTTAAAAAAAAAAAAAAAAAAAAAAAAAAAGGTATGATTTTTTTTTTTTTTCGAAGTTTTTTTTTGTTAAAAGTAAAAAAGATCGATAACTTTGTTTTAAATTATCGCAGATCGATGGTTCAACCATTCGTTTTGAAGGTATTGGCGAGCTCTTTTGAAAGATACCCATCTTGAAAATTTACTCCCCTCGAGGGGGTCTCCCCCCCCCAGGGGGGAGGCGAGGTTCCTACGTACACAAAAATAATTTTCCCAGTTAACTATCTCTATTACAAAAAATATATATTCGTTTCATTTGGTTTAGTGCAGTCTATAGACGTTAAACTCTACTTTCCTGCAATTTCCCCCCCACAGACGTAATGTATTAGAATTCTCTTGATTGTCCCTGTACACGAACCATTTGCTTGATCTTAACGAAAAGCTTACTATAGCATCCCTATATGATACACATTTAGAATACCAAGCTTGAACTTTCTGCCATAATTTGTTTTTGAGATATGCTGATAACAGACAGACACACAGACACACACACAGACCATTAGCTAAAAACATGATTTTTGTATTCAGGGGACCTCAAAACGTGTAAATATAACAAAATCTCACGTTCGAAAATTTGACCCAAAAACAATACTTTCTCTACATTATGGGTAAGAGAAAGTAAAAAATCTCGCGTTCGAAAATTTGACCCAAAAACAATACTTTCTCTACCTTATGGGTAAGAGAAAGTAATAAAAAAATCTTGTTCTTTAAGGTCATGAAAGGGGTGGGGGGGAGACCAAAATCGTCCTGGGCCTTGGGCCCTAGCAAGCCTTAGTCGAGCTTTGCCTACGATGGGAACTAAAAGTTATTCTAAAATGAGCAAAAAGCCCTAAAAATGTAAAAAGAATTAAATGCCGTAAGGGATTTACTCATCTTTAATCTAAGCAGATCGATCTAGTTATTGATCATATTGTTGAAAAAAGAATGACGTAATAGGTCATTGAGAACAATAGAATTCTGCGAAAAAGAATAAGAAGACTGACTAAACAAAATAATGGAATGCCGATGAATCAGTCAACTAAACAAAGTACTTTTTTATTTTGTTTATTAAACTTAAGATAACAATGCCAAGAAAAGGAGAAAATATTTTTTCTTTCGGCAACGCATCGAAATAATATCGAAATGAATAAATTTTTAGAAATTTTGATGAATCAGTCAGCATTTTTATTTATTTTTACTTTCTTCTCCATTCAATAGAAGAAAGTATCGGATTCGTAAAAATTTTCGACTTCCGGCTGCTTTTGATGGATTTACACGTTTTGTGAAGTCCAGATCGCAATTTGACAATTTTTTAAAAAGTCTGTATGTGTGTGTCTGTAACAAAAATTTTGCGGCAGCCGTATTATTTCAGGTTTACTGCACAGAATTTCATAAACTTATATCTATATATATAAAAGAACACTTCCTGAGTGAGTGAGGGGGTGATCTATCAACGCCCAGACCAAACCCCTGGACCTAGAAGCATGAAATTTCGTGACAATGTTCTTTCTATGACGTAGGCATCCCCTAAGAAGCGATTTTACAAAATTCGCCCCCCAAGGGGGGAGGGGAGGCAAAACGTGATTTCACAAAATCCTTCATATCTCAAACAAAAAAAACCAGATATCCGTAAAATTTTTGCTTTAAAATATAGCTAATACAAATGTCTAAAAACCAATTTCTGGAATTTTCAAAATTCGGTCCCGAAGGGAGGCGGGGGGGGGGGGGGGGGGGGGGGCAAAACGTGATTTCACATGCGTAAAACGTGATTTCGCATAATCCTATATATCTGAAACAAAAAAATAGATATACGTGAAATTTTTGCTCTAAAATATAGCATAATGCAAATATCTAAAAACAAATTTCTGGAATTTTAGAAATTCAGCCCCCAGATGGGGCAGCAGGGGGGGGGGCGAGGGGCTATGGGGCAAAAACAAATATAAATACAGTTAGGGCGTTCAAAATTGATACAGATAGGTTTTAGAGGCCTGCAATTCAAATGAGGATATTTTCGATTGTGTAAAGTTATTAGGGGGGGAAGGAATTAGGGGGGTAGGGGAGAGGGGGGGGGGCAAAAAATAAATATAGAGTTAGATCGTTCAAAATTGGTATATAGAGGTTTTCGATACCTACAAATCGATTGCGGATATTTTCGAAGTTGTAAAATTATTAGGAGGGGCGGGAAGGGGGGCTATGGGGCAAAAACAAATAGAAATGCAGTTAGGCCGTTCAAAATTTTTACAGATAGGTTTTCGAGGCCTGGAAGTCGAATGGGGATATTTTCGAAAGTGTAAAGTTATTAGGAGGGCCGGGAAGGTGGGGGGGGGAGAGGGGGGGGCTAAAAAATAAAAATAGAGTTAGATCGTTCAAAATTGGTATATAGAGGTTTTCGATACGTACAAATCGATTGCGGATATTTTCGAAGTTGTAAAATTATTAGGTGGGGCGGTAAGGGGGTGGAGCGGTAAGGGGTGGCTATGGGCAAAAACAAATAGAAATACAGTTAGGCCGTTCAATATTAGGCCGTTCAAAATTGGTACAGATAGGTTTTAGAGGCCTGCAAGTCGAATGGGGATATTTTCGAAAGTGTAAAGTTATTAGGAGGGCCGGGAAGGTGGGGGGGAGCGGAGGGGCAAAAAAAGTAAATAGAGTTAGATCATTCAAAATTGGTACATAGATGTTTTCGATACCTACAAATCGATTGCGGATATTTTCGAATTTTTTAAATTATTGGGAGGGGCGGAAAGGGGGGAACGGAGGGGCCAAAAAATAAAAATAGAGATAGATAGTTCAAAACTGGTGCATAGTGGTTTTTGATACCTACAAATCGATTGCGGATATTTTCGAATTTGTAAAATTATTAGGATAGGCGGGAGGGGGGGCGAAGGGGGAAAATAATAGAAATAAGAGTTAGAGCATTTTGGGAATTTTTTCCGAAGGCAGTGAGAACCCGGTGCGACATTTTTCCTAATCAGATTTTGTTTCTCTTTTCTTTTCACGTGATAAAAATGAATGCAATCAGTAATTAGAGTGATTCATTTAAAAATAGGGACCAGCGAAGCGGGCGTTGCCTGCTAGTGTATTCATAAATTTATATGTATTTTCACATTGACATATCTCTACTGATAAGTATAAAGGATTTAAGTCCAAAAATGTGGATTTTGAGTTAAGTACATTGTCAGACTCAGAAAAAAATTCTCTATCGATTGGTATAAAGGTTTTAAATCCATGTCATTTAGTCTTTGAGAAAATCCATTGGTAAAAAAAAAAATTCAAATCAGAAATTTAGCTTTAATCTTTAGTATAAAATATTTAATTCAATTTTTTTCCCTTTATTAAATGAAGGTTGACAATCACTGAACGGTATAAAGTGTATAAATCAGGGCCGTGCTTAGGGGGGGGGGCGACCGGGGCGGTCGCACAGGGCGGCTAACAGCTAGGGGCGGCTAAAAATGACAAAATTTCAGCTAAAAATTTTTAGATTTTTTTAAAAACAGGATTGGATTGGATTTGGGAATAAGGCCGATTGACTGCTGTAGGTCCTAGACCTGAGGGGGAGTGCTCTCCGTGGGGGTATTTGTAAGGGGTCCTAGCCCGTATTTACGCAAGTTTCAGAGAAAACCATGGAAAATTCCGATCGGCTAGGCCGACAAGCGCGACTTGGGATTGAACCCGGCACCTCATGTCTACCAGCTTTGAGCGCATAACCACTCGGCCACTGGAGGCTTATTTTTAAAACAGAGAAAAAAAAAACTTGATAACTTTTCATCTGTGGCAACCCGGCAGTTTTTGGCTTTAAAGGATAGTTTTCAGAAGCAGAAGGAGAGAAATAATTTTAGTGCCTAGTATGGCGGCTAAAATCTATTGTCTAGGAGGGCGGCTAAAATCTTTCGCCCAGGGCGGCTAAAAGTGTAGGCACGGCCCTGGTATAAATCAACATAATCCCTTTTTCTTAATCGATTCTTCTGATTAGTTTTTAGTTAGTTTAACTTTATTTTTCGTCTCCTGAAAAATCAAGAATATGGACTTAAATCTTTTATACTTATCAGTACAGATATATTAGTGCCTATCAACTTTTAGTACAAATCGCACAACAGTTGGCACTGCTGTACTTCAATTTCGTCCGTTTAAATGAGGCTATATCTCAGGTTCTGTTGTGAATAATCGAACAAAACTTGCTACATGAGAGGACTATGATAAAACATTCCGCTGATACAATTTGAGTGTAGGGCCCGATTAAGCTTTGAAGCTAGGGGAAGCTCAGTATCATTTCTGAGCCCCCCCCTTTCATTTCGGATTTTTTTTTTTTTTTTTTTTTTTTTTTTTTTCATTCATATACTTGGGTGGTTTCTACACACAACATTAAAATCGTATAACTTATTAATTAAGAACATTCAGATTTTTTAGGCTAAATAACAGATTTTTCCCGAAATAGTGAGTATTTTACCTTGCTTTAGGCGACCTTTCTCAGAAAAAATTCAATCTGAGGGTGAAAATATGAAACAGAAAATCCAAGAACCTGTTTTTAGTCATTTTGGGGCCTCCTCTTAAATTTTAGAGGGGAAGTTTGTGTTTCCTGAGCCTTTTGGGTAATCAGGCCCTGTTTGGGTGCATATCCGCCGATTGGTGGCGATGTTAATTGATGCTTAAATTTTTTTTTTTTTTTCTGTGAATGAGTTTGTTTTATGGGTAACTTTAGAAATCTTGAAAAATTTCAACCCTTTTCTTTTTTTTTCTCTTTTGTCTTTTTTTACACGTTTTCGAGTGTGAGGAATCGAAAAATAACAAAATCGGTATGATGTCTGTTACTGTATTAGTTTGTTTACACGATATCTCAAAAACAAATAATCGCAAAGACATCGAACCAATTTTAGAATACCGTTTATGACACTAATAAGAAATTTAATGATTTGTAACATTCTAATTTAAATTTCGTAAGTAATTCAAAATTTTCGATTTTCTTAAGATGGGAGATTAGAGCAAATTTTCGCTTAAACGTAAATTAAAAGGAATATTTTTACTGTAAAAATGTTACGCTAGCATTAAAATATCTGTTATGATGCTTATGAACATTATTAACTATGATAATTTAAATTTGAAAATTTCGTAAATTATTTGAATATGAATTTCTTAAAAACGGTAGTATAGGACAAAGTTCAGCATATATGTCCATTTTAAGGGATATTTTCATCGAAAAAATTTCAGACCACTTTTAAAATATCATTTAGGAATTAAGATATTGGCATGAGCATCATTAACTACGAATTTTGTAATACGAAATTAAGGAACTGGTGTACAATTAATATTCAAACTTGAAAAACTTCTTCACACATCATAAAATTAATGGAAGCACTACCAGTTTCGAAAGAACGTGGCCTTTCTTCTTCAGGAGCAAAATACGTGATGCTGCCTTGGCAAAAGCAAGACTGATGTAATAAAATATAATCAGTCCTGATATAATAGATATGATAGATATAATCAGTCTTGCTTTTGCCTCCAAGGCAAATGTATTTTGCACCTGAAGAAGAAAGGCCACGTCATTTCGAAACTGGTAGTGCTTCCATTAATTTTATGGTGTGTGAAGAAGTTTTTCAAGTTTAACCTGGTGGAAGGCGCGCGCTAACCCTCGAACTGTTGGAATTCAGTTGGAGCTGCCTGATGCCATAAGTGTGCTAACTCGCCAAAAATAGTAAACTCTCATTTTGTTCCTTCTGCTCAGTTTGTGTCAGCGTTTTCTCATCATTGACACCATCATTACATTATTGTTAGCAATACATGGAGCAAACAGATTTAGCGAAAGCCTCATATTTGTGCAAACAATAATGAAAGTGTAATTTGAAATGAAGATCTGCCATACGAAATTTGTATACGAAGGTTTACATAGCTCGAATAGTTTTGCTTTTTTAAGTAAGATATTAAATGGAATATTAAACGGTTTGTTGGTTGGGTTTTACGTCACATTAGGGTTGCGCTTTGGGCAATTGGCAAATAGTCTGGGACTCACCCATAAGGATGGTCCTGGGGAAGTAAATGGAATTGGTGCTTTGAGAAAAATGCTATGAATAGAATTACAAGTCTTAATAAAGTTTCAAGTTGTATCGAAATTATGGCTTTTGATAAATTTTTAATGTTGTAGGTGCATTGGAAAATATTTTTGATGAAGTTCTGTTATGATTATCATTCAAAATGATTCTCCAATTTAATCTATCTTCACCATGAAGGCTCCATTCCCCTCCATGGAGGACCAAAATTTTGATGATATGTCTTCCAGTGGCGGCTCGTATTGGGGGTACTTCATCGAAACGTCTAGAAAAAGTGCAAAGAATGGAACTTTTATTCGCCTAATTGGCTGATTCGCTTATTTCGACAATCTAAGTAAATATGTTAACACTTCAAGAGCCAATTAAAAGAAAACGTTTTCGTTGTTAACATACTGTTTTCAGTCATTAGCCTGCAGCCCTCCCAAAACGTCACTCACGAGCCGCCACTGATGTCTTCTGACCACGTTTCGAGGCGTATCCTAGACAGTTGCCATTTGTCAATAGTGTAGCACTAGTGCTACCTAAAACCTATATAATCTCAACCATGTACATACATTTATCGGTAAATATAAGATGTCACCGAAGCAAGGGAGCCATCTACTCCGTAGAGGATCAAAATTGTGATGGTATGTCACTGGACCATCCTTAGGAGTGAGTCCTTGTACGTCGCCAATTGTCCAATAATGCAGCACTAGTGCGACGTTAAACCCAGCCTACCTACCCACCCTGTAAATATACAAAATATATACACCCTTAAGTGGTGTTCTAGACTGTAGCCAATTGTCTTAGCGTAGCACTAGTGTGACATAAAACGCACGTCAGCTCTCTCTCTTAGTCACAAAATAATATAAAATAAAATTTTTAGTTATATTCTAAAGAAATATTAACTGTTCTCACAAATATTTCTAGCAATAACTTACTCAATTATGCTGGAAAAAGATTACATAGTTTTATTGACTATTAAGGGTTACATACAAACGGAACGCTTGCAATTTCGATGGCGTAAATTTTGCAATTTTTTTGCAAATACAGTCGGCAGTAAAAGTATCCGAGCACTAGCGAAAATTCCTATGTTAAAAAAGTACACTTAATTCAGTTTTGTTAAATAAATCCTTGTCGAATCCTGTACTTAGTCAGTCTAAGCACACGATTCGACAAGGATTTATTTAACAAAACAGTGTTAAATGTGCTTTTTTCACATAGGAATTTTTGCTAGTGCTCGGATACTTTTGCTGCCGACAGCAGTCATAGATTTGGAACGCTTGCAAACGGCTTTGCAACTGGAAGTGTTTCATTTGTATGTACCCCTAAAAAGTTTTAGCAGTTGTGGTGACTCAATCATCCCATGCGAGTGCTACCGGTCTAATTAATTTAATTATATTTTAATGAATACAAATTAAGGGAGCCGCGCTGAGCGGGATTAACGTTGCGTTATGCTACGCAATGGGCAATTGGAGACGCTCTATAATTAGTTGATTTTTAACGTCACACTAGTACTGCGCTATGGGTAATTGGATGTACCCCTAAAGATGGTCCGGAGACATGCCATCACAATTTTGATCCTCCAGGGAAGGTATGACCTCTTGAGGTAATATATTATAACTAAATTTAAATATTCAGTTTTTTTTTTTTTCCCGTTACTTGAAGGGGCCGCGGTAGCCCAGTCGGTAGAGTGCCGGCCTCGTAATTGGAAGATTGCGGGTTCGGTACTCGAGCCGGCCAAAGACCGTCGTGTACAGTAATGGTGGCTGGTGCACGTAAAATCTGTCGTGGCCGCAATGTCCTCCATGTTCCCATCAAAAATTATACCTCTGGGGGTCACCGAAACGGGAGAGCCATCCCTTCCGTGGAGGATCAAAATTGCGATGGCATGTCTCCGGACCACCTCTAGGGGTGAGTCCCAGACCGTCGCCAATTGCTTATCTGCGCAGCACTAGTGCGACGTAAAAAAACCCAACCAACCAACCGTTATTTGAAGACGCTCACTATATACTTATAGAGATTAGTGTATAATCGGTTTTAAACATTTTTTCCCAAAAGTTATTTTAAAAAAAAATGGCGTTTGGAGGAGTTTTTCTTTTCTTTTTTTTTTTTTCATCAAGAATGAGGTTGAGTGAGTTTAACGTCTAACTAGAACTGCGCAGTGGGATATTAGCGATAGTCTGTGATTAACTTTAAGGGATGGATTAAAGCGTTATATTATTTACATATAATATTATGTGTATTTAATTTTATATATAATGTTTAAATTATATATATAATCAAAACATGTATGTGTATATATAATAAATTGTTTCCATACGTATTTTAAACCCTAGGCTTAAAATCAATATTGTCTCCAATAGCTCACTATGCAGTTCTAGAGCGACACTAATAAACCCTTTCTAGTCTAATCCACATGTATTCAGCGTTCTGTTTGACGTAACTCGCACTCTCTTACGTATGCTGTGGAGGGTTGCAATTTTCGGCACGATAAGAAAAGCGCCATGTTGGCGATTTTTCGAAACCGGCTACCTATTCCAATGAATTGTCTTTGTTGGGGTAACTGAGTCACCCCAGCGAGTGCTACCGGGTTAAATATGAATTTTATACTTAAAAAAATTCGTAAGTTATTCGAAATTTACGGTTTTCTTAACACAGCAGAATAGGGCGAAATTTATCATAAACGTCCACTTTGAGGAATATTTTCATGGTAAAGATGTCAGACTACTTTTAAAATATCATTTATGATACTAGTTTGGACGTCATTGAATATCAACATTCTTCATTATCCCATTGTTCCATTTAAAAGATCCATTTTTAATTGGCCCATTTAAATAGTTTAGTTAAAAATTTTTATAAGTTATTCGAAATTTAAGATTTTCTTAACACAGCAGAATAGAGTAATATTTGATATAAACATGCACTATGGGGATCATTGCATTGGAAATAGTACGGAATTGCATGAAAATACAAAACTGACCCCAATAAAATAAATTAACAAATTACGAAAGGTTGATGTACAGAACTGAACGGTGGATAGCCTACTAGGTGGGGCATTTCAATCTGCCACTGTGTCGAATGATAAGTCATATTCATTTCGTCAACATGAATATAGTATACCCTGTGCTAGAAACTTATGAGAAAAAATGTATGATGGGAAAATCAGCAGAGTCCACCTATGTCAACTTGTTTTCTTTTGTTTTTGACAGTTAAATAAAATAAAATCGAACTGAATGAATTTGAGAAGTGTTGAGATGAATCATTTAATACTATTTATTTGTTTATTAGTTATTTCTATATTCAATCGAAGACAGTATCACGTTCGTAAAAAAATTCGACTTCCAGTTTTCGATGGCATTTTTACTTCCATTACCCTACTACCGTAAGTAATGGAAGTATTGGTATTAAGTATTGGAAAGTAATGGAAGTATTGTATTCGGTCCAAAAATTCCATATCGAGATTTCATCTGATTTACACGTTTCAAGGTCTCCTGAGTCAAAAAAAGTAGACAATTGGTCAGTGTGTGTATGTGTGGAATCTTCTAACAATCATATTTTCGAGACTAATAGAGATAGAACTACAAAATTTTAGAATTGAATATCTAACTTTAGAATTGAAAAATATATATATAACGAAAACAAATACATTTACTTAAACGTGAAGAATAAAAATTGTAAAAAATTAAATTATGCATCTCACAAAAATTAATGTCATTATCACATTAAAAATTTTATACACATTCGTAAAGTGCTAATATAGTTCTATCGCTATGATTCAACAGAAAATTTAAAAACATGGTATATAAAAAGTTTTTTTTTTTTTTTAATCTT
The DNA here is from genome assembly GCA_963930645.1 of Salticus scenicus. Taxonomy (NCBI): domain Eukaryota; kingdom Metazoa; phylum Arthropoda; class Arachnida; order Araneae; family Salticidae; genus Salticus; species Salticus scenicus. The sequence goes on from OZ005660.1 coordinate 25,852,105, forward strand.
ATAATTATTTTACTTCCATTACCCGACTACTGTAGGTAATGAAAGTATTGTATTTGGTCCAAAAATTCGATATCGAGATTTCACTTGATTTCTATGTTTTAAGGTCTCCTGACTCCAAAATGTGGTTCTTGACAATTAGTCAGTGTGTGTATGTATGTGGAGAATCTTCTGACTATTATATCTCCGAAACTAATAAAGATAGAACTACGAAATTTTAGAATTGAAACAGGTCTGGTGTACAGATGAATTTTCCAAATTTTGGTGAAAATTGAAAAACCAGAAGTGAGACATCGGAAACCGGAAGTGGGACCGTATGTCTGTACCTCAAAAACGACTTTAACGATTTTCTTCAAATTTGCTACATAAACACTCTATTAGATGTCCTTTCGAATGATACAGTTGGTTAGTTCAGGAAAATTGATAGGCGTTCTGTATAAATAGATCAATTTCAGGTCTCGCAAGTGCGTTCCTTTAAAGATGGCTGTACCGATAGTAGTAAGCCGGGCAGTCTGTGCTACGGAAGTGACGTCACGAGGGGGCGTGGCACCTGTCAATCAAAGGGGGGTAAACCGGAAGTGGGGGAAAAGGAAATCACGTGTGTAGGTGGACGAGGGTGGAGAACGAAACTTTTTTTACCGGTGGCAACGACTTTGGAGGTTGAGTGGTTTTTCTCCTGGTTGTGAAGGGGGGGGGATGAAAGGGGGGAGGAAGTGTCACGTGAACATGGATGACGAAGTTTTGGAGGATGAGTGGTTATCCTCCTGATGGAGAGGGGGAGGAAATTTTTATGCGTTGTCTTGGAGGATGGATACGATGACGTCATTTTTTCGTGTTGGGACACGGTTAGACGTGAAATGGCAACGGTGACGTCACTCTTGTGCTGGGGGGAGGAAATGGGGTAGGAAATTTTTTCGCGTTCTCTTGGAAGAGATGACGTCATCTTGCCGGGATAGGAAATTTTTTATTATGAAACTCAATTTATTTTTAATTTTAATTATTTTTATTGATTTTTAAATATTTTTATTTAATTAATTATTTTTAGTTTTTAATCTGAAATTATTTCATTATTAAATTTTTATTTTAATTATTATGCAGCTAATATTTTTTAAAAAACGAGCTTCTCCCAGAGCCAGAATCGAACTCACAATATCCTGTGTCACAGACGAATGATTTAGGCCGCTCGGCTATGGTGGACTTGCCTAATAAACTTTTTATCTCCCATATATGTCTAACAATAGAGAGGGAAAATTCCCCCACCCCATTCTTTCGCTACGTAGGCGGTCACGTGACAGCGACGAACCAAAATCACTTTTCACCCTTCGTGCAACGGGTTTGTGCCACTGCGAACAGAGGGGTGGTTTGGCAGGATCGTCACGTGACTGTTTAGAACCAATGCGGGAGTGGATTCTTCCACTTCGAAAACGGGTGTCTAGTCAGGTTCATCACGTGACGGAGAAAAACCAATGGGGGGGGCTAGAAAAGGAGGTCACTGCGTTACTCTGGGGTATAAATAAGGGAGAATTCAATCCATAATCACTTCTTGTTGATTCAGTCCAAGAAAGCGCCCTCTCTCTCTCGTTCGCTTGCATATTTTTTATCTTGTGAATTGCAGATAATTTTTTTCTTAGAGAAAAAAAATGAAGAGAAGTAATAGCCAAGTTCTCTTTGAGGACACAGAATATCCGATGCTGTCGGAAGATGACGAAGTAAGTATGCATTGTTCATAAAATATAATTCTGTTATTATTTTTGCAGAAAATAAACATACCTAATGATTTTATTTTTCAGTTACTAGGGGATTTGTCGCAAGAGTTTTTAGAAGCTGAAGACGACAATGTCAGCGAATGTTCTCAAATATTCATGGAGAACGAGCTGGTGTTTGGTACACCGTCCCAAGTTTTTGCGGAAAATCCGATGCCTTTGCCGCTGTACTATCGTGTGGGTTCCGGATTTGAAGTAAGCTTTTTTTTAATTTTTATTTACGTCTGTTTTATAATATACGCTTAACATTTCAATATATGTCTAACTTTTTTTTCTAGAACTCTGCCCAGCCCATTGGTGACGGACCTGCTTATATTGCTGGCGACCAGACTTCTCGCGTAAGTTTTTTTTCTTTTTTTTCTTTTTTACTGATTTTCGTATACCGTGTCTTAACCTTTTTTCTTTTTTTTTCAGTTGGAGCAAGCCATTGTTCTCAGAGAGAGTCTCAGACGCCGAAATGTCAAATTCCAAGCCGAGGAAATTCATTATGAAGCCCGCGTTGACCCGGACAGACTTCCTGCTGACGTGCGAGATGTGCCTATGACAGCTGCGGTAGACGCTGTGCGCGAACTCTTTGAGATCCTCATTCGCCGTGCGACGGAAGGCTTAGCACCCACCGACTTAATACGTGTCTGCATACGGGCTGAGGGACTGGACAAGCCCATTTCAACCAGAATTATGCCCGTTCGTGAGCTTACTGTAGAAAAAATCATGGCCGCTGTCCTGAAGGTCCTTCAGTCTAAGGACCAGATTCAGTTAGATGCCGGATTTCTGGTGAACGTCATCACTATCATCAACCCTGTGGGTGCTGGAGCCCCCCGTCGGAAAATCGCCAACATAGCAGTGGATCGGCTAGAGAAGCAATGTATTCTCCCAATTCCATCTGACGAAGAAGGCCTCTGTTGTGCCAAAGCCATCGTGTTTGCGAAAGCCCATTTGGAGAAAGACAAGACTGCCATCAACGCCATGCGAAATCCGAACAGACCCGCCCTCATGAAACGCGCACGGCAACTGCATGCAGATGCCAGAGTCCCCCTAGGCCCTTGCACGTTTCGAGAAATTGCCCAATTTGAAGAGCACCTCAATATACAGATTGCCGTACTCTCATCCGACAATTGCAATCGAGTAAGTTTATTTTTTGAAAATTTGTTGTCTTATATTATATATTGTTTTGTTCAGAACAGTGTACTCATATGTATTTTTTTTGTTTTTATAGGTTGTATACAAGGGTGCTCCGAGACCACAAGACAAACGCATCAACTTATGGCTTCACGACGGCCATTACGATGTCGTGAAGTCTCTCAAGGCCTTTTTCGGAAGCTCATATTACTGCGAGCAGTGTGATGTCCCTTACAAACGCGCACATGAACACCAATGTCCAGATGCCTGCTACATTTGTCAGAAAACTGACTGTCGTCCGGGTCAACAACAAAGATGCCAGGACTGCGATCGTCTCTGCCGCTCCAGTGAATGTTTTGCAGCACACAAGGCCTTGACAGGAAACCAAGAACTTTCCATCTGTAATGAGGTAAATGAAACTTTTTTTTTTTTTTTTATAAGAGAATATATTATAGTTTTAACGTAAGTGTGTACTAATGTTTTTTTCTTCTTTTTGCAGGTCTATCAATGCAGACAGTGCTGCAAAATTATTCGCCGACGAGATTGTAAAAGAGAATTCCACGTTTGCGGGACTGCCAAGTGCCCTTCTTGCTGTCAGTACGTGGTAACAGCCGAACATCAGTGTTACCTGAAAAAAGTGAGCCCTAAGACTTCTAGTGATAAACTGATCTTTTTCGATTTCGAAACCGATCAGTCTTCGGGCACACACGAAGTCAACTTTGCAGTGGCGCAGTATGCTGACGGCAGGGAGGAAGTGTTCGAAGGCTACACAGCCTGTGCCGATTTTTGCACATGGCTGTTCATGCCTCGACACAAGGGCTATACTGCAATAGCTCATAACATGAAGGGGTAAGTGTTTAATCTGTATATAATTATTTTAGCCTACATGTATTTGATTTTAATATTTGTATAATGAACAATGCTTTTTTCTCTAATTTCAGGTTCGATGGTCAATTCATCATGGAGTGGATGCTGAGACAGGGCAGTACACCAGACGTCATTCCATGCGGGGGAAAATTGATGTCCATCCGGCTAAGTTCACTGAATATCTCCATCATTGACTCTCTGAATTTTCTTCCGATGGCCCTGTCTCGTTTGCCCAGCAGCTTCGGTCTCTCCGAGTTAAAAAAGGGGTATTTTCCTCACCTTTTTAACACTCGGGAGAACCAATCCTATGTTGGTCCACTGCCCGAACCCCGTTTCTACAGCCCTGACACGATGGCACCCGCAGCGAGGCAAGCTTTCCTGTCCTGGCATGAAGAACACAAGGGGGACGTGTTCGACTTCCAAGCAGAAATGCTTTCTTATTGCAGGTACGTATTCTTTTTTTAAAAATTAAGATATGTTTAGATGAATAAGATAAGATATGTTTGTTTGTGTTTTAAAAAAGTTTTTTAAAAATATTTATTTATTTTTCAGATCAGACGTCGACATTCTTCGCCGGAGCTGTCTCGAGTTTCGGGCTCAATTTATGGAAATTGCCGATGTGGATCCGTTTCGGTAAATATTTATTTATTTTAAATAACAAAACTTTAATTTTAATCCATGTCTCTTTTTAATACACCTTTTTTTCTTTTTTAGGTATGTCACGATTGCGTCCGTATGCATGGCTGCATTCCGAAGCAACCACATCCAGCCCGATACTATTGCCATGGTTCCTGTACACGGCTACGTCAACAGGACGAATTTCAGCTCTGACTCTATCCGGTGGCTGGATTTTGAAGCCTTTTCGCAAGGAATTCATATCCAGCACGCTCTCAATGGAACAGGAGAGCGAAAAATCGCCGGAGTTTCGGTAGATGGTTACTGCCAACAAACCAACACCATTTACCAATATCAGGTAACCCATATTTTTTCTATTCATTTTTCTATATATTTAGGTGTTCACTATTTTAATTATATATTTATGCATTCATCTTTTTTTAAAATTATATATTTTATTTCTAGGGTTGTTTCTTCCACGGCTGTAGCACGTGCTACAATGGTGACGTCACCCATCCACTGAAGTGCGTGACCATGGAATCCCTCAGACAGCAGACGGAGGAGAGTGTCCAGAAGCTACGTGCCCGAGGATACACTGTCATCGAAATGTGGGAGCATACCTTTCAACAGTTAAAGAGAGAATCCCCGGAACTGAAAGCTTTCTTGGAGACGCATGCGCTTCAGGATCGGCTGAATCCTAGAGACGCATTTTTTGGAGGAAGGACCAACGCGGTCAAGTTATATCACGAGGGTAACATCAAATACGTGGATTTTACCTCGTTGTACCCTTGGGTAAGTTTTTTTAAGTTCATTTATTGTAATATTTACTTACGTTTCTTTGACATGTACTTTTGTACTTTTTTTCTCGTATATGATTATTTTTTTTTATTATATTTAGGTAAACAAGTATTGCACGTATCCCGTTGGTCATCCCACCATAATCACTGAAGGTTTCGGGGATGTGGAGGATTACTTCGGTATCGTCCAGTGCCGAGTGATTCCTCCACGCGGACTCTACCTGCCAGTGCTCCCCTACCGATGTCAGAAGAAACTGATGTTTCCTCTATGCCGGACCTGTGCAGAAAACCTTCAGCAAAGTCCTTGCACCCATACCGACGACGAGCGGGCTCTTGTCGGTACATGGGTAAGCGAGGAGGTGAAGTTGGCGAAGAAAAAAGGGTACCAAATCACACATGTAAGTACTTTTTTGTTTTCTAATGTAAACATGTTTTCTTTTCTTTTTTAGTTTGCTAATATGTTTTTCTTTTACTTTAGATCTATGAGGTCTACCACTTTCAAGAAAGATCTGATCAACTGTTCAGATCCTTCATTGATCAGTTTCTGAAGATCAAACAAGAAAGCAGTGGTTGGCCGACAGAATGTGTGACTGAGGACCAAAAGACTGAATATATTCGCCAGTATGAAGAGCGTGAAGGTATAAAGCTCGATCAGGCATCCATCAGTAAAAACCCCGGGCGCCGACAAGTAGCAAAATTAGCACTAAATAGTTTTTGGGGAAGGTGAGTTTATCACTTTTTTATTCTACATAATCCATTTATTTCTTGATTTATCTAAAAATAATAAATCCTACTTAAAATAATAATTTCATTTTTTTCCTTTCAGGTGGGGAATGAACATCAACAAAGACCAGCTGACCTTTGTTAATGATCTCAGTAACTTCAACAAGTTATTAAATGATCCTACCAAAGAGGTATGACAAATATCAATATTTTTTTTCTCTGCTTTTTTTTGCTTATATGATTTTAATTATTATTTTTTTCTTTTCTAGATCAAAGATGTATTTCTCCCCACACCAGAGATAGCAGCCATCCAGATGAAAGTTGCCAAGGATTTCGTGGAGCAGGACACTTCCACTAATGTATTCATCGCAGCTTTTACTACAGCTTGGGCTCGTCTCAAGCTGTATAGTGAGATGGATAAGTTAGGAGGCAGTGTTCTGTACCACGATACAGATTCGATTATTTACGCCAGTAATGGTGTGAATGATCCGCCCCTCGGTAACTTTCTTGGAGAATTCACCGACGAACTGGATGGTGATACGATATCAACATTCGTATCTGGTAAGCAATTTTTTTATACTGTATGAAAAATTCCTATATTTCTGTATAATTTTTTTTAAATATATACTTATGTTTTATATATACTTATATTTTTAGGTGGCCCCAAAAACTATGCATATCAAACCCACAGTGGCAAGACGGTCTGCAAAGTAAGAGGCTTCACTCTGAACTTTATAAATTCACAGAGACTCAATTTCCTAACTGTACGTGAATTAGTGAAAGAGATGAATCCCACTAAAACTATTGCACTGCACAATCCCTCAAAGATCACAAGAGATGTCAAAAAGAGAAAAGTCATCAACAAAGAAGAGACGAAACTGTACAGGGTGGTTTATGATAAACGTGTGATTCAACCGGATTTGACCACCCTGCCGTATGGCTATTAAAGTTTTGTGGTAAGATTTTTTCATACTTCTAAAAAATATATAATATTATTATGTTTTTGGAAAATATTGTAACCTAATTAATTTTTATTTTCTTTTACAGGCTTCTTTGTTGATTCCTCCTCAAGAAGATATTTCCATTTTGTAAATTTTAAAATATTATATGTATCTGATATTGTAAATAGAAAAAAAATGTATGTATCTGATATTGTAAATAGAAAAAAAATGTATGTATCTGATATTGTAAATAGAAAAAAATATTTAAATAAAAATCTTGTTTTTTTTATATATATGATTGCTTTTTTTCTTTAGTAAAAAAAAAAAAAAAAAAAATCACACAACACACATAGATAATTTTCAAATAAAAAAAATTTATTGAACTTATAAAAAATACATTCAAAATGCAAAGGTTTATTTATACATTTTCAACCATGACATAGGTAAAGGAAGTAAATTTTTGTTTGTTTCTTTGACAATAGGTCTTGTATAAACAGTCTTCGGTTTGATTCGGTATCCTTTTCCTTTTTGATCAGCAGATGTGAGTAAAGAATTTGGTAAATTGACTTGGAAAGGCGATTTTCGTTTTACATTTTTAGGTTCTGGTCTAGCATATATAGTTTTCTTGCTTTTTAAATGTTTATTTTTTACAAGTTCTAGAGGAAAATGATTCTTATCAAGAATTTTCATGAATTCTAAAAAAGCAACAGGCGTTTGAGTTCTGTCTCTTAGCAAAAAATTTATGAGTTCGACCGCATCTGATCCGGGTAGGATCTGATCATCTATTTTCAATTCTTTGTTTTCTGCCGAGAAAATTTCATGTTGTTTTAAAAATTCAATGATCTTTGCAGCAGATTTTTTATGTCTTACTGGAGCAGATTTTAAGATTTCATTTTCTAGATCGAATTTATTTACGTCAGATTGTTCACTTAGCTGATCTATAGGGGGTTTGTTAACATCTGGAAAAGTAACATATTTCTGCAGAGCCTGGATATATAACTTTGCCTTTTCTTCATCCTCTATCTTTCTTTTTAATATTGTTTGAATTTCTGTGTCTAATTCACTTAAATGGTCGTCGGCAAACTCTTGATCTCTGTCGGCTGGAACAAGTCTGAACTTACGAGCGAACTCCATTGATCAACGTGCTAAGAACTGACACTGCAGCAGGTATGAGTACAGATAAGAAACCTTCTCCTTTTTGAACAAGGAGTCTTCTTTTCTTAAACAAAGGCACTTTTTTATCGCCCAGTCGTCGTAATGTCCTTTTATACGGTGTTAGTCTATTTTTCTGACGAACGGTGACAGGTATATTGCCCTTTAAAAGATTTAAGGCGCATTCACAGACGCCTTTTATAATACTATTAGGACACTTTTTAAGAAATGCTGCTTTTTGCTTGGTTTTGCTCAGCAGTTTGAGATGTTCCACCGTCGACATCCTGAGCACAAATGGTGAATGATGTGGCTAATCTCTCCTTTATATGTATTCCGTAAGAAACAGCTTTCGTCAATGCACAGTTTTTAAAAGAGAATGTGTGACAGGGACAAATTACATTTGAAACGATTAAATGGTCTATTTTAGGGCAACTGAAATCATTCAGATTCAAAATCTGTCGTCCGGAAAGTCGTTCCAAAAACTTAGTTTTTTCTAAACCTTTGGTATAAATCGTTTCAAAAGAAATAAACAAAGATAAAAGTATAGGCTCTAATGCTGAATACGGTAAATCACCACTGTCCCATCGCAATCCATGTAGGTAACGAGTTAGCCAGGAAAAGGTCTTTCTTTTTTTGAGAGATAACTGGCCCCAAGGGTACGGAGGAAGAAAACTCCATCGGGCATGATATCCATGATCTACTGCATAAAAGGCGAGTTCTTTTATAACATAATCGCTGGCATTTATCTGAAAGCCCTCAAATTCAACCACTGCGGAAGACATGTTCATCGGATGACGCTCACTAGACAAATAACTTATCGTAGCTCATATGCGTAATGTATATCTCCTGGAAATATTTTTGTGCGCATGCGTAAGCTGTCGCAAGAATCGGGTCTTAAATCGACGAATAAGTAACTGTAAGGTAATGCGGTGGCATCATTAAAAACTTCTTGAAAAGCCTTGGATTTACCAGGAAACATTTGTCTGGCCAAATGCATGACTTGGCTCTTATCTCGAGGATTTTTGTACAGAACCAAATAATGCGAATTTAAATTAATGTTTCGCATTTCTTTACCTTGATGAAATATATTCTGCGTTATAAAGATGACTGAAAGATTTCGGTGATGACTCCCTTTTGTGAAAAGCTTGCTCAAACGCGGATCACTGGCTAACTCTGACATCAAATCATCAATAATAATTAAAGCATCTTGAAGAGAACTAAGGTTAGAAGGTAAACCTTCTTCAAAATGTACACCTTTCATTGAATTGAATAGAGGCTGGTAGCTTCCATAACAATATATTATACTGGACGGCATGGGATGAAAATATTTAAAATCGATTAACTTTTTGACAAATACAGTCTTGCCTGAACCTGTCGGTCCACTGATAAGACATGTCGAAGGATGTACTAACTTGAGGAATTCCATTTTGCAAATGAAAAAGAATATCTGAAAATTTCTAATTTATAGTTTAAGATTTTTAAACAAAAATAATCTTAGTGAATTAAAAAAAAAAAAAAAAAAAAAAAAATCAGACGTATTGCACTAAAATATGTATAGACAATTGTAAAAAAAAAACAACACAGACGCAAAATCAGAAAAAAAAAATATTTATTTTTTAAAAATCATATTTACACCATATCTTTTTTTGACAAACTGATACATTCGAAAATCATTCTTCTTTCTAGACAGTACATTTACAATAGAATTCATACAAAGTCCTTGACATCGTTTTACAATAAAGAAGATACAGTATTGTCCACAGACGTTGGATGTTAAACTCTGAATCGTCATCTTGTTCCACTGAATTCTGAGATACTGGTTAACAAACCTTGTTATGTCTTCTCCATAGGTTTCGGGAGGTAATCCGTAAGAGTCGAAAAAATCAATAGTCTTTTTGTCTTGAATGTAAATTGCCAACCAATGGGTTCCCTTTTCATCATGTTTATCTGTATTGATCACTAAAGCACAAGGAAATGTGCGAATAACGGGTATTTTGTCTGAAGGAAAAACACCCACAAAATATCTCGCAGAAGCAGGATCACGAGATAAAATTGCATGAATTTGCGAAGAATTCATTAGTTTCCAAAATCATACAAAATATTTCGAGATTTGTTGATTTCGATTAAATTTTCAAATTCTGCATATACTATCAAGGAAACTGTTTGTACCAAAGTGGTGCCAAATTTAATTTCTAATCTTAAATTGCTGTGACGAATAAGATTGAGGTGTGAACCATCACACAAATCAGGTGACAATTCAAAACAGAATAATGAATATCCCTGTGAAAACTCTGATCTGGACAAATAGAGACCTTTGTTTTCTGCATTCGTAAACAAGTTTTGATAAGCTCGGATAAATAACTGGTTTTCAAAGTCGGGTTGAAGAGGATTATGAGGAACAGGTTGACCATCTATATAGACGCCAATGAAATTGATATTGTAATGCTTGAACTCGAAGGGGGACTTTTTATAGCTGCCGTTAAATGCATCATTATCCACACAAGCGATCACGATGCGATTGGGCATCTGACCCGTAAAAATATTATCTTGAACAAAACTCATGTTACCAGTAGGAATGGAGTATGCTTTGCAGATCACCCTGTTAATAGGATATTTGGCAGTTGTTTTTTCTAAACTCTTAGCATGTCCTAAAACAACACCAGGACTGACTCGTACTTTTCGGACAAACAAAGAGGCGTGTTCCAAGGAAACTTTAAATTCCTCGGTAGCCGCTAGCAAACAAAACTCCGGTTTACTGCGGATAAGTTTAATTTTAACATCGACCATGTTAAGCAGAAGTCTTTCTTGGTGAAACATATCCAAATGTAATCTTCCAATCATATCAACTGGGGCACTGAGTTTAAACATCTCGGCTCGTTTACTAAATCCTTCATTAGGAGATGCATCGGCAGGATCCACAACATTCATCCGACCAGCAGTATCTTTAAAAAATAATTCCGATGAAAGATGAGAGGTTTTTGCATCGTACCCGTGATTCAGTAGCTTCTCTATGATGGCTCTATAAGGATAAGTATTGTTACTGGAGGAAACGAGTCTTTCGTTTAGGCTAATATCAACTTGAGAAAACATGGAATGTAAAAATAGATTGACGGGTCCCACTTTATCATTTACAGATAGGGTCTTGCCATCCTTAGCTAAAATTTTTACTTTGACGTACAGCAGAGTTTGCGACAAATCCAGATACTCTTCGCCGCTTCCAGAAATATTAAATTCTACGGGTCCTCCGTCTGAAACATTGGCAAGCGGGTGAAATTAAACCCATTGACCTCTTTCAATAACGGTTTGTGTGGGTGGTAAAGAAAACAATTCCAGTTCTGATTTAGCACACTCTGGGGAATCTTTTAAAAGAAAAGACATGTTGAATATTATCAGTCAAAAATATCACGTCCTATCACCTTGCGTGCTTTCGATGGAATGACACGTTTGGCCGGTTTGCGTTTCCTTTTAAGCTTTCCGCGGCCAATCATCTCGTCTGCTTTTTCAACTGCTTTTCTTGCTAATTTCTTTCCAGTTTCTTTTGTTCGTGTTTTGAGAGAAGATTTAAAGTTTTCTCCAGATAAGACATCGCTCGCTACCATAGTACCTGTACGTAAAGCTTCTTTTCCTACTGTTTTGGCGCCACTTATCAAAAATGGCAAAGCGCTGCGAAAAAGTTTAGCAAAAAATCCACCAATGCCGTATCCTCTTTGCAAAACAGTTCCTCGATAGTAAGGCAAACCTTTTCCTGTTTGTCCTTCATAATAGTCCTCAAATTTTTTTGTGCAACACGTATAAGGCACCAACATCTTGTTGACCTTTCTTTATCGCAAACGAAAAGGAAAATGATACCTTTTTTAAAACGATCAGCCCTTTTATAGTATTTGCCTCAAACGAAAATGCAACGTTACGAACACTTTACCTCGCTCAAAAGGCACTAAACTTCCAGAATGAAGTCTTATATCAATTTGTACCGTCTGGAAATGTTGACGTATCACTGGTAAATAAAACGGTCTCGGATAATGGACATTTTGGATTTCACCATCATTTCCTTGCACAGTCACAATTTTTAACAGAGGGGCTTGCACATCCCCTACGATTTGAGGTTCGACAAGGTCACAGTACACGTACATGACGGGAAAAGTAATTTTTGGATCGGCCACAAAAGGGCTTTGTTGAAACCCCGTGTATTCTCCTGGATCAAATCCTAATAATTCTGCAAGACCTTCATAAAGAACAACTTTTGATTTTTCATCTGTCGTAATCTTTACTCTTTTTGTAACTGGGTGAAATTTAAACTCGATTTTATCTTTATGCGATGCTAAAGTCATACCTTTAATAAGATCTGGTATCGTTTCATAATAGCCTGGGGGGATACGTCTACCTTGCATTTTTCCATCACCCAAATCAAAACCAAAAAGGTTGTTATCGGCTCGAACGTTATACCACGTATGTGGGTAAATAAAATCGACCAGAGCCATTTCCCATTCTCCGTTCAAGTTGATTGGATTGGGTAATTGAGTTGTAAATTGAGATATTTTATTATGTGGAAAAAAGCTCATTGAGCTGTCGCTAATCAGTGTGATGTAGAACGACATCGTAGTTTGAAATGAAAGGTAAGTAAAAAAGGGGGCCTATTTATATCATTTTGACATCGTGAACCCATGCGTTGAATTTTTTGGGATAACCCTGAAACTTTACAAAGTATTCCAGTTTACCACGACGTTTCCTTTTCTTTAAAACTTTTTCTACTGGATAAAAACCCGAGTCTGAAATTTTTTGTAACTCTTGTTTATAAAAAGTTCCTTTTATGTTCTCTCCTGCTAAATCTTTCAGTTTAAAGACGACTGGCACGCGAGGTATAATTTTATGAATCGTAAAAATTTCCCTTGTCCAATTTTGTTCGTAACCTTTTTCAAATCGTAATTTTTCTCGGCTGATGCGAACAGTATCTCCAATCTTCAAATCTGAAGGAATAGGATTTTGAACAAGTGGTTGTCCGTATAAGGTCTGCCACACTTTCTGTTCGTTTTGAAACGTGACCGAAGCAGGTTCTGTTTTAATACTACGATGCCAGGTATGATTATAACTGCGCACTAGTTTATCTATGACATCGATGTATCGCTTTGTATTCATTTCAGTAAAATATTTCCACATTTTAGTTTTGAGTGTGCGATTAAAACGTTCGACCACCGAAGCTTTGGTTGCATTATTTGTTGTGAAAAAATGAACATTTCTTGCTTTTAAGAATTTTTGTACGGCTTTGCCTGTGAATTCTTTCCCAGCGTCTGTTTGCAATGATTCGGGGGTGCGTTCCGAAAATATTTTTTCGAGCGCGTTTTTAACACTCGCAGAACTCTTATCTTTTAAAGGGAGGGCCCAAGCATACTTTGATAAAATATCAATACACGTCAGTAAATATTTATAACCGTCATTAAATTCAGCCAAAGATTGCATGTCGACTAAATCAGATTGAAACTGCTCGTTTATACCACCTACTATGACACGATTTCTCGGGAATTTGTGCTTCAAAGGCTTGTGTAAAGTATACGAATCTTTCGTTTGCAGCCATTTCTTTATGTCTTTGACTTTTACGCGACCTTTTAAAGCACGCTGTAAAGCACTGACACCACCGAAACTGGCGGGATGTTCTGGATTCCGATACGTCTGATTCAGAACTGTCTCCATTACAACAGTAGTTGTGATCTAGCCGAACACTTATATTCATAATGATTCAAACGAAACGTATAACCCAGTATTTATATACTCACAAAAACCTTAAATATTTTCTATGTGGTAAATATAAAAAAGTCACACACAAAAAAAATTCTATAATAACCAACATTTATTTACATTAAAATTTACATAATAAAGAATCAATTACAAGAAAACAATAATTTGTTAAAAATAAGTTCTTCTTCATTTTCTTCACCAACATACATTTTTTCAACAGCTTCAAATGTTTTTTCTACATCTAAAGAAGGAAAAAATTCTTCTACTCCTAATACTGCTTGGAAATCAATATTTAAATTTTTATGAACTATATCTCTGGCTACATCACCCCAATTTATCGAGAACAATGCTTGGTAAAAATATTCTGACCATTTTTCAGATCGACTTTTCGTTAAACAGTCATGCATAAAACTGGCTTCATATGAATCTCGACAGCCACAACAATTTATAAGTTCTGTAATTTTTATTGTAATAGCGGCAGCAAGACAATTTTGAAGTGAAACAAGAAGTTCTAAAAATGCATCAGGGTTCTCCACGGGTTTCAACTGTAAATTTGGATTATCGAGTTCTTTTCCAATGCAATAGGATAAAGTGTAAGCGATCAGCGCTTGTTTCACGCGATCTGTTATTAAACACTTGTTGTCATAAAGCTTTCCTAACTCAGCACCGCTAAGCACAACATATTCAGATAAAAATTGCATGCTTAAATTTTTTCTTTGAAATAATCTTTGGAAAACAAAAAATTCTTGATTATTCTTCATTTGTTTCGAAATGCATAAATCTCTGTCTATAATAAATACCTTATCCGATGACTTATGATTTAAAATAGCATTTACTTTCCTACACAAAGAATACCATACTTTGGGTGATAAAGAAACTCCGTCTTTCGTTGCATGTAACTCGCCGTTTTCTCCTTTAACATATCTCCTGATGTGCACTCGAGTTTTTCCGATATAATGATTGACTGTAAGGAAATTTTCTCCACCTAGGTATTTCATATCCAAAGAATCAGTCCATTCTTCTTCCTCATTTTCTGCAAACATTTGTTCCTGAAAAAAGTAATAAAAAGAAATCATTAATAAATAATCAAGATTTTTAGTATTAAAAGAAAGTGTATACTACTTTATTCAAAGGGAAAATGTTTTTTAAAAGACAGAAAACTTACTTTAGTTCGGTCTTCTTTTATTTTCTTGCATCTTTCTTCTGTTTGAACATGTTTCCGCTTGTTATGTCCAGGTGTTTTCATCATACGGAAAGTTAGATTAACACGCACACCAGTGTATTTCTTCTCCTTTGGAATTCCATGGCTCCAGAATTTATTTGTTGGGGGATTCATAACCAAAAGCGAGTTTGACTTTAATTCCACTTTTTTATCCTGGTAATTGGGTCTTTTAAAAATCATAGTACGTGTTTCTCCAAAGCTTAGGGAACAGATAGGGTGGTTTTCCTCTAAGTCGGCTTCATCATCTTTATGTTGACCAATACAGGCATTTCCATCCTCGTACCGATTTATCAACACGAAATTAAAATTGACACCCATCATAGTTTCAATAAGACTTTTTATTTCAAGAAGCAAAGGAGGCCAAGGCTGGCTGATTAGTGTCAGTCCTGAAAAAGTATAAGATAAATCAGGGTCTCCAAAAGCAGCAATCTTCCGCGAAATAGTATAAGATTTATTTTTAATCTTTATTCGAGACAGCTCTTCAGGGAGATAAACAATTTCTCTTTCCAGTTTTTCGAAAATTTCCTCTGGAGAAGCAAACACATTTTCCTGGAGGGTGATGTTAAGACCGTCTTCCATCGTGCTAAGCTATAGTCGAAACAGGAACAATGTCAGAGTGAAATGTGACAATCTCTTCTTGAGTCAAGATATTTATACAGAAATCTTATCTTTAAAATCAACGGGTATTGGACGAAATATCTATGATGTCACTTCAAGAGCTACTGATTGGTTCGCATGATGTTGCCAACTTCCATTTAGAAAATTCAACGGGCCACGCCTTCTTATGGCTGACAAGGTGTTGCTACATTCAAAATATCAGTTCGTGAACCTTCCTTCAGCACAAGAGTGACGTCACCGTTGCCATTTCACGTCTAACCGTGTCCCAACACGAAAAAATGACGTCATCGTATCCATCCTCCAAGACAACGCATAAAAATTTCCTCCCCCTCTCCATCAGGAGGATAACCACTCATCCTCCAAAACTTCGTCATCCATGTTCACGTGACACTTCCTCCCCCCTTTCCTCCCCCCCCTTCACAACCAGGAGAAAAACCACTCAACCTCCAAAGTCGTTGCCACCGGTAAAAAAAGTTTCGTTCTCCACCCTCGTCCACCTACACACGTGATTTCCTTTTCCCCCACTTCCGGTTTACCCCCCTTTGATTGACAGGTGCCACGCCCCCTCGTGACGTCACTTCCGTAGCACAGACTGCCCGGCTTACTACTACCGATCTTTTTCACAAACTCGTCATATTAATTATTAACTCCCTTTTAAATATCATTTTGTATATGCAAATATTGTTTTCCTGTCAGTAATTAAGTATGCCAAGTTTTAGTAAAAGTTAATGTCTCAAAAACGGTTCTAACGATTTTCTTGAAAATTTTTACATAAATCCATTTTAGATAACATTTTTCATGAATTATGTGGTTATTACAGAAAAATTAATGGTCAATCTGATTAGATAGTTCAGTTTTAAATCTCGGAAGTTGGTGTTTAAAAAAGTAAATCTATCATCATTTTTTTTTTTTTTTTTTTTTTCCTTCTTATTTTTTAACTCACTGTGTAAACTCTGTTTTATATGTCTTTACACGGGTATCAAGTTTCCCTTACTGGAAAATTCCAAAATATCTACAAAAAAGTCATTTACTACGTGAGATAGTGGTTAGTGGAAGTCGTGTGGTTGTTTCACACCAGATTTTTTAGATTATTGGACACGGCTTGACCATTTTTAGAAAATATTTGCCGGTCTATGTATGTGTGATAACAAATTTCTACCATTATATGTAGTTAATGAGAGGATTATTTTTTACCAATCTTCCTGAAACTAATAATAGTAATAATAATAATAGCAGTCAATAAATATGAAGTTTTAGTATATGAAGGAGTATCCCTTCCCCCCTCACTCCACACCCCAAATCCCTTTTGAAGTGTGTAAAACTTCAAAATAAGCATTTTTCAAAACAACTCGTCAATATTTTTAAGTGAAAGGTTAAACCATGCATCTGTGATAACTTGGAATAAAGTTATCGTCTTTCTTTTTTCTTTCTTTTTTTTTTTTTTTTCATTTTTAGCAATATATTACATTTTGATGAATAATTTTAGTTAGCCCACTAATATAAATCTTAGAAAAAAAAAAAAAAAAAAAAAGTACTTCTTTAACCACTTTCCAACAAGATTGAAAAGTGTTAATGATTTCGGTTTGTCCGTCTGTCTGTCTATCCGCGCTCTAACTCCTGTAAATATTCATGAAATTTCTTGAAACTGATATAAGTCCACTCTTAGATGTTCTCTATTCAAAATGGAGTGAATATTTCCATTGGTTTGTGTACAGGAATCCCCGAAAGTATTCCAAAGCATTGTGTTCCATGAGAGGTATTTTTATAAACCATATTTTTATACCTTTACTTTACACTAATCGTAATGAAATTGAAATATATAATTCAAGTTCATTATCATATGTTTTCTATTTAAAATGTAGTAAGTACCACCACTGGCTTATGTACAGGAACACCCGAAAGTACTCCAAAGCATTGCGTTCCATGACAGATATTTCTATAAAACCAAATTTTAATAACTTTACTTTGCTCAAATCTTAATGAAATTGAAGTAGGTTATTCATACTTTCTCCGTATGTATTACTACACTTTCTTCGTTTGTATGCAGACGAAAACAAAAATATTTAAATTGGAATACATAATGAATTCTCCAGCTTTCCAATTTATTCTCTGTAAGATTTCGTCTTACATTAGCAAACAATGGAAATCTGAAGAAGATAGAAGAAATCATAAGCTGATTATTTGCCTCGGAAAAACGTAAAGCAGGTAAAGTTCGTCTGCTTTGATGTATTAAGGATTACCATAAAAATAGGTCATAAATAAACAAAGTCAACAATAACTTTAACAATAAAAACATAGATGACGAGAACTTGTAAATATTCTTGGTTCTCAAGAAGTTAGAGTTTCATCTTTTCCTTCATTTGTGTATGATTTTATAACACTACCTTTTATTCTCTTTTTTGTCTTAAATAAATTGTCAGGGAAAATGAACAAGAAAGAAAAGTCATGCGGTTCGCATAGTTTACACACATTTTCCCTCTGTACTTTACCTACCCGTTATTCTATTGTAGTACCTCTCATGATTCTTTTTAATATGTATTTCGTTTTTATGTATGGAGTAATAATTATAGGGAAAAAAACTTTATAGTTTTTCTTTTAAAAAGGCAGTCATAAGAAAATTCTTCCTTATGTATTTCTAAATTTGCAAGCACTGTAAAAGAAAAAAAAAAGGGGGGGGGGAATAATAATATTTTAAATATAAATTCAGAAAAGTAAAATTCTGCTTACATTTTTTGGAAACAGAATTTAATTTAGTACGATAGGGCGTTTTTTAATCTATTCTTCCACATACAGACGTGCAGTACTTCATTCCCTAGCATCGGTTATTATATTCATTTCTTAAAATTACTTTAGTATAGCTTTAGCATAGAAGCCCCTTAGAGGTTTTTATACTTTTATTGTCATTTTAGCGAGGAATTAAAATAGGGCATCGCAATTGCGTAAGTAAACATCTTGGCGAGAAACGACCGAGCTATTTTGGGGACAAATTTCAAATATTTGTTGGTTATATCCAAAAGATATAGGCAACAAATATTCAAAAGCCATCTTCAGTACGTATCCAGAAGAAATAGCCATCAAATATTCACAATACATATTCAGAAGATATCGCTATTGCCCATTATGCACGTTAAACCCAACAAACCAGAAGATATCGCCAGTAGTGATATAGGGGGTTCTGCGGCAGACGATGTGGAGGATGTGTGATGCGTTGATGCGCTGATGTGCTAACACACATCGATCGCATCATCCTCAATCACTACTACCATTTCAACAGATATAAGCTTGAAATTAACCTTCTATAGTACTAAACATAGGGTTTTAGGTATTGTATTATCTTATTAAAAGTTTTTGAATAATACAAAAATAATCATGTTTTCTCAAAACCTTCGTTTAAGTTTAGTTAGAAAAGTTTGTAATATTAAAATTCAGTCGTGAAATTACTTTTCATACTTAGAATATACAATCTTTAGAAAAAATTGTAAAACAATTTTCCCTTTAATACATTTCTTTATCTTTTAATAACATAAATTTAAAAAAAATTATTTTTTTTTTCTTTTTAATAATTAATTTTGTAATAATCGTGCTTTTCTTAAAATTTGTATTTAGTATTAGTTTTAAAGTTAGTAATGTTTAAATTAAATCATCAAATTACTTTCTATTATATTTCCTTTTAATAAAACAATTTTATTTTATTTTCTTCTTCGGCTTTTTTCTTTTAACCTATTAATAAAATTCACAAACATTCTAAAAAATAACAATTCTGAAATAAAACAGACACGGTTTACAGTTAATTAAAAACTTTATTGCAGCAGTATTTTGTAAAATTTACAAGTAGTGATTTCCAGTATTCACTTAATGTGCTTCCATTGCATCATAATAATTATTATACACATATAATTTATCAAATATAACGAAGTTTACGGTATTCATTTTAATATTTACAAGTATTCATCTAGTAAGTTGACATTACAATAATTAGTATACACATACAAGTTCATCAACAATAACGAAGTTTACAATATAAAATCTTGAACAATTTTTACACTATTTACAAATATTATTCTAAGTTTTCCATGTATTAAGTTAACATCACAATAAATATAATACATATAATTTCGGCACTTATAACGAAGTTTACAGTACAGTTAATTACAATAAAGTTTACAATATCTTCATCAATTTTTACAATATGTAACCTTAAAGTTCTACATCTTGATCAATTTTGCAATGTCCATAAGCTAAACTTGTTATCCCATCATCTAAGATGAATATTTTATCATCGAAGGGACTTAGACTTATTTTATTTTGGTGGAATGTATACAGTTTATGATTTTCTTGGTCTATTTTTATTTGTTTTTCAATGCTTGTCTTTTGTTGTTGTAAACACTGTAAATAATCTTCATGAGTAATTTTATGCCGCACAACCTGAGTGGATACGCCTTTCGCTCTCTTTTTTTCATATTTACAGGATTTTATAGAATACATTTTCGCCTTCAACCCTACAAACTCTAGAGCTATATCACCACTCAGTTCATCTTTAAACTTTCCTATGACCTTTTTGTTTTCATTCGAATAAAGAGGATGATCTGTAGGATAATCAGAAAAATCAAAGATAGATGAATTATTTTTCATATCTTGATAGATGTTATCTGTTGTAATATGATACGTTAGTGAATCAGTATCAGTAAATAAGAGCGACGCTTGGTCGTTATATAGTGGCTTTATGTAATTATAGTAAAAATTATACATTAGTAATTTAGAAAGTTCAAGAATGCAAAACCCAACATAAGTACGACGATTCATTAAAATACTTGTTTTAAGTCTTTCGACAGCAGTTAGATCTTCGTCATAAGTTTTAAAGGATTTAAAGGTAGGAGATGCTACTAATTTTACTGCTCTTTTAGAAGTTTTACTACAAAGTTCAATATTACGTCTTTTTCGGAAGTTTTCCATGGTTTTCCCATACACACTATTGTTTAAAAATTTAAAAAAATCTTTTTTAAAGGATGATGAAGCTTGTTTATGTTTTTCGGTGTTGAATAATATATATTTTTCCAACCAAGGAGCTTGCTGAAATTGGAGAGCTTTATGAATTGCAGAAACTTTCAATCCTAATTGAAGATAAAGTTTTAAGTTTCGATAATGCACCACATAATTTTTCTTGTTTTGTAGGTTAGGTATTAATTTTGGTGTTCCAACATATTTTCTATTATGAAGCATACTTTTAGCATAAGATTACAGCATTTCTTCGGTTAAGGTTAACCTTTCAGGTGCAAGTGGATAATCATTATGGGTATGATGAAGGTGCTGAGGGTAATCAAGATCAACTTAAAAAATGTAACCGATATCAGAATCATCTCGAAGAGATAGAATCCAATCTTCAGTTATATCATTTATATCGATCCATTTAAAGTTTCCGTAGGGTAAGTACTGGGACATAGTCCAACCGTAAAGGTTATTAGCATCCCAGTACATTATATAACTATTTGGTTCATCTGGATTATAATCATTCATATAAGGGTTGTTTGCTCTGGCCAGTCTTCTGCTAATCATGCTAATACCGCCTCGTATACCTTTTTCTATAAGCAGCAACATATTAATGTCTGTTAAGAGCTCTAGAGGTGTTTCAGTCATTTTTAGGCATGCTTGCCATGGAATTCCAGGAGTGGTAAAAAGGTGCGTACAATCAATTTCATAATAGCGCGTGCAAAGTTCTCTAAAATTTTGAAATACATCCGCGAGTAATAAAACGTCAGTTTTTACATATAAATCATGATAATCACCAAGATTTTTCATGTTGAACGTATTCCAAATAGTTTTAGCGTGTTGATAATCGTCATCATCGATAAATTCACCAGCCAATGTATTATAAAAGGCGCATGCGGGAGGTAGTTCAGTTTCTTCAAACTTATTGAAAGAGGTAAAGTATTCGTAGGGATAGACTCCTTTCCTCGTTAGCATATTCAGTGGTGTATTAGCAGGGAAATTCTCTTTCAAAATCTTAAACTGAGAAGAATCAAGATTTTTTACAAGTTTTTCGAGTGATGTAGGTAGGAATTGGAAGCTGTCTAAAAAGACTAATTGTACAGAGTCCTTAGGTTTCTTCAATCTGAATGTAATGTAATTTTCTAGGGTTGTGGCAATAACTTCTATTTGGTGATCTTTATATTTTCCAAGTTTTGTCATAATATGATGACCATCATAATTTTTCAAATTGTGAAATATGGCAGGAATATTCTTTGATTGTTTAAAGTTAAGGTTGCAAGAAGCATGTAATGCTCCTCTATAAGCTCCTGAAATATGACAATGATCTCTGACACGATCATTATATTATGTAAAGGATTTTTACACAAAGTGCAAAGTTTAGCTTCTTGGAAAGCTTTCTCCTCCTCTACAGTTAATTTCATTGGTTTTATTTTCATTAATTTTTGACCAAGCATCTCCTTTTCTTGCATAATTTGGTCTAAAAAGTGCTCAACAACATTTTCACCACGATAAACTACAATAGGTTTAATAGAATGTCCATCGGGACCGATAATAACATATGCATAACCACATGGCTCATGGTATGCAATTTTTTCACTATGTGAAATATCTGAAGAAGGGGAAACTGAGGTAATAGGTACAAGAAGACTTTCAAAATCGGCATATATTGTATAAGCAACAGGATGTTGTAAGTGTATACCAGAAAATTTTAAAATATTATTTTCTACAGAAGGCATTTTAATAGCTTGCATTTCATGTTCTTGACAGTACTGAATGTGTGATTTTAATAAATCTTCTCTAGTGAAACGATGCAGACATCTAAAACAGTAATATGCAGCAGTCTTATGTTTGGTTAAATCACCAAGAAGGCGTGAAAAGTTTCGGATGAGACAATAATGTTGTCTTTCATCATCAGAAATTAGTAATAAGTTAATTGTATCAGTGTCATTTTTTGGTGAAATGTACAGTGGACACACTTCATTGTCTTCATAACCGAAGACATTAATCCGTAAATCATTCATCTTTTCAATCTGTGGTATCTTTGTCAGAGGCACAGGACATGTTATATTACCTAGTTTAATCGAATTTTCATAGGGTGTATAATGAGATACACGTTCAGGATTCTCACTACGGTCTATATTCAATTTATAAGCAATTAAGCACCAAACGAGGCATTTTTGATCTTCATTTTTGATATTTAACACAGCTTTATTGCAACAAGTTTTGATGGTAGCTTAATATAGCTACTAGCAGCTAAAGGATGGTATTTAGCCATTTTCAGTTCCAAATAGTGAATTTTCTTAAAACCCCATCCGGATCCTCTCTGGATGAATTCATCTAGTGACTTATTAATTTTTGCGTATCCTTCGCTAATATGATGTTCAATAGTATCGTTGATAAGTTCTGTAAAACAGGAACTTCTAAAATATGTTTGAATTTCTTCCATGTCTTCATTAGGTCTTTTACGCTCTAGCGAAACTTTCATGACCATATACCACTTCAAGGCTTTTTGTTCCTTTAACTCACATTTTAGTTTTTCAAGTACTTGAGACTGTATATATGACTGAAATATTTCTAAATCACACTCATTATTCTCATTAGGATAAAACATCAGTGTTTTAAACACGCTATAAGCTTCCGCTTGTCTTTTAGCCCTTTTAGACTTTACAGCAGGTGCAGTTATCTTCCGTTTTCTAGTAACAAGTTCATGCTCTTGACGCTTGTGAGAAATCAGTTCAGATTTTAGATCAAACACTTTATCACAGTCACTGCATGGATATCGTGAAATTTGATGAAATTTTAAATGTCTTTGAAAATTATCAAAGCGGAAAAAAACTAGATCACATTGTTGACACTTTATCGAAGCTACTTCATCTTTGCTTTTATGAAGTAGCATGTGACGAATCAAGTTTGACTTCACGCTGAACATCTTTTCGCATTCATCGCACTTAAACAACTTTTCTTTCAGATGACTTTTCTCATGCCGATTCAGCAACCATCTCTGAGAAAATTCTTTTTCACAAGAAGAACAATTTAAACTTGGCGACGCTTTCTTAACATTCTTCTCAGCAGATAGAGATTGTATTTCACCATTATGAATCATTAAATGTCTTTTCAAATTGAATTTTAGGCCAAATGCTTTTCCACAGTCATCACACTTGAATAACTTCTCTTTCAAATGTAGCTTTTCATGGCGATGCAAATCATATCTTCTTGAAAATGTCTTGTTACAAGTTGAGCAAGTCTGAAAAAAATTTAAAAAAGGGTTGTTTTAGAATTTTATATACTCATAAATAGTAATTAAAAAAAGTTTTCTTAACATAGTTTTATTAAACGTGATTCTATTTTTACTAATACAATGTAAAAAAGTACATTTACATAAAAATATTTACTATCTTAAACAATTTTCCTAACATAGTTTTACTAAGGCATTGTAAAAAAATACATTTGCATAAAAATATTTACTATCTTAAACAATTTTCCTAACATAGTTTTACTAAGGTATTGTAAAAAAATACATTTGCATAAAAATATTTACCATCTTAAGCAATTTTCCTAACATAGTTTTACAAATTTGCACTAATGTAATGTAAAAAAATACATTTGCATAAAAATATTTACCATCTTAAACAATTTCCCTAACAAAGTTTTACAAATTTTCTCTAATGTAGTGTAAAAAATACATTTGCATAAAAATACTTGTTACCTCAAACAATTTTTCTTAACATAATGTTGTAAATTTTTACTCATGCATTGTTTAATTCTATTTTGAAAAAAAGTTTCTTTACAAACGTGAAAAAATTTTCCTATCATGAATATTTACTAACGTAAAAAATATTGTATTTCTAAGAAAAAACACTCAACTCACCTTATTTTTATCACTCAAAGAGCTTAAGGACAGGGGATTATCAACTGTAGGAGGAAAAGCATTTGGCCTAAAATTCAATTTGAAAAAACATTTAATGATTCATAATGGTGAAATACAATCTCTATCTGCTGACAAGAATGTTAAGAAAGCGTCGCCAAGTTTAAATTGTTCTTCTTGTGAAAAAGAATTTTCTCAGAGATGGTTGCTGAATCGGCATGAGAAGTCATCTGAAAGAAAAGTTGTTTAAGTGCGATGAATGCGAAAAGATGTTCAGCGTGAAGTCAAACTTGATTCGTCACATGCTGCTTCATAAAAGCAAAGATGAAGTAGCTTCGATAAAGTGTCAACAATGAGATCTAGTTTTTTCCCGCTTTGATAATTTTCAAAGACATTTAAAATTTCATCAAATTTCACGATATCCATGCAGTGACTGTGATAAAGTGATTGATCTAAAATCTGAACTGATTTCTCACAAGCGTCAAGAGCATGAACTTGTTACTAGAAAACGGAAGATAACTGCACCTGCTGTAAAGTCTAAAAGGGCTAAAAGACAAGCGGAAGCTTCTAGCGTGTTTAAAACACTGATGTTTTATCCTAATGAGAATAATGAGTGTGATTTAGAAGTATTTCAGTCATATATACAGTCTCAAGTACTTGAAAAACTAAAATGTGAGTTCAAGGAACAAAATGCCTTGAAGTGGTATATGGTCATGAAAGTTTCGCTAGAGCGTAAAAGACCTAATGAAGACATGGAGGAACATCAAACATATTTTAGAAGTTCCTGTTTTACAGAACTTATTAACGATACTATTGAACATCATATTAGCGAAGGATATGCAAAAATTAATAAGTCACTGGATGAATTCATCCAGAGAGGATCCGGATGGGTTTTTAAGAAAATTCACTATTTGAAACTGAAAGTGGCTAAATACCATCCTTTAGCTGCTAGTAGCTATATTAAGCTACCATCAAAACTTGCTGCAAAAAAAGCTGTGTTAAATATCAAAAATGAAGATCAAAAATGCCTCGTTTGGTGCTTAATTGCTTATAAATTGAATATAGACCGTAGTGAGAATCCTGAACGTGTATCTCATTATACACCCTATGAAAATTCGATTAAACTAGGTAATATAACATGTCCTGTGCCTCTGACAAAGATACCACAGATTGAAAAGATGAATGATTTACGGATTAATGTCTTCGGTTATGAAGACAATGAAGTGTGTCCACTGTACATTTCACCAAAAAATGACACTGATACAATTAACTTATTACTAATTTCTGATGATGAAAGACAACATTATTGTCTCATCCGAAACTTTTCACGCCTTCTTGGTGATTTAACCAAACATAAGACTGCTGCATATTACTGTTTTAGATGTCTGCATCGTTTCACTAGAGAAGATTTATTAAAATCACACATTCAGTACTGTCAAGAACATGAAGTGCAAGTTATTAAAATGCCCTCTGTAGAAAATAATATTTTAAAATTTTCTGGTATACACTTACAACATCCTGTTGCTTATACAATATATGCCGATTTTGAAAGTCTTCTTGTACCTATTACCTCAGTTTCCCCTTCTTAAGATATTTCACATAGTGAAAAAATTGCATACCATGAGCCATGTGGTTATGCATATGTTATTATCGGTCCCGATGGACATTCTATTAAACCTATTGTAGCTTATCGTGGTGAAAATGTTGTTGAGCACTTTTTAGACCAAATTATGCAAGAAAAGGAGATGCTTGGTCAAAAATTAATGAAATGAAAACCAATGAAATGAAAAACTTGGAAAATATAAAGATCACCAAATAGAAGTTATTGCCACAACCCTAGAAAATTACATTACATTCAGATTGAAGAAACCTAAGGACCCTGTACAATTAGTCTTTTTAGACAACTTTCAATTCCTACCTACATCACTCGAAAAACTTGTAAAAAATCTTGATTCTTCTCAGTTTAAGATTTTGAAAGAGAATTTCCCTGCTAATACACCACTGAATATGCTAACGAAGAAAGGAGTCTATCCCTACGAATACTTTACCTCTTTCAATAAGTTTGAAGAAACTGAACTACCTCCCGCATGCGCCTTTTATAATACATTGGCTGGTGAAATTATCGATGATGACGATTATTAACACGCTAAAACTATTTGGAATACGTTCAACATGAAAAATCTTGGTGATTATCATGATTTATATGTAAAAACTGACGTTTTATTACTCGCGGATGTATTTCAAAATTTTAGAGAACTTTGCATGCGTTATTATGAAATTGATTGTGCGCACCTTTTTACCACTCCTGGACTTGCATGGCAAGCATGCCTAAAAATGACTGAAACACCTCTAGAGCTCTTAACAGACATTAATATGTTGCTGCTTATAGAAAAAGGTATACGAGGCGGTATTAGCATGATTAGCAGAAGACTGGCCAGAGCAAACAACCCTTATATGAATGATTATAATCCAGATGAACCAAATAGTTATATAATGTACTGGGATGCTAATAACCTTTACGGTTGGGCTATGCCCCAGTACTTACCCTACGGAAACTTTAAATGGATCGATATAAATGATACAACTGAAGATTGGATTCTATCTCTTCGAGATGATTCTGATATCGGTTACATTTTTGAAGTTGATCCTGATTACCCTCAGCACCTTCATCATACCCATAACGATTATCCACTTGCACCTGAAAGGTTAACCTTAACCGAAGAAATGCTGTCATCTTATGCTAAAAGTATGCTTCATAATAGAAAATATGTTGGAACACCAAAATTAATACCTAACCTACAAAACAAGAAAAATTATGTGGTGCAATATCGAAACTTAAAACTTTATCTTCAATTAGGATTGAAAGTTTCTGCAATTCATAAAGCTCTCCAATTTCAGCAAGCTCCTTGGTTGGAAAAATATATATTATTCAACACCGAAAAACATAAACAAGCTTCATCATCCTTTGAAAAAGATTTTTTTAAACTTTTAAACAATAGTGTGTATGGGAAAACCATGGAAAACTTACGAAAAAGACGTAATATTGAACTTTGTAGTAACACTTCTAAAAGAGCAGTAAAATTAGTAGTATCTCCTACCTTTAAATCCTTTAAAACTTATGACGAAGATCTAACTGCTGTCGAAAGACTTAAAACAAGTATTTTAATGAATCGTCCTATTTATGTTGGGTTTTGCATTCTTGAACTTTCTAAATTACTAATGTATAATTTTCACTATAATTACATAAAGCCACTATATAACGAACAAGCGTCGCTCTTATTTACTAATACTGATTCACTAACATATCATATTACAACAGATGACATCTATCAAGATATGAAAAATAATTCATCTATCTTTGATTTTTCTGATTATCCTACATATCATCATCTTTATTCGAATGAAAACAAAAAGGTCATAGGAAAGTTTAAAGATGAACTGAGTGGTGATATAGCTCTAGAGTTTGTAGGGTTGAAGGCGAAAATGTATTCTATAAAATCCTGTAAAGATGAAAAAAAGAGAGCGAAAGGCGTATCCACTCAGGTTGTGCGGCATAAAATTACTCATGAAGATTATTTACAGTGTTTACAACAACAAAAGACAAGCATTGAAAAACAAATAAAAATAGACCAAGAAAATCATAAACTGTATACATTCCACCAAAATAAAATAAGTCTAAGTCCCTTCGATGATAAAATATTCATCTTAGATGATGGGATAACAAGTTTAGCTTATGGACATTGCAAAATTGATCAAGATGTAGAACTTTAAGCTTAAATATTGTAAAAATTGATGAAGATATTGTAAACTTTATTGTAATTAACTGTACTGTAAACTTCGTTATAAGTGCCGAAATTATATCTATATATTTATTGTGATGTTAACTTAATACATGGAAAACTTAGAATAATATTTGTAAATAGTGTAAAAATTGTTCAAGATTTTATATTGTAAACTTCGTTATTGTTGATGAACTTGTATGTGTATACTAATTATTGTAATGTCAACTTACTAGATGAATACTTGTAAATATTAAAATGAATACTGTAAACTTCGTTATATTTGATAAATTATATGTGTATAATAATTATTATGATGCAATGGAAGCACATTAAGTGAATACTGGAAATCACTACTTGTAAATTTTACAAAATATTGCTGCAATAAAGTTTTTAATTAACTGTAAACCGTGTCTGTTTTATTTCAGAATTGTTATTTTTTAGAATGTTTGTGAATTTTATTAATAGGTTAAAAGAAAAAAGGCGAAGAAGAAAATAAAATAAAATTGTTTTATTAAAAGGAAATATAATAGAAAGTAATTTGATGATTTAATTTAAACATTACTAACTTTAAAACTAATACTAAATACAAATTTTAAGAAAAGCACGATTATTACAAAATTAATTATTTAAAAGAAAAAAAAATAATTTTTTTAAAATTTATGTTATTAAAAGATAAAGAAATGTATTAAAGGGAAAATTGTTTTACAATTTTTTCTAAAGATTGTATATTCTAAGTATGAAAAGTAATTTCACGACTGAATTTTAATATTACAAACTTTTCTAACTAAACTTAAACGAAGGTTTTGAGAAAACATGATTATTTTTGTATTATTCAAAAACTTTTAATAAGATAATACAATACCTAAAACCCTATGTTTAGTACTATAGAAGGTTAATTTCAAGCTTATATCTGTTGAAATGGTAGTAGTGATTGAGGATGATGCGATCGATGTGTGTTAGCACATCAGCGCATCAACGCATCACACATCCTCCACATCCTCTGCCGCAGAACCCCCATTATATCACTACTATCGCCAACAAATATTCGGAAGCCAACATCAATACTTATATCGCATAGAAATATTCAGAAGTTATCATCAATACTTATTCAGAAGATATTGCCAACAAATATTCAACAGCCATTCAATTTATGAAAGGTGATGATCTCGGATACCGAAATCGGCAGTTGTTTTTTACATACAATCAAGGATGAATTTCGCATTTATCAGTATTTTAAGATAGTTTAAGTAATTAAATGGTAAAACTGGGTATTAGTGGCCATCTTCGCAAATTCAACGTGTAATACAATAAACTGGGTCAATATCTAAAAGAAATAGTCCTGACATACTATTAAACTAAGCTACAAGTTTAATTTTTGTTATACGATTTTTATGTTTTTAATATTTTTATGTTTTTATTTCCATTTTTCGATTACTCTAATTACCATGTTTTTATTAACTTCTATTCTTGTTGTTTGTTCGTATGTTTGTTTGTTTATCCTGTACAAATCTTGCAATCGAATTTTAACTAACTTCCCTACTCGCTAGACATTTGAAACTTTCACAATACTTCGAAGTCCGATTTTCGAATTTTTGATTAGTTTTCTTATAATTAATTAAAATATGAAAATAATAACATCCTATTAGCGTTAAAATAGCCATTAAAATATTAGCTATAATTTAATTGTTGCCAAAAAAAATTTACGAGTTCATTTTATTTCGACTATAGAATAATAAAAATTTATTATTATTCTATGATTTCGACATAAAAATAAATACATTTAATTAAACGTGAACGTTAAGAAATTGTATAAAGTTAAATTATGCATCGCACAAAAATTAACGTCATTATCATTTTAAAAATTTTATGCACATTGATAAGAGTTCTATTATTCATCAGAAAATTTAAAACGTGGTTGGTCATATCACAAAACGGTAATTAATACACCAACCTGTTCATTCTGATAATCCGCGATTGTAATGAAATGCTCGCCCTCTGGTGAGCTAAGGTGAAATTATCATACCACTGCATATTATGCAATCAATTTTTCATGATGTAATGGCGGAGAAAGAACAATAATAAATACACGTGGCTATTATATTTACTAACAACTGCAGTTCAGAAAGCGCCATCTATCGATCATTACAAACGCGGATTGTTGATCCAACTAGTTAACAATTGATTTTGGAATATGTAAAACTTTCTACAAATTTAACATATTATTAAAAATTCCATTTATTATTATTAAAAAATTTTTATTTATTATTTCTTTTGCATAGCTCTAGCTTAGGAGCCCCTTGACGGCTTTTAAATTTTTATTGTCATTTCGATAGCGCAAATAAAGACATTGGCGAGAGACGTCCGATCTAATTCTGTGCCAAATTTCAAATTTCGTAAAGGGAGGTTCTATACTGAAGCTGTTCTATTTCTTTAGCACAATTTTTCTCAGTTTTCTTTTGATTATTTAAAATATAAATGTTTGCACTTTTTTTTTTTTTTTTTTTTTTTTCTTGGGCCATAAAGAAATATAATCATTTATTTATTTATTTTTAACATCAATTTGTTTTTCTCCTTTAAATAATCTTAAAGTGAAAATGAGATTTTTTAGTTAATATTTTTTTAATCAATTACCCGAATAAACTAAAATAATACAGCGTTGCATATTATGAAAGCCTCACGCTTTCGGCCCGGCCCCTCTTTGGCTCATTGGTGAAACCGCTGAAGCACAGCCAGTTCTATCGCCAATTCCCATTCCGCTTCCGCTCCGTAGTTTTTTTTCTTCTGTTTTGTTTTGACTTTGATCAAAGTACCGTTTCTTTTTCCAGTCTTGCTTATTAGGTGAAATTCTTATAATGAAATACATTAATGAAGCATAAGATAATAATAATCTATTTAAAAAATCTTTTAAAACCCAAATCCTTAATGTATCGTATCACATAAATTTTTTCGAAGTTAGAATAATCTGGTGTGTCACTCACACGACTTCCTCTTACCCTGAAATTTATTACTATAATTATAAATACAAGTTGGAGATTAAGAGGTAAGATAACGAGCACTGTTGTGTAAACCTATGTTAAACAATTCGAATTAGACTTCGGAAGAGTTTTATCTAATAATTAGTTCTGTGTGAGGGGGCAGATTAATGCACCTACATTTATATAAAATTTAATTCTGTTATTAAAATTTAAAGTTTACTTAAAGTTATACAGACAATTTTCACACGCAACATTCATTGAAACTTATCAATCTTGATCAAACTTTTCCAGCAACAAACTTATATTAACTTCAAAATACAACATTTGGATCTCCTAAAATTATTCGTTTTTAAGTTACTCTAAGAGACACAGACAAAGATCAAACGTTAAAAAACTTGACTACGGTAATCAGGAAGCCTCAAAACGTGTAAATATACAAAAAACAAGCGATGAATATTTAGCTTAAAACATACATTATTTACCATATCTCTATGAGGAATTTATTTCAATTCCCGAACAGCTTTCCTGGAAATGGTAAAATATTATTAGTACAGCACATCCACTAACAACAAATAACTAGTGTGTTGTGGCCACCACATGACTTTCTTTTATATTTTCCTATACAAATTCACTCAATAAAAATAATTTATTAAAATTAATATTTAAAAAAATTATCTTCCATGATAATGCAGATGATTTCCATATTAGAGAAGTAGTATAACACTAAAGAAAAAAAAGGAAAAAAAAGAAAAAAAAAAAAGAAAAAAAAAAAGTTGAATTTATTCTCATTACATTGAAAAAAAAAAAAAATTTTTTTTTTTTGGTTATAAATGAAAAAAACCGATAACTTTATTTTAAATTACCGCAGGTAGATGGTTCAACCATTCGTTTTAAAGGTATTGGCGAGCTCTTTCGAAAGATACCCATCATAAAAATTTACTGCCCCCCCCCCAGGGGGGTGGCGAGGCTCCTACATACACAAAAAAATTTTCCCAGTTGGCTATCTCTATTACAAAAAATATATATTCATTTCATTTTGTTTAGTGCAGTCTATAGATGTTAAACTCTATTTACCTGTAATTTCCCCCATAGACGTAATGAATTTGAATACTTTTGAGTGTCCCAGTACACGAACCATTTGCTTTTTCTCAACGAAAAGTTTAGTGTAGCATCTCTATATGATACACATTTAGGATACCGAGTTTGGAATTTCTGCTACTATTTGCTCTTGAGATATGCTGATAACACAGACACAGACTATTCGCTAAAAACATGATTTTCGTATTCAGGGGCAGGGGACCTCAGAACATGCAAATATAACAAAAATTCACGTTCGAAAATTTGACTCTAAAGCAATACTTTCTCGACCCCTTGGTAAGAGAAAGTAATAAAATTTAATTTGGAAAAAAAAAAAAAAAGTAACTTTTTTATTTATTAACCAAAAAAAAAAAAAAAAAAAAAAAAAATGATGAAATTTGAAATGCAAGTTGGTCTTGTGGGGTACAGGCTGTATATTATATTTTTGTGCTCGTGAGAGAGAAAAAGAGGGAAAAAAAAAAAAAAAAAAAAAAAAAAGGAAAACTGCAATTTTTAATCCCACTTTAAAGACATGTGACTTAATGTGAGGCAGATTTTTTTTTATTTCTCCTAACGGTTTCCATACAATCTTCTGCTGTTGCCACCTAAAATTCACACTTTAGTTAATTTTAAAAAATCTAATTGTCCGATCGATAAGCTGTTTAATCCATCGGATTCACAAAAGTTTTCACTTTCATTTGGTACCTTATTTGTAACGATACGACTGATATTTCTAATTTATTTTCCTCATTTTAAATAAATGTGCGTTTTATATATATATATATATATATATATATATGTTACCGTTAAAGCTCGAAATCCGTTAATGTGCAGATTACCTAGCTAATCTGCAGATTAACTAAAATGACCCGTTAAAGTATGGGATCAAGAGCTTTCCGCATTTTAACTAGGTAATCTGCAGATTAGCGGCTTCTGTGTCGTTAAAGTTCAAATGTTTGTTTCGAGCCTTAGTTTTTTTTACATTAACTATGATGTCAAACAGTCATGTGATACAGATACGCGAATGACCTTCAAACAGTGATGCCAGATGGTCGAAAATTATTTCCCCAAACAGGTCTTCAAATTTCCCCAAATCAGGGGTATTTTTCGAAAAAATCCCCAACTTGATTTCTACTAAAAAGGGAAAATAACAAAGTTTTCAAAAAAACTATCAAGCAGATTTAAGTGGATTTAAGATCAGATTTTTCCCCAAATGAAGGCAATTTTTGAAAAAAAATCCCCAAATAACAATAAAGATAGAGAAAATCCCTGGTCGTAGGGATAAATCAGTACGTTTCCAACATTGACAGAAAGTTGAACTCCCCAGATTTGTCCCCAAACATTTTAGAATTCCCCCAAAAAGTCCCCACAAACATTTGGTCCCCAAAATTGTCCCCAGAAGCCTCAAAAATCCCCAAAATGGGGACAAAATCCCCAATCTGGCATCACTGCCTTCAAACACAAACCAAAACTTTCATCCTTTCCGCTCCGCTTCCGCTATGATAATTGGTAAACGCAAAACGTGGAGCATCCAAGAGTTTCTTATTATGACCAACGCAAAACTTAAAGTAACAAGTAAGTTATAATTGTTTTAATTTTGATTTTATTTCTTCCCTTTTTTAATTCTGTCAATATCAGTTTGATAAGGGTCTGCACTGAATTTTATTATTGAAATATAATCTTAAATAAACGCTCTATCTCCTGAAACTTCATTTAGAATTATGAATATTAAATTTTACAACACAGTAATTATTTCCTCCCGAAATAAAACTATTTAAACACAACTTTTTAAAACTAATTTATTTAAAAATTGATTTAAATTACTATTACTTACTGAAAAAAAAGTATTAATTTTTAACTCTGAAAAATATGGCATTCAGTATTATGGCTTTCTTTAATAAATACTTAATATGAAATTTTTATGCATTTTCTAGCATTTCATTACATTTTGTTGTTGTTGTTGTTTCTTTCAATTTCAAGTTTCCTTTATATATTTTATATATCATGATTACATTTTTATTTTTATTTTGTTCGCTTTTTCAGATAATTTCGTTGTAGTTTATCACAAAAAATGTGTTAATAAAGTTTTTTTTTTTTCTTAATTGTAAAATTAATATATTTGCTAAACTTGTACAGATATATGTATGCTGCAAAATATAGTTTAATAAAGCATTGGAAAACAGTCATTTTAATTTTCATGCGTTCTAAAAATTATTAAAGTAGTTTTAATTATTTGAAGTACTTCTTAAATAATGCTTCTGAATTGTCTAATTTAATATTTCTTTATCAAATTAAAAATTGGTGCATAACATTAAAAAAAAAAAAAAGAAATAGTAATAGCAATGTAAGTTGTTAAAACTTTTTTTTTTTTTTTTTTTTTTTTTTTTTAATTTAAATGGTTAAATATTTTTATTTTGAAAAGAAATCGTTACTGTATTACAATTCTAACATTCATTTATAAAATAGAATTTACTGAAAGCTATTAAAGTTATTATATTTCATATTAAAAATACATAACATCTTCAAACTTATATTGACAGAATAAAAAAGATGAAATAAATAAAAAAATTAAAACAAATATAACTTTAAAAGACATAAAAATTAAAACAAATATACATATTAAAATAAGTAAAGAAAGAAAGAAAAGGAAAAAAACATTTTTTTCCCCCGAATGAAAAAAACAAATACAACAGAGCGTGTTGTAAAATTACAACACCAGAGATCTTCATTTTCACTTTAACGAGTGCCTAGTAGGTAATGTGCAGATTATCTAGCTAATTCGCAGATTACCTAGGTAATTTGAGAAATGAAACAATTTTCCTCACTTTAACGGATCGCACTAGTTAATGTGCAGATTACCTAGCTAATCTGCAGATTAACTGATTTCTGCACTTTAGCGGTAACATATATATATTCTGTCAAAAAAAAAATGGCAACAATTAAATTATGAGATAAGATAAATAAATCATAGATATAGTAATAAGACATAGATTGATCAGCGAGAGGGAAAAAGTAATACCTTTTTTCTCGGGAAAAATCACTCTTATGGCTGCTTTTCCCCGAGTAAATCACACACAGGAATAAACACGGATAATTTAGTAAATAAAATTTGTGAATAATTTATTTACTAAAGGTGAATGAAAAACTCCAGATACAGTTTCAAATTCATTTTTCTTTTTTTCAATACTCTCTAATGGCTGATTTTAGAATTTTTTTTCGGCATCAAAAATTTTTGCTCGATAACATGGGGATGATCCGCGTTTGTAATGATCGATAGACGGCGCTTTGTGAACACTGCAGTTGTTAGTAAACATTAGCCACGTGTGTTCCAATAGTGTTCTTGTTATTCTACTTAATATTCGTACTATAATTTCTCCGCCATTACATTATGGAAAATTGATTGCTTTTGGAAAAAATACTTCAGTTTATTCAAAGTTCGATCGGAAGTAGATTTTTAACTGAAGTTGAACAAATATTAATTTCAAATCATCTGATTAATTCTTTACTTCCATTAGCCGAAGCAACTGAAATTTTAAATTCGTCATTTGGAAATAAATGGAAGCTCAATTCTGGATTTCTTGATGCTTTGGATTTACACTGTGGCACACAAAAGTGTGTGTTATCTTTTTTACCGTATTTATTCATTTTTATTCAATAAATATATGTGAAACTAAACATCGGCTAGCAATGGCGGCTATATGGAATTCGAATTAAACCATGTTTATTGTAATTTCACCGTAGCCCACCAGAGGGCGAGCATTTCATTACAATCGCGGATAGATCTACATATACGAGGGTTGCTATTTATATTTCTGGCCTTGGCAACAGCACAGAGTACTGATAACATTCAGAGCCGTCACTTACATAGAAGCTAATGGTAAAAATTTAACATGTAAATTTCGCATAGACACTATCGCCCCTGACGAGGGACCGAAGTACTACTCATACGTCACGGATTACGTATGCGATTTCGTAATCAGTTTTATGGGTATAAAGATTTGGCTGATTATCGCTCTTTTGGCGATTTTTTTTTAATGAAAAAGAAAATGAGGTTTGGAAGGTTATGCACTTTTTATTTTTAGTTTTTTAAATATACGCGTGCTAATATTTTCGTTATACATATTTCATGTGAAAAATAAAAAATATGTATAAAATCTCATTTATTTATTTATTTATTACATGTTTTGTATAAGTTTATATCGGTAAACCAATTTTAATGTATTTTTCAATATTGTTATGAAGATAAATGAGCTTTAAAAGAATATATTAAATTTGTATTAGGTAGTATTTAATAAAAATAAATTTTTGCATTCTAAAAAAAAAAAAAAATAATAATAATAAATAATGAAAAAAAAATCTTTTTATTAATAAATAAATGTTACACTACCATCTTTTTTATTTTTTTTTTAAATCCATATTAGAAATAGTATTGTTTTTGAGTCAAATTTTTGAAATTGAGATTTTGTTTCATTTACACATTTTCAGGTTTCCTGAATCTGAAAAACATGTTTTTATCAGTTGGTCTCTGTTTTTTCTCAACAACAAATTACAGAAGGAAGTCCAAACTCGGTATTCTAAATCTGTACAATGTAGTGATGCTACATTGAACTTTTCGTTGAGATGAAGCAGATGGTTTATGTACAGGGATATCCAAAAGAATTCAAATACATTACGTCTACGGGGAAAAGTTCATTAAGTAAAGTGTAACATATATAGGTTGCCCTAAACAAAATGGAATGAACATATTTTTTTTCAATGCATAAAAGCATGTTTTGTGTAGAATATGGAATAGAAATCATTTATCATTTGTTTACAGGGCTATCCAAAGTATTTGAATATATCGGGAATATAAACTTGGAAATTGCTGGCAGTCTACTTCATTTTGTGTTCGGTGTTCTTTAAATACAACTAAATTTAAGTGCACAATGTGATATGCATACAATTTACTGACAACATACAAGGTTAACCAAAATTAAGCAAAACTTGAATGTAGCAGGTGTAAGTGCTTTGTTACATTTTACTATATCAACAAACACTGCTCAGGAAGAAAAATTAAATCTTAACAGTCATACTGTAAAGAAAATATATTTTCAAATTCTATTTTCAACACTGGTTTTTTGTATAACATCACATTTTGAGGTTCACTGAATACGAAAGTCCAATTTTAAGTGGCTGATCTGTATGTATATCTGTTATAAGCATAACTTAAATAATCACAGAAAATTCAAATTTGGCATTTTAAAGTTCGTAATTCCACTTGAAAAATTTGATCGGAACTGGCAAGTTTGAAGTCAAATTAGTAACAGTTTTGAATTATTTAAGAAAACCTATTATAGATTATTTTAAAAGTAGACTGAACTTATTTATCGTACTTTATTGATCTTATGACTTAAACTGCAATGGATGTTTATGCGAAATTTTGTGCGATTCTGCCATGTTAAAAAAATGGTTAATTTCGAGTAATGTATGCAGTTTCCATGGTTAATTATGTTCGTGCGAGCATTGTAACATACTTTTAAGCTGGTCTTGCACCTTTACTGTAAAAATATCCCTTTTAATGTATGTTTAAACGAAATTTTGCCCTACCTCCCATGTTAAGAAATCGTAAATTTTGAATAACTTATGAAGTTTTTAAATTAGAATGTTGAAAATCAATAGTGTTCTACCCAATGTTATAGATAATATTTTAAAACTGGCCCCACCTACCTGCGATCTTTTATTCTTAAGATAGTTAGACAAATTAACAAACTGACACCCTTCAGACTGACAACATATAAATTTTATTATTTTTAATATCCCCATACCTGAAAAGTGTTAAAAAAAAAAAAAAAAAAAAACCGAGGTAAAAAAATTTTCATGATTCTTTACGCTCTCCATACCTATACCATGATGGAGAACAAAAAATTGTTTAAATGCTTAAAATTTGCATTCAGTTCCAGCTTTTAAATATTAAATATATTTAATCAATTAACTTACCAATGGATCCACAAAAAAATATCCAAGTAGGTCAAGAATAAATAGTTAAACAATAATAATGTAAAATTGAGGGAGAAAAAATAAAATTAGCAGGGAGCAATTTAAAATTTTTTAAAACACATAAAAACTTTGAACGTCATTTTATTCAATAATTTATGAGAAATTTTATTAAACATGATAGTTACATTGAAATTTATATGTACTGTTAGTTCTCCAATTAGAGTCATAAGCAAATAAGGATGTTTCTGTTATTGGAGTAGTATTATTCTTGCTTATTTAGGATACAAATGGGAAAATGAAAAAAATTGAAATTTTTAGAACTGTGAGGTACCTATTAAAAGAAAGGAAAAAAGTAGTAATTTTTTCCATACCCCTAATGCCTAGTTAAAAA
Source organism: Salticus scenicus (assembly GCA_963930645.1). Taxonomy (NCBI): domain Eukaryota; kingdom Metazoa; phylum Arthropoda; class Arachnida; order Araneae; family Salticidae; genus Salticus; species Salticus scenicus. The sequence continues at coordinate 25,890,701 of OZ005660.1, forward strand.
AAAAAAAAGTGAGATTGTCACTGACATCTGATTTGATAAGAAGAAAACATTTGGTTTGAAAATTTTCAGACTGCCAATTTTTGATGATTTTATACATTTTAAGAGTAACAGACTTCTGGCTTTTATGTCCTAACGTCAGTACAAGGGCGTAGCCAGAAAAAAATTTTGGATGTTCAAGTTCATAATGTTGAATGCTAAAAATGCTGATGTAGAACTCTAAAATTTTTGACAAACCTGCAAAATTTCAAGAAGGGGGTTGTATTTTAAATCCCCTCCTTGGCTATGGCTTTGTATGTGTGTAACAAAAATTCGATGCACCCTGAGATCAATAACATATGCTTGAAATTTTACATTTAGATGCAACTTGACATAATTTTTTGTCTATCAACTTTTGATGCATATTGCTCAACAGATTGTGCTATCATCTTGTCTTTTCATAATAATTGGTTCATATGACAGCATAAGTCAAAATATCATAGAAATGAATACAATGGGGAGTATTTTTAAACAAGCATAAAATTAAAAATATTTTAATTAATAGTAGTATTCAAACATTATAAAATGTATATGTAGAAATATTGCTTTCTCCAAGGAATGTAATTTTCAATATTTTTTCCCAAAAGAACTGATCAATACTTTTAACACGAGTGTTTCAATCATATATCTGTAATAATTTGAAACATCATAATCAATTTTCTTCACTTAAAAAATCTGAAAAACATTTCCTTGGGAGGTAAAGAAAATTTCATGTCAGTTGCACAAAATTTCGTGTGACTGCACAAAGTCAATTTTGTGCAATCAGTAAAGCACAAAATTGACTTTCTTTAATACTCATGTTATACTTTTCCGAGATGAAAGAATCTGCACTGACCATCTAAAATAATTTTGAGATTTCACATCCTGCAAATTGCTATAAAATTTTTGACTCTTTGTATTGTAAAGGAAAATTTTGCAATGGGGATAAATGCTATTCAGTTTATCTATTTAAGGAATTATTTATATAATAATGCAATTAAAAAAATTGTTTTGTTTTTGCAAATCAGTTGTGAAATACTGAAGAAAATGTAGAACATGAGCATGGAAAAACAGAAAAATCAAAGAATTCTTCAGTGTTAAATAAGAAAAAAAAAAAAAAAAAAAAGATAGCTATATATAGAGAAATAATACCAAAAAACTGAGGATAGAATTTTAACGTCACTACTGAACTAATAAAGAAAAATAAATAAACATTTGGTTAACATTTTTTAAAATTTAACTGTATCCAAAATATATACAAATAGAATAGTATTTGATATAACATAAATGATTATATTTTAAAAACTTTCTCAGCTAATTAACATTTGTTTACCATGTTTAGGTTTTTCAAATCTTATTTTAAAAATAAAAATAAATAGGAAATACTGTCAGTTGATTTTATAAAAAAGAAAAGATAATTTTTGCCAACTTTGTGCTTTAAAATGCAGCTACTTTAAAAAACAAAAATACTATTACTTTCAATATCAAGGATGAAAAAATATCTTGAAAACTATTAGCATAAATTTATTTAATTATAAAATTTAGCAAGGATTTACAAACCTGCTTTTAATTTCATTTACCACGACTTCTGAAACTTGCACTTATTGCACTTGAACCTGAAAACAGTTTTCATATAAACAAATGTTTATATTAAAATATTTACCTGTATATGTTTTATAACTTTCACTGATTCTCCTTTATCAAGCAAAAAAAATCAATCTCTAAAACTTATATAAACATAAATAAGAATAACTAAAGCATACATTTGGGTTGCGGTACGCCGCTCCGTTTATTACAATTGTACATCGCGATCAAAAAGCAGACTTCTATTTAACAGTCTTTAAATACAGAAAAGAAGTTCATTGTATGGAAAATTTGATAAATACAGATTTACATTTTTTAATACTTTGAACTACATACACATAAAGTTAATTTTTCAATTCATAAGACAAGAATCATATAAATAACCATACTTAATAAATATAATTCATTTGACACAGTAATTCTATTTTTCAAATATTTAAAAAAAAAAAAAAAAAACTCTACAATCCAAAAAACATACCACTTCATTACTTTTAGATATAAATTTATTATTTTTAATTTATTATTGTTGCGAGTTTAGGGAATTGGTTTTACAGGCTTAGAAATGAATAAGTTAGCTGATTTGATATTATTTCCGTAGTTGCTAATGAGCCAGAATCTGGACTCTCTTTTGGCGGCAAATATTTGGAAACTCCTGAAACATTTATAAGAAAAGGTACGACAAATTTTGGAAATCTGCTCTTTAGCTCTGCTCTTTCTCAAAGTGAAATAATTACATGTCCTTTGTAGACACCTTGACCATCCACACTGCTGATTAAGTTGGAGAGATGCTGCAACAGTAAAAGTAAATGATTATCAAACACTTATTTTAACAAGGGATTTTAACAATATATTCTTCTTTTCAGTTGCAAAATGTTTAATAATTATATTCACACAAAGTTATTGAAGGATATTCAAAATGCTGATTAGCAACCATAGATTTCATGTATCATAATAAATAACATCTTCTCGAGCAAGTTACTCAAATTATATATCTGATAAATTTCTAAATGATGTCTTTAAATCAAAAACTTTTGTTTTTCACACTATATCTCACATTACTGTTACTGGTACTACGAGTACTGAAAGAAAAGTTTAAATATGTCATGTAAAAAATGTACTAAAAAAAAATGACTTTTTTGGCTTTGAAAAATTTCTCGAAAAACATAATAGAAAATTTTCCAATTTATATAAAGGTGATGAGACACCGTAAAAAAACATCCTTTTAGAATATTTTGCAGAGCTTGAAGGAAAGTACATTGCGATTAAATAAATAACAGATACTAAATTATTTTAACTAAAGAACGTTTATTGAAGTTAAATTTTTAAAACAAATAATAATATTATTATATAATTTTGGGCAATAACACGGTTCAAAATTTAAGTGGAAGTCGTTAAAATTGGTGAGAGAGAGAGCTAACTTATAACGTATTTAAGAGACCGTGATTATTATCAAACTGTCCCGGAATCAAATCCCACAGCCAAATTGTTAACTGCCAGATAGAGATAATATCTTTATATTTTGAAGCCAAGGGCGCCAACACATCTTCTTTTGTGTTAATGTAATTCCAATGAGAAATTTTAAAAAATAAATGACGGTTGAAATTATGGCAACCCTTTTTGGCATGAAATACATTCGCCAACGAATACCGTTGGAAAAGACAGGTGCAAGTAATTAAGAAATATTGCGAAAATTCTTGCGACATAATGTCTACATAATGGATCATTAATAGCTGCAGTTAAATAGATTATCTGTATATAAAATAAAATAAAATAATAAAAAGATATAACGGAAAGTTTCCAACGTACATTTACAGCTATAAATAAAAGTTAGATTTATTGGGAAACATAGTGAAATGGAAATAAAAATATAATTACTTTAAGGGATAATAAAATTAAATTGTGTTTAGATCCCTACATATATATATTGCATTAAGCTAAAAAAGAGATCAATGTATTTAATACTGAATTTGTTCTTAAAATTAGAAAATGATAAGTATTTTAATTTTGAATACATAATTTACTAAAATTGAAATAAGCTTGACCTAAATACAAAGGATTATAAAAGTTAATACTTTTTAATTGTGAATAAATAGATCTTTAATTATAATTGAATAAATTTGGTAAAATAAAAGGATATGTGAGGAACTCCCTCACATATCTCTCCCGGTTGCCATGAAAAAAATAATAGCTCTCTCCACCACAATACAAAACAATAATCCAAAATATACAAAACAACCATTATCATGTGTGTAAAGTATACAAATACTGTCAATCACATGCAAAATACTGTCATGAAATACATGCGTGTACACACATTCTTCACACAAAAATTTTAAAATGAATGTCTTGACAAATAATTTCTTGATCTTGTTACAGCTGATATATTGTAATACAATTCTTCTGAAAAGTAAATTAATTAGTTTCATAGAATACATTTCAATGAAATGATCTTTTATTGTCAATCATGTTTAAATCAAACAATTTCTATTTTCTCGTCAAACAATATATAAATATACCTATTGAAATAATTTGAGGTATTAAAAAAATATTTGTGTATAGTAAAATTAAAAACGATTTTCTTCTTGAAAAGGAAAAAAAAAAAATGTGTTGTCAACAATAGAATCTTATGTAATTAAACCATCAGGTAGAAAAAAAAAATGTACTTAGAAAAAAAATGTACTTAACATTGAGCACCACTCATGCCATTTCACCAAGATAGGGGAAGAAAAATGTGAACCCAGCAAACAGTCAAAATAGCAAGTGGTTTGTGAGGCCACTGCCACATATAGCATACCGAGCAAAATGTGTGACTCAAAAGAGGCTTGATTTTATGTGTGCATGACTATGCCACACAAGCATTCTGAGAAAAATATGTGTTCGTGTAAAAGAAGAAAAAGGGTGACTATTGAAAAATTTGCAAGGAGTATGACCGTGACATCACACTCCTGCAATAAATTTCCTAACTTGATGAAAGAAAAAAAAAAAAAAAACTGACTGAGTGTTCCCAATATACAACATGAAAATAGTTAAAGTGTGTAAAATTATTATCATTATTATCTAAAAAAAATAAAATGTTATCCTGGATTACAAAACCTAAAAATCCATTATTATTAGTTAATATTAATAACATAAGATTGATCAAAATTTAATTGTCTGAAATATATAATTGGAAAGGAAAAAATATCCATAATATTAGCATTGTGACTAATACTTTTTATTTCATTAAATTATATCCTTCTTTTTAAAAAAAATTAAAAAAAGGTTTTTATTAGATCAATAGAAAATTTTAGCTATCTATATCTTGTCAAAACAAAATTTAAGAATAATATTTACATTAAAAAAATCAAAACTTATAATGTTTATGAAATGACAAATATCCATTCACCTCTGGTGGCCAGCCATTGGAAAATAAGAATCCATCATTTCACAAGAAAAAAAAACAAAAACAACACCTGAGTATTCTTAGTTAACATCGAATACAAAGGGTGTTATAATAGGTTACAAAATATTTTTCTTTAACCATGAATCATTATAATTGTAAAATTTTATTATCTGCTTAGTAGATAAACAATAAATTAAAATTATACTTAGTCTTCCAGTCATTTGTTCCAAAATTTTATTCACTATCCTTTTATTTTGTTTCATTTCATGTAATTAATCTGAAAATAAAGGTATATTAGTGAAGGATATATATACTCCATGCAATATATGCAAATCAGCATCACAAACTCAACCCTACAAAGTTGAACCATAATGAAATTTCTTTGCCCTTTGTCATTTATTCTTATATTAATTTTTGTAAGGTACCTAGGTTTTTTTGTCTTAATTTTTTTATATTTTTTTTAAAGTGCACTTATTAATGAAAAATAAAAATGAATGTCGACATAATAATAAATTTCTACATCAGTGTGTAGACAGGCCTTTTTTTTTTAACAATTGAGCAATACTTAAAATATATTTTTTTATATATAGAAATGCAATCACATGCATAATGCTCAAACAAGATCTTTTAAATTTCAGCTCAATTATAAAAATGGGCAATTATAAAGCCATGAGCTAGTGCCATAGATATTCTGATCAGAAAAAAACTTTATATATATTTTTTAAATGCAAGCTATAGCAATCAAAAAATAACAAAAATAACACAGCATGTGTTATACACATATATATTGCCTATATACATATGTATCAGTAAAATTATGTGATAAGAAAATATATACAATGTATTGTAATACAAAAAAAAATCTATATACATATGCACAATAGCGAGAAAAATTTGAAAAACACAATATGGCCCATGTGTCCATTCATATTTGTTTACAAATTGTATGTGTAGGCAAATTACAATGAGCAAGTGAGAAAAATAAAATATTAATGCCTTATATGTAATAAAAATTTCAATATTTGAAATATTTGAAAGGTATGCATGTGTAATGAAATTTAGAATGAGTAAGTGATAAAAATTCAATGTTTTTATATTCAATAAAATAATTCCAATATTTGAAATAACCATGTGTATAACTCTGTATATTTAAAAAGGTATGTATGTGTAATGAAACTCACAATGAGAGGAAAAAAAAAAAAAAACTTAATGTTTTATATTTAATAATATAATTCCAATATTTGAAATAACCATGTACACAAATTACGTAAGTTTAAAAGGTATGAATTTGTATTAAAAAAAAATGTGTATATATATATACTTCCTTTAATTCAAAAGTTAAGGTTTATTATATACAAACTAATAAACACCAGTATATGTGTATAAGAAAAATATATGTGTGTGTAATTCTTGTAAAATAGAAGAAATATTTCCAAACGCACGGCTAGCACATAAGCTAGGTTTACATGCACATATTTCCAAAAAAAATAAAAATTAATATGTTTGACCAAAATATTGTGTGTGTGTGTGTGTGTTATTTTATGAATTGAGAAATATTTCAAAATGCATGGCTAGCACATAAGCTAGTTTTACATGCAATATTTCAAAAAAAAAAAAAAAATAAATAAATAAAATTGTAAATATGTGTAGATACTTATAGAAAAAAATAATTGAAAACACTGTATTTTGTGAAAAGATGAATCAATTCCATGATATGGTTATAATAGAGAATATAAAATTCCTATTTTATGTTTGTGTACATCTCATATATTTTGAAAATAAAAAAAACTAGAAAAATAAATATTGTATAACATGTAGAAGTGAGAATTGGCAATAAAATAAAATGTAAAACAATAGTATGTAAGCGTAAAAATTGTGTAATAAGAAAAATGTATGTGTGAGAAAATTATGTCACCATGGAATTATATACTCCATATACAGTTACATAATCAATAAAAATATTAAATGTCATGTAAAAATATCTTTTTCCAATTGGTTATCAATGTTGCAAGTTTTTAAATAATACAGCATTTGAATAAAGAATTTTAGGCTGAAAATGTGTGTGAAGTGCACCTACGTGCATTGTAAATGAAAATGACCATATGGCAAGGCTGGGATTACCAGATTTACATGCCATCATTTTCAAAAAAAAAAAAAATAGTGTATTAAAAATTGTGTTAAATCATTTTTTTTTTAACAAACATCAGTAAATTTTCAAACTGGCCCTGTATGTAACAAAACATTTAATGAATATGTGTGTATATCTTTACGAAGTTGTGTATAAATAGGAAATTAAATGTGAAAACACAAATTTATGCATTTGTTGTAAATGTATTATAATTATATAATTTCAAGAAAAAAAAGTTTTTGTCAACAATCATGTAAAAATGAGTTTTAAATCTTTTTTTTTTTTATGCATTAGGAAATCAAAATAATTATATAAAAAAAAATCAAAACTCAAAAATTTTTTTTATCAATATTCTGCATAATTTCAATATAAAAATGTGACAAGGTTCTCAATATTATTTATTTACCCCTGTCCTAGTGTTATCCCAATCAATCTACTGTTATCATTACATTAAAGAAGTTTGATGAAAAATTTATGTGGCAAAAGGAAATTCTAAACAAAAATCTAAAAGTAATTGATTGTAAACATTTGTTAAAATAAATTATATAATGTTTCACAAAATAATGTCTCGCTACTCATCATCCTCAACTTTTTAAAAAAAATATATCGGTCCAGCCGAAGTAATTTGTTTAGATAATTAACAGCAAAACACTAAAAAAAATCTCATGCACCCAAGGACCCTGAGAGAGTGCACAAATTCTTCTTCCGGAAACATTACATAACCTGACAACAACAAAAAAAAAAAAATTTGTATATTAAATTTTGACAAACAAAAAAAACGAAGTGCATGTATTAAAAATTAAGAATTTATAAGGAGAATGAATACCTTACTCAATGATAACAAGAATATTTTCAGCAGATTAATTAAAAATAAAATAAAAAATATGTATTTATTTTGTGATAGTAATTGTAAGTAACGCAAAAATATTAAATATCAAATTCCTGTGCACAAAGCCCATTGTACTTCAATGAAGAACTTTTAACAAAAAAGTTCAGCAAAACAATAAATTGTGAAAAAAATCAAAATAATATATTAACTTCAATTCCCTTTTATATTTTAAAAATTAATCCAGAATCTCCTCTCTTTTAAAAAAAATAAATTTCTTATTTATAAGAATAATTTTAAAAAATTAAAAAAAAAAATCGTAATATGCAATTATGAAATTTTCCAAACTCAAAAATGAAAATAAAATTTCTTATATAATATAACTGACTGTGCATACACAAAATACCCAATATTACTGCACCACTCATTATTAAAATTATGAAGAAGATATTTTCGTTCCCTTTTTTTTCTATCATCTTGTACTGATTTATAAAATAACAAAAAAAGAATCTGAACCCAAAATATTTGAATATGAAAATAAAAATAATACACTGAAATGCAATAAATTATTATAATATGTAAATTTGTATATATTATACATAAAGACAATAAAAATTTCTTTTCTTTTATTTTTTTTAATATAATTGTTATCTTTAAAATTCAAAAATTACCATACGTAAATACTGGCAAAAATTAGTAATTATGACTCTATTATAATGAGTCCTTAAACACATGAAATTTATTTTATAAAAATTCGGACCGAGAAATATGAAATAGTAGATAATCAAAGATTAAAAATTAAATATTTTCAAATTCGAAATTCTTCTTTTAAAAATACACAAATATCGTCATGAAAAATGTGAGTATATGAAAAATACCAAATACTAAATAACCAAAAATTTTAAAATTAAATACATGCATATCCCTAGACAAATTAAAAATTGTAAAGGATAATTTTTTTTTAAATTGAAATAAAAAAAATATCCAAAAAGAAAAATATATATAGTAAAATATGACCATAAACACTTTTATATATATAATTTCAAAGGAGGAATGCACAGACACTGCCTATATATATTTATTTTGAAATATTATATCTCCCAAAAATTAAAATACTTCATTTTATCAAATATATATGTGCATTCCCTTAGTAAAAATATGTATTTAAATAATTGAAACACGAATGTAAAATAATATATAAAATGAATGTAATATAATTAAAAGTAAAAAAGAAAAATATATATAGTCTTATCTGTAATATCCAGATCCTTCGAAAAGTGGATGCCAAATGCAGTACACATGTCCGCTGAACCGCGATTAATGTTCGTTGCAATTTTATATAGTCATGTAAAATTACTAATGTCTCTATAAATTGAGTCAAAATAGTTATATATATAAGTCTCAAATTTACAAAAATTCTTATATCCAATATCTGACATATTTATATCATTAACTACGATAGAAGAACGTCGATTTCTCGTTAGTAGATCTGCCGAAGAAATCATGACTCTGGCAAAGAGATAAGAAACCGGGTGAAAGCAAGTCATTCTCCTCAGTTTACATATACGGTCAAAAGACATCTGCAGAATTAAGAACACAGCGGTGAAAAAAATTCAGCGATGATTACAGCTGCGTCATACGAACCTATCTTGAAAAGCTAGTCTCAGGAAAAGGGAACGCAGACATTTTCCTATTCTTTCGTCTTTCAAATGAAACCACAAAATCATTGAACGTAAAGGAAATTTCATTCATGCACACCAGACGAGTCCTTGAATTCAGCATTTGTTTTCCTGGATCCAGCATCTTAATATATTTAATCAGTACAGTTGATAACTAGTCGATTACGGAATCGAGAGAGTTCAACGAACTGCATGTCAGGAAAAAAAAACATAGAACTGGTTTTTTTCTTTTTCTTCACTCTTCAATTAGATAAACAGTGTATGGAAAATAAATAACACGATTCTCCATAAGACGCACTGATAGTCGTTAATTGTATAGTTCCATAAAAGAAACTTGTCGCTCATTTTCTCTCAGTTGAAAACATACGAACTTCTCTTCCATGGTTTTTTAGGTCAAAAATATAATGAGAATACAGGTTCACTCTTGAAATAATAATAAAATGTCTCAATGTAAAGTTGTAATTTTGCAGGAAACCAACACATCTATAGATTCCTCTAGAAATCGGAATACCGGCTTGCAACAAGAGTCCAGGAAATTGAGAGGAGGCGAAAATCCTCGAAGGTTAGGCTCGCAGCCGCGGCCAAAAGAATTACTTTTTATTTTCTTTACAGTAAGAGGTGTTAGACTTCTATTCTATTTAGAAATAATTGAAAATATATACTGTTTCTTCTCAACGATGTCTTGAAGTATTATGAGTTGAGCAATATAAAAATTTCCGATGATATCAAGCAGGTATTTCAAAAGTTCCAATTTTCAAAAACTATTAGCTGATGACTTAGAAAGTTTATTTTAAACCAACGCCCCTCTCTCTCACCGAACGAGCTTCCGACCTGCAAAGGCACCAATTTATATAAAGGTGATGAGACACCGTAAAAAAACATCCTTTTAGAATATTTTGCAGAGCTTGAAGGAAAGTACATTGCGATTAAATAAATAACAGATACTAAATTATTTTAACTAAAGAACGTTTATTGAAGTTAAATTTTTAAAACAAATAATAATATTATTATATAATTTTGGGCAATAACACGGTTCAAAATTTAAGTGGAAGTCGTTAAAATTGGTGAGAGAGAGAGCTAACTTATAACGTATTTAAGAGACCGTGATTATTATCAAACTGTCCCGGAATCAAATCCCACAGCCAAATTGTTAACTGCCAGATAGAGATAATATCTTTATATTTTGAAGCCAAGGGCGCCAACACATCTTCTTTTGTGTTAATGTAATTCCAATGAGAAATTTTAAAAAATAAATGACGGTTGAAATTATGGCAACCCTTTTTGGCATGAAATACATTCGCCAACGAATACCGTTGGAAAAGACAGGTGCAAGTAATTAAGAAATATTGCGAAAATTCTTGCGACATAATGTCTACATAATGGATCATTAATAGCTGCAGTTAAATAGATTATCTGTATATAAAATAAAATAAAATAATAAAAAGATATAACGGAAAGTTTCCAACGTACATTTACAGCTATAAATAAAAGTTAGATTTATTGGGAAACATAGTGAAATGGAAATAAAAATATAATTACTTTAAGGGATAATAAAATTAAATTGTGTTTAGATCCCTACATATATATATTGCATTAAGCTAAAAAAGAGATCAATGTATTTAATACTGAATTTGTTCTTAAAATTAGAAAATGATAAGTATTTTAATTTTGAATACATAATTTACTAAAATTGAAATAAGCTTGACCTAAATACAAAGGATTATAAAAGTTAATACTTTTTAATTGTGAATAAATAGATCTTTAATTATAATTGAATAAATTTGGTAAAATAAAAGGATATGTGAGGAACTCCCTCACAACCTATATCACTTATGAAAATCTGTACAGCATTTGTGCCACACTCACTACCACTCTCATGCAAGCATCCTTCGTGCACATTAAAATAAATACATACATATATATATAAATAAAAATCAGGAACATTTAACAGACAAAAATAATAGTTACACTATGTTACAATTGCACAACGACAAACTTTCCCTCCTACAAGAAATAGTAAAAAAAAAAAAAACTTAATGATTTTTTTTTTAAACCATACATAAGTTTTCAGTGTCCCCCCCCCCCCCAATTTCTCATATTTACAACATGTTAAAATAAACACTTTTAGCTCCTAGTCCCATATTATAGTAGTGATGATGTAAAGTAGAGTAAAACGTTGAGTCTGCTTTGCTTTTAAAAAAATGAATATGTGGGGGGGGGGGGGGGGGGGATGATGATGATGAAAGATAGCCATAGTTGCTGGGGACATTCTGATACTATTTAAAAAAATTCTGAGATTTATTGCAGGGTTGTTTGCAAGCCTCGTAAAAAAACAATCCTAAAATAATAACAAAAGAAAACGGGGGGGGGGGGGGAGAAAGGAAAAAAAAAGTATAAAAAACTTGGTTGAAATTAAAAATGTTCATAGTTATCTTTCTGAAAGTTACAAAATGTATCATGTGCTGTGATAAGTTAAAAAATAAAACATGTTACAAGTATATTGCGAATTCTGACTAACAAGGAAACATTCAAAAGGTGTCGTCTTCAAAAAACATTAAAAAATATATATGTGATTCTACTCTTCCTAAAACACCAGAAACAGCGACCACAAAAAATTATAAAAATTAAGCATATTTGGTGATTTCATATTGTTAGGCGATTGGTTTTGCTGTATTTCATTTCAGCCGATAATATTTTCACTTCCTGGTGTTTTATGAAGAGTAGAATCATATATATATTTTTCAATATTTTTTGAAGACGGCGCCTTTTGAATGCTTCCTTGTAAGTTATATTTTGAATTTTACTGATTGAAAATAAAATATTAAATATTTTAAAAAATCAATTTTTTCAAACAAGATTCACAAATTATGAAATACCAGCACTGGGCTGACCTTAAATTTACTTAATTTAAGAAAAGAAGAAATAAAAGGCAAACTTAAAATGCTTAATAAAATCAAAAATGCAATTCTAGCAATTTCCAGTTATAGCTGTTAATGCGTGTGAATATTTTTGAGTGGCCCTGTAAATCTCATACTGTATTCTACAGAAAACTTTTTTTGTGCATATGAATAATAAATCTAAATTTCATTATTATATGTGCATATGTTATTAAAAATAAAATGATAGTTTTAAAAAAATTAAAGAGCACGCTTTTATAGAAATGTGAACTAAAAAGCACAAAATATCTATCTTAGCATTAAAATGCAGGGTAAGAGAAAATCATGTGAGTGACACACCATAATATTTACATACACTTAAATCTTTAATTAAATAATTTAGAATAAAAAAAAACATTTAAAAAAAATCTCCCCTGACTGGGCTCGAAAGCTAGACCTTTAGGTTCGTAGCCCGGAGCTTTACCTCACAGCCACAGCGTTCACGTAGGGAAGTCTTTTTTTACAATATAGATTTTTTGTTTGCTCCCAGAGCGGTTACAAGCATACATACAGGTGAAGCTAATAAAAGCGTGTTAAAAAAGCACCACAGTACTGGAGTTAAAAAGAAATAAGTATAAAACTTTGAATAAAAACCATAAAATGCAAGAATTCACAACAATTGTTTTGGGTAAAAGAACAATTTTATTGTAATTAAAAACTAAATTACAATACATTTTTTCTAAACAGCTCTTCTTCAGGTAAAGTAGGCATGAGTGCTGCAAACTATTTTATATTTATTATTTGTGCAAATAATTGGAGACCATATACCTCAATGTATAAAAATTCTACTTTGTATCCTAAAAAATAAAAAGTTATATGTCCTTAACTCATCAAACTCTATGTAGTTTGTGTGACAGTAAGGTATAATATACTAATATACTTTGAAGAAACTTTTAGACCAACTGAATATGGCGTTTAAATGCTATCACACTTTAAATAATTTGAGTTCACAACCATAATAAGTAATTTTTCTTTATGTCTTCAGTAGTAAAAAAAAAAAAAAAAAAAAAAAAAATCTAAAAGCTACATTTATTCAAAATCTGTATCGTTTGTGTGACAGTGACCTATAACATACCTATTCTCTTTCAGCTATCAACATTCAAAGTGTATAGAGGCTAGCATGTTCATTCACACACATATCTACATACACTACTGTAAAAATAACAAAATGAATTCAGAAGCCCGTAATCTGTATAGATACACCAAAATCTCACTCTTGAATTTTTTCATGATAAAATTATTTTCTTACATAGTGTACGTTCGGAAAATAAAAATCTTCACTTGTACTTTATTGTGTTTACAAATTATTATTATTATCACTATTTCTGTAAATTCAAAGTACTTTCCAGACACTGGTGGTGGTGGATGAAATATGCTTAAAAAAAAAAAAAAAAAAAACTTTATAACCACTATTTTATGCATATTGCATATGCATAGATTATCAAACTTGTACTACCCTACAATATCAAACTTATGCTACAAAGCATTTAACTTTGAAAAACAAAAACTAAGACCCTCAAGCTCTTTTAAATTTATAACTGATCCCTTGCATTTTACAAATCTAAAATAGAGACATTTTACGCCTCCAAAAAGACATAGGTAATTTCTGAACCAAACGTTGGTCTGAAATTTACCTACACTCTTTGTGACATAATTATTCTACCTTGAAAACTTCTTTTTTAATTACTCCTAACAAAAAATAACATTTTATACTCTACATACTGAAAGGAAAAGAGGAAATGAACTTTTCAAATTTGATTATGGTCTTAAATAACCCTGTTACACATTTAAAAATTTTAGTAGTTTAACTAATAAATTTATATATTAGTTAAACTACTAAATACTAATATTTTACATATTATAAATTTACATAAAACTTTTTTTTTTTTTTTTTTTTTTGGGGGGGGGGGGGGTAATAAAGGCTTGTCTTCATTCTTCATTGTAATTTCATTCTAACAAAATACAATACAGTCATTTAAATAGTACAGTATTCTTAATTGCATTCCCCCCCCCTAAAATTATACATGTCAATATCAGTTATTTTCTTAAAATTATTAAACGACTAGCACATAGAGAAAAATATTAGGTTCTTGTTCTTATTAAATATTAAGATAATAAAGTATAACAGAAAGCTAATCGCTTCCAAAACTTAGAAATGTATATTATTTTTATTTATTTACTTATTTGTTTAAGAAAAATTTATTTTAGCATCTTAAACAAGTATTCCAATACTAAGATTATAATTTTTTATAATTATTTTAATTCATAATTTCTCAAGTTATACACATTTATTTATTCAATACAGGGTTGGCAAGTTTTTGACAACAATTGTCAAAAGCCTAAAACTCTATACAAAGAGCATCCTGAAATAATTTTTTGCAACAAATTTATATCTACAGTTTATTACATTTTCCTAATTTTTGGTTTTAGTCCCTTTAATAAATTTTAAAACATTTTTAGATACTAAAAGTTACATGTCCCATCAAAAATTTCAAGTTTGATTTCAGTCAGTAAGCTTCTTTGAAAACAGAAAATAATTTTAGGATACTATTAAATATAGAATGAAAAATTATAAACAGAAATATACATTAATAAAATAACCTATGCACTAATTCCTTTTAACTTTAGAAAAAAAAAAGTATTTTAATCTCATACTGTTACTTTTAGCATCACATCATTCTAGTTGTTTTCCTCTTTAGAGTAATTTCAATGGGATTACATTTATGCGTTATAAATTTTAACAATTGGCTAGTTATAGTGTAAAACAGTAATTCTGAATTTAGGGGGAAAATTCTGTTATTGAATTCATAATTGATGTGTCTGCTTTCGAAAATACTATAATTTTACTGTAATTGAAAACCCATTGTATAAACAAAATTCAATTTTTATTTGATGTAAAATCAGAGATTGAAATATTCGTTAGTTTTTAATTAATTAGATGGAAGCAATCCAATCAAACTGCAAATTATCCGGCATTGACATTCGTAGAGAGTAAGCTAATTATTTATAGCTGAACAATTCAAAAAGAAATTATTTAATGAAAGCCAGTATAAGAATATTAATTTATACTCTCGTTGTGGTCAGAGTTCCAAATATAAATGCAATTTATTTTTGCAATAAAAGACAAGAATAAGATTTTTGTTTTTTAATCAAACTCAAGTAATATTGCACATTCTATACGCTTAAACTTCTTTGTGATTTTGTAGCATAAATTCAAGTCCCGAATAACCACAATTTTTCCAATTAATGATTAATTTTAAGACCAAACAATATATTAATAACTTTTAAGTAGGTATTAAAACATTTATGGAGGGCAGAAAAATCAGAAAGGAAATCGAACAGAAACATCATTTAAAAGATAATGATTAAGCATGCAATTACTTTTAGATTGAATAAAATAATGACATAATAAAAATTTTATACTAATCCATTTAAATAATTAACATTAAAATTAACTTACTTATTACAAGTACAAACAAGGAACACGAACAAAAACAGAATTAAACCAGCGACCAGCGCCATTGCATTCACCACAGACACAGAATAAACAAAACCAGACCAGAAAAGAAGAATGCGGTGCGGTAACCATAAAACCAATGCCAACTTGGCTTTCTCAAGTCAAACTCGTCGTTGCTATGGTTACAGGCATGAAATTCCGCGATTTAGTACAATGGATTCTCCCAGGGGCTGGTTTGGCGCTGGATGTAAATTGCCAACTGCTTTATCTGTATATATCTATAATCTGTGGGCAACAGTAAGTGTTGCTAGGCGACCGCAGACGATTTTAATCGAAAGTTTGATATTTTTAAACGTAAATTCAGCAGACGATTTACCATTATAGCTTTATTTGTGTTGATGACAGTAAATTGAAAAGTTCTTCTCTTTCAAAAAATGGAATTGAATCGTGAAAATTTTCGTGCGATTATTTTTCATAACTTTCGACGTGGATTGTCAAGACAAGAGTGCTTCGATGAACTTAATTCTTTATACAGCGATAAAGCGCCATCCTACAGCACTGTAAAAAATTGGTATAATGAATTTAATCGTGGTCGATGTTCGATCCAGGACGAATCCCGTGCAGGTCGTCCAAAATCCGTTGTTGTGCCAGAAAAGATCGATGCTGTGCGTGAACTGATAAAGCAAGATCGTCATGTGACATACCGTGAGATTGAGGCGTCTTTGGACATTAGTATGACCACGGCCCTACTAGATCACTCTACGCCAAAGGCGCCAACGTTAAAGCGGCCATAACAAAACTGCAAATATCAATGCATGCCGCGGAATCGATTTTCAGGGTCGGCAACAAGCGCCATCTGCTTTCCCAGGCTTTAGCAAACGTGGAAAATGCCAAGAAACATTAAATATTCATCCATGGTTCAACAAAATAATAATATATGTATATTTAAAAAAGACACAATTTAAAATAATTTTTATAAAAGTAGTAGAAATACAGCCGAATTTTTGGGCCGTATTTTTAATTTGTTAACATAAATATTATAATTTTTATTTCAACTACTTTAGCTAGAATTGGTATTGGGATGATAATGGAAAAATAAAAATACATACATAAATACACACACATATATATAAATTTTTATTTATTTTATTTTTCTTTCTAATCCTTATTTAATTTCTTTCATGCAAAACAAAAATTTGAAGAAGAGTATCTTTTATTTAGGAGAAAACGACTAATATAATTTATTTTTTTTTCAGTAAATTGGTTTAAAATTATTGCCACAATTATTTTTATGATTCAGATATTTTTGCGTATCTGAAGACTGCATTTTAAATTTTAAATTAATTTAAATGCTCTGCGAGTTTACTGTGGCGCCGCTGCACGTCGACCCTAACATTCAATGCATTTGATTCCCGAGAAATCGTCGATTGTTATGGCCGCTTTCACGACGTTGGCGTGTTGGCGCCGAGGAGTGATCTAGTAAGGCCGTGGTATGACTAGCATCAATAAAATATTGCATGAACATTTGAGTGTAAAAAAAATTTGTTTGCGTTGGATCCCGCATAATCTGACAAACGCTCAAAAAAAGGCTCGTGTCGATTGGTGCAAGGAAATGTTGGAAAAATACGTTCAAGGTACATCAAAGGCTGTGTATAACATCTACACAGGTGACGAATCATGGATCTATGCATATGAGCCGGAAACAAAACAGCAATCAACTGTATGGGTCTTCCAAGGCGAGGCAAAACCAACAAAAGTTGTTCGAGGAAGAAGCACATCCAAACAAATGATTGCCTGTTTCTTCGGCATTAACTGTCATGTGGCAACATTGGCGTTAGAGCAACGCAGGACGGTCAATTCTGAATGGTACACGACCATTTGTTTGCCAGAAGTCATCGGAGAAATTCGAAAAAAGCAGACGAACAGGCGAATCATTCTTATCATGACAATGCGAGCTCTCACACATCGACTCAAACAAATGCATTTCTGACTGAGCGAAAGATCGAACTGATGGGTCATCCGCCGTACAGCCCTGATTTGGCACCCAATGACTTCTTCTTATTCCCACACATCAAAAATAAATTACGTGGACAACGATTTTCGACCCCCGAAGAAGCGGTTGATGCATTCAAAACGCATGTTTTGGAGTTACCTCAATCGGACTGGAAAAAGTGCTTTGAAAATTGGTTCAAACGCATGCAAAAGTGTATTGATCATCATGGAGAATATTTTGAAAAACAATAAAACCAATTTCGATCCTACATATTTGTTTTTTCATTATTAGGCCAGAAATATAAATAGCAACCCTCGTATTACTATATCTATGAAATAAATTAAAGTGCTGATTCAATGGATAAAGAGCAAGGGAAAAAACAAGCAATGGAAAAACAAGCTTCCCGTGGTTCAAGATGAATCACGTGACATAAAACCAATAGATTGCTATGTTTGGCCCTTTATCACTATTTTGGCATTTAAAATTTCAGTTCGACAAATTATCATTATTATTAGGTAACACGACAGTCTTATAACTGAAAAAAATTGTTTTTAAAATAATTTTTTCACATATTTCACATTATAATAAATAATAAAATATTTTTTTCATCATTTCCCAACAAAGTTTAAAAGCGTTTATAAAGAAAAGTTAAACTTTTAAAAGAGTTAAATTTAACAAGAAATAATAATTTATCAACTATTTTTAAATATTTTGTCGGTTAGATTTCAACCACACGAGATAAAAAAGAAGTAAAATAAAAACTAAAATGATTTAGAACAAAAAAATATTAAACTACATAAGTAAACAAAAACATTGGCGGTTATGATTTTCGCTAAGTACAATCTCCAAACCGTTACCATAGAAATTTATTGAAAATAAGCTGTTACCAAGGGAACCAACACATAAATGGTTCATATCACATGACTCATGTTGGACCATGTCAGGGTTACCATTTATCACTCCACTTTATTTATCTCGTTGATACCATATATATATATATATACATATATATATATATATATATGAACGGGATAAAAATAAATAAATTTAAATTATTAAAAAACCCAAATTTAAAAGTGTAAAAATCGCTAATTGAAATTATAATCGCGAATAATTCGTAATTGCCCCTTTAAAGATTGTTTCCTAGCAGAAGACTTTATAACTGAGAAATCAGAAAAGGAACGGAATTAAAGGTCGAAATTTGCTGACGTTAGTGCAATTTGCAACTGTCGCTGCATTGAGCTGCATATTAATTAATCCCAGAAATTCCTTTTAAGAGCCCAGACGATCTAAATTAAAATCCGTAATCGTAAATAATTTTTTTTCTCTTTCCCTTTGAAAAATAAGTCGTATGTGTCATTTGGTAATTGCACTTATATAAATTTTTGATGATTTTATATTTATTTTTTATTTAAGGAATTTAAAGATTTTTTTTAATAAATTAATTTTCTTTCGAAACCAGTCATATGTGTTATTATAGTACATATTAGAAGTGTTTATAAATTTTTGTGATTTTATAAGTATATATTTTAATTTCTCTTTATTTAATTAATTTGAAGATACAAAGTAAATTTTTGATGATTTATATTTAAATTTATTTTTTATTTAAGTAATTTGAAGAGTTTTGGTAAATTATTTTTCTTTAATGTGTTTCTAGTAAAAAGTGATATTTTTTTCTTAATTGCTATATTATATTTTATTAAATTTAATTCACAATGCCTAAAGATTCCGAGAACCCGATTCCTGATAACGAGTCAGGAAATGCAGGTGGTAGTCAGGACAAGTTAAATATTATTGAGTTTAATCCAGATGTAGGAATCGAGTTCGAGCCCTGGTTGAGCTATTTTAACAGTATTTGTCAGGAAAAAAAATAAAAATGACCTGTGGAAAATAACTCATATTCAAAATTACTTGAAAGGAAAAGCCCTTACTGTTTATATGAATAATTACTTACATGTTCTCCACTGGGAGGAATTTCTCCAATTATTTAGAGAGGAGTTTACTGTCCCTGATACTAATTCATTGGCTGATTTTTCTAATATTAAATTTAATTTAGGTGATGATGTTAATAATTATTACAATAGTAAAATACAGATGGGTCGCAGACTAGGACTTGACACCAAATTCATACTAGAGGGATTATCCGGTGGTCTCCCACTTTCACTTAGGCAACTTGTATTGGTAAACTCCCCAAAAGATACAAATGAATGGCGTAAAATTTTCTATAAATTGAGTAAAATGCAACCAAGTGAACAGAAAAAAGAAAGGAACATTAAACTTAATAACTAATGCACCTAGTTTTACTCCACAATGGAAAGTTAATCGGCCTAGACCTGAATATTTGTCTACCCCTTTAAATAGACCTTGGACTTATAGATACCCCTATCACAACAAACCTCAGCAAGCATATGCAGCTCATAATCCTATCAATCCACACCCATTCAGACCAAGTCGTGTCTCAAATAATGTACATTTCCAAGAGAGGCTGCCTCCATCCCCTTATCGTCTTTGCTTAAATCGAGGAATTACTAATGCCTACCACTGGGAGCGAACATGTCCTTTTAAATTTGAACAATGTAATAATTTTTCAATGCCTAGAGCACCTCTCACTCAAAACTCAAATCGAAGTACCAGTCACCCAGAAGAGGCAGTCAGCCAGGAAATAACCAGTGAGGATACATCGAGTGGCTGTTGACAACTACTAGTGTCTGAACACCTAACACAAAAACATCAGCGATCGCAAAAAAACATGTCAATCAGTTAACTTGAGTACTCTCCCTGAGAAAAACCTGTCTTGTCTCCTCGATACGGGAGGTTCAATTTCTGTTATCTCATGCACTTTAATAAAGAAGTTAAGATTAAGAAAGACTCCCATTGATGAACCAATAAGAGCTAGACAAACTCATGGAATAATTCTGTACTGATAAGTATAAAGGATTTAAGTCCAAAAATGTCGATTTTGAGTTAAGTACATAGTCAGACTCAGAAAAAAATTCTCTATCGATTGGTATAAAGGATTTAAATCCATGTCATTTAGTCTTTGAGAAAATCCATTGGTAAAAAAAGATTCAAGTCAGAAATTTAGCATTAACTTTGGTATAAAATATTTAATTCAATTTTTTCCTTTTATTAAATGAAGATTGACAATCACTGAATGGTATAAAGCGTATAATTCAACCTAATCCCTTTTTCCTAATCGATTCTTCTGATTAGTTTTTAGTTAGTTTAACTTTATTTTTCGTCTCCTGAAAAATCAAGAATATGGACTTAAATCCTTTATACTTATCAGTACAGAATTAAAATTAAAGAAAAATGTGAAATCCCTCTAAGGATTGATAAGATTAGAAAAAATATAGAACTTTATGTTATTTCTAATAAGTTACTATATCTTCTTATTGGTTTACTTCATTGTGCATTATTTAAATTGAAGCTTAAGTTAGTAAATTTTTCAGTAACTCAGAATGGTCAAAATATCCCATTAATAAAACAGGTGGATCATCATTATCAATCTTTGCATATTTTTTAACATAAAGTAGGTACTAATTCCAAAGTAAATACACATGCTGTGAACCAGGTCACAGATTGTTGTACAAAGCTCATCTAGATCTATGGTATTGCCAGCTGAAAATAATAATGATTTACCTACCTTGTTAAATAAGTATGAGAAAATTTTTGCAAAATCGAAGTATGATGTCGGCCGTATCAAAATGGAGCCTCAGAGAATTCACCTAACTTCAGACTTACCTGTTTCCCTTAGAGCATACCGCAAACTCTCCTAAAGAGGAAGCTGAAATGAAAGATCAAATACAAAATCTTTTACAAGCTAAAATCATTAAAGAGAGCCATTCTCCGTATTCATCCCCTGTAACATTAGTGTAAAAACAAAAAGAAGGGAAGAAGACACGACTCTGTATCGACTTTTGTAAATTAAATTCTATAACTGAAACAGAGAACCATTACCCAAAATTGATACTCTCCTAGATAAATTGGCTCAGGCAAAAAAATTTTCCGCATTGGATTTAGCCAGTGGATATTAGCATATACCTATCCAGCCAAAAGATACAGAAAAATTAGCATTTGCCACCACATTTGGATTGTATGAATGACTCATTTTACCCTTTGGCCTTAAAAATGTACCTGTAATATTTAACCGCACTATTAGAAGAATCTTACATAAGTATAAAATTGATTTTGCTTGTAATTATTTTGATGACATTATCATTTTCTCTGAAACTGAAAAACAACATTTAAAACATTTAGAAACATATTTCAAATTTATGTCAGTGAAATTTAAAGTTAAAGTTATCTAAATGTAATTTTGTAAAATCTAAAATAAATTTCTTAGCTTATGAAGTGTCTAATGGCACTATAACACCAGATAATACAAATATTGAAACTATTAAAAAATTAAAACGTCCCACTAATGGACTAGTTACAGAGGTTCCTGGGATCTGTAAATGTCTGTAATAAATTTATGTCTAATTATGCTAAAATTCGATACCCCTTAAATAATATATTCAAGAAAAATGTTCCCTATGTATGGAATGATAAAAGGGAAAATTCATTTCAAAAATTGAAAAATTTCTTAATTGAAAAACCTATTTTAAATTTGTATGATCCCAAGAAGCTTTGCCACTTATTTGTAGATGCTTTAGGTCACGGAGTTGGTTGTGTAATCAAACAGCCAGATAAGAAAGGAAAATTACATCCAATAGCTTACCATTCGTGAAATTTAAAAGGCTATGAAAAAAATTATGCCATAACTAAATTAGAATGTCTTGCCATCATAGATTCTTTAGATAAATTTTATCACTATTTACATGGTCAAAAATTTGTCATTCATACTGATCATGTGGCATTAACTTGGCTTAAATATGTTAAAAATCTTAGAGGACGTCTTTTCCGCTGGTCACTTAAACTTAGTATGTTTGACTATGAAATAAAATATCAGAAAGGAATCACTAACGTAGAAGCCGATATCCTGTAATCTATAATAATAAAGGAAGATGTCTGTCTGTCTATCTGAGCATCTATATGTTCAGCCATTATTGAACGCAGAAGTACAAAATTTGACATACGGGTGCTCCGAAGCCTGCCCGAATGCACAGTGAAAACAGAATTTAAAAATTTTAATTAGTTGCGGAGATATTAATTAAAATGTAGACCCACGTCTAATCAAAAAGCGATCTCAATTACTCAGAATTCACCGCGATTGCATAAAAAAAATATTTTAACGGAGTTAAAAGCAGAAAAAATGGAAAATAAATTAGAAATATTAGTCCGATCGTTACGAATTTGGTACCAAATGAAAGGGGATTTTTTTCCGAATCTAAGAGTGCAAGTGGCTTATCTCTACAGCAATTAGATTTTTTAAAATTAACTAAAGTATGAAATTTAGTTGGAAACAGGCAGAACACTTAATTATTTCATTTATCAAAGATTCTTCAGTGCCAGGTGCTAGACATGCTGGCTGACTATTCTTCCGGTCGGGAAAAATTGCTTTTCGTTTTTCGCCCACATGGACAAAGTAGTGGAAATAAAAAAAGCAGTTTTTGAATTTTTTCAATTTAAAATCGATCAAAAGCAGAACTTCGAAATTGCCAGTCATTATGGCTCACCTGTATGCAGTTAAAAAATCTAAAGTATAGCTTTAAAAATTAAATAAATAGACATATTATATTTATTTAAATTCATTTTTATTTTATCTGTTAATGACACCAAAAGTTACTTTTAACAGAATAATATTGATTTTTTTCCCCCTTTTTTTATGAATTCGGTTGTAAAAAAGCAGTTTTGGAATTCTTAAATTTTAGACTGATTTCAATAGAAATCGTTAATCGCCCTTGATAGATTAGCCATTTTGAGTCTAAAATATATCAAAGATATTCATTATTGTAATACATAATACATCATTCAAAAGATATTTTAAAGTATTTTTATTGCAGGCTATTAAAATGATATAAGCCGTTCAAATTCTGTACGAAACTTTCGGAGAAAACTATGGAAAACCCAGAAAATTTTTATTCTTTTATATTGTACAGAGTTTCAAATTCAGATTTTCGCTCACATTTCGTACTAATAATTTTTAACGGTATATAGCCCGGAATTAAGCAAGTTTTGGAGAAAACCACAGATAAGTCAGACACAAATCTTTTAAAAAAATGTTTGTATTATCTTTGTATTTCAGCCTCTAATTAGTATAATTTCATTTTTATATTATCGAAAGTGGAATTCGAGATTTCACCTGATTTACACGTTTTAAGGTGTCCTGATTAGGTTTTCTTTTGCATCTCAGCTACTAATTAAAATAATTTCATAAGTAATACATCATTTGAAAGCTTTGTTGATTTGGAATTGAACAATATATTACAGAAATTTCTACCGCCAGATGGCGCTGTAATATTTTAAAAATTCAAATTCTAATGAGCGAGGAAGGTGTTGTAAAACGGGGATAAGGCGCCGCAGGTGCCACCGAGCGGGACTTAGCTAAAGTGAGAAGTTTGAAAGATCATAACATGGTGAGCAAACAGGCTATTTCAGATATTGAAAAAGGAAGAGGGCACCGAAGGCGCTACCTCACGGGAATTTACTGCGATTTCAATAAGCTATTTTCACGATATATTAATAAGCTGTTATTAGACCTAAAACGGGAAAAAGGCGCCGCAGTCGCCACCGAGCGGGAGTTTCGTAAAGTCACATTTTTCAGGGATCGCGAACCAGCTGGTCGCCGAAGGCGGCTAGTACAAAATATTTCTCACCAAGTACATCTCAGTCATCTCAGTACATCTTAGTCAGTCTAAGAACATGATTCGATAAGGATTTATTTAACAAAACAGTATTAACTCTACTTTTTTTATATAGGAATTTTTGCTAGTGTTCGGATACTTTTGTTACCGACTGTAAGACAGGTGACACGCAAGCGCGCCCCATCATCGACTGACCCAGATACGAGGGTATCCATGCAGTCCCGTCTCAAGACGACCCAACATCGTGCAGGCCTTAGCCGCTACGACAGCAACATACCAACTTCGCGACAGCAGGGAAGTGGCCCAGGTAAGGTTCGGCAATCAGCTATAGCAAGGCTCATATCGCCCCTTCGGACCAACCGGAGTTGGTCAAAGTTGGGGCTGAGGGCCCTAGTAACTGGCCGACCTCGGTTTGGCGGCCAGAAGGCTTGTTTGCCTTCTGAGGACGGCCTAAGGCCGTCCACCAGGCCCGCTCTCCCAACGGAGTTCACCCCTAGCCGATAACGCACATCCATGCCGACTAGTAAGATCAGCACCGCTTCCCGTTTTTGCTAAGCCTCCTTGTACTGCCACTCGGAAGGCCCCACCCAGGACACCTGGACAGCCCCTGTTTGCTCGGGCCATCACAACCCTATGTGAGCACCGATGTCCGCCAGGGTAGTCCCGCCGTCCGGTCATGCACCACCAGCCAGTTTTGACAGACCTCCTCACACCACGTGGAAAAACTTCTCCCTGAAACGCTCATGCGGCTAGCACTGCTACGAGTTCGTGCGATGCCAACAAAAATTCCCTTTTTGACAGTCCGAATTGGCTGTTTTGAATCAGCGCTTCTACCTACGGTAGACAGGGAGCACATGCTCCCCCTTCTCTCCACACCACGCCAACGCCAACCGTCTCACCAACTCGAACTCACCGTCACACCACCACACACTTACCAACACGCCAACTTACCATCTTGCCAACTTACCAACTCACACTCGCCATCTTGCCAACTTACCAACTCACACTCACCATCTTGCCAACTTACCAACTCACACTCGCCATCTTGCCAACTTACCATCTCACACTCGCCATCTCGCCGTCACTCTACACTTCGTTACACCATAACGCTCACACCTTTTCATCACCAACTCTCATCGTCTCACCGTCGCACTTACCAAACGAAGAGACCTTCTAGGAGGCTCTTCTGGGGCGTCAGGCTCAGACGCTTCGAGAATCCGTCGTCCACCACCAAGCGGGTTAAGCGCCCAGTCCAGGAGATCCGTCATGATGACTGCGATTCCTTTCCTACAATAGTAGTCCAGGCACAAATCCCGCCGCGTTCGAAGGTGGTAGTTCGGCGGGAAGTAACGTTCCCTGACCGACCGCCACCGTGCGCACTCTAGCATCACGTGCTTTACCGAGCTTGCGCTGGCCCCGCAAATACATGCAGGGTTCTTCTGAAAGAAGCGGTGCTGGTGAACTCCGAATGAACCATGCCCGGTGAGGACCTGATTAACAAAGAAATCTCCCTGCACTCTCCGACTACTCACCTTCGGAAACACTTCATGCGTGAATCTACCCTTCGTGGAGCCATCCCAACGACGCTGCCACTTATCTATGAGGCGCCTAAACAGGACGCCCCTTGCACACTTCACACTAAGCTTGACAGGAAGATCTATGTCTTCACGTGCAGTTGCCACCTTAGCAGAACCATCGACCAGCTCGTTAAAGTGATGACCCACATGGGCTCTGATCCAATGCATCGTGATTCCGATCCCGCCACTCTTAATCAGGTCCTTGGTCTCAGCAACCGTCTTGTGCCTAGGCTTCAGACAGTTAAGCGCTTGCAGCGCCGATCTGGAGTCAGAGTAGACATCCATCTCACTGAGCCCCGACTCCATAGCATCTCTGATGGCTTCCCTGATCGCTATGACCTCCGCTGTGAATACAGAGCTATGGTCGGTAATCCGGAACTGGTCTTCCGAGACGATCTCTCCCCCAGAGACCCGCAGGAACGCGCAGCCAACCCTGCCGTCCTCCATCTTCGAGCCATCCGTGTAATAACACGAGGCTGAATTGGGCGTTACGTCTCGAGTCCAAGGCAGTCTCCAGAGGTCTTCACGTCTCAGCTGATATCTCCAAGTCTCTACCGTTTCCGGCGTGAGATTGGTGTCTTCAACGCCTTCACCCCATCTCACTAAGCCTGTATACAACTGCTCAAATTCCGCACGGAGATGCAGAGGTGGAATGCCCGCAAGCACATTCAGTGCGTCACTCGACACCGTGCGGTAGCATTTTGTCACACACAATAACAGATTTCTCTGTATGGTGTTGAGCTTGTTATTCAACTTTATACGGTTGGTGAACCAAACAGGAGCCGCATACAGTACAATTTTCTCAGCGACGGCCGAGTAGACTGCCTTCCGGACCTTAGGCTTCAATCCCCAGTTAGCGCCCGTGTAGCGCATCAACTTGTATTGAAGCTTTGATGCTTTCTCCTGAACATAGTTCAGGTGAGGCATCCAACTCTGAGCAGTGTCTATCAGCACTCCAAGGTATCGTATCTGTTAATAGTAAACCTATAGTTTCCCGTTTTTTCTTATCGTTATGCTAATTAAATATATTAAAAATTAATCACTCTTAAAATAAAGCTTAAAGAAAAAAAAAACGTTAGTTGAAAAAAAAAATTTAAACATTTATTAAAAATCCTAATTTCCTTTTAATATATTTTCTACTTACCAGGAAAATAAATATATCGTTCAATGAAATGCTATATTAAAGAGCTTTCAAATTTAAATCATCCATTTGAATTTTTCAAACGCGAAACGTAAACAATAGCTAACCTTCCGGAAGTTCCGACTGAGCCGAGTTTCAAAAATTTGCATAAAACATCTCTAAGAGCGATAGCCGAAGTCTACGCACGCGCCGCGTCGGCGCATGCAGCGACGTACGTCCGGAAGATCACTTCGTTTCTCCCGCGAAACTATAAATAGCGAACGGCGATGGTAGTGGGTGTTCGCGGTTGCTTTTACCTTTGCTCTTGCCCTTGCCATCTGTTCATTTTTTCGCCGATGCCGGCTTCATAAGATATCGCCGTAATATGTGGCGTTTATTTCTTATATTCAAATAAAATCTTTTCATTTTTAGTTAGTTATAACTCACGTTAATCCTTTTTGTGAGTTCGAAATTTAAATGAAATTTATAGGTGTTCATATCGCGACAATAACAAGTGGAAACAAGAACGTCACGTCTTCTACATAAGTGTCACCAGCTTCTTTCTAATGGCACGTAGTAGTTTTTTCTGCAACCTATATGGGAAATAAAAGGATGTTAAATATTGTCTTCGTACTCACCTTGTTTGTCATCCAGCATCTGCTTTGGTATGTTTGTTATATATAAAAAGTATTTGTCTAATTCAATTATCTTATTGTTATTCATATAAACTTATTGTTATATTTATATAAACTTTTTTTGAATTTATTGTTTCAATTAAAATACAAATTAAATTAAAATTTGTTATGGTCATTTATTTAACAATTTCTACATATTTATCTTTCAGCATATTTACTTACTCTAGCTTCCATGTATCTAATTCATTTAATTAACTTTAAATGTTGTTACGCTGGTGTTTACGTCTAGAGTAGGCTCCTCTGCTAATTCACTTAGCCTTGGATCTACTTCACACCAGCTAACAAGAGAAATAAAAAGTGGTTATGGGCATTTCCTTTTTCAGCATGTAAATATGCTGGCCCTTTCATAAATTAATGTTTTTCTGTTTTGTTTGAAAAATAAATTGAAAGTTAAATTTTTTTTGCATTTATAGTAAATTTTTGAAACAAGAAATTGTTTAAATTTAGATTAAAAGTTGTTTAATGTTAATAAATGAAAATCTTGAATGTTTTGTTTAATTTAAGTAATGATGACCATTTTTTTTGCATATTGTTGAGGGAATATTGTAAAATTTTTTTTCAGTAAAGTAGAAAAAAAAACTTTTTGAAATTTCATATATATATATTTGAATAGATTTTCAGGTCATAAATGAATTTACCGAATGTTTAATTCGGGGGGGCAAGGGTTTTTATAAGAAAAATTGTGATATTTTTGATATATTATATTTTTAAATTGTTTGAACCATAATTATACAATTTTTTTTACTCAAAAATGGCTGTCAACAATTTACATTCTATTCCCAAACTGAATGCGATTAATTTCGAGGAATGGAGGAGTGACATTAAATTTGTTCTTCTTGACCGGGGACTCTGGGACATAGTTGTTGGTACGGAAACAGCCCCAGTTTTGGCTGATGACAGAAGCAATGCTTCTGCTGTTAATAAATTTAAGTCTAGAGCAAATACTGCTTTAGCTGTCTTATACTTAAATATAGA
Organism: Salticus scenicus; assembly: GCA_963930645.1. Taxonomy (NCBI): domain Eukaryota; kingdom Metazoa; phylum Arthropoda; class Arachnida; order Araneae; family Salticidae; genus Salticus; species Salticus scenicus. Next base: position 25,919,814 of record OZ005660.1, read on the forward strand.
AACTGAGTATAGGAAAATTGTAGAAAACGAGGATGACCCCGTAAAGGCATGGAATTTAATTAACAAAAGTTTTGTTCCAGATACTCGTGCACAGCACATGAGTTTATTTTCTGAGCTGTGTGATTGCAAAATATTGCCTGGTGAGGGTGTAAATGTCTTTGCGTCCCGGGTCATGAGGATATTTAAACAAATAGAAAATTCTAAGGGGGGACTGACGGAAACTTTTGCATCTTATCAATTGTTACGTTATCTCCCATCATATTTCGACGGTATCGTTCAAAACATACTGAGATGGGAAGATGATAAATTTACATTCAATGAAATTGTAACTTGCTTGGTAGCCGAGGAAACTAGGCTAAATTTAAGAAATAAAGATAATGAATTAAGTAAAGCTAAAATTTCTGCTCAGTTTTCTCATCTAAATGATACAGGTAAAAATAAGCTTCTAAAACAAAAATTAATTTGTACATTTTGTCATAAGAATGGCCATGCTAGACAAAATTGTTTTTCTCTCAATAGAAGTAAAAATATTGACTTTAAACCCTCTTTTCAAAACCAAAACTTACCTTCTCAGAATTTCAATCCTAAGAAATCCTTCCAATCAAGAGGTAGACAGGGTCGAAAAAAATCTTCATATCAATCTAGATCAAATTCTAAGACCCGTAAGAGTAGTAGGGATTCAAATTCATCTTACTACATTACTGAGGCCAGTTTAGCTCAGCAAACAAATGAGTCAGATTGGGTATTCGATTCAGCCGCGTCTCATCATTTTAGTAAAGACCGTGAACTTTTCACATCATTTAAACCTCAACAAAATGAAGAAATGGCTGTAGCCATGGAAGGCATCACTTTGCCAATCGAAGGAAAAGGAGACATTAAATTGCGTTTTGGCCAAAGAAATTTTACTTTAAAGGGAGTGATGTATTCATCAAAGCTTAGGAGAAACCTTATATCAGGGCCACAACTTGACAAAGAAGGTCTACAGTTTATTGGGGGAAGAGGCGAAGTCAAAATTACGTCTAATGATAATATAATGTTCAGAGCAAAATTAAAAAGTGGTGTTTATCGTGTCCAAGCAAAAATCCCAAAATCTATAAAACAACATGTAACTTTCGAAGCCTCCACAACATCTTCAAAAGAACAGGAAGTTCTAAACCTGTGGCATAAGAGATGCGCTCATGTAAATCCTCAAACTTTGACGCATACAAGTAATAAGAGGGGTGCAAAGGGATTACCATTCTTAAAGGGACATACAGAATTTTTTTGTGAAGATTGCAGGTTGAATAAATTTAAACGCACTTCATTTAAATACAGAAACTTTGTTCGATCCAAGAGACCCTTAGAACTGTTATATACAGATGTTTGGGGACCATGTCAAGTAAGAGGCAAACATGGAGAACGATATTTTCTATCAATCATGGACGATTATTCCCGTAAAGTATTCATTTATCCTATAGTCCAAAAATCTGAAGTAGCTGAAACCTTAATTAATCACATCAAAAGGGCAGAAAGATTTATAGGTAAACCTTTAATAGCTATCCGCTCAGATAATGGAACAGAGTTTGTCAACAAAGAATTTTCAACATTTTGTCAGGAAAAAGGCATCAAACATGAACTAACAAACACGTTCACGCCAGAACAAAATGGTGCTATTGAACGTTATAACCAAACTGTTATTAATGGAGCCCGTACATCATTATATGAAAGTGGTTTAGACTTTTGTTTTTGGCCAGAAGCCGTTTCACATTTCAATTATGCCTGGAACAGACTATGCCATAAAGATTTTGAAAAATCACCATTCGAATTGTACGGTGGAAGAAAACCATCAATCAGACATCTTAAACCATTTGGATGTGTAGCCTATGTAGGACTGGCAAAACAAAGAAGACAGAAACTGGATCCAAAAGCTGTGAAAGGTTATCTAGTTGGATATGCACACCATACAAGAGGATACCGTATTTGGATCCCAGAACAAAATAAAATAGTAGAATCTTTAAATGTGACCTTTAAAGAAGATCGTTTGTTCAAAACAGAAGCAAGTGGAGCAGTGCTGGGCACCATCAACCAGCATTACACAATTCAAGATGTATTTCCAAAGGATAGTGACGATGATTCTGATGAAGAGGCTGTTGACGAAACTCCTGAAATAGAGTCCAGCGTACCGTCTGAATTATCTGACACTGAGGAATCCTCAGATGATGAAAAACCTGCTCAATCATTAAAGAACATAAAGTTTGAAAGAAAACAAGTTTTAAGAGGTGATGAATCCAGAACAGACGTATACTACTATCCCGAAAATACAAGAACAAGATTAAGATCCCATAGAGACGTTAGAAAATATTGCCAAGAAAACAAAATCAAGTATGACCCCACTAAATTTTCATTCACTCCAATAGAAGAATCTGACTCAGACACAAGTGCCAATTTTTGTCATAATTCCTCTTGACTAGAATTAATTATACCAAGAACTTTCAAACAAGCCCAAAAATCAGACCAGTTTCAAGAATGGCTAGAAGCAATGAAAACCGAAATAAAAACCATCCAAGAACGAAAGGTTTGGCATCTTGTAAAACCTCCTCAAAATAAGCAAATAATTGGATGTCGCTGGGTATATGCAATAAAACGAGATGAAGAAGGTCGAATTGCTAAATTCAAGGCAAGGCTTGTAGCTCAAGGTTACGCTCAAGTAAAAGGCGAGAGTTACGAAGAAACTTTTAGTCCTGTTATAAACTTCGATCTAATTCGTTTTTTCTTTTCACTTTTGGTAGTGCAACACAAGTGGAATCACGTACAATGTGATGTCACTGGCGCATACCTATATGCTCCGCTAGAAGATGAAATATACATGCAGCAACCACCTGGTTTTATTAAACAAGGAGAAGAGAAGTTAGTTTGCAAGCTCGACAAAGCTCTCTATGGCCTTCACCAAAGTGGACGAGCATGGTATTACGAAATTGACAGAGTTTTATCAAATATCGGTTTTATTAAATTTACTTCTTGCAACTGTGTTTATACATTCAAATTTCAAGTTATCCTATTATTATATGTTGATGACATGGTTTTATTTGGTAAAAGTAAAATGTTTTTAGAGGAAGCCATTAATGTTTTAAAACAAAAATTCAAATTAAAAATTTTGGGAAGGACAAAGAAACTACTTGGAGTAGAATTTGTTGAAATTGACTCAAAGCTATTCATTCATCAAGAAAGCTATATTCAAGAAATATGCAGTTGTTTTAATAGTTTTAACCCTCCAATTTCATCCTTACCCATCAGCAAAGGCTGTATTTACTCAAAATCAAGCTGTCCTCAAACCGAAGAAGAAACCAAAGAAATGACAAAGTATCCATATCGCAATATTCTAGGGTGTTTATCATATTTATCTAACAGAACAAGACCTGATATAGCATATGCCGTCAATATCTATAGCCAATTCCAATCGAATCCAGGAATTCATCACTGGAATGGGTTGATCAAACTACTGGGATATGTAAAGAAAACCAGCCAATTAAAATTAAAACTTTCATGTGCTGATTCACAGATCGTAGCCTACACAGACGCCGACTTTGCTTCAAATCGTGATGATCGGACATCCATAGGTGGACAAATAGTATTTCTAGATAGTAGCCCCATCAGTTGGAGGACCTTTAAAGAGAAGGCTGTTAGTTTATCCACTATGGAATCCGAATTCATTGCCGCTACAGAAGCAGCAAAAAAAATTGTCTGGCTAGATCGAATTCTAGAAGAATGCCAAAACATGAAGATTATAAAAAATAAGAAAATCTCAAAATTACTAATTGACAATATGGCTGCCATAGACTTTATTAAATCTCCTATAGAGAATAATAGAAGCAAACATATAGAGGTCAAACTATATTTTATTAGAGATCTTGTTATCAAAAATATTTTTGAATTAGTTTTCATTCGTAGCAAATTAAATTTGGCTGACATATTTACTAAGCCACAAACTAAATTTGAATTACAAAAATTTGTGAGAAATCTTTTCTTCGAAAATGTTTCAAAAGTTAATCTTAAATTCTCAATTTCAAATTTTTCTATGAATTTATAAAATTTAAAAATGTAAATTTTCTAAAATTTTCTTTATGAATTCAAATCCTTAATGAATTCAAACTTTTTTTTAAGAATTCAAAATTTATGAATTCAAAAAAAAATTTAAACTTTTCTATGAATTCAAATGTTTCCTTGAATTCGGGAAAAAAAAAATTTCAAATTTTGCAAGTTAAGCAAAATCTTTCCAGGTTTAGGCTGGAAGTTTTTTTTGAGAATTTCAATTCTCATTCTCTTTTGACAGTAAGTCAATTTTTTTTTATTCAATTGCTCACAGCAATTTTTGTCTCTCTCTCTCTCCTCTCCATTCCCGAAATAATCCATTCTGTTCTTTTTGTTAAATATTTGTATGTAATTTATACTTTTATATTGTAAGAAAGAATTGTGTTTATACATATATTTATAATATTGAATGTGATTATACTCATGTTATATTTGTTGTTAAACTTATTATACAAATAATTCATTGTATGAATTTCTTTTCTACAGTTTTTTTAAAAGAGCATGTTAAAAATCTTTTCAAAACTGGAGGAGAGGTTTGAGTAAACAGGTATATGTTATTTGTGTTTCAAAAACAAATTGTTTTGTAGATCACCTCTATCCAGATATTGATCTCTGTTGCTGTGCAGCTGAAGATTAAACCTAATTGTTTTTTAGTTCTGAAGAAACTGTTAAACTGATTAGTCACAGTAGTATGATTATGTAATTTGTGCAAAGTTTTGCTGGATGTTTTTTTATTAACTTTCTTAAGCTTAAAAGTGCAAACGATAAGAGGGGGGGCCTTGTTAATAGTAAACCTATAGTTTCCCGTTTTTTCTTATCGTTATGCTAATTAAATATATTAAAAATTAATCACTCTTAAAATAAAGCTTAAAGAAAAAAAAAACGTTAGTTGAAAAAAAAAATTTAAACATTTATTAAAAATCCTAATTTCCTTTTAATATATTTTCTACTTACCAGGAAAATAAATATATCGTTCAATGAAATGCTATATTAAAGAGCTTTCAAATTTAAATCATCCATTTGAATTTTTCAAACGCGAAACGTAAACAATAGCTAACCTTCCGGAAGTTCCGACTGAGCCGAGTTTCAAAAATTTGCATAAAACATCTCTAAGAGCGATAGCCGAAGTCTACGCACGCGCCGCGTCGGCGCATGCAGCGACGTACGTCCGGAAGATCACTTCGTTTCTCCCGCGAAACTATAAATAGCGAACGGCGATGGTAGTGGGTGTTCGCGGTTGCTTTTACCTTTGCTCTTGCCCTTGCCATCTGTTCATTTTTTCGCCGATGCCGGCTTCATAAGATATCGCCGTAATATGTGGCGTTTATTTCTTATATTCAAATAAAATCTTTTCATTTTTAGTTAGTTATAACTCACGTTAATCCTTTTTGTGAGTTCGAAATTTAAATGAAATTTATAGGTGTTCATATCGCGACAATAACAAGTGGAAACAAGAACGTCACGTCTTCTACATAAGTGTCACCAGCTTCTTTCTAATGGCACGTAGTAGTTTTTTCTGCAACCTATATGGGAAATAAAAGGATGTTAAATATTGTCTTCGTACTCACCTTGTTTGTCATCCAGCATCTGCTTTGGTATGTTTGTTATATATAAAAAGTATTTGTCTAATTCAATTATCTTATTGTTATTCATATAAACTTATTGTTATATTTATATAAACTTTTTTTGAATTTATTGTTTCAATTAAAATACAAATTAAATTAAAATTTGTTATGGTCATTTATTTAACAATTTCTACATATTTATCTTTCAGCATATTTACTTACTCTAGCTTCCATGTATCTAATTCATTTAATTAACTTTAAATGTTGTTACGCTGGTGTTTACGTCTAGAGTAGGCTCCTCTGCTAATTCACTTAGCCTTGGATCTACTTCACACCAGCTAACAGTATCTCGTAACTAAATGACACCTTGTGTCCCTTCATACGTATCGGCCACGAAGGCGCGTATCTCATCTTCCCAACAGCCGGAATAACCGTGTACAAGCACTTCTCATAACTAAACTCCAACTGCACACTATGTGCCCACTCACATATCTCATCCAACACTGGGTTTATAATTCTGTTGAACTTATAAACCCGCTCCTCTCTCGCCATCAGGAAGATGTCGTCGGCAAAAGCCTGAACCACCAAGTCTGGAGTGGACTGAAGCCTGCTCAGCAATTCATTCACGAGCACCAACCAGAGAATCGGCCCTAGGCATGAGCCCTGCGGAACGCCAACATTATAGCTGAACTCCCCTGCGTTCGAAAGTATGGTCCTGTCCCTAAGGAACGAGTCCACGAGACTCAGGAGGTCCGACGGTACTTCATACTCCACCAGGAGGCGGAGAATTTCCGTACGCCGGGCACTATTGAAAGCGTTCTTAATATCAAGGGTGACCAGACATGAGTGTCTGCCACCTCTCTTCGACTCGGCTACGAACTCCACCACTCTCTTGAGCGCATCTAGTGTGCCCAAGTTCCTGCGAAAACCAAACTGTTTCTCGCTCAGAATACCCCTCGCTTCCAGATGGGTCGCCAGACGCACTGCGCACATCTTATCCAGTGCCTTCCCTAAGGCCGGCAGCAGACAGATCGGGCGGTAGGAGCCGGGATGGCTTTTGTCTTTTCCCTCCTTCGGGAAGTAGACTACCAGAGCCCTTTTCCACTCCCGCGGAAAACAAGAGGTGCTGAGGCAGTGATTATACAAAGAGAGTAACCACCGAGGGTGGTACTCGAGAACCTTACGGACGATTTCCAAGCTGAAGCCGTCGTGACCGGGTGCCTTGTTAGGCGGCAGCGACTCTACTGCAAACTCCAGTTCCCCGATAGCAAACAGTTCGGGATCGTCGGTTCTAGATGAATCGATCTGCAATACGTCATCTGCTTGTGTGAAGTGATACCTTGCCAGTTCTGCTTGTATCTCCTCCCACGAGGAGATTTCTTCGCCATTTGCCAGTTTTAGTTTCTCTGGGGCTTCACGCCTCCACTTCCCTTTCACCACACAACACACCTGACCAAACTTATCAGTGCAGAGCGTATCTGAGAGATATTTCCTAAACGATTGACGTTTGGCTCGCAAGATCGATCTCTTGTATTCTGCCCGCTTCCGCTTATACAGCACCTCAAGCCTCACCCTCTGATTCGACTCCAGCGTTCGCTGGTAGAGCCGCCTCAGCGCGCGCAGCCGGGACCTCTGGGCGGTCAGACCTACCGTCCACCACTCTTTGCTTCTGTCTTGGCCAGAAGCCTTTCTGTGCTTGTTACATAGCCTCGTCAAAGTCGATATCAGATATTCAATTCCTGTGTCTGGGGAGCAGCAATCATAAGAAGCCAGATCTGCAGTGCGCAGATCGCGGAGGAAGGCCTCCCAAACCAGATCCCTCGGCCTCCAGCGACGGCTGGATTCCTTAGGGTGCATGGAGCCTGGTTTGCCCCGAAGGGTCCACTTCATGGCTCTATGATCACTCAGCATCTCTTCATCAGAGACTTCCCAGTTTGCGATGAGCTCGAGGCAACCGCGGACCAACAGGACGTCGATCCAGCTGGTGCCAAGACTCCCCACGAAGGTGGGTTCGCTATCTGGGTCATTCACAATATCCAGTTCATTGTTCGAAGCGAAGGAGATTAACAAACTCCCCCTAGGATCTGTTGGATTTTTCCCCCAGAGCGTGGATTTTGCGTTGAAGTCACCCACTAGGACAACTCGATCCTCAGGGTAACGTCTCAACAGCGCCTCCAGCTTTTCCAGGTTCGGAGCAGCATCTTCCCTCGGTGCGCAGTAGCATGTGGCCACTAACACATTCGAGTTGGACACCTTCGTTCGGACAGCTAGTACGTCTCGATCACCGAGGACCTGACAGAAGGTGACTCGCTGGCTCACCCAAAGAGCGACTCGACCGTCACTACAACTCGGGTTCACTTGCGAGTACCCTGCCGGCAACCCTACAGTGAGTCCGCCAAATAGGTAAGGTTCATTCAGACATGCCACGTCCACAGAGTCTCGCTCTTTTGTTTTAGCGAGGTTGAACATCACGGTATAACTGTGGTGGCAGTTAAGATGCAGGAATCTAAGGCTTCGGTCCATGATTCACTGCCCGCAATTTTTCAACCTCTGCCTTGTGGACAGAACACTCCTTCGAACCCACCCTATGGTTAACGGGCAGTTTATTACCCGATCGGCCTCGGTTGCTAACCGTACAATTGGGACATGCAGGCTCCCCCTTGCAGTCCCTTTGCAGGTGGTCCTCTTGTCCGCAGCGCCCACAGAGGGGTTTGCCGCGGCAGACCTTCGCTGTGTGCCCGTATTTATAACACCGGAAGCACATCAACGGCCGTACATTTCGCTTGAATCCCAAACGTCTCCATCCAACATTGAGCCACTTCTCTCCGGCCAGCTTCGTCATCGTCTCATTGTCCAGAGCGAGTATCACGTTTTGCCCATTCTTACCGGGAAAGATCTTCTTCACCCGGATTTCGCAGTTCGAACCCATAACTGCGTTCTGAAGCTTTATTGCTTCTGTGATCTCCTCTGCAGACATAGAGTCTTCGATGCCAAAGACGATGATCTCTGGTATACGAGAACCAGGTTTCGTTAGCTCATTATCCGCCGCTAGCCCCGTTTCGCCCATCTTAGCCTCTAGTTTGGCAAGGTCCGCAGCGCTGTTAACAGAGATCAACACTCCGTTGCCAGCTACTGGCCGCATCCCTCGAACCGCTAGTTTAGCTTCGATTGGGTTAATCCTTTTGGCTATGTCCGTCATCAGGGCCTCAGAGGTTATGTCCGTTCGCGGTCGGACAATAAGCAGATGCTTCACCTCGGCCGTCGAGCGACGTGCTGACGCGCCGGGTCGAGCTCTCCCTCGGGATGACGCTCGTTCCCTCTTCGACCCCTTCGGAACTGAAAAGTCCCCAGACACGGCGCTTCGAACATGGTCCGAATACTTGGTTGGTACCACCCCTCCAGTCGTGCCTACCGAGCTCGAGGGTGCTTCACTTTCCGCTACATTAAGAGGTTCTTCTGCCTCCACAGCGGGAGGTTGTTCCTCTGTGGGAACTACTGGGGTATCCCTCTTTTTCCCCTTCTTTTGGCGGCTACCTCTATTTCGCTTCCTGTTAGCACCCTTCTCCTTGGCTGATTTTAAAGGCCTCCTGGTAGAAGCTTTCCCGCACTGTTCAACTAGTCTGTGCTGCCGGGTGAATGCTTGACGCACCCATCTAATGAAAGCATGGACTTTCTCCAGCTTTGGTCCCGACAGCTTTGACCTGTCAACAGCGTGTGAGAGATCCAAACTTAGTCGGTTCATCTCCATAACGAGGGTCTGAGACGTGCCGACCATCTCCTCAAGGGAGATATTGGCCAGCTCCTCGCTATGCAATTGTGTACCTTTATCCATTGTCTGCGCGGCGACAATGGTCGTCTCTGGATCCCCAGAGACTGCTTGAGGGCCGGTGGGGGAGTCGGCATCTGAGATCTCAGAGCCCGCCTCTGCTGCATCACTCTCCCCACTCATTCCAGTGTAGTAGACTGTGTCAGGGTCATTACACTTTTCATCGTGCTCGCCTTCACTGTCTTCCACACTCTGGAATGACGCTATCGAATTACCATCACTATCGTACACCACAGTCTTCTTATCATCTCTCTCACACACAACACTCTTCTTACTCCTCCTCTTACGTCTCTTCACCTTCGCACGACTTTCGTCAGTTTTACACCTACCACTACCATTACCTCCAACTGAGTGGCTGGGAGTTGGTTCAGTCCCAGTGGAGGACCTATCCGGGGCGGACCCGCTCAAACAGCCAGTAGGAGCTGGAGCTTCGTGGAGGTCCCCAGCCACAGGTATTGTGTCACGTCCTGAAAAGGACGATTCATCATGCCGCAATGGGTTCATGATTACTTCACTAATAAACGCTTTTTATAAATCACTAAGAAAAAACACACTTCAATAGCTCTCGCTACGACAGATATACTCCGAGATTTTGTCTGTCTAGCTAAACTTTCAATTCCTTTATTCTCAAATACGACACAATAACTATCAGTTGTACTTAACGCCCCGTTACCGACTGTAAACATGCAGACATCGCAGAAGAATAAAATTTGGCAATCGGGGATATTGGAGAATAGTGGGGAATGCAACATAAACAGAAAAAATTATAAATTTGTTAAATGTTTAATGCAAACTTTGAAATTTTCACATTTGATGCTTTTATGCTAGACTTCTATACGACATGTGTTTCAAATTTCAGAAACTTCTATTATATTTAAAATATTTTTTAATGCAACTCACTCAGTCACGTATTACAGACATTTTAACGAAATACATTGTAAATATTTTCATCAAAGCATTGGCAAAAATTTTCAGTGTATTATCAATACATTACATTAGGACTGGTGTTTAATGCAACACGATCAGTTGGGTGCACCAACAAACAGATTGTATATGTCTGACTAGGGTAAAAACTTCTGTAGGTTTCTGTAAATGGGAGTTTTTCGCATTTTGAAATTTTAGGGGTCACGAATAGCTTGATGATTTTTGCCATGATCAGAACTTGTAGAGCATTTGAAGCTTTTACTTTCGTTTATATCTATAGTAAATAATTTTACTAATACAACTTTTTTTTTTTCTAGCAGTATATAAAGCTGGTGTTTAATGTAATGAGTTACGGGCGCCAATAAGTGTTTGTTTGCATGGTGGGTGAATGAATAATTTCTAAATGTTTGCTCACATTGAAAGGCACCACAGGCGACTGCAAGTGGGAATTTGCCGAGATCAAAAATTTGAAGGATCGCTAACAAAATGGTTATGCTTACTACAATCGGAATAGTTTAAAGAAAAACACTGAATTAAAAGTGAAGCAGTCTAAACTGAATAGAGATTTGCTACAGTCAGAATTTTCAGGCGTTGCAAACTAGTTGGTTGCCGAAATCGAATAGTGCAAGAGAAAATAAAATGTGTGAACAATTCATATGCCCAGATTTATATAATGAAGATGTGTGTAAATTATCAATTTGCGACTGGAATTTAAAGTCGGTAAAAAAAGTATCCAAACACTAGCAAAAATTCTTATATAAAAAATGTAGAGTTAATACTGTTTTGTTAAATAAATCCTTGTTGAATCATGTTCTTAGTCTAAGAACATGATTCGACAAGGACACTAATTTTTTTATATAGGAATTTTCGCTAGTGTTCAGATACTTTTGTTACCGACTGTATGTGCCTTTATCTCCGTAAACTCTTGAATCAACAGACCAAAATTATTTTTATCCATAAAGTATAAAAATTGCTCTTTAGGTAATATAAATATATTAGTCAACCTTTTTCGGATAATTCCAGATCTAGACCATAGGTAGGTTTTAATGAGCTTTAATTCTGAAAAGGATTGTTGAACCAATCAACACTAATTGCATGAGCTATGAAGACTTTTAAAAGCATTACAATATTCAACAATGAATCAATAAAACTAAAGTGCTGGATAAACTGAAGAACTTGAAAAGACCCTTTTATATCTTCAGCATTGCTTAAATGTTTAATTAAAAGAAAATAGACATAAATAAATATTTCACATTTATTTTGAATTTATTTTGCATACTTAAACAATAAATACATTTTAAAATATGTTTTACAAAATATAAATGCCATTTTCACAAAACATTATGGGAAAACAAAAATATATATATATATTGTTTATTTGAATTTGTATAATAGAATATCAACTTGTACTATCTATATAGATTTGAAAGGATTCAAATAAAAAATAAATTTTTCATTCCAATTTTACAAGAGTTAGGCTTAACTGCAAATCTCGGCCCTGAAAGCAATATAAAATTTTCCTACTCCGTCTGCAGATGTGCACGCTGCACATCTTGCATGCTTTACTGCATGTAACGACATAAACAGATTTAGAAGCATTTGAATACAATTTTGGCCAAGTAAAAATTTTATTTTCATATGTATTATCTATACTAACATGATTGTGACAGGGCATGTAAAAATGTTAAGACTTGTCAAGCTCTAATAAATATTATGCTTATTATCTATAATATAGAAAGTAGCACCAATACCACAGACAAATAATTTTATTATAATACATAACAATATTATTTAAATGAGATCATTAACTTATATATATTTAATACAGAGCATGATACGCGAATTTGAATGATTAATAAAAATGTAATTAAACAAATTTTGTTTCTAATTTATTCCACAAAGAATTTTGATTAATGTTACTTAATAAAACAAATATATTTACATAAATAATGATAATAATAGAGTAACTTCTCCTCCACCTGCCTCTCAAAAAGCAGATAAAACTAAAAAGATTTTCTTATGTCACAATTAGCACAGCTACAAAATTTTGTCACGCACAGACATTTTCTAAAAATGGTTAAAACATACTTAAAATTATTGAAATTTGAATACCTTAAACATCACTTCGTGCTGGCAGAAAAGCTTTTTTTGGCAGGGGATCCCCTCCTTCGACGGTGCCGACTGCACTCAGTGGCTGGCGGTGTTTCAAAAGTTGATCATCTCTTTTATGGATGTACATGTGGTAAGATTTTAAATATAATGATTTAATACTTTTTTTAACGAAGTTAACAATACTATAACACATGTACATTCATAAAAGAGATGATCAACTTTTGAAAGACTGCCAGTCACAGAGTGCAGTCGGCACCGTCGAAGGAGGAGATCCCCTGCCGAAAAAAGCTTTTCTGCCAGCACAAAGTGATGTTTAATGTATTCAAATTTTAATAATTTTAAGTATGTATTGTTAACTTCGTTAAAAAAGTATTAAATCATTATGGTAAAAAATTCTGGACTTCTCAAAATTTGTAAAACTGGAAGCTGAATATTTTGATGAATCCAATACATTATACTATTGACTACAAAAGAATGTAAAAATGTCCAAAAATAAACTGTATTAATTATTCTAGCATTCTTTGCAAACAACATTTAGACTTTAGCATAGGTACCAAGTCTCCCGTTTTTCAAGGGAGACTTCAAACTGGAAAATTTTTATAGCTATTTCCTGTATTATTAATCGTCGAAAATATATATAACATTTTTCATTAAAAAACATTGGTGTCAATTTTGATTTAAAAGTTCAAAAGATTGGCAGCTCTGCTTTAGCAGTGTTTTCAACAGATAAATCATAAAATACATTTTTTTTTTTTTTTTTTTTTTTTTTAAGTTTACAAAAAATTTAATATTTTTATAAAATCTATTATTTTATTCAAAGCCATACATTTTACAGCGGCATTTTGTATGTAATCCATGAATAATAAGACAACCATGATATATAGAGCGATTTATTAAATTTATCCAATACAATTTACAACAATATAACTTTCACATCATTTTACAAAATATATATATATATTTTTTATTAAACTTTATAACATAAATACAACAAACATTTTAATTAATTTATATATACTGTTCAATAGACTTTTAACCTACCATTATACAATTCATAGAATTTTCATTTAAATTAAGTGGAACTTTCAAAAACATAGGTTTAGAAGGTTCTCCAAGCACTTTTGGATATAAAATAAATTCAACTTTGGAACTTTCTTTGACAGAGCCTTTAAACCTGAAGAAAAACTGTGAAGTTGTACAGATATAACTTTTACAGTCATTAACAAGTAGGTAGAGATCAGAGTAATCAATTTTTACTTCAGAAGACCATTCTAGATAACATTTTATCACAACATTAGATTTATCTGCAGGCTCCACACTGAGATCTTTATAAGAAAACTGTATCCTATTTGACAGAGGTAGAATCTAGAAATAAATTAACCAGTTAAAAATCTGCAATCAATATAAATGTATAAAACCTATGTAAGATTAAAAATTAAAAGCTAAAATTGGTATTTCTGTCCCTCAAGTTTCAGTGGAAATTTGTAGATTAATAGAAACCAATTCTCTACTCAGAAATTATGTTACTGAACAATTTTTTATGGTTTATAAAATAATCCCTGGAAAACAAAATTATTGCTAAAACGTTTTAAAAAATGAAACAATGTAATTTTTATGTTATTAATAACAGCATAGGCAAAGTGCTGTAAATTTGAATAATTAAAACCATTTAGTTTAACTGTTAATGCCTAACTTAATTTAAAACCTGAAAATATATAAAATTCTTTTATATTATGTTTATAAGATATCAATATTAAGCTAACCTAGTGAAAACCAGTCAGAACCAGTTTTTTGGTGTAGGAATGCATCAACACTTAACGGCCCTCTTCACTTACCGTCGCCGGAAGCCCGAGCCAATGTTATTCTATGGGGAAATTTTCTTTACAAATAACTTATTAACTAATACATAATTTTAAATTCTGTTTTCACATTCAGAAAATTCCTAACTGTTAAATTGACGGACCTTTTTTAAAAATGTACATTTTTAATTATTAATATTTTATTTTGAAATTGCAAAATGAAAAAAATTCACATATTGAAAATTCGTATTTTGCAGCTTCAAAATAAAATTTAAAAAATGTTTTTTTAAAAAAGGTCTGTCAATTTAACAGTTGGGAATTTTCAGAATGTGAAAACAGAATTTAAAAATATGTATTAGTTAATAAGTTATTTGTAAAGAAAAATTTCCCATATAATAACATTAGCTTCAGCTTCCGGCTGCGGTGAGTGAAGAGGGCCCTTAACAGGAAAGTGCAACACAGAAAGATTGGAAAGTGATTTGTTTACCAACAGAAGTAAAATATAATTGTCCTATAAATAGCACGCTGAGCACTAACAGGTTAACAGAATTGTTGTCTGAATTAAGTCCGTCTTGAACAACCTCTATTTAAAAGGCCATCTCTCTAAGGCGTAATTTCTTATGGCACAGTAGGTGGTTTATTTAGGGAGGTTTCACCATAATTACATTGTTTCTTTTTTAACACTTACAAGAGTTATATTCCAAGAAAAATTAGTGATTGGCAAATACATAAAAAAAAAAAAAAGAGATTATCATTGGAATAAAATGTAAAAACTTTGTAAATACCATAAAAAAAAAAAAAAAATCACAAACACATAACAATTAAGAAATAAAATAATAAATAAATAAATAAAAATAAAATGCAAAAGTAACATGAAATTTGCAATATTGCTGCTTTTCAAGAGCATCTGTGTTTTATTATTTTAACTTGAAACAATTGTTGTGTATTGCATTCAGTTTGAAAATAAATACTTTATCATGCATACAAGATCGGACTCGCCCTCATCCTAGAAATTTTACAGATTTCTCAAAAACTTTTGAGTTTATTTTTAAGTCATTTTTTTTTTTTTTTTAGATGATTAGCCTCATCTAATAAATCTTAAAACTACAGTTTAAGTGGACTGCAGGAACCATGAAAATAAAATATTCTAAAATATATTCTAAATATATATTTTACTAACCTATTCTGTTTACTAACCTTCAATTCTCCAAGTAGAATAGAAACTTCAGAAGATGAAATATTTTCCAAGCTTATCCGGACACCAACAGATTTAATAAAGTAACTTTCACTAGCATGACAATATAATTTATACTTCCTAAGGAACAATAAAAAAAATAAGGTTATTTCTGACAAGAAGATGGTTTTCTACCAAAATTTTGATTAAAAGAAACTATACTAGAAAATTAAAATTATTGAAAATTACGTTCATCAAAATAATGAAAGTTTTTGTAACCAATTTAAACTGGAAAATTTATACAAAGCAACATTTCTAGTAGAATATATATGAGCAATACAATTTTATATATATATATAATTGTAGATAACTAATTTTTAATTTATGACTCATGAAAATTTTTTACTTTTTAAAAACTTGTTAGCTTAGGTGGACTCTGCTCAGTTTCTTATCACATATTTGTTTAAATATTTTTTTTTTTGCTGTGGGGTATTTTATATTCAAGTTAAAAGAAATCAATTTTGCTGATTATTTAATATGGTCACAGATTAAAATGCTCTACCTAATAGGCTACCCATCTTCTGATTTGATACATTTACCTCGTCCTAATTTGCTGATTAATTTTATTAGAGTTAGTTTCACATTTTAGTTTCCATGCAATGCCATTCTATTTTTAATAAAATGATCCCCATAAGTTTATGTGAAATAGTGCCCTATTCTGTCAAGCTAAGAAAAATCTTAAATTTTAAATAACTTGCAAAGTTTTCAAATTAGAATATTCTTAGTCAACGATGCTCATGCCAGTGTCGTAAATGATATTTTAAAAGTAGTCTGAGATCTTTACACTGAGATTATTATTTTAATGCATGTTTAAGTAAAATTTTTTCTTATTCGCCCATGTTAAGAAAATCATAACTTTCAAATAACTTATGAAGTTTTCAAATTAGAACGTTGCAAACCAGTATGATTCTTGCCATTTTAAAAGTGGTTTCAGATTTTTTACGATCATTTGTTCTTGAGATGTCTACATAGAACAACAAATTGACTTGACCACATCGATTTTGTAATTTTTAGACTCCTTACACCTCAAAGCACATAAAAGTGACAAAAAAAAAGAAAAGGTAAAAAATTTTCCAGAACACCAATGAGAATATATATATATACAGTAGAGAGTCAAAAATCCGCAGAGCTTGGGACCACAGGTTGTGCGAATTTTAGGATTTGGTGGATTTTGGAGTCCATAAGAAATCATTTTCAATTTGAATAATAAAAGTAGAATATTAATCAAACTAAACATATACCAGTGAATAATAAAACAATTTCACTTGTATATTAAATTATTAGGTGCATAAGAATAATACTGAACATTAAAAAAATATTTATATAATGAAAACAATAAATAAAAATGAAAAAATAATTGTCAAATTTAGACAAAATCAGTTCATATGCAGTTTGTTTTAAGCTACACTTGAACATGCACACATACATCATTGAGTTTTTTTTTATTTTTATATATCTATTATAAATAGTCATCAATTCTTACGTAACAGAAATATATTTTGCGAAGCATTTAACTGAATTCTTCCTTACAACTATGCCTTCATCAGATAGCATTTTAAAAAATTAGTTTATTAATTTCCTCATTGATAGCATCATCATAATAATCATAATTTTCTTTTGATTAATTTAATATAATGTAGATAATTTGTTTATCAGCAACTTGGTTCTTGCAGTTTTTCATATTTTTATGATTATAATCATAAAATGCAAGCACAAAATCTGCATTCAAGAACGTTTACAAAATTCTGATTTGCAGTTTTGGAACTTAAATTTCATTGTTTGTATCTGAAAAGCTGCGGGGATTTCGGACTTCGGCAGATTTTAGGTCGGCGGATTTCTGCCTCTCTATTTCATATATTTTACATATGAAACATTTTCAAATAATAAATAGTGAAATACCTAATAAGCTGAACTTTCCATTATTACCGTGACAGGCGTAATGAGAGGGAAATAAGGGTGCATATATTAAGTTATAATGGGCATTTTTCCATATCCTCCAGAGGAATTTCAATGATTCAAGCCTTTTTTAGTCCTTTTAGAGATAAATACTAATTTGCCCTATAAACAATTATTCATAAACAATTATTATCTGAATAGCAGTTTAAGATTTTTGAATTTCTTTTTTTACCCTATGGATGTAAAATTTGTAGTTGGTGTTGCTTATCCTCCTTGTCTGATGGAGTCACACAAGATCCACGAGTTTGTTGACTGTTAGGAAGTCAAAGACCAGAAGAGGATTGGTAAAAAGATCCTCCCTAAAGAGTCCCATGCATTCCAAAAGGTGCTCAGGAGAAACCTGATGATTTTGGCACTTGGTGCAGGTGGCGAAGGTTTTCCTGCCCTCGTTGAAAGTGAGGCACTTGATGTGACCGCTAGCGAGTCTTGAGAGTACAGTTCGGGTGCGTCTGTCACACGGGAGGTCAAGAGACAAACTCGGTTTCGAGCCCATGTACCAATTATGGGTGGGGGGAGTTTTCCACTCTTCCGATATTTTTGAATTTTCCTGGGAGTATAACTCCAGATAAGTAAGTGCAGAGGAGAGAGTTGAAGAAATCCTGCAACCCTCCTTAGCAAGATTATGTAAAATTTAAAAAGCTTTTCAAAAGTTTTCAGAACTAGGTTTAGAAGTTTGTAACAAGGCTGGTAAAATTTCCCATTTTACAAAATCAAAGATAATTTTTAAAGATTTTATGTTTAGCACATAAAAAGGAAGAAATCCTAAGATAGTTCTTAAGAACGGTTATATATAGTCTATAAAAATAAAAGGTTGATCTGCCAGGTATGTCTAAAAAGCTGTGATAAAAAGGTTTTAAAAATTATTTATTTTTAATTTATACATGGCCAGTAGCAGACTTACAACTCTCGAGACCTGGCGTGAAAGACTCATTGAGGCTCCCTAATCCAAGTCCCTCCTACAGAGGCCTTCTTGTACTTCTTCATTTAAATTTATTACTATAAAAAGGCATTGAAGTATGTTTTAAGATTTAGTCAGAACTCAACCAACAAGAGGGCTAGGGGCATTGGCCCTGCTTGTCCTGTCTTAGTCAAGCATTGCATAAATGAGTTTTTTTGCTCTTAAACTTGTCACTCTACAGTAAGTTTTTGTACATTAAGGTTTTTTAGACAGGAACCTATACCTTAAAGTGAAATTGCAGCGAATATTTCAGGTTAAAATAATTTCATGACAACTTCACCAGATATATACTTAAAGGTTAAGTTTCTTCGGAGGACACCCTAATAACTAGAGGCCCAGGGTCTAATCTGCCCACCCTTGGTACACTACTGTACATGGCTTGATCGCTCAGCAGCCATTTTTTGCACACTAGGGCTAATTAGACCAGGCCATACTGTTTAAAGTGGATTCTGAAAACTATGAGCATTCAAGCCTGAACCAGGATTGGAATCCAGTATATGGCTACTGAAGGCCAGTCAGCCAGTATATTAACCATTCAAACTTTTAATGTGCAACAACTTATAAAATTTAACTAGATGTCACTTCCCAGATAGAATTTTAAGATTTTTGTAAGCTTTTTTTACCCTATGATTGAAAAGTCAGAAAGAATTTTTGAAAGCTTTTAGAAAAATGTTTAAAACCTTGTAACGAGAGTAGAACGGTTCTTAGTTGACAAAATCAAATCAGACGTAATCTTCAAAGATTTTATATGTAGGTTTTCAAAAGGCACAAATTCAACTGTGAAATGTAAAGTATTGCTTAAAACCATGTCATAAGGTGAATTTTGGAAACCTTTTTGGAATAATACATTGAAAGGTGAAATTAATAATTTTTGTAACCTTATAAGCTATCTGGGTACATTATCTTTTTTAACACTTTACGATATCCCTATAGGACTTTAAAGTCCCATTAGATTAACCATAGACCTATTATAAGAGTGACGGAGCACTAAGGGAATACAAGTAAAGGTGGCAAAGATGAAACACATGACTACTGGAAAAAGTTACCTTTTTTGGCATTTATCTCGTTATTGGCGATATTTTGTTTTGAATATAAATGTTTTTTATTTTTATTAAAAGATACAGCAAACAAAACTTGTGTAAAATACTACAGCTACCAAAATTTATTTTTATCTTGTTGTTAACACTTTCCAACAAAGTTCAAAAGTGTTTATGAGTTCAGTTTGTCTGTCTGTCTATACCCACTTTAACTCCTATAAATAATCATGGAATTTCTTGAAATTAATATATGGTATAATATATTAACTAATTTAATTTAAAGAATTAAATTTAAAAGTCCTAAGTGTTTTACAAAAATAATTACTTAAAGAGTACAAAATAATACAATATAAAAAAAAAATCTTACCTGTGAAATATAATCCACATTTTACATAACTTATAGCGTTTTTAGATTAGAGAACATCTAATCACTATTACTTGCGATAAAATTTCTTTTAGACTCGAAACAATCTAACTTTAAAGGGAAATAAAAATTCTAAAAAGAACTTTAAGAAAAAAAAGAAAGATATCATCTGCGTCAAGAAAGAAAGCAGAGTTTACAGCTTGGCGAGAAAATTTCAGTGTTGGCCAGTTTGGCTCAAGCAGTCACGTGACTTTTTTATGAGTGATCTTTGCATCCAGTTTGGTCAAGCAGTCACGTGACTTTTTTATGAGTGATCTTTACCACTGAAAAAGGTTGCTATTGCCCCGTCCACTCTTATAATATATCTATGAGATTAAGTCTTCTAAATGGGCAAAATTTTAATACTGTTTTCGCTGCATGGTTTTTAAAATGTCCCAAAACAATAGTTATTTCAGTTTAAAATTAAAATGTGATTATGGATGTCAAGATAAACCTCATGACTATTACATGTGGCTTTTATACTTTAAAATCAAGCTAAGAATATATAATTATGTTTTTTTTTTTTTTTTTTTTTTTTTTTAGTATATTAAGGGAAAAACTACTGCTCAGTGTATGGAAAAATACATATCAGCTGCTCGGAGTGTTAAAAAGCATATAAAATCGATATATAAAAGGTATGTCAAAGATACCCTTAAAAAATGAACATATATATTTTACTTTAATCTCCCTCTATGGCATTAGATGCTATATGAAGTCTTTTTTTTTTCCCTTCAACAAAGTGTTTTCGTCTATCACTGTATTTAATTCTTATTTTTCCAGTCTTCACCTATGTTATAATTAATTTATATTGTTGCGTGCTTAGGGGTTCGTAAGTTGTCCGAGAATGAGAGGTGAAACTTGCAAAAATTCAGTAATTTATTCATAGAAAGTTCCAGAAAAATACAGGTCTATAAACCAAGCATCAGCTTCAATTCATCCAGTAAACACAGCTTAAACAACATCCATCAATGGCAAATCCACAGTACAAACTGTATAGCAATAACACGTAAAGCAAGTCTCATTCAAAGAGGCTCAATAGCTCTGCAAGTGTTTGGTGAACTCAACTGCAGTTGACTGAGAACTGAACTGCCTTGGCAAAAAACAGCTCTTTATATACCCGCGTGGAAAATTCGAGAAACTCGTCAGCCAATCAACTTACAGCTTCCATATTTGGTATATCGTTAATAAGGATTTTCTCGCCAAGATCGCCAAAAAAGTTACCAAATTTGGTGCCTTATTGGAGCTTTTTAATGTGTTTCTAAGGGAAAATTAGGTTATTTTAATGCTAAAACAACTAGAAATGCAGAAAGCAGGCCCTGACTGGCCAGGTCTGCTGGTCGGCGATTGCCGAGGGCCCCTGGAGCAAGGGGGCCCCAGAAAGCCCCTCAAAATATACTACTTTATTATCATCAGTTAGTTACATCAGAGTAATTTCACTATTTATTTTCCAATAATCTTACGCAATTACAATCAATTTTAACTCATTATGTGTTGTGTAGTGCTCATAATTTCAGACAAGTTCGCGACCAAACATCGTAAATGCAAACAAGTATTGAAGCTTTGCGATTGTATTTCGAAAACATTGTCTTTCTTCATTGTTTTCATCTAGAAATCGCACGCAAGTCAAGTCGAGAATGCTTCATTCTTGGAGCACGCTGCTTCATGCTTCATCCAGTGGCGGAACTACAATTCTAGAGGCACAGGGTGAAAGTCTAACTGAGACCTCCTAATTGGAGGCCCCCTTGTACGTCTTCACTTAATTTTTTAACCATAAAAAGGCATTAAAGTCAGTTTTAAAAATGATTCGAAGTCCAAACCAACGTGGGGGCCAAGGGCATTAGAACCTTGCATAAAAGGTTCTTTTAGTTTTGTAATGTCGCTCGTCGGTCACTTTTTCTACATTAGAGCTTTTTATATCGGAACAATCGCTCTAATCTGATTTATAGCGGTGAGCGCGCTCCTTCAGTCTAACAAGCTTAAAGGAGAATTGCAACGAATGTTTCAGGTCAAAATAACGGCGTAATAACTTCAACAGATACATATACTGAAAACTTAAGATTTTTCGGAGGCCCCCTCAAGACCAGAGGCCCAAGGCGGCCCGCTCTCTCCGCACTGACGTTGTTACGCCAATGACTTCTTTCTGCACATTTACTTTCTCCAATCTTAAGCAGCCGAGAAATTTTAAATGTGGCGTCTAGATTACGATAGTTACGTCTCTTTGGAGCTGCAATTGTTGTACTTACCTAATATAACTAACTTCTTTATCGCGACGATCACTCGCTAAGTCTCGTAATAGGGTTGTACTGAAAACAGTGTCTGAGATATGTCAACATGAAACGTGTATATGAAAGTGGAGCTGCCAAAAGAAAAGACAAAAAGAAAAAAATTTTAGATGTTGAAAAAATTTCTAAATGTCTAAACACTTGGTTAACTAGTTCTACTTCTGAGTCGCAAAGTCGGATTTTGAGGGATAATAATGATACATTAAATACGAGTAACTCAAATTAGTTTATTAGCTCATAAGTTCAAGCAAAACGATTATATTATTTAATTTTATAAAATTAATTTTTAAAATTGGAGGTTCTTAATTCCAGACGAAAAATAGAGATTTTATATAAAAATAATACTTAAGTACCTTCCACATACTCAGTTGGTTGGATTTAACGTCGCACTAGTACTACACAATGAGCGATTCGCGACGGTCTGGGACTTACCTAAAAATGGCCCAGAGACATGCCCTCGACATGCCCTCACGATTTCGATCCTTCATGGAGGGGATGAATACCCCACTTTGGTGACCATCAGAGCTATGATTTGGATGGGAACAGCCTCACGCTGGGTAATTTGAGCCAAGCCCTTATTTCTCTTTTTTTGCCATGCCTTTAAAATCATTATAATAGGAAGTACAAATCAAGTGATTATCGTCAACACTTCGCTTTTCAAATCCCTGTCGGCTCTTCTCAATCAAAATTATTTTTTCGAATAAAACTGTTTTGAATAGTGGAATTTTTTTGCTATTGTTTTAGAATATAATGTAGGAAGATAAGGTATTATTGAACTAAGTTTTCATTTATCTACCGGAAAAAAACAGTAGCAAAACAATTCTATTGTTTAATTTTCTAAAATTTATTTTTTAAATTAGATGTTCTTAATTTCTGGGGAAAATTAGACACACTATTTAAAAACTAGTTGAACCCGACCACGTGTTGCTGTGATTTTAGTAAGCTTTACTCTTTTCTTTATTCGCTAGTCATTATATCTAAATGATCTTAAAATTCCATGTCAGTTATCAATATTAAAATCACACAAACATAAACACACGCAAAATTCCTTGAAATCAATCAAAACTACGATTTGGGTTCCCGCTGCCCTTAGAAGCGGCTTTCATGCCCAAAACGTGCCCCTACAGCTATTTTCCCCTATAAAATTACAGATTTTATACGGAAATAAAAACGAAGCTTAGTTTTGTCTTATAAGTACAGATATAAAATTATCTACGAAACAAAATTTAATTTAGTACGACAGGACTTCCTTCTTTAAATCTATTTTTCCATATAAAAGCATACAGCAACTGTTTCGTTCCTTAGCAACGTTCATTCGTTTCTTAAAATTTGTTCCGTACATCGTTACTATAAGACCCTGGCTACATTGAAACTTTCATTGTCATTTTGGCGTTAAATTAAGAGGGTTGTCGCTATTGCATAAGTAAAGATCTTGGATGGATGGATGGATAGTTGGGTTTTACGTCGCACTAGTGCTGCGCAGATGCACATTTGGCGACGGTCTGGGACTCAACCCTAGAAATAGTCTGGAGAAATGCCATCGCAATTTTGATCCTATACAGAAGGGATGGCTCTTCCGCTTCGGTGACCCTCAGAGTCAGAGGTATATTTTTTATGGGAACATGCAGAACATTGCGGGCACGACAGATTGTACGTGCACTAGACACCATTAGTGTACACGACGGCCTTTGGCCGGCTCGAGTACCGAAACCGCAATCTTCCAATAACGAGGCCCGCGCTCGACCGGGCTACCGCGGCCCCCAGTAAAGATCTTGGCGAGAGTTACTTAGTTCATTATATCTGTACAAAGTCTATTTTATAGTTTGGATCAACCAAATCACAGTTAAAGAAAACACTTTTCTTTCTTTCTTTCTTTTCTTTTTTATTCAATACGCTTGGTATTTTATTAGCATTGTGTCCTATTTTAATAATTATTTAGGTATTACAGTAGGATTTAGATGTATTATGGTTTAACAGTGTGGTTTGGTTGTATAAAACTAAAAGCATTTCAGAATCTCATTTTTAAATAATGAACCACTGATAATTAATTAGTATACTTATTTTTCCAGCATAGAACTAGTTTAGGTACAGTCGGTAACAAAAGTGTCCGAACACTAGCAAAAATTCTGATATCTATCAATTGTCCTCGCACATAAAAAATTATTAATTCTATGAATATAAATGCTTATATTTTATATATATAGTTGTTAACTTACCTTTAATTTGAATTTAAAAGTTTTCTCTATTTAAACTCGGTCAGCCATCTTTTACTTGCATCGCGCCATTACTAACGATGTCTTGTTTACATTGTTGTCGTTGCCAAACTTGCTCTGCTTAATTTTCTTAATTTTTACTGTTGCCACTGTTATTGAAATGATTATAGTAAATTGTATTTTTGGCTATGACCGTTGAGTGGCAATGATGATGCATTATTTATATGTAGATTTTTGACTTGGCAGTCAGTATAAATAGATCGCGATGCGAGTGTTAAAGGGCAGTTATCGGCAGTTGTCAGTAATGGGCAGCTAGTCTTCAATTAAAAATGAAGTGGCTGTTTGTGAATAATTGAGCAGCTCTAAGCTGTTGATGGCTAAGTACTGATGTTGGTACAGCTGAGCTAGTTATGTTTTTTTGGCTATTGCTTTTAAAGAAATGATGGCTGCCATTGTTATTGTTATTTTTTACAAATGTTAACTATTTAAGTTTATTGTTAAGTTTGTACCCTGTTAAAAGGGATAAAGTTTGAAGTTTTTCGTTATTCGCGAAAACTAAAAAATAAAAATTTGATGACAAAATGTTATTTTTTTTTAATTATCTCACCACATTTTAATTTTTATTCTGGCTATTTCTTAATCTTAAATAATGGTTAAATATAATGATAAATTAAAAGAAATCTCTTTATTTTAAACAATACTCATTTGATAAAACTTTAGTTTTAGTTTGATCTTATTATGTCTAAATTAAATAGTAACTTTCAAGTTTAAAAGTCTATCTGAAATAATTTATTAATAGATAAAACATGTTTAAAATAAGTTTATATAATCTTTAGTATATTTACTTACTGATAGCTTCCTAAGAGTTCAGTTTATTTTTCTTTTGTTTACTTTTTTCAAACGTCACTCCCGGCAGACTTTTTCACTAATGATGTTTTTCTTTTCCTGATAACACCTGTTTTGATGACGTTTTTCATCTCACTTCCGGTTAATTTGAATTATCCAATTGTAGGTCAACATCTGTCAGTTATCTGACCTATCTAACAGCATATGCTTTGTATAAATAGTTTGAGTTTTGAGGAGAACATTGCTTACTTTTGTTTTTGTGTTCCTCCTTCCATCAGCACCTGCTGTTTGTCTAAGCAGGTTGTGTAGGGAAATGGCTGTTAACTATTTATTTTTTAAAGTAACTGGTTTCATCCCCCAGGTCATGGCTTAGGTGTTATATGCATTTAATAGATAGAGGTAACATACTTATGTTGTTTAGAATTTTTGAAATGAATTAAATTAGAAATGATTGAATAGTTTTCTTTTTAAGGGTCTTTTCTGAAATATATTGGATGAATTGGAAATGTTTTTTGTTAGAATAATATTCTGTTGTTGTTGTTTTTAGTTTGAAAATAAAGCTGGATTTTATTGTACTTATGAGTCCTTATTGAATCATTTAAAAACACTTGAATTGGGTATATTTTTTTTTAGCCAAATACTTTCAGCTTGTTTAAATGCTTCCATTTACTCTGCTAATAACTTTTTAATGTCATTTACTTATCAAGGTTATGGGCTTATTTTGTTTGGCTGAATGCTTAATGCCCAATTAAAAGTGACTTTACTTAAAGTATGTTTCCCCTCAATAGCATGTTGTTATAAGTGCTTGTGTTTGGGGGGGGGATATGGTTTAAATGTGGAATTGGTTTAATTGTTTTTGCTTTCTTTTACTTTTGTTTAGTTGTTTTAATGGTTTATTGGTTGAACATAAAAGTTTGTTTTTTTGTTTTTTGAAGAAAAATGGCTAGTTCTTTGACAAATATCCCTAAATTGAACTCTAGAAATTTCTGTAGCTGGCAGTCAGACATTAAATATGTACTTATGGAACGTGGTTTATGGGAAATTGTGTCAGGAGAGGAGGTTTCACCCAAACCTGACCCTGCAGATAAGACTGAAGAAGCTGCAAAGGAGATTTTGGAGTTTAAAAAACGTAGTAATGTGGCTCTGTCGGTTATTTATCTGAACATTGAGTCAGATTACAGAAAAATTATTGAAGGTTTTTCAGATCCTGTTAAAGCATGGAATGCCATTTCAAAACATTTTTATCCAGATTCAAAATCATTTCACATGGAACTTTTTTCTAAATTATGTAATTGTAAAATTTATCCAAATGAGCCAGTTGACTTGTTTGCTGCTAGATTGAGACAGATTTTTGAACAATTGAAAGGTTTAAATAAAGAGTTTCAGGAAATATATGTCAGTTTTCAATTGTTGAGGTATTTGCCATCTCGTTTTGATAGCATTGTGCAATGTATTTTGAGATGGGAGAGTAGTAAATTTGTTTTTGATGATATAGTGAATGAGTTGGTGGCTGAGGATACTAGGATTAAGTTACGAGAGATGGATTTGAATGGGGAGAAAATGAGAGATGTTAATTTTATTGAAGGTAATGGTCTTGAAAAACACCGCTATGGCCTGGGGGGAGATGAAACAAATAACTTTTTTAATAAGTCATCTATAAAGAATGTAGCAAGAAACAGGTCTAATAAAAGATCACCGAGCCGTAATGGTGCTGCCTCATCTAGAAGATGGTATAACCGTTCATCCTCACCTGCCAGAAACGTGGATTCTACAGATTTTAAGACTGGATCTCGGAGGCCTAGATTTCGCAGAGGAGACAGACAGCATCAAAGAAGATTTCAAAGTCCAAAGTGTGAGTTACCTGACTTTATAAACTTTGATTCAAATCAGTGTCAATATAATGTTAAAAATATAAGTGCATTTTTGTTAACTGAAGCTAATTTTAGTAATTCTATTGAAGATGGGGGGGCTGCTTGGACTTTCGATTCAGCAGCCTCACATCATTTTTGTCGTGATAAGAATTTATTTTCAAAGTTTTATCCTGTATCTAATGAAAAAATGTCAGTTGCTGTTCAGGGATCTGAGTTCCCAATCTTAGGGAAAGGAAATGTTAAATTAAAATTTGGTAATAAAATAATAGAACTTCAAAATGTTATGTATTCTGATAAATTAAGGAGAAATTTAATATCTGCCCCTAGATTAGATAAATATGGTTTTTATTTCATTGGTGGTAACGGGTTGGTTAAAGTCAAATATCAGGACGAAACTTATTTTAAAGCTTCTCTTATTAATGGTGTATATCAAACTTTTCCAAAAATTGTAGGAAATAAACACGTTACTTTTAGTGAAACAAATACTACATCAGTTGAAAACCAAAATAAAATGCAAATTTGGCATAAACGTTTCTCACATGTAAGTCCATATTTGATTGTGAATACTTTAAAAAGAAATGGTGTGAGAGGTCTTCCTGATGTTAAAGATACTAATTTTAATTGTGAAACTTGTAAGCTAAATAAATTTAGAAGACGTTCTTTTAAATCTGGTCATGAAGTTAGATCCAAAGAGCCTTTAGAACTTTTAGTGGCGGATGTTTGGGGACCATCTCCTATTGAAGGTCGAAATAGTGAGCGATACTACTTAGCCATTATTGATGAGTTTTCCAGAAAAGCCTCCTTATATCCCATGAAGGTTAAATCTGATGTACCCGATATAATCATTCGCCACATAACAAGGGCTGAACGATCAACCGGTAAGAAGGTCAAAAGCTTTAGGTCTGATAATGGGAAAGAATTTTTTAATAAATATTTAACTGATTTTTTTGATTCTCAGGGTATTAAGCATGAATTTACAAATGCATATACCCCAGAGCAGAACGGAATAGTTGAAAGATTTAACCAGACAGTATTAAACGGGGCTAGAGCAACATTGGCGGAAAGTGGTTTGGACCAGTCTTTTTGGCCAGAAGCCATGCGCCATTTTGTTTATTCTTGGAACCGTGTCTGTCATGGTAATCAATCTTTAACTCCTTTAGAAAAATATTGCGGTTTTAAACCCTCAGTGAAACATTTAAGACCTTTTGGAACAATAACCTATGTCGGTGTTCCTCGACAATTACGTCGTAAATTAGACCCTAAAGCTGTTAAAGGTCAACTTGTGGGATATTCTATAAAGACTAGAGGTTATAGAGTCTATATCCCTGATGAAAACCGAATCATTGAGTCATTAAATGTGTCATTTGACGAGGATTATGTTTCTTCAAATAACAGCGGAAGCGTGATGGCGCCCGTTGATGATCCTTTTTCGTGTCCTGCTTTGCCGATATATAGCGGTGGAGATTCTGTTGATGAGTTGCAGCCTGGCCCATCCGGAACCTCCCGCGAAGATCTGCCTAGTGAGGATACGACTTTAAAAGAAGTCACATGGGTGAGATGTCCTGTTAAGAGAAGAGATGGTTCTCGAGTAGACATTTATTATAAAGAAAAAGGTAATAAACGAAAGTTAAAATCATTAAAAGATATTGAAGCGTATTGTAGCAAAAATAGTTTAAAATTTGATCCAACCATTTATGATTTTTCTGCAAAAAATAATTTTTCAGGTGAAATATCAGTATCTAATATAAATTCCAATAATAACTCTGATGGTTCTGATTCGGTTTCTGAAAATAGTGAGGATGATGGTGATGAAATAAACTCCGTAAATTTAACTCAAGCATGACTAGATGGCCCTATCATACCAAATACATATAAACAGATGCTTAAATCCCAAGACAAAAATGAATGGTGGAAAGCTATGGAAAATGAGATTGGGGTTATGAATAAAAGGGGTGTTTGGCATTTAGAACCGCTTCCTAAAGATGTGACTCCAGTGGGATGCAGATGGGTTTATACATTAAAAAAGGATGACCAAGGCAGAGTAGCTAAGTATAAGGCACGTCTAGTTGCCCAGGGTTATAAACAAATTCAAGGTGACAGCTATGATGAGACCTTTAGCCCTGTTGTGAATTTTAGTATAATCCGTCTATTTTTTTCATTGTTGGTTTCGCAAAGAGGTTGGTCACACACTCAGTGTGATGTCACAAGTGCTTACTTGTATGCCCCATTAAAAGAAGCCATTTATATGGCTCAACCACCAGGTTTTGTTAAATCGGGATTTGAGGGTCTGTATTGTAAATTGGATAGAGCTATATATGGATTACATCAAAGCGGTAGAGAGTGGTATTTTGAATTAAATAAGACTTTGATGAATTTGGGTTTTCTAAAATTTGAAAGTTGTAATTGTGTTTATTTTCTTGATTCAGAAGTTTTGTTACTTTTATATGTCGATGATATGGTGGTTTTCGGTAAGAATCAGAAAGTAATTGATGGTGCCATAGAACTTTTAAAAACCAGATTTGAACTTAAAGTTTTAGGACAAACTAAAAGACTTTTAGGTGTAGAATTTTCTATTGAGGATAATGATCTTTGTATACACCAAACTTCATATATTGAAGAAGTGTATTATAAATTTAAAGATTTCAATATACCTATTTCCTCGCTTCCTATTAGTAAGGGAGTTGTTTTTTCTAGAGCTGATTGTCCAAGTACTGATAGAGAGAGAAGTGAAATGGCTAAATTACCATATCGAAATGTTCTTGGATGTTTATCCTTTTTAACAAGTAGAACACGTCCGGATATTTCGTATGCCGTTAATATTTTTTCTCAATATCAGTCTAATCCTGGTTTATCTCATTGGCATGGGTTACTTCGTTTGCTTGGTTATGTCTATTTTTCAAAATCTTTTAAATTGCATTTACGTTGTAATAATCCGTGTTTAAAAGTATATTCAGATTCTGATTTTGCATCTAGTAAAGACGACCGTGCATCTATTGGTGGTCAGTTGGTATTGCTAGACGAGTCCCCCATAAGTTGGCGCACATTCAAAGAAAAATGCGTCAGTTTGTCAACTATGGAGGCTGAATTCGTTGCGATGACCGAGGCTGCCAAAGAGTTAATTTGGGTCGATAGAGTTCTTACAGAATCTATGAACAATGGTTTTATTATTGATAATTTACCAAAAGCAATTATGTTTGTGGACAACCAGGCAGCGATAGATTTTGTAAAATCACCAATAGAGAATCACCGTACTAAACATATCGATGTAAAGCTATTTTTTATTAGAGATTTAATTTATCAAGAGAAATTTTTATTAAGGTTTATAAGAAGTAAATTAAATTTATCTGATATTTTTACCAAGCCCGTTACCAAAGTTGAACTTAAAAATTTTCTTGATTATATATCTACTCGTAAATAGAATTGAGTTTTTTTACTGTGTAATGCTGACACTCTTGCTCCTATTTATCTGTATGGTGTGCCGTTTTTTTTTTTTTTTGCATTGCTATCTGAATTGCTTATTAAGGGTTGCAACCTGTATATAGTAAATATATTTTTTTTTTTTTTTAGTAAATATATATTAAAACTTGTATAGTATTGTATATAGTTAATATTCATTACTCATTTCATTGTATATAGCTTACATTATCATTGTGCATATATTAACTTCTTTTCTTTTCTTGTAGATGCATAGCATGAATGTGAATTGCATGGGCCCATGCGGAAAGTGGATGGATGTCTGGGTTATTTTTTTTTTTGTTTTTTTTGCATTGTTCAGTAATCGTTCGTTCCATTATTCATATATCATGGTAATATATATATATATTTTTTTCATTTTGTTTAAATAGAGTAATGTATTTTCAAGGGGCACACATATGTATGCTGAATTCAATTTGTTTTTTTTTGTAGGGTCATATGGCTCGAGGTTAAGGTATTAAGGCTTTGTAGAGTCATGTGATCCGAGGTAAAAGTAATCTGTAGGGTTGCATGGCTTGAGGTTAAGGTATTATAGGTACTGTAGAGTCATGTGATCTGAGGTAAGGTAACTTGTAAGGTCATGTGGCTTGAGGTTAAGGTACTTAAGGTATTGTAGAGTCACGTGATCTGAGGTATGTCGTTAAATATATGACCTGTATTGCGAAATGGACTTGATGGAGATTTTTGTTATGTTGGATAACTTTGGATTGGAACAGTTAACGTTAAATTTAATACATGTTAATTTTCTTTTATTGTTCTTGTTAAATTGTTCAAATACTATTTATTATATTGTAAAGGAAAGACCCTTGGTTTTTTTTCATGTGTTGAGAGGGGGGGAAATTGATGACAAAATGTTATTTTTTTTTAATTATCTCACCACATTTTAATTTTTATTCTGGCTATTTCTTAATCTTAAATAATGGTTAAATATAATGATAAATTAAAAGAAATCTCTTTATTTTAAACAATACTCATTTGATAAAACTTTAGTTTTAGTTTGATCTTATTATGTCTAAATTAAATAGTAACTTTCAAGTTTAAAAGTCTATCTGAAATAATTTATTAATAGATAAAACATGTTTAAAATAAGTTTATATAATCTTTAGTATATTTACTTACTGATAGCTTCCTAAGAGTTCAGTTTATTTTTCTTTTGTTTACTTTTTTCAAACGTCACTCCCGGCAGACTTTTTCACTAATGATGTTTTTCTTTTCCTGATAACACCTGTTTTGATGACGTTTTTCATCTCACTTCCGGTTAATTTGAATTATCCAATTGTAGGTCAACATCTGTCAGTTATCTGACCTATCTAACAGCATATGCTTTGTATAAATAGTTTGAGTTTTGAGGAGAACATTGCTTACTTTTGTTTTTGTGTTCCTCCTTCCATCAGCACCTGCTGTTTGTCTAAGCAGGTTGTGTAGGGAAATGGCTGTTAACTATTTATTTTTTAAAGTAACTGGTTTCATCCCCCAGGTCATGGCTTAGGTGTTATATGCATTTAATAGATAGAGGTAACATACTTATGTTGTTTAGAATTTTTGAAATGAATTAAATTAGAAATGATTGAATAGTTTTCTTTTTAAGGGTCTTTTCTGAAATATATTGGATGAATTGGAAATGTTTTTTGTTAGAATAATATTCTGTTGTTGTTGTTTTTAGTTTGAAAATAAAGCTGGATTTTATTGTACTTATGAGTCCTTATTGAATCATTTAAAAACACTTGAATTGGGTATATTTTTTTTTTAGCCAAATACTTTCAGCTTGTTTAAATGCTTCCATTTACTCTGCTAATAACTTTTTAATGTCATTTACTTATCAAAATTGATAATCGATGTTTTTTGAAATGAGGTCGTTAAATTTGATAGTTTGATTGATGTTGATTTTGTTTAGCGGTTTTTTAAACCGCACTTGTTACGTTTTTGAAATTTTCTACTTAATCAATTTGTAAAGTTGCTAGCATCCAATAGTGAATTAAACTAAATTATAAGTGACTTTGTTCAGATTATGGAATTAATGATATGCAAATTGTGATCTTCAACCTTCAGTAATATAATCAGTGTGATAGTGATCTTCAGTTTTAAATGATATAATCATGCTTCGTCTCCCACTGGTCAACGAGGCGACCGCGGCGTATTTTTTCTTCATCTGTGAAATACATGTGTTCTTTTGAAGATGATGATGTGTCATGATTTTGTCATAGTGAAGTTTAGTCTGCTACATATTGTGCATCACTTGTGAAATGAGGTAACTTTAAATATGTTATTCCTTGAAAATCTGTTGAATATACTTTATTTATTAATATATATATTTTTTTGTGTTTCATTGAATAAAATTTGTTTTGTTGTTAAAACTTGTGTATTTGATGTGTTATAACAGTTGAACACTGGTCGGGTTATTTTTATTGAAACCCTTAAAACTTAAAGATTAACGTTTCCACTGTATGTGAAACTGCTTAATAAAATTAATTAAAAGATAGACCTTTAGTCTAGATTAAATTCCTATGTAAAAAAAGGACACTTCATACTGTTTTGTAAAATAAATCCTTGTCGAATCCTGTTCTTAGTCAGTGTAAGAACATTATTCGATAAGGATTTATTTAACAAAACCATATAAAGTGTACTTTTTTTACATAGGAATTTTTGGTAGTGTTCGGACACTTTTGTTACCAACTGTATGGTGCATAAAATACGCATAAATATTTATTGTGAAAATAAGTAAATTACATCAGAAAAAAAGCTTACTTTTTTTTCAACTATTTTCCAAATGGCAAGAAAGCTAAATGTGCTTTTTAGACATGTAAGCCTAATTTTCAAATGCTACGTATTTTAATATCATATTTCCTCTAAATTCCTCAGAAAGGGGCCCCTTTCCGATTTCTAGCCGAGGGCCCCCGAAGGAGCCAGTCCGGGCCTGGCAGAAAGTTAACATATCAACTTACTAAGCCTCTTTGAAAGAATTTATATAAAAATAAATTCAATTATTTACAATTTCGTAACAATATATCATCTGAAGAATCTACCATTAATCTTAGAAAAAAAATAAAAATGACAGTTTTTTTTCTGAAGGTGCTGATCTTCTTTCAACTTTTGTATATCAATGGTGGTGTGGTGGTGGTGGTGTTATGGTCAATTGACTACATGTTGATTCTAGGCCTGGGTGGAATGTTCTCTGTGAAAGGATCTAAGACTCAAAAGCCAATTAGTAATTAAAAAAAAAAAAAGAAAGGAAGAAAGTTGACATTTATTGTGAACAATAGAGGATTACAAGTTCTTTCATAGACAGAAACAAGTGAGTGAATTTCATTATTATTTGCCAGATGACACCACTATCAGTACCCAGTGAACTACTAACTTTATACTGTAATTCTATAATAAAACTCTCACTTTCTCATTTAAAAATTTTTTGACCTACACTGATTGGCTTCTGAACCATCCATATGCACTAATGGTTCACTAATGTACTATCTCATTAAATTTCATTAATTATTATGATGAGGTGATATGCACAATTTTTATTGCTTATAAATACATATTTATTATTTAAAAATTCATCTTATAAATATATATATATTTTTTAATTTTTCGTAAGATGGAAAATAAAGATTGAAGATATTAAATACCTTTTAATCCAAGCTGAATCTCCAGCAGAATCCATGAGAGCTTTTTCAGAATCTGGTGGTATTTGAGTATCTGAAGTTATACAACATGAATGTAAACCACTGTATGCTATTGAACAAGAATTCTGACCATCTGAACCACTAAGACAATTTAAGCAATACTTATTTCCACTTAAATTAACAAGGTCAAGTGTCAGAGAAATTTTGTTTTTTACATTCATAGACATAGGCTTGAAGGTGTAGCTGATGCAACAATCTGAATTCATGAAAAAATTTGTTGATAAAATTCTAAAAAGAAAAAAAAAAGTATTTAAGAAAATTATAAAAACTGCTTTTATGTAATAAAATTTTTAATTATGCATTTAAAAGCACTAATAATCTGGTATTGTCGAAAAGCAAGCTTTGCCAAATTATTAGTTCTTTTACATCAGAGATAGCCGA
This sequence comes from Salticus scenicus, assembly GCA_963930645.1. Lineage (NCBI taxonomy): Eukaryota > Metazoa > Arthropoda > Arachnida > Araneae > Salticidae > Salticus > Salticus scenicus. The sequence continues at coordinate 25,954,443 of OZ005660.1, forward strand.
CTATCATTCCTCAAATTGCATGAGGCTTGCCATGTAAAAATTTCCAGCCTGCAGCAGAAATTTATAATTTGACATCTTAAGTTTAAACAGAAACATTAAATATATTTGTTCTGTTTTTAAGGGTGAAACACCAGGGTTGGCAAACTGGGCCCACCAACAAAAAACCCACTGGGTTTTTGCAAATAAGTGTGTTTTTGTTAAAAATTATTTATAACTTACAAATCCCATCTATAAGTATACTCTTATTTTTATTTTCTAGAAAATAGTATTAAACATAAAAAGTAACTACAGTTATAAATATAATAAAAGTAAGTTTATCTTCTATAATGGGCTCTTCCCAGCGTCGTCTGCTCAATCATGTGATGTGTGAATAAAGTAAAATTGAATTCAATTAATTATTGTTCTTAAGAACAAAAGTGTTAATATTTAATATAAAATAAAATAAAAGTAATATTGTGCATTTGTAAACAGTAGAATAATTGTATTTGTAAATTTAATAATTTTTAAAAAACACTTTATGTGTTTATTTTTACCTGTAAGAATCGACTTTTGTATGTTGTAGTGTAACTGTTACATTAACTGATCTAGCAATAAATAATAGCTTGTTCTTGTGGAATGTTTATGGATTATAAATTAAAATTTTAAAATGTTTTCAATTAAATTTAATTGCATAAATGTGTTACAACAAGTTAATTAACTTAGTTACTGGCCTAATTGGCTTTACACCGTTTGGTGTTGCACTGTCAGTGATTTAAGAACCAAAAATTAGAGTATTTGACATGTTCTGCATGAACATCAATAACAAATATAAACTAAATGATGATTGTAAATGTATACAGCAAACAAAAGATGATGAATAATGATATAAAATGGATTAAAAATGGTGATGTATAAAAAAGTAACACATATTAAATTCGATTGATCAAAAATAAGAATAGAAATATGTTATTTCAGCAATCGCTATAGGTATAGAAGACTTCATCTGCTGTTTGTTTATCAACTATCATGTGACCTCTGACATCAGGTGGGAAGAGCCCATTCATTCAATTTTCCTTTTCCTGTAAAACCTAACAATATTTTTGTTTAACAGCGAACATAAATGTTGTGCAGAATCAATATTTAACTAATTAAATTGTTTAGTTTTAAAACTTTATAATAATTTTGTTTTAATTTTAGTAGCAACATAATTATAAATCTAATAAAATTTTCTTCTATAACCGTTTCATCTATTAAAAAATTAAAAAAATTAAAAATAAACAAGGATAAAGCAGTGCAACTTATTTTTTAAAAAAATTAAATGATATGTATTGTACTTAAGAATTTAAATTCTTTTATTTTATCAGTTATTGTCATTAAGAATATTTATTTTGAATAAGCATACATTAAAATAAAATATAGCTTAATCTTACTAATTAACACTATTTTAATATTAGAATCAAACCAATTTTTATTTCTATGATAAATATTAGATTAACTAATAATTAGTAGTTTAATATAATTAGGTGCCCTGTGGCAGAAATTTATTATGCTTTCTGCGACAAGCTTCATCAACACCAAAACTTTTCTGCAGGAATAGTTTGTGAAGTTAACATTTACGAATTGAAAATAAATTATTTTTAAATAGTAAATAATATTCAGTATAACCAATGTATTCAAATTTTAACTAGGCACAAATGCATATATCTGCACTATTACAAGAAAATACTCTTTTTTTTTTTTTTTTTTTTAAGAAAGATGAAAATAAATCTATTGATCTTAATTGCTTCAGATTTTTTGTTCACATTAATATACAATATTGTTTATAAAATATATTCAATGAATTCAAACCATAAAATGCGGTATCACATCAAAAATAATCTGCAAATTTTTTTAATGCATTTAAATCATGAAATGTCTAAATTAAACAAATGTTACAAATACTTTTAAAATTTCATTACTTTTTTTTATATTAAATATATATATTTAAATACACAAATGCGCTTATTTAATAAGGTGCAAACCAAACAACATAAAATATAATACAGAACTCAAAATTAAAATACAACAAATTAAAAGTAAAAATTAATATAGAATACTGAATTTCATAATGAAATATAAATAATTTACAACATTTATAGTTTTTGAGATTATTAGAAAGATGCACGATAACATTCTAATACACAAGATTCATTTTATGTATTATATACAAATAGCATAAAGATGTGTATTTGAAATCTAAAAAATGTGATTTGACATTAAAGAATTCAGAATGTATAATTATACCATCATTTAAATACATAAAGTAAAACAGAATACAAGATCTAAGTAGCACAATTATAGACAAAGCATAGTCGAAATATTTTCATAAAGATTGAGGCAAGTGAAATATTTATTTTTTTAATGAAATGTTGAAATCTGAAATGTAACAGATATCATGGATAAAATCTATAATAGAAAATAATGATTACAGAAGAATGAAATAAATATAAATCAATTAAAAGTAATCTTTGATATTTATATCTATGCGAATAAGTAAATAAAATTAAATAAATAAAAGCATTTGTTGTTTAATTAGTATTTATTCAAAACAACTACTACTAGATAAAATTCCTTTTCTCACAAAAAAAAAAAAAATCAACAAAACCTTTGGTTTGATTTTTATTCAAAATAACTATTTAATTTGCAATATTTCAATAAAAAAAAAAAAAAATAAACATTTTTTAAAAATTCAAATGTTTGAAAAATGAAATGAACAAGCTGTAGAAACTAATGATAAGAGTATTTTTGTAAAATAAATTAATAATTTTTTTAACGACTTCATATGCTTAAACAACAAAATTTAAAGCTAAGAATTTTAATCACAATTAAAATAATTAATGATTAGTAAAAAAAAAAAAAAAGAAAATATACCAATTTTATAACTTAAGATACCCATTAATATTTATTGCTAAGATTTTAGTACATATAAAATGCTAAATATCAGTAAAGTATTTTAAGTTTAATTTCTTAATTTTCTATTTTTTGAAGCAAGGTTTGAAGCTTCATTTTTTTATTTTGCGTATAACTACAGACGTTACAAATTTCCCCATAGTCTTATTTTTGTATATATTTGTGAAATGTATTGCATAGTTTGAACCAAACATTAAAATTAATGCAGCTTTAAAAAATTTACGTGTATTTACTACCACACACGTATGCACGTTTCGTATACACTAAAGGAAAAAAAAATCACTAGATGCAACTAATTTGTCGTGCGTAAATTAGAAATGTATGAAAATCGGTACAGCTGTAATCACGCACTTAAAAAAAATAAATAAATAAATAAAAAAATAATAATAAAAAAAAATCATTGGATGCAGCTATTTTGTTATGCATGAATCTGAAAATGTATGAAATATGAAATTCGGAAAATGGTCGCAAAGCCACATTCTTTCGAAAAAACATCTTTTTGCAATACAATAAATACACACGACACGAGCGGCAGGCGCGGCGCAACAACAAAGTTTGGAGACACGAAAGTGAATTTCCGATGTGAAGGGATTACCAGTGAAAAGTGTCGATACACCGAATCATATCACCGCATCACGAATCGCTAATGCATGCCGTATCAAAGCTAACCCAAGTGAGTTACATCCGCTCTATCTCCTCTCCTTATTCAGGATTGAGGCGATCGTATCTGCAGAAACGAAAATTTGTTCTGCAGAACAGTTTATAAACCTTTCTTTGAGTTTCTTTCTCTCTCTCTCTCTCTTTCTTTTCTTTTTTTTTTTTAACACAATGGCAAAATTTATTTGACTTAAGTAAAATCTTTCTGCAAGAACATTTCTGTTTCTGCGACATTGTCGCCGTGTCGCCGTGTTTCTGCCACGGGGATTAGGTGTATTACAACTAATATGCTAAATAACATCAGAGATGCCAATTCTAATGACAAAAAAGCAGGAGATTTTTTAACAGAAATCATGAGACTTTTTCCAACAAGAAAGTTTGTAAGAAAAATCAGTAAAATAATACAAATTTAATTTTAAGTAAAGCTTTATAAGCTTAGGAGGTATTTACAAAGCATCCGTATTAAAATTAAATGAATAATATATGTTTCTTGCAATAAAAAAAACTAAAAAAAAAAAAAAAAAAAAAAAAAAAAAACCTCAGACATACAGTTGTTTAAAATTTAAGTCAAAATAGACAGATTTGATCATTTTGCTCCTAATATAAAACAATAAGAATCTTAATTATCTTTGTAAAAGAAAAGATAATAAAGAAATGAAAATATCAGCTATATTCTAATGAAATTTGAATTCTTTAAATTTTCATTAGTTATGGTATTAAAAAAAAAAAAAAAAATCTTTTGATAATAAGACATTTTTCATTATTCAAAAATGAAAGTTAAAAATTTATTCTTAGCAAAAATTAGTTTCAAAGCATTGTATAGTAATTCACATTCAAACTGAACTTGATAAATTGCAGAGCAAGATAAATTTCAATTTTCTTTCAAATTGTTTTACCCAATCCCACAAATTTTAAGCATAAATTATGCTAAGAGGGACAGATAAAAATTACATCAGAAAAGCAGGAGAAATGAGTGGAAAATCAGGAGCATAGAAAAACAAACAAAAAGCAGGAGACTTGGTATGTCTGTAACATATATCTAACATTGCAATACAAATGTATTCAAACAAAAATCCACAAAAGCCCAGAAAACCCCGCAAAACCCCAGAAAAACCCAAGTGTGTTGGGTTTTACTAAAAAAACCCGGGTTTTTGCCAATCCTGTGAAACACTGAATGTTTATGGTAGCTGCCAAAAGAAAACACTAAGTAAAAGAAAAATTAATATTAATTTTAAAATATTTATAAAACATTATATCTCAGTTATTAACTTTCAAATCTTTAAAAACAATTGTATAAGAGACATTGATTTAAAATATATATTAAAATAAGTTAAAATACATAAAAACATACACATTTCATGATGCTAATTCTTAGCACCTCATCAGTATAACTAATATCATAAGGAAACAACTCATAACAGCATAAATAAGGATTTGATTGACATTAGTTAAACATACAGTTGAAACAGACCTACTGTGAGCTTTGAAAATATTAGAATTATCATCTCAGGCTGTGAACACTATCAGCCGTATGCCGCATATTTTCTTGGAAAGATAGCTTACAAAAATTCAATCCGTGCCAATGAATAATGCATGCGCTTTACCATCCGAATATGTACTCTTATATTAATTAAATAAATTACCTTATACAAAATGTTTTTTAAAAAACTTAGTATATATATATTTCGGGTACACCGTACCCATTTCGGTGCCAAGTGAAAAACGTCGTTCTTCTGCTGTTGTCAATTCGTGGTGCTGTGGTGTACGTGTTTCCGCTTCACTTCACTTTTGTGAAGTGAAGTGAAGCAGAAATGACCTGTCAAGCTGTTAATGACCAGTGCTCTCAGTCATTAACAGCTTGATTGTTAGTTATTATTTCTATGGCCTTCCGTTTTAGTGTGTAGTTGTGATTATTATACGGGGCTATTTTATTAATGTTGATGGAGTTAACGTTAATATGGTTAGCATTGTGGGTGGAAGAGAAAGCGGTGGAAGTTTGCTTCCACCGCTTTCTCTTCCACCCACAATGTTAACCCTATTAACGTTAACTCCATCAACATTAATAAAATAGCCCCGTATAATAATCATACTTCCACCGCTTTCTCTTCCACCCACAATGCTAACTCCATCAATATTAATAAAATAGCATCGTATAATAATCACAACTACGCACTAAAACGGGAGGCCATAGAAATAATAACTAACAATCAATTAATGACCGAGAGCACTGCATTATTCCGGCAGTGTGGCAGCAGTTTTTACAGGAAAACGAACAGAATGGGAAGTGAAGTGAAGCGGAAACACATACACCACAGCACCACGAATTGACAACAGCAGAAGAACAACGTTTTTCACTTGGCACCGAAGATGGGTACGGTGTACCCGAAATATATATATATGCTAAGTTTTTAGAAAAGGATTTTGTATAAGGTAATTTATTTAATTAATATAAATATAATCCTTTCTTAATAAAGTATAATATGTGATCTTATTTTAAAATCCTTGTTTATGTAGTTGTAAGTTGTTTACTAAAAATATACATACTAATGAAATGCTAGATATTAGCATAAAACATTTATGTATTTATTTATTTTTTTAATTTGTATTTTAAATGAATGTCTTTTATATGGTTGTTTCTAGACATTTTAAATATAATGTTCTTTATTGCAAGTAAAATAATATTCAATCATCTTATTTATTCTTATTATTAAAATTATTTATATGTGGGTGTTTTAATGGTAATTTATGCAGAAAAAAAAAGGTATATTCATGTATTATATTTCAAATTTCACCTAAATATATACATATGTGTGCATGTGATACTATATAATAATATGATGCATTTTACACAATATAGATCCTTGAAATAAAATTTATTTTTAATGCATCCTATAAAATCTTTTGAACTGGATAAGCTGGGAACAACTACAGTATCTCCCTACAACTGGATTTGGCAATTTATTTTTGGCGATTATGGCTAAATCATAAATCTAAAAATCATAAATGATAAAATCATAAGCTAAATCATAAATCTAAACTAAACAGCATGTAGGGCTGCCACATTATATTGCAAAGAATCCAGAACGACATCGTTATCGTTCAAAACGGCGCCAAAGAAAAATCGCCAAATCCAGTTTTGGGGAGATACTATAGTTGTTCCTTTTAGTTAAGCCTTTCTAGTTCTAGATTAATAGAATTATTTATTTATTTATTTATTTACTTTTTTTTTTATATAAAATGAAATAAAAAAAATAAAGAGATGAAATTGTCATGTCACTCTTAATTTTTAATCAAATATTTTTTTAGTTGGCATGCATACAAACACTATAAATAAAAAATGAATTATTAAAATAATGTTTTTAAAAAAAATGATGTAGATCAAATTAACAGGTATAAAATAACAATAAAGATCAAAGATAATCAATTTTAGATCAAATAAATCAAATTAAACTTGTTTCCAGGTGGTTGAATTCCAAATTATTAATGTTTTACTGTTTACATTTTTATATCAAAAGTATTATAAAATATTTTTACAAATTTATGGGTGCGTGTATTTTAAAATATTTACTGTGCTAACATACATGATACATCTAATGAAAAATAGTGAGGACACTCTAAAAAAATAAAGAAAAAAAAAAAAATACCCAGCTCGACAATATTTAAATTTTTGACACATTTAGTGTCATTTTTAAACCTTAATGTTTGAAATATGCAGAAATTATTAAAAAAAAAAAACAATGCTTCCAATCACAAGATTAATTAAAATAAAGAGTAATTTTCAAATATGAATTTTTTTGTAAAATTGGCTGTACACATATTAAAATACAAAATTTAATTTTGTATGGTCGCTCTTTTTCCTAACACTTATATTTAGAAAAATATACGAACATTTCATTTAAGGAGTAAGAAATAAATCCTATATCTGAGAAGAATAAAATAGTTTCTGGGATATTTAATTTTAAAATGATGACTTTCTCCCTTTTGCGGCAAAATATCTTTACTTTAGGGAAACGAGATAATAAATTTTAAATAATGATTCATTTGTTTAAAAAACTGTAATTAAATACATTCAAACACAATAATTAACAAATTAGAAAATCTTTATTCATCAACCTTAATTCATTTAGATAATTGGAGTGGAAGGCTGAACTTTATACCAACTATGTGAAAAATACCAGAGCCGGGAATCGAACCCGGGCCTTCCGCTTAACGTGTGGATGCTCTACCACTGAGCTACGAAATTCTAAATTAGAAAATCTTTATTCATCATGATGAATAAAGATTTTCTAATTTAGAATTTTGTGGTCTATTAGAGTTGTGCCACGATTAATATTGTCACTTGATATAGCTGCGTTTGCAGACTCAGTGACCTTGCCATGATTATTATGTAAGAAATGCCTAGCTGGTTATCACCCAGGGTAGCTCAGTGGTAGAGCATTTGCACGTTAAGTGGAAGGCCCGGGTTCGATTCCCGGCTCTGGTATTTTTCACATAGTTGTATAAAGTTCAGCCTTCCACGCCAATTATCTAAAAAAAAAAAAAAAAAAAAAAAAAAAAAAACAATAATTAACAGTTTTAGACACTGCATAATTATTAATTTAATGATTATTTTGCTTGTTTTATTACATCTATAACTTTCAGTAAGCACAGATGACAGTAAAACTGAAAAACAAATTAAATAGAACATATCAGTCTCCAGGTTTTTTTTTTAATTATTTACATAAACAAGAATACAAACAAAGAGATAGTCAAACCAATGTCATAACTTTTTAACTTATTGGAAAGTGTTAAAATTGCATAACCCAACTGAAAATGCACTTTGAGCAGCTCTCCCAATATCCTCCAATGTATCAGGATATATTATGTAGCCATTAGTAAACCACTAATCATCAATGTTAATCATATCACATATTCGACAGAAGTATGTTTTTGTGCATCTAAATAAAATATATTTATTTAATTAAGTCAGGAATAGTATAAATATAATTTAATATGCTGCAAAGATGCCAATAATTTTCTACATATAAGTGATAGGAAAGAAAGAACCTATATCTATAAACATAATTTTTTTTAAATATGTACAGATTCCCTCATATAAAAATGCCATATCTGAAAGCTAATCTTGATTTGAACAATTTTTCCAATTGGATGAATGTTTCTATGACTCTTAGTTTAAGATATAATATCTATAAATATATTTTGAATCCTCCAGTATATACACTTAACGATACTTTCAGGGGTGGTGTCAGAAGGGGGCCGGGGGGGGCAAAGGCCCCCCCGTCGGGGAGTTTGTGCCCCCCCATCGGGGCAGATTCTCAAAATCTGTCGGGGAAAAAATACCCTTTTTTCCCCTTCAGCAACAAAATATTTTTTTCCTTTTCATCATTCGGAGTTTGTCTTTCTAGAGAAGTTTTTTTTTTTTTTTTTCCTAGAAAAACTAATGACATGCAACTGCGATGGCTTTCCTAGCATTGATATACTATGTATATTCCTCTTCTATGTCAGTTGGTGGGAACGACAACAGGAAAGAAAGCGGCGAGTATTATTACAAGGATTGACGCATTCCTTATCTATTCCTTATCTTCTAAAATCACACTTGCGATGCTTCTGTGAAGAAGTCGCATTTTTATTGCCTATTATCCAGCTCTCTTTGAAATGGACAAAAAGCATGTAGGCTACGTATGTTTCCATTTCCCTTTTTGTCTGTGAACAGCAAGTAGACCACACACACATGATTTTTTTTTTCTTCCCTGGAAAATTTTTAGAATAAGATATCTCTTCAAAAAGTACATCGGAAAAAACAATCTTAATTCCCCCCCCCCCCCCTTTAATAAGAACAAAAAAGAAAGAAATTTCATTCAAATAGATCACGAAAATATAATTTGCATATTGATTTAAGTCACATTTCCTTTAATTCTACTAATTCTTATTCAGGATACTGTTTTCAAATATTGTGTGTCTATGTCGGCTGATGTGTCGCTTTTGCTTTAGAACTTAAAGACAGCTTTAACAATGAGAAATGAAATAAGTAAAATAACTGAGACCTTTTAATAAGATTTGTTTTTTGCATTCTATTTCTAAAGAGAAAATTCTTTTAACTATTTGTGAAATTTTACAACGATAATTTGTTTAATATCTGTCAAATTCAAAGCATTAAAATATTTCCGTGCAATTAAGAGTCGTTTTAATAATTATATGAAATTAAAATTGTTGTATTTATTTTACATCGCGACACTCTGCATCACCAACAAATTAAAAATGAATTTCTCTTTTTAAAATTTACTTTTAATTACTTTTTGCTAGAGAAGTCAGGGAACAAAAGGGAAGAAAAAAAAATGCAATCGGGGAACAATACAACTTTTACCGATTTTTAATGCTTGTTTGTATGAAAATAAAAAATTTCGGAAACAGTAAAGAATATTCTTGCTCTATTTTATGAATTCAGCCCAATTCAGCCGCTCATGAATGTTTATATTTTATTATTATCTTCAAAAGTCATATTGAAATTTTTCATTCAGCATTTTTTTTTTTTTTTCATAAAAAAATATTATCCCCTCCGTGGAAGATCAAAATTGTGATGGCATGTTTCCGGGCTATCCTTAAGGATAGGCTGAATCCCAGACTGTCGCCAATTGTTTATTGAGCAGCACTAGTGCAACGGTAAAACCCAACCAACCAACTATAAAATATATTAATAATTATGAAATAATTCAGCCAACGACTGAAACATCTGTCGGTTCAATTTATAAATGTTAGAATAGTGAAAAACTACCTCAGAACTTGCAGTGCAGAAAGCAGGTTGCAAAATTTGATGATTTTAGGGATTCACAGTGCAAGATCAAAGAAATTAGATTTAGAAAGAATAGTAACAATATTTGATAAAACCTATCCCAAAAGCCGAATTCAGTTACAATAATACGTAAATGGATTTTATTTTTTTAAATTTAAATTTAATGTGTATGCAGGAGATTCCCAGAAATCCACACAAATTGGAAAAAAATTATGTGTATTTTGGAATTTTGTGAAAATTAGCATTTATGAAACGAGATTTTGATACTGTAATGCATACAAAATGAGGAAAAATACAAATAAGTATGCTTGGAAAATAATTAACATAATTAAAAAGAAAAGAAAAAATTAAAGAGAATAAGCAACTTAGTAAAAAATATGCATATAATGAAATTTAATTTAATTTTTTCTTGAATTAAGAAATTAAAATTTATCTAATACAGTAAGATACAAAATTTTACTCAACATGTGATACAATATAAGCTTCTATTATAAGTATATTACCTTTTATTACTTTTTTTTTAAATATAGGCCAAAATAGTTTTTTATTTTATTTATTTATTGTTATTTATGAACAATTATTATTTCTTGTTTATAGCATTAATGCATTTAAAATTTATCATCAACAGAAAGTAATCTGCATAAAATTGACTTTCTGTGTTTCGTGAGATTCAATTTCTGATGAATCATTGTTAATATCAGTGCTATCTTAACCTTTTCATATTAAAAATTTTACTGTCGGTTTGATAGTTACATTGGTTACAACATGCGGATTTCTGGAAGTCATGCATTTGTTCATGAAGTATTTAACATTATGAAGATTAAATAACTTAATTTTAATATTGATGTTGTATGATTATGAGAAAATTATACCTTAAGTGCATATTTAAATCAGCATATTGTAAGTAAAATTTGAACATTTAAGAGAAATGTAATATGTATATACTTGGTTACAAATGAAATGTATACCATGTTAAGAAGGAAGTTTTATCTGACATTTGTTGGATGTCTTTGACTCTATTTATTTTTTCACAACTATGCTCATGCTCTAATACGCATGATTTACTTTTTTTTTTCTTTTTTTTATATACATATTACATATATATTATTTTAGGAGGGTAGGGAGCTCGATACATCGACGAGATGACACGGCAATTAAGTGAAAGCCTAACTTTATAAAAACAATCTACCTTGAATTTAATACTCTAATTTTTCCATAAAATCTCTAATTTTCAGCTCAAAGAACACTAGCTGATAAATTAGGAAATGTAAATGTGGCACTGGTGATGAATTTAATTAAATATAATTTGTCTTTAAAAACTCCAATTTTCCACTGAATTTAGGAGTTTTTTACTGTGAAATCATAATCATTATTTTTAATTTTTGACAAAACCAATTAAAAATTATCAATTGCATTAAAGTATTATTCGTTTGGATGTTACAGTCGGTAACAAAAGTGTCCAAACACTAGAAAAAATTCCTATATAAAAAAAGTACACTTCATACAGTTTTGTTAAAAAAATCCTTGTCGAATCCTGTTCTTAGTCAGTGTAAGAACATAATTCGATTAGGATTTATTGAACAAAACCGTATGAAGTGTACTTTTTTTAGATAGGAATTTTTGCTAGTGTTCGGATACTTTTGTTACCGACTGTACAGTGCCTCAAACACACAAAGGCTTCAAACTTATAACCCCCTCCTCTTTCTTATCTTAGTTGATGTTAAAAATAATACGGTACGGAAGCACTATAAAAAACGGACAAACATTCAACAATATTTAAAAAAAATCGATAACTTTGTTTTAAATTATCACAGATTTATAGTTCAACCATTCGTTTTAAAGGTATTGGCGAGATCTTTCGAAAGATACCCATCTTGAAAATTTACCCCCCCCCAGGGGGGGAACCGGTGCCTCCACATGCACAAAATTTTTTTCGTAGTTAACTACTACTATTATCAATAATTCATATTAATTTTACAATCACAAGTTTAAAATAACGCTCATTATGTACATTTATACGAAATTATGTACTATACTGCCATGTTAAAAATTTACATAAAATGCGATCACAGCGCCATCTGCTGGGCGATTGATCCCAAAATCTAATCAGCACCATTCCATGTCAGGGTCCAACTATATACCAAGTTTCGTTCAATTTCATTCATCGGTTCGTGAGATACGGTGAAACATACGAAATTTTGCGATCACAGCGCCACCTGCTGGACGATTGATTTCCAAATCTAATCAGCACCATGCCCCGTCAGGTTCCAACTATATACCAAGTTTGGTTGAATTTCATTCATTGGTTCGTGAGCTACGATGAAAAATACGAAAATTTGTCCTATACTGCCATGTTAAAAATTTACATAAAATGCGATCACAGCGCCACCTGCTGGGCTATTGATCCCCAAATCTAATCAGCACAATGCCCCGCCAGGGTCCAACTATATACCAAGTTTCGTTGAATTTCATTCATTGGTGTAGTGAGTATTTTATTTAGATACATCAGCAGAAGTGTAATGCAGAAGAAGAGTGACTGAGAAAAAACCATACTAGAAGAATTGTTTTGTTTAATAGCTACTTGAAAGAAGGTAAGTCTCATATGATACTAAATCTCTTTTATTTCTTTAATATAGAGACATTCAATCACTTTCAGCATTTCCACTAAAAGCAGTTAATTCATACAACTTTAAATCATTAATAAAACTTAATAAATATATTTAGAAACTTAACAATTAAAAAATAAACTCAACAAATTATCAATTTGATCCGGACCAGCCGGTCAAACTTTACATTACTATATCAGATAACAAGATCCATGCCAATTACCAACACCATACACCTCAGAACTAAACAGATCTGATATTTATATACAAGAAATAAGGACGTTTAGATCGTCATCGATCAAACGGACGAATCAAAAACGAACATCTGGCAGATGTAAAAAGAAACAATTAAGATTTACATAACGACGATCGATCTTTAGCTACGATGTCGCCATCTAGTGGGAAAAACATCGTTAGAAAAATTGAAACAGTCCAGAATTGATAAAGAAAGGTGTTGCATGGAAAAGATCGTTTTTAATGTAAACAAAACGATAATTGATAATTAACAGTATAAAATAAAGTTTAAACTACTGAAAAATAAGTAACTGAAGTAAGTATGTTTTAATTTACATTCTATTAATTAAATAAGTTATTTAATAAAAATGATAAAATGACTAAACATAGCATGAACTTTCAAAAACAGGTGATGTAATATGTTTAAATAACTATGTCTATAAGCATGAGGGAAAGTTAGGAGGCGATGAGAATAAAATAAACTAAGGATTTTCTCATCAAATGCCCCCCCCCCTCTCATTGCCTCATAAAAACAAAATGCATGACTCCTTAAGAAGGAAAAATCAGCATGGACCCATTACCAAACATCTTAAACAAGATAAAAAAAAAAAATTTAATTAAATTTCAAACCAATGCAGTCAAGCATCCCAATAACACAAAAGTGAATAGCTAAATTTAACACGAAGACAACAATTAAGTTGTAACAAATCCAACTTCAAAAAAATCTTAAAGCATCTTTCTCCAAAGAAAATTTCAATTTTTTTCATCTTAAGTCTTAAAACTCCATCAATTTCAAAAAAAAAATTAACTACTCCAATCTAGAACAGAGTCTAGAATATCCTAGATAAGAGGCTAAAAAAAAAAAACACAATTCCTTCCATTTCAGAAAACAAGTCCAAGAAAAATTTGTTTCATTTTAAAATTTCATTAACAAACATGAAAAAAAAAAAATATTTACCAAAAAAATTACTTATTAATTTCAAATCCAGCATTAAACTCCAAATCAAATATTTAAACCTATATCAAAAGCAAATTACAAATACAAAATAATCTTTATTTAACAAAAAAAAATTTCAATTTCTAGCCATCCAGAACTTGGTAAAGAGGACAAAACATCGGCCTTTCGCATTCACTTATTCGTCTTTCAAACATATTCAAGAATGAATATAGGCACAACTATTCACTTCTTTTAAAACAAATTCCGGCTAGCACGGAAAGCATACGTTCCACATGAAATGAGGTTTCTAGATGCCTAGAAAAGAAAAGAAATTATAATACACATAAAAGATATAAACAGAACAAATTTTAATTATGGTAGACGGGACCTAGTGACATTGCCAAAATTCAAAAATTGGAACTTACAAAAATAAAAGTAACATGCCTGCGCAAGGGCCTACATATGGTGGTAACTCCCAGAAAAACTATTCCTAAATGATTCTCTGACAATTTACCGGTCAAGGGTCACCTATCCGAAACGGTACTATAGGCTGTTCGAATCATTGTAAATAGCCACCAAAAGCACCATTTCCATACATAGACGGGAATTAAATTGTCTACCAAATTAATTTTTTTAAAAGAATACTAAATGAAGTAAAATAAATTTAAAGTACTAAAAAAAAACTTGCTTAAATCAAAAGTACTAAAATAATTACATAAGTAAAAAAAAAATGCTGGGACAAACTGTTATAATAAATATGTACAAATCAGCAATTTTAACTAATCAAAAAGTCCATGAAGTTGAAACACTAGATTAGAACAATGTGCAATCCAAATTTTAAAACAATGTAAATATTTAAACAATTTCTATTTTAAAACAATGTACTGGACAAAAAAATATATATATATTTAAATGTACTCAAATTATCTATAAGAAAAATATGACATACAAAATTCATATATGTACAAGAGAAAAATTATGTTATAAATATTAAATTTACAAAATTCAAAAGTTCATTCTTTGTCAAAGGTTTGGTGAAAATATCCGCAAGGTTTGATTTACTACGTACATAAGAAACAGAAAATTCACCATTATTTAAAAGATCTCTAATAAAAAATAATTAACGTCAATATGCTTAGTTTTATAATTTTCCACTGGTGATTTTATGAAATCTATAGCAGCTTGATTATCAACTCTCATTACAGCATCATTATCTAAATTAGAAAAAATACATTCCTCAGCACATTCACGACGTATCCGATCAAACCAAACCAAATTCTTTACAGCCTCAGTCATTGCGATAAATTCAGATTCCATGGTCGACAAACTAACACATTTTTCTTTAAAAGTACGCCAGTCGACCGGAGACTTATCAAGCAAAACTATCTGACCGCCAATTGAGGTCCGATCGTCACGGTTAGCTGCGAAATCTGCATCGGAGAAAATTACTAAATCATTAGATTTACAAGAAAGTTTAAGTTTGTAATGAGAAGTTGATTTTACATAGCCCAATAATCTCAATAAACCATCCCAATGGAACAAACCAGGATTTGATTGAAATTGACTCAGGACATTAACAGAGTAGGCTATATCAGGACGAGTACGACCAGCTAAAAAAGAAAGACATCCCAAAACACTACGATACGGTAAATGAGACATTTCAGTTATATCTTGACTAGATGTAGGACAATGAGATTTGGAAAACACAGTACCTTTACTGATAGGTAAAGAAGAATGAGGAATTTTAAACTTAGAAAATCTTTCACAAACATCATTAATGTAATTGGATTGGTGAATTACTACTCCAGATGGAGTATCCTCAAACTCAACCCCTAATAATTTTCTCGTTCTCCCCAATTCTTTTATATCAAAATTTGACTTTAATAAAACTAAAACTTTATCAATAAATTTCTTATGTTTTCCAAAAATTACGATATCATCAACATAAAGAAGAAGTACAACATCTGTCCCATAAAGATAAACACAATTACAAGATGATAACTTTCTAAATCCAATCTTAATTAAAACATGATGTATTTCATAAAACCATTCTCTCCCACTTTGATGTAATTCATACAGAGCCCGGTCCAGTTTGCAGTACAAAGTCTCTTTACCAGGTTCAACAAATCCAGGAGGTTGTAGCATATACACGTCCTCACTTAGTGGTGCATACAGGTAAGCACAGGTGACGTCACACTGAATATGCGACCATCCACAACATGAAACAAGAAGGGAGAAAAAGAACCGGATAACACCAAAATTTACAACAGGACTAAATGTTTCTTCATAGGATTCACCTTTAACCTGTTTAAATCCCTGGGCCACAAGGCGAGCCTTATGTCTAACTATCTGTCCAAACTCATCCCTTTTTATTGTGTAAACCCACCGGCAACCAACAGGAGTGACGTGATTAGGTAGTTCAGACAAATGCCAAACTCCACGTTCTTGCATAACCTTCATTTCCTGTTTCATTGCACTCCACCAAACCTGACTCTGCCTGGAATTACATGCCTGTTTAAAAGTCCTGGGAGTCTCTTCCCGATCTAGTCATGCTGAAGGGTGAACTAAACTCGAAACAACTGAATCACTCTCACTGTCACTATTGTCACTATCTGAAAAATCTGATGAATTACTTGGAATCGGAATAATGCCAGAATACGGATTTGAACCACTAAAATCAAATAAATCAGGATTAAACATCAATTTATTTTCTCTACAATAATTTTCAACATCATGAAGTGATCTAAGACGTTTGGTTTTGCCTAATTCATAAAAATAAATGTCAGTACGATTACCAGTACGACGAACAACAGGCTTCCTAGTCCAACTAACTTCCTTAAGATGGGTAATAGTAGACTGATTATTGCTAGACACTGAATCTTTACTCCCCACTCCACTAGGTTGAGAATCCGGGGTACTGTTGGAAGGACCTGGGATGGCCACAGGTACAACTTCAACAACGTCCTCCAGACTTTGCTCAACACTAGGAGAGAAAAGGGCATAATCATCGGTGCCCAGTGCAGCTCCACTGCGACCTAAACCACAACACGATTCATCAAAATTGACATTACCAGATTCAATAATTTCATTAGTCTCTGGAATCCAAATTCTATACCCCTTTGTTTTGAAAGCGTAACCTACTAAATAACCTTTACGGGCTTTTGCTTCAAGTTTAAATCGCCTTTGCTTTGGCACACCAACATAAGTAACCATACCAAAAGGTCTTAAGTGTCGAACAGAAGGTTTTCTTCCACCATATAACTCAAAAGGGGTTTTCTTCAAAAGTTTGGGACAAACACGATTCCAAGTATAAACAAAATATTTAAGAGCTTCAGGCCAAAAACTAGGATCCAAGTTACTTTCAATTAACAATGTACGAATACCATCAGCTGCGGTAGACATGAACCGTTCTGCAACGCCGTTTTGTTGGGGAGTATAGACATTTGTAAACTCATGACGAATACCTTTCTCACTAAAAAAATTATCAAAAGATTGATTAACAAATTCTCCACCATTGTCTGACCTAAAGGATTTAACCTTTCTTCCCAAGAAAGTCTCAGCCTTAATAATATGGTTTTTCACCACATCAAAAACTTCAGACTTCATACTTAAAGGATATACAGAAACCCGGCGAGAGAAATCATCAATGATTGAGAGAAAGTATTTTTCGCCATTTCGTCCCTCATTTCTACACGGTCCCCAAACATCAGCATACAGGAGCTCTAGTGGATGATTTGACCTGATATTTTTACTAGGTTTATGAGATACACTTCTAAACTTTCCTAACTTACAAAATTCACAAATGAAATCAGATTCCCTTAAGCCTGGTAATCCCCGTACACCTTGTCTGCGACTAGTATGAGCTACTAAAGATTGACTAATATGGCCAAATCTGCGATGCCAATGCATCATTCGACTTCTAGCATTAGCGGACAATACTTCAAATTTAACAGACTTTTTACGGGAATCAGGGATTTTAGGATAAAGTTTATAGGTTCTATCTTTAAGATAAGCACTAAACAGGTACTCATCCCCCCGGTATATTTTCACCTCGCCTTGACTACCACAAAAAGATAAACCCTTCAAATCTAATTGTGGTCCAGACACAAGATTTCTACTTAATTGATCTGAATACATTACATTACATAAAGTAAAGACTCTTTGACCAAATCTTAGCTTGACTTCTCCCTTACCCTGAATAGGGAATAAAACATCCTTCACAGCCACGGACATTTCGTCATTTAAAGTCTCAAATTTAGAAAATAAAGTCCTATTGTTGCAAAAATGATGGCTCGCCCCACTGTCAAATAGCCAATCGCTTGATTTTACAACATTGCTTACACTTGAATGGGAAACAAATAAATTCAACTTACGTGAACTATCCGACGGTGATCTGGCAGCCTTTTTGGAACTCGAGAAATGTCCTCGACCATGGGGATTCCTTCCAACTGATCTGGACTCTCTATAAGATGGCAAAGGAGAAGCATCTGAACTAGAAGAAGTGGCACCAGTACTACATTCACTTGAAGCTGAAGATGGACTATTAAACCTAGAGCGACGATCATTTCTTCGTGAGGGAGAAAAACGTTGAGGAGACACAGAGTTCTTCTTAGAATAACATCTCGACCTCAAGTGACCCAGTTTTCCACATGACCAACATCTTCTATCCTTGAATCTGTTTTTAGTAGGCTGTCTTATATTAGATTTAGAAAAACTTGATACATTTACACTTTTAACACTGTCCTTATCCCGAAGCCTCATTCTAGTTTCTTCAGCAATAACACTATCCACAATTTTTTCAAATTGAAAATCTTCATCAGATTTACTCAACAACAACTGGACAATATTATCATAAACCGATGGCAAGTATCTTAAAAACTGATAGCATAAATAATTCTGTGAAAAATTGTCATCAATTTGTTTTAAATCAAGGTAAATTTTCTTAAGTCGGGAGGCAAATAAATTTATAGACTCTCGATGTCTAATCCTGGCTTCCATTAATTCTGTAAATAAAGTTAAATAGTGAGCTCTAGTATCAGGATGAAAATTTTTCCGAAGTCTGTTCCAAGCATCTGTAGGTTCCTTACAGTCATCAATGATTCTTTTAAATTCTGGCTCCACATTGAGATAAATCAGAGAAAGTACTTGATTAGCACGTAAAGTGAATAATTTAACATTCTCAGCTGTAACAGTTGAAGACACCTCTGGAATTTTCTGATCTTCATCAATTATCTCCCATAGACCCTTTTCCATTAACAAGTAACGCATATCAGAGATCCATGTTGAAAAGTTTCTTGAATTGAGCTTCTCAATCTGGTTGGTAGCCATGTTGGAAAATAAAACACTTTGAACTGGCAAAGAAACACCTTGAAAACTATCCTTTAATTCCTTTTCTGTTTGCCCCCCCGACTCTTCTAAATTTTCATCCGTTTCAACCTTTTTACTCATTTAAATTAACAAGTATCTTTCATGAAAAAAACTTGTAAAAAAAACTTGATCCCATCAGTTATTGCTGTAATTTACTTTAGAAGATGAAATATTGCCATACTTCAAGTCTATTTTAACAAAAAAACCAGTTGGAAAAATCAATTCTGTAAATCAATTAAGTTCAATTGCAGAAAAAAATTATGAAGAATTTAACTGAGTACATATTATAATTCAGTTCAATTGTAAAAATTCAAATTTAAATGAAGAAAACTTGTTAAAACAATAAAGTTCAACTGCATAAACTAAAATTTAAATGAAGAAAACTTGACAAATCAATGAAACTTGACAAAATAAATCTTAATTTCAATAAAGTAGATGCATAACTGCACATTTTCAACTGTAAACAAACTCTTACTAAAGCTGTAAATTAATCTCTTGAAATAAAAGTTCTGTAACTTGAAATTATATATAGTTTACTTCATAAATACATACTGAAAATCATCTTCTAGTTATGGAAAATATAGCCCATAACCTCTTGTAGTGAGTATTTTATTTAGATACATCAGCAGAAGTGTAATGCAGAAGAAGAGTGACTGAGAAAAAACCATACTAGAAGAATTGTTTTGTTTAATAGCTACTTGAAAGAAGGTAAGTCTCATATGATACTAAATCTCTTTTATTTCTTTAATATAGAGACATTCAATCACTTTCAGCATTTCCACTAAAAGCAGTTAATTCATACAACTTTAAATCATTAATAAAACTTAATAAATATATTTAGAAACTTAACAATTAAAAAATAAACTCAACAAATTATCAATTTGATCCGGACGAGCCGGTCAAACTTTACATTACTATATCAGATAACAAGATCCATGCCAATTACCAACACCATACACCTCAGAACTAAACAGATCTGATATTTATATACAAGAAATAAGGACGTTTAGATCGTCATCGATCAAACGGACGAATCAAAAACGAACATCTGGCAGATGTAAAAAGAAACAATTAAGATTTACATAACGACGATCGATCTTTAGCTACAATGTCGCCATCTAGTGGGAAAAACATCGTTAGAAAAATTGAAACAGTCCAGAATTGATAAAGAAAGGTGTTGCATGGAAAAGATCGTTTTTAATGTAAACAAAACGATAATTGATAATTAACAGTATAAAATAAAGTTTAAACTACTGAAAAATAAGTAACTGAAGTAAGTATGTTTTAATTTACATTCTATTAATTAAATAAGTTATTTAATAAAAATGATAAAATGACTAAACATAGCATGAACTTTCAAAAACAGGTGATGTAATATGTTTAAATAACTATGTCTATAAGCATGAGGGAAAGTTAGGAGGCGATGAGAATAAAATAAACTAAGGATTTTCTCATCAATTGGTTCGTGAGATACGGTGAAAACACGAAACCACAGACAGGCATTTTTTAAAAACTATCAATTCGTGTTCAGGACATCCCAAAACGTGTAGATCCGTCAAAAAACGGAGGTCGAAAATTTTTGCGAATCCAATACTTTCTCTATATTACATATAGAAGAAAGTAAAAAAATTCCATTGTATATTTGACATAGCGTATAGACACTGACAGGAAGGTGCATGGTGTTAAATATGCCTGTAAAAATGTTTCTACATATAGTGCCCCCCTGTCAGGGAACCGGTGCCCCCCCGTCGGGGAATTTCTGACGCCACCACTGGATACTTTTATCAGTGACTTAATCTGGGAGAACTTGCTGTATAAGATTTTCTCGCATCATCATACTTTTTTTTCCTGCCCACTCTCTAAGACTCTCAATTAAACCATATATATATACCGTAAAATCCCGATTGAAAAGCAAAACGGATAAATTTCAGGTGTGGGGGGGGGGGTATAATCAAGATTCTTTAAAAAAATTATTTTAAAAAAAATGAAAAGGGAGGGGAGGTTATATTCGATGGAGGGGGTACTTTCGGGATTTTATGGTACTTACTTAAAAGGAAATATTAAAGGTTATCATTTCTTACATTAAAGGTAAAAAAAAAAAAACTGTGTAATGATTCCATTGATAGCGTGCATCCGACACTTTATGAAAAATTAGTTAAATTAGAAATAATATATAAATATTAAAACTTAATTCATTGCCAAACTTAACTTGCAATGCCGACGTACTGTAAGTGCACCCAAAGATAGGATGTAGCTTTGTTGGATGGAGAAAAAAAAAAGGGGGGGGGGTACTTTCAGGATAACGGAGACATTTCACCTTCAGCGAGAAGTGGGAGGGGGTTATATTCGATGGGGGGGGTTACTTTTGGGATTTTACAGTATATATTTTTTTAATTAAAATTTTAGAATTTTATTTTTACATTGCTTTTGTGGATATTTTGTGGATATGCTGATATTAAACAAATGTAAGGTAAAAGAAAGGCAACTGAGCACTGTGAGAAAAATTCTCACTAGTAAGTTCTCCCAGGTTAAAGACCTGTAGCTCTGTCACTAGCCAATAATATGCATTCAAACTGGAGAACCTTTCATAATCACCATGTCTAGAAAGAACAAATCAACACAATAGATACACTAAGAGAAACTTACTTGAACTCTACAAAGCCAGAATTTTCTGAAATCTTAGTATTTAAAAGGAGACAACCTCCCCCATTGAAAGCATCATCAGAATAAAAAGATATTGTGCTTTTTTCTGAAGGACATTGTGTGTAATGATAGGATGGCTGAGACTGCTGTAGACTTAAATTATACCATGGTTTACAACTTTCAATCTAGAAATAAAGAATGAAAATGTTATAAATAACTAGAATTCCTTAAATAAATTACATATGCCAGAGCATTGGCCGGCATTTTGTTGCCTCGGAAGATGTCAGTGTTCCCGTTTTTGTTTGAAATACAAATGATTAATAACTTTAGCAAAAAAGGAGTGTACTGATTAAAAGTGGAAAACTTTTTTTTATTTATTTATTTTTCCTGTTATTTCTAGCACATATTACTAGCACATTTACTATCAAATAAACATAATCCCTCCCATCCCCTAAAAAAAAAAAAAAAAAAAAAAAAAAGATTGACTGTTTTTTTTTTTTTTTTTTTTTTGTATGTTTCTAGAAAGTAAACATAAATTGTAATAAATAAATTGTAAATAAATATCTCAAAATAATAATAATAATAAACAATAAATTTGTTTATTCTTTGAAGTAAACAAATGAATATTAACAATGTTAATTGGACACAGAAACAAAACAATTTTGGAGGTCCCACAAAACATCGCCTAAACTCTACAAATACACAGTAATAAAAGGTGTTCTTAAATTAATTTATAATTATTAATATAAATATAAGATTTAAATAATACTTTTTTTTTCTTTTGACAAGACAGAAATACAAAGAAAAATATAACAAAAGTAATGACTGCCACTAGTTTATCTATGGAGCATACTGGGTATAGTGTAACCACGTTTCCTATGCCTAGCAGTGAGGACGAGTCAAAAATCTTGGAAGGCTTCCAAGTTGACCAACAGGTTTGAATTTAGTAAACATCCAGTCATTCAGTATTCCCTTATAGTTTATTTTATCTCAACGAAAAGGTTGTCTCTCCTATTTTACTAGTGAACTCATTGAATCCGCATTTGCACAGAGGCTTCCATGGTCGCAAGAAATGTAGTTAAAGAGTACATATAACAAACCTTAGGCAACAAAATACTTAATGTGCAAGCTTGTATACATAAGAATCTTATAAACAACATGTCAGCAAATAATCAACAATAAAAAGAACATATTAATAGAAATATATCTATATCTATACATATACATATACAATACACAGAAATTCACACAGCTTGGGTCCAGAGAGGACTGCAAATTTCAGAATTTTGTGGATTTTAAGTTTTTTTTTTTTTTTTCTACTCATTTTTGAATGAGAGTTTGAATGCTATAATGCATAAAAAAATTAAGTAAATAAGTCAGCATGAAAAACATATACATAATCAAAAAATAAATGAAGACAAATACAGTATTTAAATATACAAATATCTGATACAATATAAATTTGCATTACAGATTTACTATTTTCATTATAATTTTTATTTCATTTCATTTTATTTTTTCTTTAGAAATTTATCTTTCAACCTATAAATAGCCAATATTTTTTTGCTCGAACACAAATATTTGTTGCATTATAAAATTTAGATATTTATTTAAAAGAACTCTACCTTGGCCAAAATTATACTTCCTTACTTCAGTCAGATTCAATTTTTTGATGAACCATAGTTAATATCTCTCAGTGCCATTTTGATTTTTTTCCCTGAAAGATTTACTATATGATTTTTTTGCTCAGTCAATTGCTATATGTAGATTTCTGACATTTGCAAACACCACTAGATTCGGAAAAAAATTTCTGAACATACAAATTTAAGATCGAAGCAGTACTTAAACTAGGTGTTGACAATCAGGGAAAACAGGGAAATCATGGAAAAATCAGAGAACTTCAGCAATCTAGAAATATCAGGGTAAATCAGGAAATTTCATAAAAATTCATAAAAATCATAGAACTTTTCATGTTTGCCTTGCAAAGATGACTGAAAGATTGCCAAACAGGTGATATCTTAGCCAAGATTGCACAGGATTGGCTGATCGCCAAGTTAACATAAAAAAAATTTGATTTCTCTTATTACTATTATTATTAAATATTCTTAATGCAACATCTTGAGGATTAATTTTATGTTCTAATGTTAATATGTTATGCAACAAAAAGGATTTAAATTTTTATATTTTGACAATTTCTTCCAAATTTGAACTTTTTATTTGCATTTCATTTTTCCATAAGCTAGGGAAATCAGGGAACTTTTTTTTTTTCTTCTGAATTTCTGTAGCCATCCTGTATAAAGATTAAACTTGCGATAGAAAATAAAACAGAAGTCAATGGAAAACTTTTTGATAATTAAAAAAAATCTTGATGTAATACAAATCTGCATCCCTCTAGGGTTTAAGCTAAGTGAAAATTTTCTTTAGCAAAAAAGCTAAAATCGGAAAAGAAAGCTTTAGCAGAATGCGAAAATGCCAGAAGCAGTAGAGAAAGATGAATATCAGTTCACACATTATTCTAAATGCCTCGACGTATTTGATTTTCATTTGTAAATTAAACTTAAAAGTTTTTAATCAGATCTTTAAAGAAGATAATTTTTTTTTTTAATTTGAAATAAAAAACAAAAAAGTAATTAATAATTAAACTTACCACTGTAACCAGATAAATTCGAATATAGTACAAGCATATATTTTAACACAGTTATTGGCAGACTTGAAAAATATTAAACTTTTTACATTATTACATTATTTTGTAAACTTTTTTAAAGCAATAGGAACATCTTATATACGAAGTATATTATTTTTCTGGAGATATAATTATCACAATCGCACGTAAAACTACATTAAGCTTATACTGTATCTGAAAATAAAAACATAACTTACAAAAAAAAAAAAAAAAAAAAGGAATATAAGTGACATTTGTTTATTACTATTGAAAGTTTTTTGGTTTACAATTTATAATTTTTCTTTCTTTCAAATTAGACCACTTTACAAATGCCTCATGCTTATTTACAAATTGATTTCCTGTATGTGATTCTTATGTGTAGCATTTGATTTTCCTTATATGCATGAAACAATGGATTTTTCTTGATCAATGTTGCAATTTTTTTTCATGAAAGATTTGTTATAATATTTTCGCCGAAGATTTTTTTTTCTTTTTTTTTTTTTTTCAATTTGTCTTTAGTAAGATGCTTTAGCAAAAAAGCGAAAACATGTTATTTCATTTTCGCATTTTGGATAAGTCTTTTAGCATTTTACAAAAAATGCTACCGCAGCAGAAACACTGTATCCCTCTGCCATGTTTTGTTGCTCAGCAAGTAGTGACCTGAGCTTCAGAGAGCATACAGACACATAGACAGACACTTAACTTTATACAGATCATTCATTTCCAATTAAAATACACAACTTATATTATGCATAGTATTTTATAACAACAAATAATAATAAAAGACCTTTCCACTCCTAAACATTTTCTTGCCGAATCCTGGACAGAAAGAAGAGTAAAATGGTAAACCTTGAATTTCTCTCACAGGGCACAGCTCTGTTAAAGAATTCCAGAATCTAAAATCCAGAAATTAATACAATTAGACTTGATATGCATTGTAATGAAAATAAAAATTTTATAAGTATTATGATTTATAAGTAAAAATCCAATAAATTCTCAAATTTTAGAACTCTAATGGAAAATAATAATAACTTCAGAGACTACTATTTTTACATAGTTAGTGCAAATAATTGGTTTGGAACACATAATTGATGTTAAATATTATTTTATCATAATTTACTATTTACCTAGCATATTAAATTCTTAATTCAATATATTATAAAATAATCTATATAAAAATGGGAAAGTTTATCTGTTTATTCATTATAGCAATAATCTATGCCTTTTGACAGACTTAAAAAAAATAAGTGTCAGATTTTTTTTCTTCTTTTCTTTCTTTTTTTAAAGTATCCAAATGGAGTTATTAGGCCATTAAAAAGTTGTGCACTCCCCCCCCCTCCACCCAAGGGAAAAAAAAAAACGAGGGAGCCTGTGTAATTTTGTAACCACTTGAGCTAAAAACTTGGAAAGTATAAAAATTTTTCTTTCAACTTAGTATTTATTACGTACTATTAAAAAAATTGCTCTAGCTCCTTAAAGGTAGATGAAATAGGGTAAAAAGTTATAAAATTTAGAAACCACTTGAACCTTTTGAATAATTAAATTTTATTGTCTCCTTTATCCTTATCCCCCCCCCCCCCCTCTTTTTTTCCTCAGATGAGCCTAGGAAACATCATATATTTCAGCTAATTATATTATAAGAAGGCTATTTTTATTAAAATATGCGCTATAATAGATATTTTAGTTAAAATAACCAAATTTCAAATTCTATACAAATAATTAAAAAAAATTAAAATTTCAAATGATTATTTGTTCAAACTGACTTGCTTCTGTCGAAATTTATACATAAGAATAAAATGACCAGTTTTGAAACAAAAAATGCTATCCTCTGTTAAAATGACATATCCAATTTTTTCTAGTTTTCTTTTCTTTTTTTCAAAGTGCTGCTAGTGAGAAAAAGGCACTTTTTAGATTCTTGAGTCTTTTTATTTTTTTTTTATTTTTAAGGATACATTTAACATTTAAAATCCAAACAATTAATTACAAATTTCAGTTATACATATGCATACAATAATAATAAAAATTAGTGGTGAGAATCGATTAACAGTTTTAACAGGGTTAATCGTAGTTCATTAATCGATTAATCGGATTTTTAATCATTTTTTTTCATTTTTTTAAATACAATTTTATTTGAATGAAAAAATTCTCCTATATGATTTTTTTTTTTTTTTTTTTTCAGATAGTACACAACAAACCATAAAAATAATATAAATGTTAATTTAGCTAGTTCCTTAAACAATAAATAATAATAATAATAAACATGAAAAAAAATATATTCCTAATATATTCCCAAATTAAATTTTTATTCAGGAATACAGCTCAGAAATAACTTATATTCATTATTACTTTTACATTCTAAAAAATAAATTCTCTATAATATTATTTTATTCATAAGTTTGGCTGAAAAAAAAAAAAAAAAAAAAAAAAAATCAATTCTTTTTATTCAATTGATTATATCTGTTTCATAACTAAAATTTAAATCAAGTTTCAGAGTAATATTTGGTGACTTTAAGTGTTAATTTTATATAAATATTTTCGTTTATTCAATTTTAAGTAATTCATTTTCAATTCATTTTGAAAGAAAAATTAGATGAATTTACACATACTTTTATTTTATACTAGCAAGCATCGCTATTTTTAAATAAATTCTCAAAATTCCATATCATTATAATAAAAATCTCAAACTTGTCATTGTTTTTATATATCAGCTCTTCTTCATCATTTCGGAATAGAAAACAGAATGTTATTTTCTGTTTCTACTTCAGTAGTTATTATCAGCAATTTTGAATGGACAATAACTGCTCAAAGGTATTGCAAAACCTTATTGACATCTCCTCCATCAAAGGGATAGTGGAAATCACACTCTTTATCTTTATTTTGAGCATTTCCATTTTTTAGAAGCTTCTTGTTTCTGGGAAACCCTTCCTCCAGCACGGACATAAAACAACATTTTGTTTAAGAACTGTCTTACCCCCTTTTCTCTATCAACAAAAGAGCAACAACTTCTTTTGACAGTTTTTTTTTAATATGTGAAAAAATATTTTGTAGATAGAGCAGCATTTGAAATTTTACGTTGATTCAAAGTTTGAAAATTTTAATCAGATTTTGAAAATTTTTAATCGAATTAATAAAGTTGATAAACTCAATTTTAAAATTGATCGGGGCTAAGCATTGATCGATTAACCCAACTGATTAATCAGCACAGCCCTAATAAAAATAAATAAATGAAATAAATATTAAAATAAATAATAATCTAAATTTTAACTTTCTTTACTTTTGTTTATTACTAATGTATGAACAAATGTTGATCATCACACATGATAATTTAATTTATATTTACAGCATTTATCTTTAGTTTGGAATTTATTTTCTACAAAGAGCAGTAAAGATGCAAATTTCATTAGATGAGGAGAATTAAATTTTTTACAAAATCAGAAGTCTTTTTCACAAAAATCATAAAAAACGACAAATCATGTTTGTAGAGAATATAAAATACTTTCAAAGAGTAATCACTGATTTATCATTTAACCTTCAATATATTTTATTTCCAAGATGATACCATAAAATAAATTTTGTTTTTAACTAGACAAGAAGAGAATTCTCAAAAATTACTGTCACATCTTTTTCTTTATTTTTAAGGAGAAACATTAAAAAACTGCTTTTGAATAGCTCTGTACACTGTCTAATATTTGTACACTTACTAGATGGTACACTAAAAAAGTTCTCATAACACTGAACATTCATATTTAGCATTTTCCGTTTATATCTCATGATATATCTGTGTAACTTTGTGATGCCTTGTAGCAAACCAATCAATTACACTAATCATATCTTATTAAACTGAAAAAGTTATTTTATATATTTTAATAATGTTTACTATTTTTATATGTTGTGTTTAGTATAAAGATATTAAAATGCCTATTACAAAGTACTTTACTTAGATTATAACACATCAGAAGTCTTTTGTGAGTCCCTATAGGCAAACCAATTTATACCAATTTCAATAGAGAATGTGCGATAATCAGCTTGAATAATACACACATACGTTTCACGGCAATTCTATAAACATTAAGAGAAATAAAAGCAAGAGCAGATAGACAAATAAATCAAAGTTATAATTACTTGGCAAATGCAACACATCAACATCTGAAAATACTTTTCTCCTTCAGGTACAAAAAAAAAAAAAAAAAAAAAAAAAAAAAAAATCACTAGAACAGCAAAAGCAAGACAAAAAAGAAATCCGAAAGAAAAAGAAAATTTTGAAAATAAACAGCATATAAAAATATAAAGAGCTACTAGAGATGAAATAAATTTGCTATTGGCTGTTCTACATTTTCCTAATGCTGTATCTGTTTTTATAATGGCAGAATATCTTTCTGAACCCAAAGAAGATGAGAAAAAAATCCTTTTTAAAGTACTTAGCATTTCCCCCACCCCTTTTGTTGCTGTATATTTATTTATTTATTTTGTTAATTAGAGGTACATTACTTGTATTGGTTTTCTGTAAAATCTTTGCAATCTAGGCATTCATAGACCCAACCAGGAGCAAAAATGGCCACAGATAAATTATAATCTCTTGCTGCTGTAACTGCCTATGGATATGAAAAAATATATGTACAAACTTTTAATTAAAATAAAAAATATCTATAAAATAAAGCTATATTTAATAAATTTATTTTAAAAAGTTAATTTTAGCCAATCTTTAAAAAACAGATTACTCTTTTGCATATAACTTCCTGAACTTAAGGTTGATTGACAAGGTATGGCTTAGCCTACAGTCGGTAACAAAAGTTTTTGAATACTAGCAAAAATTCCTATATAAAAAAAGTACACTTAATACAGTTTTGTTAAATAAATCCTCGTCAAATCATATTCTTAGTCAGTCTAAGAAAATGATTCGACAAGGATTTATTTAACAAAACTGTATTAACTGTACTTTTTTTATATAGGAATTTTTGCTAGTGTTTGGAGATTTTTGTTACCGACTGTACATATTTGGCTATCAAATTATGAAAGAAAAAAAAAATATATATATATATATCTTTCACATAGTTACAGTTAAAACACTTTTCATACAAATGCTCAAATTTAATGAAATATCTAATGTAATCTAATTGCACTACATTATTTGTATAATGCTTTATCAACTTATCTGACTGACAGTAACATTGAATTTCATTGAAAAAATAGTTATTATGAATAAAAATTAAATTTGACTTTATTTTATTATCATTTTTTATTTATTGGAAATGTTTATATGCTTGGCTTCTACTATGCTTAATAGATCATCATTATTACATATATAATATGCTATTCTTAGACTTATGCTGAATATTTTGGAAGATAGCAGATGATAAATTCTGAAGTAGATCTGAAAAAATCCCCTCTCATAAACTGACCATTTCATAAATTGACTATAATAAAAACTGTATATTTTGGCAATTAAATGTAAATTAAGTCAAGCAGCAACAAAATGATCCCACGGGAGATCAGATTCAAGGATGTAATGGGTAAGGACTAAGGCCAATTGACTGCTCGAAGGTCCTATGACTGGGTGCTATGTCCAGCATAGGGGGTGGAATTCTTTCTAAGGGGTCCTAATCAGCATTTCAAGAGTTTCAGATAAAAAGCGCTGAAAACTTTAAATGGGTAGGTCAACAAACGCAAGAATATGGTGTATTTCAGAAATAAACTTTAAAAGAGTGCAAATTTTGTTAGCAATGAAATAATTTCAGCATCTGTCGACAGAAAAAAAAATCACATATTTCAGCTACTTTTATTACTTGAGATTAAGCATAAATTATTTCAATCAATGGCAACGAGCTCTAAATTTATAAATTAGCTAAAATTTTTGTTAATCGGTCACACAAAAAAAAAAAAAAAATCATGTATTGACTATGAAAAAATGATATTCTTAGGAGTCTATCTAGGAAAAATTTGAGCAAAAAGTGGACTCTGCACACAGCTCGACAAATCTTGAAATAGACTTTTCATAAAAATCAGCAAACACTTTAAAAAAAAAAAAAAAAAAAAAGTACACGCCAAAAAAAAAACAAAAAAAAAACAAAAAAAAAAAAAATAAATAAAATGAGCACTACACAAAAATGGTTACAGTTATAAACTATTTAACTCTTTTAATGCTGCATGATGATTAGATTTTTTTTTTATTTTTTTTATTTTACTCAATTTGTTATCATAACCAATTCTTTAGTGAAAAATATTAGGAAATCTTTTTCTTTAACGCATATAGTTTTAGAACGCTTCATCACCTGGGTAATTCATAAATTAAAAATAAATAAAACATTCATTAATAGATATTGTTAAATATATGTACAAGAGTGTAGTAAAGAACTATCATAAAAAATGCAATACAGTTTATATGTTACCGTGAAAGACCGAAATTGGAGAATGTCGACTTTCACCGGTGAATGTCAACAAACACCAAATACGTCGGTGAAAGATCGAATATTTCATTACATTCTTGTACATTCGGACCCTCACCGGTGTATGTCGACAATCACAGATATGCTCTGGTGGAGGTCGAAAAGAGAGGAGCAGACAAAGAGGCGACTGGCTGTTTCCCGCCAAATCCTTTGTTCTGCTTGGAGTCAGTCAGCTTTGTCAGTCTTATGCAAGGTTTGATGGTGAGAGCAACGTTTTCTTAATTTTTTTTTTCCGATACCCTAATTTATACAGAATGGATACTGCAGTGAATCGTGATCTTTTTCTTGAAAAGTTAAATGCATTAATTGCGGGTAAACAAGAAGACAATTGTTTTTATTTTTCTCAAGAAAAGTACTCTAAAATACTTTCTGAAGTGGTTTCTGCTAAAACTAAGTGCAACACACCTTTGGATTACAGACGATTAAAACGTTTTGACGTTTTAAAAATTAATGATGAAGAGAAGTTAATTGTACCATTAAAACCAGGAGAAACGAATATACATTATTATGTTACCAATGAGGAATTGTTCAGTATACTATATGAAACTCACACCAGAATAGGCCACGGAGGAAAAACACGTATGCTTAAAGAGTTGCAAAATAATTACAAAAATATTACATATGAAGTTGTAATGTTGTATTTAAATTTATGCAAACAGTGTCAAATGAAACACAGTGCACCTAGGAAAGGTATTGTTGTGAAACCAATGATCAGTTCTGAGTTAAACTCAAGATGTCAAGTTGATCTGATAGATCTGCAGTCAAACAGAGATGGCGAATATAAGTTCATAATGGTGTATCAAGATCATTTAACTAAGTTTGTCCAGCTACGACCTTTGAAAACTAAGAGGGCAGAAGAAGTAGCGTATCACGTTCTTCCAATATTTTTAACATTTGGTGCTCCAGCAATATTGCAATCAGATAATGGTAGAGAATTCAGTAATCAAGTCATATCCGAAATATGCGCTATGTGGAAAGATGTTAAGATAGTTCATGGAAAGCCTCAGCATAGTCAAACACAAGGCTCAGTTGAAAAGGCCAATCAGGATATAGAGAATATGCTAACTGCATGGATGAACGATAACCATACAAATAAATGGTCAGAAGGTTTACCCTTTGTCCAATTTACCAAGAACACTACATACCACGAAGGAATACGCCAAAGTCCTTATGAAGCCATGTTTGGCATTAAAGCGAAAAGAGGCATAACATCGTCTGCTTTGCCTAGTGAACAAATCGCAAATATCGAAACTGAAGTACAACTTGAAGAAATTGCCAATACTTTTGAAACCGAAGAACAGCTTGAAGAAACTGGTAATACTTCTGAAAAAAATTTGAGTGGTGGTCATACCGAAAACCATATTCCAAAGAAAAATATTGATGAGGACTTGCAATCTACCACGTCTTCACATCAAGTTCTGACTGAAAAACATGAGTTAATTTCTATAAAAAGAGCGGCCGCGAAAGATAATCTTCTACTGCAAGCAACAAAAATGTTACGAACCTCACAAAAACAATTTCCTTCTGCTCAAATTGGTGATACTGTACGAATACAAGTCCCTGATGTCGACCGTGGTCGTACAGATAACCGAAATGTGTTAGCGGTTGTTGTTGGAATTGAAGACTCCGACTTTTATAAACTTGCAAATGAAAATGGTACCCTCAAACAGCTTTACACACGTAATCAGTTCGTAATTTGTAAAGAGAAGTTACTTTCCATTGATGAGATTCATTTTCAAGAAATTTCGCTGAGAGAAGCAGCTGCAGCTAATTCGAGAAGCGGTGGGCAAGGCTATAAACGCTGTCATTGCAAAAAGAAGTGTTCCACAAATAAATGCAGTTGTAAAAGCAAGGGCCTCTTGTGCAATTCAAAGTGTCATAATAGTTTCAGTTGTTGCAATAAATAAGATTTGAATCACATAATTTAGTAAGTTTTTTATTACTATTATTTTATTTTCTCATTTAGAACGTACTGTATAATTAAGTAAGTTTTTAACTTCTATTATTTTCCTTTCTCATTTTGAATGTACTGTGTGTTTTCAGTTCTTAGTCATTCCTCTCAGAAAGAGAGGCGAAAAATTTATCGCGACTGAATTACGGAGAAGAAAATATACATCTCGGACCTGTTCAACATTCACCATTAGTGCATGGTGAATGTCGACATTTACTGGTGTAAGTCAGAAATAAGGGTATTTAGCAAATATTTCGGACATACACCAAGCAACTATGTGATTGTTGACATTCACCGGTGAAAGTCGACATTCTCCAGATTTCGGTGTTTCACCGTAACATATACATACATCTACATACTAATAGGCAAACATAAAATTTGCAGTCCCTTTTTAACATATTAATTATGGGAGTAGAGGGTTGAAAATGGTATCATTTGAAAGGTATGCTTAGCCGGAAGGTGCAAATACAAATATTATTTTCTTACGATGTCAAGAAGGTATTTAAAAATACATTTCATTTATTTTTTATGCATTTTCCCCCATTTTTCCCTTTTATACACGTATGTATTCCTTTACATTAAAAAATACCTAAAAGTAGAAAGTTGTTAAATCTGGCAATTTCATAAAGCTCAAATAAAACCATAGACACAGTAATTTGTATAATGTAGCATCACTATATGCAAGCGAAGTGATAACGTCACTGTCTGTCCATGGAGCCATGAAAAAGATTTTCTATATTAATCGTCCATTGGATTTTTTGTAAAAAATTATTAAAAAATAACGGAAATTATCTGCCGATTTTAATTACGATATTTGGGTATAGTTATATATAAGTTACTGTCTACATGTGTTTGATTGAGTTATTTTTTTCTGTAAAATTGATAAAATTTTAATTTAAAATCACAAAACTCCAGAAAAAAAAATGGCAAACTTCCAGTTTTGAATGTAAACATAAACATTTAATTTCAAAGGGTGATATTTAAACAATAAATATTCAACTAATATACTAAATAAAAGGAAAATGGATTTGTTACTAACTGCTGCATGTATAAGTAGACGATACGGGAAAAATTCCGATTTACGTTTTTTGCTGAATTTACATGTTTTGAGTTTTCTTTATGTTTCAATTAACTGAAATTGGCTACTTATTTTTTTAAAAAGTGTCTTTATTGCTAGCTTTTGTGGGTAGAAGAAGCAAGTAGAAGATACATAAAAACTTTTGATTTCCGGTTTTCGATGAATTTACACGTTTTGAGATTTCCTAGCATTTTAATTAAGTGAAATTGACTACTTATTTTTATTTTTTAAAAAGTGGATTTATTATTCTTTCCTCTGCATATATAAGTAGAAAATATAAGATTCAGAAAAGTTTTAGATTTTCAGTTTTCGATAAAGTTACACGTTTTGAAATTTCCCGAACTCAATTCAACCATTTTTGAAAAAAAAATATATATTTTTTTTTCAAACACTGTACTTTATGAACCAATCGAATTAATTTAACAGAATTTGATACATGGTTGGGCCTTGGTTTGACATGGTACCTATTAGCTTCTGGGCTGTATCACACAACAAGGGGCGTTTTCACGTTGCGATTTTCTCTCATTTCAGGAAAGGCTAACATCTACAGAGAGAAATAGTTATATTAAGTAAAACTCTGCTGATTCAGTTAGAGTGAATATCGGCAAACAATTGCCGCAGCTGTGTTGCAATTGCATTCCGTTTAGGACAAGGCAATAACTTTGCTTTGCCTCGCTTCGCAAAAAAAATGGTCGAGTTTCGACCACTGGGCGATACTTTGTATCTGTTGCTTGGCTTCTACTATGGTTAATAGATCATCTTTATTATATATATATATGAAAGGATAAAATAAGCAAGATTCTAAATTAGTATTTAAATTAATATTAAGTGATATCTTAATAGTATTAGCTCAGAATAAATCTTAATTTTAAGAACAACTTTGTGAGAATTCTATTTTAGAGCCCCTGTAAAGTTAGTTTTTCAGCAAAACACATCGTAGCGCGGGAATCGAAGTTAGAAGTTTCATAATCAAAATTATGCAATAGTTGAAATAAGCGGCAATGCATTGCGAAATACGAAATCCTGGATATCCGGGTCAACCAATAAAAGAATGTGGGCTGGATTTTAGCTCACTTAACTATCCAATTCGAATTCATATTAGGAGTTTGGCCTCACCCTAAATTATTCATATTTAAGCGGCAGCACCCGAAAATCGGCGGCCTTTTTCATGAAAGTATTTGCTTAATATTAATTAGTTCACGTCCATAAACCGTTTAATTTAACGGTCCCAGGAGGGGGATTGATTTGCGGTTCCGCTGTTAGCGGGACAATTTCAGCCCGACTCGGCTACGGATCTGTACGTCAGCGTGCTCCGAATGATTTGACTGTTAATAAAGTGTAAAATGACTAAAAGTCTTCAATAAACGACTGCATCATCAATTTTGGAGTATTAGTTATTTGAGTGAACTCTCTTAATATGAAACGACTGGCATGAATCAGCTATTAAAGGACGATTTATTACATATATATACAGGATTTTCTTTTTATGCTTGGTTCTTAAGAATCTGAATAAAATACTTCAAAATTATATATATGCAATGATAAAATTATCATGTAAATTTTGCTAACAGATATAGCTAATATCAAAGAAGCATAAAAACAGAACGGTGTGACTGACTGCTTTATTTTATACTCATTTTCCTTTAAAATTATAACTGTTTTAAAATGAAACAAGTAAAGTCATCCTTTAATAATAATAATAATAAATGAATAAATAAAATATTTATATACTCTCAATTAACACAAACAATGTCAGTAGAAAATCCTCCGCCTCCAAGACAGCCTCGCCCAAAAACATCCACGCCAACATATACATCAGTTTTTCTAATCCCAGCTTCTTCAACAGACTTTTTAAGATTATCTTGCTTCCAATTATAGTTCAAAAAGATGCCATCACACACATCAAAGAAATTTCTGATTTAAAGAAAAAATTAAAAGTATCTTTTAAAAAATCATAATACATGCAAATATATTTTGTATAATTTTATGTTTGATAAAACTAATATTTAAATCAGAATCAGTAACAAAATAATAATAATTAATTAATTAAAAAGAAAAGAAAATTGATAAAATAAAAAGTTTTCACCAAAATATAAAAAACTAGCTTATACTGTTTTGCCAATTGATTTCAATAAATATAAGAAAAAAAAAAAAAAGATAAAGCAATCTAATAAATGAATTAAATAAATAGAAAATAAATAGCATAATAACGATGATAATGATGATTAGGTTTTGGGATCAGTCGCTCTACAGATGGTACTGTCATCCCATTTTTTTCATAATTTTTAATATGGCAGTATAGAACAAAATTTCATATAAATGCACATTAGGAGAGTTATTTTTAATGAACGATTCTAAAGTTAATATGGATTACTGATAACAGTACAAGTAAACTAGGGGAAAATTTGTGTGCATGTAGAAGCACCACTCCCTCTTCCCCTGAGGGGGGGGAGCATGCCTTCCCTAGTGGGTGTAAATTTTCAATATGGGTATGTTTCAAAAGATCTCATCAATACCTTTAAAACAAATGGTAGAACCACAGATCTGTGATGATTTATGCATGTAAAAGACTTAGAAAAAAATTACACAGCCTCAGATGTTGGCACAAAACTAACCTTCTTTCGGCATTTAGAGTTACAATTCTCTGAGATAAAAATCGTTTGCTTTCATCTCTGAAAATAACTTTAAAAATAATTTTTGCTGTTTGTTTAATTATCCATATGATAATGTAGTAGAAAGTCTCGTGGGGGCAACAAAATAATAGTTAAAATTAACTATTTTCTAAAATGCTTTAGCTAAAATTAAGTAATTTCTAATTTTTCTTTTTAGTTTTATTGTAAATTAAAAAAAATTATAACTGTGCACCTAAACACAAAGCCATCAAAATTTGGCCAACAGGCAGGCTTCTAACAACATGGATCCAATTTATAATACACCACATGGAAGTGCATGCTGAAACTGAATCAAGAAAATAAAAGGAAAAATCTCAAAAGCGACAAAACAATTGAAGATGTTCCAGGCCTTGAATGAAAGTGTTCTGCTCCAAAATGGAGAAAAATAAAGGTATTCAAAATTTAGTTCCTTAAATAATCTTTACAATATTTAAAAAAAAAAAAAAAAAAAACTTTAATTATGACTCTAATAGTTTTTGTAAAAATTATTGATAAGGGGATTTTTCGAATTTGAAAGCGATATGACTTACTTCCTTTTTGTCTTATTGTCCTTTTCTGATATATGAATACATAATGCTAAAATTTCAATCAATAAAGAAATCTCTCTATTTAAACGTAAAAACTTCCTTACACCATAAAATAATAGAAAGCCCTACTGGTTTTGAAAGAACGTGGTCTTTCTTCTTCATATCTTGCTTTTCCCTTCAAGGTAGTAGCATGTGTTTTTCTTGCACATGAAGAAGAAGAGCCACATCCTTTCAAAACTGATAGTGCTTTATTTTATTTTATAGTGTGTAAAGAAGTTTTTAATTTAAATATTTATTGTACACCAGTTCTTTAATTTATAAAATCTTTCTATACTGATGATTGCCGAAAACAAATCATTTTTATTCTGCAAATGATTTTTGTAGTGATTCTGAGTGAAACTTGTGCCATATGCTATATTTAAATTACTTTTGTTTATAGAAACATAAAAAACTTCAATATTATGCAAAAAAATATAGTATAAATTATTTTATTGATTAAAATGAGTTACATCTTTAAAAAAAAAAAAAAGGAAATAATATTATAGTTTTAAAAAATTAAAGAACACGCTTTTATAGAAATGTGAACTAAAAAGCACAAAATATCTATCTTAGTATTAAAATACAGGGTAAGAGAAAATCGTGTGAGTGACACACCATAATATTTACATACATTTAAATCTTTAATTAAAATAATTTAGAATTAAACAAAAGCCATTTTTATCTCCCCTGACTGGGCTCGAACACTAGACCATTAGGTTCATAGCACGGAGCTTTACCTCACAGCCACAACATTCACATAGGGAAAGTCTTTTTTTTACAATATAGATCTTTTGTTTGTTCCCAGAGCGGTTACAGACATACATTGATATATACAAACATACATACAGGTGAAGCTAATAAAAGCGTGTTAAAAAAAGCTTTATCATTAAAAGATGAAAATGACTCCAAGTGAAGAAAATAATAATTTACTTAGATCAAAACAAATATGACAAACCTATTATTTCCATTTAATTCATTCTGCCATTTGAGATCTCCAGTTTGAATAACACTATCATACCAAATCACAACAGAATCTTGTATTTTTTTATGCATTTCTAGTGTTAGAAACTTCACAAATTCCTCTAATAATGACACTTGGTCAGGCTGCAAAATAAATAAGTATATTACAAATGTAAATGCAATCTGCTTAATAAATTAAAATAAAAAATAAATTATTACTTATATTTCATCTCTTTTTTTTTTTTTTTTTTCTTTCCAACACAGTTAGACATTCCAATCTGCACTTTTAGTTTTCATTAATTACGATGAAATTTGGTAACTTGACAATCAAAGAGAAATCAGAAAACATGATAAATTATTGAGATGATTTCTCAACAAATACTCAGAAATATTTTTTAGTTCTCTACAGCATGTTATTATAAAAGTGACCTACAAGATATTTTGCTAGGAAGGATTACAGTTCTCACCAAAATTATAAAGGAGCAATTTTTAGGACTAAAAAATACCACTGCAAATCATAAATATTCAAGAAATGGGCATTAACAAATAAAATAACACCTGAACTACAAATCAGACGATTAAATACTGGTGCATTTAATTACATACCTGCCAACATTGAAGAATCAAAATAATGGAGATTTTTATAAGTGGCATTTTCAGGCCTAAAAACCATTGATGTGTTTTCGATATATGACAGTAATTTAATAGCTTAATCCATGACTTAAATTATCAAAAAGTTATATGGGTAAGTTAAATTTAATTATTAAATAAAAATCAAGTAATTATTAATTTAAAATTGTAATATATATTGAGAATCAAGATTTTTTTTCACCAAAAGCAAAATCTTGCTTAAAAAAATGAAGGTTTGTTGAAGTTTTGAATAAATTATAGGTATAACTTTAAAATCTTCAGAATAATAGAGAAATGTTTGAGAATAACGGAGAGTGGAAGACAGTCCCACAATAATGGAGTCTCCGTTGAAATAACGGAGAGTTGGCAAGTATGTAATTAGTATCTATGTTAAAGAGGACAGCATCATATATCATAGAAAAAGCAACCTTAAAAATGCTTTTTGATGAAAAATAAATTTGATGTTAATTATTTAAAAAATAGAGTAATCACTTCTTCTCCTAATAAAAATTTAATTAATTGTTAAATGACACTTACATACTGATATCATGGGAAAAATATAAATTTATTGTTAAATAAACTAATTGTAGAATGATATTGCTCAGGAGTTGATACAGGCCCTGGTTACCCAATAGGCACGAGAAGCATGTGCTTCCCCTTGAAAATTTTGAAAAGGCCCCAAATTAAGCAAAAAATGAGCCCCGAATTGTACGCTTGTGGTCTAAAAGTATTGTCTGATTATAAAAAGTCACAGTACACCTGACTGCACAACTGCCATTTCTAGATTATGTAGGAAATATGCTAATGAAGCTTTTACACATTCATTTATAATGGAATAATTTCATATACTGTGGTGAATATAGGCTTTTTCCAGTTTATATTTTGGTACAAAAATTAAGTGAATTTACTTGTCTATATTTTAAGCGAATTTACTAGTCCTCAATTCTAGGTAATAACAAATATTAATGAAAAATTTATAAATTTTTCGAGATGTTTGTTTGAGTCTTCAGACCAAGCAGTCAGTGGGGGGGCCCCCAAATGGATTTGTGCTTCCCCTCAGCTGTAAGGTTAATTGGGCCCTGAGTTGATACTATGTGCTATTGCAAAACACTGAAGCAAATGTAACTTTGTTTCTATGATAGTGTTCTATGCTGTGAAATGTAATACAAGCTTCAGCTAGGTGGCGTCTTACAAATCCTATAATTTTTTTGTGTGAAATAAACATATGAATACAGTATAAAAAGGATTTTTTTATTTACTTATTTTTACTTTTGCTTTGACTTTAGGCAAGCAATGCTTACATTTTTTCTGTGGACCACACACCATTGTATTTTAGTAAATGCCAAAAAAAAAAAAAAAAAAAGGTAATACAGTACCGATAGTTTTTGTTATATCAATTAACAGTTCCACTCTCAAAACCATTCATGCTTACAGTCATAAGAACTGATAATTTTATTCTCAACGTAAATCAGATTTTTCTTTGTGTTTTAGAAAAGGCAGGGTGCTGCTACCTCAGATAAAAGGGGTAAAATGTTGAGTAAAAAAGACAGCATATTTATCGAAGCATTTTAGACAAAAAACGCATCCACACACTTTACACACAAAAAAGGGGGTTCGGGGGAGGCGGGCATTTAACTTTGCAAAAAGTGGACATCAATATTGTAACAATTTTATTATGTTTATAAATGCAGTTCTTAAACAATTATTGCAGCCACCATAATTGTCATCTTATTTATATATGTATGAATAATTTTTAACTTTTCTGTTACTGTTGAAAGTTATACAAACCTGTCAGACAATAGAAAAGGAAAACAATTAAAGCACTATTTTTTAGGCAAGCAGGGCAATTTTTTTTTTTTTTTTTTTTTTTTTTTTGGGGGGGGGGGAAGAGGGAGTATGAAGGGTATGTTCTAGAGGGCAAAGAGGATGCATTTTTATTTTTTAAAGGGCATCTAGTGTTTTCATTCATTTCTAAAGGACAGGCAGGGAGCAGCACCTTCTCAAAGGCTCTAGAGGGAACCCGAAAATTGGACATCTTTTGCATAGTTGAAAAACTTTCAATGGTGTAATAAAAGTTTACTTATGTAATAACCTGCTAAAAACATCAAGTTGAAGAGACTTTTACTCATTTTAATTGAAATTTATTGTACTTTAAAATGTTTTTATAATATTATATAAGTGCATATACTCAAATTTTTTTTCAAATTCATCATTAAAAGAATGAAAATACAGTAGAGAGTCAAAAATCTGCACAGCTCAGGACCAGAGGTTGTGCAGATTTTAGGATTTGGTAAATTTTGGGGTCCATAAAAAATTATTTTCACTTTGAATAATAAAAGCAGAATGTTATTTAATCTAAACACATAGTAGTGAATAATAATACTGAATATTAAATTACTATGCACATAAGTATAATAATGAACATTAAAAAAATGTACATAATGAAAACAATAAATAAAAAGGGGAAAAAAATAATGTTTCTCAAATATAGATAAAATCTCATACGTAGTTTAAATTGCACTTGAACCTGCATGATTTATTTATTGTAAATAGTAGTAAGACAAATTTATTTTTCTAAGAATTTTACTGAGTTCTTCTTTACAATTATGCCTTCATCAGATAGCATTTAAAAAAAAATAGTTTGTTATTGTTTACCTGATTGATGTCATCAAATTAATCATTATTTTCTTTTTATGAATTTAACATACTGTCTATAATTTCATTATCAGCAACTTGGTTCTTGCAATCTTTCATACTACTATTATTATTTTCTTTGTTTTTCTTTTTTGTAATCAAAAAAATGCAAACATAAAATCTGCATTCAAGATCTATTTCAAAAATTCTGATTTGCAGTTTTTAACTTATTAATAGTGAATTTCATTGTTTGTATCTGACAAGCTGTGCGGCTTTCGGACTTTGGCAGATTTTTGGCTCTCGACTGTAACAGCAAAAGGTACACTGCATGTGAATGAATCATAATTATCTTTCACAAAATCTCAGAAAAGAATCACACCATGCATAATTTTTCTAAAGAATTAGATGCTTATCTAGATGAATTCTTGATGCTTATCTCAGGCATGAGAGTGCAGAAAATTAAAAAAAGAGGAAACATATGTGTTCATAAAATTAATTTTAAAAGAAAAATAATGCGCACGGGGGAAAACTATACAAATGTACGTTCATAAAATTTATTTCAAATGAAAAAATAATGCTCACAGGAAAAAACTATACAAAATATAATTTTAACAGTGACAAATGAAACTAAAAGAATAATGCACATCTATACAATAAAACATGTGTTTAAAAAAAAAAGCTAGCAATCAACATTTAATCATTGGCTGGTGGTGGAAAATGGGAAAGAAGGGGGGGGGGCTAAAAAGTAGTTCATGAGAGGAATATTAAACAAAATTCTACTTCTTTATGGGTTCTAGAATATCATAAAGTAAGTTTAAAATTAATATTGCGGATGGATAAATATTCAAAAATAAAAGGCTTTCCACAGAATGTTTGATCAGCAATGGTTAGAGATGAAAAAGGGGGGGGGGGACAAAAAAAATTACATGAATGAGAAATATTGAATAATTCTGTTCTTTTATATGATATAGAATCTGATGATGCATGTTTAAAATGAATATTGGCATTTATATTTTGGATGGAAAAAGATTGAGAATCTAAAGTTTTTCGTGGAGCGTTTGAACACTGATTGGAGTTAGATTTTAACAAAATAAAAATCTGCGGAATTAACGAAAGTCATAAAAAAGAGGAAAATCGCGGATCCGCGGAAAATTCTCATGCCTGTTATCTAGAAATCTGAGAAAATAGAACTCCTTTTTATAAATTGTATAATTTTTACTGATATATATTGATTTTCAGTTGTTGATACAAAGGTATTGTTGTCAAGTTCTACAGGTTGCTTATGCAATTTGTAGTTATCCTCTAACTGGATGTATTGAAAAGAGGTCAATGAATGAATTATAGCAAGACATTTGGGGGCCCATGCACAGAGACTTCTTATGAAAGGGGGCTTCAAATTAAACTTTCAAATCGTTATAATTAGTTTAAATTGTTATAAATAGAATTTTATTGAGATAATATATGTAATAATTGTTTTACTGCTTTCTTTATGTTAAATTAAATTTTTCTCTCAATTTTAATATTTAAATACTTTTAATACTAAAATTCATTGGTCATATAAATAACTAAAATTCGCAATATCATAAAGCTGGAAGATTCTTATATTAATTTAATTCCATCTCATACTTTCTTTGTTTTTTCTTTATTTCAAAAATTTTATATGTAAATTACTTCAACTAAAGTAGGGCCAGTATATTTGCTAGTGTAATACAAACCAAAAACTCTAAGATAAGTTTGAATCTGAAATTCCAATATTAAGAAGACTCATTCAGTTTAGCTAAAGGTTAGAACCCAACAAACTAGTTGGCATAGGTGGACTCTGCTCAGTTCCCCATCATATGTATCTTCTGATAAATTTCTTGTACAGGACATATTATATTCATGTTAAGAGAAATGAATGTGACCAAACGCTTGACACAGTGACAGAACGAAATCCTCGCCTAATAGGCTACCCACCATTCAGTTCGATATATTTATCTTATTCTAATCTATTAATTTATTTTATTGGGATCAATTTCGTAGTTCATTGAATAACTTAGGAAATTTTCCTATTAGAATATTTGTAGTCAATCATGTTCATACAAGTATCATAAATGTTATTTTGAAATTCTGACATATTTATGATCCTCAAAATGGACGTTTATGTTCGATTTTGCCTTATTCTGCCATTTTAAGTAAATCGTAAATTCCAAATAACTTACGAATTTTTTAAATTGGAAAATTCATACTCTATGGTATTCATGTCAGTATCCTAAATAATATTTCAAAAGTAGTCTGACATCTTTATGATGAAAATATCTCTCAAGATTGACGTTTGTGTAAAATTTTGCCCTATTCCGTTATGATAAGAAATTCGTAAAATTCTAATAACTTATGAAATTTTTATATTGGAAAATTCATAGTCAATAATATTCATGCCAGTATCCTAAATAATATTTCTAAAGTAGTCTGACATCGTTATGATGAAAATATCCCACAAAATTGACGTTTATGTGAAATTTTGTCTTATTCTGCCATGTTAAGGAATTCATAAATATCCAATAACTTGCGAAATTTTCAAAGTAGCATGTTTATAGTAACTGATGTTCATTCAGGCATCAAAACTGATATTTTAAAACTGGTCTGACATTTTTACAGCAAAAATTTTTCATTTAATGCAAGTTTACGTGAAATTTTGCCCTATTCTCCCATGTTAAGAAAATCGTAA
Source organism: Salticus scenicus (assembly GCA_963930645.1). NCBI lineage: Eukaryota > Metazoa > Arthropoda > Arachnida > Araneae > Salticidae > Salticus > Salticus scenicus. The sequence continues at coordinate 25,998,908 of OZ005660.1, forward strand.
ATTTCAAATAACTTACGAATAACTTAACTCTAGCAAAAGTATAACTTACGAAGTTTTTTAATTTGAATATTGCAAATAAATAGGGTTCTTGCCAGTGTCGAAAGTAATATTTTAAAACTGGTCTGACCTCTCTGCGATCATTTGTTCGTGAGATATCGTGTAAACAGACTAACGGACTAACAAATTAACAGACACCATACTAATTTCGTCATTTTCGGATTCCTCACACCTGAAAGCGTGTAAAAAAGTAAAAAAACCAAGGTAAAAAATTTTCATGATTACCTAAGTTCCCCATACCTATAGTATGATGGGGAACTAAAAATCATTTTCTAACTCTTTCAGTCCAATGGAAAAAAAACACTATTGTGCCTCAGGTTATTTTATATCAACATAGCTGAGAATATCTACTATTGCAATCTGAAGATTTCTCCAAAATGAAAGGTTTTATACAAAATGCTTTTCATGCGTGTGTCTTTCGTAACTTACAACATGAAAGTTCCTGGCAAAGCGTTACCTGAACATTTATTGTCTTTTGATGATCTTTGTGACAATTTCAAATATTTATTTTCATGTATCTTTGCTGTTATGAGTAGAATTCTAATTGAAATATGGCTAAGTAAAACATAGACAACGTTTATGGCTTGCAAAAGCAGAATTAATTTAAATTTGGCTAAATGTGTTATGTTTCTGAACTTGAATAATTTTAAAAATCTGATAAACAAAAAAAGCAACATGCAAAATAGCACAGAAAAGTACAAGAGCACACCCAAGCTCTAAAAAATATAATACGTGGAAACAACATTTTCACAACGGATAAAATAAAAATATTGATTAGTCATATGATATTACTCTATGGCCACCATATGTACAATTTGCATTTGCTACAGGTTTCTCCGTTCCAACAAGCACATACTGTGAAACTGAGCCTTGTGTGAACTTAAAAATTACTTTTTGAATTCAGTCATGCTTTATGTGATTCAGTTGTCAGTGATGGATGAACAAAATCTTTCTAAATATTTCTTTCAATAACATATATTTTTCTACATATATCGTATTAAAATTTATATGAATTCATACTAATCAACAAATATTTATAAATATGATAAATAAACTAAGTATCTTCTGTTGAATAAAGTGACAACAACGGTAGTGAGAAGCAATATTATAGCAGGGTTTAAGCTGAGTGAAAATTTTCTTTAGCAAAAAAGCTAAAATCAGAAAGAAAGCTTTAGCAAAATGCTAAAATGCCAGAAACAGTAGAAAAAGGTGAATATCAGTTTACACATTATTCTAAACGCTTCAATATGTTTGATTTTCATTTTTAAATTAAACTTAAAAGTTTTTAATCAGGTCTTTAAAGAGTTATACACAGAATATAAAATTTTTTTTAATTTGAAATGAAAAACAAAAAAAGTAATTAATAATTGTATTTACCACTGTAACCAGATCAATTCGAATATAGTACAAGCATATATTTTAACACATTTATTGACAGACATGAAAAATATTAAACTTTTAAAATTATTACTTTACATTGTAAACTTTTTTAAAGCAATATGAACATCTTAGATACGACTTATATTCTTATTCTGGAGATATAATTATCACTATAGCATGTAAAACTACATTAAGCTTATACTGTATCTGAAAATGAAAATATAACTTACAAAAGTAAAAAAAATAAAGAAAGTAATATAAGTGAAATTTGTTTATTACTATTTGAAGCTTTTTGGTTTACAATTTATAATTTTTCTTTCTTTCATATTAGACCACTTTACAAATGCCTCGTGTTTATTTACAAATTGATTTCTTGTATGTGATTCATATGCGTAGTTCAGTGTTTGATTTTCCTTATATGCATGAAACGACGGATTTTTCTTGGTCAATGTTGTGATTTTTTTTTCCATGGAAAGATTCATTATAATATTTTCGCTGAAGATATTTTTTTTTTTTTTTTTTTTTTTTTTTACGTTCAATTTGTGTTTAGTAAGATGCTTCAGCAAAAAAGCGAAAACATGTTATTTCATTTTTGTATTTTGGATAGGTCTTTTAGCATTTTGCGAAAAATGCTACCATAGCGGAAACACTGTATTATAGCTTCTATAGCCAGCATTGGAAACAGACATGCTACACAAGATTTCCCAGGAATTTCATTACAGACATGATATATCCGTGTAACAAATAAAGTATCTACCGAACATTTGTGAAGACTACATCCAAACTTAATTATACCACTTAGCCATCAAATTTATCTCTTGTACAAATTAACTAATTACACTTTCCAAAGTAAAGCTGAAATTCCAGTATTCTTTTAGATTTACCCCATATATGTAAGAATATTACTTTTCTATAACAAAAGCTTCAAAATTTTTTATTTCTCCAGAATGCTTGTGAGAATGTATTATGGAAAATGGATAAATAATATTTTCTTATTCATATTAAAATATCACTTACTAAACTCAAATAAACTTACATTTAATTTATTTTCAATATTTATCAGCCAGCCATCAAACCTATAAAAACTGGCAATATTGACAAGCTGAAGACAAATTTGATGAACTGATTCAGTATTACATAAGAAATCTTCACATATTTTTTTTCCTGCATCCCATTCCGTTATAAAAGTACCTAAAAAGTAATTAAAATGATGTGATATATCAAACACTTATGTTGAAAAATATATGTATATTTAAGAAATTAAAATCCTTCTACTATAAATAAATATACAATCTGTTAGGTATTGGATATACATTTGCCTCACTAGAGGGTGCCAGAGGTCCCGTTGAGATGAGATTCGAAAAACATCTTTCTTTTTTCTCCCGGGACTTAGAGTTCTAGTTTGGTTTTAGAATGGAGAGCAACAAGTCATGAAATAGTAGTTGCTCTCGGGCCCTTTTCGGCCTAATTTTATTATTCATGGAGCTACAGTTTGAAATCGAAAATAGAAAAGGTGGCTCATAGATTAGAGTATTTTATTTTAACTCCATTTTTCTTGAAGTATAATATTAGAAACAGTATTGCTAAGAGGTAGAATAAAATGGATGTTCCAAGACAGTGAAATGAATACATTTTGTAAATAATGTTTTTTCTTCATCTTGTAAATATTTTATTTAATTAACTGTTTATGTTTTCTCATCTTAAAGAAGAAGCTGTTTTTCTAGAGAAACAAGTGCATATGAATAGTCTTCATTTTTTTTTTTTATCGCCGAAGAATTTTACAGGTAGGAAGATTTTGAATTATCGTTTTGAAGATTATTACCTGAAATTAAAATGATTTGAAAATATTAAATAATTATTTTGATTAAATGAAAGATCCTGCAATTAATACTTCACAAAGGGGCGAGAAGACTCGTTTGAAGCTGTTCAGAAGAACGACGATTTACAACACAATTTCTCTAAAAAGATTTAAATTTTGTTGTTGTTGTGTGGATTAAGGCCAATTGACTACACTTGGAACTTAGTCCTAGGTGGTATGGGTCTTTCTAAAAGGTTCTAGATAATATTCCTGCAAGTTTCAGAGAAAAATATTGAAAATTCTGAAAAGCTAGATCAATGAACGCTACCTGGGATCAAATTTGGCCCCTCCATCTATCAGCTCTGACAGCAGAACCTCTCGACTACTAGTAAGGCTTCATACTTTGATTTGTAATATACTACCTATAAAGATTAAAACCTATTTTGCTATTAAATCTTTTGATATAAACTTTCATTGTACATTTACTTATAAGGTTGTACATACCTTTTGTTATTTTTCTCAATTTTTTTTATATTGTATTTAAAAAAAAAAAAAAAAAAGGGGGCTTGATATGATATCAAGAAAATATTTTTTGAACAGACAACAAAGAGAAAAGAAATATGTTATGTAAAACCTGCATTTAAAAAAAAAAAAAGGCTTTCTTTTAGCTTTTGCGTGGCATGTTTCACTGGACCAAGTTTATTTTCAATTATGAATTGTAAAATATTTTTATTCATTTAAGACACTTTTAAATAAAAAATGATTGATTGCTTAGTTACGAAAATATTGAAATTTATCAAAAATGAAATGTATAAATTAAGTAACACATAAATTAAAATTTTTTGTGAGCACGGTTTTATTTTAAAATGTATTAAAAACTCCAATTCAGCAGATGTGGGCAATATGCATTAAGCTCAACTGGATGATAGAATTGGGAAACAAATTTTGAACTGGAGTTGGAAGCCCAGACCTTCAGCCAAGGTCATAAGCAAGGGACCCCGGCGGGCCCAGGTCCCCCTCCCCCTAGACCCCCTCTTCCCAAAATAAATTATGAAAGATTGTTTTCATGTGGTCACATTTAAAAGGCAAACATTGCTGCCTTAAAAAAAACGGTTTAAAAAATACTAATTTGCATACAAATAATTTAATAAAACCTATTTTAATTCAACTTAAGAGGCCTCTCCACTTATCATCCATAGAAGCTAAAGCCAATGTTATTCTATGGAGAATTTCACTCCATTATAACTTATTAATTAATCTATATTTTTAAATTCCGTTTTCTCATTCAGAAACTTCACAACTATTACACAATTTATCGCTTTCTAAAAATTAATTTTTTTTAATTTTTAATATTTTATTTTGAAGTTTTAAAATGTGAATTTTTTTCATTTTTTAACTTAAAAATGAAATCTTAAAAATAAAAAAATCAATTTTTAGAAAGTGATAACTTTTTTAACAGTTATGATTTTAAGTAAAGTGAAAACAGAATTTAAAATTACGAATTGGTTAATGAATTATAACGGGGCAAAATTTCCCATAGAATAACATTGGCTTTGGTTTTCAGAGACGATATGTAGACAGTCCCCTTAAGGGGACTTGCCATTATGTTCTTTCTTCTCTATATTTAAGCTCTAGAGCATCGTAAAACCCATTCAACTATAATTTTGCTATATTTATTTACTTAATTTCATCCGCCTTCCTGCTATAGCGATAATAGACTATCCTATATCCTGAATTCAATCTTTTTACTTTCTTCTGAATTCAATAGAAAAAAGCACTGGATTTGTAAAAAAATTTTCGACTTCTGGTTTTTGATGGATTTACATGTTTTGAGAGTTCCAGAACACAATTTGATCATTTTTAGAAAATGTCTACCTGTGCGTTACAAAAATTTTGTTCCAACTGTATCTCAGGAACTACTGCACTGCACAGAATTACATATAAATTTATATGCAGTTGCACCATGACATAAATTAATGACTATTAGTTTTTGGTGAAAGTCGTCCAACAGGTGGCATTACTATCCAGATTTTCCTGTTTTTAACATGGCAGCATAGGACAAAATTTCCTATAAATGTACACAATGAGAATTATTTTTAATGAATCATTATATAATTAAAATGAATCATTTATAATAGTAATAATTATGTAGGAAAAAAAATTGGACACATAGGAGCAACGTTTCCCTTGAGGGTGAAGGCTCCCCCTCGGGGCAAATATTCGATATGGGTATATTTTAAAAGAACTCGTCTATATCTTTAAAACAAATAGTTGAACTACTGATCTGTAATAATTTAAACCAAACTTATCGATATTTTTCATTTTTAATAAAACAAAAAGGGGAAAAGAAAAGCATTTTTTAAGATATTGTTAGTGAACATAAAATTGATCTTCTGTGGACATATTATATTTCTATTATTGTTATATTTCTATTAGAAAGAAACCATCTGCATTCATCATAGAAACTAATTTTGACAAATAAAAGTTTTAATAAAGTTATTTGTATTGAGTGAATTTGTATAGGAAAATATAGAAGAAAGATTTGTGTGCAAGGCCTGACTAACGCAGGGGCATGCAGGGCATGTGAGCTGAGTAGCAATTCAATAGTTTAACAACTGGAAAGACAAATCTAATCAGGGGTACTTCTGCCCATGAAGCTGTGTTCCCAATATCATTCACCACACTAGCCGATCTATACTATAGTCCATTTCCTCATCAGAGGAACTTCAAGGCCACGGAATTCAGAGAAGGAGATCATGTGCTCAATTACATCCAGTGAGATATCGTTGTTTCTTCAGTAACCTAGCAACGGACGGGGAAAGTGAAATCACAGTTCATCTGAGCGTGGCCTTGAGGCGACTGCGTAAAGGAAATAGAGTATAAATAGGTGGATGTCTGTAACCTGACGGACTAGTATTTTTCTGCCATGATTCAGGTCCCATTCAAGACACCAACATCAACTTCCCTTGTTTCCCAGGGAATCAGTTTCCCCTTAAAATATTCAAGCGAACCAGTTTGCGGGAAAAGCCACCATTTACTTCATGCACTACTGTTGTCTTTCGTTTCAACTTCTATTGTTTGCATGGCATTACATTATGGACATAGAAGCTTGCTTCTTCAGTAAAAGATAACATTTCTATACATTATTAAATACAACAAGCATAAATATGAAACAAAATAGATGTCTCACCCAAAATTTTTACTCCATGTCGATGAGCAGATGATATCCAACCACATGGAGGAATTGTAACTAAATGATGACTAAAATACACAAATATATCTACCATAGACCAATGGATAAAATAATAATTATCTTCAGTTTCTGAACCATTAATAAACCTAGAAAGAAAATAATGAGTAAATACAAAAATATGCAGAGCATTCTCTTTTTCTTTTGCGAGGAATATATTTTTAAAAATATAATAGTAAAAAAAATTAACTTTTTATTTATTTATCTGTTTATTTTTTTAAGGTTGTAAATTTTTTTAAAACTTGAAAATTAATCTAACAGCTTAAAAAAAAAAAAAAAAAAAAATCCAATTTGATATGTGTTTATAGAATAGATTATCATATTTTTATTTTTATTTTTATTTTTTAGCAAAAGGCTATAATTAACATCCCTTTCTTTTTAATTGTCTATGATGATTAGAACTAATTATTAGCACTAATAATTAACTAATTAGATAATTAGAACTAATAATTAACATACCTTTCTTTTAAATTGTCTGTGATGATTAGAACTGCATAAAGCTAAACTTAAATGTTTACAAACATAAATGGTTAAACATAAATGATTAGAACTAATTATTAGAACTAATAATTAAATAATTAGAACTTCATAAAGCTAAACTTTAAATATTAAATTAATCTTATATATTAAATTAATCTTATATATTAAATAGAGTACTTTTACTTACTCTCTGATTGACTGATTAACACACAGAAAAATCTACTGGGGTTACTCTCGGTCAAATCGTAAAACATATAGTGTAAATGCAATCTAAGACGACATTTTTAAAAATTCAGCCTCTTTACCCTTTAGGAAGGCAGAAAGAAGTTTCATGTCCGATTGACTAGTGTTGTCTCTAATAAATATAGATCATCAAAAGTTTGCCAGGGGCATTTAGTAGCTGAGCTGTATAAAAAAAAATAATTCCTTCGATTTTTGAGGTTCAAATTTTAAGGTATGAAAAAAGAAACAAATTAATTTTCAGATTTGATATCTTAATCTAATTCAAATTGGATGTCTAAGACATTTTATTTAGTAGAATACATTACTTTTTATTCTTATAGTCATATAATCAAATATAGTTTATATATAAACAGTTTTAATATTGAAATATCATTTTTTTTTTTTTTAATACTGAAATATCATTTCTTTTTATTTTATTACTATTATTATTATTATTTTTAATACTGGTTATGTTTTAATTGAGAAAAAATTTCTTAATCTGCTGATATAATTTGCTACATGATGCAATATTTCAATTCAATATATGCTATTTGAAAACAACTGTTTATGTGGAGAAAAAAAAATTTCTTCCTTTCCTATCCTTTTGAAAAGAAATTTCTATTTATATATATATATATAATAAAGATGATCTATTAAGCATAGTAGAAGCCAAGCAACAGATACAAGATCACTGAAAAACCAATGACCAATAAGATTAAAAAAAAATTTTATCAGAGGATGAAATACACTAATGTAAAGAAACCAGATTTATTAATTAACAGCCTGCAAAACAAACGAATCAATAAAGTAACACAACAAATCTTAACTTAAAACCATAAACTTTATCAAAATTTATGAAAAAATAATTTAAGAAACATAAGATAGGAAGGAAGGAGGTAGGCGGCAAGACTTCTGACTTGCCTGTGGGGTTAAACTAGTTTCATGCTGGCAACACTCACCCCTGCCATGACCAGAATAGGAGTCAAATGGATGTAAAAAGCAAAATTTCAAAGCAGATGAATAACAATGAAACCATGAAGCAACAATGAAATTCACTGATTGATTACATTGTGTTTAATAGTATAATTAGAATTTTAAAAAATAGTTGACAACTCAAAAAGGAAGAAACTGAAATTTTATTGGAAAAAGAAAGTTTGCATAGTAATACAAAGTAAATGCAACAAGCCTTCTGCTTTTCTTTTCTTTTTTTTAAATTTAATTTCACAAACCCACCCAACCATCTAGCCTTACAACACCACCCCACCCCTGTAATCAAACATCTGCCCTAAATCTATCGGAATAAAATGGCAATATTGTAGAAATAATTAAACATATTAAATTTTTAATTTAATAAAAATTTATAAGAATTAAGTTTAGTTATAATTGTTGTAAGATAATAAAATATAATTTACACATTTAAAAAATACAAATTAATGCTTTGATCAAGTCTATTATCATTAACTTTCAAATATTAAACCTTTAGGACAAGTAAGAAATGTCAAAAAAATTGATTAAATTTTTCTTTCTATATTTTATTAGAGAGTTTAAACAATTATTAAATTTTGTGACTAATTTCCTAAACATTGGATGATCAATGTGCTTCAATTTTTCATTTGTCTTGAACATAAAACTAATGATTTTGTTATAAGTTTCTAAAAAAAATGAGGAAATGGAAGGTATAATTGAAGGAAAAATTTACTATTTTTATTTATTTATTTTTGTTTTTGAGAATGGGTCCTTCTGGCAGACTTTTTAAAGCCAGGTAAGGGGGCCTCAAAATAGCATCAGTGTCCCAGGTTTTCAAAAAACATAGTTGGGCCATGAATATGGGTTGCTTCTGAATATATCAATTTAAAGCTGAGCTAATGCCTTCCTTAAAATTCTACATGTGTGTTCTTGAGTTCTTTTAAGTGTATACTTGATTTGTCCAATATAAGGAAAAATAATTTAATTTAATAGGAATCTTGAAATCTTCACAAATAAACTTAGGTGGATTTTGTTTATAAAAATCCTGGTGTTATTTTATACAACAGATGCTGAGATATAGCCATTTGAAAAATTGCAGAAAGTGAGCAATAGTAACTTCTTAAATTATCAATAAAAAATAATAAGTACATACTTATCTGCTAATTTTTTTTTCTTTTAAGTTTAGATAAAGTTATCATGAGTTACCCTTTCCACCAGTGGCGGATCCAGAACTTGACTTTTGGGGGGGGCTAAGATTTTTCAAAGTGTTATTCTAGACTAATAAAAAATTTACAATTGCAATATTCAATTGTGAATGTCAGTGTTTTGGGAATGGGGGGGGGGGTTCAGCCCCCTAGCCCCCCCTTAAATCCGCCACTGCTTTCCACCCCTTTTTTAAAGGGTCTATAAAAACAGGTCCCGCCAGCTGAATTTTCCAAATTTTTTGATGAAAATTTTATAAAATGTTGTTTTATATGCTAAACATTTTAAATAAAAAATAATTTTATTTATTATATTAAAATAAATAAATACAGAAAACGTGCTTTTCTTTTTAGCCCTCAAAACTCGTGTAACCCTTTAATGTATTTGAAAACTTTTATATGTCCTGTACACAAAGCATTCATCTAATCAAATCTAAAAAAAAAAAAAAAAAAAAAAAAAATCAGGCAACACCTCTACATTCTATAAATTTAGAATACCAAGTTTGAACTTTCTCCTGATATTTACTTTTGAATTATGCCGACATACACACATAAACTACTAAAAACCTAATTTTTAGATTCAAACATGTAATTATATTAAAAACTCAAAATCAAGAAATTTAAACCCCAAAAATAATAATATTTTCTTTACTATATATGGATAAGTAAAAAAAAAAAAAGAATAAATAAATAAATAAAACTTATTATACAAACCTATCTTCTAAGTAGCCACCTTTCATATCATGACAAACTAATGTCTTCAGAAATCCTTTTATACATTTTCTTTTCTCAAGAGAATGAACAAAATATTTTTTTGAATTACTAGTAGTCCAAATTTTCAATTCATCTAATAACCTAATAGGTGAGCATTCTACCTATAAAAACATTTTTATTAAATTATATTCATATTTAAAAAAAAAAAAAAAAAAAATTAAATTAAATTAAAAAAATAATAATCATGATAAATCTAAAATTAGGAGTTGAAAAATATCTATTGAAATGTTAAGAGCCAAGCAGAAAACTTAGGCACAAAGGGAGATAGAGAGAGAAAAGAAAAAAACTATGCAGCATACGCATAGAAAAATATTTAAAATAATAAATTATATAAAATTAAATTGTATACAATCATTTTATATAATAACTTTATGCCCATTTGTATGTCTAATACCCTTAGTTTCGAAAGATCATTGGTTAACATCTCTTTCGGGACAAAGTTATTCAAGCACATTTAATTCAAATTTGTCATGAACAGTTTTTTCGCCTAACAGTTTCAGACATAGACCTTATATAGATAGACCACGCATCCCTCCTCATTATCTGTCTGCGACATGAAGTAGCTTCCCAAGTGAAATTATCATGTGATGCAGACCTGGAGAGAGAGATGAGAATGAATATTATATGATTTTTCCGTAGGAAAGAAAGTAGTTTTGAGTTTTTTTAATTTCTGTATTGTACACACACTTTTTATTTAAGCCTTTAGATTTACGCATCGTTGGAAAGCTAAAATGTCATAGATTAATTATAAAAAAGTTTCTTTTGTGAAAAACCATCCTTAAGGGGAGAACTTTTTGTTTGAATTCTTACAAAAATAAGTGCTTTCTTATGGAAGAATCGCCCTCAACTCTATGTCACGTGACATACGGAGCTGACCGCAAAGGATGAAGGTTTCAGATTACACCCTCATGTTGAAGACATTCACTATAATGGGAAGTGCTATTGGTGGCATAGTCTATACATAAAAGGTCATGGTTTCAGAGGGCATTGTGCCCTGCCTGCCCTTTGGTCGAAAAAATAGCTGGCCTTCTTGCCTCTAATCCCCCCCCCCCCCAATAAAAGCGCCCTTCTTGTCCCTTATCAAAAAAATATTGTACCCTTACCGCTTCTTTATTTTAAAGCACAAGTTTAGGAGAAAACAATCTACAAACTGAAGAATAATGATACACTGGAGATAAACAATATATATAAATATTAAGTAAAACTATTGTGTATGACCATCAACACAATTATTTATTAAGAAGCAAAAGTAAAAAAAAGTTAAAATTTAAAAAGTATTTATCATATGCATACTTATAACTGAATTTTAAATGTTAAATATGGCCTTAAGAATACAGAACTCTTAAAATATGTCGTTTTTTTTTTTACTAACAGACCCTGCCCTTTTTTAAAACCAGGGAAACTTTGCATAAGTAAATTTTGTAAGCAACTGATTCCAGATTAACTTCATTTAACTTTCATATGTGAAAACACAGAGCTTGAAAATCATGTTTTATGAGAAATGAAAGTCTTTTTCACAAAGGGAAGAGGGAGGAAGGGGGGGGGGGGGGTAACACTCATAAAGGAAAAACAAAATTAGCTGTTTAGGAGAATTTTAAAAAACATATTTATTTGAACCTAATTTATCCTATAATCTACTATTATCAAGAAAACATAAGAGAGAGAAAGAAATGTTTTTGTCTGACTTAAAAATTATTAATTACTTGAAATGTAGTCGCCAGTGTTAAATTATAAATAAAATATGGTGATTTAAAGGTTTATTTTGGAAATAATAATCAGGAAAAAAATATGTTATTAAATTATTTAATCACTGAATTAGTAATTTAAATTTAATGATTAAATAACTTAATAACATATATTTATTTTTCCTGATTATCATTTACAAGATTAATTTTTAAATCACCATGTTAAATTATAAATAAAACATGGTGATTTAAAAGTTAATCTTGGAAATAATAACCAGAAAATAATAATAATAATATGTTATTAAATTATTTAATCATTGAATTAGTAATTTAAATTTAATGATTAAATAACTTAATAACATATATATATTTTTTCTAATTATTATTTCCAAGATTAACTTTTAAATCACCATGTTAAATTATAAATAAAATATGGTGATTAAAAGTTAATCTTGGAAATTATAATTAAAATAAAAGTATGTTATTAAGTTATTCAATCATTAAATTTAAATTACTAATTCAATGATTAAAAATTATTATTATTTTTTTTTTTTTTTTCTTTAATTATCATTTTAAATCAGAGAGGCCTAAAATATTATTCATATGGTGACTTTGCGACTGGTATTTTTCAAATTCTAAAAATGTAAGAAAATTTAGCTTCCTGGGGAATAAACAATGCGATAAGTTAAAAAAGTTCTTGGAATTGTTATAAACTATACACAAATTTAAGGCCTAATTTAGCAGCAATTAGGTAATATAGAAGATATGACTGAATTTGTATTTTTATTTTCAAATTCCATATATCTACTTTATTTTCACTTGATAAAGGGTTGTGCTTAATTAACTTAACATGAAATAACTGTTGTTTGTTTTTACAATTTATAATGTTTGCTTCTAAAGTTTTTATTCTTGGTGATTGAACGCCAATTGTTCAGCAAATTAAGAGTGACTTCTGCGATACCTGATTTTCTCCATTCATATTGTATTTTAACTGTGATCAGTTAATTTCTTGTACTTTTAAACTCAAATATTCTTTAACAGTGTATTGTTAGATCTTTTGCCTTTAGATTTTTTGTTTAACCCGTCAGTAGTCGCTATAGACCGCGCCACCTATTACAGATTGTGCACTTTTTATTTAACTGTCACCAATAATTTTAAGAAGTGATATGATCGACGTTTCTTCAATTTTATTCGCGTTTTATGGCTATCAAATGCCACTTCTAAAAATTTTTGGTGGCTATTGAATAAAAAAATTAGGCAACACTGAAGGATGGGCAACAAATCGACCAACTAGTGACTACTAACGGGCTAAGTATGTATTTTGCATTCAGTAAAGAGTTTTAAGTATACTTATATACTTTATGTTGTTGTCAATGTCTAATTAATGACAGTATTTAAAAAAAAAAAAATCCTCAAAAATAGATTATTAAAACATATTTTACCAAAAGTTATTAAACTTGGAAATAATAAAAAGAAATCTCTTATTAAACTGGAGATTCAATTGTTCTGTATTAACAATTTGACAACAAATATTGGGAGGGAGGAGGGAACTGAAAATGGAACAACTATAGTATTTCCCCACAGCTGAATTTGGCGATTATGGCTAAATCATAAATCATATAGCATAAAGGATAAAATCATAAGCTAAATTATAAATCATGACATAAATCCAAAATAAATAGCATGCAGGCTGCCATATTATATCGCAAACAGTTCAGAATGACATCGTTATCGTTCAAATCGGCGCCAAAGAAAAATCGCCAAATTCAGCTGTGGGGAAATACTATAGTTGTACCTTGAAAATGTTCAAGCAGTAACAGATATACAACTGTCAAGGACTGAAGTGAAAGTCTCACCCTTCCCTTAAACCTCTTACTATAAAATGTCATTGAAGAAAGTTTAAAATTGATTCGGAAGCCCAATCCAACGTAGAAGCCAGGGGAATTGGCCCCACTTGCCCTGTCTTCATCAGGTCAGCCCTTACATAAATGAGCTTTTTAGGTTGTTGCTCTACTGTCTCTTCGTACATCATAACTGTTTAGACCATAACCTACGGCTTAAAGTGGAATTGCAGCGGACGTTTCAGGTAAAAAAAATAATGGCACAACTTCACTAGATACATATGTTTCAGTTTTTGTTTCGGAGACCCACGGTGCAAATAAGAACATTTTTGCCAACAATGAAAGCAATAAGAACATTTTTCATTTTCTGAATATAAAAGTATAGGGTTAATTCCGGCATTCGATACTTTATATCGAGTGATACCAAAATAACAAGATTAATAAAATGAAGAATACTAAGATATAGTTTTAGAGAACTCCAGATTCTCTACTCCCCCCAAAATTTCGAAATTCAGTGCCTTTGTTGTTCAGCAATTTTTTTAAAACAAATTAAATAAATTTATTCCAAATAGACAAATGAAAATAAATATCAGCTAAAACAAAATAAAGTCCATCTGTCTATCTTTATTACTTTTAAATCCGCTGACTCAACGAGAGAATTCATTATGTTCAATGATAACAAACTAATGAAAAATATCTAGGGACGTCAGAATTTAAGATCTTTTATCGTGTCCGAATGAAAATCAACAAATTTATCTTTAGTGAGTAGCACAACACGCATACATTTGAGGATCATAAGGAGGTTAAATTGAATATTGAACATTGAACCTCCTTGGAGGATCAGGATCAGGATTTGTATTTGTTATTGTTTTTATTGACAAAATTCAATCGAAATAAACCGAACCTATTTAAATAACATTCGATTAATAGAAATATATAATATTCGATTGAAGTTTTTTCACGACAATTATTATTTATTTCTATGAATAATAGCCACCTGATCAATTATTAAGATTATTCATTTCATTTTCTGCTCTGCTATTCTGAAAAGGGAAACGCAGTACTACACTACTCTTTTTTCGTTACCAATTGCCCATAGCGCAGTACTAGTACGATGTTAAACCAAACCAAACCAACCAATATTCATATCCCACGTGTTTTAGCAATCCGCGATTGTAATGAAATGCTCGCCCTCTGGTGGGCTAAGGTGAAATTACAATAAACATGGTTTAATTCGAATTCTATACAGCCGCCATTGCTTGCCGATATTTAGTTTCACATATGTTTATCGAATAAAAATGAATAAATACGGTAAAAAAGATAACACATACTTTTGTGTGCCACAGTGTAACTCCAAAGGATCAAGAAATCCAGAATCGAGCTTCCATTTATTTCCAAATGACAAATTTAAAATTTCAGTTGCTTCGGCTAATGGAAGTAAAGAATTAATCAGATGATTTGAAATTAATATTTGTTCAACTTCAGTTAAAAATCTACTTCCGATCGAACTTTGAATAAACTGAAGTATTTTTTCCAAAAGCAATCAATTTTCCATAATGTAATGGCTGAGAAATTATAGTACGAATATTAAAAGAACACTAATGGAACACACGTGGCTAATGTTTACTAACAACTGCAGTGTTCACAAAGCGCCGTCTATCGATCATTACAAACGCGGATACCTGATCCAACCATAGATAAGACAGCGAGGGCGAAAAAGTGATGCTTTTTTTACTCGGGGAAAGACGGCCATTTTACTCTCTTATGGATGTTTTCTGTTTAATTAGTCATATTAAAATACTAACTTAATTTTTTTAATGCCTAAAGATTTCTATTATAACTAAACCATCATTAAAACTTGAAATAAAAAGAGAATATTCTATTTATATATAAAGATTTTCAAAAAAAAAAAAAAAATACTTGTAGGTTTGCTTAAGAAATCTGATTCACATAATTTACATATAAACTATATGTTTATTATCTTAAGATATTTAATTAATCAATAACTTAATAGAGTGCAGTGGATGAAAATTAATTTGCTTGAAAATCTCTGAATCAAAGCCTGTAGTTTATACATAAAATTTTAAATTGTGCAAGAAAGTTAGCAGATTTAAATTATACAATATTTTATAATAAATAATCAAATATATTTTATTCAAATTAAAAACTGAAGTAACAAATAGCTTTAAAATGAAATTTTATTTTGTAATTGGTTACTTGTTACACAAAATTTAGAATCAAAATTAACAGTCACCTCCATTTTCCAATGAAAGATCAATTAAACTTAATTGCAGACAACTCATCCAGTTCTTTATCATCAACATTACTATCTTTAAGCTAAATTGTTTTGTTTTTCTCTTTGGCTTTGAAAAATTTAAGCTCTTATTAATTTCAGCTCTATGTCAAATTGACACTTCAAACAGACAAATGATTTCTTTCTGAATGGTGAACAACCAACCGCATATGTTTACTCTTTAAGTAGGTGTTTTATAAATTCGTTTTCATCTCATGCAGCATTCAGATAAGTGTAAAACAGTGTAAATAAACACAAACAATCAGTAATATATTTCTTTAAATGTCACCTTTTAAAAATAGTGTCTTTAATGAAATTTTAAAAAATATATGATTCAGTGCTTTGTCACTTTATTATTTGGGTTATCACTAGATTTTATGTTCAATAATTTTATAAATTTAAGTTGCATTGCTAATTTTACTAAACAAGATTCAAAATTTGTGTTAACATATAAAATCGAAATAAAATGTAGACTATAGATGATATATCAATAAGTAGTCATTATTTATTTATTTAGGTTGATCTGTAAGTTGACTAGTGCTAATATTCTGATCAATTCCACGCTTATTTTCTCGATCATTAGATGCACTTTACAAATCTTTCTTTACGCTACATTCAACAAGCCACACAAAAATATTCTTGTAAATTTTGAAAGCCTTAAAATCTTGCACATCGCATACATTCCATACACTATATACATTTCACAATGTCCATATAACTAACATCAAGAAATTCATTTTGATTTCAAGAAAATCATTCTTCTTTCATCAAATAGGAGTAAAAATTCCTTGATCTTTTCAAGATATTTTGCTTTAGCTTCAATAATTAATGAATGAAAATAAAAAGAAGCCATATTTAAACAAACGCACACAAAAACAGCACGGTAAACAGCAATATCCAATATGGCAGTTGAAAACAGCTCATTGCACCATGGCAACGACGCATGGCAACCAGGACTGGAGGGCAATCTGTCCACGTTGCCATGCTGCCATCAGCTGATTGCAACTGCTCTATTGAATACACGCAGATAATCTAGCAAATAAAATTTATGTACTAAAGATGAATCAAAAAACTCCAGATACTCATTTTTCTTTCTCTCTTTTCTTCTTCTTTTTTTTTTTTTTTTTTCTTTTTTGTATGGAATAACGACATTTAAAGAAATTTATCGTTTCCATCTACTATCTGTCTGGTTAGAAGCTTTTTTGGTCGAAAAAACTATTGGACTTATCCTCATCTTTTGCGATATTCGAGTTAACCCTTTAACTGCCAATCGCAATACAATCGGTAACAAAAGTGTCTGAACATTAGAAAAAATTCCTATGTAAAAAAAGTACACTTCATACGGTTTTGTTTAATAAATCTTTATCGAATCGTGTTCTAAGACCTAAAACAATTGGAACATCCTTAGCTTCAAGAAAAGTAGTGTTAACCCTTTAACTGCCAATCGCAACATGTAGTAGAAACTGAGTTTACTCAGAAATGGATATAACGATTTTGATTAAAGTTTGGAGTTAAATGTCCTTTTTTTTTTTTTTTACAGAGCTAAAACGTTTGGACATATCCTCATCTTCAGGAAAATTTGCGTTAACCCTTTAACTGACAATCGCAACATACAATAGAAATTGGTTTTACTCGAAAATGGATATAATGATTTTTATAAAAGTTTGGGGTTAAGTGTTCTTTAAAGAGCTAAAACGATTGGGCATATCCTCATCTTCAGAAAAATTCTCGTAAACCCTTTAACGGCCAGTCACAACATATAATAGAAATTAGGTTTGCTCGGTCAGGTGGGCAAGCAGACAGGCAGAAAAACCAATTAATGTCATAATATTTTCTTAAACCTTGTTCGAAATTGTAAGAAACGCTTAACACAACTAAAAATGCAATTCTAGCAATTTCGAATTATAGCTCCTAATATGAACGAAATTCGACCAAACTTGTATTCAGTTAGACCTTGACCTAAACTGGTGCTGATTAGATTTGGGAATCAATCGCTCAACAGGTGGTGCTGCCATCCTATTTTTTTTTTTTTTTTTTTTTTAAGTACTTAACATGACAGTATAGGACAAAAATTCATGTAAATGTACATAATGTGAGCTATTTTTAATGCATGAATGTAAAATTTATATGGATTATTGATAATAGTAATAATAAACTTGAAAAAAAAATGTGTGCATGTAGGAGCATTGCTTTCCTCCTGGGAGGGAAGTGCCCTTCCCCCGGGGCCTATGTAAATTTTCAATGTGGATATTTTAGAAAGAACTCGTCAAGATTTCTAAAACGAATGGTTGAACCATAGATCTGTATTAATTTAAAACGAAGCTACCGATTTCTTTTATTTTTAATGTTAAATATATATAGTCATATCACATATATATATACAGTCGAACCTCGTTAACGTGAACACTGTTAACTTGAATTACTTTTAACATGATGATTTGTTACCACAATCCCCGTCAAAATGAAGTTTACTTTAGTTATATGACGATCAGTTACTGATAGCATGAACTACTGATAACATGAACAGATTTTTGATCCCCCTTGAGATTCACGTTAACGTGGTTCGACTGTATATCTGCACAAAAATGATTTTTTTTCAGCATTTATTATTATACTAATTTAAGAAATGACAAGTAAATAAACAAGCAAATAAATACTATGATTTTATATATTTTATGATTATTATTATTATTTTCTCTCTTTTCTTTTTTTTAATCAGCAATCACAAGTTGAAAAATAGTTTTATACAAAATTATATTATCCATATTATTATAATATATCGTTCAGTTATATTTCAATGCTGACTAGCTAGTTTCTGGTTAATTCATGAATAGATTTTACATAAAAGTGTGAATTTTTAAAATTTTATACTTATTCACAAAAGGAAATTCATTTTTTTTTCTTTAAGTAAGTAAAGCCTAAAATGAATGACTAGAATATGGATCTCGAAAAAAGGGCACCGGAAAAAAGGACACCCTTCCAGTTCGCAAAACGCAAAATAATAAATATCAAGTAATGAATTTGAAAATTGACTTTCAAATTACATTTTTTGAAATTTCAATTGATTTGGTACAACATTCATTTAGTATGTAGTACCAGGGGAAAGGGACTAGCAGCACATTGAAAAAAAAAAAAAAAAAGTTTTTATATGAACTCTTACCGATAGACATACTTGTGGGAGGGAAGGGTTAAAGGAAAGGGGGGGGTGACAGACAAAAATAAAATGATGTTTTATATCACAATTTTACCAACTTTAATGGTATATTTTATAACTATCACTTAATTTTTATGAAGATCACAGTGAGTGTATTATATACCTGGGGGGGGGGGGTCAAGGGGGAGTAGATGGAAATGAAATGTATTCTTTTTTAAATTACCCTATTATTGATTAAAAATTTTTTTGTATAATCACGTATAATTTATGAAAAAATTACAGTAAGTGTCAGACACACTTGGGAGGGGGGGGGGAATAAAGTGATTCTCTATATCACCATTTTAGCAATTTTAATGATATATTCTATTACTACCACGTATTTTTTATGTAGATTACAATGAGTGTATTATATACCTTGGGGGGGGGGACATAAAACATATTCACCTTTAAACTACACTATTGTCGATTTAAACAAAAACTTTGTATAATAACGTACAATTTGTGAAAAAAAAAAATCACAGTAAGTGTCAGACATAATTGGGGGGGGGGGGTTAAAGAGTGGGGGACAGAGGAAAATAAAATACTTTTTATATCACCATTTTACCGATTTTAATGACATACTAGCGAGCTTCGCCCGCTAACTGGTCAGTATTTTCAAATGAATCACTATAATGACTGAATTCTCAAAATCTCTTAATCACTATAATTAATGAATCACTAACAGTAACTTTTAGTGTTAAGATAAGAAAGTTTAAAAAAAATTATTTCTGATTGGGTAAAAAGTCGGCCCGGGTCCCCACTGCCTTCGGCAGCGCAGTCCCGTGCGCGCTGCGCGCGCACAACTTACGGGATACACGTGCTGCGCGCGCGTATTCCTTCGATGACCCTTCGTGCCCCCTAAAAAAAATCATTTCTGATCGAGTAAAAACTCACTCCGGGTCCCCACTGCCTGTCGGCAGCGCAGACCCATGCGCGCTGCGCGCGCACGTGTTAAGGTATACGCGCCCTGCGCGCACATATTCCTTCTGAAATAAAATTTTTATTCTTAAGAAAAGAAAATAAAAAAAATCATTTGTCATCGGTTAAAAAGTTGGACCGGGTCCCCACGGCCTTCGGCAGCGCAGTCCCGTGCGCGCGCACAAGTTAGGGGATACGCGCGCGGTGCACGCCTATTTCTTCTCCACCCTTTCAGGCTCTCTTAATTAACCTACGTATACCAATTTTGAACGATCTAACTTATTTGGCTGAGATGCAAAAGAAAACGTAATCAGGAGACCTCAAAACGTGTAAATGTGGTGAAAACTTTCGATAATTTAAAAGAACTTTAAAATATCTTTCGAACGATGTATTAAAAATAATTTAATCATAATTAGAAATTGAAATATTGAAAATATTACAGCGCCATCTGGCGGTAGAAATTTCTGTATTCCACTGTTCGATTCCAATTCAAAAAAGCTTTCTAATGATGTATTACTTAATTTTAATTAGTAGCTGAGATACAAAAGAAAACTAATTCAGGACACCTCAAAACGTGTAAATCTGGTGAAAACTTTCGATAATATAAAAGAATTTTAAAATATCTTTCGAATGACGTATTAAAAATAATTTAATCATAATTGGAAATTGAAATTTGAAAATATTACAGCGCCATAAAAGAAAACTGATTCAGGACACCTCAAAACGTGTAAATCTGATGAAAACTTTCGATAATTCAAAAAAACTTTAAAATATATTTCGAATGATGTATTAAAAATAATTTAATCCCAATTGAAATTTGAAAATATTACAGCGCCATCTGGCGGTACGAATTTCTGTATTCCACTGTTCGATTCCAAATGAGAAAAGCGTTCTAATGATGTATTACTTATGAAATTATTTTAATTAGTAGCTGAGACACAAAAGAAAACCTAATCAGGAACCCTCAAAACGTGTAAATCGGGTGAAATCTCGCGCGCGGTATACACCTATTTCTTCCCCACCCTTTCAGCTCCTCCTAATTAACCTACATATACCAATTTTGAATGGTCTAACTCAATTAGCTGAGATGCAAAAGAAAACCTAATCAGGAGACCTCAAAACGTGTAAATCAGGTGAAAACTTTCGATAATATAATAAAACATTAAAATATCTTTCAAATGATGTATTAAAAATAATTTAATTGTAATTAGAAATTGAAATTTTAAAATATTAAAGCGCCATCTTGCGGTAGAAATTTCTGTAATGTACAGTTCGATTCCAAATCAACAAAGCTTTCTAATGATGTATTAGTTATGAAATTATTTTAATTAGTAGCTGAGATACAAAAGAAAACTAATGCGGGACACCTCAAAATGTGTAAATCTGGTGAAAACTTTCGATAATATAAAAGAACTTTAAAATATCTTTCGAATGATGTATTAAAAGTAATTTAATCATAATTAGAAATTGAAATACGCGTATTAGAATAAAATTTAATTTGGAATTAAAATGTAAACCTTTTGTTTATTGACGAAAATCGATTAAATTTGAACTGCAAGTTTATTTTGTGGTGTTAAGATTGTATACCAAGTGTCGTGTGCTAATTCTAAAAATTCAAGAAAATAGAAAATTGCAATTTTTATCCCACTTAAAATACATCTGATTATCAACGGCAGGTTTTTTTTTTTTTGTTTCCGAGCAAACATCTCTCTTCCTTGAAGTGGTTCCCATGGTAACGAAAAGCGGCAATGAACACTTAATACAATCTCATCGAAGGAAGGTCGCGTATTCAATTTCAATGGGTTTAATGGCTAAAATTAAAAAATTTATAGCTCATTCAGTTTTTGAAAATTTCTCTCAATCTTTTGGAAATTGAATTATGGAAGCGAGATCTATATACAAAAAAAAAAAAAAAAAAAAAAAAAAAAAAAAAAAAAAGAAAAGAAATGATTTATCTCTAAACGCTTTTGAGTTATAAAATGTTTTGTGAAAAAATCAATGTTTCGTAAAATCTAAAAATATGGATCGCTAATCTGTATTTTGTAAAAATGTTTATATGGTTCGAAAGAGGATTAAATGGCCTTCCTTTATATACCAGTTGTTAAGAAATGGAACAGTTACTCGATCGTACAGGGCATTTCAAAAAAGACGATCGCGAAAAATAGAAATTTTCGACCCTTTTTAAAACTTTTTTTAAAAATATAAAAAATCCGTATAAAAAAAAAAAAAAATGTACCGTAAGAATCGCCCCCCCCCCAGGTACGTAATACACTCATTGTAATCTTCATAAAAATTAAGTGGTAGTTATAGAATATATCATTAAAATCGCTAAAATGGTGATATGAAGAATCATTTTATTCTCCTTTGCCCACCCCCCTCCCCGAAAGTATGCCTGACACTTTCTGTAATTTTTTCATAAATTATACGTGATTATACAAAAAAAAAAAAAAAAAAAATTAACCCCCTTGCACCCCAAGTATATAATACACTCACTGTGATCTTCATAAAAAGTAAGTGATAGTTATAAAAATATATGATTGAAGTCAGTAAAATGGTGATATAAAATATCATTTTATTTTCCTCTGCCCCCCCTTCTTTAACCTCCCCCCCAAGTATGTCTGACACTTACTGTAATTTTTTCACAAATTGTACGTGATTATACAAAGTTTCATTAAAATCGGTAAGAGTTGAAAAAAAAAAACAATTTTTTTTTTTTTACAATTTGCTGCTAGTCCCCCCCCCCTCTTTCCCAGGTACTATATACTAAATGAATGTTGTACCAAATCAATTGAAATTTCAAAAAATGTAATTTGAAAGTCATTTTTTAAATTCATTACTTGATATTTATTATTTTGCGATTTGCGAACTGAAAAAGTGCCTTTTTTCCCGAGATCCATATTCTAGTCATTCATTTTAGGCTTTATTTAGTTAAAGAAAAAAAAAAAATGAATTTCCTTTTGTGAATAAGTATAAAATTTAAAAATTTCACACTTTTAGGTAACAAAATCTATTCATGAATTAACCAGAAACTAGCCAGCCAGCATTTAAATATAACTAAACGATATATTTTTGTATAAAATTATTTTTAAACTTGTGATTGCTGATTAAAAAAAAAAAAAAAGAAGAAGAAAAGAAAAGAGAGAAAATAATAATAATAATCATAAAATACATTTAATCATAGTATTTATTTGCTTGTTTATTTACTTGTCATTTCTTAAGAAACATAAATAACAGAAGTAATATAGCCCCATTTGAAAAAAAAAGGAATTCCAGTCAAACGCCTGCCATCGCTTAACTGAAACAAAGCTTTTCTATTTATCTCTGCCCAAAAAATAAAAATAGTCTCCATTCTACACTGCTCTCTTTCCAAAATTTTCTTTCATTTTTTTAATCATCTCCTTATATTATTAAAATCTGTGCGCGTTTGTCTGTCTGTCTGTCTGTCTGTGAGAAATGCCTTGTCATAGCTAAAGCTCCGGCGCTAATGGTCGCAGCGCTTCGAAACCGGTGTCGACAGACGCAGAATTTCTTCATCTCGACATCGCGATATTTCGCTAAGCGATGCGACCCTAATTAGCGGAGATATTAATTAAAATGTCCACCCATGTCTACCGAAAAATGACCCAGAATTCATGATTAAATGCTTAAAAAGCGACATTTTTACGGAAAAAGTAGAAAATAAATTAGAAATATCAGTCGTATTGTTACAAACAAGATACCATTGGAAAGGGCTTTTTTTTCTCAATCCGATGGTGTAAACGGCTTATTGATCGGACAATTAGATTTTTTTTAATTAACTAAACTAAAAAAAAATGGTGGCAACAAATCACAAGCATTTTAACTTGGCAGACGATCTTGAACGGAAAGAAAAAACATCTGGTGTTTTAATGAGGTCATGTATTTTTGTACTGGGATTAAAAATTACAATTTTCTATTTTCTTCAATTTTTCAAAATTCGCACATTTGAATTAGTATACAATCTTAACACCACAAAACTAACTTCCTGTTAAAATTTCATCGATTTTCGTCAATAAACAAAAGATTTACATTTTAATTGCAAATTAAATTTTATCTTTAATCGAATCACATTTTATCTGTCGAAAGAGGATGCGAGTTTCAAAACGACACAAATAAATTTAAGGTAAAAATATTTCTTTTTCTATTTACTTCCATTAACCGACAACCGTAGATAATGGAATTCGAAATTTCACCTGACTTACACGTTTTGAGGTGTCATGGCGCTGTAATAATTTAAAATTTCAATATTTAAAATTCTAATTATGTTTAACTTTTTTATATTTTTTTAATATGTCATTCGATACACATTTTAAAGTACGGTTACATTATCGAAAGGGGAATTCGAGATTCCACCCGATTTACACGTTTTGAGGTCTCCTGATTAGGTTTTCTTTTGCATCGCAATAGTGGAATTCGAGATTTCAGCTTATTTACACGTTTCGAGGTCTCCTGAATGGGTTTTCTTTTGTATCTCAGCTACTAATTAAAGTGTCGAAAGTGGAATTAGAGATTTCACCTGATTTACACGTTTTGAGGTGTTCTGAATGGGTTTTCTTTTGTATCTCAACTGCTAATTAAAATAATTTCATAAGTAATACACCATTTGAAAGCTTTGTTAATTTGGAATTGAATAGTAGATTACAGAAATTCGATATTTCGACATTTCTCCTGATTTAAACGTTTTGAGGTGTCCTGAATGGGTTTCTCTTTTGTCTCAGTTACTAATTAAAAAAATTTCATAAGTAATGCATCATTTGAAAGCTTTGTTGAGTTGGAATCGAACAGTAGATTACAGAAATTTCTACCGCCAGATGGCGCTGTAATATTTTTAAATTACAGTATTTCTATTTCTAATCATGATTATTATTTTTTTTTAATGCGTCATTCGATACACATTTTAAAGTACTTTTACATTATCGAAAATTAATTCAAGATTTCAATAGATTTACACGTTTTGAGGTCTCCTGAATCAGTTTTCTTTTGTATCTCAACTACTAATTAAAATAATTTTATAAGTAATACATCATTAGAAAGCTTTGTTGATTTGGGATCGAACAGTGGAATACAGAAATTTCTACCGCCAGATGGCGCTGTAATATTTTCAAATTTCCATATTTCAATTTCTAATCATGATTAAATTATTTTTAATACATCATTCGAAAGATATTTTAAAGTTCTTTTATATTATCGAAATCAGCAGATTTACACGTTTTGAGGCGTCCTGATTAGGTGTTCTTTTGCATCTCAGCTAATTGAGTAAGACCGTTCGAAACTGGTATACGTAGGTTTATTAGAAGGGGCTGAAAGGGTGGGGATGAAATAGGCGTGCACCGCGCGCGTATCCCCTAACTTGTGCGTGCGCAGCGCGCACGGGACTGCGCTGACCCAGTCCGACTTTTTAACCGATGAGAAATAATTTTTTTAATTTTCTTTTCTTAAGAATAAAAATTTGATTCGAGAAGCAATACGTGTGCGCAGCGTGCGTATACCCTCACACGTGCGCGCGCATGGGTCTGCGATGCCAAAGGCAGTGGGGACCCGGTGTGATTTTTTTCCCGATCAGAAATGATTTTATTAGGGGGCACGAAGTGTCAGGGAAGGAATGCGGGCGTGCAGCGCGTATATTCTTTAACTGGTGCGCGCGCAGCGCGTACGGGACTACACTGCCGAAGGCAGTGGGGACCCGGGCCGACTTTGTACCCCATGAGAAATGATTTTTTTTCTTTTCTTTTCTTAAGAATAAAAATTTAATTTGAGAAGAAATATTTGCGAGCTGCGCACATATACCTTCACACGTGCGCGCGCAGCGCGCATGGGTCTGCGCTGCCGAAGGCAGTGGGGACCCGGTGTGAGTTTTTACCCGATCAGAAATGATTTTTTTTTGGGGGGGGGGCACGAAGGGTCAGGGAAGGAATACGCGCGCGCAGCGCGTGTATCCCTTAACTTGTGCACGCGCAGCGCGCACGGGACTGCGCTGCCGAAGGCAGTGGGGACCCAGGACGACACTTTGCCCGATCAGAAATGATTTTTTTTTTTAATTTCTTTTCTTAAGACTAAAAGTTACTGTTAGTGATTCATTAATTATAGTGATTCATTTGAAAATACTGACCCGCTAGCGGGCGAAGCTCGCTAGTTATTATTATAATTATTATTTTAACATTATGATTTCTTTTAAAAAATAATTAAAATCTCATAAGTAATAAATACGTGAATTAAGTAATAAATGAAAGCTTAATTTATTTATTTATTTATTTTTAACTGAAAAGGATTCTGTGAAAATTTTTTATATTTAGCCCTCTAAAAAGAATAAATTTTTAACTGATGGTGAAATAAGTAATCAGTAACAAAGATGAAATGTCTTCGAAACATAATTTAATTCTATGACATAATTTGGGGGCAGAGTTCGCAAGTAGCAATTCGCAAATTACCCTTTTTTCTGCCTCCCGTTTTTGAGATACCAACTTTTACCAAAACTTGGCATACTCAATTATTGACTAGAAAACAATAATTACATACAAAGAGATATTTAAATGGAGTTAATATGGTGAGTTTGAAAAAAATCCGTACAGCTGTTTTTAAAGGAACGCACTTGCAAGACCTGAAATTGAGCTATTTATACAGGATGCCTATCAATTTTCTTGAACTAACCAACTATATCATTCGAAAGGATATCTAATAGTGCTTGTATAGCAAATTTAAAGAAAGTCGTTACAGCCGTTTTTGAGATACGGACTTACGGTCCCACTTCTTGTTTCCAATGTCCCACTTCTGTTTTTTCAATTTTCACCAAAATTTGGAAAATTCATTTATACATCAGACCTGTCTCAATTCTGAAGTTTTGTAGTTATGTCTTTAGTAGTTTCGGAGATATGATAGCCAGAAGATCCCACACTTACATACATACGCACACATTGACCAATTGCTAAAAACTACTTTTTTTGGACTCAGGGAACTTTAAAACATAGAGATCAGGTGAAATTTCGATATTGAATTTTTGGACCGAATAAAATACTACCATTACCTACGGTAGTAGGGTAATGGAAGTAAACTAGTTGGCATAGGTGGACTCTGCTCAGTTCCCCACCATATTTATGTTCACATAAATTTCTAGTGCGAGACATATTATAATCATGTTAAAAAAAATGAATTTGACCAAAGCTTGATACAGTGACAGAACAAAATCCCCGCCTAATAGGCTATCCACCGTTCACTTCGATATATTTATCTTATTCTAATCTATTAATTTATTTTATCAGGGTCAATTCCGTTGTTCAGTTTTCATGCAACTATTTCCAATGCAATAATCCTCAAAATTCATATTTATATGAAAAATTTACAATTTCGCTATGTTGATAAAATCGTAAATTACGAAATTTTCCTATTAGAATATTTGTATTCAATCATGTTCAAACAAATATCATAAATGTAATTTTGAAGTTGTCTAATGTATTTAGGATCCTCAAAATGGAAGTTTATGCTCAATTTTGCCTTATTCTGACATGTTAAGGAAATCGTAAATTCCAAATAACTTACGAATTTTTTTTTAAATTGGAAAAATCATAGTCTATGATATTCATGCCAGTATCCTAAATAATATTTCGAAAGTGGTTTGACATCTTTACGATGAAAATATCCCTCAAGATTGACGTTTATGTGAAATTTTGCTCTATTTTGACATGTTAAGAAATTCGTAAATTTCCAATAACTTACGAAATCTTTATATTGGAAAATTCATAGTGATTAATATTCATGCCAGTGTCCTAAATAATATTTCAAAAGTAGTCTGACATCTTTAGGATGAAAATATCTCTAAAAATTGGCGTTTATGTGAAATTTTGCCCTATACAGCCATGTTAAGAAATTCGTAAATTTCCAATAACTTGCGAAATTTTCAAAGTAGCATATTTATAGTTACTGATGTTCATTCCGGCATCAAAACTGATATTTTAAAACTGGTCTGACAGTTTTACAGTAAAAAGTGCCCATTTAATGCACGTTTAAGTGAATTCTTGTCCTATTCTCCCATGTTAAGAAAATCGTAAATTTCTAATAACTTACGAAGTTTTTAAATTCGAATGTTGCAAATGAATAGGGTTCTTGCCAGTGTCTAAAGTATTATTTTAAAACTGATCTGACCTCTCTGCGACAATTTGTTCTTGAGATATCGTGTACACAGACTAACAAACTAACGGACTGACCCACTAACAGACTAACAGACACCATAGAAATTTTGTCATTTTCGGATTCCTCACACCTGAAAACGTGTAAAAAAGTCAAAAAACCGAGGTCGAAAATTTTCACGATTACCTAAGTTCCCCATACCTATAGTATGATGGGGAACTAAAATTAGAATAACATAAATAAATATATTGTACACAATTTCAACTCAAAGGGTTTTTACCAGTAAATTAATACTTTATTGCATCAGCCTTAGCTTTAATGACAGCTCTTATACGGTTTGGCATATTATTGACTAAAGTTCATAATTTTTTTTGTCAAAATTCGTCCATATATTCTTCAAACTATAAATAAGATCTTTTTTGTCTCTTGGTGCAGTTTCTTGAAATTGTTCTTTCATATTCCCCATAAATTATTGATGAGGTTTAGATCGGGTGAGTTCGAAGGCCACAGTAGTACATTTAATTCCTTCTTTTGGAGCCATTTAGTGTTTGACTTGGAAGTGTGGCAAGAAGCTGAATCTTGTTGAAACGCGAAATCGTCATCACATAAATCCTCAGATGAAAGTATCATGAAGTGTTAAAAATTTCTTGATGTACTTCTGAATTGACTTTTGTGTAAACAATACACAGCTTACGTGGGCCTTGTGCAGTTATGCAGCCCCATACCATGATGGAGGTTGCAAATTTAACCGAATGTTTTAAACACTCTTTATCAAAAGCTTCCTATTTAAGTCTCCAAACATGTACACCTGGGTCCCCATGGGACACACAAAACATACTTTTATTGCTGAAGAGTACCTTTTTCCAGTCATCTTGACCCCCCAAAAAAACCTTTGTTTACAGCATTTAACTCTAGCAGCCATTTGCTTAGATGATAAGAGTGGCTTTGTCTTGGGTACACATAATCTAAAACCTAATTTGGGAAGTTGTCATAATGTTGTAGATTTAGAGACATTTGTACCCACTTCTTTCCACTTTCTCAGCAAATATTTCACACATTGAAAGTGATATTTGTTCACATTTTTTTGTTAATTTTCTTTCATCTCTTGCTGAAGTTACTCGCTTTTGACCACTTTTAAAGTGTTTATTTTGAAAACACTTATTATTATAATAGAATATTCTCTCAAAACACTTGCTTGAGATCATTTTTCCATCTTTGTGCAAGTGCAAAATATGAAATTTTACAACCTCAGATAAGCCACTCTTTCATCTCACATTAAGCAAACACTGAATTAAAATCAAATGCCAAACTACTTTTGACTTTCCATGGAACACATGCTAGTCCAGCAGTTAATCAAATTTACTGCTGTTTTCTAAACCGATGGGAAAATAGTTGTATATTCTAATTTTTTGAACCATGTTATAAAAAATTCTAATATTTTGAATTTTTTTCACTTGCTATTTTAAATATACTTTATTTCTTTGTAAAATGTTTACATTATTATAATCTACAAAATATGTATATTTACATTATGATCATTTATATTTGATATCATTGATTATTTATACGATAAATTAGATTTCCAATTCCTTTCACCATATTTTCTTTCATTATTCTAATTTTTTGAATCAGAGTACTATAACATCTACAATATATTTGTACATAATGCTCCTAAACATTTTTTTCTCTTTAATTATTCTAATGGGCCCACATTTTGCCTTTGAGACAATACCTTCATTGAAAAATATGATGTTATAACATTACTCTTTATATCCCCGAAAGGATAATATATCAATTATTCTACTAGATAACCAATAAAACACATAAAATCAAAACTGTTTCCATTATTTTGTCCACCACCTGCAGATTACTGTTTGAAATATAGTTTTATTTAATTATATTATTTTGACTTATATATGATATGAATACATTCTTTACTCAGAAAAAATAGAAAATAAAATGGATGTTATAAATATTTGGGATTATAGATGTGTGTAGAACATTAAAAATAGTATTAAGGGGACTGGAAAGTAATCTTTTTTACAATAAATTCAAACAGATAAAATTTTAACAAGTTTTTATTTTCAATGAATGATGTAGTCACCCTTGTTATCAACGTCTTTTTGCCATCTAGCATGCAAGTTTTCAATGCCAGATTGATAAAAACCAATTGGTTTTCGAGCAAAATATTTGGAGGTCGCATTTTGGACATTATCCAAATTTTTAATTTCTTTGACACAATGTTGTAATGGTCGGAATAAATGGAAATTCGATGATGGAATATCGGGAAAGCATGGTGGATGAGGCAATATCTCTCACCCTAATTCATTATTTTTTTCCAGGGTTTGTCTTGCATTTCATATTACAGAATAATGCCCTTTTTGTTAACAATCGCTGGGCACTTTACAATTAAAGATTGATTTATTCATCCAATTGTTCGCATTAAAGGTCTGTATTCCTGATTTGTCCAGGTTTCAGCACTTCAAAATAAAAAATCCCACGAATACTCCACTAAACACATAAAAAATGCTGTTTTGAGGTGTAAACCTGACTTGTACCTTGTGGCGATTCATCCAGAAAGAGACACTGCTTTTTTGCATTTTGGATTATCATAAAGGATTCTGTTATGAATTACCGAGAATTAAAAATAAAAAATAATAAAATTTAAAAATATTAAAAAACTCCTTTTTTCTTTTTTTGGCAAGACCCTAGGTCGTGAATTAACAGAAGAATAAAATTTACTCCTAGAGTTTAATTAACTAAAGTACCTATATTGCGTTGTTAGGAATTTCCATTTAAAATTCATTACAAAATTATACCTATTTAAAACTAAATATTCGTAGCTACAAAGGAAGTAATGAGGGAAGCAATTGATCATGGACTAGGCATTGTGAATCAGAGACATTTTAATTATTGCAAAGATAATTATATTAACACACACATTTCCAATGAACAACAATAATAAATATATTAATTAAATGAAGTTAACAGAGATCTTTCAAATACAAATATATATAGGCCCTTACTATTGAGGTTACTTGCTGGCAAGAGTGAAAATAACATTTAAAAAAAAGGGGGGGGGGTTGTTTTTTAGTTCATATGAATGAGGATGGGAGGAATGCATGGCGACATCGGCTGGAGCAATCCCAGAGGATGAAGTGGGGGATTTTGTAGATGTCCGGCTGGCACACTCGTATCCTGACACCAGGAAGTCAGAAGTGAATGCTGTAGTAAGGTTGGAGTAGTACATACGATGTCTCAATGTTCCAGATGGTTAGAGACAGGTATTTAAAATAATTATGAGTAAAAAGAGTTATTGACAACAGCATATTTCTCAGGGAAAGGGTAGTCACAGCAGGTGGATACAGGCAGGAACAGAGCCCAGTTTACCCATTTAAGGGCCTGGGGCCCATTCAAGCCATTTAAGGGTTACCCATTTAAGGCATTACCCATTTAAGGGTACCCATTATGGGGCTGTAATAATAACGGAGGATGCAATATTTGCATTCAACCCTTTCAACAAGTTAACAGCTGTAAATAAATCAAGACCTGGTTTTTGAAGATAAATGCTAACTTTATTCATAGCATTTAAAATGTCGTGCCACAAAGTTAGCATAAAGGCTGTTTCGAAAGTCACCATTTTGCTGTGCAAAGACAAAGCCTCATTACATGTATCTGCCTTTTCATTGCTGTCTTCTGAAATTTGAAGCAAAATATTTAAAATTCGCTCATAATTTACTCGCTGACTCGCAAGATTCAGCGTGACAAGACCATCTTGTTGTGCCTAAACTTTTCAAAACAATTTTTTTTTTTTAGTAGGAAGAAGATTTGAAAGTAATAAGTTCCATCAGTGTGTTGAAGCTACAAAAAAAAGGCATGAAAAAAGGCATTCTTGAATTAGGTTGAAGAGACTCATTGATTTGGAACGGCATTCAACGGCATGTGCTCCTACCAAATTTAAACAATGTGCACTACATGGACAAAATAGTGCTAAGCAGCTCTTTTTACGAATTTGAGTTTGTAAACCTTGATAAATTCCAGTCATGTTGCTGGCATTATCATAAGACTGCCCTCTGCACAGTTCAATGTCAATATCATGCTTCTGCATAAATTAAAACACTTCTCCCGACATCAATTTTCTTGTATGGCTACTGATTTGAAGAAAAGTAATAAACCTTTCATAAACTATACCTTCTAGGCAGTACCTTATTACAAATGAGAATTGATCTCTATGAGCTTTGTCTGGTGTCGAATCCAAGATAACAGCAAAATATTTTGCTTCCTTAATATCAGCAAGAATTTTCTTCAAAACTTCATGGCCCATCAAATCAATCAGCTCATTATACGTAGTACTGGACAAATATGAAACATTTCCGTGTCCTTTGTTTCCATAATCAATCAAATGTTGCTTTAAAAAGGGATCAAATTCTGCGATGAGCTCAATTATTCCTAAAAAATTTCCGTTATGAATTGATCCTAGTTTACTGTCATCTCCTTCAAAAGCCAATCCTCTGACAGGTAAAAATTTAATTACAGCAACAATTTGACGTAATACTTCCATCCAATATTGCTATTCTTTTTCGATTTGGTCACAGATTTGTTTATTCACTGAAGCATTTTTATTAACTCTGGACAACCAGGTCATCATAGCTAACCGATGAACATTACTGTTTTCATGCTCGCAAACTTTTTTATTTCCCTTTCTCCAGTTATTAAAGCCGGACACGAATGCGTGTGAAATAGGTGGTGACATTGAATTAACAAAAAGTTTGCACACGAAACAATAAACATAACCCTTTGACTCAGAAAACATTAACCATCGACGTTGTTGGATTTCTCTATTGCACAAGTTCTTAGAAAATAATGAAATGTTCAAATATCGCTTTTGAGTTTCATTTTTTAATTGCCGCTCAGAGAAAACAAATTTTTCTGTCTCTATTTTGAAAATATTCAACCCCTTTTTCCAAACATGCTTCAACAAAGTCATTTGTCAATATTTCTGGCCATTTTCCAGGATCCTTAGGAGGAATTAAAATTGCAATTAAATTAACTACATTGGCTGCAACTGCAGAGCACTCCTTGTCCTCGTCATCCAGATTTTTCGGTTTATCGCATGGGTTATTTTCTATTACTTTAGGTAATTCACCATAATTATCATTTGCATTATTACAAAAAATATTTTGATGTTCACATTCTTTATTTTCAATATTATTGTCCTTATTGAATAAATGATTTGTTCTTCTTGCTCCTTACTTTCGGTTTCGATATCATTACTTTGGATGTTTTTGCTTGTTTTTGGATGTTTTTTACTTGTTCTTCTTGCTCCTTAGCCTTACTTTCCGCATTATTAATTTTCAGACGCTTAAAATAATTGTATAAGGTAATCTTTTTACTTCTTCTTCTCTTTCTCTACATTTTCTTCTCCTTGAAGCACCACTAGAACTAGTATATCCAGTTGGAGTTGGTTTATCACTTAAAACATAGATTGTTCACGTATGGGTATGCTGTAAACAGTGGCGGTTTGTGCAAATTTTCACAGGTGGGGCCCGATCCATCGTATGATGCATAATTTAACTTTAATACTATTCATTATTTAAACATGAAAACAAACATTAATAAAATGGGATGTAAAACGAAATTTCAGATTTATTTATTTATTTTTTTTTATGGCGAATCTTAAATTCAACACTATGGAAAACATTGCATAAAATTATCTCAAAAATTAAATTTTTATAAATACAATTGAAAACTTCTGCAATGTTCTGATCAATGGAATATCAACATTTAAATATCTGGAAGCTAGTAGACGGAAATTGCCAAGTTCGATACCAGATCGCTTTCGTCGACATATACATTTGGAGTTTACTATGGTTTTCTCCAAAACTCAAAGAAAAAGGGCTATGTAGTACTTTGAAAGACTTTCTACAGAGAGTACACTACTCAGGTCTAGAACCTTCTTTTAGTCAACTGGCTTTTTTCCTAACACTACACACCATTAAAATTTCAATTCAAATGTCTCAGAGTGTAATATTATTTAGCTTACGCTAATTACATCCCTAAATCTTTTAATTATAGAATTTCAAGTGTTATAATCATGTTTCTTATCTATTGGAATTTAGAAAGTCATGATTATTGTAATGTGGATACATATTTAAAAAAAAAAACACTATGTTTCTCACTTAATTTTAGATAATTTAAATTAACTTTCAATAATAAAACGGGCTACCATCTTAAAAAAAAAAAAAAAGAAAAGAAAAAAGAAACATTGTGGATGTTTCTATTAAATCGCATTTAAAAGAAAAATCCTTTAATAATAATAATAAATCACCATTTTATGCAGCAATTTAATCCATTTATCCATGCAAATCCATTAATTATTTATCTAAAAATTTTAAAATTTATTTACATAAAAGTTTTAATACACTATTCTGAAGGAAAAAAAAAAATCTCATATTTTTATTTCCCCCCCCCCTCACTTAAATTCAAAACACTTTAGTTAAAGAGGTCTTAAATTCTTATACAAGCTTTTATCTCAAAGGCTAGTCTAGAAAATATTTTTGACTATTACCAGATTTCTTTTTTTAAACACTAAAATTTTAAACTGTCATATATAACTCTAAAGAATTCACCGAAAAATCTATGAGGAAAAAGAAAAACGTAATGCAGAAGTCGTCAAATATTATCCGTGAATTGCATCGTTAACAGACAGGTTTTTTCCCTATAGTTTTGTTCCAAAGGGAAGGAATCTGCTGGCCCATCGACGACAAAATTACAGCGTGCTTAAACTGGTAAAGCAGTTAGTCGCCAAATATGTTAACCCAATCTTTTAGTAGAACAAGCTGTACAAATAAACACGCCAATTTCAGGCCGAATGAAATCTGCCCGCTTTATTAGATAAGGAAAAGGGAAGTAGCGGTCTCTCTCTCAGTCATTAGTGATTTGTGACAGCTGAAAAAATATATTGACAAATAAATGATAATGAAAAAAGATTAAGAAAAAGTTAGATAGACGTAGTTATTTTGTATATATGTTTTTGAACAGTTATAAAAAATAAAATTATTATTATTACTATTTTAAATCGAGAAAAAATTTAGGTTGGGCCGTTCTCATTGGCCCTCAATATAGAACCGCCACTGGCTGTAAACCTAAGAATACTCATGCACATCCATCAAGCAAACCAAGATTCACATGTCATGTGCACTCTATTATAAGAACGACCCTCTACTTGCTTTGACCACGTGCATTTGATCTGCACCTGTTACATTGATCAAATCCAATTGGTAACAAAATAGCTTCAGTGTGGTGGGGAAGGAAGGGAAGGGGAGTAACCCCATCTATGCTGAACTGTACGGGTTGATTTCTCCGCATACTCCTGACATTCGGACTCCTAAATTCAGAGCCGTATATTAGAAGAGTTTGGCCATGCACTCCCCAAGGCACCATTAGGAGGCAAAACACTGAATTTGCCTCATTTAACAAGCGTATGTTCGCTATAATTCGCCGTTAATTTTTTGTTTTTGCGACTTTAAAATATTAAATATAACTTTTTAAAATTCTAATTTAAAAATATGAAACTTCTTTAATTTTAATTCCGATTCGCATTTGTGAAAAGATTTTATATGAAAACTTCATTCATAGTTCTTTAAATGTACATTTTTCTTTTTTTTTCGGTTATGAAATCGGAAAGAATTATTTGCTTGTCATAATGCATATATATAATGTTTAAAATGTATTTTAAATAGATTGAAATAATTCAGAATTTGTTTTTAAATGTATAACTTTTTAATTCATAATATCAAAAGTTTTTCAGATTTTTTTTTTTTAAATATACATCGCACTATTATATCTCTTCTTTTGATTCCCATAAGCGATATGTAATTTTACGTGGCGGAAGGAAACAGTTTATATTATTCTCTCCCCCCCTCCCCTCATCTCTTAAATGACTTAAAATTTTCAAATTTTAATGCATTTTTAAAAAATATTAATTTTTTTTTTTTTTTTTTTTTTTTTTTTAAGTTTAAGTACTAAAAGAAATTTTCAAAAATTTGTCTTTTTAAAATATTTATAACATAATATTAAATAACAGTATCAAGGATTTAATTTCTGACTGTAAAAACTGAATTAAAAAAAAAAATTACATTTTTTTTCTATTTACTGGGTTTTCTTGGCCCTATCTAGGGCCCCCTTGTTCACTGGGCCCGGGGCTGCAGCGCCCTCAGCCCCCCCCCCTCCTTAACTGGGCTCTGGGCAGGAATTTATTTAGCTCAGACAGTTGTTTATTTTTCTCCTCTTCTTTTTGTTTTGGGTCAGAGCTATCCCCCTTCCAAACAATCAACCTCTGCCCTCTGTCTCTCCAAGCTGCTAGCAAAAAATGCTAACTCTGCTTCCCATGATTTTTCATCCTTCCCCCACAGCCAACAACAAATCTCCAATCTCTTGAGAGCTTCCTCTCACCAAAAAGGGGCTGGAAGGGGAAGACAGTAAATAAGGAGGGAGGGGGAATGAAAATTTAAAAGGGCTAAAATTAATTAAAGTTAAATAACTCCCTTCCTAATTTAGACATGTAAAAAGTAAAAGCAGATTTAGGATCAGGAAGAGAAACTGAATCTAGACATACCACACACAGTGGTAATTGGAAAATAATTACACTATTTACTAGTTGCTAACAATTTAATTCTTTTCTCTCTCACTATTTTTTTTTTTTAACAAAGTGATAAGGGTGTAATTCAAGTTGAAAAATTAGTAATTATTATGAATATCTAATTATTTAATTTGTAACTGAATCATTACTGTTATCAAAACTGTCACAACAATTCATTTTTCGTATCCAATGATCAAACAATCAAAAAACACTTCTGTATTGGGCCGCTGATGCAATAAGTTGCAAGTGGTCGATTGTGGAGCTTTGTTTTCTTCGGACAGATTAAGCAGGACCCAAACACCTGCTTTGCTTACTTTACCAATCTATTGCAAATATTCTTGGATGGTCGCCAAGCTTGGTTAATAGTGTTTGATAGTTCCTCAATTGCCTGACACAGATTTGTTTCAACTTTCACCCTAAACATGTTATTGTCTAAAGGTACTGGTCTTTCTGATTGATACGATTAAAGATCAAAATTAATGGATTTGAACTTAGATAACTACCATTGGCATATATGAAAGTTTAATGAACTTGAATAAACATCACAAATGTTTTTTGTAGCAACTGCTGCATTACTACCCTTTTGAAACTCAAAAAGTATACAATGCCGGATATGTACATCTTCTGGTATGTAGCTGGCCATTTCACTATAAATTAAAAAAAAAAGCTTAAGCTTTAAGTTACAAGTAAACAGCTCACTCTAACCTTGAAATGTCTTTGGCACGAGTTTAAGAACACAATGAGTTAATAAATGACAATCGAATATCATCATTTGCAAAAACAACATTACTTTCTGGTCCACCTAATATGTTAAAATGATCTGATGGTAAAATTTAATGCATGTAGAACTTTCAATCAAGCAACAATTAAGACCTATTTTTTGATACGGAAAATTTTACAGAAAACAGATATAAAATCCGTAAGAAGTCATGTGAAAATTTGATGAAAATCCCGTCTTTTCTAAAATTTATCTGATTTTAACCATTGGATTCAATTATCCATGATAAGACCTATAGGATAAATTTCCAATTCATTCTTCTCAATAAGATTTGATTATTGTTCCGTTCATCAATTCATCAGAAGTCGATGAGAGGCCATTCAGAGGCAGACTCCACTTTGGTGCCAGGGAAAGAAGTGCATGTTTCGGGATGTCCATTAATTACGTGAGGCGTTTTTGATGATTTTTTTGATCCCCCCTCCCCTAATCTCCCGTGATATTTTTCAAAATTCGTACATTTACTGTTTATGCGTCGGATTTATTCCAAATAACACAATTTGCTTTATTATTTTTATAGAAGACTAGTTTTTAAGATTGCATAGATGTACATAGATTGCGTGGTTGGCCGGTGGCGCCTAAATCAATTGAAAGGATACTATGCTGCTTTGCGGCGTTCGGATAGCCATGATAAATATCATCGTGTCAGATTTTGCCATATCTAAGTCAAGAAACATGTTTTACTTGAATTTAACTTAATTTTCTTGCAATTTTACACTGTGTTTTGCGGAAAAAAAAATTACGTGATATTTGCCGAGAACCCTCCCCCCCCCACGTGAGATTGGGTGAGATTCAGCTCTACCCCCTCCCCCCTGAACACCTCATGTAATTAATGGATGCCCCCTTTACAATTCTTGTACAGACATATTCATTATAATTTAAGTGTAATGTCAGAAGAATGTTTTAAATGTAATGTTATTTGTAATATTAGAAATGATTTCATAATGTAAGAGTGATGCAATATTTTTCCGTTTAAAAACAAAACCAATTTTGAATTTAATCATATTTTCTAGAATCTATTAAAATCTTGATGACTTTTTTTATATGATAATCCCAAAGTGATAAATAAAACTGATAAAAATGAATTGAAGCAGGGTAATTGAATCAAAATTTCAAGCTACACAAAAGCAAAGAAATCAAAAACTTGTTAATCTAGTCTATTTTTTTTACTAGAGAGTAATACATAAATATCATACATAAATATGAATATACATAAATATTATTTATCATGGTGAATCATTTTTTTTTTTTTCCTTTTCAATCTTTAAAAATGAAAGAAAGATATTATGCTAAAAAATTTTTTTCAACATTTTATTAGTACATATTTTCAAGCAACATACACTATAATTTATTAATATATTCATTTAATATTGCTTACTTTAGTATTTATACACATTGTATTGAATATAATGATTTTTTTAGTATATATATTCTTTATCACATTTGCTCTTTTATGAAATTATAATTTTTATTTCACATAGATTATAAACCCTACT
The DNA here is from genome assembly GCA_963930645.1 of Salticus scenicus. Lineage (NCBI taxonomy): Eukaryota > Metazoa > Arthropoda > Arachnida > Araneae > Salticidae > Salticus > Salticus scenicus. The sequence continues at coordinate 26,038,018 of OZ005660.1, forward strand.
GACACAAATAATAGTAATCATCATACAATTTATTATAATTATTTCGTATTTTTCTGTTAAGAGGACAGTAGTTAGCACTACTAGAAAGAAGAATTGAAATAAAAGTATTAAAATGATGCACAATATTTTTGTTAAATTAAAAACCATAGTCAATATTTACTATAGGGTTACCATAAATGGCTTAATGGTTAACATAATGTTATGCATTTTACTACTGTACTCTTACTGAAAATGTATTCTTTTTTTGAAGTTTCCAAAAGATAAACTTGTGTAAGTTAAGTTAAAAAATCAAATAAGTAAATGAAGAAAAATACTATGTTTTATACAATTGGATTTAAAAAAAAAAAAAAAAAAAAAAACCTTATACATATATTTTTTTATATAACTTAGTAGTTTGCAATATAATTTTCTCTCTTATTTGTTTATTTATTATTATTTTTTAAGAGCAAAATGAATAGGCTAGAATCCAAACCTGGACCCAGGTTAGAGCCCCTAAATAAAATAATAGGCCGGCGCATCACCGCCATTTTTTTGCCTCCGAAGAGGACAGCATTCCCGCTTGGCATCCTTATCGCTTCCCCAATGATTTTAAGAAATCTTGATCTGAAGCTAATCCGGTCAAGATAAGAGCAATAAGCGACAATAATATTCCTAAAAACACATTTTCTTCACAGTACATTCTCAGTATGTCATTTTATTCTGAGGCTATTCTAAGTATGTACTGGGGGTAAGATGTGTTGTTAGGGCGGTTTCTGTTTCTTTTACAAAATGCCGCCAAAACTCAAATACACAGTAATAGAAGGTCTCTAAACACTTTATATTCACTTCTTGAATGATTATAGCAGTTTATCGCTACACAAATTTCCATATCATAGTTTACTTAGCTAAAACTATGAAATATAATAAAACAAGTTACTCTAAAGTAATGTAAGACGATAAAAAAAAAATGTTTGTCGTTTGTTTATCAGAGAAACATGCTGGGTACATGTGGCAACCCTAAGGCAACAAAATGCCTGATGCGCCAGCTCGTATATATAGGAGCCTTAACCCAGATTTGAGTCCTGCCCGGGTCATTATTGGCTCTTGTTAAAAACTAATTTGGTCATTTTTTTAAATGGGTTTAATACAGAATCAACTAAAAAAAAAAAAAAAAAAAAAAAACTTTCATTACATAGTTTTACAACTAAATTTTTAATATCACACACAAAATAAATAAGACTAGAAAATTGGTGTGATTTGATCGAAGCTTATTTGCTTAAAAAGTCCAGCTTTTTTAAAAGCAAAACAAACAAATAATTCAAAACAAAAAAAACTGAAACAAGACAAATAAACTGATAAACAAAGCAAAATAGATATTGCACAACAATACATTACATGTAATGCAATGTTTTCACGATGTTATAACTTTGCTGTTGATTAAAGTTGAATTTCAAAACATCCTAATTAAAGAACAAGTTTTCCTTCTTTTTTTTATTTCACAAGTATCTAAATGGAAGCTCATAAGTCTAACACATTTCATAATAAATAAACCATTTAGTTACGTCACATACGTGACTCCTGAGTATTCATTCACTGGTAAAAATATTTTGATTATATTTCATCAAACATTTTTCTATTATTTAAAAGAAATTTAAAAGAAAGAAAAGATTATTTAAAAGAAATTTTCTATTATTTTAAAGAAAGAGAAACAAAATAATATTTTTGAATCAAACAGAAAAGAAACTGATGTGGCATTCACACTACTTATCTTGTAATACTACAAAGACATATTATAACAGTTTAAAGATAAGTTCTAAGACAAGATGTCTTCTAAGATATTTTCAACATACTTTAAAAATAGTTTTAGAAACACTTATTTGACATTCATTTCTGTGTGACCTTCTGCTTGTATATTGTACCAACATTCATAAAAAGTATAAGGTTATTATTAAAAAAAAAAAAAAAAAAAAAAAAAAAATTAAAATTGGTTTTTGAATCCCCACCCCCCTCCTCCACACACACACCACTCTTTTAAATGCATTTGACTGATTTTGAGTAGCCCTGAATATTGTGTACAAACTGTATACATAAAAATAGCACAATAAAAGAATTCATAACATAACATGAAATGCACTTTGAGCCATTTCCAATCATAGCCTCTAATACATCCAAATTCTTTTGTGTGACTATGTAAATGAATGATAAATGCTTTTTACACCATATTCTATAAAAAAAAAACATGCTTTTGCGGATGCAAAAGATAGATGCTAATTTTATTATGTTTAGTGTCACAAATGTATTAATGAAACATTCCACCCATACATGCAATGTGTTTGAATTCTTTTTATGTCTTTATTTGTTTCTCATTTGTCTAGTCTCAATAAAAAATTTCAATACAGATTTAGAACTTCTTGTGAATGCCTGTTTTAGGGTTATGTTGATAACAGATACATGGACTGACTACTGAAAACATTTTCAGATACAGGGGATTCAAAAACATGTAATTATAGGAAAAAAAAAAAAAAAAAAAAAAAAAAAAAAAAACATTATCAAAATATCTATCACAATATACATTCTCTATCTTATATGGGTAAGACAAAGTATAAAAAAAATTTAAATACATGTAATTTTAAATAAATTATATAATGAGCGCCATTTAATCAAATTATTTTTGTGCAATGAATTTTTTATTACAAGAAGCAGCTCTACACAGACACATAAAGTAATAACTTGGATTACATTTGTTTTCAATTATTTCATTCATAAGGGCAGCTCATTTCGTTAATCGATAATTCTTAAAAATGATAATTATTGCATACATAAAATCAATGCATAGTATTGCATTTGTACTAAATATTACTGCCAAGCTGATTTAATAAATAATAATTAATGTTGAAATTATTAATGACAAAACTTAAAAGAAGAATGAAATCTTATTTTTCCGTCGGCCTGGATAGCTCAATTGGTAGAGCCTTGACCTTGTAAGTCAAAGATCTGGGGTTCGACTCCCGGTCCAGGCATTATTTTCAATCAGTCAGAAAAATAAGATTTCAATCAATATGACTTTCTTCCAATCAGTTGATTATGTGATTTTAATAAAAAATTAAAGAAGAATGGTTTGTCTGGTTTTGGGCTGTCACTTTTTTTGCACATTAAAGTTCATTAGACCAGGACCTACAGCTTAAAATGGATTGTAAAGCACTATGAACATCCAGGCCTGAATCAGGATTTGAACCTGGGAACTGAGACCATAGTACTAAACCATTTGGCTATCAGATAGACTAAGAGAATGGAAGCAAAAATGGCAGTTTTCAAAATATAAGATATTCAAGATGATAAAATCTGAAAGTACCAAACTTTCTTTTTGGTAAAAATCCACTTCTTTTAATCCATCTATAAAACAGTTTTCAATAATGCTTATTCTCTATTTTATAGCTTCCCAATAAAAATTTTATTACTTTTTTAAACAATATCACTGTATCCTTGATAATTTGTTAAGTAAATATCAGGTTCTAAAAATTCTTTTAATAATACAACATGATTTAAAAATAATCAAGTACATAAATATAGTTAAAATAAGTTACATTCTTGTACACTAAAAGAAATTAACCCTACCATACAAGATAGGGTTAATTTAATTTTTTTACATTAAACTGTATAAAATCAAGACAACTTTTATATGTATTATATAATAGTAATAAAGAAAAAAATATATATATTCATTCACACAAAATAAGAGATCGAATGGAGCAGGCTTAAAAAACAGGGAGGGGGGAGGTGAAGGGGAGGGATAACACTGAAAATAAAGTGCTTAGTTTCATTTACACGAGTAATATTCATTTAAAAATGGCATTATATGGCCTATAAAATGGATTCTCTTTCTTTAAGTACACAGCATCTTTGATTAATCATACATTTAACACCAAATATTACTGTGAATAAAATACTGGCATGACTGACAATTAAAAAAAAAAAAATATACTTTGAATAGAATTGTATATAATATTTACAAATGTTAACCTTTGAGAATTTGATCATACTCGCATCAACATTTTATTCCTAAAATAAATACAGAATATTGAAATAAATAAATTATAATAACATTTCAAAATATAAATTAGTTTATACACAGTTAGAATACTTACTACATATATACATTGATATGTAAAATAAAGTGATTAATTAAAATTAAGAAAACCGGTAAAATAAAAATACTTCAAATAAAGAATTAAAAGATAATATAATTCAGATTGAGATTGCTTCTGTACATCTGTATAAGAATAAAAAGAAGCAATGGAAATATAATCAACAAACTATCTAAAGAATAAAGCAAAAACTTTTTGGAAATAGCTTAATATGGGGAAAGATAATTGAATTTTGTTATTACAAAAGTTATTATTTATTTGTTTTTCTCCCAATAATAACAACATTCTTAATTTAGTGTATTTTAGACGATCACATTTGCTAATAAAGTTTAATGGGGGTAAATCCAAGACAAAAAGAAAAAAGGAGGTGGGGGAGGGATTTAGCTGCAGCTGCCCTTTCACAAAATTCCAACTTATGAAAAAGAGCACTTTCACAAAATTTGATTTAAAAAAAAAAAAAAAAAAAAGGTCCTTTTCCTATATAATAAAGTTTTTCGCATGCCTTGGTCACCATTTTTAGTATAAAATTAAATAATTGACTATACTTTGTTCGGTGAAACACCATTAGCTTGATCTTAAACATAAAACGAGTTCCTGTTAAAATCAATGGGTTTACACAATTTTTTTCGTAAAAAAAAAAAAAAAAAAAATTCACAGAAATGATGAAATGATCTCCTGAATAGGGGGGGGGGGAATAACTGCATTGATCTTTAACATTAATAATAATAATAATAAACAGGCAAATTAAATTTTTGATTGAAAAAAGATGGAGTTCAGTATCTAACTGTGTTAAAGTTCTATAACCCTTTCCGACCCAGGCCGTACAATCATGCGGATTAGACATCCATTTACATTTTTGCATCTGGAAGTCATATGTAATAAAATCAGGAAATGAATGATCAAGATAATTAGCAGAAAGTGTAAAGTATAATTTTCAATCAACAAATGTCAGTTACAGTCCATATTTTTCTTTCTGATTGCAAAAACAGAAGAATGTAATGCTTTAAGGTAAAAATGTTTCGGGTTGGAAAGGGATATGTAAAAAGGCAAAGCAGTTACAACAAAAAACAACAAGAAATAACAAAAATTCTTAAAAATACACTGTATATAAAACAACACATCTGAAATGAATTCAGCAACAATAAAACGAAATTATGCAATAAAATGTCTATTCAAATAAAATATAACATAGTATAAAAAAATATTCAAGAATTAACATGACTCAACATTTTAAATAACTTTTTACAATGCAATCTGACAATGTAAAACAATAAAATAAATAATGAAAATAAAATGACTGAGATCATTACTATAATCATTTTAATAAGATTATCTATTACAATGAAACCTCTCTAAAAGTCTACCTCTGTTGAAGGGTCATTTATAACCATTTTTTCCCAATCATAAATTTTTCCTACAGGACTCAATACTAATTTACTTCTACAATCTGTTCAGAATAAACTAATACCAGAAGTAAACAAAAAGTTACCAAGGCATTCCCTTTCCATAATAAATAATATTATAGTTTTAAAAAATTAAAGAACACGCTTTTATAGAAATGTGAACTAAAAAGCACAAAATATCTATCTTAGTATTAAAATGCAGGGTAAGAGAAAATCGTGCGAGTGACACACCATAATATTTACAAACATTTAAATCTTTAATTAAAATAATTTAGAATTAAACAAAAACCATTCTTAAAAAATCACCCCTGACTGGGCTCGAACGCTAGACCTTTAGGTTCGTAGCATGGAGCTTTACCTCACAGCCACAGCGTTCACGTAAGGAAAGTCTTTTTTTAGAATATAGATTTTTTGTTTGCTCCCAGAGCGGTTACAAACATACATTGTACATACAGGTGAAGCTAATAAAAGCATGTTAAAAAGCACAACACAACTGGCATATAAAAGTAATAAGTACAAAACTTAGAATAAACATAAAATGTAACAATTTCGACCTGAAACAATTGTTGTAAGTTCTTGCATTTTATGGTGTTTATTCAAAGTTTTGTATTTATTTTATTTTCGTGTCTTTCCTGTGAAAATGGTGACTTAATAAACTATACAAAAAATGATAAGATTTAATCCCTTGGCCCAGTTGTCAGCAAACTCATTATTGAACCGAACTAAATGTCAATAGTACAACGATTAAAATTTCCTTTGAGAGCCAAATTTTTTTAAAACTTAATTTATATTGCTTGGTTCATTGTTATTAATATAATTAAGGTATTTCTAATCAGACCTTTGCTAGAAACTAAAAGGGCCAAAGAGCCGCATGTGGCTCGCAAGCCGCAGTTTCCAGACCACAGCCTTAGCCAATCTCCACTCTAAACAAAGAAGAGCATGTTAAAATATCAAACTATCCCACTATTCTCTTCTTTGTGTTTGGTATTTATGACAATAATTTGTACTTTAAAAAATATACAATAATGAAATACCCATGAAGTAAGAGGAAGTCGTTAAGGTAACAAAAGAAGACGTAGGAAAATATTAACAAAAGAAGGAAAAGAATGAGCAGCCTTTGATGGTGCCAATAGTAACAGAGACATTATCCATGTTGCCGAATAACATGTGCTTTTGTTTACTTTCTGTATCAGTTTAAGTTGAACAGACTATAATAAAGGCCTATGAACATTTGTATTGTATACCTCTTAGAGGATCACATTTTGCTAGAGCAAATAATTATATATATATTTTTAGTGACTACTGTCCACCATATAATTGATGTTAATCTCCATGTCTATAATTATGTGTGTCGAGAAAAGAAGTGAATGATAAGATTTCATATTCTGAATGTATATGTTTAGAGATAAAATTCACGCTTGGAAAAAGGGATTTTGTGCTGTACAATCATTTAACTAATAGATGCAATGGCTTCTAAATGGGTAACGTTGAATTTTAATAGCAAAGTAAAAATATTAAACTTAGCGAAGATTAAAAATTAAAAGCTAAAATTAAACTCTTTTGCACTCAGAAATGCTGCAAAGCTTAACAATTTGTTCTTAGAAATGAGATTAAAAAAAAAAAAAAAAAAAAAAACAGAAACTATATGCAAAATCAAGACGTTGAACAAAATATTAGAATTTGCATGACAAAATTATTACATATTACAGTGATAAATGTATTTTTTAAATCTTCAATATATAAAAAATGAAGAAATGATTATGCTTTTCAGAGCTTGAAATTAATGGTAGTCCATTGGTCCTGGACCACAAAAAACACCCAATGAACCAGCAGAATACAAATTATAGCAGTCCATCAATAAAGCTTTTAAATTTATTTTTCTCTCATTTCCAATAGAGTTTTACTCTTATTTTCTGCTCAAGGTTTTGTGAAATCATGTTTTGCCCCCTGTCCCCCCTTAGGGGTCAAATTTCTAAAATTCCAGAAATTGGTTTTTAGGTTTTTATGTTAGCTATACTTTAAAGCAAAAGTTTTTCTAGTATTTGTTTTTTTCATTGATATAGGAAGTTTTTTTCTGAAATCACTTTTTGTGCATGTGGAATCGCATTTTACAAACGCACCCCCTCTTGTGGACTGAATTTCCAAAATTCCAGAAATTGATTTTTAGATATTTGTGTTGTGTTAGCTATGTTTTAAAGCAAAAAAATTACAGATATCTGTTTTTTTTTTATTTGAGATGTGAAAGATCTTGTAAAAATCACATTTTGCCCTCCCCCCTCACGAGCGAATTTTGTAAAATCGCTTCTTAGTGAATGTCTACGTAATAGAAGGAACCTTGTCACAAAATTTCATGCTTCTAGGACCAGGGGTTTGGGCTGGGCGATGACGAATCCCTCACTCACTCAGGACAAACGATTTTATATATATAGATTAATGTTTAAAACTTTATATGAAAAATTATTATTATTTTTTTTTTATGTATGAAGTTTAGTTTACAAATGTGAGTATTAGAAAGACTTATAGACAAATGAAGTAGGCTTGAATAATTAAAACCATTTAATTTATTAAATTTGTTGCCAGAATTAAAATTTTCTGAACAAAAGGCCACCTCGCTAAAGGGTCATTTTCCTATAGCTCTTTTAGGGAGGTTTCGTTGTACTTTGTTACAACTAGTTATTCTCATGTATTGTAAGACTATGACTAGATACTGTTACATAAAATAAATGCAAAATAATATTAGCAATTTGTTTCTCATACACTCAATTATTTTTACACCATTTTCATTTAAACTATAATATACATACTAACATATAACAATTTTTTTTCCCAATTAATACCAAGTTTATGGAAATTTTCGTATACCAGTTTTTACAAATACCTGTCAAATTCAAGACTACAAAAAAAAAAAAAAAAAAAAAAAGTATTTTTCAAAGAAAAAAAATTTAATTTTAAACCAATTACAAACATAGCAGACATGATACGAGTTGATTAAATCTGTTATTAACACGTTAATCGCCATGTCAGTCATATGTGCCTGACGCATTTTTAACTAGGAAATAACCCTAAAAGGAATATGATATGCGCCGAGTAATTATTAATATGTTAATCGCCATGTCAGTCATATGTGCCTGACGCATTTTTAACTAAATTGTCTAATAAAGTTACCATGGCCCATGTGAAAATTTTTCTGATATTATCGTGGCGATTAATGTGTTAAACACAAATTGAAATAAGCACAAAGAATAATAGTAATGCTAAAAAGAGACTTGGTGCTGGATTATTAAAACCAATAAAAATTACATCAGAAATGCCAAAGGGAACAAAATATGGGAAGCATAAAGCTGTAGCATACCGTCTTCATTTCACTGAAGACAGTACGCTAAAGACTACCAAAGCAGCTTTATGCTTCCTATATTTTGTTTTCTTCGGCGTTTGACGTTGTAATTTTTATTGGTTTTAATAATAGTAATGGTTTATAATTTTAGTCATGAACCTGAAATCCATCAAAATGACAGGTCCTAAAACTTTGTGTTAATTAGTTTACATTTAAAAACCTGAAAATAGCTGAAAGAAATATATTTTTGTACTTTAATAATATTGACATATACAGCAAAAATATTAGGACATTTTATTAAGTATATGAAGCATACATATATAAATATCATGGAAAAAACAATTATACATTTTTTCCTCTCACTAGTAAACTTCATCTGGGATCAATCGTTGGATTATTAATGTTTCCAAAAAGTAGTTATTATTTTGCATATTTATAAAGAATTCCTATTTCTAAATCTCTTATGTAGCAGTCGATATAAAGCAGGAACTGAATTAGTACAAAACTATTAATTTTCAGACAAAGAAATAGGCTAATATACTTTAATTAGGAATAGGATGGTGGGGGGATTTGTGTTGAGGGAATGTTATTAATAATTATCCTTTATTGCCAGAAATAATATATAATAATAAAAAGTGATGTGAAATAAAAATATTTATAAGATAAAAACTTTTAATATGCCATGTTTTTAAATTTTCTGTTGAATCATAGCTATAGACAGCTGTACATTAGCACTTTATCAATGCGCATAAAATTTTTAAATTGATAATGATGTCAATTTTTGTGAGATGCATAATTTAACTTTTTTACAATTTTTTAATGTTAACGTTTAATTAAGAATATTTATTTTTATGTCAAAAGAAAATGAACTCGTAATTTTTTTTTTTTTTGAAAACAATTAAATTATAGCTAATATTTTAATGGCTATTTTTAAAGCCATTATGAGGTTATTATTTTCATATTTTAATTAATTAAAAGAAAACTAATAATAATTCGAAAATCAAGCTTTGATGTATTGTGTTGTCACCGGGTTCTGAGCTATTCTGAAAGTTTTAAATGTTTAGTTAGTAGGGAAGTTAGTTAAAAATCGATTGCAAGATTTGTACCAAAGAAACAAAGAAGAATCCAAGTTAATAAAAACATGGTAAAATAAATGACTTTAATTTAGTAAAAAATAAATAAATAATAACAAAAATCTTGTGCAATAAAAACAAAATTAATTAATGTACAACATTTTTTTTTTTTTTTAAGAGGTTTTTATCAGATTTTAAAAATTGACTATTGAATAATTGGCAGCATTTTTCTTTCAATTTCTTTGTTTTTACTGTCAAATATTATTTAAACTTTTTTTATTTATATTTTTATTACAACTCTATATTATAGTAGTATATATTTTCTGTATTACCGGGATAAATAATTTAAAGCAATATAAACGTAAAATATTATTATTTAATTTTTATTATGTTAAAATCTTATTTTAAAAAATGAGTAAAATGAATTACAAACATAGTTATTTTGTAATAAGGGGGCATCCATTAATTATGTGAGGTGTTCGGGGGGGGGGGGGGGGGTTGAGCCAAATCTCACCCAATCTCATGTGGGGGAGAGGGGGGGGGGGTCTCGAGAAATATCACGTAATTTTTCCCCTGCAAAAAACAGTGTAAGATTGCGAGAAAATTTAATGAAATTCAAGTAAAACATGTTTCTTGACTTAGATATGGCAAAATCTGACACGATAATATTTATCATGGCTATACAAATGCTGTGAAGCAGCGCAGTAGCCTTTCAATTGTTTTAAGGTACCACCGGCCAGCCACACCCGCAACTCGACAAACATTGCAGCATACGAGCCGAGTAACAGTGATGCACGGACAGGTTCCAACCTGCTTTGTTTACACCCGTAAATATTTCGTTACACAATGACTCAGAACGCATTTACAGTAAAAGAACAAATTTTGAAGAATCTCACTTGAGATTAGTGGAGTGGGAGGAGGGTCGAGCCAAATCTCACCAGGTGGGAGTGGGGTGTGAAAAAATCGCCAAAACAGCCTCACGTAATTAATGGATGCCCCCTAATAATAATAATAATAATAAATCTACTATGATCTTGACTTTATGAAATAAACCTGTGCTTACACCCATTTACGCACACATATACAAAAGGATGGATTTAATTATAAATAAAATTTCAAAAGATTTTGAATGATGATTTACAAAATAGAGATTTTTGAAATATGTCAGGAATTTAAAATAAATGCTTTTTATAAAAAACTGTCTATTTTTAATCAGTGGTAAATGAAAACATGCAATGAAACAAAAAAATTATTTTTATTCCAAACTAGTTTTAATCTAATAATATAATAATAATCTGAAGAAGCTGACAGAACAGTTTAAATTTGGTTGTCAGTGTTTATAGATTTGGAAAATGTAATTTGAGGAAACATTTAATTAGATTATTATTATTTTTTTTTTTCACTTTATTATTATTTCAATTATTTTTTGCTTTTGGAAATGATTTCTGTTTGTTCGACTAAAAGTATTTATTCATTAAAATGATTCTTGTATTAAAGGTCTAAAATTTAAATTGTACAATTTCAGATTTCTCATTTATCTTTTACTATTGGCCATACACGAATATAACAGTAGGCATGCAAAATATACATCATTTCTAATATTTAATGGCTTGAATGGACAAATGCCATTAATAACAGATAAAAATACTTTACAAAAATAAAATGAGTCAATTTATCTTATACACATAAAATCTATTGTAACTGTGGTTTTGTTGATGTACAATAATCTTTTTTCAATATCTTGCACAACTGAAATCATGTAAAACTGATTTTCCCTTTATATCACTGAGTTGTATGTATACATGCAACTAGAGGTGCAGAATGTCTCAACGTCTGAACATTATTTAAATGAAATTTCAGCAGGATTGGGAAAATTTTGAATATTTTCTTAGGAGAAAATAAAAATAAAACTCTAAATAACAATCTGCTAAAAACAAACTTTGTAATACTTAAAACATAAACTAACAGCTGTAGTTTTATGTTATGCATTTGTATATACTTATTCTCTTAAAAACACTTATTACATAGAAAATATTAAAACTTTGTATAATAAAACAGATTCTTGCAATATCTAGGGAAATTCAGAACATGTTTTGGGAAATTTTCAAAAGTCTGACCATTTTCTGCACGCCTGTGTGCAGCATCCGAACTTTATCCCTTTAATAATGACTTTTCAATTACATTTATTTATTTATTTTTTAACTGTAATATCTTTTCAATAGTGTGACTATTGTAAAGCAATGACATTCTATAAAGTTGTGCTCAAAATTAGTTGTTTTATTCCTCAATTGGCAATCATTTCATAGCTAATCAAATGAATTCTCTTTTCTTTAGGCTAATTCCTGAGATGTGTCCATGTTTTTTCATAGATAAAGAAAAGTATTACTTTTCTAAATGTTTGATTAAGAAATATGTGATCCAATCACAAATATGCAGGAACATTTTGATGCTGTTTAATTTAATTTTTTCATAGTTTCAGAAATACTCCCCCCCCCCCCACCATTTATTAATATATGTAATTATTTCATCAGCAGTAGAAAAAATTAGCATTTTTTTTTTTTTTTTTTTTTTTTTAAGAGTTAATTTTCCAAAATATGCAATTTTCACATAGTTTATTAATTAAATTCATGTTTATGTACAAAGTGAGTAGCTTGATTTTTTTTTTAATGACCTCATTTGTTTTAGTTTAGTTGCCACACATTGATTGGATATTTTCTCGTCTAACACATAGCCTATATGTAGTCCTTGGGCTATCGATGGAACTAAGAAAATTAAGCATTTATAGAAATTTAACAGTTTATTTATTTATTTTTTATCTTTTGTAAGCACAGAAAAAAATAACCTTTCTGTCTCTACTGTGCAAAAACACCAAGTGAAATTATAGTAACTATTAAAAAAAGAAAAAAAAAATTAAATAAATAAATTACACTAAATAAAATAAAAGAAAAACAAATATCTCTCAGATAATTCAACATAAAATATTATTTGATTGTTTTAATCATTATTATTATTATAATTTTTAATGCATGGTCATCTATGCTTAACTGTTTTATTACTAACTTAAGAATAAAAAGCATAATATGTTTCATTTGAAAATATCATCTCTTTCTATATATAAGAATTCATCTCTTTCTATTAAAGTTTAAAGTGTTCTTGAGAAGGGGATAGGGGGATTGGTTTGATTTTTTTATAAATACAGTTTATACTACAAACAATATAAAATGAAATTAGTAATACCAATTTCAGGTATTACTGATTTCATACTCATGTTTTCATGGCAGAAAAACACTTAAAAAATGATTTTAAAAACATAGTAAAAAAAGTATATATATGTATTTATTCCTTTAAAAGAAAATGCCATTATAATTAATTTTCAGTAATATATGTATATTTTAAACCATCACGTTCTATTAAAAAAAAAAAAAAAAAAAAAAAAGAAACAAACCTTTAACCCTTTGCAGTTGGGAGAGTTTCCAATTTTGAATGGTAAGCCTGGCGCTCCTTTAAATCATTAACAGAAGATTTAAAATAATTTTTATTTTATTTAAATAAATGTGGAAAATGCCTTTACCATATATATGCCTATGGCACTAAATGGATTAAAAAATACTTTTTTTTTTTTTTAAATAATGCATTGTTGTTTAAAGGAGAGGCTGTTTTTTCCTTTTGTCTGCTATTTGAAGACACTCGTCTGCAATGGCTTAACCCCTTAACGCGCGGAAGCAAAATTTAAGATTCAGCTGCAAAAATTCACGTTTACAACATATCAGAAAAGGCTGTTTTTTTAAATCTTAAAATTTAAAATTTCTTTTAGTTTAATTTAGTTCATGAATTCCGGTGGCAGTATAAGTTAAATGTTTCAAATTGTCTTGCACCACAAAGGGTTAAAGGTGATTGATCCAAACTGCTACAGTAAAGACATACAGTATGAATGCACAAATACTTAGATAGATATTTTAATGTTACATAGAGAAATTGTGACATGTGATTATAAACATAAGTCAGCCTTTTTTTTTTCCCTACAATTTTCAAAAATTCATTTATTGCTAATAAATTTGTCAGAATGATCGTTGTTCAAACGACTTATTGTTAAAATGCTCATAAATGATGTGTTAATTAATCCCAATTTGTGAAATTTAAAGAAGATAAAATTACAAAAGAAAATCAAAGGGTTTATCATATACCTGTTTAAAATAATAAAAAGTAAAATTAATGACTAAAGCAACAACATTGCTACAACTTCATTGTATTTGTATATAATAAATTGATTATTTTAATATATACACTTTAAAATTATGATTTTTTTTTCTATAAAGGCATACACATTCATTTTGTAGTAGTTATCTTTCATTTATCTTATGTATTATAACAATAACATTTTCAAAAGTGATATTCAACAAAACAAGATCACATTAAGAATAATATAATACAAAGGAGCTAAACTATTTCAAATAAATCACCCATTGTGCTACGATGAAAAATAAATGTATAGATTTTCAACAATAAATATAAATAAAATTTATGCTGCCAGTAATTTATACTGTTTGGCACATATTTATTAAAATAAAGCTTTCATGGTTCATTGCAGGTAAGTTAAGGCAAGTAGTACTATGAATGCACACATTCATAAAAATTATTCTAAATTTTAAACAAATAAATAATATGTAATTTATTAAATATTTTGATCAAATCTATAACAAATAAAAAACATTCAAAATATAATACATAGGAAAAACAAAATCAATTTGAAAAGAATTTGCACATAAACTAAAAAACAAGGAATGCATAAAAATTTTTGTTAAAATATAATATATAGGAAAAACAAAATCAATTTGAAAAGAATTTGCACATAAACTAAAAAACAAGGAATGCATCAAAAATTTAACCCTTTGAGGGACAATTTATTATGTTGATTTAATATAGAAAATACCAGAATTTATGAATAAAAGTAGAAGAAAAGAAATTAATGATTTTTTTCCTGCCAAATTTTAAAACTAAAATTTTTTTGAAAAATTCCGTGATGAATTGCAATTGGGAATGGAAATTAAATGGTATATTACATATGTATATATCAACCTACCCTTCAAAGAGTCAGTGGCGGCTCGTGAACCGAAAATAGGTGAAGAGCTCAAAAATAATATTTAAGTATTTTTAATGCATAATTTTTATTAAGAACGGTCTTGACTAAAATTAACTAAAAATACTTATTTAAATGTAAATTTATATTCTATAAATGAATACAGTGTAAAATACAGTGTGCCTCTTCACCTATTTTCGGTGCACGAGCCACCACTGCAAAGAGTTAAACAATTACTTTAAGCAATGTATTCTATTCATAAATAAATTCTTCTACTTTTGCCCTCTTTCACACACATACAACTTAATTATGAATTAAAGAAAATGAATATACATATATAAACTTATACAATGATTTTCTTTAAAAACACACAAATTTTTAAAAGTATAAAACTAAATTGAAATTGTAGTGTGTGTGTTCTTTTACATACATTAATGATAAAAAAAATATTCATTAATAAATTGTGCTTAAAACCAGAAAAATGTATAAATATTAATTTTAAACATATATAACATATATTTATTTAAACATATATATATATTTAAAAATTAAAATTAAAATATATAACCATAGTTTGAAAAATCAATTGATAAAATCTGAATTATGTATACAAACAAATATATACAAATAAATATGTATATACAAGAACTTTTATAGTATAAATAAATATATTTATATGATTTTCAAAATGGTAAATAAATAAAAATTAAAAAAATGATCACAATCAAATTATAACAACAGATTAGTGTCCACTTGCCTTAACTGACCAAAAAATGACGAGATCTCATTTCTTAATTCAACAGTCTCATATGAAACTATATAAATTTCTCTTATACACACTTTGAAATTGCAAAATGTACGTATTTATATTACTCTTTAACTGCAACAACAACCATTTTTCTCTTATAATCATATATAGGTTATGGAATAAAACCTCCAGGTCGATTTGTTAGTTGCTTCAGAGCTTCATATACAGCATGAGGCATATGATCCGATACCATATGTGGACTAATTATAATTTGGTTAAAGTAATCTGCTGTGACCCATCTTCCTTGGTATCTGGAAATAAAATTGAATAAAAAAAAATTAAAAGTTGAAATTGAAATTTATTTATTTATTTTTTTTTTTTTTTTCCGACTGAGTGAAAATAATGCCTGGACCGGGAGTCGAACCCCGGATCTTTGACTTACAAGGTCAAGGCTCTACCAATTGAGCTATCCAGGCCGACAACCAGTCAGCATTACTCACTCAGACAACCATTAGGCAGAAACATCTCTGGTCTATAATGTAGATAGCTCAACAGAAATAAGCCGCAGGAAATGGAAAACACCATTAAACAATGGGAAAAAGAAATACAATTTTTATTAAAATCACACAATCAACTGTGGAAGAAAATCATATTTATTGAAATTTATTTATTTATTTTTTCGACTGAGTGAAAATAATTTTTGCAACCAGGAATTTAACTGCTTAACATATTAGCCTAAGTACACTTGGGCATCCATTTTTTGTTTTCCCCTATAACAATGATTTAACTTGTGCATTTAAAATAATTTTCCAGTTTTTTTGTTCGAGTACGAAAAACATCCTATATGGTACCATCAATACTGCATTAACATGGTTTAACTCTAATGAAGATTAAAGAGATATAATAATAATAATATTTAAAAAAAAAAAAATTTTAACAGCAAATAAAAAAACCGTAACGTTAAGCAGTTAAACTGAGAGAAGGCATTTATATGCTAATACATTCACAGATAGTAAAAAAAAATCTTAGTGAGCTGTTTTCTTTCCTTTCTATTTATTTAAAATTACAGATAAATTTTATTTTATATTTTTCAGTAAGTTGTTGCAGTTGTGACATCAAATTTTCTGTTAAATTAAACTTTATATATTACATATATTAAGTCTTTTGGAAACGTATATAATATTTTATATTCTTTATTTCACTATATTGTTTCAGCAACAATGGCATTAATTTTCAGTGTTAGTTTCCAAAAACTTCGGCTTCTATTATTAAGATGCTACTGGAAGTTTATTATTGTATGGTACTCTGCATTTTATATCAACAGGGTTCGAATAAAAAAAAAAAAAAAAAAAAAAATCGAGGATTTTACAAGTACTTTTCAAGGCCTATTTGGAATGTTTCAAGGACTATGGTAAAGATTATAGAAAAGCTAGACTTGTACAGCAAATCTTTATAGAAACTACTCTAATTAATTATTATTAATTAGAATATACTTAAAAAAAAAAAAAAAAAAAAAAAAAATTATTTAATAACTACATTTTTTCTAAAATTACAAATATCCCATTACTCCCTGAAAAAATTCTTTATGAAGAATTTTTTTTTTTTTTTAATTTAATATACTGTTGTTCATACAAAAAACCATAATTTGATTCTTTCATTTAAGATTCATCAGTTTGGAATACGAACAAATTCCAGATCAAAGAATCGCTTGGCAATGCTTATTTCACTGCTGGTGAGAAAGAAGAAAATTTTTCAAGTCAGTGGCATGATTTTGGGTAGAAATGCATGTATCAGTTCGTCATGGTACACATGTTGATGTGATTTCTGATTGCAATTCGAAGTTAAAAAATTCAAGGTCACTAAATACAAGTACTTTCTATACTAAGTACACTAAATACAAGTACTTTCAGGGTTATTTAAAAATTTAAATGAAACTCATTTACCTTTTAAGGACTTTCAAGGCCAATAGGAACCCTGATATATCATTTCATTAGTATTAGTTTTCTATATATAGTTGTTTCAAATATGGTGAATAAAATAAAGAGCAATATAAGGTCATTTCTTTCTGATGTTATAGAAAACACACTTTTTAGATTTAAAAAAAAAAAATAAAAAAAGCATAATTTTTTATTTAAAAAGAAAAAAAAAATGGTATTAAATATTATGTATTTCACTTTCACATTAAATATGGGAATTTCTATAACATTTTTCTGCTTTTGTCTTGTGTCATACACTATTAATATTCATATTCAGTGAAAATCCTCACCGGGATATTAATAAGTGAAGTAAACCGGGGGTTGGTGAGCAGAGCGAACAGGGGGCAGAGCCCTCTAATGGTCTTAAATAAAAGAAGTTTTTCAGATAGGCCAAATTCAGTTTCTGTGACATCAATCATCGTTAATTAGTTTCAGTATCTCTCTCTATATAAATGGCTAAGAGAGTTTTCTTCCTGTTTGTCCGTTGCTGGACACAAGTTGATTGGCTAAGAGAGATTTTCTTCTGTTTATCTGTGTATTGTTGCCACCAGCTTTTCATACTTTAGTTAATTAAAAAAATTGCCACCAGCTTTTCATACTTCAGTTAATTAAAAAAAATCTAATTGTCCGATCGATAAGTTAATTAAACCGATGGATTCAGAAAAATGCTTCTTTCATTTGGTACTTTATTTGTAATGAAATTTTGATTAGATTTTTTAAAATTAATTAAAATGTAAAAATAATACCCTGGTAAAAGCTTTAAAAATGGACATTATGCGAAAAAAAAAAAAAAAAAAAAAAAATATTAAATTTGCTCCTGCACATAAAAAAATGAAAATGGAGTAAAAAAAACCCCCAATTTTAGATTTTTTCCCTCTTTTGTTTAAATAGTATGTTAAATAGATTAATCGCGCTTGGCAGGAAAGCTAATTCAGCATTACATTAAACAGCTTTAATTATTGATAATTGATAATCCTGGGTAATTTTTAAAATTTTGATGCTGAAATAGATTGGACATTTTTCGCCAAGGACTCCACTTTCGTAAAAGCCACTTTAAGCCAAGTAGCGCATAAAAAATATAAATAAATTATAAAATGTTGAAAAACAGAAAGGAAAGGAAAAGAAAAGAAACAAACAAAATAATAATAATAATACCATAAATTATGTATTTTTGTCTAAAGTGACGATAAAAATTCAAAAGTCGTCAAGGGGAGCTACATTAAAGCTGTATCATGATCAGGTTTACATATTTCATATTTATTTTTCTATATACCAACTACTATTAACTCAACTACTACTGTAACCACAAAAATTGTCTCATGCGATAGATGTAGCCAATCATAGCACATTGTAATATTATATTTGGTGTAAAATTGTTGTCATTTTATGGTTGATCGAATAAATCAAATAAATATAGAAAATAGCGTGAAAGAAAATATTACGTACACCACGTATAGTGTTGTTCATATGTAACAGGGATTCAAATATAAAATGGCTACTTCAATTTTTTCGATACTGTCGGTTTGAAACTTTCATCTGATAAACACCCAAATGGAAGCCCACTGGTAAGTTATTGTCACAGGTAATAGGGACAGACACCTATTACCTTTGTCCACTCATTTGCAGACACGAGTCTGCAAATGAGTGGGTAGCTGTCGAAGGCAGCGGGAAGCCAAAGCAGGTTTTAAAACAATTTCATGATTTCCTTAAATTTTATTTTTGTTTGTAAAGCAATATAGAAAAGAGTTTCCTATAAATATAGTGACCAGCAAAGCGAGAAAAGCTTTTGTTGATTTCATGAATTAAAAAATGGTTTTGTTAACAAACTTTGATCTATTGGAATGCAGGCAGCATCAGGCCGAGTTTTGTACATTTCAAGTTGAAATTTTTCCCGCATTCGGAATTTGGTTTGTTCTCGAACCGGGGCTTTGCTAGTATAATAATAAAAGAAAAGGTTTGTCTGTCTGTCTATCTAAACGTTCAACCCCCACTGAATGTAAAAGTACAAAAATTGATGTACAGATGCACAGAAGCCTTTCAGAGAAAAAAATGAAAATTTTAATTAGTTATGGAGATATTAATTAAAGCATCGATGTATGTCAATTAATGAAAAATCTGTCGTTAATTCACTCGACTTTCCAAACATTAGGTAATTAAATGCTGTTTTAAATAAACAACATTTTTATTATTAATGTAAGAAAAGTTTTTATAAATAAACGAAAGAGAAAGGGTATTTGAGTATTTTTCCCCATATATGTTGTTTAATTTAATGTTATTGTAATTTAAATAATTTCAGCCCATAGGTCAGAATGATAAAGAATTTTTTCTTTATGCCCTTGTAAAAATCTGTAAGTGCTCGAATCACCAAAATGTGTAAAGTTAATGCGATGGTGATATAAATTTTCATATAAATGCATAAATTTTCAACTCAATCTAATAAGGCATTTAGACATTATCGTACTTTAAATAATTTGAGCCCATAGCCAATAATGATTAAGAATTTTTATTTGTTTCCCTGTAAAAAAAATTACCAAAGTGTAATTTAGTACATTTAAAAAATGGCAAACAATTTCTACAAAAAAAAAAAAAAAAAAAAAAAAAAAAAGTTTAGTATAGGACTCTGTTGGCGAAATTTGAAATTTGGCACCGAAGTAACTCTGACGTTTCTCGCAAAGGTCTTTACTAGTGCAATTATGATATCTGCATTTTAATTTATTAAAAACAATTTACAACAAAAAAGTTACTATGTCAATGGCATCCTTAAATTAGCAACTCAAATTCAAATTTAATTATATTGTTTCTTTTTTTTCATTTCATTTTGCATGTGCACTTTTTTTTCCGAATTCAAAATTATGATTTTGATGAAATTCTGGCAGAAACAGAATTTAGTTTAGGATGGAGAACTATTAGTTTTTTTTTTTTTTTTTTTCAAATTATAACATTGCTTTCAAACTATTCAATTATATTTTCGATAAATTCCAACAATCGTAAAACTGGTATCGTAAAAATACGCAGATTAGACTAATAGTCCCCTCCTAAAAAAAAAAAAAAAAAAAAAAAAAAAAAAGGTTTTCTTTTGCGTTTTTTTTTTTTTCTCCTGTTTTTGATTTTCTTCATTTTTTTTTTTTTTTTTTTTCTGGTATATGAGGATATACCAGATACTTATACTGAAAACATTAGTCTCATCTAAATTTACCAGCATGCCAACAAATGCAAGGGAATATGGTATACTCATATACGTATGTAATTTCTGCATATAATAAAAAACAACATCTGAGTATTTGTGTGTGTCAGCCATTTTGTAGGCAAACAGCTGATTGCAGAACTGTAGAAATTTGCATGGAGGTCTGTTTTGACCTTTTTTAATGCAACTTGAAGTTAATCTTTTTTTTTCTTTTTTAATTAATTAATTAAAATATTAAAAGCAAAAACCCTATATTAGGTTTAAAGCATAATAAGCTGATGTCAGCCACTGGTGGGCCCTGTTTTTTCTTTTTTTTTCTTTTTGAATGTTAAGTTAGAATTCTCACAAAGCAACAGCTTTATTGATAATAACTGCCCTCCAATACTTATTAATTTACAAGGGAATTAAAAATGAATAATCTGTACTTTTCTATGACATTAAAAATCCATGCTTGAAAAAGAAAGTCACTAAGAAAATATTACTTCTTTTATATAAGAAGTTGAACTTTTATTAATTATATCTTTTTCTATTAGTATAATATTAAGGGGACTCTCTACCTATCGTCTCCGAAATCCGAAGCCAATGTTATTCTATTGGAAATTATGCCCCATTATAATTCATTAACTAACACATATTTTTAAATTCCATTTTCATTTTTTTGAAAATTCACGTCTATTAAACAATTTATCGCTTTTTAAAAATTGATTTTTTTATTTTTAAGATTTCATTTTTAAGCTCAAAAATGAAAAATTTCACATTGCGAAAACTCGTATTTTACAACCCCAAAATAAAATATTAAAAATTAAAAAAAATAATTTTTAGAAAGCGATAAATTGTTTAATAGATGTGAAGTTTCTGAACGTGAAAACGGAATTTAAATATATATATTAGTTAATAAGTTATAATGGGGCAAAATTCTCCATAGAATAACATTAGCTCTGGATTCTGGGGATGATAAGTGGAGAGGCCTCTTAATTCATCATTATAAATGCTAAAGATAAATTATTAATTTAATAAAATTAAACATAATCTATGCATCTCATAAATATACTAAAATAATTTATTAAAGTTATTTTGGTTTTAATAAATTATTAAGCTTGAAAATTCTAAGAACAAAAGTTTAAAAACTAAAAATTTACCCAGATTCTGTCTGACTCAAATGTAAAATGCGACCAGGAATATACAATGGAACATTAGTAGAGGGCTTTGAAAAAGTAGCAGTCTGGCCACTGCTTACACTTCCTTCTGATGACTATGAAGAAAACAAGGAAATGGATATTGATTAACTCATACTGTCAATTTACAAATTAATTTTACAGAAATATATATATTTTTTTAAACATAAATATTTTATCAAAAATATCATAACTCACTGATAAAGGAAACAAAAGATGTTAGAAACTATGTTCGAATATCATTTAGTATAAATTATAAATGCTCATGCTTCATGAGATATTTAATATTTTTGGATTCTGATTATTGTATATTGTCTCTATTATGACAAGTGAAGTTTTCTAAAAATGACTTTGCATTATGTTATAAATGAAAAACTTACAAAGAATCATCAGTGTTATTAAAGAAATCTTTATATCTCCTTAAACACATCTGCTATTCTCATACAAATTTACTAAACAATTTTTTACATTTGTAGCAGATTTTGCTTTGTTAAGAAAAAAAAAATTGTTGTTCATACCAATTTTAAATTATATTTTCACTGCATTTAGAAATTAAATTTTTATCAGATAATCAGGATCAAAATTCAGTTTTTAATTATCTTATCTGACTGAAAATATACTCACAATGACTATGTAAATATATTTAATTAGTACAAAAGCATTATTGAAAACCCCAAAAATTTAAGACTATTTTGAGATAATTAAAATGAATATTGCAATTTTTACACATACATCTAATAAGCCTCATTCCATTAGTATATTTATTCTCTGCATATTTTCCTCCATATATTTTACCGGAAAATTGCTCAATCTTACGATTTTGTCGTAGATTACTAAAAAACAGTAGACCAGTAAAAATACCCCCCCCCCTCCCCCCCCCCCCAAAAAAAAAAAAAAAAAAAAAAAAAAAAAAACAGTAGTCTACTAATAAAAAAAGTAGAATTGGCTAGTATGATATAGGTACCTTTCAGATATAAATCAAAATCTGTCATGGCCATAATGTCATCCATGTTTTTGTCCAAAATAAAGCCTCTGGGGAGTCACTGAGGCAGGGCGGTCATCTCCTCCTCCCCTCCGTGGATGATCAAAATTGGGATTTCATGTTCTGGACCACCATTAAGGGTGGGTACCAGATCGTCGGCAAAAGTGTTTGGGTGACCATATGTCCTCAAAATTACAAGACAGCTTCTATTTTGAAATAGTTTCTAAAATTTTTGAAAAATTGTAGTAAAAAAATTATCATAATTTTTACTGATTTGGTCCACAATAATTGAAAATATATCGTCTTAAATGAGCAATTATAATAGTTTTTAACAATATTATATTTATAAAGGTATTCTAATATGATCAACAGGCCGATCGGCCATAACATAGCACTAGTGCGACATAAAACCCTCCCATCCGAACATTAAATCTTTTTTTGGCAGGTATGAAAAAAATCGCCAAATGTAAACCAGCAATTTAGAACCTCCGTTTTCAGATTTTTCCGTATCTTGAATTAGCTGTAAACCACTGGTGGCCCAGACCAGTGTGAATGTGTTAAAAATGTGATAATTTTTAACAAAACATTGCTGGATTGTGGCCCAGGCCTCGCTCCCGTAGCCTTAGAGTGTGAAGCTTTTATGCTGACTATTGGGCCATACTGCAATGAGAAAGTCTCAACAGAAGATGCTTGTATATTTCATAGCTCTTTTCATAATATCTCTAGCATGTTATCCTTAATATGTGCAATATTTATTAATCTGCGAACATTTCTTATTTATTCTATACCATTGTTAGCAATTACCTTTCTTTCACACCACTTTTTTTTTTTTTTTTTTTAAGAGTAATTTTTACCAACATGTAATTATGATTAAGAAAATTACTCTTCAAAAAACATGGTGTGACATAAAGGTGGGTACTAACAATGTTATGGATCATATTAGAAATGTTGGTAGGTAGGCATTAGGATACAAACTGACACAAGGAAATGCCAAATTGTTGCTTTTTTGCACGAGTAAACAATTAACTATCAATTTCAGAATGTATCTAATTTCAAAAATTAATTTTTTTAATTATTTCCCTTTTGAACTCAGTCGTCTATGTACTATATGTAGAACAAATGAAACTATGCAGATTTTAATTTTTAATTTTCTAAAATTATATAAGATATTAAGTCAAAGCACTTGTGAGGCAATGTAACAAACACTTACCTGTGAACCATTTGTTGTATAGTTACTACTAGAACCAGCAGGACCTAAATGCTCTAATAAAGGTCGAGATAAGGGAGCTGAACTTGATTCTATTTCTGTATTTGTAGGTTTGCCGAAACAGTTCAACAATTTATGAAGAAATATTTTGTACTGTTAAAAAAAAAAAAAAAAAAAATAAACTAATGTCACTATGCACATCATAATAAAAATATTACTTGGAAGATAGTTTTAATGTTTAATTTTACCTTTGGTTTCTCACAGTTTTCAATACATTTAAATAATTTCCTCTTCATATCTTCAACAGTTGGCACACTTAACCTTGGCACTATATCATCCCCCAGAGTTACTGACATAATAAAGTCTTCAGAATATTTTACAGCTTCTAAACTCATAAGTCCTCCTGGTGGGCTAAATGCAAAACAACAGAGATTTGGATAAATTGGTTTAAGCAACAACGCCAGTAGTGCAGCACTTCCAGCTCCTAAGCTATGTCCAGTAATTGCTAATGAATAACTTTGGTGAAGTGCAAATGCATCACTTAAAGCATGACTTTCTTCCAATTTCTTTTTAACAAAGTGGGCAGCTTGCAGCATACCACGATGGGAAAATATTCCTTGTGGACAACCATCAATGTACAAGCGATCGCATTCAGCAGTTAAATCAGTCAGTACATCCGACAATGATAATGTACCTCTAATGGAAACTATTATTGAACAAGTTTGATGATCAACAGCAACATAAAATGGAATTTCGTATACTCTATTATGGAATGAAACATATATAAGATCTTCATCAGTGAGACGAGTGACATATTTTAAAGCAGCAGTGTGGCATTGGCAACAGTTATCATCAACAATATAACTTGGAGGTTTACAACAACAAGCACAGCATCTGTAAAAAATCATATAATAAACAATTGCACAGTAATAATATACCGTAAAATCCCTAAAGTAACCCCCCCCCTTCTTGAAAAGCAAAACTGATAAATTTCAGGTTGGGGGGGGGGGGGGTTATAATCAAGATTCTTTAAAAAAATGAAGAAAAGGGAGGGGAGGTTATATTCGATGGAGGGGGTACTTTCGGGATTTTACAGTACTTACTTAAAAGGAAATATTAAAGGTAATTTATTACATTAAAGGTAAAAAAAAACTGTGTAATGATTCCATTGATAACGTGCATCCGACACTTAATGAAAAATTAGTTAAATTAGAAATAATATATAAATATTAAAACTTAATTCAATGCCAAACTTAACTTGCAATGCGAAGACGTACCGTTAGCTTTGTTGGATGGAGAGAAAAAAAAAAGGGGGGGGGGGGAGGGGGTTACTTTCAGGATAACGGAGACATTTCACTTTCAGCGAGATAAGGGAGGGGGGGGGGAGTGATATTCGATGGAGGGGTTACTTTCGGGATTTTACGGTACACAATAAAAAATGGCAGTGCAATAATTTTCAAACAAATACATGTGTTACAGAGAAAGAAATATACAAAACTGTTTATTCATGTTCAAGAGTGGGGAATTCTCTAATTTTACCAGCAATGGATACAAAATTGGTAATTTATGGTAGAAAACCTCTTACATGTATGTGTTGTGCACAGTAGCAAAATTGGCTATACCAATCTGCAGAAAACTGAAATTTATCTGTGATGCAAAAACCATACGGTTAAGTTTACTATTTAGCAACAGCAAATTAAGAATAAGCAAAATTTATATTTACAAAGCAAATTATTATTATAGTAATCTAAAGATATATATAAAAAAAAAATTAATACTTTTTTTAAAGCTCAGTATTTCTTCTTTAAACTATTGAATTAATATCGCTAAAACATGACTGAAAGAAATAAACTTAGAGCTGTGTTTACTTTGTCACCTTTTGAATAAGAAAGAAACAAGAAATATAGAGAAGGAATTAACATATATTGAAATTTTTGACACATTTTCCACTGTTTAAATTTCCCTTTTTACATCAAAATATCTATTTGTTACAAGTGAATAAAATACTGTATTTTTTCACTCCTGATCCAGATTAAATAACAGTAATACAGAAGAGAAAGTAAAAGAAAAATACTGTTTTCTTTAATTAGAAAGAAAAAAAAAAAGGAATATCAAACATTTTTCAGTTTTCAATCATATTATAGGGATCAGGTAACTTAAGTATTCACAAGAAAATTCGACATAAGTTTTTCCTTTTTTTTTCTAAACAATTTTCTACGTTTTCAGATATGAGTGATCTAAGTATCACAAAAACCATACGGTGTCCATCTGTAGGTTAAAAAGTTTGTTAATTTGTCATTTCATTAGTTAGTTTGTTAGTGTGTGTAGGCATTATTTCAAAAATTAAATAATCGCAAAGAGGTAGGACCAGTTTTTAAAATATGACTAGTGATACTGATAAAAGCTTATAGATTTCCAACATTGTAATTCGGAAACTTTGTATGTAGTTATCCGAACCCAGGACATTATATTACCTAATATTCATCATATTATTATTAATAGCATGCAATTATTTTCCATTAAGAATAATCTAAAACATACATAAAAGTATACAAATGATGCAGTTATTAAGGCAATATATCAACCATATTTTAGTTACACTTCAGAAGAAAATAAAAGAGAAAAGCAATGAAAGAAAAGGAAAAAGACATACCTAATATCTTTCCATATTTGGCACATGCCAGAGAAGCAATTAGAATAGAGGAACAAAGGCCAACCATAACTTCCAAGGGCAAATTTCATGAAATGGGAAGCCATTTCTGGAGTCATCCAGAACTGATTTGCAGGTGGAGTAAAAACCCCAGGACTAGATATAATACTGCCCTGAACAGCTCCTAAATGCATAAAGAAACAAAAAAATCGTAGAGATGAGAGTAGGAAATGGATAAAAAGTCTGAAATAGAAATATACACAAAAATCCAATAAAAATATGATTTTTACATTACTCTCAATAAACCTAATGGTTTTCCAAAAAGAGGTGAAGCGAAACGTAACACACAATACTATACTTTCTATAAATAAACATAGAAAATATATCCCTACAAGGCACCCAGTTTCACACGTGGAACACCGACTTTAATTGTTCCTATAGCTATAAAACTATTAGTAGCAACATCTCTTGACATCTTGATAGAAGCTACTGACATTTAGCAATGTAGTAATATGAATCTTTACCTAAAGATGTCGTTTGTGTTTTTGTTATAGTGCACTCAGTGTAAAATTTGAATGAAAGTGATACATTAGTCGTTTGTCTGAATTCAAAAATAAAAAAAGAATAGTTATTGAACAGTTTTGACTCGAAAAAAAAAAAATATATATATACTGTGTGTTATAACGAAGTGTATATTTTGCAGAGGTAAGTTGTTTTTTTTATAATACAATAGTAAACGTATTAGTAAATCATATTTTTATGTATGTTCCACATACGGTACGTTGAGCTAAAAAGTTGATTTTTCCGTAAAATATGGTTTTATTTTTATTTTTATAAGTTTTCCCTATCTTCTGATCACTAATTACAACCTATATATTTTTGTTGCACACTAAAAAAAAAAAAAATTGAGCCTTGTAGGGGATATGAAAGTATAATGCTCAGGTGCATGGGAAAATAATAAAAATAATAATTATTATTATAGAATAATTCTGATAGTCTGCAAGAAGATTTTTTTTTTTTTTTTTGTAAGAAGAATTATTACCTAAAAATCTGAAAATTTATCAAAAACTTAAGAACCTCATTCCCGGTATCAGCAGAAATATTTCCACAAATAGAAAGCCACAAAGAATTGTAATAAATACTACCAGATTTTTTTTTTAGTGGTTAACAGCGTAATTAGTGAAAACTTTGTAAGCAAGAAAATATTAATTTCTAAAACACAACTGCTTTGAGTGAATCCCAGTAGCAGAATTTTACATAAATAAAATTCTGCTACTAATTTCTGCAGCAAAATAAAATTTGTCTGAGATAGAGGAATGCAAGACCAAATCTGATAAAATAAGAAGTATTAGCAGTTCATAAAATATGTAAAATTTACATCTACAGTAAATAAATTAAATAAGTACACACAACAAGTATACAATAATCGAGAGACAAAGTAAATTATATTTGTATTTTTAAGCATGCCATTTATTTTTGAGATGTTAAATTAATCTGTAGAGCTTTAAACAATCTGCAGTGCTCACTCCTGGTTTCTGCTACTGGAGGTCAAAATACAGGAGAGCCTAAACTTATAAAGTCTAAAGATTTTTGTAAAAAGCATAGTGTAAATTTTGCTTTAAAATTAGCATATTAGTTACAAATAAAATGTATACTTAAACTGTACAATATTTTTATCTTTCAATGGATCAAGAAGTTATTTCACAAAAATTGTGTAAAATAGAAAAAAATAAATGGTGTACAATGGGCTCTTTCCACTGTCGTCTGCTCAATCACGTGATAGAGGAAAACGAATAATCAAATTCTGAGAATTGAATTCAATTAAATATTGTTCTTAAGAGCAAAAATTTTAATATTTAATATAAAATAAATAAAAGTAATATTGTGCATTTGTAAACAGTAGAATACTTGTATCTGTAAATTTAATAATTTTTAAAAAACATTTTATGTGTTTATTTATTTTTACCTATAAGAATCGATTTTTGTACATTGTAGTGTAACTGTAACATTAACTGATCTAGCAATAAATAATAGCTTCTTGTAGA
Organism: Salticus scenicus; assembly: GCA_963930645.1. Classification (NCBI taxonomy): domain Eukaryota; kingdom Metazoa; phylum Arthropoda; class Arachnida; order Araneae; family Salticidae; genus Salticus; species Salticus scenicus. The sequence goes on from OZ005660.1 coordinate 26,066,996, forward strand.
ATGTTTATGGATTATAATTTGAAATATTTAAATGTTTTCATTTAACTGCATAAAGGTGTTACAACAAGTTAATTAACTTAGTTACTGGTCTAAATGGATTTACGCCGTACGATATTGCACTGTCACTGATTTAAGTACCAAAAATCAGTATTAAATATGTTCTTCATGAACATCAATAACAAACATAAACTAAATGATGATTGTAAATGTATACAGCAAACAAAAGATGATGAATAATGATATAAAATGGATTAAAAATGATGATTTATAAAAAATAACACAGATTAAATACGATTGATCAAAAATAAGAATAGAAAATTTCAGCAATTGCTATAGATAAACAATACTTTGTCAGCTATTTGTTTTTCCTCTATCATGTGACCTCTGACGTCAGGTGGGAAGAGCCCATTGCACGCAGTATGATTCTTATATGACTCTCTATAACTTACCAGTACTAGTTAAAGAATCTGGAGATTGTACTGAAATATTTTCAGACTGCTGGGACGTAGAAGCTCTATTTACAGTTTCAGAAGCTTGTTTCTGCTGGAGAAGAATTAATCCAGCAGCTATATCAGATGGAACTAAATCTTCCTGAAAGGAAATATTATACACATTGCATTATTTAAAATAAATAAATTAAAATTGTGATTTAAAAATTAAATTAAAACTTGCATTTAAAATGAAATATGGCAGAATTACTAATAATAAATAACATTTGGTAGATTTTATATTGTGGAATTCACTCGTTTACATTCTCTTTCACTTAAAATAAATAAATAAAATAGCAATATATAATTTGTTCTATATATAATTTGTTTTACTCTTGACGTGAAATTTTAATAAGATTTTAATGTGGATATAAAAGTTATTGCCGCCGGTATATTGAAGAATTTTTTTTACGCTAATGAAAAAATCCTGAAAATGCTTAATGTAGATAAAAACTATACATATAAATGTTTATGTCATCAGTTTATTCAAAGTGACGTTATCAATATTCAACTAATCATCCAATGAATCATATTAGCAAAAAATTTTCAGCTAATTTCTAATTTCAGCAATCACATGTCTATAATTTGCATATTTCTTGAAAATACTTTTTTTCTGTAAAATGTAATTACTGACTTAAAATTTCAAAAATTTCACTTAAATTTTTAAAATCCCACTTAAATTTTTTTGGTAGAGTGAGAGAATCCCACTACTTTTTTTCCCTTAGTGCAAACCCTGCTTTTATATAAAAAATGAAATAAAAGAAGCAGTTTATTTCTTCAAAACTCATTAGAAATAACCAGTTATACCTTATATTATTTAGAATGTCTTAAATTTATCTTCTTAAGAACTTCCTTACATATCAAACTTTAAACGATTATTTTCTAAAAATATTCAGATGTTACAAGATGTACCATTAATTAGTTATATAATGATTTGTATTGGTGCTCATATTACAAACAAATGTTATTAATTTATATAATAAAATTACTATTAAATATAAAATTCTTAGTTAATATGCAGTAAGAATAACTTTATTGTAAAAACCTAATGTGATTGAAATTGCTAGCCATATTTGGTGAAATTAGGGGTTCATGCTTCTAGTGACCAGAACCTGACTAGCAGTCTACTGCTAACTGCAATATAACAAGTTGTGTGCTCAAATGAGCGTTAAGCCACTATCAAACGAAGAACCATACGATAGTCTTTAGCACAAAATACCTCATAAACATGTTTTTCATGCGGGAAACAATCCAAATATGCTGTTTGATACAAATTGCCAAACGTACGTTCGTCAATCACGCATTTTCGACTGCTTAAATCACATACGGTAGTCTTTAGAACGAAATCCTCCAATCAGAGAATCTCGATTGCAGAACACCCTCTGTTCTTTTCCCTTTTAAACATCCTTGGGGGGAATAATAGCCAAATGTTGGGTCCGTTGTTTACATTTCTGGATTTCGTTCTTCCGTTTATGCTTAAAAACAACCCTACTGAAGTCGTTTGGTCACTTTTGAGTGGCAATAGCTTATATTTTAGAATATATCGTCTTTTGTCTGATAGCACCTTTATGATGATAAATTTTTAATCTAAATTAAGCTGCCAACGTGGCATAGGCAGAATCAAACCAGCACTTGTATTCATCATTCAAATATTATACAGGGGAGAAATAAAAAAAAAATGTATAGCAGAAAACCAGAACAAAACAATTAAAAAAATAAACAGATTCTTACTTCAAAATAATATGCAAACAACTTAGAAATTGCTGAGTAGGCACTCTTACTTTGTTCATCTGTATTTTTACAACAGCAGCAAAACATTCGTAACCTGGAAAATTAAAAACAATCTTTAACAAATCTGTACAAACAAACATCAATTATTATATTTTTTCTAGTTAAAAAAAGAAAAAATGCTTGAATTTCATTAATTTACTACATGAAAATTATGCACAGTACCCCCTGCTAGTTAATATTCACAAAACTTTAATCAACATACCTTCTCACAATAAAGATTTAAAAAAAGCACTGTAGATTAGCACATCTTGGATGTGGAATTCTTGGTGAGTAGTGAGAGACAACAATGATAATAAAGTCATAATTAGTCCCAAGTATTTATTAAAATTTCTATAATGGGACACATCACAAATGAATTACATAATGATTTTTATGATATTTACAATGCCATATGTACAAAGAATAAATTCTGGCTTATATTTCGTTCATAACTACTATACTCGCTGACACCAGCACACATCATAGTTCTACCTTCAACACCCCGACCCACGACTCCCTCTCTCGAGAACTGCTTCTCGTTCCGAGAGTTGGGTTGCCATACTTATTTGTGGCGGCGCAGGTTTGCCAGATTTGGCGCACCTTACACGCCCCAACTAAACATAAAATTAGCCCACAGTGGCTGATTTTATCACTTTTAAAAACAAAAAAAACACATATATATATAAATGCTATTACAAAACATATACTTTCAAAATATTAATATACTATATAATTTCAATTTTAATATATATAGAATATAAAATAAAAATAAAAATAATGCAAGTACACTATTATTCCAGCCTTGACAGAGCGTCTGCACCTCTGTGCTGGACACCTGGTCTATGAGTGATGGAATGATTCCATCTTTGAAGAGCTAGAGCCCAACGGGTTAACTTAGGACTCTTAGGAGTAGTATGAGTTAAATACTTAAGTGGATTATGATCAGAAATGATCTCTACCTTAGCCCCATAAATCCACTTATCGAATTTGTTCAGTCCGAATAAAACTGCCCATGCTTCTTTTTCGATGCTTGCCCAATTTTTCTGCGTCGCATTGAATTTTTTGCTTGCGAACGCTATTGGGCGATAAGATCCATCAGTATCTTGTTGGGTTAAACAACATCCTACACCATAGTCAGATGCATCGCAATGTACTTGAAATGGCAAATTGGCATCAGGGGTAGCCAGGCTAGTTACCTCACACAATAACTCTTTTAGTTTGTCAAAAGATTCTTGTTCGGCCTCACCCCAACTGACTATGTTTGATTTATTTTTCTTGGTCAGCTCCGTGAGTGGAGAAGATATTTCCGCATAATTCGGTATATAAATGCGATAAAAACCCATCAGTCCCAAAACAGATCTGACATCCTTTTTGGTGACAGGCTTAGCTAACTTTCTAATAGCTGATATCTTATCTTCTTCAGGACCATGCCTACCTCCCCCTATCACGTGACCCAAATATTTTATTTTCCGTGAAGCAAAAGAACATTTATCCAATCTCACCGAAAAACCTAATTTATATAACTCGGTTAGAATTAACTCTAAATGGGCCAAATGGTCTTCAAAAGACTTAGAGAAAATGACCACATCATCCATGTATGCCTGTGCATAATCTGAATGAGCTTTTAAGATACGGTTCATTTCTCGTTGAAAAGTACCCGATGCCCCTGCTAGACCAAAAGGCATTGTCTTCCACTGGTACACGGCATTGTGAGTGGTAAATGCTGTTAATGGTTTACTTTCCTTATCCATTTTAATTTGCCAGTACCCCTTTAAAAGATCTAAACTGGTTAACCAATGGGCTGATCCTGCAGTGAAAATTAACTCTTGCATATCTTTCATGGGAAAAACCGGAACTTTAGTTACCGCATTTAAAGCCCTGAAATCGATACACATTCTTACGGAAGAATCTTTTTTCGCAACGCAAACAATTGGATGAGCTATTTCAGATTCTGATGGTTCTATTAAATCTAGATCTAACAATTCTTGAACCTGACGTTCAACTTCCTTTCTATATGCCATGGGAACACTGTAACAATGGGGTTTTTTCCGAATTGCATTTGGTAGTAATTCAATTTTATGAGTGCCCACCGAGGTTGGTTGGACAGGTTTAGTAAAAATATGTTTAAATTTTACAATTAAATTTCTAAGAGTTTTCCACTGAGAAGCATTTAAATGTTCAACTTTAAGACTATCAAGAATTTCAAAGAATTTAGATTCCTTGGTAGCGGTAGGTAAAGTTTCAATATGACCGAATTCTTTTTCTTCCTCAAAAATAACATTTACAGAATTCGAACTAGCTATATAATGTTTTAATTTATTTTGATGAATATGTTTGGTCGCACCATCTGGTAATTTCACTATAAAAGAATGAGGATTGCGTTTTTCAACAATAGTTGCGGGACCCTGCCATCTGGCAAATAATTTATTTGTTGAATCGGGTATTAAAACTATCACCTGATCCCCAACTTTGAATACTCTGTTAGACGATCTCAAATTGTGGTAGTAAGCTGTTTTTTCCTGTTGTACTGCCGAAACAAGTTTGGCTTGCTCCGCAGCCTTCTCAAGTTTTAATTTTAAATCTTCTAAATATTTAGCAACAGGAGTAGTATCTAACTGTATATTATTATGTCTCCCGGTCCAAGTAGACTTTAAGATGGACAACGGACCTTGTGGTTGTCTACCATACATTAACTGAAATGGAGACACACCCGTGGTTGAATGGGGTATTTCTCTGTACGCCCACAACACATAAGGAATTTGCAAATGCCACCCTCTACCTTCTTCCCTTATTACATTATGTAACATGTTTTTCAATGTTCTATTGAATCTCTCCACCAATCCGTTCGATTGTGGATATCCAGGGGTTGAGAATCTTGGACTGCTCCCTATACGTTTCTCGAACTCTTTAGTCAGTTCAGCTATGAAGTTTGTCCCGTTATCAGACGCGATAACATTCGGTATTCCAGTCTTTGAAAAAATGCTTAGCAACGCCTCACAAGTTGTTTTTGCATTTAGACTAGTCAATGGTATGGCTTCGCCCCACCTAGTATGTTGGTCGACCATACACAATATATATTTATGTCCCTTCGAACTTGGAGGATCGATCGGACCTATCAAATCTATATTCACTACCTGAAATGGTAATTCCGGTCTCGTCACCGGCGTGATTGGCGTTCGGTCATTCGTTCTAATTGCTTGAGTGAGTTGACACTCTTTACATGATCTACAATATTTTTTTACGTCAGCCCTCATACCTTCCCAGAAGAATGAGTATTTGATCCTCTCTAGAGTTTTTCTAGGACCCATATGGCTGCTAAACACTGAGTTATGAGCCAGTCTCAGTACCTCCTTCCGCCTATAATCTGGAAGTACAAGTTGCCCAACGCTCTCACCGAGTATTTTGTCCCTATGAAATAAGTAACCATCTACCTCATAGTAATTACCCTTACCTTCCTTAGCATGCTTCCAAGCTACTGCTAAATCGGTACACTGCTCTTGCTCAGAGCGAAAAGTATCAGCTACCATACTTTTCTTATTTGGCTCAGTGATTGCCTCACCATCCTTAGCGTTTACCGTTCCCACTTCATTTCCACATGAAGTAATTTCCCTTTGAGATTCCTCAAAAATAAAATTGTCCTGTGCTTTTCCTGACAGTGTCCCAGATGAAACTTCCGTTGTTCCATCTAAATTTCCTGAGTCCCCCCTCAGGTCCTGAGAGTTCCGAGCCAGTGAAATTCCTTCACTCCGGGCTCCTCCCAACATGTTCAAAACATCCGGTGGAAGTAACACGTCTTCCACCAAAACATCTGCCAAAGCACACAACACTTGCTGATGCACCACATTAACCTGGCCACCAGTAGCAAGACCTAATGGAACGTAAACTAATGGACATTTCACCGCCGGACCAAAAATACCCTTCAAAAAAATTGTAGAAGCACCTTCTACCGAAATTCCCGGAACCAGTTCTTTTTTGACAACCGTAATTTCTGTTCCCGAATCCACCAATGCGTCAACTAATTTACCATCTACACTGATAGATGTCTTTTTTAGTTTGCTTAATTTATCCTCAATAGCTCGCCTAGGGATGACTTCCCCTAGTAAGTCTACCCTGGCCGATACAGTTTCTTCCTTTGAGTCTGTACCCTCTGCAGAAACTTTATTAATATTAAGCCTCCTAGTATCTGACCCTTTATTTTTTGGACAATCCCGTCTGAAATGTTTGTCGGACCCACATGTGAAACACGTTGCTTTTTTAATTTCTGTGAGCTTTGACTTTTCGAAATTTTTCTTGGGGAAAGAATTGTTAAAATCGGACCTTTTTTCACTAAACTGCGGTTTACCCGAATTAGAATAATACCCCCTTTTATCAAAATCCATCCCTTTAGTTCTTACTGACCCATCATAGGACTTACCCTTAGACGCATAAAATACATCACAATGCTTACCTAAATCCTTTGGCTTGAACCAATCTTCTCCTTGAAGAACTCCTATGTGGGTTGCAGTTTCTGCATCCAAGGTTTGAAATATTTTATCCGATACAATGAGATGATTCAGCGACTCAAAATAACTTACCTTCCTGGCTTTGCAGTAATACAGCCACATTGAGGTTAACCTGGACGCGAATTGAGAAAAATTCTCGTCAGGATTACGTTTTGCCCTACGAAAATTTTCTAAACATAATTTTGGAGAAGGTTCATACTCCTGTAACACTAATTTTTTCAAAGTTTCATAATTACTTAATTCCTTTTCTTCAATATTAGCTAACAGATTAGTTACTTTTTCCCCTAACAAGCAAAGTAAAACTTTAGGTTTAAATTCGTCGTTAACATTTTCATTTACAAACGCTTTCTCTAAACTCGAGAAAAAATAGTCCCATCCATCTGATTTACTAGGAACCTTAACTGTTAAGAGTCTAACCATTCTAACTATTTCATCTAAAGATTTTATACGCGTGGTTTGATCACTATTTTGAACCAAATTTTGATTACTCTTAGATAGTTCTACTTCCAAACGAAGTTTTTCCAATTCAAATTTCTCCCTTTCTCTCTCTGTCTGTAACATAAATTCCCGCTCTAGTTTTAACTTATTTTCATTTTCCAGTTTTTGTTCCCGTTCTATTCTTTCAGCTATGATAGCATCTAAATACTCTTTCGCTTCTTCCTCTTTATATCGCTTATTAGCTAAAATTAATTCCTTTAATTCCGATTTAGACAACTTTTCATCAACCTTTTCCCCATAATCTTGAGCCAGGCAAATTAAATCTGCTTTTTTACTTTTGATTAGAAAAGACATTTTTTTCTATTTATCTATTTTTCTGAACTACCCTAATGCCAAATTACCTTACAATAAAATGAAAATAAAAAGCAAACTATATCCAAAATATTCAAGAAATATCAAAAGAAACATTACTCTCTTTTTATACGATGAATTATTTTCATACGAGAACAAACAAAAAAAAAGATATAAAACATTTATCAGAAATAAACCAGAGCTGTTTAATTATACTCATGCCTTTGTCATCAAATAAACAAATAAAATATATATATATATTCATTCATTCTTTTTTGTTTAAAAAAAAAAACAATAATAATAATTACTTAGGAAAGAAATAATGATGCATTAAATCTATCTCTAATTATTCAGTCACCATGAACCAGAGAAAGAAAAAAAAAGTACTTTTAACTGTCTTCTCAAAAACAAAATAAAATAAATAAATTTATCATTTAAGTATTTCATAACCCACAGCAATATATATCCTATTTATATACTGAGACAGGAAATAGATTTATTTTTCTAACTTTTACTAAGCAATAATAAAATAAGAAAAAAAAAAAAACTCTTTTTTCCAACATTGATGATCAAACCAAAAAGAAAGAAATATCATTACGATCTACCGAAGATGACTCAATCGGCGACACTCAGAACAAGAACAATACATGTCTGGCCACCTGCCTTACTTTTGTTTTCAGGGTAAAAAGAAACAAATCTATGTGATTATTATACATTTCACATATACTGAAATATTTTTAATAGACTAAATATATTCCTTTTTCTTTACCTTTTTATGAAAAAACAAAAAATGTTATAATAATTGCACTAATTAAAAATTATTAACCCTTTATATTTCACATTAGAAATCAAATAACCATAATAAAAAAAAATATATATAACAAATATTTCACCTGAGCATCGATAATCAACTAAATTTAATACACTCTTTTTAAACTTGCTGATATTCCTTAACGATTAAAATTCTAATCGAAGAAAAAAAATATATAGTACTTACAGTACCTTAGTGCGAAGGTAAAAGAAATAATGGAAAGAACGATTATACTTGAAATAGATGCAGTCATTCATACATGTCACTGTCCTGAAACACTCAGTTTAAGAGTTCTCACGACAAGGATAAATTCCGTGCAGATGTACGGACGTATGGATCTTGCAAAAAGAACACTTTCTAAAAGAACGCTTTTAAAATCAGTGATGATGTGTGCATATTGCACCCTGAAAACACAAAATTTTCCTTCTCTCCCAAATTTCAACTACCGGGAGTATTCAAAAATTATCATCCGACGATATCGAACACGTAGGTGCACTACATACACACCAAATACTGTTGATACAGTAATATACGTTAGGCTATAATTAGCCCGTCAAACACTTGAAACTTTAAAGACTTTAAAAACAACACATATGCTTTGGTTAGCACATAAACTTGGGTTACCTCGTCGAACACTGAAGATTTCGAAAACTTAAGAACAGCATGTACCAATTCCGTCATCTTATATCGATGACCGGCTATCGTGGCCGTTCCGCTGAGACACCACACCACAATCATTTTTTCGTCTCTCTTCACCATCCCACTTCTGACACCAATGTAGATTAGCACATCTTGGATGTGGAATTCTTGGTGAGTAGTGAGAGACAACAATGATAATAAAGTCATAATTAGTCCCAAGTATTTATTAAAATTTCTATAATGGGACACATCACAAATGAATTACATAATGATTTTTATGATATTTACAATGCCATATGTACAAAGAATAAATTCTGGCTTATATTTCGTTCATAACTACTATACTCGCTGACACCAGCACACATCATAGTTCTACCTTCAACACCCCGACCCACGACTCCCTCTCTCGAGAACTGCTTCTCGTTCCGAGAGTTGGGTTGCCATACTTATTTGTGGCGGCGCAGGTTTGCCAGATTTGGCGCACCTTACAAGCACTTTAGTACAATTTTTACCAATAGATGCTGAGATATAGCAAAACGGAAAATCACTGAAGACAAGCAATACCAATGCCACCTATCAGTCAATATATACCCAAATTAAGGCAGTTTTATTTTTCATAATGACCATCTAACATATCTTTTTTTTTTTTTTTTTATCCTTTTATAGGTTACAGAAGCTAAGATATAGCTTTCTTATCAAGAGGGGAAATTCCAGCATGGTAGCACCATCTATTGTTCGATGGGCACCGAAATTAAATCAGTATAGTTTTTCATAATGGCCTGCTCAAATATTAAGTTTTGTGCATTTATATTCTATAAAAACTGGGATATAGCCTTCCCGTAAATGCAGGAAATTTTCTTATAGCAGCTCCACCTGTTGGACAATTCAAAAGTTTATAGCTACGAATTTATGTCAAGGTGCACTTAAATTTAAAATGTCATGAAATTATGTGCATTAATTCTTGATCAAGAATTAGGACAAACTTTTTGTAATATAAACATTTTCTAAAAATGGTCGAATCATGTTTAGAACATCAAAATGTAAATCCATTAAAAACAGAAAATAAAATTTTTTACGAATACAATACTTTGTGTTTTTTAGATACAATAAATAAAAAAACAATGGGGGAGGGAAGGAAGGAGAACTTCAATCAAAATCCAAGAAAATAAAATTAGAACACAATAAAAACAATGATTGCAGAGATTATGATATTACATTAAAGGATAAATATAAATTTTTTTCACTAATTAATAAATAAGATTTTAATTTTTGTGAAAAGGCAAGGAAAGTAGATTTAAACAGTTTAGGAGAAGAGAACTTTTAAAAAATTAAGCTTGAAAAAAATTAGAAAATCAAATGTTTCGGTACACTTAATTATTTTATTTTTTTCTTCTTACATAAATGCATGCTACACAAGGAAAATCTCTCTGTATGAAGTTGTAATTTTCAGCCAGATATGAATGGTACTCATTTCAAAACAAATAAAAAACAGAAAATTGAAATTTCTTTCTATTTTAAGACAATAGAATAATTTTAACACAATACTAGCCTGGCTTCACCCATCCAGACAGGTAGTAAATTTTAAACATTGAATACAGGAATAGGCTTTGTTGCCTTTGATAGCGATTTTCAAAGCTTTGACAACAAAGTTTCTAAAGTGAATATGATAAATTCTGTAAACTTTGTGAGACATTTGTGTACATCTGTGTTTTTATTTTTAAGAAAAAAAAAAATCTGAATTATTTAATACATGAAAAGTTCTTTCCTTTTAGGCAAGTCTATCTTAGTTTAAATTGTGGTTAAATGGCATAAATCTTTACTTTCCTGAATGCATCTCACCATAGTTGCAAACAAAACATTTTACATCCATATTTTGCTATTGCTGTAGCTAATGTTTGCAAGAAAACTCAAACATTGAAATTTAAAGCATCTCTTTGCACTTTACAAAATTCTTTGACAAAAATTGTGTCCAGCGTGACAATAAAAAACTAGTATGTTGTGGCTACCACAAGACCTTCTTCTATATTTTCCTATACAAATTCACTAAGTACAAATAATTTATTAAAATTATTATTTATTAAAATTGCCTAACATGACAAATACAAATGATTTTGATCTTAGAGAAAACTAACACTAAATATCCAAAGAAAGACAGTTTTATTGTCTATAAATAACATCTTAAAAAATGGCTTTTTTTTTAAGGGTTATCTCACATATCAAGTTTCGTACAGTTACATGCCATACAAGTAGAGATATAGCTTTCCCGTTATTGAGGAAATTTCCAGTATAGCAGAGCCACCTATTGGCCTATAAGTAACCAACTTGAATCAGCATAATAGCTCATAATGTCCATCCCACATACCAAGTTTTGTTTGATGATACGCAATAGAACATGAGATATAGCCTTCCCTTAAATTGCGGAAATTTCTGTGTAGTAGCACCTATGAGCAGCTGACACAAAAAGTTCATAGGCACTAATTTATGTCAAGATGCATCTATATATAAATTTATATGCAATTCTGCGCAGTAGTTCCTGAGATATAGCCTTCCTTTAAATTGCAGAAATCAATGTATAGCAGCGTCACCTGTTGGCTGATAAGCATTCAAATTCAATAAGCATAATGTCTCATAATGGCCTTCTCACATATCAAGTTTTGTTCGATTATACACAATAGGACCTGAGATATACCCTCTCCTTAAACTGCGGAAATCGCTGTATAGCAGCACAGCACCACCTGTTGAGCAGTTAACACCAAAAGTTGATAGGCACTAACTTAAGTCAAGGTGCATCTACATATAAATTTATAGACAATTTTAAGCAGTAGTTCTGGAGATACAGTCACCACAAAACTCTTGTCTCACACACACAGACATTTTCTAAAAATAGTCAAATCGTGTTCTAGACCTCCCAAAATACGTAAATCTGGTGAAAACCAGAAGTTGAAAATTTTTATGAATCCAATACTTTCTTCTATTGAATATAGTAGAAAGTAACTAGTATGTTGTGGCCACCATATGACTTTCTTCTATATTTTCCTGTACAATTTCACTCAGTAAAAATAATTTATTAAAATTATTTTACATGATGAATGCAGATGATTTCCATTCTACAGAAATAGTATAACACTAAATATACAAAGAAAGTCATGTTTATTCTCTTTATGACATCTTAAAAAAAAAAAAAAAGGGTTTTTTTTTTTTGTTAAAAATGAAAAAAAAATCAATAACTTTATATTTTAAATTATCACAGGACCATTTGTTTTAAAGGTATTGACAAGCTCTTTTGAAAGATATCCATAATGAATATTTGCCATCCTTGGGGGTAGGAGGGGACAAGCAATGCTCCTACATATAATTTTTTTTTCCCCAGTTGAATATCACTATCATAAATAATTCTTTTTAACTTCATAATTATTAAAAAATAATTCTCTTCATGTACATTTATACAAAATTTTGTTCTATACCGCCATATGAAAAATTTAGAAAAAGCAGGATGGCAACGACCTTGTTGGACAATTTTCATCAAAAGTTAATAGGCACTTATTTATGTCAAGCTGCAACTACATATCAAATTTTATGAAATTCAGTGCAATAGTTTCTGATATACAGTTTTCACAAAATTTTGTCACACACACATACAGATAGACAGACACATACAGATAGACACTTTCTAAAAATGATCAAATCATGTTCTACATCTCTCAAAACATGTAAATCCACCGAAAACCCAAGGTCGAAAATTTTTATGAATCCAATACTTTCTTCTATTGAATGTAGAAGAAAGGAAAAATAAAATTATTTCCTCAAAATAAGATGGAAAACGCATCTCGAGTTTGTACATTTTTTTTTCATACCACATAAAAATGGCATATCGAAAAGATAACAGCACTGTTAGAATGTGCAAAGGATTATCTAACTGATGATACTTTCAAAAGTACCTTAGATGGAACACAAATAAATCTTATTGAAAATCTTAATCCACCTAATAAGAGAAATGTGGTTGTTTTGGATTGGCTCAAAGATTTTTGTGCAGGCTCAAATGCTTCCATTTTGGTCTGAAAGAAACAGCTTTGTATAAGGTTTTCTTGTTCTTTGATTTTCTGAGGGATGGACTCATGGACCTCGTCTAGCTCTGCTAGACCGGTGAGGATGAGAAACAACAACATAAGGTTTTCTTTGCGATTGATTTTGCATTTTTGATCTATTAAAATTTTAAATAACTCCTTATATCTATAATTATAATTTTACAGTGACATTTTCTTTTCTTCCTTAACGGCCCCTTTACTTACCGTTGCCAAAAGCCCGAGCCAATGTTATTCTATGGGGAAATTTTCTTTACAAATAACTTATTAACTAATACATATTTTTAAATTCTATTTTCACATTCAGAAAGTTCCCAACTGTTAAATTGACAGACCTTTTTTAAAAATGTATTTTTTTAATTTTTAATATTTTATTTTGAAATTGCAAAATGAAAAAAATTCACATATTGAAATTCATATTTTGCAGCTTCAAAAAAAAAAAAAAAAAAAAAAAAAAAAATGATTTTTTAAAAAAAGTCTGTCAATTTAACAGCTGGGAATTTTCAGAATGTGAAAACAGAATTTAAAAATATGTATTAGTTAATAAGTTATTTGTAAAGAAAAATTCCCCACAGAATAACATTAGCTTCGGCTTCTGGCGGCGGTGAGTGAAGCGAGCCCTAAAGATCTTATTTATTTATTTATTGTTCTTTTTAAAAAGCAACTTTAAAAAAAAAAAAAAAAAAAAATCTTAACATATGTTTTAAAGTTTTTTTTTTTCCCTTTCAAAATTATGACTTTTTTTTTTTTTTTTAAATGTAAATATTATTTCATTATTTTCAGACAGTGCTTGTTTGAACGTAAAAATATCAAATAAAAGAAGGAAGCATGATTTTCCTGATGTGGAAGCCTTTATTTCCCAAAATACTAGAAAAATACACTCATTAAATTGCCTTTACAAATTTTATAAATTATGACTTCCTGATAAATATCTGGCTCTTCTTTTTGCTTTGCAAGTACCATTCTGAACTTGATTTTGAGAATACTTGATAAGGGGCTTAGTAATTTTTCTTAGGGTTATGTTTTTCCAGTAAATAAAGTTCTGGTTTCAGATGCAAAATATTTTTTTATGTCCCAGATTCAATTAACAAATACAATTTTCAGTTGCTTTTAAGATACTTTTTAATCAGGATTCTGAATAATTAAAAAAAAAAAAAAAAAGGTTTGTTTTTTAGATAATTATTATTAATTATTTGTTTATGCATTGTTAAATTTAAATTTTTATTTAATACATACTGCCATTCCCATACTTTCTTGGCTTTCTCTATATTAGAGGAATTTAAATTTATATACAAAGGTTGAGGTTCACCACGTTCAACATCAGCGACTCTGTGAGTTGAAATATTAGATCTCACACTTCCATTTGGATCAAATATAAGAACTAATCCTAAAAGCATTATACCAAGAAGTAACCAACTGCATACAGAAACAATCTGAAATACAAGAAATATATATCTTTAACAAATCATTTTTTTATGTTTTAGAGATTAAATATACATGCACAATAGAAAAATAAAATAGAATTAGAAAAGTATGCAAACATACAGGGTTTATATTGTTTTAAAGATTAAATATACATGCACATAGAAGAATAAAATAGAATTAGAAAAGTGTGCAAACATACAGGGGTAGTTCAAGAACAAAGTAAGATTTTTCAGGACATATTTTAAATTTCAAGACATTTTTTCAATTTCAGGACAAAATTACTTGTCTACTCTACCTATACAAGCAAGATGTCTGGATTCTACTGTGCATGGGGAAAAAAGGATAAGTTTACTTACAAATTAGTAAAAAAAAAAAAAAAAAAAAAATTGTATGTGTTTATTTTAAGTTGCTTTTTGATAATAATTCAAAATTAAAATATATAACAATGCAGCAAACATAGATGGAATATTAGCTCGTGTATTTTAATAAATACAATGAAATTTAAAATGGCATAAAACTTAAAACATTTGTAATTACTAAAACTTATACCTTACATAAGTATCCTTTTTTAGTTGCACAAATATATTTGGGACACATCGTGTCCATCTTCATTGCGCTTAATGACTGTTTCTTCATCGTTGCTATTTCTTCATCCTCGTCGCTCTCTTTGTTTCACTTCGCTTATCCATAGCATGTTGCCATATTGCAGGAATGACTCTATGCTCCCAGCCATTTACAGAAAGGGGGTTAGTTAATTCATTTGCCTCACCTTTTAAAGCATAATGATGGTTATTGAAAGGGGCTATTTTTTGGATATTAAGAGAATTTAAATTTATGGGATTATTATTATGAGTAGCAGATGAAGCAGTGGTTAGTTTGTTACATTTTAAGTAGCGCAATGTTCTTTTTCACGATCTTTAATTCTGCGCTTCATCATCCCAATGTAACAGGCTTTTTTACCATTTTCGTACTCGAAGTTAATTTTGTAAATGCCGGCGGTGTTTTATAATTAATTTGATCTTTTTCGTTACGAAGATGTTGAAAGATGTTTTTATTTGGTTTAGTGGAATAATGATGTTCAATTTTTCAGCTTCGCTTTTTATTTTTATACTAGCGCCATTACAAAAGGGAATAGACAGGGGTGGCGCCAGCTAGGGGGCCGGGGGGGCACAGGCCCCCCCGTCGGGGAGTCTGTGACCCCCCATCGGGGCATACTCCTAAAATCTCTCGGGGGGAAAAATACAAAATTTTCAGTTTTTCTACTTATAGCAGCATTTTTCCTTCCTTTTACAAATTTGGAGCATTCCAGTTTTTCCATTCTATATTCAATAGAAGAAAATATTGGATTCATAAAAATTTTCAGCTTCCGGTTTTCCATTAATATACACGTTTTGAGAGGTCCAGAACATATTTTGACCACGATATTTTTAGAAAATGTCTGTCTGTGGCACGATGATCTCCAAAACCACAAGGAGTTCTAATAAATGGAATGGTACAAATGTTAACAGTAATATTGTTAACAGTATTGCAGTTTTTCATAAATACTCATATAATAAACTCTCTTTGTGTAGTGCCCCCCTGTTGGAGAGGTGGTGTCCCCCCGTTGGGGAATTTCTTGTGCCACTACTGGGAATAGAGGTGGTGAAAGTAGTTTTTTTTTTTTTTTTTTTTTTTTTGAGCGTTAATAATATTTAAAGCTTTTACACGTTTTTTGTATATTTTATTTACGAGATTTTTACTGGCTTTAGTAGCTATTTTTTTTTTATATGGCTAATTTCTTCTTTTAGCAATTTTTTATTTGAACAGAATTTTATTTGAATAAATTTCGGTGATTTTATGTTAAAAATAAAATTAGTAAAACTCTCATTCGTACCAACAATCTACTAAATAAATCTTATTTTATGTTTAATCAAAATATTTATAGGCAAACGCAAGGAGTCCCAATGGGCTCACCTATATCGGGAGTCATCGCTGAATTGAAAATGCGTCATTTTGAAAATCCTGCTAACAATATTATATATAACTGTAAACTCTGGACTCGCTATGTTGATGATATTTTTACCATTATTCCAAAACCTATTGATCTATCCAACCTTTTAAAATATTTAAATGAACTTGATAATAAAATAAAATTCACTATTGAAATCAAAACTAATATAACTCTAAATTTTCTGGACATTAGTATTATAAAAAACCCAAATAATTCATTTCACACCACTATCTATAGAAAACCCACAGTTAACAATGAAATCATAAATAAAAAATGCAATACCCCCTTCCCATATAAATATGCTGCCCTTCGCTCCTATATAAACAGTGCCATACTCACCAGTTCAAATAAAATATTGCTAAAAGAAGAAATTAACCATATAAAAAAAAAAATAGCTACTGAAGTCAATAACAGTAAAAATCTCATAAATAAAATATACAAAAAGCATGTTAAAGCCTTAAATATTATTAATAATGCTAAAAAAAAAAAAAAAAAAAAAAAAAACCTACTTTCACCACCTCTATTCCCTTTTGTAATGGCGCTAGTATAAAAATAAAAAGCGAAGCTAAAAAATTGAACATCAATATTCCAATAAAACCAAATAAAAACATCTTTCAACATCTTCGTAACGAAAAAGATCAAATTAATTATAAAACAACTGCCGGCATTTACAAAATTAACTTCGAGCACGAAAAGGGTAAAAAAAGCCTGTTACATTGGGATGACGAACCACAAAATAAATGATTGTGAAAAAAGAACATTACGCTGACTTAAAATATAACAAACTAAGCACAGCTTTATCTGCTACTCATAATACTAATCCCATAAATTTAAATTCTTTTATTATCCAAAAAATAGCCCCTTTCAATAACCATCATTACGCCTTAAAACGCGAGGCAATTGAAATAACTAACCCCCATTCTGTAAATGACCGGGAGCATAGCGTCATTCCTGCAATATGGCAACACACTATAAATAAGCGAAGTGAAACAAAGATGAAGAAATAACAACGGTGAAGAAACAGTCATTAAGCACAATGAAGATGGACATGATGTGTCCAAAATATATATGTGCAACTAAAAAAGGATATAAGTTTTAGTAATTATGATTTAAAATCCTTTTCTGATGATTTTTAAGTTAAAAAAGTCAAACTTTTACCAGAGCAACTGAAACTCCACTAAAACATGATTTCATTTATAGCAATCAACTTTTTTTGAGGTATAGGAAAAACAAGCATAATTTATGACAGAAACAATGAAATAAGAAAACAATGTGTTTATTATTTTTGGAAAATAGGGGCAACCTTTTAATTAAGATGCTAAAATTATAGATATTGTTCATTCACTCACTGTGTGAAAGTACATCAGAATATAAACATCACCATATCAATGTAATAGCAATAAAACACACACACACACACACACACACAAAAAAAAAAAAAAAAAAAAAAAACTGATATAAAAAATATTAAAAAAAAAAAATTTGGAAACATAAATTGTAAAAAACTCAATAATTGTTTCAGGTCTAAATAATAGCCTAATCCTCCACTGGGCAAAAAAAGTAAACATGATTGCAGAATCAGAGCTGTTTACAAAGTTTTTACTTATTACTTATCTAGCAATCAGAGTATAGTGCAGCAGTACAGAATGAGTTTGCGATTTGATTGCTTTAATTTAGGTTGTTTAAATGTCAATCTATAGCATAATAGCTAAAAATTCTGGGAAATTTAGGACAATTTATCATATTTCAGGACATTTCAAGACATTTTTTAAGTTTTCAGGAATTTCAGGAAAATCAGGACAACTACTCTCTAAGGAAACCATCTCTTTAAGGAAAGAGGTAGAGTCAATTGTGGATAAAATCATTGAAGAAGGAATTAGCTTGTTGCAAGGATAGTGTTGAATAACAGTACATTAATATGTTTTATATTGAAATATATTTTTTTACCAATAGTAATGGGTATTTAAAGGGAATACACTTGTAACAGAAGAATGCAGCTGTTAATTTGTAGTTTAATATTAGAAAGTTTGTTTTTTCAGTAATATTTTCGTACTTCCGTTTTCATTTTTATTTTATTCTAAGAGAATAAGTATTGAAAATTTCCTCAGACAGCTAGAATTTCCCCCGAACATCGTTCACACGTTCGGACATATTCTGCACCCCTGTGCAATGGATTATGGTCCATTTACCCCAGTTCTCTGTCATAATAAACTGATTTATGAAATCTACATTTTTGAAGTGTTAGCTATAAATTATACTTAAAAATTTCATAGTTAACCTTAATTAGATCTATTATGTCTTCAAAGATGAATAAAAAAGCAATTTACTTTGAGGTTTCTTCTTATTTATTTTTAACCTAATCAAGATCTCTAGATTTTTTCCTGAGAGTTTTGATATATCTCTTAAAAATTTTCAAGATATTGTAATGATGAGTCTTCCAGACTGTACAACTTCACAAGAAAACAGTGAAACAGTGACTTTCAGTGACACAAAAATTGTTTGGCGTATCCTTTTCTAATTTTAATGTTCATTAATTTACATTATTTGTATGAATCGAAGACATAAATAAACAAATATAATATATTTTACATTTTATACTTTTAAAAAACAACAATACATTAGTACTTTTTAAATTTGACATGTGGTCCATAGTACCTTGTGTCATGGACCATTGTACCCCGGGGTCGGGGTACAATGGTCGATTTTGTCAGTTGCTTTAAAAAAATTTATATAAAAAAAAGTAAAGATAATTATTGCTTTTGACTGAGTGCAACTTAAAATCCTATATATAGGTAATATGGACACATATTTTCAATAGCGAGAAATCATTACTTTGTGCGTAAACACTTAAAATCTCCAAAATTGGTCCATTGTACCCCGGCCTCCCCTACATCAATTATAGAATTTCAGATTTGATTTTAATAATCTAAGAATATATACACATTGCTAGATTTAATACAGTTTTATGTATGTAAATAGCAATTTATCTCGGTGTAGTTAAATCAGTTAATTCTTTTGTCTGGGTATCATATGATATAGATGTAATAAAAAGATGTTTATGATCTCTCTATAATTGTTTTACTGAAGTCAAATAACCTTTAAACATTGTTCTTATGATTAAATAAATATTTACATTCATCTTATAATAAAATAGCTATTTGTACTGTTTTATATTAAATAGGTTTATTTCATATTAAATGATTATTCTGTGATTGTATTCAAGAAATATATTTATGATTATCATATTATCAATTAATTATATTATTGGCCCGCAGAATCTTAAATTATGAATTTAGTAGTCCGTGAAGTAGAAAAGGTTGGCGAGCACTATGGTACATTACGGTCAACCAAAAATATACATATCTCCAAGAAGCAATTGAAATAATCAACAAGCCAAATGTCTGCAAAGATATCCAAATAGCTTATATCGACAATAGATGGTACCACTTAATGGAAAAATATAAATAAAGAAAAGTAAATGAAAGAAAATCAGAAAAATGTCAGTTTTACTTGAAGATGTCCAAGTAGTTAGAAATGAAATATATATGTGGATTTTTACACAATGAATTAAGACGTAAATAATATTTCTAATAAATTTTAGTTTATTAGTACTGTTTAGTGAGAAAACTAAATGGTAAGCAAACTTGCTAGCTATTTAATGAGAAATTAAATATTAAAATTAACCCTTTAATGTTCACTACTTAATTTATTTTAAAGATTACTAAACTAATTTTAAAAATGGCTTTTAGACACATAGCTGATCATAAATATTTAAAAAATAAAAAATTAGCATTGTTCCTTTTCGAGAAATTTTCGGTTTGAAACATCTGTAAGTAAACCTTATTAAATTCAAATAATATTTAATTTAATAAATAAATCATTTTATAAGTAAACATTATCGACAACAAAAACTCATAAAAGTTGCATAGATCCCAACATTTCAATTTATTCCGGAGTATTTTAACCCTTTGCGGAGCAAGGTAATTTGGATAATTTAAATTACACTGCCACCGGAATTTACGAACATAATTAAAATAGAAGAAATTTTAAATTTTCACGTTAAAAAAAGGGCTTTTTCTGCTATGTTATAAATGTAAATTTTTGCTAAAAAATTTCTGGGATGAGTTTTTGCACTTAAGAATTAAAATTAGGTGTTCCATCAGCGGGAACACTGTGACTGAAAGTGTTAAATGTTGAATGAATTTTTAAAACTATTTTTCATGTTACATATAATTATTAGAAAGATATCTATTCTCATAAAAAATAATCGTGCATTTAACTGTTAAAGCTAACAAACTAAAATTTATTAATGATGAAAGTTGATGATTATAAAAATAGGCAAAAATATTAAGATGAAATTAATGATTTTAATATAATACATACTTGAACAAGAAGAACCACCTCTTGATGTTCACAACTATGATCTTTAGGGGTAAAAGCCCATTTTGTTCCAAAACCATTCCACACAGCTTCAATTATCATAACCAGTATTCGTAAATACAAAATTTTTGGCAAGTGACGTCTTGGCTTATCCTAAAATATACATGGAATGAACTGTTTTTTAACGATACTTATTCATTGATGATGAAAAATGCACAATCACATTATTAATGCAAAAAGTTTATCTTATTTCCTACAAAAAAGATAACTTTTTATAATTTTTTTGTGCGTCTGTGTAGCCTCATTGAACTGTACAGCAAAATTTTTTATTACTTTAATTTTGACCAAATTTTTTTAAGATGGGAATAAAAATAATTTTACGCCTTTGAGATACATAAGCTCAGACCATTATTCTGCCCCCATAAATTTAAAGACCTATAATTCCAATTGTTAATATTATTTTTTTTTTCCTTAATACTTTTTTTTTTTAATAGCTGTTTAAAATCAATCCAGAAGGACAAATCTGTACTAATAAGTATGAAGGATTTAAGTCCAAAAACGTTGATTTTGAGTTAAGTACATAGTCAGACTCAGAAAAAAATTCTCTATCGATTGGTATAAAGGATTTAAATCCATGTCATTTAGTCTTTGAGAGAATCCATTGGTAAAAAAAGATTCAAGTCAGAAATTTAACATTAATCTTTGGTATAAAATACATAAATGAATTTTTTCCCTTTATTAAATGTAGGTTTACAATCACTGAATGGTATAAAGAGTATAAACCAACATAATCCCTTTTTCCTAATCGATTCTTCTGATTAGTTTTTAGTTAGTTTAACTTTATTTTTCGTCTCCTGAAAAATCAAGAATATGGACTTAAATCCTTTATACTTATCAGTACAGAAATTACACCTTTTTAATACCATTAGAAAGCTCTACAGTGATGAGTTAAACATTTTCTGCACTTCTGATAATTTGTATTTAAATTTTCACTTCATTTGAATAAAATATTTAGACGCTATCAATCACATTTTAAATAATTTGAGCCTGCAGACCATAATACTAAAGAATTTTTCCTCTCTGTCCTGATAAAAAGATTATAAAAGCTAGATTCATCAAAATCTATACAGCTCATGCGATGGTAACCAATAACATGTCTATAAATTTTCAGCCCAAACGAATAAGGCATTTAGATGCTATCACACTTTAAATAATTTGAGCCCATAGGCCATAATGATAAAGAATTTTTCTTTGTGTCCCTGTAAAAAAACTATAAGTGCTAGATTCACAAAAATTAATAGGGTTCATGCTATGGTGAATTAAAACAAACATACCAACTTTCAGCTTATTCGAACAAAGCATTTAAGACACTATCATGTTCATTCACACACATACACTGTAAAAATTACAAAAATGAACTCAGGGGACCTTAAAACTTATAGTTACACCAAAATCTCAAAGCCAAATTTTTGTCATGACTACAATACTTTTCTTACATATGTGTGTCCTGAAAGTAAAAAGTTGGAGTTAGAGCTTTTTTAATTTATGATAACAGAATTTAATGAATCTATTTTGTGAATTTCTCTATCTTACAAATTTTTCTTCCGAATTAAGTATATTTCAATTATTCTCTTTTAAAAAATACCCCCTAACTGCAAAAGGCACTTACTTTCAAATTTTTACAATAAAGTTGCTTTAAAATTCAAATATGTTAAAATACCTTTCAAACTTTATCACACAAACATTTTCGCACTCGACATGCTGATTCATCCTCAGTTAAGTTGTTTCCTGGTTATACATTCATAGAGAGTCTGTTCTTCCTTTCTACAGGATTTCCTGCCACCTGGCATCCACAAAAGTTGGATCATACTGATTATAAGCAGTTAAGTTGGTAATTACCTCCATGGTTTCAGTCACAATGCAAAAGGTTTCTGTAATTCACAAATTTTTTTAGGACTACTGAAGTTAATTTTAAAGTTTTTTTTTCTTTAAGGCAATAGTTATTTTTCCAAATTTTATGTCATTTTGATGTTTTTAATACATTTATTAATTTTTTCTTTTATTCATACCTATATAGGTGCCGGGTACATAATTTTTGTTTATGTAATTGAAGCATTTTATATTTAATGAACTTATGTCGATATGTTAAAACATTTTGAAACGATTTGATATGAATTAAAGGAAGAAGAAAACACCTTTTAAGTTTTTTAATCAATGCAAGGATGCAAGACATTATGAAAAAAAATCTGGAGTGATTCCACTTGACTTTCCGAACATTGAGTAATTAACAGTTTCGTAGATAAAGTAAAGAAAGAGGAGTTGTTAAACAAACAAAAGAGAGAAAACCATAATAGAGTGTTTGAGTACTTTTCTCCATATACTACATGATGTTTTATTTAACGCTACTGAACTTTGAGCCCATAGATCATAATGATAAAGAATTTTTCGTTGCGACCCTCTAAAAACCTATAAATGCTAGATTCACCAAAATGCTTATCTTTAGTGCAACAGCGATTTATAATATTCATATTAATTTTCAGCTCAATTGAATAAGGCGTTTAGATGCTATCACACTTTTAAAAATTTGGTCCCATAGGCCATAATGATAAAGAATTTTTCTTTGTGTCCCTGTAAAAAAAACTGTAAGTGCTAAATTCACCAAAATCTATACAGTTGGTGCAACTGTGACCTATAACATGCGTACAAATTTTTTGCTCAGAGTAATAAGGCGTTTAGACACTATCACACTTTTAAAAATTTGACCCCATAGACCTTAATGATAAAGAATTTTTCTTTGCGCCCCAGTAAAAAAAACTGTAAGTGCTAAATTCACCAAAATCTATACAGTTCGTGCAACTGTGGCCTATAACATGTGTATAATTTTTTTGCTCAGTTTAATAAAGCGTTTAGACGCTATCGCACTTTTAAAAATTTGGCCCCATAGGCCATAATGATAAAAGAATTTTTCCTGGTGTCCCTGTAAAAAAACTATAAGTGCTAGATTCACCAAAATCTATAGGGTTCGTACTATGGTGACTTACAATATACATGCCAATTTTAGCTTATTCAAACAAAGCGTTTAGAGACGCTAGCGTGTTCACTCACAGACATACACACACACATATATCATCATAAAAATAGTGGAAACAGACTCAGGGGACCTCGAAACGTATAGAAACATCAAAATCTCCAATTCGAATTTTTGACATGATTACAATACTTTCCTCACTATAGAGTTCGGAAAGTAAAAAGAAGTTTTATACCAAAAGACTCAGACAAAACTAAAAAACTTTTTTCAATAATTAATTTGAAGGATGCATGACATACATATTCAAAAATTTTCATGAATTCTGCCACAGGTTATCCATACCTGATTTGCGCTATATCCAATGAAAGTTATGAAACAGTATAAGAGTATATATATATATGTGTGCTTTTAAAAATTTGATTTCTACAAACAAAATGTATTCCTTAAAAAAAAAAAAAAAAAACCACTATGCTCTTTGAGATAAATGTGTTTTATTTATTTTTTATTCAAATACTGACATCAAATACATAGTATCAAAAGAGACAGTTTTTTGAACATTCAGTTTTTTTTTTTAAAGCATGTAATCAATAAGTAAAAGTTTCTAGTTTAGCTGATTTTTTTTTTTTACTAGTGTGTTTATTACTTTAGATAAATTTATCCTTTGGGCATTATGCTTATCTTTTTCCCTCATGCATTGTCTAAAAAAAAAAAGCGTGTAAGGAAATGAAATTTAAAAATATATGTTGCTTTTTCTAGAAAATACGATTAATAAGTACCTGCAGAACACAGTAAACATTTGTCGCATATATATTTTAAAAGTACATATATTTTTAAATATTGGATAATCTTGATGTCATTACTTCATCTATTGAAGAATCAGTATTTTAGTAATTGGTTATGAAATCTCCCTTTCCCAGCTACTTAAAAGAGTTTCACAAAGTTATAAAAAAAATCTTGCACCTTTTTCATTTAATTATAAATAAAGTATTAAACTGAAGAAACTTCATAAAATTCATTAAACAATAATTTTAAAGTCTAACAAATAAGAAATATTTCAAAGTTAAAAAAAAAAAAAAAAAAAAATTACATGATGTAGTTTAAAAATTCCTACCTGTACAATGGTGCCTCTAGAGCTGATCCACATTACCAATAAATCAAGAAAAATAACAGAAGAAACACTTGCCAAAGAATATGTGACATAAGTCTGAAGCCAGTTTCCTCCTGCACAAACTGTTTGCACACTTCTGTACTTTAAATATTCAATCAAAATAACACAAAACCTGTTAAAAGTTAAGAACAGTGATTAACAGTTAGGGTTAAAAAATTACTCAGTTTTCCTGAAGTAAAACAAAATACAAATTTTCTTTTTTATATTAAACAGATTTAAACACAAAAAACACAATGAAAGAGTTAACAACAAATTAAAAACCTAAAAAAACTTACTTCGCTAAACATATTTGGCTGTACTCACACAGCCTTCATCATGGTGTTTGGTGAACTGACCACTGTTTTCACTTTCATCTTCATTATGAAATTATTGACAGTATATCAAAATACATCGGAAGAAAATTATCATGGTGATATCAATGAAATAAACGAAAGCATAAACTAATTTTTTAAAAATGCTACTTGATGAAGGCATAACTGTAGGAGAGAACTAACTTAAATTTTTTGAACAATAAAATTGTGTGTTGTGACTACAAACTACAATAAATAATAATAATAAAAAAAAAACTCATATTGAGGCCCTAAAACAAACTACACTTGAATAGATGTTATATAAATTGACAATTTTTTATTTTTATACGTTTCCATTACAGTGGCGGATTTAAGGGGGGGGGCTAGGGGGCTAAAGCCCCCCCCCCAAAACACTGACATTCACAATTGAATATTGCAATTGCAAATTTTTTATTGGTCTAGAATAACACTTTGAAAAATCTTAGCCCCCCCCCCCCCCCCCCCAAAAGTCAAGTTCTGGATCCGCCACTGTTCCATTATGCATATTTTTTTTCATTTTCAGTATCATTTTCATTTACTTCATACTTTATTATATATATAAAATTGTGCTGTTGTATGTTTTGTTAAATAAAATATTCTGTTTATTTTATTTTTTTTTTTTTCCCAATTTAAATTATGCTCATTATTTTATGCCATAAAATACACATATCCATACAGCAAGAGGACCCAGGGCAATTGCCCTGCATGCTCTTGCCTTAGTCAGATTTTGCTCTCAGGGAAAGGAATCAAATCAAACATATAATAGCAGGAGACTTGGCGTTGGTATATTAAAACAGGAATAAACTACTACGTCAGAAACGCCAAAGAAAAATTATTGAGGTGCATACAGCTGTTTCGGTAGCCTAAAGTGTACCGTCTTCAGTGCAAAAAGAAGCGTACCGTCTTCTTTTTGCACTGAAGACGGTACACTTTAGGCTACCGAAACAGCTGTATGCACCTCAATAATTTTTCTTTGGCGTTTCTGACGTAGTAGTTTATTCCTGTTTCAAATCAAACATACTTTATGAAATTTTTATATACACTTAAAAAAAAAAAAAAAAAAAAAAAAACTTTAGTGAAGTAGCAAGTCCTGTTGATGGTATGTTAATAATTATGAATATATGCAATGCAGTATAATATTTTATACTAATACTGTATATAAACATAAATGCATTCATTATAAAACAATATATAAAAATTAGCCCACAAGCAAACTTCTTTTGCAACTTCTTTATAACTTTATTTTATTTCATTGTCAAATTCACAGAAAGTTTTCATTCTGGGCTTTCCCATAAATCAAAAACTGTCTGCTATGGATGGGCAGTAATTATTTATATATATATATATATATATATATATATATATATATTTGAGAAGGAGAGTTGAAAGTTTTAGTTTCACCAGTTTTCTGACTCTTATTGCAACTGTTTCTTGCAAGTTGCAATCCCAAAAATGAACACTTTTCTTACCTGTGGCAAAATTTAGGTAGCATAGTGATATTGTCACTGAAACTGTTGTCCCTTACAAAAAGATATAAAATTTAAAAATATTCCTTGATTTCAACAGAAAACAGAAATTTGTGTCTTATTTAAGAATTCGTTTATATAATATATTAACAATATTGGTACTTTTTTAATTAAATGTACAGGTTATGCATACATTAGATAAATATATTATAAATGGCCCTTATGCTTAGCGACAGACTTCATCTGAATAGATGTCAATTTTTCGGTTATTAATTTCTTTTATAAGATTCACCTTTGTAAATATGAACATTTATTTGTTTTATATTAAATCAAACGTTAACATAATAGCAAATACTTTACTATGCCTTTAATATACTTTTAATGAGACTAAAATAGCAGCAAATGCTTTTAAAAATTTTATTGGAAGGAGAAACAAAAGATTTCCGAATTTTTTTGGTTAGTTGAATACTAAGTCGTCTGTTAAAGGACCCTTCACAAAATTGCTTATCCCAAGAAAGGACTTTTCCTAAAATTTTTCCTCTTAAAAACAGACCTCTGTTTCATTTTGAAAAACTAATCGAAACCTTAACTGTAATTTTATTTTGCAAAATTACATTTTTCACAATTTCACAAAAAGAGGACCCTAGCCGAAAGGCTCAGAAGAACTTGATTTTCACACTAAATTTAGATTCACAAAATTACGTGTAGATTTTTCACAATTTCACAAGAACAGGACCCTGTCTGAAAAGTCTGGACAGACCCCTGTAAGTGTTTACTGAATTTATTTCCTTGAAAATTGAAAGAGCATTTGAATGATATTTTACAGTATCAGCTTTCAGAAAAAGTTTTACTAATAAGGCTTGTCACAGAAAGCAAAGCATAAAAACATTCCATACCAGGGCTCTTCTTAATCATTTTTAAAAATACATAAATATTCATTTCACGCTATAAAAATTTAGCTGATTAAAACATAATTTGAAAATATGAGAAAGAGATTCTAATATTAATACACTATTCCTCTCATGAAAATATAATTTATGTGAAAAGCACAAGTTCTTACCAAAATATCCTTAAAATAATATCGGCAAATGATGGAAACACAAAATCATCACTTCCAATCCGCCAGCGGCGATTAAACATAACAATGCCAGGCATCTTTATAAAAATCTGAAAAAAAATTATGTTTTAGTAATTTAAAAACAAAACAGTATAATAAGGATTTTACAATTTCTTCTGAAAACATATTTCAGATGCAAAGGTAAAATAAATTTTAACAAGAGAAAAAAATGAACAGGCCAAGAATCCAACCTGAATCAAGTGATATAATATGGCAGTGAGCATTATGCGTGTGTTCTTTTCTCCTGTTACTGAGATTCTATGGGAACGTAGAAAAGTGCTAATTTCATTTAAAACTGCTCCAAAACTTCTCCCCCACTTTAAAATTCACTTATAAAAATTTTTGTATCAAAACTTAGCTAATACTTTTATTATTTATAAATTATTTATATTGTGTTGTGTCAAACATCGCTATAAAATATTTAATTGAATGAGTTCAACCTATTATTTTATAATTGTTTATACTATATTGCTCTGTAGCTGTAGTAAAATTGTATTTGTGTGTTACATAGCTGCCAACTCTGCCAAAAAATTCAGGAGACTGCCGAATTTTGAGGCAATCTCCCAAACTCCCAAAAAACATTAATATCTCCCGAATTTTTCAAATTTTCGTCATGCACCATGTCTATATATATCTCATAAAAAACAATACTATTGTAAAAGTCACCCCGCCCAGCAAAAACGCTTACCTTTCTTAAGCAGCCAAAAAAAAAGGATTGATATCAAATTTCGCCGCTGCTATTGAATCCCGGGTACTCAATGCCTAGCTTAATGAATATCTGCCAATAACACTGCATGTATCTTTCTAATAAATCCTAATATCTTTCAACATTCTTTGTTATCTGTGTTAATTTTTTCGCTGCATTATAAAGTTATAATTTAAAGTATTTTTACGGCGGGGTGCGTAATAATATTTTAATCTTTACTAACTAAATTTTTTATTAATTAAAACTTCTGCATAAGGGATGCACCCCACCGTAAAAATACCTTAAATTATAACTTTATAATGCAGCAAAAAAACTAACACAGATAACAAAGAATGTTGAAAGAGATTAGGATTTATTAGAAAGATACATGCAGTGTTATTGGCAGATATTCATTAAGCTAGGCATTGAGTATCCAGGATTCAATAGCGGTGACAAAATTTGATATCAATCCTTTTTTTGGCTGCTTAAGAAAGGTAAGAGTTTTTGCTGGGCGGGGTGACTTTTACAATAGTATTGTTTTTTATGAGATATCACTTCTTTTTGCAGGTTATGTATGTACTTTTATAAATATAATACGTATGTATAAGAAAGGTAAGAGTTTTTTGTTGGCGGGATGACTTTTACAATAGTATTGTTTTTTTAATGAGATAAATTTCCTGTCGAATCATATAAACGCTGCCGAAGGCAGTAGGGACCTCAAACAGTTGACTAAAAGTGTTGCCCGAAACAGTTGGCTAAAAGTATTAAAAAAATGCATTTTCACCGCGTTCTGAACTATTCTGAAAGTTTCAAATGTCTAGCTAGTCGGAAAATTAGTTAAATTTTCTGTCGAATCATATAAACGCTGCCGAAGGCAATAGGGACCTGGGCATCTATTCTCCGATCTGACCACCATAGCGACCGTCCTTAAACAACGACAGTCGTTAAATTCCACTTTTACCGACTTTCTTCCCTCCCACTGCTAAAGAGCGATTCTCCCCCCAAGGTTGTTATCTAAGGTAGTAATCGAAGCAGTCTTCTTCCGAGGCTAAGGATGCCAGTGATTTCAGCCAATGGCGTGTTGAAGTAGACGCTACACCTGTGAATAGACGTCGTGTAAGAAAAACAACATTGCAAGGTAATATGAGGATCGCACACCCAGAAATGCACGTTCAAAAAAAATTCATTGTTCAGAGTTTGCGTTCCTTTATTATCAATACTGTGTAAAAAATTTCATTATAAGAATTATTATACGTTAAAATTTTATCTTTACTAGCATGAGGGGATAAAGCTATTAGAGTGTACAAATTTAATAGGAGAAAAATAAACTAAAGTACAACAAAGAACCACAAAGTTCTTTTTTTAATGTGGCTTTTTCTTTTTTTTCTATTTCTTATCTCTCTCTCTTATTTTTCTTTTTTTCTTTTGGCGGTTTAAATTATTTTGATAAGTTTGTTTATTTAAAAAATGTTTTCATCTGCAGAAGTAAGATTACTTATTAGAAAATGTAATTCAACTTAAATCTATATATAATGCAATTATTATTATATATATTTTTATTATTTTTGTCAACCTACTTGTTTCATAATATAAATTTTCACTTAGTTTATTAATAAAATCTACAATACATTAAGGTATCTGTTAAATAATAAATAAAATTCAACATGGAAATAAGATGTATAAATGAAACTTTTTGCCCACAATACGAGTAAAATACAAGTAGATTATTTTGAAGCAAAATTAAATTAATTTTTCAAACTCCTTATATTCAAATCAACACTATTATTAAACTATTTATATGATTTAATCATTTTATTTTATTCACAAATAGCTGGTAAACTGAATTTAAATTTAGTTTATCATTATTATTATTATTTATTTATGTTATATATTGAAACTAAACATGATAGAAATCTGAATTTTTTTTTTTTAACTTTATATGAAATTTCATTTTATGCGTACCATAAATGCACTTTTAGAATTAATATTATTATTTTTTAAACATCTCCTATTGGGAGCTTCATTACTCCAAAACTGACTTTTTAAAAAAATCTGAAAATTTGTTAATTCGATCTTCTCTCTATCTGTGCTTAATAAATATATTATAAATAAATACTGTGTTTTTTTTTAGAAGATTTTATGCATTTTTATTTAAAAAGTACAGGGGTCTGTCCAGACTTTTCGGACAGGGTCCTGTTTTTGTGAAATTGTGAAAAATTCTACACGCATTTTTGTGAATTTAAATTTTGTGTGAAAATCAAGTTCTTCCGAACTTTTCAGCTAGGGCCTTCTTTTTGTGAAATTGTGAAAAATGTAATTTTTCAAAATAAAATTATACTTAAAGTTTCATTTTAGACAATGGCAGTTCATTTTTATAGAACTAAACTTAAATATATGCATAGAAGTCTTTAATAAATTAGAAATTGAATATCAGCTTTTCGGGGAAATAAGCAAAACATCTGATTTTTCATAGGCAGCCTGTTCGTTCCATGGAAGATTAGTTTTAAAAATGAAATAGATTTATCAAAGGTCTATTTTTTAGGATAAAAAATTTTGTGAAGGGTCCTGTTTTAGGATAAAAAATTTTGTGAAGGGTCCTGTTTTAGGATAAATAATTTTGTGAAGGGTCCTGTTTTAGGATAAACAATTTTGTGAAGGGTCCTTTAACGGACCCAGATTTGCCTCTGGACAGACCCCTGAAGTAATATGCTTTTCATAGGATTAAGAATACAAAGATTTTCCAATTATATTGAATACACAAGGAAATAATTTTTACATAACAAAATGCAGACTAATATAGGTAATTATTGTAATTCAAAAAATATTTAGCCTTAAATAATAAGTAATAAAAAGCATTAAAAAATTGCATTAAACATTTTCGATTTTTTTTTTTTTTTTTTAATAACATTCTGAAAACCAGTAAAGTTCAAAAACTTTTCATTAGGAATATTTTATATATATATATATATATATATATATATATATATAAAGAGTGAGTAAATAAACTGTATGTAACTTCAGTTTAACAGTTACTTTGACAGAAAAAAAATCGAATGAATTAATTACATATTTTTTAAACAATGATCTTTTTAAAAGGAAGAGTTTTTTCTGATTTTCCGAAAATGTTTAATATGTGTCTAAAATCGTTTGTTTCTCGGCTTTTACTACTTAATATATATATATATATATATATATACATATTCA
Source organism: Salticus scenicus (assembly GCA_963930645.1). Lineage (NCBI taxonomy): Eukaryota > Metazoa > Arthropoda > Arachnida > Araneae > Salticidae > Salticus > Salticus scenicus. The sequence continues at coordinate 26,098,869 of OZ005660.1, forward strand.
GAGAGAGAGGAAAAATTAAACAAAATGGCAATCCGATTTTTTTTTTTGTTTTAACTTGATAGCAAATTTTATTTTATTCATAGCCTAAAAGCACTTTTAGAATTATTATTTGTTTTAACTATTCCCATATTGGAAATACCCTCCTACTCCAAAATCAACTTTGTTAAAAATCTGAAAGGTTGTTAATTTGAACCTCGATCTATAATTAATAAATAAATTCTAACTGAATATAATGCATATTTGTTTAAAAGATTTTATGCTTTTTTTTTTATTACTATTATGTTGAATACACCTTGAAATAACTCTTTTTGAACCAACAAAATACAGAATACTGGTACATAATTATAACAATTGAAATTTTTTTATCCTTAATAAATAATAAAAATCATTAAAAGAAACTGCATAAAACATATACATTTTTTAAAAATAACCTTCCGAAAAACAGTAAAATTCAAGAACTTTTCAGCAAAAATACTTTTAAAAAATAATGTAAATTCAGTTTAAAAGCTATTAAAACAAAGAAAAAAAAGAAATTGAATGAATAAAGTACACATTTTTTAAACAATAATCATTTAAAAAGGAAAATGTTTTCTGATTTTCCAATAATGCTCAATTTGTGCTATAAATGACGAAAATTTTTTTGTTTGAAAAACTATTAGTTAAAGCTATTATAATTATATATACTATATATATAATTATATTCCACATTGCACAGTTGGAAAATCATATTTTCATGTTATCACTTCAGTTAGGATTAAAATGTAGCATTCTGTTCGGTTACTTTTTAATTTTGAAAAGCTTATTATTTTATATTATTATTACAAATTTCCTTAATTATATAGGTCTGCTTTTTCAAAAATAATATTGGGGAGAGGGAGGACAAACTAATCTCACAATAGCAATTTATATATTGATAAACTGATCTTTCCCAAAAAATCATTTACGAGAATTGAAGAAAATAGGGACGATTCATCAGTATAACGACTGCATGAAGGAGTCGTTATCATAAGGACTGAAACAAACCGGATCCTCACCGCAGATTTCTATGACTGAGAGGGGAGAATAGCAAAAGGTCGGAATGTCACGTCACGTGATTAAAATAACGACTTTGACAGTAGTCGGAATTGAGATATAGTCTGATCGGAGAATAGACCCCCTGGAACAGTTGACTAAAAGTGTTAAAAAAAGTATTGTCACCGTGTTCTGAGCTATCCTGTAAGTTTCAAATGCCTAGCTAGTCGGGAAGTTAGTTAAAAAGCTATTGCAAGATGTGTACTGGTAATGCTACCGAAGGCAGCAGTAACACGAAACAGTTGGCTAAAAGTATTAAAAAAATGTATTGTTACTGTGTTTTGAACTATTCTGTTTGAAAGTTTCAAATGTCTAGCTAGTCGGGAAATTAGTTAAATAAATTTTCTGTTGAATTATATAAACGCTGCCGAAGACAGTAGGGACCTGAAACAGTTGACTAAAAGTGTTCAAAAATGTATTGTCACCATGTTCTGAGCTATCTTGAAAGTTTCAAATGCCTAGCTAGTCGGGAAGTTAGTTAAAAATCTTTTGCAAGCTTTCTGCCGGTAAAGCTGCCGAAGGCAGCAGTAACCCGAAACAGTTGGCTAAAAGTATTTTAAAAATGCATTTTCACTGTGTTCTGAACTATTCTGAAAGTTTCAAATGTCTAGCTAGTCGGGAAATTAGTTAAATTTTCTGTCGAATCATATAAACGCTGCCAAAGGCAGTAAGGACCTGAAACAGTTGACTAAGAGTGTTAAAAAATGTATTGTCACCGTGTTCTGAGCTATCCTGAAAGTTTCAAATGTCTAGCTAGTCGGGAAGTTAGTTAAAAATCGATTGCAAGATTTGTACTGGAAAACAAACAAACGAACAAGAATCAAAGTTAATAAAAACATGGTTAAAAAAAAAAAAAACTAAGTTCTACATCATTAAAATGATTTGTTGTGGGTCACCTCCAGCATACATATCAAATGCAGCATTTAGACGCTATCGTATTCACTGATACACATACATGCATACCTCTTTATTATAAAAAATTAATTCAGAAGACCTCAAAACTCATAGAAACACAAAAATGTCAAATTTGAATTTTTCTATGATAATATTTCTCGTATGTAATATATGATCGGAATTTAATTATATGTATTCTTCATCATCCGTAATTTTATAAAGTTAATTAATCGCTCTTTTATTTAATCCGCCACATTACTTTTGTTAAAAGTCTGTTTAGTGCGTCCTTTAAGCATTTATTTATTACGAAATTCAAACTTATCAATTTTTTTTTTTTTTTTAATAAACATGTTTTAATACACATGTTTAATAAACATGAGTGGCGATCTAAAAATAGATTCTGACTCATTCTGCATTTCATCTTGTTCTAGCTTTTGTTGCTCAGACGAAAAATCTGATATATTATTATCATTGTTTCCGGGTAGGGAAGAAGTTTCGTTTTCATTAAACTGGGTTAATTCTTGAATATCCCACAAATAAGTTTCGGTTTCCCCTTTTAAGAATTTACTACCTTTAGATGTTTCATCAAATTTAACTGATCTTTCTTCAATAATTTTTCTTTTTTCGATATCATAAATTCTGTATGCGCGCCTATCTCTAGAATATCCAACAAATATACCTTTCTTAGCGGGAACATCGAATTTATTTCTGAATTGTTTAGGAATGTGATAGTAAGCTACACAACCAAAAGTTTTTAAATAAGTTAGTTTTGGTTTTCTACCTGTCCATATTTCGATTGGGATTTTTTGTTTACCTTTTCGCGGCGTGTTATTAGAAATGTGGGTACTACAATTTATGGCTTCCGCCCAAAATCTAAGTGGCAATTTACTATCATATAACAATGTTCTTGTACGTTCTACCAGTACTCTTACACATTTTTCTGCAATACCGTTGCTTTCAGGATTATATGGTACTGTTTTCTCATGTATAATTCCAGATTTTTCTAGAAAATTTTCAAATTAATTATTTACAAATTCTAAACCGTTATCGGTTCTTAAACGTTTAATTTTCTTATTCATCTGATTTTCATACCTTTCTTTGAAAATAGTAAAAGCATCAAATGCTTCATATTTGTGTTTCAAGAAATAAGTGAAATACATCCCAGAAAAATCATCAACCAATACTAAAAAATATTTAGAATTTCCTAAGGAATTAACATTTATAGGTCCTGCTAAATCAGCATGAATCAATTCTAATATAGAACTACTTTGATCAAAATTTACTTTGGGATGATTTTTCCGAGTTAACTTACTAATGTCACATGATTCACAATTAAAATTTTCAGAATCTCTAAATTTTATGCCAATAATATTTTGCATTTTTATCATGTATTGTGGATTTAAATGGCAAAGTCTTTTGTGCCAAATATCATAAGATTCTGATTTATTTATTAAGTTACATTCTAGAGAATCAGGTGACATATCATTGTAAGGTTCTAATATGACTTCAAATCTATTATTTACTTTAACAGCTTTTAACACTATTTCATCATTTTTACTTAGAACTAAGATATGATCTCTACTTGATTTGATCTTATAACCCCTATCCATTAATTTACTTACAGAAATTAAATTATTTCTCAAATCAGGGATATATATACACTCATTCATAGTTAAAATATTTTGAGAATTATTTACTAATGTTTTAGCGCGAACAGTTCCTATACCAGTAAAATTTAAAGTAGAATTCTTACCTGCTAAATTGATATATCCATTACCATTAGCAATATCACTAAAATAATTCAAATTATTTGTTAAATGGCAACTGGAGCCTGAATCTAATAACCAAATGTTATTTTCAGAAATATCAAATTGTTCTCTATTCGTAGAGAGTGCGAAATCGCTAGATTGTTGATCACTTTTATTTGCATAGTTCGAGTTTCTGTTTTTAAACTGTTCTTTGTTTTTGTTCTTGTTGTTATTATAAGTATTTGTTCTTTTATCATTAGTGTTCTGAGGTAAGTTATCTCTATTCCTAAAATAGCAGTTTTTAGCTAGGTGATTTGTTTTCTTACATATGAAACAACTTTTCACTCTGTTTTTGTTCTCACTTTTAACGTGGAATGCTTCTTCTCTTCTAGTCTTTTGGTTGTCAGGTGATCTCAGGATTGTTCTTTCTTCGCGTAAGATCTCTAGTATTTCATCTAAATCTTTTTCTCTTTGAGTTTTCAGTATTTCTCTAATTTTCGAGAATTTTCCTCTAAGGCCTCTTACAGTATAGTAGACGATTTCTCTTTCTGTAATTTCCAGACCTAGTGAAGTACATTTTGTTCTTAAACCTCTTGCTCTTGCAATATAATCCGTTACATTTTCTTCTGGATTAATTTCAATGTTTTTTATTTCATTGCTTGCATCGCTTTTTCGATCTTCCAATTTTCTGGTGAATGTTGATTTTATTTTTTCCCATAAATTCTTAGCGTTTCCTTTGTCTGCGAATTGGAGACTTTGTTCATTGGATAACGAAAGTAAGATGTATGAAACAGCTTCAGCATTCTTAGTTTCCCATTCAGCCCGTTCTTCTTTTAAGTCGCCTGCTTCTTTAATCACGACGTCATACAATTTTTTAATAGTTAGAACAGCTTTCAATTTTAATGACCACGTGTGATAATTCGTACTGTTTAACAGTGGTACAGACGGGATTAATTTATCCATTTTTAATTTTTCTTTTTAATTGAAGATCTACTTTCGCTAATCCACCGATCGAACGCAACCAGCGCTCGTGCTACCACATGAAGTTACCCAGACGGGAGCTAGACTTAAAACTAACGTTTATTTACATATGTACAGTTACAGAGAAAAAAGAATGAACACACAGCGCCATCTATTGGCGTATTATAAAACACTTTGAGCATCATCACTACTTATATTATACCAACAAAATCTATTTCACCGAATATTGCAAATTTCTTTCTTTCGCTTTTATAAAAGTCGTGGATATCATTTGTTTTAAAAAAAGAAACGCCATGGAACGATCGGCGATTAAATATTTTACGAAAGTTCCCGATTCTCAATCTTTCTCCATCCAGAACATAAATGTCAATATTCATTTCAAACTTGCTTTATGAGATTCTAGAATCTGTAAAGAAATAGAATTGTTAAATATTTCTTGCTCATGTAATTATTTTTTGCCCCTCCCCCTTTTATTTATCGCCAACTAGCGATCGGCAATCAAATGCATACCTACCAACATTTGAAAATGACAATTAGTAGCACACCAATTTTAAAAATGGATTGGATGGTTGGTTGGTTCATTTTTATCATGCAACACACGCATCCTAAACAAATAAATGTATGTATATTACTGTATTTTCTTGCGTATAATCCATGGGGTACTATTTTTAGAGCTGATGAAAAATTTTCCATACATAATATGCACTGACGGATGCCAGACATCCAACTTTTATTTGCCATTAATTTGTTAGAGGAGAGGGGGGGGAGGTTAAAAAAAAAAAGAGTGAGAAATATTGAACAATTCTACTTCTTTATAGGTTCTAGCATCTAATAAAGTAAATTAAAAAAGAACATTGACATTTATGTTGTGGATGGAAAAATATTAGGAATCCCAAGGCGCCACAAGGCGTTTGTTTGCCGATTGTTAGGAGTGGGATGGGGTGCGAGAGGGGACACAAAAAAAATACGTTGAATGAAAAATATTTAACAATTATACCTCTTTATACATTCTAGAATGTAATAAAGCAAGTTTAAAATGAAAATTGACATTTATGGAGTGGATGGAAAAAGATTGAAAATCACAAAGCAAAACGTAGTCAGAAATGTTGCAGTTTTGGTGCTAGATAAAAATTCGTAATTTTGAGCCGATTTTCATAGCATCGTAGTTTACGGCCCAAATTTGTAGCAACTACAAATTATTTGTAGCAGTTGGCAGCTCTGCAGAAGTATATTATTTCCCAATCTTTATCCACCTGAAACATAAATGATAATATTCATTTTGAACTTACTTAGAAAGGAACTTACTTAAGTAGAATTGAAAGAGTTCAATATTTCTGTAGTGCATTGACGCAGTGTCAATCCAGTAAAGTACGTCGAAATGCCCACCATTACTTTCTTTTTGCTCCTCGTTTGTTTTTATTGTAATAAAGATGGTGGTTATTAAAACAGGTTGGTTGTAGGATTTTAAGGCCGACTGACTATGCAAGGGTCCTAGGCCTATAGGAATGATGCCCTCCGTGAGGGGTCTTTCTAAGGGATTCTAGCCCGTATTTACGTACGTTTAGGAGAAAACCACCTTATCAAAACAGGAAAGTATCAATTATAAAAAAAAATAAACATGTTATATATTTACATATCAATAGCCAAATATACTGTCAAGGCGAACATTTAAGTTACTGATTCCTGTTATTTAGCATTTTAATTTAAATCTTAATAAGCTGTCATCAATTTGTTATTTTTGGAAATTTTCATAGAGTTGAAGTGAGAATAAAAAATGGAATGAGTTGATAACATACAAACATATGCACTCAACAAATAAAAAAATCCTCAAAGTTAATTTTTTAATTGTTGTATATCTTCCAACATATAAGCATTTTATAAATGATATGTATCATATAAATTTACATGATTTTTATTTTCTTAATAATCGAGATGTTTGTAGATAGTATAAAGCACTTCATTCTACAAAGCTTTTGTATTTTAATTTAGTAGTAAAATGTAATGTAATGTAACTCAAAAAAATTTATATTTTATTATTTTTCCGAATAATTAGACTACACTGGACTGAACTGAAATTTTAACTTTGTACATCAATTAACCAAGACATTAACTGATATTCTAAAATATCCCCTTCAATAAAATATATGTTGAGTTATATTTTGGTCAATTTTAATCAGCCTGAAGATAAAATTAAACATTTTTCAAAATTAATCACTATTAGATTACTCTGGTTAATGAATCTGCACAAAGATTAAAATTCATTCAAACATAAATGCAAACAATACAGCTTATTATTGTTATAAATAAAAAAATTCCCAAAAGCAATTATGGTTATTGATTTAGACAAAAGTTAAATTAATTAATTTAGTTTAAGAAGCTGGAAAAAAAGTAAAATGGAAATTTAACCTTTTCTGAATCCTTTCTTCAGAAGTAAAGAAAAATATGTCAAAAATCAATTGTATAAAGTTAATAGCAGCAATCTCATTTTTGAAGCAAAATGGAGATTTCCACGATTAGTTTATATTTATGTTGAACACTACATTTTATAGTAAAATATTACACAATCGTTTCCTAGATAATTAAAGCTAAAAAACTTCAAATGAAAGACATCTGCCGCAAAATCCTTTAACTTATGACATTTACGATTTTCCTGAATTTTTCTTTTGCAGCAGATGAATCTCAAGTTGAGAGGATAGAACATTGATAAAAACATCCGCAAAAAAACAAATTTTGGGTTCGTTGTCATAAAAAAAATACATGTTTGAATAAGATAAATAATATTTTTAATAGATTTTTAAAGCACCATAGATTTTATTCCTTTTTAATGTTGCTCATTGATAATCTTTTTTGTCGAGATTTCCTTTTTTTACATTGTATAACTAACTATTAACCAACCCATCAATCAACCTAACCAACCATTACATCGTGATTGGATGATTCGAAACGATGTTGTGGCTTGTTTTCATTAGTTAAAAAAATTATAAACAATCTGTTATTATAATTTATTTGTATGTTAAAAGTTAGCCTTTCAAATATATTAAATGATATAGTGTGATCTTATTGATTGATACTTCCAAAATTACTTAAAAATACCAAGTTTATTTTATTTGGCCTAGTTATGGATGACACCCGCATTCAAAGACGAATGCGACCTCGACCTTATGATTTAAGACGAAAGGTGTTATTAAAAAACTTCTTAAAGGACCAAATGACGCATAGATCAGAAATTAGTGTTGAGTCATTTAATGCACATAAAAGTTATGAGGAATCTTTTAGTTCGGATAAAGAATCCGCAATTGCTGAAGTAGATCAACACGAATCATCTTTCACTGTTATTGATGATACTGAGCATAACAATGAAAATTCATTTAATGACAGCCAACAATATAACCGTGATGATAAAATGGATTTAACTGAGGAAATTGATGTAGTAACTACTGATAATTTCAATATTCATGAAAATGCAAACCATAAACCCTTTTCTCAATCACCAAACTTAGTAAAGTTTACAGGTTTGCTTAAAGACTCAAAAAGTGCCTTTAAAGCCAAAAAATTCACTAAAACTGTAAAAAGTTCCATGAAAACTAGGTCTTTCAAAAGAGGCTTTGAAAGAGTATTTTATGGTATCAAAAAGAAACATCAAAAATCGTCTTCCAGTCAAATGCCTAAAAATTCTTCACGATCTCTTTTTTCTCTATTTAAACATCGTAAAGAACATAAACATGTAAAAAAATCTGGCAAAATCAATAAAACATCACCTAATCACATTCCCAACAATGTTCCTATGAAATCTAGTTCTGTAAATCAGTCTGTGCAAACTGATGATTCTTGGGTTAGAGAAGAAATGAATAGAGTTCATGAATCAAATCAACGTCTTATAGAAGAAAACAGACTGTTATCAGAAAGCTTATCATATTTCATGTCTAATGCAACTACTGATTCACAAGTAAGGCAGTCATCATATCAGCCATCATATGAAAATGAAAATAACTTAATGTTTCAAGATTATAGTTTTTCACCTTCAACTAGCAATCAGTGTAACTGGAATCCAAAATCTAAAGTATTTCGTTCAAAATCAGTTCATGAATTTAGTGCAAGACATAAAATATTACGAAACAACTATCGTACGAAAAGTATGAATGTTCATAATAGTCGAAATTATTTTCTATCTAATTCACAACCATTATTATCTTCATATACTGATGAAGCAAATATACCACGAATCAGAAAAAAAAGAATCTCTACTAATGTGCCAAACAGCAGTTCTAATAGAGGTATTCAGCGACGTTCTTCTATGCCTGAAAGAACGCTTGTAGAAAATAATAGATGGGTTACACGTACTCGTTCCAACAGTATGAGAAATACTCATACAAGAAAGCCGTTTTATGCTTTGTCAGCTGATGCATTTTATTAGTTATAACTCATATTTAAGTACTTCAGGTTGAAGTATACAAATATGCAGAGTTCAGTATTGTCTTTTACCAGAAAGATTTCTGAATATATAGTTTTTGGTGCTTTTCTAAGGGGACCAAAATATGTCATTGTCACTAAAATGTATGCTAGCCAGAGATATTAGAATATGTGTGTTCATGGTTATACAGTACACTCCCAGAAATCCGCACAGCTTGAGACTGTGCGGATTTTAGGTATTTTTTTGTCTGCATTTTTAATTAGAATTTTAATGCTAAAATCCATTAAAAATAAGGAACAACTATAGTATTTCCCCACAGCTGAATTTGGCGATTATGGCTAAATCATAAATCTAAAAATCATATAGCATAAATGATGAAATCATAAGCTAAATTATAAATCATAAATCCAAAATAAATAGCATGCAGGCTGCCATATTATATCGCAAACAGTTCAGAACGACATCGTTATTGTTCAAATCGGCGCCAAAGAAAAATCGCCAAATTCAGCTGTGGGGAAATACTATAGTTGTACCAAAAATAATTGTGAATGCATATAAGATATATGAAATTACAAATTTTATTACAGTTTAGAAATACAAGTAAAAACAAATGATTTATTTATTTTCAGTATATGGAATCCTTTTTTGTTCCAGCACAAGTTTAGGTACTTATCTCCAAGACCTGCGACCTTGCTTAAAATTAATTTTCTTCATCTTATTAGGATTAGATCCAGTTTCTAAAATATCACTTAAAATAATTTCTATCTTGATTTTTTCCCTTGAAAAGTTTACTATAAATTTTATTGTTTACATTGGTTGTAATGTGCAGATTTCTGGGAAGTCTACTCTATTTAAAAATTTAAGTTTTCAAAATCATGACATTTACAATTCTATGTCTTCTGATATTTGCATAATTTATTTTCTCAGTTCCATTTAGGTACTTTCATATTAACTGTATGTCATGAGTTTGTTAACACAGATTACGTTAAGATAAACGTAGGTTGTTATAAACAATAAATGGTAAATTAAAAAATTGTATTCGAATTCATTAATCAGTTCATATTAATGATTAATCATTAACATGCTGTTGATATGAAAGTACCTTAGTGGGTAATCATTGTTGTAGTAAAATGTGATAAATATTTCTTTAATATTCAGATACTGTTGGAATTGTCAATTTTTCTAAAATAAAAAGGCTTTATTCAGTAAATAAAGTAAATCTGAAATTCCTATGAAAATTTATGCTTGGTATATGACATATTGCATCGATAACATAACTTCATTTTTTGTTACTGAGAAAATATTCTTATAAAAACACATAAGCTATTAATTTTATGTCTTCTCATTGCAAAATTAACATATTTATATGAAAAAACTTTTTGAATCATCAATCATGGTTACTAGTCAAGTTTTTTCAGTAACTTGGTAGTCATAAATAAGTATGTTCCTCTAAGTTTACTGGGCCTGGACAGATTTAATATGAAAAAAAAAGGCATTGTTTATTGTATTTGATATATTTTTAGGGCTTTATTTATTTTTTATTTAACGAAAGTTTTACAATAAACTTATCTTATTGAAATATGTAATATAGATCAAAAGTCAACCCAGGCTTTAATTTTTGGAACCCATTTTTGTGAAAATTACTGATGTCATAGGTGTGTAGTCATTGAAAATGTAATACTATGGAAAACAGGTTTTAGGCATGGCATGGAAAAAATTGGATAAGTACTTTTCTGCCATCATCATTGCCAACGTATATTACATAGATGAATATGGAATACAGTGGTCCAATTTTATATTTTATTTATTTATTTAAGTAAAAAGGGAAAAAAGGAAGTACAGCTTTAGTATAGGACCCCTTAGTGGATTTAAATTTTTGTCATTACTATGGCTATCGCAATTGTTTAAGTAAAGATCTTGGCAACAAGAAACATCCAAGCTCCTCCTGTGCCAAATTTCACTAGGGGGTCCTATACTAAAGAATATATATAATGGAATATTCTTGAAAAAATAGCAAATCATCTTTAAATATTTTGTCTTTTTTTTTTTTTTTTTTTTTTTAAACAGGATTTTTTCGATGCATTGTGAAACTAGTATTTTATGGCCATTACAAATCTTTCTTCTATATATTCCTATGCAATACAAAGTCACATAGTACAAATTATTTTCATGTTGAATAAAGATTTTCATCTCTAAGTATAACACTGAATAATGAAAAAAAATTCAATTTTGTGCCGTATAAACTACATCTGAGGAAATGCTTTTTTTTTCTCCTTTAAAGTTTTCGATACACAATTACACTTACTTAAAATAGATAGACATTTCTAAAAATGGTCAAATCATGTTCAGAACAGGGGTGCAGAATATGCCCGAACGAGGTTCGGGGGAAATTTAAACTGACTGGGGAAATTTTGAATATTTTTTTAAGAGAAAATAAAAATGTAAATCAAAAATAACAATTTGCTACTTTGAAGTGCTTATACACTAACATCGATATTTTTATGTAACACTGTATACTTATTCTCTTAAAGATTTATTATTTTTAACAAATGACTTTGTACAGCAAAGTAGATTTTTGCATTATTGAGGGAAATTTATACTGTGTTTGGGTGAAATTTCCGAGGTTTGAACATTTTCTGCACCCCTGGTTCAGAACACCCCCAAAATATGTAAATCTATTGAAAACCAGATGTAGAATATTTTTTTTTAATCTAATGTTTTCGTATGTTATATAGAAGAAAGTTAAAAAAAAAAAAAAAAAAAAGTGGCATCTACATCTCAGGCTAGAGTGGAAGAGGACCAACTTTGTTTATTATTATATTGAATAATTAACCTGTTACATTTTCTTCTAAAATAACTCTTTCTAATACGGCTCTAATCTGAGGAACATAATGCAAACATTTTCATTAAATAAGTTTGAAAAAACTTGTAAAATAAGAAAAAAATTAAAATTATAAAAACTTATTAAGGGAAAATTCAGAGGTTTAAATTTTTTAGTGATATATTGAAGGACACATTTGAAAAGTCATCCTAGAATATCCCGAGGACATATTTAGATTAATAAATAAAAACTTTGAGCATTTTTCCATAGTGGCCCCATGGGGATCCTATAAAGGAGTACTAGATGTAGTACTAGCAGGATTTAAACTTTAAACTGCCATTAGTTTTTTAGCATTTTGCCAAAATAAGTATATGTCAGAATTCAGTTCATACAAGCATTTTCAGCAATAGTATTGTTCAATGATCTACTCTACCCCTATTCATTACTTCACTTTTTAATCACTTTCTCATTTTGCACATATATGCAGCTGCCCCTTTTTCTATTATTGAAATCTAACCAAGGTTTAACTGTCATGTTTCTTAAAATCACAAATATGGATGGTCCATAATTAATGTTTCTGAAATCCCGAGTATGATTGTTGGTTAATATTATTAGTAAAGAAAAGAAATAGCAAAATTGGGAATATCCAAGTTAAGGGTTAAAAAAAAAAACTGTATCTAAAGAAATTACTTTCAAAAAAGTTAAAATACTGCTTGTGCATTTTAGCTGAAATGCTAACGAAACTTTTATTGCCAGGTTATTAGTATTATAAAAAGTATTAGCAGTCCTATGTAGTCGCTATAAAAGAAAAGTTCCAAATTTTGTACAAAAACCACCATAAACTGCAAAAAATTCACAGCAATTGTTCTAGCTCAAAATAAAAACACAGCCCTTTGTCAGGCAAAAAAAATGGCAACGCATTGGTGAAGTGCACATAAATAAAGTTACTAAGTAATATTCTATTAATTTTGTAACAAATGCACTTTGAAGTTCTTTACTAACTATACATATTTAGGGATGTAATATGTACTGGTAATGTGACAATGTGGTAAAATGCTAATAGAAAAGTACCAAATATTTACTATTTGTGTAGTAAAAATTAGATCATTGATACATTTGAAAAGAATGCCTTGATTTTAATATGCCTTAAAATAAAGTCTCCTTGTGAAAATAAAAAGTGTTTCTTATAACATGCAGCACTGCCCTCTCTTAAACCTACTTAATTTAATGTTATAATATTAATCACTTCATTGGCTATCCCGAGATACCTCAGGAAAAATCTAGCTTTCTACACATTACGGTGGCCAATGAAGTGGTTAAACACATATTTCTGTTATTCAAATAATTTGAAAGATTTCCTTTGCTGTATTGGCCCATTATATTATTTAACCTTCAATGTGTTTTCCTTCCATAAAAACACTTCATTTTTTTTTTAAAGAAATTTTTTAAAAATTATAGGTAGCTTTATAAATTAAAACTATAAAATAATTGTTCTTGTGCAATTTTGTATATTTTTTAAAAACAGCAAGACTTACATTTTGTTTTAACTGTGGAAATTATGGAAAAAGAAATCTCACAAAAGTATTTTTATAACTTTATATTTTTAGAGAAAATATTAAACAGATTGTATCTTTGTATATGCACCATATAATGTGTATAAAACAAAATGCCCTACTTATGAAACTAAAAATTTACATTAATCAATTCATTTTCCATTTAAATTTTATAATGTATACCAATAGCTTTATAGGGTTGTATAAACCAATAAATTAAGTTAATCATACTTTACATGTAAAATGGTTTTATATATCAGGGGTAGAAATTAAGTCATTTGTCTATAAGACTAGTAATTTTAAGATTTCACTAGTCCATATGTATTTTTACTGCTTCGTTCACTCATTCTATTAGACTTATAAAAATTTATAAAACAAAATAAATTTGCATGGCAAATATATATATATATATTTTTTTTTTCAAATTAATTTTTAAAATATAAACAAAGTCTTATATAAATAAAATATATATATATAAGCTTTAATAAATAAGCTAAATTTTGCATTTTTACCATGCAGTATTATATTGAACCCAGTGGCAGAAATGCGGCGACATAGTCGCGGACATAGAAAAACGGCTTGCAGGCAGTTTTGATTTGCACTGATAAAAAAATTAGTCCGCAACTTTCGGACACTCTTTGTCTGTCCTAATAAAACAAATTGGCTGCAATTTTCAGACCGTTTTTGTCTGCAATTTACGGACATTTTTCACCCACGACAATGCGCTACCGATGTATGATGTGTTACACGCTCTCTGTTAGGAACTCTAGAGCCCCCTATAGGTGCCTTGGTAGGAACACACAAAACAGTGCTTAACAATCCCGGCCTAGGAACCTAGATCTCCCTTGACAGGCAGCATTATGCATATATTCTTTTCTCCTGTTACCTATTACTGAGATTCTACGGGAACGTAGAAAAGTACTAATTTCATTTAAAACTGCTCCAAAACTTCTCCTCCACTTCAAAATTCACTTATAAAAATTTCTGTATCAAAACTAAAACTAATACTTTTATTATTTATAATTATTTTTATGTTGTGTCAAACATTGCTATAAAATATTTAATTGAGTGAGTTAATCTTATTATTTTATAATTGTTTATACTATATTGTTCTGTAGTAAAATTGTATTGTGTATTGTTGCACAAGATCACCACTGTTGTTAAGCCTCCCCCCCCCAAGATTGCTGCTATCATATTTCAGGCTTTTTGAGTGCAAGCCATTTTCACCCCTGACTACATGCAAATTTCGCAGACAGATAATGAAATTTTAAAAACCTGTCGCAGACATCTACAAAATTTTCTGTCACTGGGATATTGAATATAAAAAAGTTATTAAAGTGAAATTAGAAATTACAGAGCATAAATAGGTAATATATCATCTGTATTATCCATATAGGTGATATGGACAACTATAATGAAGTATACTTACTATCAGGATGGCTACTAGTCAAGAAATCATGGAAAAGTCTGGAATTTAAATGGGTCTGAAAAAGTCACGGAATAGTCTGGGAATTTCGAAAAAAAAAAATTATGGAAATAAGCTATAATTTAAAGCTCATTATTGTAAATTGCTAAATTGTTTGCTAATTTTATGAAATTTTTAAGGAAATAAACAGTGTAAGTCGGGAAAATAGTGAAAAATTGTCATGGAAAAATCAGGGAATTTGGAACAATTCTAATGTTAGCCACCCAGGCTATTTTTATAACATACTATTCTATGACAGATTTACAGGCAATTTTAAAGAAAAGTAAAAAATAAAAAAACTGGAAAGCTTCACTGGTCTGTTGGGCCACTAGAATTTATATTATAGAACTAGAACAGGGGTGGCCAACCTACGGCCTGTCGTATAGTTTTTTGTGGCCCGCAAAGAGATTAACTATATTTAAAGTTTAACAACTTTTGTTAATACATTAAAAATTAATAAATTCGTTTTGACTTTGAAGTGAAAATCTTTCAACGATTATGATAAAAAAATCACATTGTTGTAATATTATTAAATCCAATAATCATTCTTTTTATTATAGTTATTAATGTAGGTATGTTTATATTTTTTTTATGATACTATTGCTAATTTATGAATAAAATAATTTAAATGAATGTATTCTACTCTGAATCTTCACCCTGCCCTCCCCTAAAAAATGTTTATGCATACATGATTCATACGCTCACAAACATATGCACATTTATACGTATGGTGCAGCCCACCAAGTGTTTCGGGTTGTATTGTACATGCTTGTTATAGAATAATGTTCCCGGACCACCAGTTTTAAAGGTATGATGAGTTCTTTTGAAAGATATCCATTTTGAAAATTTTCACTCCCCAGAGTAGCTACTTTTCTCCCTAGGGGGTAAGTGGTTTTTCTACATGTACTCAATTATTTTTTCTAATTGACTATTATTTATTATCAATAATTCTTACTAATTTCATAGTCATTCATTAACAATAATTCTCATTATGTATATTTATACAAAATTTTGTCCTATTCTGCCAAGTTAAAAATTTTGAAAAAAAAAATGGGATGACAGTGCCACCTGTTGAGAGATTGATCCCAGGTGTAATTAGCACCAATTTAGGCCAAAGTCCAACTAAATACTAAGTTTGGTTGAATTTCATTCATTGGTTTTTGAGATATGGTGTTCACAAAGTTTGTGATACACACAGACATTTTCGAAAAATGGTCAAGTTGTGTTCAGGATATCTCAAAATGCTTTAACCCTCTTGCTGCGCTTTAATCCTCTATCCCCCGATTTCCATGGGCAACATAGAAGTAGCAAAATTTGCACAACCCGCAATTTCCGCGGGGATGCATTTTTGCCGTCTATTTAACTGCAATAGGGTGGAGTGAAAAAAAAAGTTACTTAATTAATTAGCTGTAAAAAGTTGTGCATTGATCCGTATATCATGAGGTATTTTTTTTAGAATTTTCCTAATTCATCTTCATTTGCCGCACGGGCCTTGAAGTTTGGGCTACAAAGGCCTTAAATTCAGAAAAAAATCGAAAAAAATAAAGAAAATAAATAGCACTAGCTGCCAAAAGTTGTATATTGATCTGTATATAATGGGATATTTTTTTTAGAATTTTCCTAATTTATCTTTATTTGCTGCAAGGGCCTTAAAGTTTGAGCTACAAGGACCTAAAATTCTAAAAAAAGAGGAAAATTTGAAATTAATAGCACTAGCTGTAAAAAAAAAAAAAAAAATTGACCCATATATAATATAGAATTTTATATAGAGCATTCCTAAATCATCGTCATTTGCTTCAAAGACCTTGAAATTGGAGACGCAAAGGTTCTTAAAGTCTACCTTTGACTTACGTAACAGGAAAAATGTAAATATTACTTTTAATAATAAAAAAACACGCACATTCGTATAGTATTGTACTTTTATTAGTAATATATACAAATTACAATTGTTAACGACATATGGTGTACTTGTACTACCAATGCAGTTACAAATATACAATATTGCAAGAAAAAATAAACAGTAAACACTAAAATATACCTAAAGTAGTAAAGATAAAAATTCAAAATTGAGAAATGGAATCTTAAATTTTACATTATGGGTTTGTATTCTGATTTTGCTTCAAATGTAGGCATTATTTTCCCGTCTAGAATTCTTGCTCTTATATATCCATCCCGAGATAAGCTACTACACGACTCTAAAGAAGCTTCCGTTACTAATTTAACAATTCTCTCCACAGCCTGTGTGTGACAAAGAAAGTGACAAGTAAGTGGAAATACACGAGACTCCAGTTCCATAGCTTTTTCAAAAACTTCATTTGGTAGGGGCTTTGGCAATGTAATCTTTGGCATTGAAGTTTATTACTGGTATAATGAATTTACGCATAGATGATTCTGGTCTCTTTGATCTTATGGAAAGAATTCTATGCATAGCTAACTCTCGAATATGCTTTCGTTCATCTGTGAGCATAGCTACAAGCAAATTTTCGGGATGAGCATAGAAACCATTGCGTTGAATTGCTTTATCCACAATGCACTTTAGTTCTTGTTTCAGGTACCTAGAAAAATATATTGTACGAAATAAATTCTTTGAAGCTTCTTTGATAATAATTGAATTACATTTGATGTAAAACCAAACTGAAGCATATACTTTTATGATGAAAGTAGCAAGTTCCTTCAAACTCTCAGATGAGTTAGTATTGCTAATGTATGTACGAAGTAATCAATTGGCTAAAGTGAGCCATCTAGCATGTGACAATTTCCCAGGACTTTGCGAAACCAAATTGGATGAGAATTCACCTGAACAAACAACTTTACTTATATCCCATAGATATTTTTGATGGTACTGAGGCTTTCAATAACATTTTTTTCCAATGTAGGAAAATTTCCTTGAATTAGTTCATAATTAACGATAGGTAAGTCTTCACAATACGCTAATTTTTTCCCTACAGGTCTCGATAATCCCCTAGGACCAGATGTCTTTCCGTCCAAATGCCTAAGTGGCAGTTCATTTGAGTGCAGTTGACATATCACCCATTGCAGAGGTCTTCCACATAACTCTTCTAACTGTCGAATAACTCCATTGTGAATTCCCGTATTAACATTTGTGCCATCACACCCAACAACTAAAAGTTTTGACAAATGTACATTTCTGTCATTAAAAAATTTACATATAGCTTCTTTTATACCTTGTACTGAAGCAGATGGTAGTGAAACATGTCCCATATATACATTACCAGGTTCTTTAATAATCGATACATGCTCTTCTATTTTACATCTGCGATGTGAGCTCCCATCTTCTGTTTTTTCTATGACTAAAGTCTTATCTTTTCGGCCATCGAAGTAAAGACCAAGAAGTTCAATGTCTATTTCTTTAGTTTCCCCTTGAAGGTTCTTTCGTAATTTACTTTGCTCTCTTCTATCCACAATAATTTGTGAACTACTTCTACCTTCATTATCACTTACATCGTATAGCAGTGCTGATGCAAGAGCTGCAGCAGCTCTGTCTGCAATGCCATATCTGTCACATGTTCTAGCAAACATATGGAGATTTATTCTTGTTTGAGTTGTTGATGTGTGGACGGAGAAAAGAATGGTGTTTGTGAAGTAAGTGTAGTACATGCAGTTGAAGATGTGACACTGACGGTGGATGATGTTATTTCAGATGTTCTATATTTTTCGTCTAAAGTAACTTCATCATGTTCATGAGACATTGCTATGAATTCGTCCTCTTTAGATACATACTCTTCTCCAGTTTGCAAGTATTGCAATCCTGTGCTTCAGCGATTCGTGCTTTCTCTAAAGCTTGATCTTTCATTTTCCTTTCAGCACTTCTCTGCAGTTGCTGAGAAGTACGGATGTCAACAGAACCAATAAACATTAATCTAGTTGATCTTTGATCACTTAAAAATGCTCGCTCTTGTGCAGAAACTTTCCTTGATTTTTCGCAAGAACAATGCTCATAATTGGTGCACTTACATGCAGCAGTGTCAAAAGGTACTTTTGTTTCTTCTTTGAATTGCTGAATTTTACTTTGCATTGTCAAGGTACTTTTCCATCTGGCATAATATTTCAGAAGTTTGCAAAGTTTTTCGTGTTCCTTTTTAATTAGGGTAATTATTCTGACACGATGAAGAATTGGAATTGAAGCTTTACTCCAAATTTCTTCCAGTTTGGAAGTAATCTCTTCACAAATATCGCCAACCTTAGGTTTATAGTTTCCCTGATTTTCTTTTTGCATCTTAAGCCAATTATAATATCTTAATACATCTTCTCTCGTTGGCAAAATAGTGTTGCTTAACTGTTCTGGACTTCCAATAATCGGACACTGAACTTGATTTCTTGTCTGAGCTATTATTACTTCTGTCACAAATGCTCCAAAGTCAAAAGGCAATTAAATTGAATAAGAACAGATGACTAGTGCAATATCAAACCTACAATGAGAAAAATTACAATTTTTAATTTTAAATAATCAAAATTTAAATAATAATGTTCTTAATGAAATTAATTATCAGTGTGATTTTGATAAAAAGTTCTATTTATAAGCTAAAGTAAGACAACAGAACTTAACACAACAATTTTACTTGCAGGTTTTAACAAGAATGTTTTAAAACATCCCCCACAATATATGCTTTGCTTATTCATCATTCATTACGTAATTTTCCACAGCTAGTGCTATTTAATTTGGCCATTTCATTTTTTTTTTCTGTTTTCTGAATTTAAGGTCTTTGTAGCCCAAACTTCAAGACCCGTGCGGCAAATGAAGATGAACTAGGAAAATTCTAAAAAAAATATCCCATTATATACGGATCAATACACAACTTTTGGCAGCTAGTGCTATTTTTATTTATATATATATATTTTTTTTCTTTTAATTTAAAGCCTTTGTAGCCCAAACTTCAAGGCCTGTGTGGCAAATGAAGATGAATTAGAAAATTTCTAAAAAGATTTAGAAAAAAAAAAGTAAGTTAATAATTACTTTTAAATAAATCTAGTATAATTATTATTAAAAAATATTTGACATAATTTGTCAGAAATGGGATTTAGATTTCTTTTCTTTTTTAAGTTTCCATTCAATTTGCTGATTTTAAATTTCACTTACAAAGTTGTGTCTACAGTATACTATAAAAATAAAATGGTGCATAATTTTGTGTGTGTATTTTTTGTAAATTATGTTTTATAGACACTACTGAGGTCGATGCAGTGTCAAGTCATAATTATGATATATTTATTATTGACAATCATGACTAATATTGTTACTATTTGGAATGGGAATATTTCTATAACATTATATGTTTTCATGTAATGATTCTATTATATAGAATTTTTATATATGTAATTTTTAAGGTTTACATATTTTATTAATATGCCATACACTAACATTTTAATATATATTTTTACTGTCATATATATTACAGATTTAATAAAACTGTTTAAAAACTAGTTTTTATTTATTGTTATATGATTAACTCATTTTTGATGTATACAATACATCAACATTCAAGCAAAAAAAATTAGTTTGAAATTAACAACACTGCTTCTTTAAGAAGCAAGTGCCAGCTCAGTCAGACAGGTCCTGTGCAAGTGCAGTCATTGAACATCCATTCGGAAAACATACTTTCTGCAGGACTTTCATTGTCATACACAACCAAAGCTTTGTATAAACAGATAGACTTCTACCATAGGAAAATGATTGCAGCTATTTTTGATTTTCCTTGCTGATACTGAACCTGCATGATGGTGGCACCAGAAATAGTAATTCTTATTGGTTCAAAACATGAAGGATTATATATATGTTGTGATACTGACAATGTAGTGTATAAAGTAGATAGTTGTTTTTCCCATAATCTGATTTGTTTGTTTTCCCGTGAATGCAGTCTTGATCTAGAAGACCTTGGCATTCACTGGACCACTCATGACTTTAATGAATGCAGTCCATAATTTAAAACAATTAATAGCTGTATTGGTGTTAAAGTTGTGCAGTAAGGCTGTTGTTATCATAATGGACGGGGCTTCAAAAAGCATGGAATTAATTTATGGACAGAATGAGCCATCAGGGACTGGGACACTAGATGATTGTGCCATTCACGTTATCAATATTCCTGAAGGTTGAATAGTGTATCAAAATTACGATGTATTTCACACATCCTATTTAAAAAAAAAAAAAAAAAAAAAAAAAACCTTTCTACTATGCAATAATGAAAACAGCAGATGGTAAAAGTAAGTTTTTGCTAGTAAGTATCAATAGCCTGAAAAAAATAATTGAATATTATTTTAAATCTGAAATAACATATAGAACAGTGAAATGTAACCCCCCCCCCCTAAAAAAAAAATCTCCAATGTTAAAAAACACCAATATAAAATCTGCATACTGCAGCTTCAGCAGTGTTAAGCAGTTGTCACCAGTGCAAAACAACAAGATCAATTATTGCAGGGGAGCAGACTCTAGAGCTAGATAAAACTGGAGGACTATGAAGGTATTAGCCAGTAGAAAATTGGGATATACGGACTAGAAACAGTAAGTGGAAATAAAGAAAATGCAGATGAATTTGTATATTTCCAATAGACAGAAGGAGTATTGGAAAATCACAATTAATGAAATTTTCATGATTTTTATAAATATGGAAAGTTTCAATAAATCAAGTTCATGTAAATATTATTTAAGTTTGCAGATTATTTTGCTGAATTATTGAAAATATTCTTTGAGCAATGTTTAACAATTGCAGATTAGTTGATTTCTTGTTTTCTAAGTGTAATCCACTAGGTGAGATGAAAATTATTTTCAAATCATATTGTTTTGAACTTTAGCTATGGTAAAACTAGATTTAGGGAAAAAACTAAAACAATACTGATATTGAAACAGGACAAATATCTAAAGGGATGTAAAGAGCAAGGAGCTGTAATTTAAAAGTAGCTTTATCAGTTATTGAAGAACCTTTGTCAACAGCGATGGCTTTTTGACATTTAATCAGAATCAGAGCGAATGTTAAGGGCACAATTAATAAAAGTACAAAAAGTGGTTATTTTAGTATGTAGATGACATGAACGAGCATGGAGAGGTAATGAAATTCCAAAATTTTTATGAGAAATGATAGTAGAGAAACTTTTTTAGTGCAATAGTCAAGGGTATCAAGAAAAGGGAGTAAACCATTGTTTTCCATTATAAGTAAATTGGATATTTATCAAGCAAATTTATAATCTGTAATATAGCATAAATGTTGTGTAACTAACACTTCTCTGCACAACATTGGCGATATTGACTGTTAATCTAGCTCTAGAATCCACTTCCCTGTTTATATATAGAAACAATAATCCTTCTCGTTATTCTGCACTGATAATGGTATGCTTAATGCTACTGAAACTGCAGCTAATTTTATATTTTTTATATCTCTTTGAAGGCTAATTCTTATTCCAAATTTTTTACTCTTTCACTATATTTCATGGGCTGCTCGTCAGCTGATGGCTGAAATATCAGAGATGGCTGTAGAATAATAAAATTATAAAAGACAATAAAAAAGGTGGCAGTTGGGTGGGCAGACGTTTGATTCTGGAGGATGGGTGGTAGTGTTTGGCTGGATGGTTGGGTGGGATTGTGAAAAAAAAAAAAAAAAGCAGAAGGCTTGATGCATTTACTTCGTATTAATATGCAATCTTTCTTTTTCCATTAAATTTACAGTTTCTTCATTGTTGAGTTGTCAACTATTCTTAATTCTAATCATACTATTAAACAAATAGTAATCAATCAATAAATTTTATTGTTGCTTCATAGTCTCATTATTCTTTATCTGCTATCAAATTTTGCTTTTTTTAATCCATATGACTCCTATTCTGGTCTTGGCAGGCTGGGGGAGTGTTGCCGGCATGAAACTAGTTTAACCCCACGGGCAAGTCAAGTCTTACCGCCTGCCTCCTTTCTTTTTTCAGTAACTTGCGAAATTTTCAAAGTAGCATATTTATAGTTACTGATGTTCATTCCGGCATCAAAACTGATATTTAAAAGCTGTTCTTACATCTTTATGATAAAAATATTTCTTTTTATGCATGTTTAAGTGAAAATTTGCCCTATTCTTCCATGTTCAAAAAATCGTAAATTTTGAATAACTTCTGAAGTTTTTTAATTAGAATGTTGCAAATGAATAGGGTTCTTGCCAGTGTCATAAATAATATTGTAAAATTGGTCCGACCTCTTTGCGATCATTTGTTCGTGAGATATCGTGTAAACAGACACCATACAAATTTTGTCATTTTCAGACTCCTCACACCTGAAAATGTGTAAAAAAGTCAAAAAACCGAGGTCGAAAATTTTCACGATTACCTAAGTTCCCCATACCTATAGTATGATGGGGAACTAAAAAAAAAAAACTTTCTTGAGGCCATAACTCACAAATCCAACCTCCCCAATTTCTAAATATCTGCAATTGTCCTGCAGTACAGCTGTTTGTTCTGCAACGTATGTTCCAAATTCTGACATATTCTGCTTTGGAGAATATGTGTATATTGAATATATGGGCACGGTTCCCAGTAAAGCATGAGATTGTGAGAATCTCACTTGTTTTATTTTGTCACATAAAATTTTTAACATCGAGAGAAATTTATGCACTCTTCTGTGCCAATTTATTAAATTTTTGGCTCAAAAACAGGTCATTCATAAAAATTAATCTTGAAAAGAAAAATCTTTCACCTTTCACAAAAATTAGCAAATTTAAATAGATCCTTCACAAAAAGTAAATGATTTAAAAAAAAATTCAAAATCTTTTTTAAATCATTAAATGGAGATAAGAAAATTATATATTTTGCTATTAGCTGCAAAAATACATTATATTTTTATAATGAAACACCAGAAAAACTAGAATTAAGCAAATAATCTTGAAGATAGAAAAAAAATAAAATAAGTTTTATCCATTTGCAAGTGCAATAGCTGCCTATTTTAGTGATCGGAAATGAACAAAAATATGGATATATTTAAGCAATTAAACTCAAATTATACCAAAGAGTTGTAAAATTAGACAACATTAGTAATTTACATTAATCCAGAATTTTTTTTTAAAGTATTTTTCTGTCTCACATTCCTTTTAGAAATCTTCCTTAGTTTCTGAGTAAGGGTGAAAAATTCTCACCCAGTTTTTACCTCTGATCTCTGATGAGAATTCTGAAGGTTATCATTTGTTTCACTTTCTAAATGCAATTTTTTTTTTTTTTTTTTTTTTTAAACACAAATTTGCACCAACATCATTAATTTTTAATCAAATTCTCCAATTTCAAATGTAAAAAAATTAAAACCATTAAAGAAGCAGACAATTTAATTAAATCATATGAGCAGAATCTGATTAAAAATTAATAATGATCGATGTGAGTTCATGTTTAAAAAACAAGTTTCTGCATTTAGAAAGTGAAACAAACTATACTCAAATGTTAAATATAGACATATATCAAATAAGATGAAAGTCTTGTTTCCTACATTACAGATGTAGGTAACACAAAAAATAAACAAGTAATCTTTCAAAATGATCACTTGTGAATTATCCAACAGGTGGTAATGTTACCATGTCATTCTTTTTGACAATATGTATAATCGGAGCTCATGAAATATGGTCTACTGGACGCCATTGCCAACCAACATATTTTAGCTGGCGATTATGTTTTCAACAAAAACTCAACATTTTTTTTTTTTAATTTTTAATATTTTGGTGCAAAATTGGGTCAAGAATTGAATGCCAAAACATAAACTGAATGCCAAATGTTAAAATGCAGTATAGTTCATATCAATTCGTGTAAGAAACAAGTAGAAGGAAGACAGTGATTCATGACTATGTGTTTTACACACTGTCGTGTTGAATTAATATACCAAAAGGAATTTACACCGTGTTCAACTGTGTATGTTTAACAACCTGGTCGGTGTTGAATCGATGTAGTTTATACCACTCTCATTCGCTCACTTGGCGACCCGGTACTGAATTGTTGCGCTGGTGTAATGATGTGTTGATGCAAATGGTGTATTTGTTTTAAGGAAATAATAAAACTGGATGCAAGCTTCCCACCATATTTAAACCACCTCGGCCATACTTGGCTAAGCTAGGCCCCTTCCTTTGCATGAGGATCAAAGGGACAATGGGCAATTGTGGCAAATACTGTCAAACAATCATGGCTCCTCCCCTGGTCTGTTCTCGCAACATGAATATGCTTGTTTAAATGAATAACTCTAATTATTATTTGTTTTATTATTTTGCATTATGTTATGCTATGTTTCTCTGGATTTTCCTTCCATTGGCCTTCAATTCTAGTTATGTGTAAGTTATGTATGTATCGTTTTATAATTTTAAGTTCCCTATTTTAATTTCTCCTTGCTTTACCATTATTTTATGTTAATTATATAGTTTTATGTTAATTTTATGTTTGTTCCATTTGTAACCGAGGGTGTGGAGGTGTCTGGTACCAATGTGGGGCACCATCCCCCTGTGGTGGATCAAAATTGAGATGGTCTCTCATTTCTATTTATTTTGGTAAGTCCTGCACATAACACATTTTTGGTTTGGTTTTTAATCCCCTGCCATGCCTATTTCATGACATAAATTAAGTTATGCACATCACTAAGTTTTTTTTTCTTCCTCCCCCAGTGTCAATTAGAGAATTTTCCTTTCAAGTATTTAATTTCCCCAGGCCATTAGTTCTAAGCTTCTTTCTCAGTTTAGCAGTTTTCTAGCAGGAGTGTAATCGGAATTCCTTTTCCCCAGGACATTTTTTGTTTGTACTTCCTTCTTTTGGCTAGTAATTTTTCCGTGCACAAATACCTTTTGCAGCTCCCCTGCCCATTTTCCTCCTCTCAAATTGATTTTTTCGATATTTTCTCAGCTAGCTGTGCACTTAATTCAAAATTCCAACATCCTGACATGTATTCTGTGCTTTCCTCTTAGCGTATTCTTAAAAATGCAGTTGTGCTGGTCGAGCAACGAGTCCAAGAAAAACTCTGAAAAGTGAAGTCGCACTGACAAAGTTCTATCTATCAGATAGAAGTCTTAATCTAGTTTCTCCAGACACAGTTTATTTCTATGGGATGCTCAAATAGCTTGTAGAGTAGTTGGTCGCCATGCAATGATTTGGTGTTATTCGCTTCCTTGGATGGCATCAAACCTTGGCTTAGTCCAGGTAGGTAAGGGCCGTTTAGAGGTTTCCAAGATTCCAAAACTGGATAAAATAATTTGAGGATGTGATATTTAAACATGTGTTTCCTGATGTATAATCCAGTTCTAGTTAGTATTTGATTTTTATACACAGAATTTTACTTTCTATATTCAAGTTAAGTTTCAAGATTGATAAATAAATAAATGAAGGGGGGGGGGGGGGAAGAGTTACTTTTTACTGGCTACTAAAAATTTTTCCTGACGACCAACATTTTCAAAATCCTGGAGCCGTGTGCATAATATTAAAAAATGGCTTGGTGTTGGATTATTAAAACCAAGGAGAATTCAACGTCTTGAACGCCAAAGAGAAAAAATTGGAAAGCAGGCAGCTGTTTTGGTAGCATTTAGCGTACTATCTTCAGTGCATATGTTGTAATGCACTGAAACGATATGCTAAATGCTACTGAAACAGCTATCTGCTTTCCAATTTTTACTCTTTGGCGTTCAAGACATTGAATTCTCCTTGGTTTTAATATACATAATAATTGCATTCTAAAGACAAAATTTCAAATATATTTAGTATTCTCTAAAGTGCTTATAATGAGAATATCTGCTAATAAGTTAAAAAACTTAGAATAAACACTACAAAATGTAAAAACTCGCAACAATTGTTTCAGATTGAAATAAAATATAACCCTTCGTGATATAAACAAAGCAGTAGTGCAAAGACCCGTGTCTACTTTGTTTGTCTGATGAAAAGACGTCTTTTATTTCGATGCAAGTTTTGTGTGGCCTTTGTTCTTCTTTTCTTCCTGAAGAAGAAAGGCCACATCCTTTCAAAACCAGTAGTGAAAGCCGGTTTATTTTATGGTAAGTGAAGAAGTTTTAATTTTAAATTTTTATTGTACATCAGTTTGTATTTACAGCACATTAGTTTTAATAAAGAGAATATGTGAAATAGTTTTTCAGCTTTTAGTTTATCTATATTATACCTGAAGTATGAACAAACTAAAACTTTGCAATAAATCAAATATGCTAATTAAATATATATAACAGTAATATTTGCTTGCAGATGACAATCTGAATAATGTATGCAACAGAGGAAAAAGCTCAAACTTAATGGATTTTTTAAAAATATAATTATAAGTATTATTAACCAAAACTAAATTCAAAACTGGTGTACAATCAAAATAAATATTTTAAAACTTTTTCACACACTATAAATTTTAAGCCAGCACAACCAGTTTCGAAAGGACATAGACTTTCTTCATCAGGTGCAAAAAAACATGTGCTACTGCCTTGGAGGCAAAAGCAAGGCAGTCTTGCTTTGCCAAGAGCAGTCTTGCTTGCCAAGAGCAGTCTTGGAGCAAAAGCAAGGCAGTCTTGCTTTTGCTCCAAGGCACATGTGCACATGTTTTTTTGCACCTGATGAAGAAAGGCTATGTCCTTTCGAAACCAGTTGTGCTGGTTTAAAATTTATGGTGTGTGAAGAAGTTTTAAAATATTTATAAGTATTATTATTACTTTAAGGTTTAATGATCTAAAAAGAGATAGAATTATTTACTAAGTGTCAAGAACATTTACTGCAAAGTAATAAGAACCACTCCAAGCATAATAAATGAAAATATTTTATTATTGATCTATAACAATGCTATAATACATTTTAATACTCTCACGTTTCAGTTTTCAAAATAAATATTCAGTAGTCTAAAAAAGATACATAGTTTTTACTTTAAAATTCACCTAAGCAACTTTATACTGACAATCAAATATGCAATAAAAAAAATATTCATCTAATAAAACTTATTTAATAATGCAGAAATTATACATTTTAATTTTTTACAATCATGGGTTAAGAGAGTACAAAAATAGCAAAACAATTTCGTAAGAGAATGTCTTTCTAAATATTATTATATTAAGTGCATAACTAATACAATATTTATAACATAGATATATATAGGAAAGTTCAAAATATGGACTAATGAAATATTATTAAAAATATTAACAAATCAAAAATAATTCCTGTACATACAGTAATATTTTTAATTTTCAAAACTTCCATAAATATTCAAAGCAATGCTAATTATTAAAAACAGTCCTGCATATATTTAGATTTTACTTTATACACTGACATGGAAATACAGATGCATGTAAATAGATTGATCTTCAAAACAAAATGTTTTGAAATTGTATTTGGAATTTAGGTTTTAAAGGTAAATGAGTGGAATGTATTTTGTATGCCATAAAAAAAGAAGTTCTTGGAACAATGAACTATTTATACATAATGGATACATTCACGCAAATAATAATAAATGCATTTAAAAAAAAAAAAAAAAAAAATATTAAATGCAACTGTAAATGGCTGGTACGATAATAATTCAATAAGTTATGAAACTATGTTAAAACACAAAAAAAAAAAAAAAAAAAAAATATATATATATATATATATATATATATATTAACACGAATAATAGTGAGTACAAATTTCAGACCCTTGGACAGGGTTCCCACTCAGTTTTAAAAATAAAATTCCCTGACTTTTCCAGGTTTTCCAGGTCTATTTTTAGAAGATTCCAGTCACAAAATTTGATTTGTGACATAAAAAATAGCTCATGGTATAAAACATAACATAGCTCGTTACATAAAAGACAACATAGTAACAAGGCTCCTGACATAAATGAATGCTCAAAAAGCATTTTCCAGGTTTATATAATCATTTTTCTAGGTTTTGGGGCAATATTTGCAATTTTCCCTGACATTTCCCTGACTTTTTTCATTAATTTCAAATTCCCTGTCTATTCCAGGTTTTTCAGGTTTTCCCTGACCCGTGGGAACCCTGCTTGGAATATCTTTTAGAATAAGCTTACTTTCCTGGATGCTTACTGGAAAGAAAGAACAGATTTGAGGCCAACAACACGATTACTTCAAATTAATGAGCAGAGTGTTGAAAAATCTTAAGAGATATATTTTAAATTGCATGGTATTTACTCATAAGAGCCACTTTTAAATCCATCACTCAATACAGCAATGTAATATTTCTCTGAAGCATAAGAAAATACCGGCTATATTTTAACATATCAATCCATTTTGATAATTATCTATATTATAATTAGTAGCAGTTCTAAAAATATGTTAATAAAAAATAAAGAATACTTTTATTTTGCATTTTAAAGTTTTAATGGCACTGCTGATCATAACTAGCACTTATCTTTCTAGATTTTTCAGATAATAATATACATGAATGACTCAATATGGATAATATATATATATATATAGATTTATACGTTAAAGGAACTAAAAAATTAAAATTCTATCCTAAACAGAATTCAGTTTTAGACGAGAGGCCTATTTCCCCCCCCCCTTTATTCCTTTGACATTACATTGTTTTCTACAATTTGAATTACTTTTAATCATGGCAGTGGCATCACCAGAAAAAATTTCAGGAAGGGGGGCACAACCTGAATTTTTTTTTTTTTTAAATAAAATTCTGATAGCATAGTTTTAAATTTAAAGAAAAAATGCTTAGTAGAATTTTCCAGAAGGGGGGGGGGGGGGGGCAAATCATGGGTTTTATTATCAGATACTTTTTCAATGAAAATATTTCACATACAGAATATCTTCTGCTTTCCTTTTTTTTTTTGCTTTTTTGCCCCACTATTGACAACTTACCATATTTTTTATGTCTGGCGATAATCACGTCAAATCGTGTCACCTACAATATACACTTTTTCAAAGATTTTACATTACTTTAAATTACCAGGGATGAGATTAGCAAAAAGCCAAAAAAGCTGAAACATGCAAAGGCATGATGTTGAAATGAAATACTGTAACTTTAATGACAAAAATTATTTTATTAGAGTAATAAATATGTTTTTTTATACTTAATCTATTAAAAAAAAAAAAAAAAAAAAAGATTAGGCTTCAGTATTTAAACATGTTTTATTTTATTATGTAACAAATGCATATCAGAAGCACAAAAAAGCTAAGATAACTGAAAAAAAGCTGAAAAGCTAAATTTACAAAAAATCTTAAATCAGTTGAAAAGTCCCACCCCTGAATTATGAATATTTCACTTTTTAAACAAAAAGATAATTAAAAAACAATATTAAGAAAGTAATTAAAATTCAGTCTTAATCAGAATTTAATTTTGAATAAAAAGTAACTGTGGAAGTTTTTCTTTGTGTAATCAGTTATAAATTTTACATTTTAACCCTTAGTTTGTTTTTAGTCAACTCTAATTTTTCTGGTTTTGATATCACATGTTAGGTATGATATAATTGCATGCAATTATTTAAAGTTTAATGTTTTATTAATTAAACAATTGTTCATAAAAAATGTATAATATTAAAATATAAATATTTGGTTTATTGTTTTAGTATGGTACTGGTACTTTTTAAAAGAAATTATCTCCTCACAAGTAATGTATACACACATAGTTTCAAAACATTTTTGTATATAAAACTGCTACCTACTAATTTGCTTTATTAATGTCATGCCAAAAGTGATTTAAAGGGACTTTCTCTCTGTTGCCACTGGACGACAAAACTCATGTTATTCTATGAGAAAATTTAATTATAGAACTACACATTACCTAATGCATTTTTTAAAATTCCATTTTCAGATTCTGAAAATTCACAACTGTTAAATTAGTACTCGTTTCTAAAAAATTGAATTAAAAAAAAATTTAATATTGCATTTTTAATTTTAAAAGTGCAAAAAATTCAATTTTTGGAAAACAACTACGAATTTAATGGTTGTGAATTTTCTACATGTGAAAATGGAATTTAAAAAAATACATTAGATAATGAATCATTTTATAAGCATATTTCTTCATAGAGTTAAATAAGATTTTGTGATCGGAAATAACGAATTTGTAAGAGGGAGAAAGGAGCCTTAAGAGTTTTACAGAAAAATAGTTTTGTCCTGCCAGAGGTGCCCACATAGAACAAAAGATTATATTTGATTCCAAAGAAATAAAAGAAAAATCATTTTCATCACTGAACTAATTTGTATGGAAGAAATAGGCCTCAATCCAAAATAATAATTACATTATTAAACCTATTAAAAAGATAAACAAAATTAATTGCATATGAATAATAATAAATAAAACTCACTAGGAATTCTTTCAAGTGCTAATTTTCAATTCACTTAATATATATAGGTATTAGCTTGCATAGAACTTAATTCACTTACAAATTTTTAGTTGCTGAGTCATAAACAATTTACATTAAAGCAAGAACTTAAATATATTATTATTTCTAATGACATGTTACAAGACAACTGAACATCAAAAAGAAATAATGTAGTACATAACATGAAAAAACTGAAATTGGTGTATCTATAAACGCAGCACACTCCAACTCACCCAATAATGCTTCCAAATCAAAGTATGAGGAAGGGCAGGGCATATGCGGAGATGAGTCATGTCTATTTCTTCCTTAACACGTTGAGTGCCACGTCAGCCATCAGTGGCTGACACTGAACTTTCCATTTAGGTTGCGTCAACCACTGGTGGCTGATAGTGTAAAATATAATATAAAACTAAAAAAATTACATTTTTTAAGTAATTACTGAAAATTTATTTAAAATTTACTTAATTTTTATTTATTACAGGATTATATCATTAAGGCATTTTAATGCATTTTATTGAAACACAGTGAACATAAACATGCATTGCTATACTGCAATACCAGCACTTCTAAGCAGCGAGCGTGACCTGACGGAGATTTTCTTAAGAATTCACAAAGCGCTTACCGTGTTAAGAATACTTAATGGCCAAAGAAAGACAGGAGAAACTTTGATAAGAACTTAAAAATATCAAAGAGCTTTAATTCTTAAAAATGTAACATGTTATGTCTTTATATTAGATCTAAAATTTTTATTTAGTTTATCTAACTTCAATACTGTATAGATTAAAAATAATTCAATTAAATTTCAGATTTAGTTTTGTGTTACATTACATTTACATAAGTTTGTAGATGATCAAAATAAAATAAAATCAAATTCTATTATAATATTCGACTAATTGGAATTAACATCGAAATAAAAAAATCAAAATAAACTCTCTTAGCAACTGTAGATAAAAATCCCAATTATAGAAACACCAAACAGGATGCTTATTTGGAGATATCTCAGACAAATACAGTTTTAATAATATTTTATAATTTTTCTTGTACGATTCTGCACTTAATATTTCTAGAAAATAAAATTCTCGATTAAATCTCAAGGTAGGAATTTTTTGAAGAAAATTGGTGGTTAGCACTTGAAAGAGAGTAAACATTATAAATTTCAAAACCAGCGATAACTGTTTTGGGTTAAAAATAATTAAACATAACCCTTCATCAAATTAAAAAAAAAAAAAAAAAAAAAAAAAAGTAGGCATAAGTACAGAAAAAAGCAACAATACATCTCAACTTTACATTTTACAGGAGTGAAACTACCTAACATGCAAAAACCCTGAAAACTGCTACTTGCATGCAGATAGGAGATTCATTAATGATATATCATGTGGCTACCTAGAGAGAGTGATATTTGAACAGTTCTTAATACATTATAAAGAAAATTAAACATTTTAAATGAGAAATTTCTAAAAAAGAAAATAATTTAACACGAAATTCGGAGACAGTAAAAAAAAACCCTGAATTCAGGGGTAACGCTGAAAAGTTTTACCCCTGGTTTCAGATTTTAAACAGGGTTGCCACTCAAACATGTCAATGAAATTCCCTGACTTTTCCAGGTTTTCCATGTGCGTTCTAAGAAAATTCCAGTCTAACCATATACTGAGCACTGGTTGTGTTGAGGGCAAAATAATTATGGTACTATTTGAAAACACAAAAAATACATATGACAAAAGTTACATACAGTGATAGCATCTGTCGCCTATAAGAGGAATAAGAAATTTCTTTCACGTTTAAAAAAATCGTGGAAGCTAAAGGGGAAAAAACAGAAAAATGACCCTATGATGGCGGAAAAATTGTTTTTTCTTTAGCAACCATCGTATGAAATTTCCTGCCTTTTATGGTCAATTTTCGAATTCCCTGACTATTTCAGGTTCTCCAGTTAGCGTGGCAACCCTGTTTAAATCTCTTTTGAACATGTCAACATAATTAAATTTTCTTCTCTTTAAAGATCCTATTTTTACTAAGAATTAGTCTGGCGTCTTTTATCCTTTGTTTTTAACTCTTTCAACTTGAAAGAATATTGAGTGCTTTTGAAATTTACAGCGTTTGCTTATATTTTTATTCGTTACCATATAACAACTTTTTATTACAGTTTTAAAAGTCTAGGTGTGTTCTGGTTTTCTTATTACACTCATGCTTAATCTGACTGATAAAGGGTCACGCTTAATTATTTCAACCTAAAACAAATATGGAGTGTTTTCAAAATTTATGATGTTTGTTTACAAAGTTTTTATTGGTTATCATTAACAATTATTTTGGTGCATTTTATTGCATACCATATGGATATGTTAAATTATCCTTTCATACTTTGGAACTATATGATTCTGTTACCACATATACTTGCGTATAAGTAGATGAATTTTTTACGATAATTACAGGTTAAAAAAAAAGGAAGGGGTGTGGAGGGGTGACTTATAAACGAATTGTCAAAAAATACTTACCAAATTGTTGATGCTAAAGATATTAAAAGACAATAAATATCTATCTATCTTTTGAGATAGAAAATTTAAATATTCTATTGTTTTGATTTAGAGATTAAAATTTGTCACTGAAACTTTATTATTAGGAATCAATATTAATTTACATAGTGTAATCAAAAAGTAAGTTACTTGTTCCCCTACAAATGGCAACATTGCAAAATAAAACCAAAGCTTGCACAGATGATAACAGAGTTTTACGGCTACTAATGATAGCAATTTCATTTGAAAAGTGGCAATTGTTGATATATAGAACAAGTAAAAAAAATGACGTATCAGCTAGAAACTTTCTTCAACTTTGAAGTATGCAGAACAGTATAATTTTTGTAGGCAAAACATTGCAAGAGTATAGAGATTTATCATGAAATATCATCAGTATATAGGCTTCCTGTAATATAACGTCCAGTCATTGTGAAATGGAGATATCAGTTCAAAGATGGTTGCATAAACTTAACTAATGTGAAAATGCAAAGAAGCCCAACAACACTGAGCACATAAGACACAGTGCAGCAGGTGAAAAGCATTACATTATCATCAATCACAGAGAAATTGCTGAACAGATTGCACAGAAGTTGGGAGTATCTGTTAGTAGTTCTCATTTTATTATCCGGTTTTATGCCATCCAGTTCTAAGTTGGTTCCAGAACCAAGGAGCGAGTTTCTATTGCCAGACCATCTAACAATTAGTGCAACAGTTTGACAAATAATTGTGGAAACTCAGCAATTGTGTAGAGAAATAGTGTGTTGTATATGTTTCATATTGTATTATAGCACACTTTTAAAATGAAGTATTTTTTTTATCAGCATTGTTCGAGTGTAACTTACATGCCTCTAGTAATTCAGTTAATTGAGACTCCAAAATTGTTTCTCTGCCAGCATTGTTCTTATCAACGGATTCAGATTCCCTTCCTACTCCCAGGCATGAGAGTGCAGAAAATTAAAAAAAGAGGAAACACGCATGTCCATAAAATTAATTTGAAGTTAAAAATAACACGTGCGGGGAAAATTATACAAATATGTTCATAAAATTTATTTAAAATGAAAGATAATGCGCACTGGGAAAAACTATACAAAAAATTTTAAAAGTGACAAATTAAACTAAAAAATAATGCACATCAATACAATAAAACATGTGTGTAAAAAAAATATATATATTAGCTAGCAACCAACATTTAATCATTGACTGGTGGTGTAAAATGGGAAAGGGGAAGAGGCCATGAGTGAGAAATATTAAACACAATCCCACTTCTTTATGGGTTCTAGAATATCATAAAGTAAGTTTAAAATTAATATTGACATTTTTGTTGTGGATGGATAAATATTCAAAAATAAACGCCTCCCACAGAATGTTTGATCGGCGATGGTTAGAGATTGGAAAAAAAAAAAAGGGGGGGGGGGGAGAGGAGCAGGACAAAAAAAAATTACGTGAGTAAGAAATATTGAATAATTCTGTTCTTTTATATATTATAGAATCTGATAAAGCACGTTTAAAATTAATATTGACATTTATATTTTAGATGGAGAAGGTTGAGAACCTAAAGTCTTTCGTGGAACGTTTGAACACTGATCATTATAGGTGTTTGATTTAAACAAAAAAAAAAAAAAAAAACGAAATTAACGGAAATCACATAAAAGCGGAAAATCGCGGATCCACAGAAGAATCTCATGCCTGTAATCCACAACGATTCATCTTAATTTGACTAAAGCAGTCGAAATGATTACTTTGGTCATTGGCTTTACACTGAAAATGACACGCCCTGTCTATCTAGTGTTAACAAATCTATATATTATGTATTAATCTACCTATTATAAATCTTTTATATTCCCAGATTTTTCGGTATCTTTTTGGATATCACCAAAAGACACTCATTATGTACAATTGGAAACTCAATAAATGATAAATTATTGGAAAAATAATTTTACCTTTGATTTCAATGACTTTTTTAACATTGTATTAGAAATATGATTCGACTTACACATAAAAAAAAAAAAAAAAAAAAAAAAAAAAAATCACTTAAGAAGTTAAGGGGGCGACTTATACACAAGTATACAAGGTACTTGAACAAGGGGAAAATTGAAACTGTTAAGAGCTCTTTACAATAAAACTGTACAGAAAAGTTACAAACAATGAAAAAGGAAAGCATTGCAAGATTTACAATAAAACTGTCCTATAGTTTCCTTTTACATAAATTGGCAAAGTTCTCCATGACGACAGACGAAAATGATATACCATATAAAAAAGGAAAATAGTCATACCAAAAAGCAAAGGTGGGGAAATTTTAGAAATTCTTACCAGTTAAATATTTTTTTTTTTTTTTTTTTTTTTACCAGCCAACAATATACGATACATAATCTATACAGCAAAATTTATGCAAATGTAAAGAGAACTGACAATTTAGTAGAATTCTTTCATGTTCCAAATGCACCATTTCTTAAAAAAAAAAAAAAAAAAAAAAAATCAGTATAGAATAATAACAGTTTAAATAAAAATCTTATGTAGTTTTCTATTTAAATACAGTTCATGCTCTTGGGAAGAATTTATGTTTAATAAATTGCAAAGAAATTGACTTAAAATTCGCTCATCACTTCCAAGAATTTAATTGCCAGTGGTGAGTAAATCAAGCATTTCCCCCACCCTTGCCAAAAAGCACAAAGACATATATAAATTGCAACTATAAAAGATTTCTAATGATATGTCATTTTTATTGCTGACAAATTGTCTTCATAATTTTATTGGAATAGTAAAATTAAGCGATACAATAAACACAGAAAACACACAGAAATATTAATAATAATAAAATGGTTGATATAATTAAAAATAACTATTGAACAATCACTTACATATATTTTATTTAATACAATGATTTTTTTAATTAAAAAGGACAATTTTTGTATTTTATTTCACATATCAAATATTTTTCTATGTTTTCAGTTAATCGCACACATACATATATAAATAAATTATTTATTATCAACGCTAAAACACTTATAATATCTGCGAAGTTTTATACTTCAAATTTAAATAATTCTAGAGGAAAAACATTTTATTTTTTATTGATTTATTTTATTTTATTTTTTAAGATAATCATAATTTAAGAAAAACTATACAGAAGTTTATATAACCATGATTTTATAAATTCTGTGTTAAAAAAAAAAAAAAAAAAAAAAGGAAAGTGGCAGTGTATTACTTTATTCACTAGTTAAAATTAGTAACACTAAAATACACTAGATTAATTTTTAGAATAACAAGTTTACACAAATTTAAAGTATTAATGTTGTAGTTACAAAAAATATAAAGAAGTTTTCATAAAAATTCTGATTTGTTATTTGAAGTAGGATTATGTATCATAAAAATAAATGCACACAATGGTTGTTTATTAAAAGAATAATTTACTTGTGCAAGTGTGAGTATTTTCTAATGTTAACAAGCATATATCATTGATAAAAGAAAGAAAAGGTATTTTTTAAAAATAAAAGAAATTAATTCTGAAAAAAAAAAGACGTTTATTTACGTACGCAAAATAAATGATGTCAAATATATGTTACTTAAGATTATTTTTATTTATTTGTTTATAAAAATGGTTAGTTAAAATTTTTGTTTTATTTGGCAGATATTAAAATTTATAAAGTTTATGCATATTGCATAAAATTATATACATTTTGTCAGAAAATTCTAGTAAAATTAAAATCTCTTTAACAGAGATTTAGCATGTTGATATCAAAATACTAAAACTTTTTCAGCGCTTGTCATGAAATAACTGCAATGCATACAAACACAAACATAAATCCTCAATGTGAATAAAAAACTTTTTTATTATTATTAAGAAATATGACCTTTTAAAAATGCTTTTCGAAAGATTTCTATTTTCTTTAAATGCAAAAGGACATATTATCTGTATGGAAACAATCTGCATGTGAAATTTTTTTAAATGCATATAATGGCTCTCGATTCAGTTTATTTTTTCTCCCATTTACTTTTTATTTGTCTGGCAACAGAAGAAATGCATAATTTTATTATTATTATTTTCAAATTGTTCATATTGTTTCAATATGGACAGAATTTTTTGTTAATAAAATGACAAGAAAAGAAATTTGATTGTTCAGATAGAAAGGCAAATAGAAGTTCATAGAAATATGCATTACCCTGTAAATAAAAATGCTTATAGTATTATTATTATTATTATTTTTTTTTTTTTGTGTGTGTGCGTGGGGGGGAGGGGGGAGATAGAGTAATTACTAATAATATTGTTTACATGGAAATCTTGAAATGCCTATTTCATATTTAAATGCATATTAAAAAAAAAAAAAATCGAGTTTTGACAATTGGGCAATATTATTTTTAATTAATCAATAACAGCATCTATCCCATTCTGTTGTTTACTGATCTAATTTATATTAGTATTATATAAATGAAATTGTTCAATTTATTCATCCACTTATAGTAATACAAATTTAAACAATAATAATATCAAGATATTAATGTAAGAATGAGCAATTTTAAAATCACAAAAAAAAAAAAAAATAATAATAATAAGGCGGATGGGGGAAAAACTAAAAATTAAACTTAATCTGTTAGTAGTCGCTAGATGGTCGATTCGTCGCCCATCCCTTCAGTGTTGCCAGATTTTTTTAATTCAATAGCCACCAAAAATGTTTAGAAGTGGCAGTGGCGGATTTAAGGGGGGGGCTAGGGGGCTGAAGCCCCCCCCCCAAAACACTGATCTTCACTATTGAATATTGCAATTGTAATTTTTTTATCGGTCTAGAATAACACTTTGAAAAATCTTAGCCCCCCCCAAAAGTCAAATTCTGGATCCGCCACTGAGAAGTGGCATTTGACATACATAAAAGGCGAATCGACTAAAATAATCTTTAATTATGTATATCAAATGCCACTTCTAAAAATTTTTGATGGCTATTGAATAAAAAAGTCTGGCAATACTGAAGGGATGGGCGGCGAATCGACCAACTAGCGACTACTAACCAGTTAAAATATTTATTAATTCGATGAAAAAATATATGTTGTACAGTGTTATAGCTTTAGTTGTTAGTGTTATAGCTTTTTTAAAATATACAGAATATTGTAATAAACAATCAAGAACATATATAATATTAAATAAATGTCAAGATAAAAAAAAGTGAAAAGAACTAAATAACATTAAATAAAAATAAAATAAAATTCTGTTTTTGACAGAATTTAATTTAGTACGACAGGACTAATTTATATATTACAATCTTGTAACTAAAAAAAAAAAAAAATTAAATAGATGGTATAGAAACCTTCACCAAACATTCAGAAGACATAACCATTAAGAAGATGTAGTCATCTATCCAGAAGCCATTATCAAAACATATCCAGAAGAAATAGCCAACAAATATTTAGAAGCCATAATCCATGCATATCCTAGAAGCCTCGACAACAAATATTCAGAAACCATAATCTATACATATCCTCAAGTTATCTCCAAGAAATATTCAAAAGCTATATTCAATACATATTCAGAAAAATACCAACACATAGTAAGAAGCCACCATGACTATGTACTATAAAGATATCGTCGTCAAATATTCAGAAGCCCTCATCAAATACATAGTCAAAAATATTGCCAACAAATATGCAAAAGCCATTATCAATATATCTGCAGAAGATATTGCCAACAATATCCAGAAACCATCATCAATACATATTTGGAAGATAATAGCCAACAAATATTCAGAAGCCATTTAATTTCTGAATATTGATGGTCTCGGATACCAAGATCGGCAATTGGTTTCTATATGCGATCCACGGAGTAATATTAATAGGAGTTGAAGGTCCAATGGGAGAGATCTACGAAACTGTGATGTAAATTTTGGTAAATATTGAGGCCGCCACTTGTCATTACTCCCTATCTCGGCGCGGATATAATGTTGTTTTCAATAGAATTTTGCCGGAGTAAATTTTTAATTTTTAATTTTAAGCAATTTAATTTTTTTTGTGAGTGCTTAAAACTGCATAATTCAGATGTTTCAAATAAATGCTTTGTTCCTAGTTGTAAAACAGGCTATGATAGTGATAAGGAAAAAAAAAACTTATTTACTACATTTTTTATACGTCAAATATACTAATAATGAAAAATTATAAGACTGCCATAAGATATCCATAATAATCTACATTTTCAATCGACACAATACAAACGATCTCCATTCTCCTTTCTCCCAATTGTCTGTTTTAGCTAGATTAGGTTCATAAAGATCGTCATTTTTTAAAAGCTCTCTTTCAAAGTAAAATTAGCATAAAATCGCTCTTAAAAAAAACATGTTGCTTAGAATACTCTATTTAATGAAATTTGCTTTCAATCGAAATTTTTTCAGCTTGATATTATTTTTAAAAAAATAATTAAAACGAGACATTTCCCCATTGAATAACATTGCAGAAGCTGGAGAGAAGGAAGTATTGTACGCTGGCGCCCTCTGTAAACATTAGAAAACATCACCACAAAATTTCAGCGTTACCTTCTTCTCCTGTCTTTATACTCCGTGATGCGATCAAAGAAGAATCTCTAGCTTAAGAGTAGGTTTTTAAAAATGTGAAAGATTTTACGGATTTGACAAAATATTTTAAATAGTTTTGAGTATAAGATTGATTTTTTATACCAACTATGTGAAAAATATCACAGCCAGGAATCGAACCTGAGCCCTCTGCTTAATGTGCAGATGCTCTTCCACTGAGCCACCCTGGCTGATAACTAACTTGACATTTCTCACATAATAACCGTTGGCAAGGTCATTGTATCTGCAAACACAGATATAACGGTTATTATGTGAGAAATGTTGAACTGGTTATCAGCCAAGGTGACTCAGTGACAATGCAAAATCGCTGTCTGAAAGAAATAGTCCTGTCGTACTAATAAATAAATAAATAAACAAATAAGCTACGATTAATTTCTGCAAATTCTAAAATTAATTTTAAAATTGTTCTACTACAGTTTTTATATTATATTTGCATTTCTTGTAATTAGGATAAAATCTATAAACTTGAAAACGCTTATCTTTCTAAAAAATTTAAAAGTATCATTATAATCATGTTTTAGCAAAATGGCACAAAAATATAAAAACTGAATTGAAAATATATCAGTAAAAAAGTATTAAAAATGCATATTTTTTATATTGTGCCAAATTATACTAGTAAATTTTCACTACCATTAGATAATTAAAATAATAATTGTTAATTTTTTTAAAGCACCCAAATATATGCATCTAAATGATTACATTGAAAGTGTCACAAATTATGTATTGAGAATGTATGATGTGAAACAGTAAAAAGACATATTCTATCTAAAAATACTAACATTACGATAAATAAATATGAAAGTTACAGAACATAAGGGATATTCAAATTACATATGCATTTTTTTAGTAATATGAATACTTTTTTCTATCTCTTTTCTAAATTTGTTGTTTTCAATGGTTTGTAAGCTACTGTATCTATACAGTAGATACAGTATCTATACAGTAGATTAAACATTCTTGCATTCAGTTTTATTTAAAAAAAAAAATAATAATAATAATCACATATTACATTACTATAACTATATCATAGACGAAGGAATCCCTCAGATTTACTTGCCACTTGCCACATGAGCAGACTATAAAAAAATCTGGTGTGAAACAACCATAAGACTTCTATTACATACTACTGCATGTGTTATATGCACTTTTTGGTGATAATGTGATCAAAGACATATAACTGACCTAACAAATTACACATCAAAGAAATTTCCTATTAGAGAAAGTTGATACACGTATAAGAAGACATATAAAACAGAATTTACATAGAGAATTAAAAAAAAAAAAATCAGTAGTGCCATTTTTTGAAACACCTGTTTCTGAGATCTAAAACTGTCCTACCTAATTTATATGAAGACACATCTGATAGAGTGTTCATATAGCGATTCTGAAGAAAATTGTTAGAGGCGTTTTTGAGATACATACGATCCCACTTACAATATTTCAATTTTCACCAAAAATTGGAAAATTCATCTGTACACCAGATCTGCCTCAATTCTAAAATTTCGCTGTTCTGTCTTTATTAGTTTTGGAGATATGATAATCAGAAGATTCCCCCCCCCCCCCCCCCACACACACACACCTCCTCCTCACACATACACACTGATCAGTTGCCTAAAACCACTTTTTCGAACTCAGGAAACAAACATGTAAATCAGGGAGTAAAACATATAAATCAGGTGAAAACTCAATATCAAATTTTGACCTATGGTAATAAAAAAAAAATATCAGACATTTTTTATCTGCTAATGCAGCACGACCAGATAGCTAACTAATCATTCAGTTATCAGATGCAGTGATTTAGGGGGGTAAATATCTCCAAAAATGATTCACTCTTTTTTTTAACATATCTTGTTTTCAATTCAACATTTTTAGATAAAAAAAAAAGTTGGAAATTATTTCTTTTTAAAAAATATATTAAGTGATCCATAGTCAAGTGGAAATTAACACACAAAATTGTGTTGCATTATGGAAGTTTATCTTCTAAAGGGGTGTTTTTAAGCAAGTTCTCAAAACACACCAACTTGTTATTTTAAATCTTGTCTATAAATATACATATTTATATTTTTTTCTTTAACTTAAGAGTTAGTTTCTGAGTTTTTATGATAAAAACATAAGAAAGAATTTGGCATTCTAAAAAAAATAGAAAATGTAACCTGTAATGCCCAACTGACTATGAGTTACTTAATGCTTTTATGAGAAACTTTTTTTTTTTTAATTATTATTATTTTAAATCTAATAAAAAGTCTAATAGAAGACGAGACATTAAAAATATGTTTTGAGGATGCCTCTTTAGGGTTAATTTTCACTCCCTAAATCATATTAGTTGCCTTTTTTATATTTTTTTTATTAAAGTAATATTTTTTATAGTCTACTTGCATGCAAACTTTTAGGAAATTTGAAGGGAAAAACCTGAAGAGATTCCTTTATGAGACA
The DNA here is from genome assembly GCA_963930645.1 of Salticus scenicus. NCBI lineage: Eukaryota > Metazoa > Arthropoda > Arachnida > Araneae > Salticidae > Salticus > Salticus scenicus. Next base: position 26,141,568 of record OZ005660.1, read on the forward strand.
ACTTATCTAACAGAATTATGTTTTCCAAAATGTTTCCTTAATAAAAGAAAATGTAATTAGATCTGTAAAATAAAAAGCTAAAAAATTAATGCATTAAAAATAAATTCCTGATTTTTATTTTTTTAAAGTACTGCAGTGTCTTAGCATTTATATCTGGTATTTCAAATCTATTATAGGAAAAAAAAAATATGTGTATTAATAAAAAATGACTAGTTTAAATAAGTATACTAATTTTATCCCTTGTGTTCTTTAACCACAACATGACTCGTACGTATAAGGTAAAATTTGTATGGAATATAATATTAAATATGTACAAACATGATTAGTTAAAAAAAAAAAAAAAAAAAAAAAAAAAACCATGAATAATGAAGATTTCAAACGATTTTATCAACTTTAATTTTCTCTACAGTATAAAAATAGAGGATACAATGACATCTAATTAATACTTTGCACATGCATTCAATAATTAGAGTCAAAAATGCTATTTGATCAATATAGAAGATCCATAATTATTATTATTAAATACCATAAAGAAAAGAAGGTAAAATAAGTAAATAAAAATTGATTAGGTCACAATTAAATGTAAGACTGAAAATTATCACAATCCTTTATCAAGTTTACCCCCCACCCCAACCCCTAATTTGTAAAAATGTAAAATATAAATTGCTGCCACTTGTTTGATTGATAAATTACTTGTATACAATTTTTCTAGTTTTACATCATGATATTTTAAAACAAGACATTTTATTAACTAAAACACTATTTAAAAATATTTTAAATTTCGAAAACTTTCTTTTTTAAGAAATATAGTTAGCGCACAAAGTAGCATCATTTGCATGAATGCTTTATAAAATTAAAAACAAAATATATACAAGTAACTAAATATAATTTGTCAAAAATGAAACAGATTTAAATATAATTTGATAATAAACAATGATATTCCATTGAATATAATTGAGAATACAAAATAAATTTCAGGAAAAGCTAATACATACACATATTTTAATTACGAACAAAGACCTTAGAAGAAAAAAAGAAGATTTTTTAGTATTCACATTAATAAAAAAGTGCCAACATTTATATTATTCTAACAAGCTAAATATGTTTCAATAAATAATTAAGACATTAAGGTAAATGATTATGATAAATTATTACAAACTCTGTTAATTATTGAAAGATATATATATATACAGTAGAGAGCCAGAAATCCGCCAACCTAAAATCCACCGAAGTCCGCACAGCTTCTTAGATACAAACAATGAAATTTAAGTTACATAACTGCAAATCAGAATTTTTGTAAAAGATTTCTAATGCAGATTTTGTGCTTGCATTTTATGATTACAATAATAAAAATATGAAAAACTGCAAGAACCAAGTTACTGATAAGGAAATTATCAACAGTATATTAAATTAATCAAAAGAAAATTATGATTATGATGATGATATCAATGAGGAAAACAAACTAATTTTTAAAAATTCTATCTGATGAAGACATAATTGTTAGAAAGAATTCAGTTTAATTCTTATTTTGTAACACAAATTTATTTTTCGAAGAATTTATGACTATTTACAATAGAAAAAAAAAAAAAAAAAAAAAAAATTTCTCAATAATGTATGTGTGTATGTTCAAGTGTAGTTTAAAGCAAACTGCATGTGAACAGATTTTCTCTAAATTTGATATTTTTTCATTTTATTTATTGTTTTCATTATATATATATATATATTAGCGAAATTGTGTTATTATTCACTAGTATATGTTTAATTTGATTAATATTCTGCTTTTATTATTCAAATTGAAAATTATTTTATATGGGCTCCAAAATCCGCCAAATCCTAAAATCCACACAACCTCTGGTCCCGAGCTGTGCGGATTTTTGACTCTCTACTGTATATGTTTCATAAAGACCAAAACAATAAGAATCCATAAATGTTGGCTTTTCATTATGTAATACAAACAAAAAAGTTTACTTCAAACAAGTTCACTAGAAATTACATCAAGAAAAGATGTGCATCTGATACTACATGCATAGTTAATTAACAAAAAGTACAATGAAAATATAAAATTACAATTGGAATATTGAAATTCACAAATATAATTCATTTATTAACGTAATACTCTAGAATATATTAAATCTATACCATGATCAAAAAGCATTTTGAGTTAATTAAGAAATGCTTTACATACATATACAAATATTTAAATACCACACTGAACACTTTGCTCTCTGGTAAACATATAAGCTGTCTTGGCATGTGTATTATATTGTAAGAGTAAGAGAAATTAAAAATGTATGCATGCTTTTACCCTACTAATTTATGATTTCTTATATCAGGATTCTGTTTATTTTTACCATACATTCATTTTTTCCAATTCTAAAGATATTTTACTTAAAGTTTTTTTTTTTTTTTTTTTTTTAAGGGAAGGGAGGGGGGGGGGCTAGTTTTAGAAAACAAATATTAATGAAATATTTGCTGCCCCTTAAAAAATAAATTGCTAAATACCTTAAATAAACCAATAAATATAATTAAATGGGGGGGGGGGGGGGAGAGAGAGAGAGGAAAGAAAGAAAAAAAAAAAAAAAAAGGACAGATTTACACTTCTAAAAAACTGAAGTATTTAGACTCAACATGCAGTACACCAAAAAGCGACTGACAAATATTTTTAAAAGTTTTTTCTTTCCCATGCTATCTTGGGCACTGTCTGACTTTTTTTCTGGGCATTTCAATATGGTTATTAATTTGATGATAGATGGAGCTGCTATTATTCAAGAGTTACGATTTTACAGTTGGATATATTTCAACATCGATTAAGCATTTTAATTTTGGCACCATGTATTAGCAAGACCTAATCACTCATTACTTCTAGCCCTCACTCTGTACTAATAAAATTATACAAGTAGAATAAATTTATAATTTTGGTGCAATTAGTTTTATTATAAAAATCATATATAAACATTACTATTAAAAATATTTTTAAAATTTAAAATATTTAATTTTTTTCTACTGTATTACTATTTGATTTCAATAAATATAATAATAATAATCATAAAATAAAAATAAATACTGTACTAGCCATTTCTAAGATAGGGAGATGACTAAAATGAAAGAATAAATTTTAGAAAATGAAACAGAAAAGCCAATGAATAAAATAATAAATTTAAAAAATTCAAATTCAGAAAAGAAACGAAAAAAAAAAAAATCTTGATGAAGTGCACCCCTTTAGGGTCCAAATGACCCCTCTGCTAAGTTTTATACCTCTGTGATCAATAGTTTGAGCTCCAGAGCTCAGACACGCACAGATATAAGTCTTCTTATTTATATAGGTAATCTAAAAATGCATATGGAAGTTGATAGTTTAGCTTGCATAAAAACGAGCTAGTGAGTATAATTCCTATTTATAACTAAAACATTTGTTTTGTTCAAGCATGCATACATTTTTCAACCTCAGTGTGCAACGTATGAATGGATGGAAGAATATTTAAAAACTTTCAGATATAAACATCTTTGAAAAATAGATGCTTAAAAGCAGCTATTTCATTTTAATTCTATTCTTTAGAAGATTATTATATGAAGCTTCCAGTGCCTCTCAAACTTGTATGAATTGCAGATGAACACTTCAGGAAATTAATTTTTCTATAGAAATAACCTACTTAATATTGTGCCGAGAGGTAAAATGTGTTGTGTTTAGCAGACAAAATTTGGCTGTTAAAAGCTAAAAAATACATGTATGAAATGAAGAGAGATGTAAAAAGAAAAAAATGTAAGAAAGTGAAAATTGTGAAGTACAAAAGAGCTCTTAACACATCATACTTTAATACATTTTACTTATTTATTTGTTTTTTTCTCAAACATTTTTTTTTTTTTTTTTTTTCATATAATTCTTTTAATTAATAAAAGTTGGGAAAAGGGAGCTTGGTATACAAAATCTTTAAAAAAAAAAAAAAAAAAAAGTTTTATATAATTAACATATATGCATTGCTAAATTGAACTTATCATACATGTAAATTAATTAATTAATAAACATAAACAAATAAAACTTACTACAAAAATCAGAATTTTTAAATTTTTATTTTCACTAACTATTTAAAAAAAAAAAAAAAAAAAAAAAAAAAAAAAAATTGTAAAATTACTTTTGGATCTAACAAGGAGAGGTCACAACATGGAAAATTTAGATTGGGATGAAATTGTGCAGGATTATAGTATACTATGAAGGTAACAACATATTAATACTTTGAGGTCTGAGCGTCACTCGGGTTTCCGTTTTCGGCAAAGCAAACCACGCCCGAGATTCTCTCGGGGTCAAATTTTAACTCTCTGAGCTATAAAAGTACCGACTAAATTCGTTTGCTGACTTTTCAAATATCATCAACGAACCTTTTAGTTAAATATATTATAATAGGCATTTGTACAACATTTGGGTAAGTTTTTATTCAAGTCTATGTAAAATTTTACGTTAAAAAATGCTGTTTTCTTATGTGGAACTTTTTTTTTTTTTTACTTTAAAACATACTTTTTTCATTAATTTCACATTAAATATTAATTCTTAGCATATTTAAATAGTTCCTTCGTTATGAATAAGAACAGTTAGAAGTTTATAATAATATTAATAATAATAATAATAATAAATAAAATACATATCTGCCAGGTATTTTTAAAAAAATCATGAAAAGTACCAAAAACCCTCAGTCCACAGGGAGATGTGTGACCTGAAAGTGTTAAAGCAGCAGGACCCACTAGCCACAGAATTTCGAGAAAAAAGCATTTAAAGTTTCAGTAATCTTTAAATACAAGTTATTTTGCAATGTAGACAACGTTCCAATGGTGTGGTCAGCAGTGTAAATGGCTGCCACGTGGAAGGCCCGAGTTCAAGGCTACAGACGGAAAGTTTTTTTACCTTTTAGTTATTTAATCTAAAAATTTTATTTTAATGTTACTTTCTCTTATAATTCAATTCAAAATTTGAAAATTTTAATAAATTATTGCTTGAACTTAAAAATAGAAATTTACTCTGCTGACCACACCATTGGAATGTTGTCTACATTGCAAAATAACTTGTATTTAAAGATAACTGAAACCTTAAACGCTTTTTTATCGAAATTCTGTGGCTAGTGAGTCCTACTGCTTTAATATGTTGTTACCTTCATATCATAGTATACAATAATCCTGTGCAATTTCATCCCGATCTGAGTTTTCCCATGTCGTGACCTCTCCTTATAAGATATATTTTAGTTTAAAAAACACTTAAAAGTTTTAGCAATATTTATTTAAATTATTTAAGCTCTATTAACAATGTCAACTAACTATTCTGAAGCTAAAATTTCTATATTCCTTTATTTTAATTTTTTGTTCTTTATGCTAACAGGCTATTTTTTATCTTTATCTTTTTATATAATATATTACAAATTATTATTATTTCTGATAAAAGGAATGAGATATTAAGAGCTCATACGAATAAGATTAGATCAATTATTTACATTAAAGAAAAAAAAAGTTAACACCAGAAATCCTTTAAGCAAATTATAAATAAAATCAGGATCACACTGTTTCAATATAAAAGCATGCTGTTTAATAAATAAATACAAAAGTTCCACCTTAATATGTTAATTTTACATTAAAATTTTAATGTATGATTTATTTTGAAAATAACATTATGCACATGATTATCTAAAATCTTTATGTTTTTACAAATTCGTCAGTAATAAAGAATATACAAATGAGTAGTATATAAAGTCAAGATATAAAATTTGAAAAACTAAAAATAACAACAGAAATATTTAAAGTCAATAACAATTTTTGCAATTCAAATTTAGTAAAAACACTAAAAGCTTATTACAAGAATAAGATGACTTGAAAATAAAATATATTTTTTCGTTATTAAATAAAAACAAAGATAAAACAAACATACAAAAGCATACACACACACATACAGAGACTGCATGTTATTTAAACCATATATTCATATTTACAGCACTTTATACATATAGCACTACTTTTTGCTTCATAAACATTAGTGATAATCCTGTAAAATAGGAATGGACAACAAGCATTAATATACAAAATAATTTGTTATTTTAACAAAAATGTTAAATTTAAGATTTTTATTTTGCTTTATTTTTTTATAAAAAGAGATATTAAGCTGCAATCAAGTTACACAAAAGCTAAGGACAGCCTTTCCCCCTAGCTATTTAAAATTAAATAAATTTTCATTTTTGACCCTTGAAACAACCACAAACCCCTACATATAATGTCTCTGGTTACGCCCTTGAAGTCAAAGATAAATCAAATTTTTTTCAGAGTGTATAATAAAAGTATAGAAAAACTTTCTTTTATATACAATAATAAATTAAAAGGTTCCCCCCCCCTAACCATATTAATTAATAAATTTGAAATAGAATATAAGTGGAAAATATATAGGCCAGGAATCTACCCTGGGACCCTTGGCCTTTACCTGCAGAAGAAAACTTACGAGGTTCACTTCTCATTGCTACCGTTTTTCACCCAGGTGTACGTGTAGTTATTTGTTCACTGTTTCAGAAATATTTTCTTTTCTATTCCCCCCCCCCCTCATTCCCCCTCTTTTCCAAAATAAGTAAATCTGTTATTGGAAATTCATATATATATATATGCCTTGGGCAGTTAAGGGGTTAATATATCCATACTCTAGTATTGAGTTATCCGGGTGTTCTATAAATGTGTTCACAATCTATAGTGTTAGGGTGATTTCAAGTTTTGTATTTGTCATTGCTAAATCTGCTAAAATGTAAAAAAAAAAAAAAAAAAAAAAAACTTAGCAAATTTTGTAGATCAGTTTGAAATAGTTAGGTGGTAGAATATTGGTATATTAGGCTAAAAGAACTGTATTCAATCCCTATCTTTGACATTTTTACATAATATAAAAATTTTTAGGCTTCTATTTCTGATACCCTATTAATTAAATTAAATGTACATACAAAGAAATTGAGGATATCATGATTGTTAGTTTCATGTGCAGATTTCTGCGAGCTTAAAACTACAAATTACATCATTATTTACCATGTTTGTAATTACTTAAGATTATGAAGTAACAATTTTAAATATCCAAATCAATTAATACGAATATTCAAATTACCATGAGTAGCTTCACAGATACACCCAAGTTATTTATCTTGATTGTAAATGACTCCCCCCCCCCCTCCCAATTTTGAGGATTACATTCATTATTAATTTTGAACTATCACTTTCTAGATTCAAATAAGAAGTAATTCTTTTCTTTCCTTTTTTTCTTTTCCTTAATTCCCAATTTTGGTTATTTAAAAAAAAAAAAAAAAAAAAAAAAAAAAAAAAAAGCTATATTATTCTATTTTTTTAAGAAAATTAATTCTTAATACCAACTTTCCATTGTTTATATTATGAAGATGAAGATAAAGATAAATATGAATAGTAAGAGATTTACAAAATTTCTCACTCAGCTAGAGTATGTTCAAATGTTCAATATTATTTAAAAGCTGCAAAAATTAGTTTATTTTATAATGTATTCAAATGGAAGTAATGTAACCTGCTTTATTAAAAAATGGCTTTTTTGTATGGTAAAAATTAGGTCTACAATTAAACATCACAGAAAAGAAAAGAAAACTAATAGTATTTGTATCTGATTAAAATTTTGTATCACATTCTAATATTGTCTAAAAATAATTGTTATTTTCAATAAAAATTTAATTATTACAACAAGTATACTTTTAAAAACTTTTAAAAATACACACAACAACTAATATCATGAAATTCTTGATTGTTGCAATTTTTTTTGCAATAAAATTAATTAAAAAAAATCTCTATAAACAAAGACACTTTTTATGAAAGACAAATATATTTATCAGGATTATCACTCATGTTTAACCTAATACATTCCTGAATGTAAAAATCCCATAAAACTTCACTCATGTCCAGCAAATCAAGTTTGAGAAACACTGCTGTAAATATTTAAATCGTAAATTGTTTTGATTAGACTATGCGATTCACAGCATAATTCAGCCTTTTAGGTTATCAGACCTTTTGATCATAAAAGTTTCTTTGACTATTAAAAGGCATTAATAAATTAAAATATAAGGCTTTATTCTGGAAGATTTCCACAATGGTTTTGTTGCATGATTGTGCTTTTGTCTCTCATTCGACAGCAAAACCACATGTCTCTTCTATAGCTTGAGTAAGTTTTTCATAAAGTTTCTCATATGTTTCATATGGAGGGATATCAATACGATTGAAACTAAATAGAAAAATGAATTATTAAGAAAATGCATGAATATAACACACTTTGCATAACAAGCATAAAAAATTATAAAACAGATTAATAAAGCAGAATGAACATTAAATTAAAACTTTTAAGAACTTCAATTAACGTCCCTCTTCACTTACCGTCGCCAGATGCCCGAGCCAATGTTATTCTATGGGGAAATTTTCTTTACAAATAACTCATTAACTAATACATATTTTTAAATTCTGTTTTCACATTCAGAAAATTCCCAACTATTAAATTGACGGACCTTTTATAAAAATGTATTTTTTTAATTTTTAATATTTTATTTTGAAATTGCAAAATGAAAAAATTTCACATATTCAAAATTCATATTTTGCAGCTTCAAAATAAAATATAAAAAATTAAAAAAATAATTTTTAAAAAAAAAGTCCGTCAATTTAACAGCTGGGAATTTTCAGAATGTGAAAACAGAATTTAAAAATATGTATTAGTTAATAAGTTATTTGTAAAGAAAATTTCCCCATAGAATAACATTAGCTTCGGCTTCCGGCAGTCGTGAGTGAAGAGGGCCCTTAAATACAAAAATTAAAAAATGGCCTCACTTGAAATTAATTTTGACAGAAGAAATGTTTCGCTCAGGGCCCTGAGCTGTCTTCTTGATGCTGCAGTTTGTACTGACTTTTGTGAGGAAGAGGTAATTTAAGTGGCTAACTTTAATAGAGGAAGACAGAAGTTAGTACAAGCGGCACATCAAGAAACAGCTGATAAGGCTCAAAATCCTGAGTGAAAGATTTCCTCTATCAAAATAGACTTCAAGTAAGTCTATTTTTTAAAGTTTTTAAAGCAGAATGTGATTTTAAATCTTTAGGTTAATAAATAATAAAGTACAGAATGGGTTAAAAGTTCCTGATACATTTTGAACTATAAGAGTGGGATTTGCACAACAATGCTTTTTATGGTGAAAAGTTGCCATAAATTTTTTATATCTTGTTTCTTGTAGTTCTGATAGCGCTCCTCCAATACAGGCTGGCTCATCAGGCATTTTGTTTCCCACTCAGCGATTGTTGCCCACGCGGTCCGAATTTCAAGTGTTATCGCTTAGCTTTCAATCACAAATATGAAGTGTAATTATAATATGTTTTCTTACATTTTTTGTATCAATTATTTGTTTTTATTGCTGTTTGATTATCTAAATGTGTATTTTACAACCTACACTACTTTTCAACGTGTATAAATATTTAAAATTAACTAATTTAACAGCAACAGTGATGGCTACTTTTTACAAGGGTTATAAAAAAATTTCGTCAAATATTACCGCCAAACTTATCAAGTACAAACAATAATTCGCTCCTCTGTTTAGGCAAACTCACCATTTTAGGTGATAATGACGTCGAGTAATACGTCTGCAACTAAACGTCGCCAAGCTATATTTCCGCTGGGCAACAATGATCAGCTGTGAGTCAGCTCGTATTATAGGAGTTTTAAGTTCTGATATGGTCAATTCGACCCCTCTCTTCATTTCTTCTTGCGAGACTGTGTGAAAGACAAAATGTATACTTCTTTGGCTAACATTAAAGTGCTAAGTTGTGAATGACACATGTAATCCAATCTTTTCCAATCAGTGCAAATGAACATGGATTGAATTGGAATATTATTTATATTTGGTTTGAACTATAAAAGAGTGCATACATTGCAGTGAATTTCACAAAATAAACTCTCTTTATCTGCTTGTTTTGAGATTTTAATATTATTTCTTACTGTTTTTAAGGTACAGGGCCATCTATGAACAAAATACAAAACTAACAATCTTATATGCTTAAATATAACTTTCTGTTTTAAAAAACATCCTAGCATAAACCACGCTCTTATACATCAATTACTTGATTTTATAGATTAAAATTTAAAATATGTCAAGGGCTTTTGGCCCATTCTGTATTTTGAACATACTTTTCAGTCAGTTAAAATTAATTCTTGAAAATATAAATAATAAAAATTATACATATCATCATAAGTAATTAATGAGTATTTAAAAGGGTGGTGCTTCAGGTAGATAAAGGTAAAAAAAAAAAAAAAAAATGTAAAAAAGTTTTTATTTTTGATCATGTTTATATTTCCCAAAAATTAACCCGAAATTCTTAAAGTAATACAAAAATTAATTATAAGGAGGTGAAGATAATAAAAACTGGCATTCAGAATATGTGACAGCCTTAACTTTAACAAAAATGGTTTCATGCAGTGTCCAGTACAATAAGAGTGAGACTAAAGTAAAATATATATGTTCAATCCTTCTAACTATCTTTGACATTTCTACCATAAATATGATCTTAAAGTCCCATTAGACTTAAAAATGTATGAAGTTCCATTGGGATATAAAGAGCTAAAGCAAATACTATTATCTTTTTTATTGCACTGATAATTTAGAAAGGAAATAGAGAAAAGACAAGTTGTTTCTTTAACAATGATTCTTTTTTTCCCCATTGGGTAACAAGCATCTAAATTCTTGTTTTTACTTAAGGTAAGAATTGATAATTCAGAATGAAGAGTCCAATCTAGCTTTTAATTTTTAAACCCATTTTTGAGAAATTTCAAGCTAATTTTGCCAGAAAAAAGTGCCAGTTTTAGTAGTCGCTATATTATATGTTTAATATCAAGCTAAATAATGTTTCATTGAACCAAATATAATGCAATTCCTTTGATATAATACTGAAAAACTAGGTAGAAAATGATTATTTTTAATAAAGTTAAATAAATTATTGTGAAAGGATTGCCTTTTATGGATTTGAATTTTGTGAAGGGGCAGATAAACGATACTAATTTTCACCTGTATCAACTTGAGAAAATAGACCAGGAGTCTGTCTAGACTTTTCAGACAGGGATCTGTTCCAGGGAAATAGTGAAAAATCTACACACATAATTTTGTGAATCAAAATTAGTGTAAAAAGCAATTTCTTCTGAATTTTTTGGTTAGGATCCTATTTTGCAAAATTGACAAAAATATAATTTTGCAAAATAAAATTACAATTAAAATAATTTTATTTTAGACAATGAAGGTTTACTTCAAGAGAACTAAACTCACACATATGTACAGAAACCTTTCAGAAGTTAGAAATTGAATATCAGCTTTTTAAGGAAATACAGCAAAGCACATCTGATTATTCAGGCAGTCTGTTCGTTCTGTGGAAAATTAGTTTCTGAAATGAAAGATTTATCAAAGGTCTGTTTTTTAAGAGGAAAAATTTTGTGAAGGGTTCTTCTTTTAAGATATAATATTTTGCGAAGGATCCTGTAATGGACCCCTCTAGACAAACCCCTGTAGACCTATATATTTAGAAGGAAGGAAGAAGAAAATGGGTTATGAAATGTTTTTAGGATTATATAAAATAAATTTTAGTGGTAGTTCTGTGGTATTCAAAACAATATTTCATGTAACCTTATCATGATCCAAATTAGATTTTGCTAATGACGATACTAACTGTAGTACATTTATGTAGGAAGTATCTCTTCCACCGATCAACAGATGGTGCTGTCTATGATGTAACCAGGAACAAGGTGACAAGCAGAAAAGTTCGTTAGTATTCGGTTAATCATGGAGAGAGCTGTTGAGACCGTCTGCGCGAAGGCTGATGTGGTCATTTTCTTTAATTAGAGCATGAAACTCTCTTAGTAGTTGTGTAGAGCCATGGAAGGCTCAATACTCCATTCCCAATATGTGCTATAGCACGTGTAGGTGCTTTTTACTGCCTTAAGAACTTTATTGTGATATTCTAATGAAGTGAGCTCCTTGATTTGTGTGTTAAACCAAGGAACCAGTAGTTGGTTAATAATGAAGATCTGCTGTTATAATAATATTTATGTGTAATTTCTGTTTTGTGTGTATTTTTTAATAAGTGTGCAGTAGTTTAATCTCCATCTCCTCAATGACCCCACCTCTAGACGCCAACCAAAGATCTTACATTTATAGTACAGTATATCTCAGTACAGGTCATCTTCTCAAAATCTGTTTCACTTAAAACAATCCTGCATCATTGAAATTAATCCTGCAAGAAATGAGAAACAAAATGAATGATTTAAACTTTATTTACCATGTGTGAGCTTTCGGAAGATTATCTGTACTTGCATCTATTAGATGCACAGTAAACAGTCTTGGACCAGCAGCTCCCGTAGAACCTATTAAAAAGAAAATATATGTGAAAATATATGTGATAAATGCCAATCACATTCTATCTATATATATAAATGGCTAAGAGATTTTCTTGGACTCTGTGTGTGGAGGCACCGAATATAATATCACATGCTGAACAAAAAGTAATGGTTAAATGAATTTAATGTTTTGATTTTTATGTAAAAATATGATCACATGCTATCTTTAAAAGAGTGTAAAAATTAAGAGTTTATGTGATGCATGTGGCATCTGTATAAAATGTTTATAAGAAACAGATTAAAGAAATAGAATTAAAGAAATACAAGAACAAAGAGAATGTTTATAAGAGAATGTTTAAAGAGAAGCAACTATGTTGGTTACATTTTGTTTTACAGCTTAAGCTTTTGAATTTTAAGTATTATCTACCATAGGAATAATCACATTTTTATGCAAGCACAGATTAATGTTACTTTATTGATTTTTAAAGTGTGGATCTCTTGTTTGTTCTCTCTCATTCCCTATCTTGGATAAGATGGATCCTAGCGGTACAGACAAATTGATTTTTAAAGTGTATCTCTTTAGATTGCCCTCTCTCATTCTCTATCTTGAATCAGATGGATCCTAGCAGTAAAAATGGTTTTGCTAACAAACTTTGATCTATTGGCACACAAACAGCATCAGGCCGAGTTTTGTACATTTCGAGTCTGATTTTAAAATTTTTCCTGCATTTGGAATTTGATTTGTTCACGAACTGGGGCTTTTCCAGTTTTCAATAAAGAGATAAGTTTTCCAGAATCTAAAGTCTTTATTAAGGGCTACAAACTTTTTTTTTTTTTTTTAAGTCTTTCCAGTGTCTGTATAAGCCTAAGTCAAAGTACAAGTACAATTATATGAGGGTCAAAGAGTCAGGGCAATGATGATTCTATTAACAAGTTATTATCATTGAAAAAGCACATGCTTGCTTAGTGTTAACCTGCTTTTATACAAGTATTTCTGTGTTTTTGCAATAGGGGAAAAAAGCAACTTATAAAAAATTTAATATTTTTTTTATGAATAGATTTTGGCATCTGGGTTGAGTCACAGAATTTGCTGGGCTTTTAATTTTATATAACTTGCAGTATCATGAAACTGCAGATTACATTTGTTCAGTGTTTTTTCTTTCAAAAGTTGCAGGTACCAGAACTTAAGGTTTCTCAATAATATTTTAAAGTATCATTTTACATGTTCTATTCTGGAAATACAAAAGATCTAAAGGATTTACTTATGGCAAGAAAACACATGAAAAATGTAATAATTATTGTCAAAACGAAGTAAATCACTAAATTAGGATTTTATCTTGGCTGGACGATAGCTCAAGACAACACAACAATATATATATATATTAATACTAGGGGGCTCTGCTCACCAACCCCCGAGGGAGGCTTTGTCTCTCCCTAACTCACTTATTAACCTATGCGGAGCTCTACCCGCCTATTCACTGTTTTACTTTTCACTGAATAGAAATATTATAGGTGCATAACAAAATAAAAGAGCAGAAAAATGTTATGAAAATCCTCAAATTCAATGTTAAATTGAAATACCTAATATTTAATACTACATTAACATTATTATTACTTAATGAAATATTATGCTAAAAATCAGATATTTTTTTTTTTTTTTTTTTTTTTTTTTTAAGAATAGAAAGAAATTTGTAATATCTAGACTATTTTGCATTACAGCTTTAGTATATGACCCCTTTGGCAACTTTTAAATTTTTGACACTATTTGACAATGAATTTTTTGGTATAATTGCTTGTTAAAAAAAAAAAAAAAAAAAAAAAAGCACTTATTTTTCTAATGCTTATGCTTTTTACTATTGTAATTTTAGTTAATTTAGGGCAGTATATAATACTCACTATATGTTTCTAATGCACAGCTAGGTAAAATTTTTACACATTTGAAAATATCAGTAAAGAAAAAAAGATGGTACTTTTCTATTTCACCGGCACAGGCGATAAAGTAGCCAAAAATGATAAAATCGACGCCAATCATTAAGCACCTAAGAGTATTTGTTTCAAAACACTTTGAGTAATAATAATAAGAAAATTACGGATACATGACCATTTACTTATTATTATGATTTTTTAAAAGTAAAATCCACACTAACAGATATAAATTAACTTAAAATTTGAATAAATAAATAAATAAATAAATCTAAGTTACAAATTAATTTTTAATCCATTAATCTATTAATAGACAACAACTGTTGTCACCAGTGAAGTCCGCTTGGTGAGATTTGTGCTGGCAAAATGGAAAAGTACCAAAAGGGTATTATTATTTTAATTATATGAGTAGTGGCAAGATGTGAGATTTCGTTGGGGGTCATCGTTAGTTCTAATCCCCCCCTTCCCCCAATACGCACATCATCTAAATCATTCCTACATTCTCTTTATTACATGACACATTTTGTAAAGAATTGTAAATTTAAAAAAAAAAAATAATAATAATTTAGCAATATTTATTTATTTATTTATTTAATTTTAAACTTAAATCTTAAAAACATTATTTTTATTAATTGATTATATTCAATCAATTACATACACTCAGTTATTCTTTGTCTCACTTTTGCTATATCTCGTAATATGGGAAAGTGTTGCATAGTTTACAAGAATAACATTATTATGATTTAACATTATTGTTTTTCAAATAACATTTATGTAATTATTTTCAGACTCACCCTCACTTTTGCTATATCCGGTAATATGCTATAGTTTAAATTAATGTGTGTAATAATTAATTGATAAATAATGATTAATTAATTTGATTATGGTATAATTTCAAAATTCGTGAGCAATGCATAATTTTACTTTGTCTTATTATTATTATTATTATATTAATTTAACCATTCTCTGGCTTATTATCACTTTTATTGTAGCACTATCTTGTAATATGGGAAAGTAATAGTTTATGAATGATGTTTTTGAGTGACTTTTGCAACATGAATTTGTCTTACACACGTGTAAACAAGTATCAACTAATCAAATTCTTCATTTTTTAATTTTTACCAGTTGCGATTTCAACTGAATCCCATTGGATTTTTTTTTAACGAAGTACATGAAGATCACAAAGTAATATTTTAATAATTCAATATTTTAAAGATTTACTGCTGGATCAATTTGGACTTAAAGTGCATTAAATACAATAATTTTAGGAATATCTTTTCGTTTCAAACATTTAATTGAACTAAAAAAATAAATTAATTAATAATAATAATGATTATAATTATTATTTTGTTTATAAAGTTATTCTAACAATAAATAAAAGGATTTAGTACCTTCATTTAGTACCTTCATTAATTCTGGTACTAAATAATTTTTTGTGTTTGCCCTTACAAAAAAAAAAAAAAAAAAAAAAAAGACACAGATTCTCAAATTTAAATTTTTATTGAAGCCTTAATTTAACCTACTGAAATATCCTAAATTATTAAATAAAATTTCATAAACTTACTTTGAAACTAAATATACCCCAAAAAGCCCCTACAAAGTAAAAATCCGTCCCTACATCCTGAAGGAAACTTCTGTAAGTCTTTATACATAGGGATAAATCCCTACAGCTCGCAGCACTGCTCATTTTCCTGACACTAGAATTGCTAAAAATATAGATGACTAGCACCCGATTTTTAAGCTATTTGATACGTTGCAGACGAAAAATGTTTCCGCGTGCAGGCTTGCGCAGACGTAAAACAGATTCACTCCAAGAAATGGGGACTCTGAAATGTTTTTAGATGGTTCTTTGTAGAACCAATAGATGGCAGCACCAGATAACTTTATCATACGCAGGAAATAAGGAAAATTTCAAAAAATGATATTTTAAAATATGATTATATAGACTTAAATTGCCTTATGTTATTTAATTTTCTCTGCGGTCATCGATGAATCTATAAATGACCGGAATAAATGACCGGATGCCTCACCACTGTATACGAGTCATTTATAAATGAGTTTGAATTTGACTCTTTTTTTTATACCAAAATATATTAAAGTATTTTAAAATATGTTTTTAAATAAAAAAGATAAATATACTGTCTTTAAAGACAGAAAGAAATGCAGTAAATTATACAGACACGACAATATTTCATTATCTCTATATATTAAAAAAAAAGTTTCTGTCGCTCACGTCAATTTTTTTTTTGTCTGTGACAGCATCTACTTGCGGAGGCAAAGTTCTCTCTGCATTATGGGAGGTATCAATGTGTTCCGAATACTTCAAGGAAGGCATTTCAGGTAGTTAGAAATCTGTATCATCTTAATTAACAAAGTTATTAATTAAAAACGTCCGGTTTATAAAGGTACTTTTTTAAAAAGGTTATTCTAATTTAAGTAAAAGGTTCTTTTTTTTTTTTTTTTAGCAAGCAATTCTACCAAAAAATCCATTGCCAAATAGTGACAAAAATTTAAATGCCACCAAGGGGTTCATATACTATATCTGTAACACAAAATGATCTAGATATTACAAATTTCTTTCTTTAAAAAAAAAAAAAAAAAAAAAAATTACTGATTTTAAGCATTATTTCATTAAAAAAAAAAGGGGGGGGGGTATTAAATATTATGTATTTCAATTTGACATTGAATATGAGTATTTCTTTTTTTTTTTTTTTTTTTCCTTTTTCTTGTTTTATGCAGTATTAATTTTCCTATTCAGTGAAAAGTAAAGAAGCAAATAGACGGGCAGCGCTTTGCAGGGGTTAATAAGCGAAGCGAGTCGGGGGAAGACAAAGCCTTCCTCGGGGGTTGGCGAGCAGAGGGCAGAGCCCCCTAGTTCACACACACACACAAAAAAGAACTATTAATTTTCTAAAAGTAGGAAATATATATATATATATATATATATATATATATAAGAAACATGATCTATTAAGCATAGTAGAAGCCAAGCAACAGATACAAGATCACTGAAACACCAATGACCAATAAGATAAGAAAAAAAATAAATAAATAAATAAAGTAAAAAAAAAAAAAAAAAAAATCATCAGTGGATGAAATACACTAATGTAAAGAATTTGCAGACGAGTAATTATAATCCTAAATTCATTTTTTTTTTTTTTCCATTGAAAATACCTACTTAATAGCATCATTGGCATTTATTTTATTTTTTTTTTATACCATGGATCACATTTTAATTTTCCCATGGAAAATAACATCATGACAGAAAAACTTCATCATAAGAGAAACTCTTTTCAAGGTGGCAAATAGAGTACCTTTACATTGATACCTCTCATGACGTGAAGGAGATCTGCCAGGAGATGCAGTCGCAGACAAAAATATTTGACGGCAGCGACAGTAGCTTTTTTTATTTTTATTTATTTTTTTTTTTTTTTAATATATAGACAAATCTTGAATACTGAAAAAATTGACTGCTTAATATATTTAGTAATTTTAAGCAGGTAAAATTTAATTTTCTTAGATTGATAGTTTTCTCTGACAGGGTGAATAATCATTTAGAATCAACACGCGATGGCAAATATCAAATATAAGAATATAGTAATCCAGGTGGTAGTATAGGGACTAAGGCCAATTGTCTTCTTTAAGAACTTACGCCTGGATGAAAAAGAGTATCTTTCTAAGGAGTAATAGCTCATATTCATGTGAATTTTGGAGAAAATCATGGAAAACTCAGAACAGCTACGCCAACAAGATCAAACTAAGATTGAATCCAACAACACCTGTTTACCAGCTTACAGAGCAGAACCTCTCGGCCACTGGTGGGACAAATAATAATCTAGATTTTTAAGCAAGGACATCAGTTTGACATTTTATACTTGAATATATAGTATTATTTTTTGTAGTGATATGTTTATAATAGGCATTAAGTATGGAATCAAGTAATCTCAAGTTAAGATCTTTTGATGAAATATGGGATATTTAATTGCAACAGTAAAAAATTAAGATTTAAGAATGGATCAGATATTTAAAAACTATAAGTAAATTTAACATACATAAGAATACCTCAAATTACAAAGAAGCAATAAAAAATACCCAAAGCATTCACACAGGACACATACTGAGTCAGGAAAATATGCAATGTATTAGTAAATGTGATAAACAAACCTTGTAATGCTTTAAATCCTTGTAGTGGTACTCTAGAACTACCGGTAACAAATTGTAGTAACCTAGCTCTTTGCTCTTCACTATAATTGTCAACAGCTTTCCAAAACCATTTCACAATGTTAGTATCAGGATTGCAGTGTTTTAATCGTGTATTCATTCTCCAATCTTCTAGATCGATTTTACCTAGTCCTCCTATTACAAGCTACAAATAAATAAATAAATAAATAAATAAATAAAATAAATAAATAATAATAATAATAAAAATATATATAGAACCAATTAACTACATTATACAGGAAAAATCCTGTCCCCCCCACCCCCCACAAAAAAATTAATAATGTTTATTATACTTATATAAAATAACATTTTGTTATATCCGAAGTTACCAAAAGATGTAGTTTTATTTTAATCACAATTTTAATCTTAGGATATTTTATATTGAAAGATACTTTTAAAATATCTAGAATATATATTTTAATTATTTGTTAAATGTACACAAAATTTTTCTAAATTTATTTTAATAATTAAAATTCAATTGAAAATTTCATTTAGATACTTTGTTTATAATGTTTTTAAACTTGAGATTTCTCAGCAATCATTAAAAAAAAAAAAAAAAAAAAAAAAAAATCAATCAATCAAATAATACAAAGGGGTGATAACAAACCGTTATATATAAAACTTTTGATTAATTGAATAAAATTAAAACTGGCTATTAAGACCATTTAACTCTTTCATTCCCAATTTTTCCATCCATAAAACAATAAATCTTATATTTAGTCATAAATTTATTTCAAAGGTAATATATATAAATATTTTTTTTTAAATAGGAGTAATAGCAGAGTACGAATTAAAATATCTAAAAAAGCAACTGAGAGGTGTTTATTTGTGTTTAATATAACCACTGATGCCATTTAAAAACATAACTTTTCAATAAATAAAAATATCAAAATTTTGGAAGAAATGCATATTGCAATTACTTAAAATACAAATTATAAACATTAAAAAAAAAAAAAAAAAAAAAAAAAATCAATCAATCAAATAATACAAAGGGGTGATAACAAACCGTTATATATAAAACTTTTGATTAATTGAATAAAATTAAAACTGGCTATTAAGACCATTTAAGTCTTTCATTCCCAATTTTTCCATCCATAAAACAATAAATCTTATATTTAGTCATAAATTTATTTCAAAGGTAATATATATAAATATTTTTTTTTAAATAGGAGTAATAGCAGAGTACGAATTAAAATATCTAAAAAAGCAACTGAGAGGTGTTTATTTGTGTTTAATATAATCACTGATGCCATTTAAAAACATAACTTTTCAATAAATAAAAATATCAAAATTTTGGAAGAAATGCATATTGCAATTACTTAAAATACAAATTATAAACATTAAAAAATAAAATAAAAAATATTTCAAACAGTTAATTTACTTAAATTGCCCAAAACAGGAAACTGATTCCGATATTATTATCAGAATAGAGTAAAATATACTTTCATTTATCAACATTAACCGTTAATAATTAACCATTTTTTGCACGTTGAAAAAAAGTTACATTTATTAAACAAATAAATTTCACAAAATTTCAAAAGATACATGGTATAGGTCTTAATAAACAACAACAGCTAAAGACACTACTGTACACACAGCTTGATCCAGCCCAAAACAGGCCCAGGGCCCAATGTACATTCAAGTCCATGACCAATCAATTTTCTCATATTTGAGTAAAATATTACCCTTTTAAAACTTCATTTTGCTTTCAAAAGTAAAATTCTCATAGATTTATTAAGAGTTTTTTTGTTTATTTTTAATTAAAAATTTTTTAAACTGTAAATGAAATTTTAGGCACTTTAAATAGAGGGTCCTTAGACCATGACACATTCCTTAATCAGGCCCTGGTTGTATGTTAACATAATAATTTTTATTTTTAAGAGGAAAAACTAATACTAGAACACTGATGATAAATAATAATAGAGAAATTTACAAGAAAAGCCTAAAAAAGCACAAAATATAGGGGGGAGGGGGATATAAAAAATAAAATATAAAATTTCCAAAAAAAAAAAAAAAAAAAAAACTAAAATACAACCTCAAGCTCTTTTTCATCAAAAGACTTTAACAGGTGCTGTGGTATTAGTTCATTAAAACCTTTTTGCAGAGCTAGAAACTGTTGTTCAATCCCTCTCATAAACCTGTAGTTTACATATAACCTGTGAAAGAGAGAAAAAAAAAAAAAAAAAAAAAAAAAAAAAACATTTATTAGGTACAAAAAAAGTCTCATTTCGATAGAAAGGAAGAAAAATGGAGAATTTTTATAATGGATTTTACACTAACAAAAAACACTATTGCAATATTTTAAAAGCAGTAAAATTTTTCTTTTCTTTCTGTTCTAAAATCTAGAATAAAAAGTTAAAATATGTTTGTTTTGCAGGCTGTTAATTAATAGATCTGGTTTCTTTACATTGGTTATTTCATCCACTGATAATTTTTTTTTTTTTAAATCTTATTGGTCATTGGTGTTTCAATGATCTTGTATCTGTTGCTTGGCTTCTACTATGCTTAATGGATCATCTTTATTATATATATATATATATATATATATGCAGTATTTTGTACTTTTATTTTACTTGTTTTTCTACTTCCATACATTAAAAAACCTGAGTTAGACATAAGAAATCAACATACTCATTTACTTCAATAATTAAAAAACTGGATGTGATATTGACACTTATAATGAAATACATAAACTAACATTACAATAAACTATTCTATGAAAGATTCAAAGGCAATTTCAGAGAAAAGTAAAAAATAAACTGAAAAGTTTTAATGGTCTGGTGGACCACTATAGTTTACATTTTGGTGGTCCATTGAATGTTTTTGTGGTCCTAGACCAATGGACCACCATTAATTTCAAGCCCTGATGAATAAAAAAATATTTAATTTATATAACAGACTGCATTAAATTTACTAAATTTTAATCATTGAAACAATACATAAAATTACTATCAAACAGTTGATTTATAGCTTTACCTGACATATTCCCTTTTATTTTCATCTGTGACAGGGATTTCTCTGCCATTAGGTTTTAGTTCATGAACTTGTATTTGGCCAAATGCGTCGTGTTCCACAGAAAATGTAGTATCAATGACTGATGTGATATTGTTGTCTCTGAAATAAAAGTTATGCCCATATGAAGATATAATTACATGTAAATTGTAATACTTTCCTAATATACTTGCAAAGCATAGTGGAGAAATAACAAAATAAATAAAAATATTAAAAACCAGGAAATTTTGCATAATTTTAAAAGGAGAAAAAAGAAGATTAATAGTTTTCAAAGACAAAAAAAAAAAAACTATCCAATTGGTGTTGCTTTTGAAATAAGCAGAAAACATTGGCACATGAAATTTTAAAGGTGATAAAATAAAAGCTGCATGATTTAGAGATTGTTACAAAATTAAAATCCCCCCACCCATAAAAATCGAAATTTTCAAACAATTTGTTTTTATCAGCAATTTTTTCTAACCTTCATAAACATAAATTTCATAAGTGGAAAACGAAAAAAAAAAAGCAATAAAATTTGGTTGGGGTTAGTATTTTTATCAATAACTGCAAAGTACTAAACACAAACAAAATTTACAAAATTTAAACAAATTTGACCATAACATAAAATTTACTTTATAAGAAGAAACAAATAACCAGATTAATTATTTAGATGTAAAAATCACTTGTTTTAACAATAAACACCACCATCTACTGAAAACCCACCAGCAGTAATGAGATCATACACTACAATAGTAAAGCACCATATCGATATAAAATTAGCACAATACAATCCTACATTAACCATCCCCTTTTAATTTGTAATGAACTCAAGGATCTAGAAAATGAAATAACCTTATCAAACAATTTGCTGAAAAAGCCAGGTGTCCGAACAGAATAGTCAACAGATTATATAAAAAACGAATTAAAATGTTTAATAAAATTCCATGTTATCAAAAAACAACCCCTCAAATTCACAACGTCAATTCTATATGATCGCAGTGCCTTCATTAAAATCGAAAACACTGCAGCTAAATGTATAAACATATCCCTTAAATTCAACACAAACATTTTTCAACTAATAAGAAATGACAAAGATTCCATCCCCTCCCCCCTAGAAGCCGCAGGCATATACAAAATCCCATCTCCAGACAGTAAAGGATATCCTATATGTTACACAGGAATGTCAAAACAAAAGATAAAAACCCAGATCAAAGAGCATGTTCACAATATCAAAACAGGAAAAATAACAACAGCTTTAATCAAATCCTTTAATGAAGATGAAATTAAAATTTAATTTGAAAAAGCTACAAAACTCGTAAATTTCAACAATCACAATTACAGCGTATGCCATGAAACTATTGAAATCACTGATAACATAAATTCCTGTAATAGCAACAACGCGGCAGGCATCAACAAAATGTGTCGGCACCTGCTAAGGAGTCAACTGCAGACAGTAGAGACTTCAGCACCGTACCAACCGGTAACAGAGTGGGGTGCCCCACAGAAAATATTTCGACCGTCAAATGAAGCTAAGTAAGGTTTTTTTTTTTTATAATTAGTTTAACACTTCATGTTCATTTTCTTATAAAGGTTTATTCATTGTTACATTGCTCTTACACAGGACAAAATCAGTTTCACAATATTTTACTTAACTTTTAATATTGTTATTAGCCCTTAAGGTTATACATCAGTCAGATTCCTTCTTTTATATTTTTTTTCCCATGTTATCCTACGAGATTTTTGTTTTTTCCTTTTATAAGGATATCTCATTCAAAAATAAAGTTTTTTGAATTCTGTTTTTTTAATATTACTCTTTAAATACGTTGCTTTTTAGCTTAGTGAGCAACTTTTTGAAAAAATTAATTTAAATATTTTATTTCAGTAAGTAAATTTAAGACTGTAAGTTTGGATCTCTAAACGAAATACTCACTTTTTCTGAAATTTGCTCTTTAAGCTAAAAGAGGACAGCTTCAAAGAGCAATATTCAAAAAACAAAATTTGAAAATTTTCATTTTTGAATGACATATTCTTATAAAACGAAGCAACAAAAAGCCCACTGGATAACATAGGAAGAAAGAAAGAGAGAATCTAATGTACAGCCTTAACCACTTGGTAGGAAACAAAGCTCGTAAAATCTCTTCTAAGAAAAAAAAGGGGAACATTGTGACCACAAATGGATTAATGAGTATTTATTTATTTATTTATTTTTAGGAATGTTCTGAATGCAAAAATGGAATTAAACAAAAAGCATTAGGTGAGTAACTCTATAAATAAATTTTCCATTTAATTTAGAAATTTATTCATCAACAATGAAAGTTTATTTCAGAAAATTATGGAGTGGAAGGCTGATTTTTTATACCAACTATGTGAAAAATACCAGAGCCAGGAATCGAACCCGGTCCTTCCGCTTTACGTGCAGATGCTCAAACCATTGAGCTACCCTGGCTGGTTACCAGCTAGGCATTTCTCACATAACATTCGTTGGCAAAGTCACCAAGTCTGTAAACACAAGAGTCTGTAGTTGGTACAAAAAATCAGTCTTCCACTCCAAAATTTTCTGAAATGAACTTCCATGGTTGATGAAGAAATTTTTAAATTAAATTAAAAATTTCGTGGTCTATTGGGATTATGCAATGATTATTAATGTCACTTGATATAACTGTGTTTACAGACTCGGTGACTTTGCCAAAGAATGTTGTGTGAGAAATGCCTAGCTGGTAATCAGCCAGGGTAGCTCAATGGTTTGAGCATTTGCACGTAAAGCGGAAGGCCCGAGTTTGATTCCCGGCTCTGGTATTTTTCACATAGTTGGTATAAAAAATCAGCGTTCCACTCCAAAATTTTCTGAAATGAAATAAATTTTCCTATAGAATGACATGGGAGTTTGGCCATAGTAAAGATATGGATTGTGGTGTTCTCTTTGAAATCATTCCTATTAGAACAAGAAATATAAAATAAATAATCAAAATATAAATTATTACAGCATCCATTTTAAGCTCCTTTGTAGTTCAGGATCAACAGCCTCAATGTCGTCTAGAGTAATTGGTTTATTCAACAACATTTTGTAGAAAGGTAGTGTAAATCCACCATCAATATAATGACCATGGAAAACTGCTAATCCAATCACTCGACCAACAAAATGAAAATATGACAGATGTTCCTAGAAAATACAGAAAATCATGTTTTCATTCATAAAATGAAATGCCCTATATTTTCATTTAGATTAACTTTGGGTTATAATTATTTGGCATAAATATTTTAGTGCTACAACAAATAAATAAATAAATAAAAATGATGAAACCATTTGTTCTTTAATTTTTTCCTGAAAAGTAATGGGTTTGAGATTACATATTCTAAAACTTAAAACATTTACAACAGTCAATATAAACAAAATAATAATAATAATAATAATAATAAAATAAACAGATATATAATAAATAGATCATAATACATACTGGATTGACAGAAGAATCGTGATTTATTTGTAGAGTATAAATGTCATCCCTTGTGTATTGAAAGAGACCATAATAAGGATTCAGCATTTCATGAGATAATAAATATAGCCATTCCCTGAAATATTTAAAGAATTTTTATTTATTTATATGAAAGGAAATACAATTGATAACATTACAAAAGTGAAAATCTGATTTATATTAGAGTATCTTATATTGAATTTTATAAAATGTCAAGTTGTCCATTTTAAAAGGTATAGTTTTCTGTTATCAGGATCAGACTCACCATCAAATGTTTTGGAAAACTTGTTAACATCTTGCTAAACATACTATAAACACATTGATTTGCTGATAATGTGCTATTATTTTTTTTTTTTAACCCAAATGTTTTTTCTCTCCCCCTCCCTCTATGAATTTTTCTTCAATTTAATCATTTTGTAAATATTTTGGCAATCATTTTCATGCTTCATATTTCTATCAAATACTGTAAGATGTGTCGATTTGGCAATATCTGAATACAGACTCAATAACACAAAAGTGCTGGAAAAAAATTATTATTTTTTAATTTTTATTTCATTTTTTAATTTCTTTTAGAGGGATGTGCCATTTAACTGATTAATTTATAGTAATTTGATTCATTTATAACATGAAGAATTTAGATTTTTAGATATATCATCAGTACACTGAAATATTATGATTTAAAAATGTTATTGGTCCTATTTTTAAATCAATGTGATAGTTAAAAATAAAAAAGACTTAAAAATGATTTTCACATACAAAAAATATCTGAATTTTGCACACAAGAAATAACGTCCCCCTTTTTTTAAGGCTTTAAAAATAGTGGTTAACTGAGAATTTCGGTTAAAAAGGTTTTGGATAACAGAGGTTCTACTGTATACATAGACAGATTCTTTAAACACACATGTAAGTAATTTTAAAAAATACACGTATATTGAAGACTGCCTTACAAGCTATATTTTATATAAATGATAAAATCTTTATATTAAGAAATTTAGATTAACACAAGTGATTAAACACAAACCATTTCAATAAAAATTACATTGGTGTTAGTAAAATTCAATTATAAATAGTTTAGAAATAGCTCTTCAAGTGAAATTTGTAGAGTAACATAAATATTAGAGCTTGATAGATGAAAGAACAAATTACTGTGTCTATTTAAATAAAATTATCAACAATTACATACCTAGCTACTCCTCCATAATCCAAACCTTCTTCAGATCTGAATTTCACCATCAGCCTTTTTCTTAAGTCTTTAGGTCTCATTTTCATTATTAATCTATATGATTCCTGAAAATATATTTTCTTAGATATTTTTAGAATTTTCCAATCAAACATGTATGAAACATAAGAGGAATAAATTAAATGTATATATATAGAGAAAAGTAGTTTTCTAAAAATCAACACAATAACAACTGATGAAAGTATTGCTAAACTATTCATGAAAATGGCCCAAAATTTTTCAGCAAAATTGACATTTCTGACTTACTTCATCCAAAAATTTACCAAAATTCAAAATATCTTTGTAAGCCATATGCGATAAAAAGAGGGGATTTATAGCTAACTGGCTAATTCTTCTAGAGTATGTAATACGAAACTGGTAATATGTTTTAAACAGTTAGGCAAATTAGGTCAAAGAAAACTTTCAGTTGATGTCAACTCCTGCCTCAGCAAAAAATAAAACATTTGAAAACTATTAATCTATTTAATTACAAAATAATTTTTTTCTTGCATGAATATATGAAATGTTACATATTCAACATATTCTTTTTTCCAATTTTTCCACAAATGGTTCTTGCTGGTAATTATAAGTTATTAAAATCCTATTTGATATCTTTTTAAAGAACGTTAATAATAATTATTATTCAAATCATCATATATATTTAAAACATATGTTTATAAAGGAATGTCAAATTTGGATTGGTAGCTGATGACTTGTCAAAGGAATATTAAGAATCTGGCCAATCTATTTTATTTAATCAATTTATTTTCTTTTAATAAAAAAAAATATTAAAATTTTGATAGAGATGAATCAACAGATATTTGAAATAAAAAATTCATAATTCTTTTTCTTCTTCATAACTGAATAAATAAAATTATTAATTCATAGTACATGCATAATTGCATTTAATTCATGGGGGATAAATCTTACATAAAATTATTCCATCTAAAGCCGTCTTTTTATTCAATTGTTTTATATTGAAATTAAAAAGAAAATTGCACAGACAAACAGCAGTTATACCTGAAAAATACTGTATGTATGTTTATATTTTTATTTATAAAATTATTTAACTGTTTAACTTAGTCTAATTCACCTCACTTAGGTAGAAATATCTGAAGGTGAAATTTCCGAAAACCAAAATCTGTGGGTGTTACTTTTAGCACTGACAAAAATGTTTCATGAGATTATCCGCAGATACAAATTGTAGTCAACATGCAAAGTATTGATAAACCATAATACTCTTTATTCAGCATAGCAGACTACTATTTAAAAGATAATTATAATGCAAATATAAAAATTATTATAAATTAAAAAAAGTTATAACTTATAATAATAGAAATAATTGTAATTTTTCAGTTAAAAAAACCTCTCTATGGAAAAACAAGTTTTAATAACAATTAACAAATAAACCGAATCAGAAGAATGTTCCCATAAGGCTAGAAAAGTATAACCTGAAAACAGAGGCAGGGCTGCCAACCTCTGGGAGCGCTAAAGTGTAGTTAACAAACAAGAAAAAGTGTAGTTTTAAGGTACAAAGTGTAGCCGCTAAAAAATAAGAAAATGCTTAAAATAAATAAGCATAAAATCTTTTGTTTACATTAAGACTTACTTTCTGAAATTTATTGATTTATTGATAACAATCAAACATACAAAATATCACTGCATTCTTTTAAAAATAACATTGCACACAAAATTTTTTCTGGCAATTATCGAAATACCTAACAATTAGATACAGTTTAACAGCATTTTGATCAGTGCTTTCATCAGTTGCCATCAAAAACGGCAAATGTTTCAAATCGCCAACAATATCAGAACAGGTTATTTTTGCCATGCATTTCAATAGGGCCGCTGTCTTTGTTCTACCGCTAGGACACTGTCTGGCGATTTTTGAATCCGGGAACATAGCTCTAAATAAATTTCCAGCATGATTTGCTGTAGAAATTGGAACATTATGTCACTTAGAAATGATGTAAAGAGCATTTCTGTTTTGGTAGTCTTTGATGCTGCATCACTTTTCACATAAAAACTGGATGGCAAAGGCTTTATCGTTGCTTTTATTTTACTTAAACGCTTGTGTCAGCTTGTTGCAATATGACGCGAACAATCATAAAGTCCACGATGATTTACGCGAAAATTGCTATTACATATTGCACAATATGCCTCATGGGGTGAATAAACATGGGATGAATCTACAGATTGCAAACACGGCCACAGAATCTACAGAATTTGCAATCTACAGATTGTAGCAGAATACTCCGATAGAGATTTTTGATCAGGAACTTTTTTTTCTTCTTTGTATTATCATCATCATCGCACATTTTAACTTAAAATACTATTAAATAAAAAACTAAATAAATTTGTACACTCTTAAGCAAAAAATAAGAATAAATAAATGCAGAAAAGCAAGTCTAGCCAGTAGCCAACAACAAACGCACAACACCGAAAATCGAAAGTAAACAGATTAGACTAGCTCTAGCGATAGAAAAGGAATTCTCCAAACATCCAATCACCCTGCGTATACAGTCACGCTATCCTCACAGTTTATAAGGAGAAAATGAAACAACCTATCAACCTCCGGAGTTTTCAAGCTACTTCATTCATAACAGCGATTTGGAAATACGGTGTGAAATCGTAGTTTGCTCGTTGTAAACAAGATGATGGTGGGGAAAGGAAAAGTGTAGCTTTAAGTATACGATGTGTAGAGTGTAGTAGAAGCAGGCTAAAGTGTAGTTACTACACCAATTGTGTAGTTGTTGGCAGCCCTGCAGAGGCCACTCCTTCTAGCACAGATACGTTATACATGAAACAATCACTAGCGACTCCATGATTGGTCAAGCAAATAGACAGTCTGAAGGCAGGTATTTAGCCATTCCTCCTAGCATGGATATGTCATACATGAACCATGCTAGCGACCTTGTAATTGGTCAAGTAGATACACAATCTTAAGATAGTTGTTTATGTATTGTTGATATGAATTTCTAATATCTGCTTGAAGATAGCCACTTTCAAACAAAAAACAAAAAAACTATTTAGGAGATAATTCACTGCAGACAATAATCTGCACTTAAAAATTTCAAAATTCATGTTTTCTATACACATATTTTGAAATACTTAAAAAGTGGGGAGGGGGAGGGAAATGTTTTTAAAGCATAATCTCACAATATCCCAGGAACAAGTAAATATTCAGTACATTACATAACTAGTAACATACATCAAAACTAAAATCAAAAACTGGCATACAATCAATTGATAGATATTAAAACTTCTTCACACACTATAAAATTTATGGTGTGTGAAGAAGTTTTAATATCTTTCTAGTAACATACATGTCAAGATTTTTTAAAGAATTTGTTTTTGAAAGGCTGAAATTAACATCAAATGCTCTAAAAAATTAAAAAATACTGCAAATACAGTTTTTAAAACAATAAATTTAGCTTGTAGATTACTTTTACATTTTTAATTATCTTTTAAGTAGTTTAAAAAGCAATTTTTAAAGATAGCTAATGGGGGGAAAATGACGATCTAAAAAGCAGGGGTCTTTATGTTCAAGGACTACCCCTGATTTCAGAGTTTTTAATCTAATCCATCTGAATTTTAATATTTTCTACAAAGTTATATTTTGTTTTCATTGATTGTTCATTTGTCATCCAGGTGATAAGTGACAAATTGTAAAAATATTTAAGGCTTTGGTCTAACTAATTTGAGTGTCATTCGACACTTTGAGAGGTTTATTTATTTATTTAAGGATTTAATTTTTAGTGTTTTTATTTTTGAGTCACAATCACTCCTGAAAAAGGTATTTTTCTAGAATTTCTGTGAAACATTCATTCTTAGAAATTTCAAATTTGTATCAAAACTCTTTTTGATATGTACATGAAAGGCTATAAAACTTTATTTAAACAAAAACCTAGTCAAAATTATAAAATGTTATATTCAGAATTATAAGGTCACTAGAAAGTCATAACTTTCCCCTGTAATCATAATTCAGGGAGGAAACTACCTTGCATGCAAAACCCCTAAAATTTGCTATTTGGCTGCAGAATGAATGCGGGTAAAGACTTATAATGATATATTATGTGGCTATTATTGAAAGCATTTATTTATACCTATGATAAGTGTTATTTTCAGAATTCTCAATTTAAAAAAATTAAATGTTCAAATTAAACAGACAAATTAAATGTTTAATAATATTATAGTTTTAAAAAATTAAAGAACACGCTTTTATAGAAATGTGAACTAAAAAGCACAAAATATCTACCTTAGTATTAAAATGCAGGGTAAGAAAAAATCGTGTGACTGACACACCATAATATTTACATACATTTAAATCTTTAATTAAAATAATTTAGAATTGACAAAAACCATTTTTAAAAAATCTCCCCTGACTGGGCTTGAACGCTAGACCATTAGGTTCGTAGCGCGGCGCTTTACCTCACAGCCACAGCGTTCACGTAAAGAAAGTCTTTTTTTTACAATATAGATTTTTTGTTTGTTCCCAGAGCGGTTACAAACATACATTGGTACATACAAACATACATACAGGTGAAGCTAATAAAAGCGTGTTAAAAAGGAGAAATTTTTATAAAAACAAAATAATTAACATGAAATTCAGGGACTGCAAAAATTTCAAAAACTCTTAGTTCAGGAATAATCCTGAAAGGTTTTCACTCCTAATAATTTTTCTAAAAAATGGAAAAGCATTAAAAGCAAAGTCTGCATATTTAACTGTGGACAGAAATTGCATAAAATTAAGTGGTGGATGTATTTCTGTGAGCCCTGGGAAGACCAGTAATCAATCAAAAGAAAGTGTTTTTTGGAACAAAAAGCAAAAACATAAACTGAGCAGATTTTACGATGTAAGGGTTATTAAACTTGTGGCCCCTTAGAATTTTGCTGGCAACCAACCTTTGTGGCCAATTCATGAGAATTAATAGAACTTAGAGTGGATACCGGCTCGAATACCTATCTATGGTCAGTTCTGATTAAAAGACTCAATAAAGATCAAAATGACTCAACTTCATTAAAAAAAATTCCTGTAAAGACATTACATACATACATTGTAAAAATTTATTTTTAAACAAAAATAGCTGTTTAAGAAGCTGCAATTGTAGCTTTAAATGATAATTTATATTTATTTTTACAGATATTTTTATTACTGCTCTCAGAGTTATAAAATTATGCAACAACTGGCCTTCTACTGCACCCAGTGGCAGAAACACCGCGACACGACGACATAGTCGCAGACACAGAAAAACGGCTTGCGGACAGTTTTTGTCTGCACTGATAAGAAAATTTGTCAGCAACTTTTGAATAACAATTCACTTGTTTATACTATATTGTTCTGCAGTAAAATTGTAATCGGGTATTGTTGCACGAGATCACCACTGATGTTAAGCCCCCCCCCCCCCCCCCCAATCAGCTTTCAGGCTTTTTGAGTGTAAGCCATTTTCACCCCTGATTACATGCAAATTTTGCACACAGATTATGAAATTTTAAAAGCCTGTCACAGACAGCTACAAAACTTTCTGCCACTGGGCTACTGCATATATATACCTTTTTAAAGTTTGATCAATTATTTTGTTACATCTGTTTTTTTTTTTTTTTAGTAAAGCAGCAGATACATATTACAGAAATACAATAATAATCATAATTGTTAAACAATTAAAATTTTAGTTATTCAATAAAACTTGATTTTTGGAATTTTGGAAAATTATAAAGTTAGTAAATAATGAAAATTGAGAAATGAAAAAAATGGCCGAACATGATCGATTTAGGAATAGTGGATTACTTGTGCGTATATAGTGCCGCGAATCATTAACCCTTCCTGAAATGAAATATTTCATATTGCAATCAATAATAATAATTTAAATTAAATAAATAAAATACCAATATTATTAAGATTTAAATGAAAGATACTTTCCGTTAAAACAGAGTAAAATAGGAAAATGAAAATAATTATTAACTCACCCCAAACAGCAGTACAATCAATACCTGTAAGGCAAGACTAATTAGATCCATTGGGACACTCGGTTGCACAATAAGAATCACACATAATTTGTCACCTAGGAATTTTTTATTGAAGATTAAGATATATATATTCCGCTTGTACCGGTACAGGGATACATCATTAATTTACCAACACTGTAATTACGCACATTAGATATCATGATATAGATAACTGATGGAGCAAAGCAGATATCGTTCACAGTATTCTGATTATTCTAAATATTGCCTGTCTAGAGCATCGTATATGAGTAAAACAAAATCACACTTTCACCCATCGGATGTGTACGTTCGTTTTCTCCTGTGATTACTGAAAGCATTGACGATATCACAAAATTACTGTGACACATGGCTGTTACTCCACATTTTAATACGTGATGGAAATAGCATATTCCGACGAGCGAATGGTGAAGAGTTGTCGTTGACTTATATATTCTATGTTCGTAGTACCGAAACCATGTTACAACGTATTATGATGGTACGCTAAGCCTATTTTGGCCACACTGTTCCTTTGCACTAAAATAGAGGTCTATCGGTCCGCATATGAAATAAGGACCTCTTTGAATATTAATAATATACTCTATTACATTAGTTTATGAGTAATTCTAGAGGTTATTGAAACTGGAAGGAACTTTTTAAAGACTGATGCTCGGCCAACGATCTACAATTTCTTCGTATCCATTCAGCAATCCTCCACGGGAGTTTCTCGTTACTAGGATCCATTTCCAAATACACATGTCCACAAGATGGACGTAAAACGAATACATTTTCCTTGTTTTACTTTTACAGGCTTATAGACTTAAAGAAGTTATTACTATAGATGCAAAAGTTTGAAATAACTGTTCAGCCAGCGGCCAAAGGCCACCGACCACGGCGTAAATGTCTTCGCACTCCTTCCTCTATCACCGTACCAGCACAGAGTGAGTCAGAGATGCCTTCCAATCTCCCGCGCCGCGAGACGACGCACATTCAAATGACTACGCGCGATAAATAGTCCGAAAATGAATTATTTTTATCCGGATCGTCTGCTGAATAATAAATAATAAAATGGAAGTAAATAAATTTAATTTTATGAACGGAATATTTTATATTGGGTTAATTTTTGGATTCAATATTAATATTAAAAATTACACATTTTCCTAGAGAGACGCCACTTTTAAATCGGCGCCATGATATATTCGCTGCGGACTTGACATATTCGCTGCGAACCGAATGGAACATTCCAGAAGAAAAATTTGAAAATCGTCAATGAAAATGACGTCACTGATTTTAATTAGTGAAAAATGAACGTTAGGAAAATTAATACAATTATTTTTAAATTATTTGCAGACGATCTAAAAAGATTTTGAACTGATTTGAATAATGAATAAAATTGAATTTCTTTATTGGCTAAGGCGTTTGTTTACAATCCGGAAACATCGGTCGTTATGTTTACAAACAAAACGCTTCACTGGAAATTCTTAAATTTTTTTGTTTATTGAAAATTGCGAATTTTAAGAAATTTTAAATGGAGAAAATAAATAAAATAAAAGTAACTAAAATATTTTCCGGAGGATTTAATAAAAATTAACTGAATTCAAAAGTGTTAGAATTTTTGATTCTAACATGAATCAAAAATTCTAACAATAATCAACATACAAAAAATTAGCAGTTACCTCAAAAATGTCTTCTCTAGAAACTTCTAACCTGCAATGACCTGATTGCGGTTGGAGAGCATGTAATTCTTGTCTTAGAGCAGTTAGTTTTTGTACAAGGTCTCTTCTTTGTTTTGAATAAGGCAAATCAGATGAAATTTCTAGTGAAGGTGGATTAGGAGGTAATGGTGGTGGCACTGGATTAGTTGGTACAGGAGGTAAATTATTAGAATTAATGACATTAGGAGGATTAATAGTGGCAGGTGTTTGTGAAGTTTCATTAATTCGACCATTTAAGATGGAATTATCTTCAAATCCGTTAGTCCTCCTGGTACTAAATATAAAAAGCACCTATATTACTATATTCACAAATTTCAACAGAAACATAATGTATAAAAACAAACATAACAGAGAGAGAGAGGAGAAAAAAGATAAGAAAAAACAAAAATTATAAATACTAAAATAACATAACAAGTATGGTAATTAAGTGAACTTTTATTAAATTCCTCAATTATTATTTTATCAATTTTCTACTTTCTTAATTAATACGCTTTCTTCTTCTTCTTTTTCCCCCTTCTCTTAAGGGCCCGCTTCACTCACCGCCGCCAGAAGCCGAAACTAATGTTATTCTATGGGAAATTTTTCTTTACAAATAACTTATTAACTAATACATATTTTTAAATTCTGTTTTCACATTCTGAAAACTCCCAACTGTTAAATTGACGCACCTTTTTCAAAAAATTATTTTTTTTATTTTTTGATATTTTATTTTGAAGCTGCAAAATACGAATTTTCAATATGTGAATTTTTTTCATTTTGCAATTTCAAAATAAAATATTAAAAGTTAAAAAAATACATTTTTTTAAAAAGGTCTGTCAATTTAACAACTGGGAATTTCCTGAATATGAAAACAGAATTTTAAAATATGCATTAATTAATAAGTTATTTGTAAAGA
Organism: Salticus scenicus; assembly: GCA_963930645.1. Lineage (NCBI taxonomy): Eukaryota > Metazoa > Arthropoda > Arachnida > Araneae > Salticidae > Salticus > Salticus scenicus. The sequence goes on from OZ005660.1 coordinate 26,176,357, forward strand.
AAATTTCCCCATAGAATAACATAGGTTCAAGCTTCCGGCGACGGTACGTGAAGAGGGCCGTTAAGATTTTCCATACAGCACAGCAATTTTATATCTACTATTACAAGTATAACTTTCTATCATAGGAGTTTGATATATCCATAAATAGTCAATATCACAAAAAGCAACACACTTTTTTTTGTGTTGAAACTAATCACATAACAGAGTTCATACTCAAATATGGGAAAAACATTTCTCGAGTTTTCCTGACAATTTTCAAGAAAATATTAGCGACGTATTACAAGAAATGCTTCTCTAAGAGAGGAGAAAATAATTATAAGATAAAAACTTTTATATACCATGTTTTTAAATTTTCTGTTGAATCATAGCTATCAATGTGTATAGAATTTTTAAAGTGATAATGACATCAATTTTTGTGAAATGCATAATTTAATTTTTTACAATTTTTTTATTGTTCACATTTAAGTAAATGTATTTATTTTCCTGTCAGGGGGAGAAAAAAAATGAACTCGTAAATTTTACAATTAAATTATAAATAAAAAAATGGTAAAAAACATTGGTTTAAAAAATAAAATATTAATATTTTTAGAACAACATATATTAGCATCATCCCCATAGCAGAAAATGCGAGATGCAAGACAAACGTTGCAAATTTTTCTTTTAGTCTGCAGATTATTTCCAAAACAGTATTATGCAGAAATTCCAAGTCTCCCAATTTTGGCAGGAAAGATAGTGATTTTCAATCTTTTGCCATTCACTTCTTTCAACATTCATTTAATAAAGCAACAGAATTATTCAATATCTATTACTCATGTAATTTTAGTTCAAATTGCGACTATAAATATCGACTTGAGCAAATTTATGCAGGTGTTTTCCAAATGGAACACTAAATTGGTAACGACGCAAAATGGCAGATTGAAAGAAATAGTCCTATCGTACTAAAAAAAAAAAAAAAAAAAAAAATAATAATAATAATTTACTTCAATTTTAATTTCTGTTAAATATTCTGCAGCATAAATTTGTACTGAGTTGGAAAAAAAAAAAAAAAAAAAAAAAAAAAAAAATCCACTGATTAAAATAAATAGAAGCTAAAATAACAGAATTTATATAACTTACTTGAGCATATTCTGGACTGCTAAGCTACTTGAGAGGCGAGGATCAGTGAATTGTGTTGTTCTATTATTATGATCAACGTAGTATACTCTGCCATTAGACGTATGCCTCACTTCCCATCCATTTGGAAGAGGGCCTAAGTCATCAACATTTATTCCCGCAAGATCCCTAGGAACCCTTGGATCATGCCATGTACTAACACCAGTAGCTACGTGATAGAAATACACTTGGCCTTGTTGAGTCGTCCTAATTTCTGAAAAAAAAAAATGACAAATTTAAACATGAAAACTTAGAAAACAAGTTAATTTAAAAATTTTAATAAACAAATCATAAATATTTTAGGTTTACTCAATTTTTTCATGATTCCAGTATTAAAGTGCTTTTTATCGATGTATTTATTTGAGCTCAAGCATCTAAGTTTTTAGTAAGAATTCTTATTAATTTATGGCCATTTGCTACAAATCGTAAATTTATTTAGTAAAAACACATTAAAAAATCAGGTGTGAAACAACCACATGGCTTCCATTACCCACTAATTACATGTATTATATGCACTTTTTGGAGATAATGTTATCAGAAGACATAGAATTGACCTAATGAAATAGATACCTAAAAATTTTCCGGTAAGAGAAAGTTAATACACGTGTAAAAACATAAAACAGTGATTTTTTTTTTTTTTTTTTAGAAAAAGAGATAAAAAGAAAATTGGTAGAGTTTATTTATTTATTTTTTATTTATTCATTTACTTAATTCATTTTTTTGAAACACGAATTTCCGAGATATAAAACTGATCTATCTGATCAGGATGACTATTAATTTTCCTGTGATAACCAAGTAAAGCATGAGAAAGGATGCCTAAAATGGGTTTATCTAATGATTTTCAAGAAAAATGTTAGAGCTGTTTTCGAGATACCAACTTTTACCAAAGCTTGGTATAATTAATTGTTAACCAGAAAACAACAATTACATCCAAAAGGATATTTAAAAGAGGGTTAATATGCAGGGTTTAATCCAGGTTTTTGAAAATGGTACCCCATTTGTGAATTTTTTAAATAGTTTGTGAAAAAAAATTAATTAGTTTGTGAAAATTAAAAATGCCTTGTGAACAAATAACCGAAATGCACAAAGCAATTTATACAGTTTTAAAATACTAATAAAAATAGAAAAGTTGTAAAATATATAATATTAATGTTGATTGTGTAAATACCTAAACTGAAGCTATTTATGATTTTTTTTTTTTTTTTTGTAAAGTATATGAGTATGATAATAAAAATAGTAATAAAACCATACTTTTCAGCATATCAAACTATTTAAAATATCTTTATATTCCAAAATATATTTACATTCCGACGTTTCGGTTAATATTTAATTTTTAACCATCTTCAGGGAAATGATGTACAGAAACTATAAACATAAATCAAATTAAGCCATTCATGGATATTACAAACACAATTCATAAAGAAATTAATATGTGATTACATAACTTATATAAAAACACTCTATATACATCTTAAAATGAGTTAAAAACATCTAAAAAAAATCACAATCATGCACATTACAAGAAAAATAAATTTCTTTAATAAAAACGGAGTCAAAGGATCATATTGCAGGGTTGCCAGAAAAAACAACAGGGTTACCTTCAATTATTTTAAGTTTAAGAAACAAAGCCAAATTGAGGGGGGGGGGGTTAATGGATAATGTATCATTACAAATTTCGGATTTCCTTTTTATAATCTCAAAAGATTCATAAAGTTGAGCTTGTTTTCTATTGTTAGTACTATAAATTATTCGGGCATTTTCAAAATCAGGTTCGATGGGATTAGTTTTATAAGTATGTGAAAATGCAGTACAGGATGTGTTATATTTTAAATCTGCTATATGTTCTTTCATTCTATCACTAATTTGATTTATGTTTATAGTTTCTGTATATCTTTTCCCAGAAGATGGTTAAAAATTGAATATTAACCGAAATGTCGGAATGTAAATATATTTTGGAATATAAAGATATTTTAAATAGTTTGATATGCTGAAAAGTATGGTTTTATTACTATTTTTATAATTTAATTGACAGCATATACAAGTGGAATATATTTCTTTATTTGTATATGAGTATGTATATTACGTGACATTTCAAACCATCTAAGACACCATATCTGTACTGATAAGTATAAAGGATTCAAGTCCAAAAATGTCGATTTTGAGTTAAGTACATAGTCAGACTCAGAAAAATATTCTTTATCGATTGGTATAAAGGACTTAAGTCTATGTCATTTAGTCTCTGAGAAAATCCATTGGTAAAAAAAGATTCAAATCAGAAATTTAGCTTTCATGTTTGGTATAAAATATTTAATTAAATTTTTTCCCTTTATTAAATGAAGGTTGACAATCACTGAATGGTATGGAGGGTATAAGTCAACATCATCCCTTTTTCCTAATCGATTCTTCTGATTAGTTTTTAGTTAGTTCAACTTTATTTCTCGTCTCCTGATAAATCAAGAATATGGACTTAAATCCTTTACACTTATCAGTACAGATATAGTATAGACTCGTTTCAAAACCAAAAGTCATAAATTTTAAAGGTCCCAAAAAGCAAAAAAATAAATATATTATTCTCTAATAAGCAAATAATATTCACCTTACCAAATACTATAATATAAAGCTGTTATATATACTTTCTCCCTCCTCTTATTTTGTGTTACATTGACAATTTTTAAACAGCACTGAAGGAAAAGCTAAATGGCCAATTTCAAGGTATTTGAGATAATGGATTATTAGATTTTTTTTTTCTTTTCAAGCAATAAGGACATTTTGGAGACTTTATTATGTACCTAAAATTAAAGATTTAATACTTTTACTTTTAAATTCAATTTATCTCCTCTGAATTTGAAATTTACTGTTCTAAACCTTTTCATTCTCCTGAGTGATGCCGCTAGGCTTCCAAAATCCTGGGTTCCGAAAATCTAGGTCCTTTTTTCAAAAAAGTGAGTCTCCACATAAATGATTTTAAATTTATATATTATAAAGATATAAATTAAAATTTTCTTATTGTAGTTTAAAAAATTTTCATCAGCTCTTTTTGATATTATCTTAAAACTTAAAACTATTATGTAGGTGGTTGTTGCTGTTAAGAAACAACTGAAAACACTTCGCTCAATGTGCTCTGGCTGTCTGGATGGTTAATTACAAAATTTGTCAATATTTTGAATTTTTAAATCAGATTTATCACCACTATTCTAAAACAGAACCCTACTTTTTTTTTTTTTTTTTTACGACTAAATTAATTAAAAATTGTTAAAAAACTAGTATGTTATGGTCTTCACAAAACTTTCTATCATTCTACATAGCAGAATCCTTTACTGTTAAACACGCACAAAAGCTCAATCATAACTTCTTACAATAAGTATTTTATCTGTAGAATTTGATGCACATTTAATCAACAGATGCTGAGATGTAGCCATGTAGAAAATCACAGAAGCTGAGTAATAGCAGTGCCACCTGTAGACCGATATATACCCAAATTAAGTCAATAACTGTTTTTGGTACATTTATATGCCATAGAAGTTGAAAATTAGTCTTTATTTACGTGTACAGCAGCATCACCTGTTGGCCCATATGTATCCAAATTGAATCAGCATAGTATTTTATAGTGGTCCTTCCATATACCAAGTTTTGTGCAATTAAAGGTAATAGAATCCGAGATATAGTTTGCCCATTAAAGGGACAAGTTGCAGAATAACAGCGCCCCCTATTGGTCAATATGCACTAAAATTGAACTATCATAATTTTTCATAATGGCTTTCTCACCTACTAAGTTTTGATTGTTTATATACAACAGAACCTGAGATACAGCCTTTCCTTAAATGGAAAAAAATTCAGCGTCACCAGTTGAGTGATTTGCACCAAATTTGACTAATCTATGTGAAAGTGCAACTACATATAATTTTTTTTTTTGAAATTGTGAGCTCTAGTTCCTGAGATACAGATGCCACAAGTTCTTGTCCCACACAATAGAATTTTCTAAAAAGTTATCAAATCTTGTTCTGAACCTATCAAAATGTATAAAATAATCAAAAACTGGAAGTAAAAAAAAATTACAAAACCAATACTTTCAAAGGAAAATAATAATTCAGGTATGAAAGTTCCAGAAAAAACAGAAAAGTTGGTAGCTATGTTCATGTCTTTCACTTGAACAATCAGATGTTAACGGCAACCCTCGTGATTAATATTTAAAAAAAAAAAAATTATATTTTCATCATTTAGTAAAATATTATTAGATTATAATTACCGATAAAATAACAAATAATTACTTAAGTAATAATTTATCACAGTTTAAGCTCGTAAATCCGAAATTCCAAGGATCGTGGCAATTTCGAATTTTAGAGATTTATGAAAATTGGTTTGAAAAAGAAACATAACACATGCTATTTTTACTTCTTAAAAGCAAATTATGATTAATTTGGCGAATTAAACAATAAAGTAGGAGAAATACACTCTGGAATTTTATTAAAACCTGTATTTTTCACTTTCTTGGAGGGGAGGAGGATAATTAAAAGAAAAAAGACAAATATTCTGTGATTTTGTATAGCGTAAACAAATTTTAATATTATCTCTTTTTAACACGCTTTTATTAGCTTCACCTGCATGTATGTTTGTAACCGCTCTGGGAGCAAACAAAAAATCTATATTGTAAAAAAGTCTTTCCCTACGTGAACGCTATGGCTGTAAGGTAAAGCTCCGGGCTACGAACCTAAAGGTCTAACGTTTGAGCCCAGTCAGGGGAGATTTTTTTTTTAAAAATGGTTTTTGTTTAATTCTAAATTATTTATTAACTTGATATGATGTAACTATTAATGTATGTAACGGAACTTTGCAATTCAATTTTCGGTCCCTTCTGGTCGTTCGATTGACCTGAAATTTTGCACACGACTTCATAGTCAATGACAATACTACATACAAGTGTTTCCAGGCTCCTAACCCATCAGGGGCAGGTTCTACTGGCAAACAAATAAATCTATATACATAAAACTATATTGTATGTGACACAGGATTTGACCGTATATGTATACGTCAAGTGGCAACAATTAATCAATTAATTTCTTTTTTATTAAAGATTTAAAAGTATGTAAATATTATGGTATATCACTCACTTGATTTTTTCTTACCCTGAATTTTAATACTATAAAAGATAGATATTTTGTGCTTTTTGGTTCACATTTCAATAAAAGCGTGTTCTTTAATTTTTTAAAATTATAATTTTATTATAGTTAGTTCTTAGCTCTCAAAAGAAATAAAAATGTGCAGATAAGAGTTACATTAGCCTGCTTCAAGGTCAAAGAGCAATGTGTTAGAAGCAGGTTAGCGATTTTATTAGGATCTGTTTAGGAGTGTGTTTATTATTTAGCCAAGTCAAGAGATAACGGAATACTGAGCGTTATTTATTTATTACTAGCATTTCAGAGATTGTTATATATAATAATACTGACATTTTTACTATGATTAAAAATTGGACGGACGAGCATGTTTTTTGGAAGTCACTGTGGAATGTCAAACTGTCTTGCTGAAATACTTTATAATTTAAGTTAATCATGAAATCAAAACAGTGTGTGGAGAAAAAAAAAAAAAAAATCAAAAGCCACTTATAAATGCATGTGAATGATTTTACAGAACGCTCCCCCCCCCCCCCCCTCCCCAAAAAAAAAAATCCCTCTTTGAGGTTGAATATTCTTGAGTGTCCCCGTCTTTGATGTTTTGCGTAATTTACGTGCTATAGTGCATCCGTGATATAGCTGTGATATTAATTTACCCCCATTTACCACCTTCTTTTATGCATTATTTCTCATTTGTAATAAACTCATTTACAGTAGAAGACTAGGAAATTGCATATATTTTGATACCAGAAAATGTTAAGTCAAACTGTTAAAAGTTAGAATAAATATATGAATAAATTATATTAAAAAAAGAAGTAAAAACTTAAACACACACAGACTGGTGGAAATTGTATTATTGACAATTTTAAACTTTATTTATCATCTGTAAAAATATAATTTTTTTTTTTTTTCTCCAAAAGAAAATGTGATAATTTATTTTAAATTTTCAAAAGACAATACAACAGTAAAATCTTACTGAAATTTTTTATGAATTTAGACCCTTTATAAAGGTTCTTGTATTGTATATATACAGGCATTAATATGTTACTGTAATCACATTTGCTCAACCATTTTATTTTTTCCAAAAAACTTAGAACGTAGCAGAAAAGATAGAGGCTAAGCTTCGATACAGAGTTACGGCCCCACTTCCGGTTTCGGATGTCCCACTTCCAGTTTTCCAATTTTCACCAAAATTTGGAAAATTCATCTGTACACCAGACCTGTTTCAATTCTAAAGTTTCACAGTTCTATCTTTATTAGTTTCCGAGATATAATAGCCAGAAGATTCCCCACATACATACACACACACACATACACTCTGACCAATTGCCGAAAACCACTTTTTTGGACACAGGAGACCTGACCTTAAAACATGTAAATCAGGTGAAATCTCAATATCGAATTTTTGGACCGAATACAATACTTCCAATACCTACGTTAGTTGGGTAATGGAAGTAATAATACTAGTATCAACCAGTGGTCAAAATTCAACTAATTTTCTAAGTAAGCATTCAAATAATAAATATAAAAATTCAAAATTTTCAAATAAACAGTGTTAGTAATTATTCTATCCTTCGAAATAAAATAAATAAATATCAGCATTTTTATTGACATAACGATGCATATCCCTATGAACTTATTCATTTGCCTCTCAAATCAACTGATGAATCCCTTTTTTGGGCATTTCATTCATTAGCAAAGATCATTATCTATACTGAAACAATTTGTCAGCAGTTTGAAAAAACAAAACTACACTCACTTCTGTTGCCAGACAATTTAAAAATAAAATAAAATATTCAACTTTAAAAAACTATGAAACCCTACTTGACGGCTTCATTCCTTAGTTACTGTCACCAGGACCCTTGGTATCTTCAGTCGCGTTTGGAGAGTAAGTGATATCTTCAATTGCCTTTGGCCTGTTAAAACAGGCAAAAGGCGGGAGGGGGAGGGTAGTGTATTTTGTAATTTTATTATTATTACTATTATTATTATTAAAGAAGAATTTTTGTATTAGTTTGATTTTGTGGCTTTAGTTTGATTTTTTAAATGGCTTTATACTTAAATGATTGTTTAACACATTTTTCACAAACATGCAATATACAATCTTACATACTCTAAACATAAAACTTTTAATTACACAGCCCAATCATTCATTCTAAAAGTGGTCAAAATTGTCAAATGATTATTCCTTTAGGAACCTCAAAGTAAATACTAAACATTTTTTTTTTTTTTTTTTAAGTAGCTGTTTGAGATTTGGATCATGGATGCAATATTAGAAAAATTGATAAAAACAAGCATCAAAAGAGGTTTACAAATATTATTTTAAAAGACTTAAGTGATGTTAGATTTAATAAATAACAACAACAGATAAGTAATCTTTAATGTCAATTGTGAAATAAAGTGCTCAATTATATGTACTCTGAAAACGTAATTAAAATATTTCTTGGATTTCGTCTGTAAATTTTATTTCTTATTCCCAAGAGTCAGTAAAATGAGAAATTTTAAGAATTATTCATTTTAGCCAAGAAAAAGCAATCTTTCTTTCTCTGTGCATATCAATTAGAGCCCAGAAATTTTATTTGAGTTCGCATTGTCTTGAACTAAGAAGTCAATAACAATAAAAGTAAGAGTGTTAATTATCTCACTAGTGCAGTGTTTTTCTAATCAGGCTGTTGTAGGTGTTTGAAATGGGGAAAGAAAGCCTTAAGCATGAATGAGGGTGGGTATTTGCTACTGGTAGCTTTTTCAAGGATCGTTTGCACTGTGAGCAAACAGGCTGTTGCTGTACATGTCTAAAACAGGGAAAGGTGCTGCAAGCCTTCCTAAGCTGAAATTTGTTACGGTCATATTTTTCAAGGGTTGTGAACCAGCTGAATGAAAAATGCAAATAGTATCATATAAAAGCATGGGAAAACTAAATTTATTTTCTATTTATGTATTTATTATTATTATTATTTAACAGTTGAGGTAATAATAAATACCATTGCAAAGTTACAAAACCCATGTAATTTTAATTGTTTGCTAAAAACAAACAGGGACACATTTGACAGTCTCTCATGAAACACTGCTCTAGTAGAGAGTTTAGGAACTGCATTATTTAAACTCTGCAATACAAGCTCAGAGAGAGATTTTTCAACATATAACACTTGTTTCACGATTGTTGACCCTTTAGAGTTTGACCTTAGGGTCATTTCATAAAACTTCAGCATGAATTGGACACTCAGGATGCTCTTAATTGGCTATTATGCACCAATTTATTGAAATAAAGAATAATTTCAATGCCAGTGTGGGTGCTTTGGAGTACCTGCATTTGGTTGAACCAATGCTTACCTCTATCAAAAGTGTAAAAAACCATGAAGAGAATTTTTCAGAAAATAAAAGAAAAGCCAAAAGGGTTTTTAATTCTGAATTTAGTCTCTGAAAAATTCCCAACATGAGCAGAGATTTCTTTTAAGTTTAAAAACAACTCCTTGAGAAATCCTAAGTGCAACAGAGACAGGATTGATACTCAAATCTGGAAAAAAAATTCCCTGTGTTTTCCCTGTAGGTGCACGCGCCGTCCATGCAAGTATATTTGTCGTTCTCAGGTAAGGTACAAGTACAACATACACATATACGTACATTAAATATTCCCTCATTCTTATCACTGGAATAAATATGGGGGGGGGGGGGGGAAGCAATCAACATTTCAATAATATTACTTATATATAGGCATAATATTTAAGAAATATACGGTATAAAGTACAAAAATTCTTTCTTATTCAGTTACCTAGATCTTATTAAAATAGAAAATGCATAAATAAAGAAAACTGTTTTTAATCACTTACCTGTTGTATTAAAATTTAAATCTACACACACACTAAAAAATTTCATTTCTTGATAGTATTAATGATAAAACAGTCATTCTTAAATTAATGAAATTTAAAATGAACAAGTAGAAAGAAAAATAAGTTCACATATTTTGATGAATGATAGAATTTTATTTATATAAATTCAATAAATTGTATGAATTGGAAAAAATGTTTAATCTTTTTTTTTTTGCAAGTTCACATATCTCTGCATCAATTTGTGCAACTTCTGCAGACTTTTCGTTTATCAGTTTCATTTTTTTTTTTCTGTAACAACTTAATTTGCTGAGATACTTTGCGCTTGTTTGTCTCTACTTCTTTTTCTTTTTTTCCTTCATCTTTCTGCTTCTCTAAAGCTTCATGATACCTCATACGTCCAAGTCTTGCATGCTGAATTAGCTCCTTTGATAATGGGACTTCTAAGACACCTCCGTAAAAGTGTATAGCATCATAGACAGTTCTAAGACCAATTAAAGAATCTTCTTTAAGATTTTCAACTATCATATCCTTGTTCACACTAAATCCACTTTCTACAGCTGCATTGCCATGTGACAATATCAAAACTATTTTTATGACTTCCCATAAATCAGGACATTCTTCTGACTTTAAAATACTGCAATAAAAATCATCTAAACGAATTTCTTCATTAAATGAATCAAGTGGTTCTTTATAATCACATTTCAGTTTTTCCAAAAAAGTATCAAATTGAATCTTTGCACGTTCTGAACATGTAGGCGAAATTTTCTCATTAGAATAAAGGAGCTGAAGCAAATCAACCATTCGCTTTTTGCATAATACTGGATTGTTTTTCAACAAACTTGGATTTAGACATGATGCAGCTTTCAAAACAGCAAAGCTCTTGGACATACGTTCAAATATTTTTTTTGTGGTATTCTTCACAAACAAAAAGCATTCTGCTAAAAAATTTCTTCGTTCAGATTCAGACGCTTTACTAATATTCAAGTAGCTTGCTGTCACAATTCCAATGTCTGTGTTTTTCTCAATTTCAGGTTATTAGGATCCTCAAAATCAATGGAAAATAATGCTTCTAATGTTTTTGCTTCTTCTATTTTGGTATCTTTAAACAATATTTTGCATAAGCTGCTTAAGAAGAATGAAGATATTTTCATACAGAAAAGGGACCATGAGTTTAGGTGACTGGAATTTTTTAAGAAATGGATGAATAATGTTGGCAATATATGAAAAGAAACTTATTTTAGCAACAGCCAATTTATCATGACAAGCACTGATAACATTGTCACAAGTGACAGATGCTGGTAAAGCATTTTCATTTGATGCTATATATTTTTTTATATTGGGAAAAACTTTTATAGCACGCTCGCAAACATCCACATTCTCAACCCAGAGAACACTACAAAACTTCAAAGGAAATTCTGAAGTTTCTGTGGTTTCTACAAAATTAGCACGCCTAGCTGGGCTGTCTTTAAATAGGCCATATAGAGATCGAAGTGTAACATCTACTTTCCAATCTGTAGACTTATGTCCAAACTGGAAAGCTCCATGTATTATGTGAAGTCCACATGTTCCTAAATCAAGAATTTTGGAACCATTTTCAGAGAGTAATGTCTTAAAAATGTCTTTTACATGTCTTAAAAATTTCAAATTAACATTTGGACCATCCATGCTAATTTGCAATAATAATTGCACATCCAAATCTGAAATTACAACTTTAAAGTTCTCAAAAAGTTCTATGGCGGTTGTGCGTCTCAAAAATACAGATTTTAAATATCTTGATGACACCCTTTTTGTTGCATCACACCAGTATCTAATAATTACATCCATTTGGCATTTTTGTGCAATTCGATTTAGGGCTTCATCAAAGCACACTACATACTTTTGGTTTTCTAAAGACTTAAGCAGGGATTTTTAAAAAATGGAGCTAATCCATAGCAAATAAGATAGGCCATTTTGGAACGTCCTAATGTGCACTTACTTGCTATAGCACTATCGGTAAACATATGAGAAAGTATTTCTGCTACGTTATCGAATGCATTAAATGACGAATGAGATTCTACAAGCTTCAGTGCCCATATAATTTCGGCTTTAAATGTATTTTCCTTCACTAAAAAGTCTGATAAAGGTTGACTTGAGGTTGATGCTTTAGGGATACTGATAACTTTGGTTATCTTTTGGTCCTCACATCTAATGTAAAAACATTCCTTGATTTATCTTTATATAGGTATACAACTTAAAATATTTTTTACTTACTATTTTTCATGTTTAATTTATCCTTTTAAATCTATTTTTCAAGTTTAATTTATCCTTTTAAGTCTTTTATTTATTCCACGCTATTTCGCGGCAAACATCGTGGTTTGTTTACGTTTTAGCTGTTGCCATTCTCTGCACTGTTAAAATAACTTTTCCTCCTTGTTGCCATCGTATCTTGATTCATTAAATTAATTATGGAATGTTTCAACTTTGGCCATAAGGTGGCGTCATCGTTATTTTTACTGTTTTGATTTTGACTACACGGTGGCGTTATTATCGATGTTTTTCTGGTCGTTTTATGCAAATATTGTATTCTTTAATGATATAAAAGTTTGATTCGATCGTAGTACGGTGCAGTAGCAGCAGTGCAGCAACGAGATGCATTAGTGTGTTTTCCAGTGAGCTGGTCTCCTGTTTAGCTAAGATGTTTGCTGGTTTGGAGTTAAAAGTTTTATTTAATTAAAAGTTTAAGCATATGAATTTTTTATACGAAGTTAAGTTTTAATATGTTAAAAGTTGATGCTGGTTTATCATGAAGTTAAAAATAATTAATAATTAAATTCTGAATGAAGTTAAAGTTTTTTTGAACTCTTGTCCTTGTTCCTTATCGTTTTTTAAAGATGATAAATTTCTTCTGTTATAAACTTTAAAGACTTTTCGTTGTTATATCCTAGTGGTCAACAAGGCGACCCTAGGGATGTTAATTTATCTTCATAATTATTTCCCCGATGGTCAACTTGGCGACCATCTATCTACAATTTTCGTTTGCTTTAAATTATATCTTCTTTTGTTCAATCGTTATCTACAGTGATAATGTTTTCCTTGGAGTAACGTTTATTTGCTTAGTGGTCAACAGGGCGACCCTAAGGGATGTTAATCTAGCTTCATGATTATTCCCCCGATGGTCAACTTGGCGACCATCTATCTGCAATCTTCGTTTGTTCTAAGTTGCATCTTTTTATTGATATCGTCTTACGTTTATCAATGGTCAACTTGGCGACCTTGATTTGTGTTAAATAGTGTTGTGTTTAAAAGGGGACTGTGGGACAAGATGTTTTTTTTCTTCAGAAATATTGTGTAAAGAGCTGAATGTTTTTGTACTTTCTTCAAGCTAATGTTTTTCAAGGTAACTATCCAGCTTATATTGCTACTTTATGTTAATGCTTTATGTTAATGTATTTAATTAAATGTTTGTTATATATATTTACATATGTTTTTTAGATATAAATAAATTTGTTAAGTTTTTTTTAATTTTCCTTGTTTTTACTGAGATCAAGTTTTCTAGTCACTAGTCATTTTACACTTTCAAAACTTAAAGTTCAAACGTTTCTATTGTGCAAAAACTTTGCTTAATATTAAATTTTAATAGACAGACCACTTCTAATGGTCTTCAACAGATACCCGCATTGTCATTTCCTTCCGAATTTCCAGCACTATGTACGATGAAGTCGTTTAGTGATGACGATTTCACGAAATTGTCAATTAATGTTTTGTGTCTTTTGCTATTTTTTGCAAGAGCTTGCTTTCCCATATTACTTAAGCTAAATTTTTTCTTGCAAAATGAGCAATACACTGAGTAGGGATCATTCGGAATTTCTCTAACCCAAACAGCAAAGTCCGGATTAATATTTTTATCAGACCAATCTGAATTGTATATCGACTTTGAAAGACTCATTGTTAAATATTATCTTCAACTCAAACGCGAATTACAAGAAACATACAGCATAAAAACATACAAAAATGACGAAATATTTAGAGCAAAACACGTTGTTTCTTAACATCCACTGAATAAACATCGCTTTGAAACGTTGCCATTATTCCGAGAGAAATTGTCTTTGTGGAAGTCGAAGTATTTACTCCTCCCTCAGAATTACGTACGAACGCAAACCCAGAACGCTCCCCCCACAATGATCGTACTTGCTTCACGTAGTTCTTCACGCACGCTCAGTAGCAGCAGTGCGGGAGTTGTCGGATCGAAAGAACAAGAAACGATTCTCCACTGTGGAACGGTCTAAACAGAGGAAAGGGGGTGCACGTAGAAACGGATGCGCTTTCGCTACGCAATAGCGTTATTGTTTTAGCGGTAAAAATACAATTTTTTTTTCTTGCGAAGATTAAAGATCAGAATTTTTTGGGTGAGAAAAGCTAAGAAATGAAAAATTCCCTGTATTTTCCCGGTTTTTAAGGAAAATTTCGAAATTCCCTGTGTTTTCCCTGTATTTTAGGTGAATTTTGAAATTCCCTGTGTTTTCCCGGTTCTCCCGGTGGCGTAGCAACCCTGAGAGAATATGTTGCACGAGTTTTCAGAGCATTCAACAATTTGTTCAATCAAAAGGTGGTCTCCTCATTTCCACGAAACACCAAAATTATCACATAAATTTTGAGAATAAAAATGAAAAAAAAAAAAAGTAACTAGATACATACACACAACATATAGGTCAACAGTATACGTTAAAACAAGTCATTTAAAAAAAAAAAAAATTTTTTTTTGTTTATGACAGATAGAAAAAATAATAAACAAATTATATTGGATAGTGTTAGAAAAGTCATCGCACAAGTGAGATACAACTCTATATGCTTAAAATAATTTAAGTAATATTTAATCTATGAAGGCAAAGCAATTCTCACTAAATGACTGCATTAATTACAAATAAATGAATGCATTTTATTCTCACTAATATCTAATTATTTTAGATATGTAACTTTGATAAGAATTCAAAAAGAAAAATTACCATAACCATCAGGTAATTCAACAGCTTGGTGTAAGTGGTTTCTAGCTAAATAGTTCCGATGCCTAGTTGATCTTCTTCTTGAGTGGCCACTACTGCCACTAACACTATTATTACTAGAATTGTTCTCAGAATTTGTTGTGGAATTATTGAAATTGGAATTACAGTTACTATTTGAAGAAGAATTGGAAGAATTATTGCTAATGGCGTTGTTACTTATTTGACAAGTAGTAGGTCGATTATTATTGTGCCCATTTGATTGTTCGATCTCATAAGCTGTCCTGAAAAGAAAAAATTAAAAAAAAATTAGACATACAAAATAAAAATCAATAACAATGTAATATTAATATAGATTTTTATTTTTAAAGATAAATATTCAGCACAGAATTCTCCTTTTGAACAGATCTGGTGTTAATACATCACTGACATGCTACTATTTTCTACTAGTACAAGTTTTTTTTTTTTTTTTTTTTTTTTATTCTTAAAGATTCTTGGCTATCAAAATTTAACTCTTCATTTCTTAAATTAAAATAACTAAATAAAAATTGAAAGATGTATCACCATTGTCATTATAAATACTATATATAAATAAAGATTATTAAATTTTATGCTTTAATTAAATAGTAATTGTCACTGAAGCCAAAAGGATATGATAATTTATGTGCCTCCCCTTTCAACAATCACATAAAAAATCAGCTATTGAGCTAATAAATTTTCACATACCCTCAAAGAAGTTTTGTGAATTTAAAACTAATACTTATTAAAGGTTTCTTTTGATCTATGGTAATATGTCCTGTTTCAATACAGTACATTTCTAATTATAAAATAAATATATCAGCTTACATCAGGTACACTTCTGCTCAAAAGTTTAGCAAGATTTGCAAACAATCAGTTTTTTTTAATTCAAAAATTTATCTCTCGATGAAATGTTTTCAAACATTGGGTATTTAAAGAACTGGGTCTTCATCATGTTTTTCAGTGAAGACTGGTTTAAGACGACATTTAGGGGGCCAAAAACAAATTGAGCAAAATCAATAATGTTTGTGATCACCCTGTATCGTTAAGTGAATGAAATGAACTCTAACTTTGGAATATGTTAATACAGACACAGTTTAATATGTGGATGAATTTGTGCGATGATAGCGTATTAAATAACGGAAATAAAGCATTTATTTTAAAACTAATAAAAAAAAAATCCAGCATGTTTTTTTTATTTATAATATACAAAGTTTTTAACGAAAATTATTCCCACATTCAGATAAACTTTTAAAACAATATACTGCAATTGGAATACAAATATCTCATGAAATATGAACATTTTTATGAAAAATGTTTTCACTGTGCATGTGCGAAAGATAAAAAAAAATTAATTGCATAGGTTGAAAGCTAGATATATTGGGTAACTTTTATGAAAAGTGCATTTGAATTGAGCAAAAATTAAGCAAATTGTACGAAAAAGAAGGAGCTAGATTTTAGATATTTTCCAAGAGTTGAAATTTTTTAAGGGGTTTTTCTCATGCCGCATAATTAATTGAAAGATTCAATAATTTTAACCACTTAACAAGAGTTTTTTTTATGAAAAACTCCTTATCTCACAAATCTTAGAAAATAAACAAGAATATGTTAGAGTTACAAGCTTATAAGGGTCTTTCACAAAAAAGAACTTTTGCTAAGTGGTTAAAATAACTGGATCTTTAAATTAATTACGCAGCATGTGAAAAACCCCTTAAGAAATTTCAACTCTTGGAAAATATCTCAAATCTAGCTCGTTCTTTTTCGTGTAATTTGCTTAATTTTTACTCTATTCAAATGCACTTTTGACAAAAGTTGCCCAATATATCTAGCTTTTAACCTATGCAATAAAATTTTATTATCTTTCGCACATGCATAGTGAAAATGTTTTTCATAAAAATGTTCATATTTCATGAGATATTTAAGATATTTGTATTCCAATTGCAGTATATTGTTTCAAAAGTGTTTTTCCAACTTGGAAAGTGGGAATAATTTTCATTAAAAACTCTGTGTATTATAAATAAAAAAAACATGTTGATTTTTTTTTTTTAGTTTTAAAATAAATGCTTCTATCTCCATTATTTAATATGCTATCGTCACACAAATTCATCCACAAATTGAACTGCATCTATATTAACATTATTGATTTTGCTCAATTTGTTACTGGCTCCCTAAATGTTGTCTTAACGGCCCTCTTCACTTACCATTGCCGGAAGCCCGAGCCAATGTTATTCTATGGGGAAATTTTCTTTACAAATAATTTATTACCTAATACATATTTTTAAATTCTGTTTTCACATTCAGAAAATTCCCAACTGTTAAATTGACGGACCTTTTTTAAAAATGTATTTTTTTAATTTTTAATATTTTATTTTGAAATTGCAAAATCAAAAATGAAAAAAAAAAAACTCTCATATTGAAAATTCATATTTTGCAGCTTCAAAATAAAATACAAAAAAATATTTTTTTTTAAAAAAGGTCCGTCAATTTAACAGCTGGGAATATTCAGAATGTCAAAACAGAATTTTAAAATATGTATTAGTAAATAAGTTATTTGTAAAGAAAAATTTCCCATAGAATAACATTAGCTTCGGCTTCCAGAGGCGGTGAGTGAAGTGGGCCCTTAAACCAATCTTCACTGAATAACATGAAGAAGACCAGTTCTTTAAATGCCCAATGTTTGAAAATATTTCATCGGGAGATAATTTTTTTGACTGAAAAAAACTGTTCGTTTGCAAATCTTGCTAAACTTTTGAGCAAGAGTGTATATAGATTCATATGCATAATGGAATGCAAATTATTAATGGTTCCTCTACCCTCCCCCCTTTTATTTTGTGCGTGAAAGAACATTTAGTGAAGCCAAATATTTACTTTTAGAAAGAGAATGAAAATTTATATTCCTTGTTTATAGAGGAAAAATCTTGTAACTAGTTGTTAAATTTCTGGATTTATTTTCATAAATTAAAAAAATATATATGAAAGGATAAAGAGAGGTAAGTTTTTAAATTATTATTTTATTATTTTAAATTAATAGTGAGCAATAATTTAAAGAAAATCCCATTAGAAAGTCTTAACTTAAAATTAATTCTAAAGTTTCCCCTGTAAAGTAAGTTTTAGTACAATGCGTGAGCATAACGCAAAAGTCATAAAAGAGAACCAACTTTAAGACAAGAAAGTGATGAATAAGTGCAATCTGCAGCTTTTTGTGGTTTGGAGCTGCATAGTAATTAATCCCAGTTATCTGGACCTCAGCTGATCTGTCAATCATTAAGTTAATATCCAATAAGCATAGGAAGGAGTGGTGTGATTTCCCGCCTAAAATGCCAGTATTTAAGTGAAAACACGGGCAGAGGAGCTGTTCTCTTCTGGTGTGCTCTTGCTTAGTAAACTTACGTCAAATAACTGCCCGAGAGGGGTCACGTGATCACATTCGGCTGCACTGCACTGCATCCATTTGCTCAACTCACAATCATGGACTGTACCTTATATGTTCCAGATGGATAAATAAAAACATGTGCTGCAAATTTGGAGTTATTACTGAGTGCCAGCCTCTTTCCTTCATAGCTATTATGTGACTCAAGTACGGGAATTCGTCACATTAAAATAAGTCGACAGGATGTGAAAACCTGCATAAAATAAAAAATAAATGTGCTCTAGAAGTCATGGCTGCAAGAAAATTAATTGGTGTCCCCTCTCGGGCACGTAGAAAGAAAACAATAAATTAATCCAAGAAAGAAAACACTAAATTAAATCTATATCAATGAAAGCAGCCTTCTTAAAAGACAAATATCGTTCCTTATCTGTAATACCTAATGGAGAAAAGAAAATAACAGAAAGATTTATTCAATCAGTCATATAGAGCTTTTTCTGCTATCTTTCATTCATCAGAAACTGAATTGCATATCAAATAAGTGTGTCAAGTTTAGTTTCTCTCTCTACATCCATCAAGGTCAAGAGCAGATGTTTCTTCCATTTCACAAGAGTGGGAAATCAAGGTCAATGGCCTCAGAATGATTAAAACCAGATGTATTATAAAGCAGAAGTGTCAAAGTCATTTCGTTTTGTTTTGCTGACAGAAAAGTAAAAAAATTTTTTTTGTTACTACATTCACAGGAGAAAAGTGAGTGAATTATTTATTTATTTTAAGATAAAGAGGAACTTTGATTAAAAGAAAAGAAAATCAATAAACTGGACCAAATAGATTTTGGGAAAATGATAGATATTTAATTTATATATTAAGTTGAATTGTTATGATCTAGAAAAAAAAAAAATAATAATAATAATATAATTGTTCATTTTCTGCTAAAAATTTTTTTTGATATTTTCAAGGTTAAAGTATATTATTTTCTGAATTTTTATTTGAAATTTGAATATTATTGTATTTAAGGGTTACTTTAATTAGTTTTTGTTCTTAATGTTCTGCATAATTAATTTAAAAATTGATATTTTCACAAAGTTGGTATTATTTTCTAAATTTTTATTTGAAACTTGAATATATTTCATAAAGGTTGAATTTCTTTGAAAAAAAAAAAAAAAAATTTTGAATTTTCTAAATTTGAAGTTAAAAAATAGAAGTTAAGATGGCCAAGGACCCACCCGAAGATCCAGTGGTCCCTGAGAATACAGGTGGAGATAATTTAGGTGCCATTTCAGAGACGGAGCAGGGTAATTTAAGTGAATTAAATAACTCTTCCTCTTCTACAAACACACCGGTAAAAGAGGAAAATGTGCTTATTGAATTTTGCCCTGAAAATGGAATGTTATGGACGGCGTGGTTGCCTTATTTTGACGCGTGGTGTCAGGAAAATGGAAAAGACGCAATTTGGAAGGTTAGGAACATACAAAGGTTTTTAAAAGGGAGAGCCCTAACAGTTTACATTAATAATAGCTTAAATATGATGCACTGGGAAGAGGTAGTAGAAATTTTTAATGAGCAATTTACTACACCTGGAGAGACCTCTTTAAATGATTTTTCAAGTATTGTATTCAAACAGGGTGACAATGTTATAGATTACTACCACAAGAAACTTCAAGTGGGACGAGCTTTAGGTCTAGAACCTAAATTCCTGTTGGACGGATTAACAGATGGATTGCCATTAACATTAAAACAACTTGTGGTGGTTAATTCCCCAAAAAGCCTAAATGAATGGAGGGATTTGGTTCATCGCTTAGATAAATTGCAACTATCAGGAAAATCAGCTGACCCCCTCCCACCTAAGTCGCCTGATCAGTATCCAAAATATAACTATTCGCAAGTCTTCAATAGGGCCCCTGTGCAATACAATCCCCGTCCACAACCTTGGAGTTATCGATTTCCTAATGTAAATAGACCCCATATGGGATACTCTAATCAAAATCAACCCACTAGGACTCATGATAACCGACCCAATTTACGAGGGCCTAGACCCCAGCAGTCAAACGCAAATGCACGACTACATTTTCAAGGATCTTTACCTCCTTTTCCATGTAAATATTGTACTAAAATTAACGTCCCTAACGCGTTTCATTGGCATAGAGAATGCCCTTTCAAGCAGGAACAACCGACTCATGCCACAGAAGAGTCCACAGTAGGAAACAGTACGACAGAAGGTGTAAATAACACATATTGACAGTTTGCCGCGACCGGTCGCATAATTCAAAATAAGGGTACCCAAAGAAAGAATCAGCAATCAAGTCAAAGTGTTAAAAACCCAAACTCGTACTCTAATCCTATTCCTTTAATTTTCGACACAGGCAGCAGTTTAAGTATTCTTCCTCAACATTTTGTTCAGAAATATCGACTTCCCACACAAAATATCTCACCAATAAATGTTGTACAAACACAAGGAATGTTGAAGATTACCAAAAAATGTTCCCTGTTATTACAAATAGGTAATATTAGAAAAAATATTGATATGTTTATTTTGAATAATAACTTACCATATGCTCTCCTTAGCTTAGATGATTGTGGACTATTTGAATTAACTTTTGATTGTGCTAAAAAATGTGTAACACAAAATAACAATATTCTACCATTGTTAAAAAATATACCAAGTTGCTCTCAAACCTTACATTTACTTCCTGAAAGTGAAGATACAATTAGAAATGAAAATGTTAATGTTCAATCAAATAATAGGGTAGAGAAGATAGAGTACACTCCTGCCACTGAAGAAAATCACGTAACTCCTCAGTCTGCTAGAGAAGGAAAACTTCCTACTTTATTATCAAAATATGTCAAAATTTTTGCTAAATCAAAATATGACGTTGGAAGAATTCGTATGGAACCCCAGAGAATTTATTTAAATTCTGATTTACCTATTTCACTCAGAGCATATAGAACTTCCCTTAAGGAAGAAGAAGAAATTAAAACCCAAATTCAAAATTTATTACAGGCAGGTATAATAAAAGAAAGTTGTTCCCCTTATTCGGCACCTGTAACCCTGGTGTATAAGAAGGAAGAAGGAAAAAAGAGTCGTTTATGTGTTGACTTCCGTAAACTTAATTCGATAACAAAAACCGATGCTGAACCACTTCCACGAATCGATACTTTATTAGATAAATTAGCTAAAGCAAAATTCTTTTCCACCCTCGACTTGGCAAGTGGATATTGGCACATTCCTATCCACCCAAGAGATACTGAAAAATTGGCCTTTGCTACAACTTTTGGATTATATGAATGGAAATACCTGCCTTTTGGCCTCAAGAATGCCCCCGCTATCTTCAATCGAACAATTAGAAGAATCTTAAATAAATACAAAATAGATTTTGCATGTAATTATTTTGATGATATTATTGTATTTTCACAGTCAGAAGAAGAACATTTCAAGCACTTAGAGCAACTTTTTGAAATCTGTGTTAAAGAAAACTTAAAATTAAAATTATCAAAATGTAATTTTGTCAAAACAAAAATTAATTTTCTAGGATATGAAATTACTAATGGACTTATTATGCCTGATAATCCCAATATTGAGGTCATAAAAAATTTGAAACCACCAAAAAATGTCAAGGAATTACAGAGAGTTTTGGGATCCGTAAATGTTTATGCTAGATTTATTCCACAATATGCAAAAACTAGAGCTCCATTAAATAATTTGCTAAAGAAAAATGTCCCCTATGTTTGGGACCAAAAATGCGAAAATTCCTTCCAAAAATTAAAAAATGCTCTAATAAGTAAACCCATTTTAAGACTCTATGATCCTAAAAGTCCCTGTCATTTATTTGTTGATGCCTCGAGTCATGGTGTGGGATGTGTTGTTAAGCAGGCAGATGAGAATGGCAATTTACATCCAGTAGCATATCATTCTAGAAACTTACGTAATTATGAAAAAAATTATGCCATTACTGAATTAGAATGTTTAGCAATCATTGATGCTTTAGATAAATTTTATCATTATTTGCACGGTCAAAAATTTGTCATACATACAGATCATGCGGCTCTCACTTGGCTAAAAAATGTTAAAAATTTAAGAGGAAGATTATTCCGCTGGTCCCTTAAACTTAGTATGTTTGACTATCAAATTCAATATCAAAAAGGTTCAACTAATATTGAAGCTGATATGTTATCCCGATTGCCTGTTGTAGAAAATGTGTCACACCATGTACACCTCCTTGACTTAAATGAAATTAAAGACAATCAGAAAAAAGAAAATATAATTATTAATGGTAAGAAAATTATTGAAATTGATGATGTAAATGTAATTAAAAAGAAAGGTTTGTATAAGATAATAGTCCCTATGTCATTAAGATTATCCCTACTAGAGAAAACCCACACTCAATTTGGACATCCTGGAATTTATAAAATGGTAAATTTAATTACACCCCAGTATTATTGGCCTAATATTAATAAAGACATTGAAAGTTTTGTGAAACATTGTCATATTTGTCAATTAAACAAAAAATGTAAACAAAAAAGATTTGGCTCGTTACAAGAAGTACCACCAACAGATAAACCTTTTGAATGTTTGTCTTTGGACACTGTTGGTGGACTTAATTATTATAATTCTACAAAAAAGTATTTGCATTTGGTCGTGGACCATGCAACCCGTTATGTGTGGGGATTTCCATCAAAAAGCGTTACCACTGAAACTTATACAAACTTTTTAAAACAATTATTTCAAATTCAAGTGCCTAAAAAATTGTTAACTGACAGAAATGCAGCATTCACTTCATCCCGCTTTAAAAAATTTCTTCGAAATTATTATGTTAAACACCTATTAACAAGTAGCCATCATCCCGAGTGCAACGGGAAAGTCGAGCGGCTCAATCAGACTATTGTTACGCGTTTAAAGTGTAAAGTTAATTCTTCTTCAAACAAAATTCCCTGGACTAAATTACTTGAGGAAGTTTTAAATCAATATAACTCAACACCTCATTCAGTAACTCAGTTTCCACCTAAATATTTATTATTAGGAGAATTACCATATGATCCCTTATTGGCAAATAATAATTACTACCCTTCAGTTGATGAAGCTAGAAAAATAGCAAAAGAAAAAACAATACAATATTGTTGCGTACTTGGGGGTTCGTGAGTTGTCTGAGAATGAAAGGTCAAACGTACAAAAATTCAGTAATTTATTCACAGAAAATTCCAGAAAAATGCAGGTCTATAAACCAAGTATCAGCTTCAATTCAAACAGTAAACACAGCTTAAACAACAGCTGTCAATAGCAAATCCACAGTACAAACTGTATACCAATAGTACTTGAAGCAAGTCTCTCTCAAAGAGGCTCAAGAGCAATGCAAGCACTAGCGAAGCTTGCTGAGATCTGAACTGAACTGACTGCCCTTGGCGAGGAAGCGCTCCTTATATGCTGTTCCATGGAACCCAGATTTTTCGAGAAAACTCTAGAAAGTGGTCAACCAATCAACTTACAGCTTCCATATTTGGTATATCCCATATAAGGATTTTCTCGCCAAGGTCGCCAAAAAAAAATCGCCAAGGTGGGAAAAAGTCGCCAAATTTGGCGCCAAATCCATTACATGCATTACTGGGGCTTTTTAATGCGTTTTTAAGGGAAAATAAGGCTATTTCAACGCTAAAACGACTAGAAATGCACAAAATTAGCACTTTATCAACTTACTAAGCCTCTTTGAAAGAATTTATACAAAAATAAACACAATTATTTACAATTTCGTAACACTGCCCCCCTCCCAAGGACTGCACGTCCCGGGCAGTGCAACCCTTGGTCAAGAGGCGAAACTAAACAAATTTACACAATCTAAAACACAAAAACTAAGTTGCACATAAAGATAACATAGAAATATAAATTAAGTGGGAAATATTTACAAAATTCACAAATATGTACAAATATTTATATACAAATATTTACAGTGCGCATGCGCAAATTTTACCAGTATTTACATTTTAAATTTTAATTTTACCGTTACTTGTGGTACTTGGCTAGCCTATTATAATGCACCACCTTCGGTTTTGATGAAGGTGTTTTAGTGATCCGCACCACTACATCATTCAGCCTTTTTAAGACTGTGTATGGTCCGTCCCAGTTGCACTGTAACTTGGGAGAGAGTCCTTTGCGGCGAACAGGATTCCACAACCATACCTTCTCTCCTTCCTGGAACTCATGTTGTGTAGCCTTTAGATCGTACCTTGTCTTCATTTTCTCCGTTGCCATGTTAATCCGCTCCCGAGCAAAGTTGTGTACGTCCTCAAATCGTGCCTGGAGATCTTGGATGTACTCCTCGGGCGATGAAGGCGCATCGGGTGGGCAACCAAACAGGAGATCACAAGGGAGACGAAGTTCACGTCCGAACAGCATCTGGGCTGGAGTATAGCCGGTGGTTTCATGGACAGCAGTTCGATAAGCCAGCAGGAACAATGGCAACTTCAAGTCCCAATCTTGCTGGTTCCTTGATACTAGGAGTGAGAGGTTATTCAGGATGGTACGATTGAACCTCTCGACCATGCCGTCCGACTGGGGATGTAAGGGTGTTGTCCGGGTTTTGTCTATGCCAAGTAGTTGACACAGTCCTTTGAAAACATCAGAGGTAAAGTTCCTACCTTGGTCGGTATGAAGTTGTAGGGGAGTGCCGTACCTTGACACCCATTGCTGCACTAGGACCTCTGCGACTGTGCATGCCTCTTGATTGGGAATGGGATATGCCTCAGGCCACTTGGTGAAATAGTCCATCACGACGAGGATGTATTTATTTCCACTGGAGGTCCGTGGCAAAGGACCCAAGATGTCGATTGCAATCCGTTCAAATGGTGCTCCCACGTTGTACCGTTGCAGTCTTCCTCGACTTCGCTTCTGCGGGCCTTTACGTGCCGCACAAGCATCACAGGATTTACACCATTTCTCCACATCCTCCTTTGCCTTGCACCAGTAGAAGCGTTCCCGAACTTTCTGCAGAGTCTTCATTACCCCAAAATGGCCTCCGGTAGAGCTACTATGCAGTTGTTCTAAAACAGCTGGAATTTTTGATCTTGGTAATAAAATCTGCCATCTGAAGCTTTTCCCATCATCAGATTCCCACTTTCGGTATAATACGCCGTTTCTGATATGAAGAGAGTCCCAAAGTGCCCAATAACTTTTCGTAATGGGGCTAAAACTGGAAATGTCCTGCCAGGTAGGTCTGTTGCTGGTCGTCTCCTTCAGTTGTAATATAGGCTTTACGTCAGGATCTTCCATCTGGGCTTTTCTAAATTCTTCGTCACTCCATGGGTCGGGATCTTGTTCTGATGGCGTTGAGACAGTAACTTGGCGAGCAACTGGCTGTATTCTTTGGGGTCTATCCTCGGCTTTAGAGCTGTATTTATGATCTTCAGATGGAGACTTCCGAAAGAAGGCATTTGGATTTTCCCGAAGAGCTCCTTCTGTGTGGCATACTTCCCAGACATCCTTGGTTGCTTCTCTAGGTGTTCTTACTGGGCAGCTTCGCTTGATATGCCCATTTTTTTCCACAGCCCCAGCATTTAGTTGTTGGAGTCTTCCCTTTTCCCTTACTCTCAAGAATGCGTAGTCTTCGATTAATATCTGGAATCATGTTCTGAATTTCTTTAAAATCATCTTGAGAACCGTTCACTTTGTCTGCTGTGCTGTTCTGGCGATGTTTACAGCAGGCTTGTTGGGCTGTCTCGAGCTTTAGGGCATACACCAAGGCTGACTCCACATCTTTCACGCCGGAGAGTCTGAGGGCTTTTTGAATATCTGGATCTCCGACAGCATCAATGAAATATTCTAGAGCCAGATCATTGCGTGTTTCAGGATGACAGTCTGAGAAAGCCAAATGTGAAAGCCTCTGGATGTTTGATGCCAGTTCCTGTAAGCTTTCCCCTGGTCTCTGACGACGGGACCTTAGCTGGAGTCGACTATATTCTTTAGACCATTTCGCTCCAAAACGTAGCTCTAGTGCTCTGGTTACAGCTTCGAAGTCATATCGCTGTTCCTTCGAAAGGGTCTCCAAAATACATGCGGCGTCGCCCCGCAACGACCCTACCAGATGAGCCGTCTTTGCAACAGAGTCCCAGCCGTTAGCTTCAGCTACGATGGAAAACTGCGTCTTATATACATGCCAGGAGGAACTGCCGTCGTAGGTAGGTAGCTTAATCAATTCCTGATTCTGGATTCTTCTCTCTTTCTTTTCAGTTTCCTGAGGCATGGATTCTAACTTTTCTTCGAGGTTCCGAATCTTGCTCAGCAGTTCATTCCCTATTACTTCTCTGTTCCACTCTTCTTTCATTTTTCTTTCAAGATCTTCCTCCATTCTCTTAAACTTGCTTTCTATCTCTGAAAACCTTCTTTTCAGCTCTTGATCAAATTTTTCTTTAACTTTCTCCTCGAAACTCCGTTCTATTTTCGTAACACTCTCTTCAACCTTCATAACATTTTCTTCTATCTTCATAGCTTTCTCTTCAACGTTCATAACATTTTCTTCTATCTTCACAGCTTTCTCTTTAAAACTTTCTTCTATTTTCAAAACTTTCTCTTCAAAATTTTCTTCTATCTTTATAACTTTCTCTTCTATTCCATCCATTCTATTTTCCATCACCGTTAATTTACCCTCGATTGATTCTTTCACAGTTGAAAGCTCTCTCTTCATCTCATCTTGATTAGATTTAATTTCTTCCTGAACTTCACCCATAGTGCCTTTCAACTCTCTTTGCGATGTTTCCATTTTCTCTATCAATCCAGATCTTAACTCATTCATCTGAGCAGTGAGACCTTCTAGAAATTTCTTCATTTCTTGTTCCATAGCTCTCGTTATCACCATTCACAGACAATCCCACTTCTGACACCAGAAATGTTGCGTACTTGGGGGTTCGTGAGTTGTCTGAGAATGAAAGGTCAAACGTACAAAAATTCAGTAATTTATTCACAGAAAATTCCAGAAAAATGCAGGTCTATAAACCAAGTATCAGCTTCAATTCAAACAGTAAACACAGCTTAAACAACAGCTGTCAATAGCAAATCCACAGTACAAACTGTATACCAATAGTACTTGAAGCAAGTCTCTCTCAAAGAGGCTCAAGAGCAATGCAAGCACTAGCGAAGCTTGCTGAGATCTGAACTGAACTGACTGCCCTTGGCGAGGAAGCGCTCCTTATATGCTGTTCCATGGAGCCCAGATTTTTCGAGAAAACTCTAGAAAGTGGTCAACCAATCAACTTACAGCTTCCATATTTGGTATATCCCATATAAGGATTTTCTCGCCAAGGTCGCCAAAAAAAAATCGCCAAGGTGGGAAAAAGTCGCCAAATTTGGCGCCAAATCCATTACGTGCATTACTGGGGCTTTTTAATGCGTTTTTAAGGGAAAATAAGGCTATTTCAACGCTAAAACGACTAGAAATGCACAAAATTAGCACTTTATCAACTTACTAAGCCTCTTTGAAAGAATTTATACAAAAATAAACACAATTATTTACAATTTCGTAACAATATCATAATAAAAACAAAGTCAGATACGATGCTCGATTTCTCCCTGTGAAATTTAAAGTTGGAGATGAAGTGATTTATGAGGAATTTCAATATCCAAACACGCGTAAATTGAGTTCACCTTATTCAGGCCCATATAAAATCTTAAGACAATTATCTAACGTTAATTTTGAGATAGACAAACCCAGCCTTCATTTTAAGAGAAATTCAGAAATTGTCCATTCATCTAAGTTAAGATACTATAATAATCCTAAAAATTTCAAATTAAGTCATGAATAAATTAGTTAGGTATCAGCTTCCAGTCCCAAGTTTTTTTATTTTTGCTTTCCTATTTCCCCATACACGTTGGATGAGGATCCTGGTTGAGTTAAAGAAATCGGAGGGATGTCGGGAGACATATCTTCCTTTCTTTGACTCAGTGGCACTAGCGTGCCCTTAACTTTTCTTTTTACAAATATACCTTTTCGGTTTATTTAATTTTTTTTTCTTAAATATCATGTAGATGGTTTCGTGAAATGAGGATCCTCCGCTCCTAAGCCCCTTTTCTATAAGCAGTCTGTTTTCTCATGGTCTCCTGATCTTCACCATTGTGATGTGTTCGGAGAACACGGGAAAACTGATGTGTTTTCCCTCTCTGTAGAAGCTAGCCAGTTTCCACCTTTATCCCAAATTACTTTTGGAAAGGCTTGACATTCTCAGAGTTTCAAGGGTTAATGTACCCACCATACAATTTTTGTGGATTGCCAAACTTGAAGTTTATAGCAGTCTGTAATACTTTGAAAACAAATAATTACTCAAACAAAGTAATTAACTTGGTTTTAGGTGTAAATAATTTGTAAAAATTTTTTGCTATTATTAATATTATTATTGTTTGTATCTTTAGTAAGTATTTTTATATAATTGTTTGAAAATGTATTTATGGTGCCATTTTTTTCAAATATATGGACAGTAGAGAAAACTGCAAGTTCCGTATATTTCTTTTAAAAAATAGATTCCTTGCAGATGTGTAATATCTTGTTCAACGTCATTATATTTTTATGTAATGTTAAAGACTCTGTGCAAAACCAAAAAGACTTTTGTGCCAAAGAAATGAACTATTTTTCTTACTGAGCAATTAAAAAACATATTTACAGGACCTTGTTATCATAGTTCATTACAAATGAACAAAAAACAATAAGACTATAAGCTTTACCAACTAGTTGGGAACAAGAAATTTCTGCTTTAAGATAATATTGTATAAGAGTGCTACATTATGTTTTATTTTATATCTTTATATTACTCCTATGAAAATATTGTATGTATAGGGTTGAGCACGTGGAACGTGCAGTTCTACAAAAAAAAAATCTGGAGTGACTCCACTCGACTTTCCGAACATTAAGTAACTAACATTTTTGTAGATAAAATAAAGAAAGAGGAGTTGCTAAACAAACAAAAAAGAGAAAACCATAACAGAGTGTTTGAGTATTTTTCTCCATATATTACACGAGGTTTTATTTAACGCTACTGAACTTTGAGCCCTTAGATCATAACGATAAAGAATTTTTCGTTGTGTCCCTGTAAAAATCTATAAATGCTAGATTCACCAAAATGCTTATAGTTAGTGCAACAGTGATTTGTAATATTAATACAAATTTTCAGCTCAATTGAATAAGGCGTTTAGATGCTATCGCTGGTCTCATAGGCCATAAAGATAAAGAATTTTTCTTTGTGTCCCTGTAAAAAAACTGTAAGTGCTAGATTCACCAAAATCTATACAGTTGGTTCAAATGTGACCTATAACATGTGTACAAATTCTTTGCTGAGATTAATAAGGCGTTTAGACGCTATCACACTTTTAAAAATTTGGCAAAGAATTTTTCTTTGTGTCCCTGTAAAAAAACTATAAGTGCTAGATTCTCCAAACCCTATACAGATTGATTATCTGTGACCTATAATATGTGTATAAAGTTTTTGCTCAATTGAATAAGGCGTTTAGATGCTATCGCACTTTTAAGATTTTGGTCCCTTGGCCATAATGATAAAGAATTTTTCTTTGTGTCCCTGTAAAAAAACTATAAGTGCTAGATTCACCAAAATCTATAGGGTTCGTACTATGATGACTTACAATATACGTACCAACTTTCAGCTTATTCGAACAAAGCGTTTAGACGCTAGCGTGTTCACTCACAGACATACACACATACATACACACAGACATACACACATACATACACACATACATACACACATACATACACACACACATACATACATCATCGTAAAAATAGTGAAAACGGACTCGTTGGACCTCGAAACGTACAGAAACATCAAAATCTCGAATTCGGATTTTTGACATGATTACAATACTTTCCTCACTATAGTGTTCGGAAAGTAAAAAAAAAAAAATCGATAAACGGGACTAAATTAATAATTAAAGGGAAAATATATGCACTTCTCCTTCTACACAATAAGACAGGCCATCTTTTCCTGGACTATCTGCCACCTCGGAATGAGTTCCCATGGACTTGCAGGCAAGCCCAGGGGAACGTTGTCTTGGAGGGGGGGGATATGAAAGGATAAAGAGAGGTAAGTTTTTAAATTATTATTTTATTATTTTAAATTAATAGTGAGCAATAATTTAAAGAAAATCCCATTAGAAAGTCTTAACTTAAAATTAATTCTAAAGTTTCCCCTGTAAAGTAAGTTTTAGTACAATGCGTGAGCATAACGCAAAAGTCATAAAAGAGAACCAACTTTAAGACAAGAAAGTGATGAATAAGTGCAATCTGCAGCTTTTTGTGGTTTGGAGCTGCATAGTAATTAATCCCAGTTATCTGGACCTCAGCTGATCTGTCAATCATTAAGTTAATATCCAATAAGCATAGGAAGGAGTGGTGTGATTTCCCGCCTAAAATGCCAGTATTTAAGTGAAAACACGGGCAGAGGAGCTGTTCTCTTCTGGTGTGCTCTTGCTTAGTAAACTTACGTCAAATAATTGCCCGAGAGGGGTCACGTGATCACATTCGGCTGCACTGCACTGCATCCATTTGCTCAACTCACAATCATGGACTGTACCTTATATGTTCCAGATGGATAAATAAAAACATGTGCTGCAAATTTGGAGTTATTACTGAGTGCCAGCCTCTTTCCTTCATAGCTATTATGTGACTCAAGTACGGGAATTCGTCACACAATGCGTGAACATAACGCAAAAGTCATAAAAGAGAACCAACTTTAAGACAAGAAAGTGATGAATAAGTGCAATCTGCAGCTTTTTGTGGTTTGGAGCTGCATAGTAATTAATCCCAGTTATCTGGACCTCAGCTGATCTGTCAATCATTAAGTTAATATCCAATAAGCATAGGAAGGAGTGGTGTGATTTCCCGCCTAAAATGCCAGTATTTAAGTGAAAACACGGGCAGAGGAGCTGTTCTCTTCTGGTGTGCTCTTGCTTAGTAAACTTACGTCAAATAACTGCCCGAGAGGGGTCACGTGATCACATTCGGCTGCACTGCACTGCATCCATTTGCTCAACTCACAATCATGGACTGTACCTTATATGTTCCAGATGGATAAATAAAAACATGTGCTGCAAATTTGGAGTTATTACTGAGTGCCAGCCTCTTTCCTTCATAGCTATTATGTGACTCAAGTACGGGAATTCGTCACATATATGTCTTTTAAGTTTTGAAAATCAAGATTACATCTTGTTATTACTCAAAGCAGAAGAATTTTGAATAATAATTCAGATATTCTTTAACTCCAAATGTTCAGTTGAAAAATAAGGTGCAGAGCACAAGACGGATTAATTTTTGAGGCAAAATTAACTTTTAAATTATTAAAGTTGATTATATTAAATCAAATTGAAAATTCATACTGAATTTTTATTTTAAAATATTATTTAAAAACACTAATTATGATATTCAATTCTTAAAAAATGAATTAAGTATAATAAAAGTTTTTTGTGATCATAATTAAATATGATCATATTTATGATTATGCATTAAAAAAAAAAAAAAAAAAAAGCTTTTACAAACAAAACTCTCAATTTTATTTTTAGAACACATTCCCATTACTTTTTTAGTTTTAATCTAGATTTCACAGATTTAAAAAGAGTTAAAATATCATTTTTCTAATGAAATATTGTTCTCAATTAATTACATAAAATATTTGCCAATTTATAATAATATTGACAAAGTGAATTTGCTTTCAGCCATTTTTCTCCTTTTTGAATAAATGGACATTTCCTTTAAATTCTCTAGGCAGATTGAAAATTAATGAGTTTTTATCCTTATTACTTTTAGCTAAGGTATAAATGAAGTACAAAAAAGTGAATGCAGAGGAGGCAACTCAATAATCAATATAAAATCTGGTCATCAGAATCCCTTCACCTATTGTTGACAGCAGTCAAATCCTATTAAATCATGTATTATAACACAATCATGTTATTCTATGGAGAAATTTGGTACCTAAATTATTTATTACCTAATGTATATTTGTAAATTCTATTTTTACAGAAATTCACGGCTATTTTATTAGCTCGTTTATTTATTTATTTTTTGTTGTTTATTTATTATAATTATTTCTTTTTAACGCTGTAAAATGCAAAAATTGAATTAAGAGCACTTTTTGCACTTCATAGCCTAAAATAATATATATATATACACATACATAAAAAAAAAAAAAAAAAAAAATTAGGAGCAAATTAAACAGATCTGAATTTTCTGAACATGGAAACAGAATTAAAAAAAAAAAAAAAAAAAAAAAAAAAAAAAAAGGGGGGGGGGGGGGGGGGGGTAATAAGTAATTTGGGATACCAAAATGTTTCTTAGAATAACATGGGATTCAACTGCTGCCGACAATTAGTGGGTGAAGTCTCCTTGATTTTCCAGATTCTTAAAAACTTCTGCTAATCTCACAATATCAATTTTTTTTAAGAATGTAATAAAAATTGTCATTCTATTAAATAGCTTGACCTGAACAAAAAATACTGAATTCATGGACCCATGACCAGAAAGTCAGACAATTGGCTAGCACATTAACAACAACAACAAAAAAAAAAAATCCTTAGCTAATTTAGCAAAAGTCAAAACAAGTTTAATTACAAAAACAATTACTTTTAATCTGTAATAAAAGCTTTGCCATCTGCAACCTTGAATAAAGTAGGATGAAATACTTTCTCATATTAAGGAATAGAGTTACAGTTGCATGCATGCACACATCAATCATGCATGTCATCAAATCACGCACACTCATAAATTATAAAATGTTTTTTCATATTTGAAAAGTAAAGATACAGCTATTTTAGATGAAACTAGTTAAACCTGTAGGAGACAAATTTCAATTCTGAACCTTTAAAAGTTTATTTTTAAGCCTTTAAAGCTTCATTTATAATAATTAGAGTAAATAAGGGTTTGTAAAATACAATATAAACACAATATAAATTTTAATACTAAATACTTCAGGTGCCAGAGTTTTTTCTCCACATCAGCTCCTGTAGGGAGATATATGTCAAATTATGATGCAGAAATTTTGGCCATCGATATTGCCCTGACTGAACTTATAAAGTACAAGGACTCTTTCTCGAAAGCAGTGATAATGGTCGATTCAAGCTCCGCTATTCAGGGAGTCACCAATAACCAAAGAAAGGAAACTCCAATTCTTTCAAAGATAAGAAGTAATATTGGAACCCTCAACAGCTTTAACAAAAACATTGTGTTCCAGTGGATTCCCTCCCATGTAGGAATCGAGGGAAATGAGAAAGAGGATGCCCTCGCAAAGCATGGTACCAAACTTCCACAGGAGGATTTTCCAGTTCCCATTGAGACTTTGAAAAAATTTGCCCAGGGAAAAGTCCTCAGACTCCAAAGAGATATTCTCTCTGATCAATCTAGAGGAAAAGCATGGGAGAACATGCAGAAAGACTAGACTAAAATGAGTCAAAAACCAAGAAAGGAAGCAGTAGCGTTTTTTAGAATTAAGCCTGGTCACAACTGGCTTGCAGAACATCTTCACATAATAGGGTTCCTACCCACCAGAGTGTCAAATCTGCGGTGAGAGTACTTTAAATGCAGAGCACTTAACATCTTGTAGTGGACTAAACCATGATGCCCAAATGAGGGGCGACCTGTGTCAACTGTACTGGGAAGCCAGGACTCATCTTCTTAACCTCCTGCGAACTGTCCCTGCCTGAATTTTATTCTTTCTGCCCGTGGCTCTTGTTTTCATTCTGCTTGTGTTGTTCATTTTGTATGGATTAATAAATTTTTTTTCCAATAAAGCCATATGAAAAAAAAAATAATAATAAATAAATACTAACTATGCATAC
The DNA here is from genome assembly GCA_963930645.1 of Salticus scenicus. Lineage (NCBI taxonomy): Eukaryota > Metazoa > Arthropoda > Arachnida > Araneae > Salticidae > Salticus > Salticus scenicus. Next base: position 26,210,616 of record OZ005660.1, read on the forward strand.
TAACAATAATATGACTTAATCCCAATAAATAGCAAGGAAAAATTGTATTGGTATTTTAATCAGTTTATAAGTTTATTTAACATCATAGGTTTGATATATTCTTAATTTCCCTCATATTCTAGTTTTTTTTTATATATATATATACTTTAATTTTAATGGCATTTGTTTTTAATTCTAAAAAAAACATTGGTGGAATAATCATTTGTCTAAAATTTTCCAAAACTAAATTTCTATCACAGTTTTTGAATTTTATTCACATTTGCTGAGGTAGCACATATTGAAGACCCATTTGAATTAAATATCACCTGACTTGAACAAAACAATGCAATTTTTTTTTTTAATCTAAACTTGAGGAAATAAGTTCTTATAACCTCAACTCAGCCAATTTACTTTTCTTTAACACACAATTCAAATTGAAATATGTAAAAAAAAAAAAAATCAACAGTCAAATCTTTAATACATTAGTCATTTATAAAGCAAAATATATACATACATTAATGCTAATTTGTATTCAAATATATGTGTGCATCTAAAATTATTTCAAATTTTCTATTGAAAAATCAAATTTAATCAAACCAGAAATATGAAAGCCATGCCAACAAATTTCTCTCTATCAGTCTATAAGAATTAAATACAATGAAAGTCTTTGTAATTATTGTTTGATAAAAGCAGTTTCAAAAATCACACAAGAATTGACAATGATTTAAATAAATATTGAATTCAAAATGTGAAACTTAATAGTATCAATTGTACTGTGGATCAATAACAAAAAATAAAAATTTGAAAAACACTAAAAGATTTGTGTGATGCAGAGTTTTAAAATATGGTTGTCAAAAGATTTTATTAAGATAAAACAGACAAAAACAAGAAGAAAAAAGAAATATGGTTCACAGATACATTTGTAAAATGGGTAATTATGTTTTCTAAGATTTTTCAAGTTCCAAAATAAAACTAAGCTTGTAATTTGGAAAAAAATTTAAAATAGATTACTGAGAAAAATTATTCTTTAAGAAATTAATACATTAATATTTACCTAGTCGGTTTTTCCCACTGTGTAGATCTTGTAAAATGATTTACATAATATATTCTACCAGAAGCCGTTCTTCTCTCTTCCCAACTGCAACAAAAAGGAGCATTTGAAGAAATTCAAAATTCAAAATTTGCATAAATTTAAAGTTTATGCAGAGCCATATGCAAATGAATATTATATATCTATAAGCGAAATAAGTTGCAACTTAGGCTCAATTTTCAACTGCAATTTATTTATAATCAAGTTTCAAAGATATTCTCATGCCTTTTCATTTTTTTGGCATAAATTAAAAATTTATGCCTATGATTTGATATTATAGGCAATGTTTAATATTCTGGTGGAATAAAGTACTCATAACACAGCACAGAGCCAAATTTAACTAGTATACTGCAATCACCGCAAAAAATTTCTTTATCATTCTACATAACAGCGTCATTTTCCTAATTAATATACACACAAATATAATTAACACAGCCTCTCACAATAAAGATTTTAACACATGCAATTTGGTGCAATTTTAATCAACAGATGCTGATGTAGCCATGTGCAAGATTGCAATAACAGCTTCACCTATAGTCTGATATATACCTAAATTAAATCAGCATTTGTTTTCATAATGGTTAACTCACATACCTACTAACTCCCCTAGCTGAATGCAATTAAAATTTTTAGTTTTATATCAACTGCAATTGTTAGCAGAACTGAAATGAACCAATGCATTGTCCTTATTCTTGTTCAAGTTTCCTATTTGCTAATGAGTATTCTTCCTCTCATAGAAAAATATGTTTTCCTTTCTCATATACTTAATTTAAGTTTTATTAAATAGCAGATAGTCAACATAGCCAAGCATCTGCCCCTGCAGTGGTAACGCAATTTCAACTTGTAGCCATGCAATCTTTTCAATCATTTTGGATAATCAGAAATAACCTATTAAGCATTTATTATGCTCCACATATTATGCAAAAACTTTCTTTAGGATTATTTTCATTTTTTGTAAACGTTTGTGTAAAATATATGTATTGTTATTCCCACGTTAATTTGGGTATTACAGTGAAATGCTGCCAAATTTTGCCAACCTTGGATTTCTGTTTCTGATGGATGGAAATTGTTCCTGACATTTAAGACTACTTATTGTTTATTTTCCCCAATATTGGTTATTTGAGCTTTCTTTAGCCACAACAGCAGTGTTGCATGTTTCCAATATTCATCAAAACTAAATCAGCATAATCTATATAATATTTCTCTAATGTGATCCAGTTACAATTATATTTTGTTGAAATGATATGATAAAGATCTATTAATAAAATATGCAAGGGAAAAAAATATTTATAAATGGGCAATATTTAAGCACACACACTCAACTCAATGATCTAAAAAAAAATGACGACATTTTTCTGATGAGATTATTTTATGAAAAAATAAAAGTTGTAATATATAAAAGTTGTTTCTTCAGTATCATTCAAGAATCATTTTAAACATAGCATTACTTTAAAGAAATATGCAATTTGTGAATTATTATCATAAATCGACTAAAAAAAAGCAGTGGTAAAAAGTATAATCAAAACAGGAATTAGTTTTTTAAAACAAAAAATCACACATACAAAAACAAATAAAAAGTCATCAGCAACATGGCGACAAAAAATTAAAAGACATCATGGTGGTCCTATAATAAAATTGTACTGCTTGCAGAAGTATAAAATTGGGACGTCAACCATGAATTTTATTTTGAAACTTTTCTTCGAATGATTTTGGTTTTACCATTGCACAGTATTAATTTGATTCTAATAATAATTTGGCTTCTGGTAAATTAAATTTGAATTAGGTGATGAAATTGGTATAATATTTATCAGTTTAAAATTTTAAAGGTAACTAACAATAAATAAAGTGCAAAAATTTCGCAAGGGTTTGCTAGCTTTTCATAATATTTATCTAACATATCAAGTTTGGTGCATAAGATATAAAAACTGAGAAAGTCTCTTTATATACAAAAGAAAAACTTGTTGTAGCAGTACTACATCCCATTCAATATGTGCCAATATTCAATTAGTATGTTTTTTCATAATATCCATTTCATATACCAAATTCGGTGCATTTATATATCATAGAAGCTGAGATATTGCCTTTCCCTTAAATTGCTGCATAGCAGCATAATTTGTCAGCTGATATGTGCCAAATTGAACCAACATAGTCTGTCACCATGGCCTTATACATATATATATATAAAGTTTTGTGCACTTATAGACGCCGAGATATAGAACATTAAATAGAAAACATTGGAGCATAGTAGCATCATGTGTTGGGCAACATATCTCAGGAGCTAATCAGCCCAAACTTAAGTCTAACCAACCAAACTTATTTTGAATTCCACCCATTGGTACACAAGATACAGCATCCACAAAATTTTGGAAATTCACAGTGACAGACAGACATTTTTTAAAAATGCTTACATTGAATTTGAACATTTGAAAACAACTAAATCCTTCAAAAATTAGAAGTAAAAAACTTTTCTTTTTTTTTTTTCTTTTTTCTAAAGTATATAGAAGAAAGTAAGAAAGAATGGAAAAGCATACATAGATTACCAGAAAACTTTCTAAAATTAAGTAATGTATATGTTTAAAAGAGTCTAATTTAAAGAGAATTTTTTTCCATTTGAAATATAGAAATATGAATTTCAATAGACAGTAATTGATTTCATCAGATACCTGTAAAATTCTATACTGACTAAAACTAAATTTCATGCTAGGAAAAACTAATCAAAACTACTTTCAAATCCATTTTCTCCCCTTATAAAAAAAAATAATAACGATACATTCCTTTTAGCAAAGAACAAGATACTGCATAAAATTAAATTGTAATAAATGCTCCAAACAATACGCTGGTCAGACTAATAATCCATTACATTATCATATGAACGAACATAGTTTAAATTCCCAAAAACTATTCCTGATTCCTATTAGCGAATAATTGTATAATAATTATCATTTCTGACAACATGATTTCAAAAACATAATCGTTATTTTAGCATTTAAAATAAATAGTAATTTAATTCATTTATCTAAATTAAAAATTTTAAAACATACAACCTTATTGTCAAACTTCGAACACCATATCGCCGGAGAACAAGCTGGGGCACCCCATGCGAAACTAGTCGGCAAGTTAACATGAAGAATTAAGGTTGCATGTTTTAAAATTTTTAATTTAAATAGTTTTACTTCATGGTTTAGTTTATTGTAAAGTATTCATTCATTTATTCAATGTTAACTCAATTTTAATCAATAAATGTAAAATTTTATATTTCTGAATAATAGTACAATGGTTAAATAAATAAATAAATAAAATAAACAAAAATAAGCTTTTACAAAGTTTATGAAATTACACAATTCTTACATTAAAATTTTTCTTGTGGATTGTTAGAATTAATACTTTGTTAAATCATCAAATTATATAAAAAGAGCGGTAGTTAGACAGTATAGTTAGAAAGTATTTTTTAATGGCTAGCTGAGTGTTACGTTAGAGAGGGGGGGGGGGATAAAAAAAATAGTCAAAACCTACTTATGTTCGGAAAGAACCTTTTTAATTCTGGACTGAAAAAAAAATCAGATGTTTTTAAAGCCTTACCTAATTTTATGAAATTCATAAACAAATCAGGAAGGGATAAAAAGCTTCCCATCTCGAAAGGAATAGGTAAACAGCTAATATATACAGTAGACTCCCAATTATCGGCAGTCAGATTATCCGCAGTCCTCAAGGGCCTGAATTTAAAAGGGAATTTAAAAATACAGAACAAACTTATTACAAAAAAAGATTGAAGAGAGTAATAACCTTCAAGGCTTCTGGAGATTTTACACGATTCTTGACAGCATTTATGGCATAGACACTGCTTGGGACGCAGTTAAGCAGTCTATATTGCTAAGGTCTTGGAGAAAAATTTTACCAAATGGGGAAAATACTTTGGTAGAGTTTATAGAGGAGGAAGAAATTTCTGCTGATGATTTGGGAAATTTAGCTAAATCTGTTACTGGAGGAGAAAAAGTCAATGAAGGAAACATTGAAGAGTAGATTAATTGTGATGCCAATGATCCAGGTATTGAACACCTTACAGATGAACAAATTGTGGTCCAAGCATTAGACCCAGTTTTAGAAGATAGTGAAGAAGAGGAAAAATGAGATAATACTCAGCAGGATGAGCCACGACGCAGCCCTAGCACATGCAGATGGACTTATAAAATATCTCGAGGAACAGGACGATGTATCACTTTGTGGCCAAATGCCGATAAAGAAACTGCAATCGAAAATTAAGAAAAAGTGTTTTAGTACAAAAAAACAAAAATGCTTGACCGATTTTTTTTTTGTTAAAAAATAGAGCAAAATGTAAGTAGAAATTTTTATTAGTATGTTAAATTGTATATGTAGACCATGCTTAACTGTTAATTAAATAGTATTGCTCAAAAGGCTTTATGTGTTGATTTATATCCCCTTTTTGACCATTTTGTGGATTATCCACTGATTCGATTATCCACGGTTGTCTATTCACCGTTCACCGCATATAATCGGGAGTTCACTGTATATATATGTATATATATATATTTTTTCAAAATTGTTCTTAAAAAAATAAATAAAAACTGGAAAAACAAAATTGTCAAATACTTACACAATCATATTTAGAAGGAAATTAATATGAGTTGCATTAAATTAATTATTAAAAATAACAACATAATGAACATTCCAATAGCATTTTCAATTTTCTGTATTCAAATGACTTTCAAAGAATGAAATATCACCAAGACAACACCATCACACTCATTGTTTCTTGGAAAAAAATAAAACTAACCTAGATAATGCAAATAAGCTTTTTCAAAATTGAAAAAGCTCTTTCTAAGCACAAGCCGCAATGGATTTCAGAAAGTAATGAAATAGGAATCACAAGCAGAACCTTATGAATATTACAAAAAAATCTGGAATGACTCCACTCTACTTTCCAAATATTTAAATAATCAAAGGTTGTTTAAATAAATTTAAATGTGAGAATTTGTTAAATTAACAAAAAATAAAAAATCACAATAGGGTTCAGTAAATTAAGATCATAAAGTACTATATTAAAGTTTCATACCTTGAAATTTCTTTACACAATAAACGTTGGTTGTACGTCATTGCAAGTTACCTTGTTTATTGGTTAGAGTTTCCCAGTTTCACTTTCAGGTCAGAATTAGGGTTTTGAAAGCTGGTTATTTTGTGGGCATTTTAAAAATCCATTTTTAAATTTTCATTTTGATTAACTTTAGTTAAAATCATTCTTATACATTAAGAAAAAAAAAAAAAGTTTTACTAAACATCCAAATGACATTAAATTTAACAAAATAACAATGGCTTTAACTAAAATTAACTAAAATGATAATTTAAAAATTGAGTTTTAAAACACATACAAAATAGCCAACTATGTAAACCCTTATTTACACCCTGAAATGAAAAGCCGTGAAAATTTTAACCAGTAAGCTAAAGTGTAATGATGTAAAATCAATGCCAAACGGCACTCCTTGTTGAATCACAACAGAAAAAGAAAAGATCTCAAGAGTAAAGACAGTTCTGGAAACGCTCCGGGCCTGGAGAAAAAGTACTCAAGTAAAGAAATTTCAAGGTATGAAACTTTAATAAAATCATAAAGGATATATTTGAGTATTTTTTACTTCAAGTTGTATGTCATTTAATGTTAATGTTATAACTATATATGCAAAATTCATTGAAATTCATTGTGTAGGATTTACTCATTACTTCTATTTCTAAAATTATTATAATTATTATTAGTTACTTTATAACTATCCACTGTTTTAGAGTTAACTTATTTTGATAAATTCTTTTGTAAAACTCAATTAATATTCATTTTGATTATACATTTCAAGAATTTGCTCTCAATTTTTACATAAAAAATTTCATGCATTTTAAAAGCCAATCATTTAAGTTTTTATTATATGGTTAGACACCCCCCTCCCCTTCCTCTGGCTAACAAAAAGATTCGATAACTACCAAATATTTAAAATTTTGTTAAAACCTGTTGGCATTTATTTAGGAATGAAGTTTTATTGGGCTGCCTCCTCATGTAGCTGTGTATATTTACAGCTCATTTATATTCATTTATTTATTTGATTTTTACAATTGAATCTCAACTGTATTTTATACGACAGTTTTCACTCACCCTTCTGGTAATTCATCAGGAGATAGACCTAAATTACCTAGACGATCAACAACAACATTAACACTGCCAGATCCATGGCCATCCCTTGACAACAAACTTATCACAATTTGTCCTTTTACAGGCTCTGGATCATCAACGTGATTTCTTGTTAAATCTAGTCTTTGATCTATATTAGACAAAACATTATTTATATAGATATGACACTTAATGTTAGCATGAATAATTAAAGAAATAATAATATTAATAAATATATTTGAAACATTAATTTTAATAATGAAATTACTTTCCAGAAATAAAGAGTTATATGAAGGAAAATTCTCAAAATAACATTTACCATAATCTATCAGAGCAGAAAGCTTAATTTCAAAACTGTATAGCAACTAGTCTAATTTCTTTACATTATATATTATATCAAAAGACAAATACTCATAACTTATGTTTTTGGGTTTTTTTTTAATGTTTTTTTAAGCAGACATAATTCTGAAGCAAGTTAATTTATCAAACTGACCAATAAAGCCAATTAAGATTTTAAGATTATAATAAGCATTAGATGCATGAAGAGTCTCACATATAATAATTTTTAAATATGGATGTCATTGTATAAAGGAAAAAAAAAAGGCAAATTATATTTACATTCTTTAGAATTTTATTTAATACGACAGGACTTATTTTAATGTATTCTTCTATGTAAAAGCATGCAGTATATGTGTTTCAGTCCCAAGTACTATATTCATTTCTTAAAATGTCTTTGGTATATTTTAGCAAAGGAGCAACTTTGCAGCTTTTAAATTTTTGTTGTCATTTTGGTGATGAATTAAAATGGGTAATTACTTAAGTAAAGACTGTGACGAGAAATGTACGAGCTAATTCAGTACCAAATTTAAAATTTCACAAAAGGGCACTGAAGCTGTTCTATTTCTTTAGCATGATTTTCCACAAATTTATTTTATTTATTTAAAAATAAATATATATTTATTTTTGGCATTTTTTTTTTTTTTTCTTTTAAATAGTTTTAAAGTTAAAATAGGGTTTTTACTTAACATTTTTTTAATCAATTATCAGATTGAATTAAAAAATATCAAAATCCCTGTCTGAAAGAAATAGTGCAACCTGTCATACTTAAAAAAAAAAAAAAAAAAATCATACACATAAATATACATATATTTGAATAGAGAGCAACTTTGAGGTCTAAGTATCAGAAAATTTCAAAAATGTACTGAAATTATTGAATAGAAATAAAAAACAGCTGGAAATTGCATACACCTTTTATTTTGACAGGTTAAAAGCTGAATTTTTATCTTAAACTTTGCAGCAAATGTACGTTAGAATATCAAAACATTTAGTACTAAGTTACATATAATAGCTTAGAATAATTTTTATAAATCTTAAAAGAAATGCATAATATTTTAACTTGATGCACTTACGTATATAAAATTATTTATCCTGACTATGTGTGTTCTAACCTGTTGTTTTTACAATCCGCTTCTTATGCTCAGTTCTCTTTTGTGGCATAGTTCTGATATTTATCAGCCCAAAAAAAAAAAAAAAAAAAAAAAAAAAAATTGACAACAAGATTACCATTTGATGTTTACTAATTCCTTCACGCTCAATATTGCAGTTTCTTTCTTTCTTCTTTTTTTTTTTTTTTCCTGGACTTTTCCTTGTATCAGAATTAGATCTGTAGTGTTGTGCATACACTTGCTCTGATTTTTATCAAAACAGGGGTGAGAGAATAAATGATTTCTTAAACTTTTTATCAGCTATGTTCTTGTAGCGATACCAAAAATTTAGTGATCACCTTTTTCCGAGTAGAATAGTTTCTATTTTTACACAATTCACATCCATAAATGGACAGTATATCTTCTTTATATTAACATAGCCCAGTGACAATCTTTTTATGCTTTCTGTGACAAGTCTCACTTGTGCAAACCTTTACTGCAAGACTATGTTGTTTAATAGTAGCATATTTTCTAATTTATACATAATATGTACATACAATTATAAAGAAATCAATATTATTAGTAGACTATAAAAAAATCCTTAGCTAATAAATGTTTCTCTAATGTTTTGTCAATTTTTCAGCAAGTTTTATAAAATTTTATGGAAATTCGTTCTAGTTATAAGCAAAAAACTTGTAAAAAAATGCAGTAATTTTTGAAAAAAAAAAAAAAAAAAAATATATATATATATATATATATATATATATCTGCCTAAATAATTGCACAATTCCCGCACTAAATCATACAAATATTGTACATAGTATGTGCAACAATGTATTAAAATTACAAGTGATTTGTGGCTTTTTGTGATACAGGATGATTCAAAGTATTTTCGCTCTTCTTCAATTTCTGGTTGGTCCCCTAATTGCAATCTGGACTAAATAAATAATGGAAAATACGAGTTTTTAAATGTTCTTTGCATGTATGAAGTTTCAGGCTATTTCGTCTAGTATTTTTTTAGATAATCGAAAAAACGTCAAAATGAAAAAAAATTTCTAATAATTTGAACATCCACTGTATTTTATACTAAAATATAAGAATATCTTTAATTTTAATGAGCAAATCTTTCTGCAAGTGACAATCATTTTCTGTGACAATGTCGCTTAAATTCTGCCACAGGATAACATAGTATATCCTAAATTAGTTCTGAAATAATTGTTTCACCAGCAAAAAAATATGTAAAATCTGTTTTCTAAATACTTAATTTCATACCAAAAAGAAGAAAAAATCTAGTTAAAATATTGTAATATAAATAGCTATTTTAGAAAAAAATTTTATGCAAAATAACTTATAAGCATTTAAAAATAAATAAATTTTGAAAAAAATTTCAAAAATATCAAGTAAACAATTTAAAAAATGAAACAAAGAATACATCAAAATGAAGAAATAAAACTTACAACCAGTATCTTTTAACCTTTGAATGGCATTAGTCATAATTCGAACACAACCTAGAAAACCAGCTCCTTGTTTTTTATGTATTTTTTTATAATTCCATATTGAAATAGTAATTGAATCGTTATTTCCTATATACCTGAAAATTAATAAAAAATGTCAAACTAGAGAATATACATTAATCTAAATTACAGTCATTGAGACATTTTAAGTAACATTATCTTTGTTTAGCATTATTTTAAAAGAAAAATAAAATCCTAAGTTAAAGTTTAACTATCAAAAAGAATATTTTTTTTTTTTTTTTTTGTTTCTTTTTTACTTTCTTCTATATGTATATATAGAGAAAATATTGGATTCGTAAAAATTTTCGAACTCCAGTTTTCGATGGATTTACATGTTTTGGGATATCCTGAACACGATTTGACAGTTTTTAGAAAATGTCTGTCTCTCTCTGTGTGTGTGTCACAAATTTTGTGGATGCTGTATCTCATGAACCAATGAACGAAATTTAACCAAACTTGGTATTTAGTTGGACGACATAAACTGGTGCTGAATTAGATTTATGGAACAATTGCTCAACAGGTGGCGCTGTTATTGTAATTTTTTTTTTTTTTTTTTTTTCTAAATTTTTAACATGGCAGTATAAAACAAAATTTCGTATAAATGCACATAATGAGAGTTATTTTAATCGTGTGATTGTAAAATTAATATGAATTATTGATAATACTAGTAGTTAACTAGGAAAAAAAAAAATCTGTGCATGTAGGAGCATGGCCCCACATGCACAGATTTATAAATTTATGCATAAATTTATAAATTTTATTTATAAATTTATAATGCATTAAAGATAAGCTCTATAAAAGTCAATATGATACAGTATAGAATAAAGAATTGCTTCACATTTGAAGAAATTTATGAGATTTTATCACACAACAATAATTACATAAATATGTTTCATAAAACCATAAAAAATATTCTTAAATACAAATCAATAGGATAGTTCCTGCATTCTATTAATCATAAAAATGAATTAATTTGTCAATATTTAAATAATTACCTGCTGTGTAAGACAAGTGTAAAGTTAGCTTCACTAAACCCAATTGACCTTGAATTTAATTAAAATTTTTCTTTAAAATATGTAATTTTCAGTTGCAAGAACACTAGCTCATAAATTATAAAATGTAAACACACAAAATTGGCATTGAATTTATTTAAGTATATATTTTTTAAATATCTAAGTTTCAACTTAATTTAGCAATTTTCAGACACACTCGCCTTGTATACTTTTTTCTTTTATTGTTGTTGTCAAAATCTTAAAAAAAAAAAAAAAAAAAAAAGTCAATTCCTATTTACAAACACTATCGATTTTTTTTTTTTTTTTTTAATAATTTTGAATTAGGAAATAAAAAGCATGTGTGAAAAATGAAATAAAAATAATTATAAGATAAAAAAAAAAAAAAAAAAAACTTTTTATAATACCATGTTTTAAATTTTCTGATGAATCCGAGTTCTTATCAATGTGCATAAAATTTTTAAAGTGATAATGACAACAATTTTTGTGACATGCATGATTTAACTTTTTATAATTTTATGTTCACATTTAATTAAATGCATTTATTTTTATATCGAAAGAAAATGAACTTGTAAATTTTTTTTGGCAACAATTAAATTATAGCTAATATTTTAATGGCTATAATAATAATGCTATTAGGATGTTATTATTTTCATATTTTAATTAATTATAAGAAAACTAATAAAAAATTTGAAAATCGGACTTCGAAGTATTGTGTTTTTACCCTGTTCTAGGAATTGAAAAAAAAAAAAAAAAAAGACACATAAGTTGGAAGTTATCAGCTCACAAACTTTAAAATATTAATGCAAAGTGATTTAAAAAAAATCTGGAGTGACTCCACTCGACTTTCCGAACATTGAGTAATTAACAGTTTTGTAGATAAAGTAAAGAAAGAGGAGTTGTTAAACAAACAAAAGAGAGAAAACCATAATAGAGTGTTTGAGTATTTTTCTCCATACAGTACACGATGTTTTATTTAACGCTACTGAACTTTAAGCCCATAGATCATAAAGATAGAGAATTTTTCGTTTTGTCCCTATAAAAATCTATAAATGCTAGATTCACTAAAATGCTTATAGACAGTACAGCAGTGATTTATAATATTCATATGAATTTTCAGCTCAATTGAACAAGGCGTGTAGATACTATCGCACTTATAAAAATTTGGTCCCATACGCCATAATGACAAAGAATTTTTCTTTGTGTCCCTGTAAAAAGAGTGTAAGTGCTAGATTCACCAAAATCTATACAGTTAGTGCAACTGTGACCTATAACATGTGTACAATTTTTTTGCTCAGATTAATAAGGCGTTTAGACGCTATCATACTTTTAAAAATTTGGCCCCATTGGCCTTAATGATAAAGAATTTTTCTTTGTGTCCCTGTAAAAAAACTATAAGTGCTAGATTCTCCAAAATCTATACAGATTGAGTATCTGTGACCTATAATATGGGTATAAAATTTTTGCTCAATTGAATAAGGCGTTTAGATGCTATCGCACTTTTAAGATTTTGGTCCCATAGGCCATAATGATAAAGAATTTTTCTTTGTGTCCCTGTAAAAAAACTATAAGTGCTAGATTCACCAAAATCTATAGGGTTCGTACTATGGTGACTTACAATATACGTACCAACTTTCAGGTTAATTGAACAAAGCCTTTAGACGCTAGCGTGTTCACAAACATACACACATACACACATACACACACACATACATACATCATCGTAAAAATAGTGAAAACGGACTCAGGGGACCTCAAAACGTATAGAAACATCAAAATCTCGAATTCGGATTTTTGACATGATTACAATACTTTCCTCACTATAGTGTTCGGAAAGTAAAAATAATAATAATTATAAGATAAAAAACTTTTTATAAACCATGTTTTTAAATTTTCTGTTGAATCATAACTATGCGTATGAAATCTTTATAGAAGTTAATAAAAACATGGTAATAATAATCACATTTTAATTAATTAAAAAAATAAATAATTTCTGCATATTTTTTTACTTAACTCATAATCACAATTTTTAGCCAATTTTTAACTTTTGTCAATACTGATTTAAAATTCGTGATTTTTAAAAATCCACATAACTTATGATAACTTATACTTTAAACGAAGTTAAATAAATATATTAAAATAAAGTTAAATAAATATAGTTTTATATAGTTAAATAAATATATTAATAAAACCCGGACCGAGTGTAAAAACACAATTCGTAATGTGGCACATAACTTAATTAATAAAAACGTTAATAGTAAAAATAATAACATCAATCGCGCCAATATCAAAGCACTTAGACAACTTAAGAATAATACGGACATAACTTGTACACTAACTGACAAAACGCGAAAAATTGCGATCCTAAACCGTTCTGATTATGAAAATAAAATAAATGAAACTATTAATGAAATGAAAGCCACCAAAGTACAAACTGACCCCAATAAAAAACTGATTGACAAAGTCCAACAACTAATTAAAAAAGGTAACTGGCCTAACAATCAAGCTCCGTTTATAAATAATTTTGCCCCTAATACCCCGCGTTTGTTTGGACGTTATAAAGATCATAAAACCCCCCCAAAATTTAGACCCATTGTAAATAAAAAGGAAGGGCCTACCTACCCACTAGAAAAATACATGACAAAAATTTATCGCGAACTCTTGCCCCCCTCCAATTCCAGTTTATACTCTACAGAAGATTTCATAAAACAAATTAAGGATTTAACCATAGACCAAAATGATCACCTTGTCAGTTTTGATGTTGTTAACCTATATCCCTCTATAGAAATAAATGAGATATCCGAAATTATTAATAACGCTATAATAGAAAAATATGAAACCCCCATAGCCAATACACTTATTGCTACTAGTAACTTAATATTAAGAGAAAGCTATTTTCAATTTAACAACATTACTTATAAACAAAATATGGGCGTCCCTATGGGATCCCCTGTATCAGGCATAATTGCCGAATTTAAACTAAGACTCATGGAAAACCGAATCGCTGAACTGTTGGGAGACAAATTTAAATTATGGGTCCGTTATGTCGATGATGTTTTCGCGATAATAAAAGTAAATCACAATAGTACTGAAATTTTAAATCAGCTCAATCAACTCGATAAAAATATCAAATTCACAGCCGAAGATGAAAATAATAACGAAATCAATTTTTTGGATGTCAAAATTACTAAGCACAACAATCACTTTAAAACCACTGTTTACCGAAAGCCCACCGCGAGTAACGAGATCATAAACAATAAAAGCAAAACACCATACAGATACAAATTAAACGCAATACGGAGTTATATCAATCGAGCTATCCTCATATGTTCAGACCAATCAGCATTAAGAAGAGAACTGAATTTCATTAATAAATTAACGGTTGAGGCAGGATACCCTAAAAAGTTAGTAAATCAGTTGTATAGAAAGCGAATAAAACAGTTAAATAATATTCCGAATGCACAAAAAACCCCTACCCAATACACTTTTTCTATTCCGTACAATCAGGGCATTTCAAATAAAATAAAAAATACAGCTAGCAAATTTAACTTAAACATACCAATAAAACCCAACCCTAATATATTTCAACTTATAAGAAGCGATAAAGATCCTATCCCCCCCACTGAAACTGCTGGTATTTATAAAATCCCCCTCATAAATCAGGAAAACAGAGAATACAATTATATAGGTGTCACTAAAAGAAAAATAAAAACCCGGATTAAAGAACACCAGAACGATATCAAATTTAACCGTAATACTACCACTTTGGCTAAAAATTATCTTGAAAATAATATTAAAATCGAATTTGAAAATGTAAGAAAACTAGCTAATTACAATAATCCCACCTATGCGTACCTAAGAGAGAGCATCGAGATAGCGCATAACCCTGACGTCATTAACGACCACGAATCGGCGGAGGTAAATGAAATCTGGCGGCACCTACTCGTCAATAAAAGAGAAGATCAACCTGACAGTGACTGCCATCCACGGAGTGCAGACGGCACTGCTGAAGAGGGGGATCCCCTTCGAAAAAAGCTTTTCTGCCATGAAACGAAGTAATGTAAGGTACCAAATTCTTTTTAATATATCCACATAACTTATTTACAGTATGTAAACTAAGTAGCAATAAAAAGTGGCTTGGGAAAAAAAAAAAAAAAAAAAAAAAAAAAAAAACACATTTTAATCAAGTTTTAAAAATCTATCAAACAGATTTTCAGCATTTAAACATAGCTAAGAACTACCTTAATTAAATCAGAGTTGTGATAAAAAGAAATCTCATTGAATTTGGTCTATTTGTTTGAGAAATCCAGTGCCACACACAGACACATACATACAGATAGACAAAAGCTTCAAACTTATGTTATAACATCCCTCTTTATTGGTTGAGGGTTGAAAAAATATGCAATGATAAAGTTGATTGATAAGCTCTGCGAATAATGATACAGTCTTGAAAGATGAAACAGACAGACAGAAGTAGCTTAATATACTACTCAATTTAATATATAACAATTGTACAATAATACCTTCTTGCTACTCTTTTAAGAATTTCTGGACGTTATTAAAAAGAAGGGAAGAGAGGAAGCAGCATATATTTGAAAAAGAAAAGTAGAAGAAATATTTAAAATGAATAAAAGTTGGCAGCTAAAGAAGATATGTGAAGTCTTATAAAAATTGCATAATAGATTAGAGATACATCATTCTCAGAAGAAAAATTTTTTTTTTTTTTTTTTTGTAATGACCGTAAAAGTTCTATCTAGTTTGATTACAAAACTTAAAGCCCAACTACCACATAAGTTTATGATCAAAACTTTTTTATTACACTTAAGTAATTGAAGCAAACTATATGTATACAAAGTTATTAAAAATAATTACTGATTTACAGGTCTGGATAAAACCTTTTAAGCATATTTAAAGAATTAACAATGGATGATGCTTGATAAATGTAATTAAACAACTGTTTTAATATATTTTAATATTATCGTTATCTTATTAAAAAAAAAAAAAAAAAAAAAAAAAAAAAAAACTTACAAATCATAATGTTGATTCCATTTAGGATCAAGTGTGTTTTTACAAGTGTCAGTTGAATGGCATTGACCAGATCCATCTACACTCACTTTACAAAAAGGATCAGGCAGTCCTAAAAATACAATATTCAAAGATAATTGCAATAAAATTTATACTCAAATCTAGCATATCTTAACAGCATTAAAATTTAATTAATATCAGATTAACAAACATGCATGGAGATCCAATTATGAGATCTGCAACTAAATGTGAGGCACATTTAGAAACATTTAACTTGATGCACAGCTACATATTGCACCCTGGCAAAAAAAGTGACACAAATTAAAAAAAAAAAAAAAAAAAAAGGCAATATTGAGTTTATGTCACTGAAAATGTGTATAAAGTGCCTCAAAGATGCACAAAAAGTGTCACTTATCTTGAAAATTATCCACCTGAGAGGCAGTTGTGTTAATTTTATCATAATATTCAACAATACTTTATCATTATCTTTAAGTTGATTTTTCTCAAATACTGCATTTTTGAATTACGACACTTCTCTTGCTGGGATGAGACAATGTTTAATAAAGTTTTTATACAATTTATTGCCACTTACCACTTCTTCAACTCTCCTTTACATAATTAAAGATAAATGAAAATACTTTGTGCTAGTAAATAATAAAAAAGTGATGAAATAATGTTACTTAGAAATATTATTCATCAATTCCTCAGAGTTTTAGTTATAGAGATACTTAAATCCCGGGCAAATCCATCTAATCTGTTAGAACTGAAAGATGAAATATGCCAAAAAGTATTCTTCAACCACATTTCTTGAAACCATGGAAGCCTCTGTGCAAGTGCTGATTCAACAAGTCATGTTAAAATATGGGTGATAGTCATCTGATTAAGTGAAAATAAGAGATAAGAGAGCTGAATGGCTGGATGTTTTCCAAATCCGAACCTGTCGGTCAATTTGACACCCTCCAAGCCTTTGGACTCACCCTCACTGCTAATCTTAGAAAACATGTTTACACCATACGTATAACCATTTAGACTTGCTGTCCTATGCCGTTTCTGGAATCTGCAATTGGTTATCTCCTGCGGTGATGGTCATTTGTAACATATACTGACTGCTGTAACAAAGGATTTAGAGACATTCTGTTCATTATCAGAATACATTTTGTTTGACTTGTATAAGTCAGTGTTACTGGCTGTTTTTGAGGGATTTTTTTCTATTCCAAAAAATTTTTCGTGATCTAGCAATGCTATCTATGCAAACCATTTTATATTTCATTTTTCTGTTTTTATAAAAGTTTCTTCAGACATTTGTCCATTTTCTAGCTTTAAAACGTCTAAATACAACACCATGTCATCATCATCCTCTTCTTTGAGGCTTAGACTGGGAGCCTGTTCCAGCTTCTTGGTCTAACCACCGTTTTCTGGTTCTGCCACAGTCTCACTTGCCCCTTGGAATGTAGTAGAAGGCAGCTCTCGGTAGTCTTCCGCGTCGTATGTTGGACATGATTTTTTACAATTAGTTCAGTATTCATTGATCTTGTGAGGCTAAAAACTTTTAATTCTCTTCTAATATCTGCATTTATGATTTTGTCCAAAATTATGAGGCCCTCTTGAGATCATAGGCACCACATCTCTGCTGCCTGGATTCTGCTTCTATCTTAGGCGCTCTAGGTTCATGTCTCTGAGCCATACAGCAAAATGGGCACAGCCATAACACTATAAAACTTTAGCTGTGTTTCCTTTCTCATTCCTCTCTTTAGTGTTCTTATGAGAGTGTCACAGTGTTAGAATTTGTGTAACTTTTTTTGGGAATCATTATCATAGTCAAAGGTGATGTTACATCCCATACACCATGTTGATGCCAATATTTGCAAAATGTTTACACATTGATATATATATATATATATATATATTTGCATAAAGAGAAAAGCTACATTACACTATTAAAACCCGAGAGTAAATAAATGTATCTATGTCCAGCTAGCTATTTCCTCAGGAACCAACGAATGCAAAAGGTTGGGTTGAATTGATTAAGGCTGGCTGATTATATTATTGTAGGATTCTAAGCAGGTTTAGCTATATTTTGCCTGACCCGAAAACCACTTGAAAAAACCCAAGAAAATGCCCAAGTGGTTTTTTTCAAAATCCTTGTTTAAAATTATACTTTTGTCTAACTTACAACAAACATACAAACATAAAACAAATATTATATACATTATTAGAACATGAAAAAGAATTTTCAGAAATATTGGAGATGCTCAAAACTGCTGTATAGAAAAAAATCCTAAAATATTTCCTCATGAAAAAAAAAAAAAAAAATATGTATAATTATCTTATTAAAACAGAATAAAAAATTATATTAAAAAATAAAAGCAAGAAAAAACAGAGTTGTTAGTCAATATAAAGAAAACTGTAGGACTCGGGGAATGTAAAATATAAATAAATAAAAATAAAAATTTTAAAAAAATCTGAAAACAACAGTCCAACACTGTTATGTAATGCAGAGGGACAATAATTAAAAATGTTTCATGAAAATCTATTGATTATAAAAAGTTTAATAAAGCAACATGAAATAATTATTAAAATTCAAATTTTTGTTGTAAAGGGCAGATAAAAAGAATTTTAGAATTATTTAGAGTACAATTATTTAAATTTTTAAATTTCTTTATAACTTAATCATAAAAAGACTTTAGAAATTTTAAAATTAAATTTTTAAGATTTTGATTTTAATAAATAAATAATAATTTAATTTTTTAAATTATCTTGTTATGAATGTTATACTTAAAGTTTAATAAAAGGAAGAAAGAAAATATTTCTGAAAACTTTGATAAAACCCCAAAAAAAACCACTTGGCTAGGTTTTTTCTGGGATTAAAAAAAAAAAAAAACAGGGTTTTTTTCCAACACTGGTTAAATGCTCTCACGGGAGGTCTTTCTAAAAAGGTCCTAAGCTGTATTTATGGAAGTTTTGGAGAAAACCACAGAAAATTCTGAACAGTTAGGTTGATGATTATAACCTGGAATCAAACCTGGCACCTCCAGTCTTCAAGCTTTGAGAGTAAAACTTCTTAACCTTAACTACTGATGAGGTCCTGAATACAAAAAAGATGCCAAAAGTACCAGGAGATGGTAAATAATCTGAGAAATCTAATTTGACCATTTAACTTCCAAAATTACAATGGGCTCTTCCCAGTGTCGTCTGCTCAATCACGTGATAGAGGAAAATGAATAATCAAATTCTGAGAATCGAAATCAATTAAATATTATTCTTAAGAACAAAAATTTTAATATTTAATATAAAATAAAATAAAAGTAATATTGCACATTTGTAAACAGTAGAATAATTGTATTTGTAAATTTAATAATTTTTAAAAAACATTTTATGTGTTTATTTATTTTTACCTATAAGAATGGTTTTTTGTATATTGTAGTGTAACTGTAACATTAACTGATCTAGCAATAAATAATAGCTTCTTGTGGAATGTTTACGGATTATAAATTGAAATTTTAAAATGTTTTCATTTAATTTAATTGCATAAAGGTGTTACATCAAGTTAATTAACTTAGTTACTGGTCTAAATGGATTTACGCAGTACGATATTGCACTGTCACTGATTTAAGTACCAAAAATCAGAGTATTTAAAGATGTCTTCATGAACATCAAAAACAGGTATAAACTAAATGATGATTGTAAATGTATACAACAAACAAAAGATGATGAATAATGATATAAAATTGATTAAAAATGATGATGTGTAAAAAATAACACAGATTAAATACGATTGATCAAAAATAAGAATAGAAAATATGTTATTTTAGCAATCGCTCTAGATAAACAAGACTTCGTCTGCTATTTGTCTTTCCTCTATCATGTGACCTCTGACGTCAGGTGGGAAGAGTCCATTAAAACAAAATGTTACGTTTTATTTATTGGTTATACATTTAATATTTACCCTTTTTTTATGTCAAAAAATAAAACATATACATGTGAAAATGTATACAGCAGGTGAATAAAATATATACATGTGAATAATAAAATTCAAATAAAATTTTCAAAAATTAAATTTGAACCTATGAAAAAACTTCTGGTTAAACTCACATAATAATAAATTCAAAATTACTAATATACCATATTGATGCCAATTATTATTATTATTTTTTTTTTCTTTACATAAAAATTTACGTTTAAAAAAAATAAATTATAAATCTAAGGAAAATGTATTTTAAATTAAAGAAATTGCTTTTCATTTCATTTTTTTTTTTTTTTTTTGGGGGGGTGGGGGGTGGGGGAGAAATTGGAGGATTTCAGTGTATTGACTACATCACACTAATTTAAAGATAATAAAAGAATTAAAAAAAAAAAGTGATTTATTTGAATATTGTGATTAGCATAGCAAATGAGGACAAGTATTTATTTATTTATTTATTTATTAACATGTGTAGCATAGTTTATATTGAAAGTTTTTTTCCCCTTAAGGAGGGTGGATGGAATTTCACTTTCAAATATTTTAGGTGTATTGGCTTTTGTCTAAAACATTTATTATTTTACTTGCAATATTGAATGTACCTTTGTTTAAAAAATAAAAATTTTATAAATAAGGACAAAATATTTCTTCTTTAAATTATCCAAAATTACTCTTCTCTTCTCTCATCCCACATTTTTAGAACTCTAAAAGTTTAAAATGCACATTATTATTACGAATAAAGAGATTTGCACAAAAAGTCTTACATTTAAGTTCTCAATAAACCAAGTAAATGCATGATATGTATTCTTGTGTAATTGACACAAAAGTAAAAAATAAATAAATATACTTACTGAACAAGTCTTTTTTGGCTAAATTTTTTGCACATAATACTGCAAAGAGGGAAAAAAAAGTTATAAGTAAATCATTTGATAATATTACAAAACAATATGAAATATTTTAAATAGTTTATAAAAATATTACAGTAAGTGAAAAATGATATGAATTCAGAAACAAGAAATTGTTTTATATGAAATCGTTTGTCCTGAGTTCCTGAGTGAGTGAGTGACTGATTGCTCATTGTCCAGTCCAAACCCTTTCACTTAGAAGCACAAAGCTTGGTAAAAATATTCCTTCTGTGACATAGACACCCACTAAAAAGCGATTTTACAAAATTCGCCCCACAAGGGGGGAGAGGAGCAAAACATGATTTCACAAAAACCTTTATATATCAATGGGGAAAAAAAAAAAAAAAAAACATGCATAAACTTTTTGCTTTAAAATACAGCTAACACAAATGTCTAAAATTAATTTCTGGAATTTTAGAAATTTGGCCCCAAGGCAGGGAGGAAACGTGACTTCCCATATTCTTTTATATTTCAAAAAAAAAAAAAAAAAAAAAAAACGGATACACATGAGATTTTTGCTTTAAAATATAGCTAACACAAATATTTAAAAATCAATTTCTATAATTTTAGAAATTTGATCCCCAAGTGGGAAGAGGTGGCAAAACATAACTTCACATGCACAACACATGATTTCACATAACCCTTTATAGCTCAAACAAAACAGTTTTCATAGCATAAATCTGTGTGAAATTATTACAGGACGAGTTTTTGGTATCTATGTGTGCTATGTGTACATAACATGCACTAAGGAATTTTGCAAAGTGTCCCCCTTTCAGAGTCAAAAGGGTTGTAAAACACTTTTCCAACTGTAACTTTTTTTCTATATTATCTATGTTTTTTCGATGTATTGATTAGTTATGTGTGCCTAAAATACTCTATAAATGTATTTTGTAAAATTTCTCTTTTCTCCTTCCCCTTTTCTGGGGACACGTTTCCAAGCATAACTCCATTTAAAATTGTCTCAGAAAACTTTTTTTTTTGGTGTATGTGTGTGGGTGTGCTATGTGTACTCAATATGCATTGTAAAGTAATTTTGTGAAATATCTCCCCTTTGGGGTCAGGTGGGTGGCAAAAAACATGTTTCCAATAGTAACAACTCTGCTGTAAATTATCCCAGGAATGTGATTTTTTAATGTGTGGATTAGTTATGTGTACCTAAAACACATAAAGGAATTTTATGAATTCTCCCTTTGGCATGGTGGGGGTGGCAAAAAGACTGAGGTTTTTAACCGATTTCAATTAATCTTAACGTCTGATAGTATATGTGTGTGTTGTGTGTATATATATATATATATACATATGTATAAAAAAAATTCAAATCGTTCATGCTCGATGCCATTTCATTTTTTACAATGCATGAAAAGGTATTCATAATATGATTTTTTATTTTTAATACACACCTTATTTGAGGTTTAAGTCACATATAATAAATGAATAAATAAATAAATCATTAAACTTTGCACAAACTCAATAATGTAAGAGCTCTGTTTTACTGTTAGAATTTTTACTTTAGCTACAACAATATTCCACATTTTTCTTTTTCTTGCATGCACATTACTGTCTTATTTTAAAAATAAAGTTTTCAAAGAATTTGCAATAAATAGTTTATCACAATGTGGTTACTCATAACTTTGCACTCATAATGCTACAACAACTAATTTTGCTGCACTAATAACTTTTTTCACTAGATGAAGAATCAAAATTATCATGACTTATAATAACCTGTTTGTGTCTATTATAAGATTTTCTTACAAAGGAACAGTTTATCAGTTTGTGAAATTCCAAAAATTCTTTATATATAAGCCACATATTTCAGACTAACATAAAACACACTTCTCTACCATTAAAAAATACTGTTAATTTATTTTATTATGTCACTGGGATAAATTAAATACTCCTGCAGTTTGTTTTCATATAAACTGAATTTGAATGCCCAAACAAGGGACATCCAGAACATTTGTATCTGAAAATGAAGTCTTATCAAAAATCAACGATCTGATGAAGTCTTCATAAAAATCGACAACATGAAAACGAATCCTTCACAGTAATCAGATAATAAAAAGTTTCTTTTTAAAAAAATTTCCAATAAAAATAGCATATTTCGGTGATTAATCGTGAAAAACACGCTAACACACAAGATAAAGAGATAAATAAAAACGCGAATTTTGGGTACAATGCTGAAAATCCAGACATATATGATTATGGCTAGATAATCACATACGACGGGAATCAGATCTGAAATAAATAAGCGAATTTTATCGATCAATCCTATTTCAGCAATCGTAAAAAAAAAAAAGCATATTTACGCAATTAGCAGTGATTAACATAGTCAATCAGCAACGGAACAATGTTTTTAGCCAATCGGACTAATTTTACTGTTTTTTTTTAATGCAAATTTGATTGATTGGATAAGGAAAATTGACATTTTTTAATTAGCGGCCGAAAAAGGAAAATTAAATCATGTGAAAAAATAACATTCCATCATATACTAAGAACGCGTAAGAAAGTGATTAAACAGTTGCTGAAAATTATGTAATCCCAGATCCCTAAACATACGTGTGCGCGCACACACAAACAAAATAGCAAGATTTTAAGATTTGGGGGGGGGGGGGGGAGATAAACCTTGGCAAAATGCACTTAAAAAAAAAAAAAAAAAAAAAAAAAAGGGAAGAAGAAGAAGGTATAAAAGAATACATAAGTGGATTTTGAGTAAAATCTATTTTTTTTTTTTTCTTTACATTTTAGAATATATTTATTAGAATGTTTAAAATATTTGGAAATAAAAGCAACCTTCAATTTATTATGATAGGTAAATGACTCCAAATTTCTGAACTTTCTAAAAGTATTTATACGTATAGAAAAATTTAGTTACAGTAAAACTTGTTTTGCGTCCATATTGTAAGCGTCATAAATATGATATCGTTCTGTTATCAAGGCATATGGAGAAAAAAAAAAAAAAAAAAGAAGAAGGGGGAGGGGGGTCTCTATTGTAAGGTCATTTGTATTGTTTTTTTAAAGTCAATTCACAGTATTTTAATTTTAAAATTGTAATGAAATTTGCTACTAACATTAGAAATTGAATGGTACACAATATAAATGGTCTTTATTTCTCTATAGTTTCAGATAAAACTACTACCAAAAATTATTTTAATAATAATTTGGAAGTGTTTTGTTCACATTCAGAATAAGTTTGATTTTCCTATTTATCGTTATTAATAGCAGGTGGATCTGCAACTACTTTCTAGTAATTACCACATTAGCATAGCTGCCAATGCCAAATTTTATGCTCTTTTGATACTGAAATAACAAATTTGATAAATTTCTGTGAAAGTTTTCACTGTTTAAATAACATGAATATTTTTAATTAAAGTGGCATTAAAAAAACATAAAAATAAGAAGCTACATTTCAAGTTGTACTCTAAATTGATCATAAACGCGGCATGGAGGAAGACATCAAACTGCAGTATCACAAAATTAACCATTCTAAAAGGACACAAAGAATTAAGGTATCCTGGGAACAACAACAAAAAGAAGAAGAAATTTGTTGCAGCCATTATTATTTTTCCCCCCAATGAATTTTACCTCAGAGAATTATAACACGAAATGTCGAAAGATAGTCACTTTTGTACGCTACAGACGACATCTAAGTTTTTTTTTTTTTTTTTTTTTTTTTTAACAGGGGGGGGGGGAAATCGATAGTTTTGTTTTAAATCATTAAAGATCTATTATTCAACCATTCTTCAGTGACGCCCTACAAATATATATATATATATATATATATATATATATATATATATATATTAATAGTTTACTATTAATATTATAAACAGTTCGTTTAAATTCCACAATGATTGGTTAAAAATAATTCTCATTGTGAACATTTGTACGAAATTTCGTCCTACACTACGATAATGAAAATTATGAAAAAGCGGGATGGCAGCGGCTCTTATTGGATAGATTTCACCAAAAGTCACTAATTTATCTCAAGGTGCAAATACATATAATTTTTATGAAATTCTATTCATTAGTTCTTGAGCTAGAGATACCACAAAATGTTTATTACACACACAAACAGACAAACATTTTCTAAAAATGATCAAATCGTCTTCTAAATTTCTTAAAACGTGTAATCCATTGAAAACCAAAATTCGAAAAACTTTACGAATGCAATACTTTTTTTCTATTAAATATAGAAGAAAATAAAAATTGTTAACAGGGCCCATGATCTTTAATTAGCATCACTGAAGAGCGTACAGTACTAACTTCGCCGACAGCCAAAGCCTATGTTAGCTGCGCCAGTTTAGCCCCCGACAGCCAAAGCATATGGGGAAATTTGTTTATAGAATTTCTCATTACCTAATGTATTTTTTTTTTTTTTTTTTCAGTTTTTCTATTTGGAAAATTCAGAACCGTTAAATATGTACTCGTTTTGCAAAAACTGACTTTTAAAATGTTTCATATTTTAAAATTTTTAGTTAAAATACGAAAAATAAACCCGAAAGTCAAGCCATAAGTCCGTCTGTCAAAAAAGGCTTGAACGATTTTCATCAATTGCTATATAAACTCCCCCTTTTAGATTTCCTTTCTTAAATAATAGTTGGTTACTCCAGAAAAATTGATATGCGTTCTATATAAGAATTCTAATTTAGGTTTCACAAGTGTGTTTCTTTAAAAATCAGTTCTACGGATTTTCTTCAAACTCGCCCTAATCAATCCCCCCCCCTCCCCACTCTCTCTTTTTTTATGTCTTTAGGACATGCATATTAGTTTGCCCTTATAGAAAAAATTGTTAGGTGTTCCATTTGTTAGCATGGTTAGAAGACACAAAAATCGACTTATTTTCAAAAAAGAGTTTCTTTCTTTTTTTTTTTTTTTTTTTAATGAGTTGTTTACTTTGGTAAGTAACCAGGGTTTAAACTGCCGTTCGCTTTTTTCGCATTTTGCGAAAGGATATCGTATTTTGCGAAAATATGCCAGAGAGAATTTCGCTAAAAAGCGAAAACAAGATGATTTCAGAAAATTTCTCAACATAAAAATCTCTAATTTAATTAAAATAATCCCTGGCAAAAAATTACGAAACTACTAAAAAATATCGGAAATTGTTTCATTTATTTAGTATATTTTAATTTAATTTCGATTTTCAATGGGCTAAGTTTTAATGGGGCCGTGCGAGAACAAACAGCTATCGTCTGCTTAAACGAACGAGCAATCTCGCATGGCCCCGGTTTCTTTTTGGAAGTCAGCTTTGAAGACAGTGCGAATTTCGCGTATTAGCGGCAAAATATTTATATTTTTCGCGGATCGTTGTTGATAAAATTCTTTATTAAAAAAAATATTGAGTATTTCGGCAATCAAACATAAGTAGAAGCCATTTTTTGTTTTCGATTTGTGACAAAGGTAATCGCATATTTTAGAAATCAATCTTAAAATGTCGATTATCGGCAAATTAATCACGATTTTTCTGGAATTGACATTGATAAAAATCCTTCATTTCAGAAAATATTGCGTATTTCGGCATTTAGAGAAGAAAAAAGCAGGAATTTTGAGTAATTAGCCATGATTAATTTTTTTTCTTCCCAAAAAATAATGAATTGTTCCAGATTTCGGCAGCAGATCACGAAAATGATGCGTATTTCGGAAATTTTATATCAAAAAAGAAATGTTGATTTACATTTATAGCTTTGAAAATAGAATGAATTTGGAATAAATAATGAATTTGGGGAATTGGCGGCAGAAAATATAAATAATTCAGTAATTAGATGCTATTAATCTGCATTTTTCTTTCTTTCTTTCTTTTTTTCTTTTCTTTTTTTTTTTTTTTTTTTTTTTTTTACAGCAGTAAAATAAACCCATATTTCGGCAAAAATAATCGTGAAATAATCACATATTTGGAATTAATGAAGAAAACATTTAAACAAGCAGCAGATTAGGAAAAACTATTGAATGAATTTCTCAAATGCCTTATTGAAGGAATTAAGGGAATGGTTTGGAGATATCAAATAAACTATTCTATTTAATATGCTACTTTCAAAAATATTTGTGAAAATAATAGCAATATAGATATAGACTGGAATAGATGAAATAAAGAAAATTTCAAAAATAGTCCTGTATACAAAAATACATTTATTGAAAACCAAATGTTGTCTGAATGGAACGTATTCAAAAAGTAATTAGAATCAGATGTATATAGACAACACTTTTTGCAATTTACAATTTCTAAATGAAAATGAAATGCATGATGAATATCCTTTGTTATGCTCTATAGTGGAATATGCTTCGAGCTTACCTGTACACATAGCAGACTGTGAAAGAGCTTTTCCTCAAATGAATTTAATAAAAACAATTATAAGAAATCGTTTAACAACAGAAATTGTAAGTCGATTACTTATGATAAATGTAGAAAGACTTCCAAGCAAAGAATTCAATTTTCAAAAAGCTTTCAAAAATTGGTGTTCTTCAAAGCCAAGGAGAATTGTACCATAAGCCTATTTAGTTTTAACATTTTTAATGCAGCTAACTGGATTTAAACCACAATATTTATTTAGAGGTGAAGTCATATATTTTAGTTAAAATTATTTTGAAAAAATTCAATAATAACATTTTTTTTTTCCTCTATGCAGAACAATCATATCCCTCATCAGAGGAAAATAGTGTGTGTAAAATTTATGTATGTCAAAATAAAAGTAGCAAATTATAATTTTAGATTCAAGTTCTTTTTTCCCCTTAAAGTATTTAAGTATTTTTATAACCCCCCCCCCCCCCCTCTTCTTTCCCGAAAAGAAAAAGCTAAAGTACTTTTGAAAAAGCTAAAATACTGATTGGTCATTTTAGCTAAAATGCTAAAGAAATTTTTTCGCCAGGTCATACCCTGTAAGTAACACATAATAAACTAATTTCGTTAGTATTAATTTAATTGCTTGGATTCGTATTTCTTTTTGAAGCAGCAAAATAAACAATGGAAAGCATAGATAGTTACATTCCAATCATTTTGCAATTATTGTGATATCTGACAATCAACCAACATTTGCCGCTTAATAAGATTTTGGGATGTTCCACTTAACCTTTTCTCGCCTAAGCATTTTTAATTTTGATTTTAGCGTTACGTAACAAATTTTGTTTTGTTTTGTGCTTATCAAACAGGCAATTTATAAAATGTATAGTAATTATGATAATATGCATGCATATTTTATTACATAAGCAAAATTTGTTTTACTGTATGCAAATCAAACAGGCAATTTATAAAATGTATAATTAGAATACTATGCAGGCTTTTTTTTTTTTGGTACTTTCTTCTATATTTTGTTGAAGAAAAATGTATCATTAAAAATATCAGTACTCCGGTTTTTAAGAAGTCCTTTTGACCTTATTTGAAATATTTGTCTGCATTTGTGTTAAAAAAAATATGGCAGCTCTAAACAAAGAACTAACTAACGCACAAAATTTCATACAGATTTATATTTAGTTACCCCTTGACATAAATTGATATTTATAAATTTTTTGGTGCAAATCACGCAACACGTCGCCCTGCGAGACTGCGATTTTTTTCATTTAAGAAAAGGCTATATCTTAGCTTCTATTGTATATAATTGCACAAAACAGGATACGTGAAAGGGCCATTATGAAGCGTTAGGCTGATTCAGTTTGGTGTATAACGACCGACAGGTGACGCAGCTATGTGGTAATTTTCCTCATATACAAAAAGGCTATATCTCAACTTCTATAGCGTATAAATGCACCAAACTTTATATGTAAGATGGTCATTATTAAAAAGAATGCTGACTTTCATTTGTGTGTGCTGTACTCGCCCTTATGTAATTTCGATATGGCTATAGGATATCGCTAAAACTGCTCCGAACTACAAAGGCAAATTCTTTATAATATGTTGATTGATTTTTTGCAGATGTTAACCGACAGGTGACATTGTTATATGGAATGACTAGCAGGCTTTGCCCGCTTCGCTGGACATTAAACTTAAATGTGTTGTCAAAATGCCATATCTTTATTAATAACCTAAGTTCTCGCTGTGATTGGTAGAGATTTCCTCGCTCCCAATGTGAGGAGTCTGGTCCCCACTGTCT
The DNA here is from genome assembly GCA_963930645.1 of Salticus scenicus. NCBI lineage: Eukaryota > Metazoa > Arthropoda > Arachnida > Araneae > Salticidae > Salticus > Salticus scenicus. The sequence goes on from OZ005660.1 coordinate 26,239,765, forward strand.
TCGGCACACCACTTCTTACTTCCCCACCCTCAGCGGGTGAGTTCGAAGTTTTGCAAAATCCCACTAATGTACATAATGCGTATACTTAATCAATATCCACACACCAAAATTCGACATTCTAAGATAATTCAAAGCGAATTCAAACGGAAAAACATGTTTTTACATATGTTTATTGACCTCCAACTCCGAGAAGGGGGGGGGAATTTCGAATTTCGTGAAATGCAGTTACAATAAGTGCAAGATGCATACAAACAATTTACGCACCAAATTTCGTGACCACAGAAGTCTTTAATAGACAGTATTATAAATAAATAAATACAAAAAGCACAGCTTAAGTATCGGAACCCTTTGGCGACTTTAAATATTTTAAGCCATTTTTGCGATGAACTGAATTGGCTATCTCAATTGTGCAATTAAAGATCTTGGCGAGAAACGTCCGAGCTACTTCGGTGTCGAATTTCAAATTTTGCCAAAGGGATCGAATACTAAAGCTGTTCCATATCGAATCTGGGTTGAAAACGGAAAAAGGGTAAAATAAATTAGAAATATCAGACCTATATTTATAAATTTGATACCGAATGAAAGGGGCGATTTTGCTGAATCCAGGGGTTTAAACAGTTTTTCGATGCGACAATTAGATTTTTTAAAAATAACTAAAGTATGAAATTTAAGTGGCAACGGAAAAACGGATAAAGGGAAAAATAAATTAGAAATATCAGACCTATCGTTAAAAATTCATGCCAAATGAAAGAGGTGATTTTTCTGAATTCTGGGGTGTAAACAGATTTTCGATACGACAATTAGATTTTATAAAATTAACTAAAGTATGAAACTTAGATGGCAACACTTCATTTCAATCTTTTCATAATTTGTAGTGAAAATCACGCGAATACAAAAGTCTAACTTAAAAATTTATTTTTATATTTTAATTTTTCATTCAAAACATTTTAGTGAAAAAATATTTATGGCGCATGCGCAGGCGTTTTTTACACACAATTTAAACACTAATCATAATTTTGAAAATTTCTACAGATATAATTTCAAGTTGGGTGAAGACCTAAGTTTCTGCCAAGCGCCGTTGAATTCCGTCCAGCCGTTCTCGAGTGATGCCCGCACAAACGTGTTTTAGTCTTTTACCCCCTAGGGGGGGAACGGGGGGGAATTTCTGAAAAGTTGATAGATATAATTTTAAGTTGGGTGAAGACCTAAATTCCTGTCAAGCGTCGTTGAATTCCGTCCAGCCGTTCTCAAGTGATGCCCGGACAAAAAAAGCGACATTCGGACACGATGACACACACACACACACAGGCAAAATTTTCTGAAGTCATTTTCGGCTTTCATGGGATGTGAAACGTGAAGATATCGCAAAATTTTTCGATTCCGACAAATTTACAGACAAAACTCTGATTTTATTAATATAGATATAGAAGAAAGCTTTGGCCACAACATATTACATGATTTATTTATGCTGATAACATATTCAAAGACGCACACAAATAAATCAACCGCTGAAAAACCTGATTTTTCATATTCAGGGGTACTTTCAGCATGTTCAACTATAGTAGAAACGCAGTTTCTTAAATGTAACCCAAAAAACAATACTTTCTCTATTATACATATATGTGTAAGAGAAAGTACTTAACACTTTTTAAGGACGGTTAAGAAAAAGTATGTTAACGAAAGTTTACTTATAGCTTATAGCGTTTAGAAATGGAAGGTAAAAATAAGTACTTTCTAATACCCGTGGGAACCCTATTTATCGTCAAATTCCCTGTCTTAGCTAAAATACACTTTTTAAGCATAGGACTTGGAACCACAGAAGGTTTCATATAAAAACTTATATTTCCATTTAATATTTTTAATAATTGAACTACATTAGATTTATTTTCAATAAAATTCCATAGACTCAGACGAGCAAATCGTATGATTTTTGATATATTTTTAACAGATTTGAAATCTTTAAATTCCGTTTTGCTCAGTTTGCATTTTTTCATGATTTTCAAAAAATTCTGAAACTTCTACAGATATTTTTAAGAAAAGACTTAATACTATTTTTGGAGTTTAATAGAGCCTACCTAAAAGAATTCGGAATGGATTTTGCAATACCTTAGAGAAAAAAAAAATATTAAAAATAATAATATTATAGTTTTAAAAAATTAAAGAACACGCTTTTATAGAAATGTGAACTAAAAAGCACAAAATATCTATCTTAGTATTAAAATGCAGGGTAAGAGAAAATCGTGTGAGTGACGCACCATAATATTTACATACATTTAAATCTTTAATTAAAATAATTTAGAATTAAACAAAAACCATTTTTAAAAAATCTCCCCTCACTGGGCTCGAACGCTAGACCTTTAGGTTCGTAGCGCGGAGCTTTACCTCACAACCACAGCGTTCACGTAGGGAAAGTCTTTTTTTACAATATAGATTTTTTGTTTGCTTCCAGAGCGGTTACAAACATACAAACATACATACAGGTGAAGCTAATAAAAGCGTGTTAAAAATACAACAAAAATCTTTCATTTTTTGACAAATTTTTACATAGACACGCACTTTTTTTATTTTTATTTTTTCTCAAAAACTAATTAATAAATTTCAAAATCCATTGATATTTCTTTTAGTTAGGATCTATTAAACATGTAAAAAATATATATATATCTTTTCTTAAATATCTATAGAGCATTAAAATTAATAATTTATGAAAAAATGTAAACAGAGAAAATGCAATTTAAGGCTTCGAAATCTGTAAAACATTTATCAAAAACCATAAGAATTATTGCCTGGATATATGCTTTATTGAACAAACCTAATATAGTTCAATTTATAAAAATTAAATGGAAATATAAGCTTTTATATATGAAAACTTCAACAGTACAAAGATTGATTTTTGTATTAAATTTGGTATATGTAATTTCAACGGAATGGCGAACGTCAAAAATCTTTTTTGTAAATTACTGTCCTATAATTCTAAAATTTTGCATTCATAAGAATTGAAATATAACAATATTAAGTATATTAAAATCGTTTCAAAATTATTTAAATTAAAAATATACATATTGATTGCCGTAAATTAATTCAAAAGAAAAATATGGGTAAAACCCCTTTTAAGATTGTGTTCCTTTTGAAAGAACTTTAAATTCCACTAACTCTGTCGACGATATTTTTCTGAATTTTCATTATATTAGTTTGGGGATTTTTTTCAGAATAACTCGTTTAATTTGGCTAATAATGCAACAGAAATTTTGTTAAAACTAGCGTATGCGTAGTTATAATTATTTAGGGGAAAAAAATGCTCATATTTCATCAGATATTTAATATGTTTATATTCTGATTGCATTAAACTGTGTCTAATGTAGTATATAAAGTTTTCGAAAAAATAATACTGTGTTGGTTTGAAAATTTTGCATGTCATAAACGGAAAACATAGGAAAAAGTGTCAGTTCTGTTAAACTCGTCTCTCTATACAAATATACATGCAGTTGAAAATATTTCGAAGTTTTTCCAAAATCCAGACAAAAAACTAAATAATATTTAAATAAAATTCGTGTAGCTACAAAACTAGTATTAGTCCAATAATCAAAAATTTCTACGATTGTGACAAATAACGTAATTTTCACTCATTTGATATAATTATTCAATATAATTTGACAAATAGTTTTATTCTGATTTAAATACACAAAAAACGTTTATTTATTTATTTTTATTTTACCTTAAAATACTGTCCGTTTTCGTAAACCATGTCTACCTCTCGCGGAACGATCCTACTCGGAAAAGGGGTGATGCGTTGAATGAGATGGGCACTTAGCCAAATGCGCTTTTCGTTCTACCAGAGCCTCCTTAAGTAGATGCCTAGCGAGTCGCTCGAAAACTTGGCAACAGCACAAGAAGAACATAGCCAGTAGATGGCGCTTGATACCGTACGTAAAGTTCTGTTTATTTCCCGCGTTTCAATTGAGTTCTTTATGGTTTATGTTTTATTAATTTAACAAATGTGAGAGGTTTTTTTTTATAATATGGTGTATTGCGTCGTTCCACTTTGTAAATCGGACAATTCGCCGTGAAAATATAAGTTTTCACGAAATACAAAGCAATGCGATTCAGCGTAAAAAATTGCTTGCAAGTATTTCAAGACAAGATATGTAAACTGCATAAGTATTTAATGCAAAATTACCAACTCTCCGGATTTTTGAATATCAATAATATTTTTCACAAAAAACATTATTTTTATTTATTATCGTAAATTCTGTGATTAAGACGAAGATAAATTAAAAGAAATTATGATATAAAAATTCGAAGGGTTGACACCTCTGTTAGTAAGTTAGATTTAACAAATAAAATAGTTATGCTTATTACAAAATGAAATGAAATTTTTATTTATTGATGTAGGAATACAGAAAAATAACTTGTTCTTAGTTACTTTGAAGTAACTCTATATTGGAGTATTTTACACTTTTATTCATAAATTACATTAATAACTTATGAATAAAATTATAAAATACTCCAATATAGGAACAAGATTGATTTATATTTTTTTAATACCACTATTTTTTAATGACTTGTGTAAATGCGTATAAAAATTTTATTATTTCAGTTAAATCGAAACAAAAGTGTTGGGAATCTTGAAAAGAAAAAATAGAAAATTTTTATTTCTACTTTTGTTCTTTTTAAAAATATTAAGTTTTAAGATTCAAAACATTACTTTTATTAACCTTTTACCACACAAATGGAATATGGAGTTAAAAATTCATGTAAAAATTAAATATCATGAGTACTGATTTGAAAAATTATCAGATATAACAGAAAGATGACTTGATCTTTTGAAATAGAAATTACAATTCAATCATAAAAGGGAAAATGTACAGAAAACTTAAAAATGACCTATTTTACCATTTTCCCTTCTACCCCACAGTTTAAAAATTCACATAATTTAGAAAACTAAGCAAATGCTTCTAAAAATGGGCTGGCATGTTTAAAATAACTTACATTATTAAAATATAATAATATTTTAATATAATAACATTAAATAATAATATTAGATTAATAATTTTAAATTATATATATATATTTTTTTTTAAAAAAATGTTTTTTGTATTCAGGGAACCTCAAAACGTGACTTTATTAAAAAAACCTGAGTTGAAAATAGAACTTCAAAAAATACTTTGTTTACATTATAGGTCGAAAAATTAATTTTCCTTCTTTAACAGTATTCGTCGACATAAAAAAAGTGTAACAAAGCACTTCCGTCAATTACATTCTACAGAAAAAAACGTTTAGCTTAATTTTGAATAGCCCTGTATGTTTTCAATAAACTATGTGCACATCAGATTGTGCATTTAAATTTAGTCTTATATGAAAAACACCTAACACAAAATGATATACACTTTCAGCATTTTCCAAGTATATCCGAGATAGACAAGCCGACGCGCACAGACCAACCGCTAAAAACATTATTTTTCGTTTCAGGAGACCTCAAAACATGTGAATAAAACACAACTTTATTTCGAAAATGTCTATCAGTTTCGAAAGCATACCATCTCGGAACTGGTAGAGCTAATAAAATCTTGAATTAAAAAAAAAAAAAAAAAAAATGGTGCGAGAGAAAACTTGTACTCAAGAAATCCTTAATTTTAAAAATCTAAATCTTAATGGTTATTTATTTATTTTTTGTGACGGACTAGACAACAGATTGTTTTCTTCTCCAATTTTTATTACTGAATGTTAACTTATCTCGTTAATGTGCTGGTCTATTTTTCTTATAAATTATATAAAATTTTCGATTTAAGAAAATTAATTCACACCTAATAAGGTAAAAATGTAACGTAAAGGACATGACCCCCCCCCCCCCCCCAAAAAAAAAAAAAAAAAAAAAAAAAAAAAAAATGATTTTAATAATTTGTCATTATAAATTATTCATTCTAAACTGAAACTCATTTAAAGTTCAGATATTTTAATTTATATAAACGAAACTTTCATCTGATATCTAAATAAGAAAAAAAAAAAAAATGTGAAATTTTTATTGAATGAATAAATAAAAAATAATTTAATCGCGTGATAGACATGCCATGTTTTTGCTTATTTAATTTTAAATTTCTTTTTTAAATTAATAATATATATTTTTAAAAAAAACGTGTTATTTATTAGATACGTTGTAATTCAATTAGTTGAAAAGCTAAAATAGGTCTTGTCCACTTTCGAAGAAAATTAAACCCTATACTTTTTTAAATATAAATATATGAATATTTTATTGGAAATATTTACGATAAAGCCCTTTCACATCATTTTTTCAAATTAAAAGAAAAAAAAATAAAATTTTGGACATTAAATTGAAATTAATAGCTAGATTTTTAGATGAAGAATATAACTTATCTATGAAACAGAAGAAATATGTTGCTCTGCGTAGGTGCTGTCACCTAGCGTTAGTTTTGTTTTTTAAATGTTGCCTAATTTAACATTGGGATTCGCTGCGCGTGGAAGGCATCTACTTAAGGAGGCTCTGGTTCTACACGTGTTCGTTTTCTTTTTATGAGTCTTCAATATTTATTTTACCTTTTTACGCGAATTTAAAGTTTAATTTTTAATTTTAATTAACAATATTTTATTTAATGTAATTTATATGACAATATGCGCGAAAAATAAAAGGTGTAAAATAATCATGATAAAAAAATCTAATGATTTGATTTAAATACGATTTTCTGTAAATTTCTGTAAAATAGAGATCCAAAAATATGGTATTTTTATTTTAGCAGTATAATTTAAAAGAAAAAAATATATTACTTTTACTACAGGTAAAGTCTACTGTAAACGTTGTTCTTTTTCTCTTCTTTTATTAATGAATTATGTAAATTTTACCTAATTTAAGTCATTTTTAATTAATTTACTACTATAATCAGTGCATGAAACAAGTGTTCAGGTATGACAGATATAGTACGAATTTAGAGATCAAGTAAGCAAATAAAAATAATTTTAACTGAAAAAAAAAAAAAAGAAGAAGAAGAAAGAAAACAGGCATTTACTTTTAAGTTTACGGATTTTATTTTGCATCGAAGAATAAAACTGATCTTCTACACTTATTTAAAAATTACAAGGGGGAAAAATCAGCATTTTGCCTTTATACGAATATAACGAAGAAGTATCGCCTCAAAATTCAATAATGTCCTGAAAAGAAAAAAAAAGAAAAAAGAAACCGCAACTTATCTCTCACTCGTAAAATGTAAACATTCTCTCATCTTCTACGCTTCTACCCTATTTTAACAAAATCAATGCAGACCTCACGCATGCGCATAGGTGAGCAGGGTCACAGCTAACGAAAACAAACAATATGAAATTGCGCCCTCTAACAATGATTACTATATTAGTTTAAAAAATTTTACACGTTTTTTCCAATTTTAATAATTTACTTTTAATTTGATACCAAAGGAAAAAAAAATCTGTACATCAATTTGAAGTATAAATTAACTTTTATATATGTAATATTTAACTTTGCGTTATGTAGAGAACGGATTTAATAATAATAATTACTACAAGACAAAATTCGTGGTTAAACAAAAATTAAAACATCAATATTCAAGAAAAAATTAAATGCTTGACGAAAATAAATAAATAAATAAATAAATAAACCTCCAAGAAAAAGATACAATACGTAATACTAAACAATAATCAGCAAAATCCCCCCCCCCCCGCCCCTATTCATCTTTGTTAATGAAAGATGCCTTATCATCATTTTGTTCCCACATAATACACTTCCTAAAATAAAAGATGTAGCAACGTAGAGTATTTTCAATAGATTGAGTCGGCACAAATTAAACTTACACAATTTCAAAACAGAATTCATCGGCAATACAATAGTCTTTTTGAATAGCAGTAAAACCTTTTATTTTAAACTAAGCATGAAGGTTACTGTTTTATTATCGCTTTATAAGTGTCTTCAATCAATGTGTAAGAAATAAATTGTTCATACCTGAAAGCAGTCAACATCTAAAGAAATTTAGAAGCAGAGTCAGGGTTGCTACGCAAATCGGGGAAAAAAAGAAAAAAAAATTCCCTGTCTCTTTTAAAAGAGATGACACACAATACAATCATGCAGCATTGGAATCTAACATGTTTACAAATCAGGTGAACATATCTAGGGTATATAAATTTTATTAAGTTACCCGCAGGGGTGAAACTACCTAACATGCAAAAACCCTGAAAACTGTCATTTGCATGCAAACAGGGAAGGCTTATCAGTGATATATCATATGGCTACCTATAATAAGTGATATTTGCAGAGTTTTTAATGCATTACAAAGCAAATTAAACATTCAAAATGAGAAATTTCTATAAAAATAACATAATTATCATGAAATTCAGAGACAGCAAAATTTTCAAAAACCCTGAATTCAGGAGTAGCCCTTGGAAAGTTTCACCCCTGAGTTACCCATAACTGATTTTTTTCTTCTTCTTCATTATAAAGCACTAAATAAAAAAAAAAAAAAAGATTTGATTATTAAAAAATAACAAATAATTCCCTGAGGCCCCCCCCCTTCTTTTTGAATACCCTGAGTTTTTCAGATTTTCCCTGAATTCCAGAAACCCGCCGCCACCCTGAGAATGCATCCCCCCTCTATTCCACAGTGACTATATTCCTAGAAATAATTGATTGTAAAATGACATATAAGCACAGAAGAAAATCCATACGAAGCGTAGATTATACAGCTGCAAGGAATAACTATTTTTGATGAATATTAAATTTGAATTTAAATCATATGTGAAACTATTAACATGCAAAAACCCTGAAAACTGCTACATGCAGGCACAGAATGAAGTGCGGCGAGAGACAGGGAGACTTATTAACACGTTGAGCGCTACGCGAATTTTTTAGGAAATCCCCGTTAGGCCCCGTGCGCTGTTTAGAAGCGCGTTATGTTTACCATGTTTCAATAAAATCCAAATGATATAATCCTGTGATAAATAAAAATTATGTAAATTTTAAATAATTTTTCAGTAATTACTTAAAGCAATGTAATTTTTTTAGTTTTATATCTTATTTTACACTGTCAGCCATCGGTGGTTGACAAGGCTTTATATCATATTTTACACTGTCAGCCACGGGTGGTTGACGCGGTCTAAACGGAAAGTTCAATGTCAGCCACCTAAGGCTGATATGGCACTCAACGTGTTAATGATACATCATACGGCTATTATTAAAAATATTTATTAAAACCTAAAAAAAAGTCTTTTATGATAGTTCTTAGTACATTGTGAGACAAGTTAAAAATTCAAATTGAGAAATTTCTAATAATAAAAACAAAATAATTTAACATGAATTTCAGAGACAGCAAAATGTTCAAAAACCCTGAATTCAGGGGTAGCACCTGAAAAATTTTGCCCCTCTTAACCTCAAATAACTTACGAAGTTTACTTATTAGAATTTTTATAATTAATGATGTTCATGTCAGTATCATAAATGATATTTTTAAACTGATCCGACAATTTTTCGATTAAAATAATCCTCATAATGCAGGTTTACGCGAAAATTTGCTATATTCTTTGTTAAGAAAAATAAAAGTAAATTACGAATTACTTACGAAATTTTTTTAATGAGAATGTTAAAAATAAATAGGGTTCTTGCTAGTAGCGTAAGTAATATTTTAAAGCCGGTCCGACCAGTTTATGATTATTCGTTCTTGAGATAATGTGTAAGACTGAAAAACTAACACATAAATAACGAATTAATTAACAAACTGACTAACCGGTGACGTGCCTTAACGTAAGTAATAATTATCCAAATTTTACGACTATTTCAGTGATCAATGGTTGGACAAACCCAGAATTTCTCTATATTTAGGGAATGTATATGGGCCAAGTCATAGTACTGCCTGTGGAAAGCTGGTATTGCAGGTTAATACTACATTGAAATTGAAAACATCTTATGTTTATTTGCTTATAAATAAGCTCATTAAGGGCCCTCTTCACTCATCGCCGCCGGAAGCCGAAGCTAATGTTATTCTATGGGAAATTTTTCTTTACAAAGAACTTATTAAGTAATACATACTTTTAAATTCTGTTTTCACATTCTGAAAATTCCCAGCTGTTAAATGGACGGACCTTTTTTAAAAAATTATATTTTTAATTTTTTATATTTTATTTTGAAGCTGCAAAATACGAATTTTCAATATGTGAAATTTTTTCATTTTGAAATTTCAAAATAAAATATTAAAAATATAAAAAATACATTTTTTAAAAAGGCGTGTCAATTTAAGAGTTGGGAATTTTCTGAATGTGAAAACAGAATTTAAAAATATGTATTAGTTAATAAGTTATTTGTAAAGAAAATTTCCCCATAGAATAACATTGGCTAGGGCTTCCGGCGACGGTAAGTGAAGAGGGCCGTTAATCCGAAAGTTGAAGCCAATGTTATTCTATGCGAAATTTTGCCCCGTTATAGCTCATTAACTAATACATATTTTTAAATTCCGTTTTCGCATTTAGAAAATTCACAATTGCTTAACAGTTTATTGGCTTTCTAAAAATTTATTTTTTTAATTTTTAATATTTTATTTTTAAGTTAAAAAATGCAAAATTTCACATTGTGAAAATTCGTATTTTACAACCTGAAAATAAAATATTAAAAACTTAAAAAATCAAATTTTATAAAGCGATAAGCTGTTGAATAGTTGTGTATTTTCTGAATGTAAAAACGGAATTTAAAAATATGTATTAGTTAATGAGCTATAATGGGACAAAATTTTCCACAGAATAACATTGGCCTTGGCTTCCGTTGACGATAAGTAGAGGGTCCTCTTAAACAAGATGAAGAATAGGCAAATAACATTAAGGTATGCAAAAGTGAGTGGTCAACCGATTATAAGGAAAAAGTTTTGAGTAAGTACAGTGTGACATCTATAGGCTGACTTAAACCAAAGCAGAATGAACAAAATTTTTTGCATGTATAAAAGCATGTTTTGTGTAGATTGTGGTACGGGAATCATTCATCATTTATTTACAGCATTACCCAAAATATTTGGATATATTAGGGCTATACTTAGAAATTGCTGGAATTGCAATTCACTTCATGCTAGGTGTTTTTCAAGTAAGATTAAATTTAAGTACACAATATTGTTTATAGTGCATGTTTCTTATAGACAATATACAGTGCTACCCAAAATTGAGCTAAACATTCTTTTGTATTCAATGTAATTGATGGAAGTGCTTTGCTACATTTCACTGTGTCGACGAACTCTGCTCAGGAAGGAGAATTAATTTTTCATACTCATACTGTAAACAAAGTATTTTTTGAAGTTCTATTTTCAACTCTGGATTTTGTATAATACCACGTTTTGAGGTTCCCTGATTACGGAAGTTCAATTTTAAGCGGTTGATCTGTACGTAGATCTGTTATCAGCATAACTTAAAAACAAATATCTGCAATAAATTTAAATACCCCTCTTACACAGAATTATATGTCAAATAAAACTGTGCCTAAAGTTATTTTAGATTATTTTAAAAATACACTAAAATTTATTATCTTACGTTGTTGTTCTTAAGACTTAATATGCAATTTATTTTTATAGTACTAAAATGCAGGGTAAGAGAAAGTTGTGTGAGTGACACACTAGATTATTTTATTGTACGAATGTGACAACAAATGACATTCTTTCAATTTTTAAACGCCCCTATTTTGCGATAGTTTACTTTTGAAACCAAATAGCCAATCTTAAGTCTGGATATAATGTGAAGGAAAGTTGAAAAGTTATTTTATTACCATGTTTTTACTAACTTCTATTCCTGTTTGTTTGTTCGTATGTATGTTTGTTTATCCGGTACAAATCCTGCAATCGAATTTTAACTAACTTCCCTACTAGCTAGACATTTGAAACTTTCACAATAGCTCAGAACCCAGTGACAACACAATACTTCGAAGTCCGATTTTCGATTTTTTGATTAGTTTTCTTATAATTAATTAAAATATGAAAATAATAACATCCTAATAGCGTTAAAATAGCCATTAAAATATTAGCCATAACTTAATTGTTGACAAAACAAAATCTACGAGTTCATTTTCTTTTGACATAAAAATAAATACATTTAATTAAACGACGTGAACATAAAAAATTATAAAAAGTTAAATTACGCATCTCACAAAAATTGACGTCATTATCATTTTAAAAATTTTATGCACATTGATAAGAGCTCTATGATTCACCAGAAAATTAAAAACATGGCATATAAAAAGTTTTTTTTTTTTTTTAATTATTTTTAAATTTCTTTCTTTCTTTTTCTCTCTTCTTTTTTTTTAACTTATTACAGATTTACGCTGAAGGCACTTTCGCTAAAAGCACGCCACCGAGGGGGGATAATATTTACGCTAAGGACATGGATTTATAGATTTATGCTACGGGCACGGCCCCGACTAATCTACCTATAGACACTACATCAAATTTGTGATTTTCAGACTCCTTACATCCTCAAAACGTGTGGGGGAAAAAGACGGCAAAAAAAAAAAAAAAACCCACGCCAAAAATGTTCAGGAATACTTAACTTCCCCATACTTATACGTACGATGAGAAACTTAACCCTTTGAGTGCTATGGACGCACATATGCGTCCAGCGAAAGTTATTAATATAGACTATGGACGCAAATACGCGCTTAGCAGATGTTATCAGTATGGACTATGGACGCAAATACGCGCCCGGCAAAAATGATCAGTGTACTATGCAACACTCCCATAAAGCGCGTCCGCGATAAGAATGAGACAACTTGATTCTCATTTATTTTCAACAAAATATTACTTGCATGAATGCTACTTGCATGAAATTGACAAACATTTTTAATCACTTTTGATACTTTAAATTGAAGAATATACACCTTTAAGTCCCATTTTGCGAAGATTGCTTCTAGCCGTCGTCATGGCGTTTTGTACCGTTTCTTTGGTTACTGATTTAAGGAGACGATGATACACCTTCTTGAATCGTCAGCGCCAACCGCGCGCCGTCCGTATGGACCGCATAGGCCGCGAGTATTCAGCACTCAAAGGGTTAAAAAGTCAAACAAAACTAATATTAAAAACAAAAGAAAGTCATCCGCACATTTCTTGAAGTTGAAGAAATAAAATAATAACAATACCCACGTTTTTTTCTCAAATCCCACACACGATTCATTTGGCAAGCCATTGACCCCTAATTGCTAAAGTAACGGCTAACGGAAATCAAAGTTGTAGTTAATTATCCGATTCGCTTCATTGCAAATAAGTAATACTTCGTAGTTAAATAAAGTTCATGCAAATTTCTGAGAAATTGCTCTCAAAATAAAGCGCAAGACTTTGCCCGTGAAATAAAATAACCCATGCATAATCATCTCTTATGCAAATTTGACGTCTGATATCATACAGCTATCTTCCAAGAATGTGAAGAATCGCTAGCTCAAATGCCACAATAGACTCCGAAAAATTATCTTGTAATTTCTGCGGCATAAATTTACTTAGATGAAACTTCCTGAAAAAATAATTTTGCTTAAATATTAAAAGAATGGCAAATATAACTGCTTTAATGGGGAAAAAGATTATAAGCTGAATTATTTAAAAATAATTTTAAAATGTTAGGTTAAAAAAAAAAAAAAAACTATTTCAAGTTTCAAGAATATATGACATTTAGAGCTAAAACAGCTAGACCTTTCTAATTAGAATGTTTCTGCAAATTTGCCAGAAATTCTGTTTATCAGTCCTCAACAGCAAAAAAAAAAAAAAAAAAAAGAAAAAAAAAATGGATTTAAATAATTATTTACTGTTGCTTTATTAATTTCTTTATATTTAATAGATTTTCATTAAATGATTTCAATTATTGTCATTTTTATAATTAGCATCATTTCATTGTTAAAGTTTTCAGATATTTTTTAATATTAGATTTTTATTTAACTTATTTAACATTTCTTCAATCCCACTGTTTTGTTTTCTTTATATTGCCAAACAACAGTTTTTATTTTGCTCTTTTTATTTTATTTTATTTTTTATTTTATTTAAATTAAATTTATTTATATACTTTTTCCCTTGCGTTTTAAAGAGATAATCTATATAATATATCTTAACTTAATAAATCTATACAGTATATTCATATCTTAACGCCGTCGCGGTCATTTAACGAGGAACACTGTTTACTACATAATTCATCAACAAAATTAAGGGTTCTATAATTAGCAGAGATAAGTGCACTATCTGTGTTGCCACAAGCCCACAAATTCAGTCTTTCGTAACAGTATCTTCAGAAAACTCCGAATGAACTTGAAGGTAGTAGGAAGAATTATTTCACTTGACACCTTGACAGTCAGGATTTGGTCACGTGGTATTTGTTTGTCTGGCTGATTCAAATATGGAATTTATTCTTTCTAGCGGAAACAAAATTTTCTGGCAAATGCAGTAACTTACGGTCTTATAAGAAATAAGTATTGCAGATATGATTTTATTATTATCATAATATTATTAGAGATTATGACAGCAGATAGTGTGTAGATTATTTTCAAAATCTATTTTTCCCTCCAAAAACTAAATAAACGTCATAATTTTATTTAAAAAAGAAAAAAGCTATCAGATTTACGACATGACTAAAGAAATAAAGCAAAAACTAATTACACTTATATATATACATACACATATATAAGATAAAGAATAAAAAAAATGAACAATTTATGGTTTTCGTGTACAAAACTCCCCCTTTTCATGACTAGACGGGAAGGGAAGGGGAGAGCGTGAAGTTTATTAGCAATTAATCTACTTTAAAAACTCAAAACCTGTTAGCATAATAATCAGGCTGACATGCAAATTAACTAAATTTTAAAAGAAACTCCTTGTAACAAGGAATGCCTATTGAAAGTGAATATCAGAACAATATTCTATTTTCAAAAATCATTAAATAAAAAATCACTCGAAAACAAAGTGCTATTTCTGAAAAATAAATAAATAAATAAATAAAATGTTATAGTAATTAATATTCACATGAGTTTAAAACAATTTTAACAACAGATAATTGCACTTAATAATAGCCAATAACTAAAATTTACATTGGCATGTCCATTGGAAGGTCGATAATTTGCATCACACCCAGCGTTGCCAGATCTGGCAGAATTTTTATTCAATAATCACCAATAATTTTTAATTGTAACTTTTGTCTAATCACTTCGAAGACTGGTAGTCCATTATGTCTAGCAAATATCACTGCGCAAAATTATTGGTGATTATTGAATAAAAAATCCGCCAGATCTGGCAACACTGATTACACCACACGTTGTGTATTGACACAAATAGACTAGTATGTTGTGACCACCACAAGACTTTCTTCTATATTTTCCTATACAAATTCAATCAGTAACAATAAAAAAAAAAATATATATATATACGTTTTTCAGTTTTTTTTCGTTAAAAGTAAAAAAAAATCGGTAACTTTGTTTTAAATTATCACAAATTTATAGTTCAACCATTCGTTTTAAAAGTATTGACGAGACCTTTCGAAAGATACCCTTCTTGAAAATTTACTCCCCTCGAGGGGGGACTTCACCCCCAGGGGGGGGGGGGTGGCGAGGCTCCTACACATACAAAAAAAAAAAAAAAAAATTCCCAGTTGACTATCTCTAATATAAATAATTCTTGTAAATTTCATAATGATTACTAAAAAATAATTCTCTTTATGCACATTTATACAAAATTTTGTCCTATATCACCATGTTAAAAATTTAGAAAAAGCGGGATGACAATGCAACCTGTAAAACAATTTTTACCAAAAAGTTGATAGGCACTAATTTATGTCAAAGTGCAACTACATACCAATTTGTATCAAATTCTGTGCAGTAGTTCCTGAGATACAGTTGCCACAAAATTTTGTCACACACAGAGAGACAGACTGACAGACAGACAGACATTTTCTAAAAACGGTCAAATCGTGTTCTGCAGCTCTCAAAACGTGTAAATCCATCAAAAACCCAAGGTCGAAAATTTTTAGGAATCCAATACTTTCTTCTATTGAATATAGAAGAAAGTAAAATGAAACAAATATAAAGAAAAGGCATACAAACAGCCCAGTAGCAGAATTTTCTGTATCTTTCTGCAACAAAACGAAATTTATTTGCGATCCAGGAATATCGGACCCAATTTGGCTTCACAAGAAGTATCAGCAAATGATAAAATATGCAAAATTTGTAATTACAAAGAAAATAAATGTAGACTACACAATGACTACAGTAATTAGAGATATAAATTATACTTGTATATTTAGGATTGGTATTTATTTTTGAGTTATTAAATTAATCTGCAGAGCTTCAAACAGTCTGCACTGTTTCTGCTACTGGAACAGTCAAAAACATCCTATAAAATAAAGTAAACTGCCAGTTTAAAATACGCTTGGGAAAAAAAAAAGCTGATCTTTTTTTAGGCACGACAGTAGTCAAACAGGTATTTTTATCAGTTTATTCCAACATTTCCCATTAAATCAGCTACCCCCACATACAATTACAGTAGAAAATAACTATATACACTGGAATTTTCCCTCATTATTAATACTGACTACTGTCACTATTTCAAATTATTAAAATTTCAATCTAACTCCAGGTAGATTATTTTCTAACGAGAAAAAAAAAAAAAAAAAAAAAATGAAAGGTAAAATTGCGAAAAAGATTTCTAGGTTAAATATAGCAAAATCTGTAAATGACTAATTCCATTTTCATATTTAATATCTTTTCTTCGAACTTTATCACTTTGTGAAAATTTTTAATATTTTATAATTGGCCATGTTTGCGACTGGTGTATTTTAACAAGCAGGTTTTTGCGAAATAATGCAACTGAATTTTCAATATCAGTAGTTCTCATAATTTAAATCAACACTAGATAATAAGTACGACCCAAATATAGGCGATTAACCCTGAAAATCTGAAGAGAAGTAATCGAATACATCTGGCACAAATTCTCATCTTTCTGTACCGATTTTAAACAAGAGAGAAAAATTACGCGGCTCACATAGATTATAAAACTTCACGAACTGCACTATAATATTGTTTAACCCTGCTGTTCTGTTCGGGGTCTATTTGACCAAAACGTTTTTCAATTCTTTATAAAGAAATGACAGTTTAGAAATATTTTCTAGCCATTTTGAGACTTTGTTAGTGTGAGACAGATATTAATTTCCTGAAAATATTTTTATTTTATTTATATAGTTCTATATTATATTCCTCAACTGCTGCCATGGCACCCTTTATACCGAAGAAGTCGGTGATGTGGTCAGGGCTGTGCTCCATGCTCCATGCCTTTGGTCCCATTTGACTTGTCCATACTCTTTTTTTTCTGCACTTGTCACACGACGACGGCAACAACAACATATTTTTTAAAATGGTACAAATGTAATGTATAGTAAATGGGAACAGAACAACAGAGTTAACATTTCCATATGTCGCTTTTAAAATATTTTAAAATATATTTTAATTAGGATGTGTGTTCGGGTTAAGGCTAATTGTCTGCACTAAGGGACCTGGACCTAAGGAGGATGGGCCTAGCCCATATTTCGTGCTGACTCTAGGCTAATTTGACAGGGTGCTTCATCATGCGGTCTTTTAAACATATTTTAACACCCGATGGCCCTATTTCAACTCATTTTAGCACCCGGTGACCCTTTTAAAAACATTTTAGTACCAAGTGGCCTCTTCAAACATTTTAAATGTTCATAGGCCTTTAGATATTTTTCTTCCTGACATGTAACCTTCTAGCAATACTTTTACAGCATTCCAGGAATAACAAATGCATATAGCCCAATATATACACGCAAAAATAGTAAGTTACTTTTGTCACGTACA
Organism: Salticus scenicus; assembly: GCA_963930645.1. Taxonomy (NCBI): domain Eukaryota; kingdom Metazoa; phylum Arthropoda; class Arachnida; order Araneae; family Salticidae; genus Salticus; species Salticus scenicus. The sequence continues at coordinate 26,257,574 of OZ005660.1, forward strand.
AAAATCACAATATAGAAGACAGCAAATTATGCAAATATTGGTCTTTTTAAAAATAGGTTGCCCTTTTTATTGAATTCCCCCCGGTGTCCCTTTTATTCTAGAGTCAGCACTGATATTCATGCAAATTTCGGAAAAAACTACGGAAAACTTCGAAAGTCTAGGTTCTCGAGCGCGAGTGGGATCAAATCAAACTCTTCAAAACAAAGCTTCGACAGCAGAACCTCTCAGCTTAGTGGGACTATTTCAATTGGAAGGAAGAAATCTCACAGAAATTTCTCTTTACAGTTTTACTATTACTTTTAAAGAGAAAGAATATAAATACATTGTCTTTATATCGCGGTTGACTTGATTTTGCCCGACCCGAAAAAACCCGGCTGTGTTTTTTCAATAAAACCCACTTGAAAAAAGCCAAGAAAAGACCCAAGTGGGTTTTTTCAAAACCCTTATTTAAAATTCCATTTTTATCTAACTTACAATAAATATATAAATATAAAACAAATATTATATACATTATCAGAACACGAACAAAGAATTTTCAGAAATATTGGAGGTTCTCAAACTGCTCTGTAGAAAAAAAAAAAAAAAAAAAAAAAAAAAAAAACTGAAAAATTCCCCATGAAAAAAATTATAATTATCTTATTAAAACAGAATAAAAAATTAAATATATATAAGACAAAAAAGAGTTGTTTATTAATACAAAGAAAACTGTGGGACTCAAAGAATGTAAAATATAAATAAAAATTTAATTTTTTTTTTTTTTGAAAACTTTAGCAGTGCAACACTGTTAGGTAATGTAGAGGGACAATAATTAAAAATATTTTATGAGAATCTAATGACTATGAAAAATTTAATAAACTAACACTAAATAATTATTAAAATCCAGTATTTAATTTTTTAAATTATCTTATTATGAATGATATACTTAATGTAAAAAAAAAAAAAAAAAAAAAAAAAAAGAGGAAAAAAATATTTCTGAAAACTCTGATAAACCCCAAAAATATTTTGAAAAAAAAAAAAAAAAACCCTGATTAAACCCTATTTAAAAAAAAAAAAAAAAAAAAACTGGTTTTTTCCAACCCTGCTGTGTATAGCCTTGTATATATCTCTAAATATTACATACACATCATATAGCGTAATCAAAATTTGGTATATTACAGTAATAAAATCCCTCATAACATTACTGAAAATACACTGATTTCAAGCAACTGCCACCTAAGACTCCTCTCAACCTCTTACAATTTACCTGGTCTGTAGCAGCCAAATCCCGTGCAATTCTCTGAAGAAAAAAAATTTTTTTTAACAGAATTATTCATTACTTAAGATATTTATTCAAATTCAATTTTATATTCAGAAAATTCATAAGCGTTAGATTTGTTGTTCTTTCTCAAAAGCTTTCAAATTTTTAATATTTCATTTTGATGAAATATGAAAAATGCATTTAGTTCATTTTTGGTATTTCTTAACTCCATATTACAATGTTAAAAACTTAAAAAATCAATGTATCTGAATTATTTTAGGAGTTCCCTGTACACAAAACAGTAGCGCTATTTACCATCAAGTCCAACAAGTTAATTGCCCTTCATAAAAGTCTTTCTAAGAGGTTCTAAGCCCGTATTTATGCGAGTTTCAGTTTCTGAGAAAACCACGGAAAACTCCGGACGACTAGGTGGACGCGCGTGACCTATGATCAAATCAGCACTTCCCGTCTACCAGCTTTTGAGAAGGCAGAACCGCTCGGCCACTAGTGGTAGAGGTCTGCACGGGCCGGGCTTACGGCCCGAGCCCAGCCCTCGGGCCGGATTCGAGCCGAATTTTTCAATCTGTTCTCGGGCCGGGCCGAGCCTGAATAAAAAAATTTCCGGGCCGTGTCGGCCCGAATCTTTTTCTGGTTTTATCGTTAATCAATGAAAATGGAAAATGATAAAATATTTCTTCAGTCATTTATTTCACATAATTTTACAGGCTGGTATATCACATAAAATTTTATTTTGTTAAAAAATGTCTGTAACTTCAATTTAACTGCTTATAAGTCTGTCTGTTTGCGATCTGATTTTCGCAAATATTTTTAGCATGTCTCGAAATTAATATATTTAATTTCAAGTAATATTAAATGGTTTCCTATTCAAAATAGTATGCATATCACTACTAGTTTGCGCACATGTTCAAACAAAAGAAATTAGATACGTTACTGTGTATAAGGCTTTGTGCCCTATGGTCTGTAGAGTTTAGGTGGTATGAAGGCTATACAAATCCTGCCGATGTAACTTTTTCCTCTAAACTCCTTTTTCTTTTCTCCAGTGCACTAAATGAAAGTAGCATCATTTTTAGCATGTACAAAAGCCTCTTAGAATATGGTTGGATTACCATTAAAATTTTGTTTACCGGATCACATGAAAGATTCGTATACACCACGGTACATAAGATGAAGGGGTTGAACGTGCATTTTTAGTAGTAATAACCGTTTTAAATACCGTACTATATTGTTTGATGAATGCTAATATTTTCGATTTGACTTTCTGTCTGTCTTTGTGCCTTCTGTACGTCTGTATTTATTATCGTTTTTATCGTTTTTTGTATGGGCCGCGCCATACACCGTCAAAAAATAAATGGGCCGGGCCTGGGCCGAATTTTTCAATTTCATACCGGGCCGGGCCGGGTAAGCAAAGCTTTCGTACGGGCTGGGCCGGGCCTCAAAATTCCGGTCTGTGCAGACCTCTAACTAGTGGGGCCCATTTTCAATTGGAAATAGGTTAAAAATATTGTATATCAATTTCAAATCATTCTAAATTTATTTATGGCAATGAGAGTATAAAAACCAGACTGATTTAATACACTTTTTTTCTCTTTTTTTTCTCAGCTTTACTAAAAAGTGTTATAATAATGATATATTTAGGGATATACCGAGGAGCTATACAGGGGCGGGAGAGTTAATAATGTTCTTTGTAAAAATAAAGAGGGCTAACTTTTCTTTACCAAGTATATACTAAAAGCTCTTTTAAATCTAGGCTAATACCTTTAAAAAAAAAAAAAAAAAAAAAGAAAAGAAAAAAAAAATCTGTGTATCGTTAACCAAAAACAATACAAAATGTCAGCAATGATAAAAACTGGCTTTTCTAACAGGTGGTTTTTGGTAGAAGCACAAAAGACAAATGATTCATGACAGAATATACATACGCATTCAGATGTTTACTTTATCATATTCAAGATACGTGAAATACATGCACTGCACGTATTTGTTTATATTCCCTATGCTTTATGATATTTTATTAACTATTTCAGATTTCAAATAACACTGATTTACCATTTTGTTTAAAATTGAAAATTTTAAATAATTTCGTTACAATCCGTAATCGGGAAGACAGGATCTTCCTTCAATTTTAACATGAAAGTGATGGTGTTTGGGATTAAGGACGATTGATTACGGTTTGGGTCCTGGGCCTGGGTTCGATGCCCTCCATGGAGGATCTTTCTAAGGGAACTTGGCCCACATTTACGTGAATTTGCGAAAAACCACGAAAAGAATGGATAAGCCAGGATGAGCATTTTTATGTTCGAAACCTGAACCCCGTCTATTAGCTTACTGAGCAAAACCTCAGTCACTGATAACATGAAAGATTTAATCTTTCTATAACTGAAAATTTCATGTGTTCCTTGTTGATATTTTTTCCCTTTCTAACAGCTACTAATATTAGATATTATTTATAATTTTGATTATCCAAATAGCTTTTAAAAAATTTCTTAGTTATTTATTTCGAACAATTTTCTTCGGAGAGAGCAGCGATTCCATTCATTGCTTTCTCTTCAGAACACCATTTTGCGTGTATAGAAACTTCTAAGCAAATAAAAAATAAGGAAATAAACATATTTTAACTACTTCGAAATGTAATTCTTTTAGACGGCATTTTTTCTTAATTCTTAAGACAAAATAGAATTGTTAAGTATATAAGCTCCAGATCCCTAAACTGACAACCGTCAGACAGACACTACATACATTTTGTAATTTTCGGATTCCTCAGACTTCAATCCGTTTTAAAACGACAGAAAATCGAAGTTGAACATTTTCACGAGTGCCATAGTTCTCCATACGGAAAAAATTAAAAACTGGAAAGATCTGAGCGGCAAATTATTATTATTATTTATACACATTTGATACGCTTCAGTGAACTTTATGATCAATGTATTTGTCGCAAGGTATATTTTACAACATATAACTAAGTTAATGAAATGACATCTGTTATGAAATCGCCAAACAATTTTTACGATGAATAACTACCCTTTGTCCATTGATGACTAAAGTAACTACAGCCTTTTTAAACTCATGAATGAGAGAGCGCTGGGAAACACAAATGATGACCTTCAGCTTTAGTACGCCTATCTTTCGAAATACTTTCATCATACAAGTTCTATACTAAATATAAAGTAATTTTTATAATGAATTCTTATTAGCTCTTCAACCAACGTTTGAATCTCACACCGTTACTGGAACAGGTTGGAATTCCGTAATTTAGATAAAAATAAATCCAAACTTTAAAAGGAGGGGGGGGGGGGGCTAGGGTACAATTACTAAACAAAAACTGAAATGTTAGAAAATTACTTAATTCCAGCTGTTTCCATTCTACTATTTAAAAGTCTTTCGATACGCAAAATTGTTTAAACGAGTTAAAATAGGTAGATTATGCTCAGTTCCTCAACATATAACTGTTCCTATTAATTTGTATTCACTAGCACATATTTACCGAGTTTCAGAAAAAAAAAAAAAAAAAAAAAAAAAAACACGGAAAACTCAGACTGGCTAGGTCGACGAGCGCGACCCGAAATCGAACTTGGCCCTTCCCGTCTACCAGCTTCGAGCACAAAACCGCTCGGCCACTGGTGGAGCATGTTTGAAAGCTGTGGCTATTAGCTCCTGAGAACTTTTGTGTTGTATAAAAATACGCAGTTCATGGCACTATGGCGTACCTGGTTTCCCTTTTTTGGATACACTATTCATGATAAATAAAAATAATCAAGATGAAAGCAAGCTTTCTTAATCTGATGTTTCAAGAAGCCAAATCATATGAAATAAAGCTTGAATTAATTATTCTTCGATTGACATAACATAATTGAAGCTGACCATTAAAAAAAAAGTGGAACTAAGATCTGGGAGAAGGGGGGATTTTGATGTCGATGTACGAGTTTATCGCCAGACTTCATGCACATAACTTTAGTAGTGATACTGAAAAATATTTTATTTTTACATTAAATAATACATCGCAGGGCATTGTGTGGTTAATCATTTGGAAAACGAAGGTGTAATTCAAAGGGATTGACCTACGTATTCACCCAACCTCAACACCGTAAAAAATGTATGAGATGCAATCTGGGAGACACACGACTAAAAAAAGACCTTGGTATCTGAATTTACGCAGTTAACTAACAAACTAACCTAAAATTAAACGATGCTTTTCAGACATTAGAATGCATAGGTCTCTAGCTCGCGCGTCAATAGTTCGAATATCCTATAAATCTGAACTAGTAAAAACAAAAAATAAATAAATAAGCTAAAATAAAATAAAAATAGTCATTAAAGTAGTATAATAATTTTGAATATAACTTAAAATAGTTACCAGGCATACTTAAGCTGGATTCAAAAGTTACTATATACAGCTGAAACTTGCTATAGCGAACCTGAATAACTTGTATCACACTATAAATATTTGCAGAAATGAGAGAGAGACAGGCAAACGTACCGGAGTCAAAAACTTTTCAACTTCGTTAGAAAGGAGTATTCATTTAATAAGAATATAATTATTCTGATTTATTAATATAAAAAAGTAGAATTAGCGAAATTTACAGATAACCATCACAATGAAAGGGAAAGAAGAATTGTCGATATTCTTAATCCTAAATAAGTAAGGTTTCTTTTGGTTACTATGGCAACAATGAAATCACCTAATATTATGTACACTTCTGGGAGGGAATCGTAACTTTTACGGCAAACTTGTCGAATACATTCGCAGATTGAGGAAAACAGGGGAAAGAAAAAAAAAAAAAAAAAAAAAAAAAAGAGAGAGATAAGGGATCTGAAATATTTGATAATCCAAGTACGATGTTTACTAATAAATTTGAAAGTCTGCATTATTTCTTCAGCTCAGTGAAAATCATGAATTAGAGTTACCATTTTTTCTTATAAATTCCTATTTTACTTGAAAAGCACCCTCCAAATCCCCCCCCCCCCAAAAAAAAAAAAAAAAAAGTCTCATGAACATATATTGAAGCATTTTTGTCTAATTTTGAGAAATTTGAATTTATTTCGTTCCAATTTTGAATTTGGAAGAATACTGAGCTGTGTGTCTACTACTGGATCTATCCTTTAAAGTCAAATCATAGCCTGTAGCTGAAAGAACTGTCCACCACTAGTCATGATGCCATTTTGTAGAGCCAGTAGTGCCCATAAAATCATTATATGTTAATAAAAAATAAAAAAATTAGCACAATAAATAAATTCTGCATACTTCAGCAAAGGTATATGAAATCAGTTAATAAAAGTAAGCAGAGATAAAGCAGGAGAGGGGAAAAATCACTTCTTTATTCAAAACTATATAAGAAAAAGCAACAAAATATTAGAAAGTGCAAATTTTTTCAGTTAAACCAGTTGTATTCTGAAACTGATGCCTGGAAATATTTGTAGTTTAAGATGTTAATAATAAAGTATTGTAACACCAACGCCGAATGTTGCTCGAACTATGCAAGAATCTGTAAACAGAGTTTAAATTTAATAAAATTATACTTTTAAAAAATTAAAGAACACGCTTTTATTGAAACGTGAACTAAAAAGCAATAATTTTAAAGTTTAAAAAATGGGGTTTTTACTTAATACTTTGCCCCTGGAACCTGCCCCTGAAGGGATAGGCGCCTGGAAACACTTGTATATAGTATTGTCATTGATAATGAAGTCGTGTGCAAAATTTCAGGTCAATCGGACGACCAGAAGCAACCGAAAATTGACTTCCAAGATTCCGTTACATACATTAATAGTTACATCATGTCAAATGAATAAAAACGTGTTAAAAAGTCTAGAAATTACGTAATATTAACTGAATAAATAACATAATGAAGGAATGAGAAATAAATAATTTAAAATTAAACAAAAACCATTTTTAAAAAATCTCCCCCGACTGGGCTCGAACGTTAGACCTTTAGGTTTGTAGCCAGGAGCTTTACCTCACAGCCACAGCGTTCACGTAGGGAAAGTCTTTTTTTACAATATAGATTTTTTGTTTGCTCCCAGAGTGGTTACAAACATACATACAGGTGAAGCTAATAAAAGCGTGTTAAAAATGTGCACTACTGTCCACTACTGGGACATTTGGCATTTACCCCACTTACTCTAAAATAAGATTCTGGTAATGTATATCAAAAGCAAAATTACCGAAAATTATGACAGTAATACTTATAAAAATAATTGGTTTCATTAAAAAAGTCAAAAATATATTGCCATGTTGTTTAGTAAAACATGGATTTCAGTCATCTAATAAAATATTAATAGTCAGAGGTTGGTTGGTTGGTTGTAGGATTTAAGGCCGATTGACTCCTGATGTGTCCTAGGCCTAGGGGGCAATGCCCTCCGTGGGGGTCTTTCTAAGGGGTCCTAGCCCGTATTTACGCGAGTTTCGGAGGAAACCACGGAAAACTCCGAACGGCTAGGTCGATGAGCGCGACCTGGGATCGAACCCGGCACCTCCCATCTACCAGCTTTGAGCGCAGAACCGCTCGGCCGCTGGTGGGCCAATAGTCAGAGGTGCAGTGACATCTCTAATAGTAGCATTACATTTCTGTACAGTATAATTAAACAAAAAACATTCTAAAATTATAAAAAGAAGAGTCCCATAGCCTTCACCAGTACTACCTCTAACCATTTTTACACATTTTATTTGCAATAATTTTTAATAGAATCTAACCTCGCTACAGTGAACTCGGTATATAGTGAATTCTCAGTTATAGCGAAAGTTTTCGACTGTCCCAACTGACACACCTAATTAACTAATGTTAATCTAAACTCTTATAGCGAACTGATGAGATAAAGCTCGCTTATAGTGAATAGAAATTTTCTTTTAACTTATACGTACATCAAAATTCCGAAAGTCAGCATCCCTGATTAAAGGGTGTTACTTATAGTTTGCATTCTCAGAATGGGAAGCAACTGGTTATGAGTCTCTTATAAATTTAGGAAAATACCAAGCGCTACCGAGTGGGTATTTGCTACGGTCAGAATTTTTATGGGTCGCGAACCAGCTAGCCGTTAAAGTCAGACAGACCCAAATAAAGCAAAAGAATAATGATGATGATGAAGCATCCTTCCTTACCCTCAGAAAAAGAAAGTGAAATGTCAGCACCTTCAATCTTTCAAGTGGAAGCGGTTAACAATATTCTAATGCATATCTTATCAAAAAGAACTAATTATTTCTATGGGATGTAAAAATAATCTGGTGTGTCACTCACACGACTTCCTCTTACCCTGAAATTTAATACTATAAATACAGGTTGGCGATTAAGAGGTAACATAACGAGTACTGTTATGTAAACCTATGTCAAACAATTCAAATTAGGCTTCGGAAGAGTTTTATATGATAATTAATTGTGTGTGTATGTGGGGGGGGGGGCTACCGCCCCCCTCAACCCCCTGTTTCATTAATGCCCCTAGATTTATATAAAATTTAATTCGGTTATTAAAAACTAATTTATTAAAATTATTATTTAAAAAAATTATCTTTTATGATGATGCAGACGATTTGCATATTACAGAAGTAGTATAACATTAAATATCCATGAAAAGTCCATTTTATTCTCAATATTAAAAAAATTATATATATACGATTTTTTTTTTTCCTAAGGGGTTTTTTTTTTTCCGTTAAAAGCAAAAAAAAAAAAAAATCAATAACTTTGTTTTAAATTATCGCAGATCGATGGTTCAACCATTCGTTTTAAAAGGTATTGGCGAGCTCTTTTGAAAGATACTCATCATGAAAATTTACTCCCCTCGAGGGGGGACTCCCCCCCAGGGGGGGAGGCGAGGCTCCTACATACACAAAAATTTTTTCCCAGTTGACTATCGCTATTACAAAATATATATATTCGTTTCATTTGGTTTAGTGCAGTCTATAGACGTTAAACTCTACTTACCTGCAATTTCCCCCATAGACATAATGTATTAGAATTCTCTTGATTGTCCCTGTACACGAACCATTTGCTTGATCTTAACGAAAAGCTTGCTGTAGCATCTATATATGATACACATTTAGAATACCAATTTGGAATGTCTGCTACTATTTGTTCCTGAGATATGCTGATAACAGACGGACACACACACACACACACACACAGACATACACACAGACCATTTGCTAAAAACATGATTTTCGTATTCAGGGGACCTCAAAACGTGTAAATATAACAAAATCTCGCGTTCGAAAATTTGACCCAAAAACAGTACTTTCTCTACCTTATGGGTAAGAGAAATTAAAAAGAGGGTAGGGGTAAGTAGACATACTAATTTTAAATACCCTCATGATTTAATTTTTGATTGTCTATTTAATAGTAATTAAAAATTTATTAGTAAATTGTGTATTATCATAGCAAATGTTTCTAACAAAACCACCATCCAATTCTATGAAATTATTACTGTTTTAACAAACATACTTACAGTAAAACCTCCGGTTACGGCGAACTTTATATTAGGTCCACAGACGGTTCACTAGAGCTGGGTTTGACTGTAAGACAAAAATCCTGGTTGTATAAGTATATAACGCATTAGTTATATACTTAACCCCTCCCCCCCCCCCCCCCAAACACACGCACACCTTTTTTTTTTTTTTTCTTTTAAGTGTTTTCAACTAATACTAAAAACGAACTGATGTATAATATACTTTAAAAAAAAGTCTGAAGCAATGGCGCGTAGCTGTTGAGATATTTTTCCAATTATTAAAATGACAGTCTCAGTCACATCATAATCCTCTCAACTGAAGTCAAGATTGACTTATCCAACAATTCTAATCCCAAATTCCACCGTGACCTTTCTTTCTCCAGCAAATCGAAACTGCTACTTCTTAGAACCACATGCGAGTTTTCTTTACTAGGCCTTGAATGACATTCCTTCTTATTACGAGAAAAAATCATCGGTTGCGCCCGATATCAAATACACTTAAAAAATTATTATTATTATTTTTTTTTTTACATTCAGTGAAATTATACTTTATTTAATTTATTAAGCGGGTGACTTTTTATTTTTTGTGTGTATGTTAGAATTTGTCATTATTTTGAATAAGAATAAGTTTACGAAAATGTCGACTTTCTTCTGCGAAGGAAACAATTCGTAAATAAACAGACAGTTTCTTCCAGTTTCTTCTAGTCGATGAATGCACATTATTCAACGTATATTCTTGAAACAGTCCAACAAAACTGCCAATTCAGTAAAGTATTTTCGAAAGAATCCACTAAAGATATCGCTCGTGTAATATGTCACTGTTTAATGAATATTCTGGAAATTGTTTAGTAAACTATTACTTTAACTACAAGATTAAAATAAACAGTGTTAAATACACTACCACTTATTGAAAAAGAAAATCCACTTATTGAAAACGAGAAATCAATCACCTGAAGTTATACACTATGAGACGACTGATGAGAATAAGTATCTGAATTGACTAGACTGTAGAATAAATCTGCTTTTATGCGGCAATAATAAGGCGCAGATTTCTAATGGGAAAATTCCAGAACTTGAATCATATTACAGATAAAGCTTCGAAATGTTGACAACACTAAATTATCATAACTCGCCAAATTCGTATCCAAGTTTCTCGCCAAGTCCCAGCTTAATAGAAGAGAATGGACTACTATTTATTTCCATTTTGACTGTAAATCTACTTTCACTGCAACAGAGCATTGACACGGAAAGAGGTTTAATTCTATACCTCAATATACTTTCATAAATCATCGATACAATTTCAGGCTATTTTTTATTTTATTTTTTTGTTATTAGTTCCCCATCATACTATAGGTATGGGGAACTTAGGTAATCGTGAAAAATTTCGACCTCGGTTTTTTGACTTTTCTACACGTTTTCAGGTGTGAGGAATCCGAAAATGACAAAATTTCTATGGTGTCTGTCTGTAGGGTGTCTGTTAGTCTGTTAGTGTGTTAGTCTGTTAGTGGGTCAGTCCGTTAGTTTGTTAGTCTGTGTACACGATATCTCAAGAACAAATTGTCGCAGAGAGGTCAGATCAGTTTTAAAATATTACTTTCGACACTGGCAAGAACCCTATTCATTTGCAACATTCGATTTTAAAAACTTCGTAAGTTATTCGAAATTTACGATTTTCTTAACATGGGAGAATAGGACAAAAAATCACTTAAACGTGCATTAAATGAAAACTTTTTATTGTAAAAATGTCAGACCAGTTTTAAAATATCAGTTTTGATGCCGGAATGAACACCAGTAACTATAAATATGCTACTTTGAAAATTTCGCAAGTTACTGGAAACTTACGAATTTCTTAACATGGCAGTATAAGGGAAAATTTCACATAAACGTCAATTTTGAGCGATATTTTCATCGTAAAGATGTCAGACTACTTTTGAAACATTAATTAGGACACTGGCATGAATATTAATGACTATGAATTTTCCAATATAAAGATTTCGTAAGTTATTGGAAATTTACGAATTTCTTAACATGGCTGAATAAGAGCAAAATTTCACATAAACGTCAATCTTGAGGGATATTTTCATCGTAAAGATGTCAAACCACTTTCGAAATAATATTTAGGATACTGGCATGGATATCATAGACTATGATTTTTCCAATTTAAAAAATTCGTAAGTTATTTGGAATTTACGATTTATTTAACATGTCAGAATAAAGCAAAATTGAGCATAAACTTCCATTTTGAGGATCCTAAATACGTTAGACAACTTCAAAATTACGTTTATGATATTTGTTTGAACATGATTGAATACAAATATTCTAATAGGGAAATTTCGTAAATTATTCGTAATTTACGATTTTATCAACATAGCGAAATTGTAAATTTTTCATATAAATATGAATTTGAGGATTATTGCATTGGAAATAGTAGCATGAAAACTAAGCAACGAAATTGACCCTGATAAAATAAATTAATAGATTAGAATAAGATAAATATATCGAAATGAACGGTGGATAGCCTATTAGGCGGGGATTTCATTCTGTCACTGTATGAAGCTTTGGTCAAATTGATTTCTTTTAACATTATTGCCGAAACGTCAGTGGAGGCCCTCTGTTGAGACTCAAAACGGTTTTGGGCTGTGTCTGTCTGTCTGTCTGTCGCGCGATAGCGGCCGCCAAAAAAGCGCTATTTACTTGAAATTTGGTACACATGTTCATGAGCCCCACGAAATCAGCTGTATAGTTTTTGGTATGTATTCCATTTGTAGTTCGTATACAGGGACACGCCAAAGTTTTTCTTATCATTACGGCCTATGGGAGAAATTTATATGTATCACGATAGCGGCCACAAAAATCACGCTATTGACTTGCAATTTGGTACACGTGTTCATGTGCCCCGCGAAATCTGCTGTATAGTTTTGGGTGTGTATTCCATTTGTAATTTGTGTACAGGGACACGCCAAAGTTTTTCTTATCATTACGGCCTATGGGAGGAATTTGTATGTACCGCGATAGCGGCCACAAAAATCACGCTATTGACTTGCAATTTGGTACACGTGTTCATGAGCCCAACGGAATCAGCTGTATAGTTTTAGGTGTGTATTCCATTTGTAGTTCGTGTACAGGGACACGCCAAAGATTTTTTATGATTAGGGCCTATGGGAAGAATCTGTATGTACCGCGATAGCCACCGCAAAAATCAAGCTATTGACTTCCAATTTTTGCCGAAATGTGAACGGAGGCCCTCTGTTGAGACTCAAAAGGATTTTGGATTCAGTCTGTCTGTCTGTCATGCGATAGCGGCCGCAAAAAACACGCTATTGACTTGAAATTTTGTACACATGTTCATGATGCCCACGAAATTAGCTGTATAGTTTTCGGTATGCATTCCATTTGTAAGTTCGTGTACAGGGACACGCCAAAGTTTTTTTTACCATTATGGCCTATGGGAAGAATTTGTATGTACCGCGATAGCGGCCCCCAAAATAACGCTATTGACTTGCAATTTGGTACACATATTCATGAGCCCATTGAGCAAGCATTTGACGAAACTGATATAGATCTGAGACTGACCGCCTTGGCGAAAATAATGCTCCTTTTATACTTTTCTATCGAAAACAGACTGTTCTGGAAAATTCTCGTATCACATCAGCCAATGAGATTAGAGCTTCCATATTTGGTATATCCCTAATAAGGATTTTCTCGCCAAGATCGCCAAAAAAATCGCCAAGGAGGGAAATAGTCGCCAAATTTATTTCTTCCCTTATAGGAGCTTTTTAATGCGTTTTTAAAGGAAAATTTGGCTATTTTAACGCTAAAACGACTATAAAGGCACAAAATTAGCATTTTATCAACTTACTAAACCTCTTTGAAAGAATTTATACAAAAATAAATGCAATTATTTACAATTTCGTAACACTTTATATCATATACAAATAGGTATACAAAGAGAGATACAACGGGGGGTTGAGGGGGGCTGCTGCCCCCCCTCAGGAATGTATTTGATTTTGGTAATAAGTCGATCGAATCAATATATACTATTATATAATAAGGAATAAATAAAAATGACCTATTGAATAATGTCTGATGCAAATAGGACGTTGAGGCTCCTGATCTGCAGATCCACTAGTAATATGTCTCGCACTAGAAATTTCTGAGAACATAAATATGATGGGGAACTGAGCAGAGTCCACCTATGCCAACTAGTTTTTTTTTTCTTTCTGTGCGCATATATAGGTAGTAACTTAATTTCAATTTTCAGATCTGTGAAGAGCCGAGTCAAAAAGATTACTTGCATTATTAAGAATATTATTTATCATAATCTTAAGCCCCCATCCCTCCCCCACCAAAAAAAAAAAAAAAAAATCAGACATGTTACAGAATCATTTATTCTTTTATTATTTAATAGCAGGCTTCGCCCGCTTCGCTGGTCACTATATTTAAATGAATTTGAAAAAAATAATATATATTTTTTTTTTATATACCGTTCTACAAATTAAAACGAAAAAGAAAATACATTGAAATTGTTAAAAACTTCGCTTCGGGCCACAGAGACTTCTTCACCGCAACGTCTCGGTACTGGATAATTTACTTTAATTTAATTTAATTTAATTTATAGAAATGCCAATTGCTCCCTGTTAAATACAGGAAAAAATGCATTAGTCATTTTCTTTTTGGATAATAAACAGAACGGAAAACGCATAATATTTTACATGAAGATATTTGTATAATTAGACCAATTAAAAAAAATGCTTTTCTTTTTTTCCCACTCGCATAACAAAAATATTTAAAATAAAATTGAGAAAGATTGTGCAAACACGTTGAGACAGCTTGGACATCTCTGCGGAATTTGAAATTTGGCACTGAAGTAACTCTCGGACGTTTCTCGCCAAAATGTTTACTTATGCATTTGCGATACCCATATCAACTCATAAAATAAAATTGAGGAAAATTGTGCAAAAACATTGAAACAGCTTGGACCTCTTGGCGGAATTTGAAATTTGGCTCTGGAGTAGCTCGGACGTTTCTCGCCAAAATATTTACTTATGCATTTGCGATACCCATATCAACTCATCGCCGAAATGATAACAAAATTTTAATTATAAGTAAAAAAAATACATATATATATATACCATGTTTTTAAATTTTCTGTTGAATCTTATAGCTATAGAACTACATTAGCACTTCATCAGCGTGCAGAAAATTTTAAAGAGATAATGACGTCAATTTTTGTGAGGTGTATAATTTATTTTTTTTACAATTTTTCAATGTTCACGTTTAATTAAATGCATTTAATTTTATGTCGAAAAAATAAAATGAACTCGTATCTTATTTATTTATTTTTTTGGCAACTATTAAATTATAACTAATATTTATTTTCGTATTTTAATTAATTAAAAGAAATTTTTGCAACGTAATATCTTTAATAACTTGATATATATAGTGTCCACACAAAAAATGAACAATTTTGAGAGCTCTTTTAAAAAGTATAACATCTATGCAGTATCTTAGGGGAAAAAGAAAAAAAAAAAAAAAAAAAACATCAGTTTTTACTAAAAAAAATTTCCAACTTTCATCACCAAAGTAGTTAAATCTAGACCAATCAAAAATAGGAGTGATCCATCCGGAAGTGTTCCCGACAAATTCTTTGCTTTATTTATAAGACTGGCACGCTTTGTAGGTCACTATAACTAAATTTTCACAAAAATTTAATCACTATTAGTTCCCCATCATACTATAGGTATGGGGAACTTAGGCAATCGGGAAAATTTTCGACCTCGGTTTTTTAACTTTTTTACACGTTTTCAGGTGTGAGGAATCCGAAAATGACAAAATTTGTATGGTGTCTGTCTGTAGGGTGTCTGTTAGTGTGTTAGTCCGTTAGTTTGTTCGTCTGTGTACACGATATCTCAAGAACAAATTGTCGCAGAGAGGTCAGATCAGTTTTAAAATATTACTTTCGACACTGGCAAGAACCCTATTCATTTGCAACATTCGAATTTAAAAACTTCAGTAGTTTCTCGAAATTTACGATTTTCTTAACATGGGAGAATAGGACAAAAATTCACTTAAACGTGCATTAAATGGAAACTTTTTACTGTAAAAATGTCAGACCAGTTTTAAAATATCAGTTATGATGCCGGAATGAAAACCAGATACTATAAACATGCTACTTTAAAAATTTCGCAAGTTATTGGATATTTACGAATTTCTTAACATGGCAGTATAGGGCAAAATTTCACATAAACGTCAATTTTTAGAGATATTTTCATCGTAAAGATGTCAGCCTACATTTAAAATATTATTTAAGACACTGGCATGAGTATTAATGACTATGAATTTTCCAATATAAAAATTTCGTAAGTTATTGGAAATTTACGAATTTCTTAACATGGCAGAATAGAGCAAAATTTCACATAAACGTCAATCTTGAGGGATATTTTCCTCGTAAAGATGTCAAACCACTTTCGAAATATTATTTAGGATTCTGGCATAAATATCATTGACTATGATTTTTCCAATTTAAAAAATTCGTAAGTTATTTGGAATTTACGATTTACTTAACATGTCAGAATAAGGCAAAATTGAGCATAAACTTCCATTTTGAGGATCATAAATACATTAGACAACTTCAAAATTACATTTATGATATTTGTTTGAACATGATTGAACACAAATATTCTAATAGGAAAATTTCGTAAATTATTCGTAATTTTACGATTTTATCAACATAGCGAAATTGTAATTTTTTCATATAAATATGAATTTTTACGATTATTGCATTGGAAATAGTAGCATGAAACATAAACAACGGAATTGACCCTGATAAAATAAATTAATAGATTAGAATAAGATAAATATATCGAAGTGAACGATGGATAGCCTATTAGGCGGGGATTTCTTTCTGTCACTGTATCAAGCTTTGGTCAAATTCATTTTTTTTTAACATGATTATAATATGTCTCGCACTAGAAATTTATGAGACCATAAATATGATTTTTCCAATTTAAAAAAATTCGTAAGTTATTTGGAATTTACGGATTACTTAACATGTTAGAATAAGGCAAAATTGAGCATAAACTTCCATTTTGAGGATCCTAAATACATTAGACAACTTCAAAATTACATTTATGATATTTGTTTGAACATTATTGAATACAAATATTCTTATTGGAAAATTTCTTAATTTATTCGTAATTTACGATTTTATCAACATAGCGAAATTGTGAATTTTTCATATAAATATGAATTTTGAGGATTATCGCATTGGAAATAGTAGCATGAAAACTAAACAAAGGAATTGACCTTGATAAAATAAATTAATAGATTAGAATAAGATAAATATATCGAAGTGAACGGATAGCCTATTAGGCGGGGATTTCATTCTGTCACTGTATCAAGACACTTTGGTGAAATTCATTTCTTTTAACATGATTATAATATGTCTCGCACTAGAAATTTATGAGAACATAAATATGATGGGGAACTGAGCAGAGTCCACCTATGCCAACTAGTTTTTTTTTTTTTTTTACATCACTTTATAAAATAATAATAATAATAATAATATTCCACTCAAATCGCTCTGAACCTCGCTTCAGATACCCTCAGCCTACGACAGCATCTTTCCCGACCGCTCTGATGCAGAGGATCCCCTGGTTCCTGCAGCAATGTTTTATCTGAGCACTTCAATTTGAATATTTATTGGACGACAAATGGAACTGTTATTATTCAAGAAAAAACTACGATTTTAAAGATGGCTGTATCTTAGCATTTATTGAATATTTTATAGCCCTCGCTCTCTGTAGATATCTGTACTAATAAGTATAAAGGATACAAGTCCAAAAATGTCGATTTTGAGTTAAGTACATAGTCAGACTCAGAAAAAAATTCTCTATCGATTGGTATAAAGGATTTAAATCCATGTCATTTAGTCTTTGCGAAAATCCATTGGTAAAAAAAGATTCAAGTCAGAAATTTAGGATTAATCAAAATATTTAATTCAATTTTTTCCCTTAATTAATGAAGATTGACAATCACTGAATGGTATAAAGGGTATAAATCAACCTAATCCCTTTTTCCTAATCGATTCTTCAGATTAGTTTTTAGTTAGTTTAACTTTATTTTTCGTCTCCTGAAAAATCAAGAATATGAACTTAAATCCTGTATACTTATCAGTACAGATATTACCATTTGATTCCGCCCAATGCAAAAAAAAAAAAAAAAAAAAAAAAAATCCTTTTAGAGGAATTAAAATAAATAAATTTTAAATAGTTTAATCCTTTCTACTATATTACCATTTTTCTGTTAAATAGAATAAAAATAATCTGGTGTGTCACTCACACGACTTTCTCTTACCCTGAAATTTAATAGGTACTATAAATACAGGTTGAAGATTAAAAGGTATAACGAGTACTGTTATGTAAACCCATGTTAAACAATTCAAATTAGACTTCGGAAAAGTTTTATATGATAATAGTTCTGTGTGAGGGGGGCGCTCTGTTTCATGAATGTACCTACATTTACATAGAATTTAAATCTGTTATTCAAATTAAAAGTTCACTTAAAATTATTCAGCCAACTTTCACACGCAACATTCCGTGAAACTTATCAGTCTTGATCAAAATTTTCCAGCAACAAATTTATATTAATTTGAAAATTCAACTTTTGGATCTCCTGAAATTATTCTTTTTTAAGTTACTCTAAGAGAGACAGACAAAGATCAAACTTAAAAAAAAATTTATTTTAGTAATCAGGAAGCCTGAAAACCTGTAATGAAAGACCAATTATTCCACCAATGAGAATAATTTTTTTTTTTTTTTTTTTTTTTTTGTATTTTATACTTATGTTTTTCCCTTACCATAATAGGGGAGAGTGGGGATGAATGGGACATTTTCATGTTTTTATTAATAACGTTCCCCATATGTAATTCAGAATTTTGCAACATTGCTCATAAGCACACTTCAGTAATCAGTTACAAATAAACATACTAACTTAAAGTTATTCATCCCCACTCTCCCCTATAGTGATTCATTAAGAGTGTCGAACATAAATGTGCGCGCGCAGCGCACAATGGCCTGCGCTGCCGAAAGCAGTAGGGACTCGATGAGACATTTTTTCCGATCAGATTTTTTTTTTTTTTTTTTTTTTTTTCCCTCATGATAAAAATTAATGCAATTTTGAGAATTCTTTAATTATAGTGATTCATTTAAAAACAGTGACCAGCGAAGCGGGCGTAGCCTGCTAGTAATTAAATAATTCACATTCGAAAAAATCTCGATGAAGTGCATCCCTGCAGGGCAGGGTCCAAGCTATCCCTCTGTCAATTTTTGTAGCTCTGCAATCAGTAGCCTGAGCTACAAAGCGCAGACACACATACGCACACACAGAGAGAGAGAGAGAGAGAGATGCAGTGCAGACACTTCTCTTATAGATGAAGAAAGAAAATAGGTGACTTATTTACTCAGCTCTTCCTTCCAACAAGCATAATATGTAAAATTCCCCGTAAGACACTCTCTATCGGCAAAAGCTGGCTTCTGTTGCGGTGCTTCTTTAAACATATTCTAATCCTTATGAAAATGTCTTGAAGAGCGATGATTTCTGTGGAAGCAATTATTCAAAAAATAAATGTTATAGATTTGAATTGCATTATTTTAACCTAGATAGCATTTTTCAGAGAACCAATGTACCATTAAATGGAGGGACAGCGTTGTAGAGAAACCTTTCAAATATTTTACGCTAAGAGAGGGAAAATAAAAGTTACACAGTACAAAATAATTCACTGCAGCATACGTAGAAGAGGAAAGAAAAAATCTTACGCTTACACCAACTCTAATATATCGAAATCGTTAAAACAAATAAGAGTACATATATTAAGAATACAATGAATCAAAGCAGCATTTTAAAACGAAATTAAGGGGCTGACGGACGTTCAAATTCGATTTCTTGAAATTACAGTCTTAAAATTATGAAAGTTTGCATACATGTGCATTAAGTGGGGACAATACCTAATCCCGCGGACAGCCGTGGCCAATGTTATTCTGTGGGAAAATTTGTTTCGACAATTACACATTACCTAATTTGTATTTTTTAATTCTGTTTTCGCAGTCAGAAAATTCATAACCGTTAAATGAGTACTCATTTTTGAAAAATTCATTTTTTTAAATTTTTAAATTTTAATTTTGAGTTCAAAAATGCGATTTTTCACAAAATGCAGTTTTCTCATTTTCTAGTCGCAAAATGAAATACTAAAATTTTAAAAAATCAATTTTTGGAAAGCAAGTACTAATTTAACGCTTATGAATTTTCTAAATGAGAAAACAGAATTGAAAAATATTCATTAGGTAATGAGTAATTATGTAAACAAATTTTCCCATAGAATAACATAGGTCAAGGCTGCCGGCGAGATTAGGTATTGTCCGCTCTTAAAATATGTGTGTTACACACTACCTTTCCATAAATGGATACTTTCGTTTTCAGACGTTTTTTAAAATATCTCAAAAAGTACTTGCCGAATCATCTTGAGATTTCAGGAGTGTAAATGACATGTTACACCTCATATATTTCAGTGAACATTTTTCCTGGAATATAAAATGGGGACCAGTAAAAAATTAAATAAAAATGAAAATGTCTGATCACCCTGTAAAAAGTAATGCATGAAATGCAATTCAGCTGTAGTATGTGATTATGAGGCTCTTCCTTATTCTCTGTATAATTTTTTATGAAGCTACGACATATTTATGGAGATATAACTTTCTTTAAAAAATTTCAAAAAAAATTGTCACTTTTTTAACTATAACATGCAAAGTATTAAATCCAGTGCAAACCCTCTTTCAAGAAACTTGACAACATTAGACACAGCATACTGCAATCAGAATGCAAAAATATTAAATGTCCAATGAAATATTAGCATTTTTACTAAATTATTAACTATGCATGCGCAAGCTTTAGCGAAATTTCCTTTCAATAATACATAGCCGACAGTATTGAGCAACTTACATGAAAATTCCAAACAAATATCATGCAAACTCAAAAAGATGTACGTGGTATTTTAGTAGTTCTCAAAAATAAAAGAAAATCATAAGGCGTTTTTCTTAATATTTATTTACAATCAACGAACACTGTACAGTGCAGCCACATATCCTAAAACTAGCAGTGAGGACGCGTCCAAAATGTTGGAGGGATGCCGCTTGACCGACAGTTTGAAATTTGGAAAACATCCAGTAATTCCGTGCTCTGTGTTATTTTGCTCATTTTCTCAGAGTCAGATGACTGTCATCCAGGGTTTAACCTAGCAAAAAAATTACTTTAGCATTTTAGCGAAAATAGGCAAGCACTATTTTAGCTTTTTCGAAAGTTAATTCTTTGGATACCATTGATTTCTTTTACTTAGCTTTGTTATCCTCAGTTTTGTTTTATATTCCTTTTGTTCATTGATGATTTTAACCAAGCATCCATATTTGTGACTTTAAAAATATGAATCAGGGAAACTATGTTTTGATTTTATCAATAGAAAAAGAAGTATTCATATCATATGTGTGAAATGAAAAAGCAATTTAAAAATCAAGTAAAGTGTAGTGGTAGATAATCGTGAAATACTAGTGCTAAAAATGCTTGTATGAAGCAAATTCTGAATTCTAACATACTTTTAAATATTTTTGCATTTAAATTCAATCATTGAAAATTAAAAATAAATCCAAATTACTATATAAATAAGGATTCCCAAAAATTTCAGTAATTTCGTAGTTTTTGCCTGCAAATATTACAAAAAAAAAAAAAAAAAATCTGAACTATTATACAGAGATATTTTATACAGTTATCCAGTTTTAGCTTTTTAGCGAAATTCTGACCGACTTGTTTTAGCAAAATATGATACCTTTTAGCAAAATGCTAAAAAAACTAATGGCAGTTTAAACCCTGCTGTCATCCCTATTTTAGT
Source organism: Salticus scenicus (assembly GCA_963930645.1). Taxonomy (NCBI): domain Eukaryota; kingdom Metazoa; phylum Arthropoda; class Arachnida; order Araneae; family Salticidae; genus Salticus; species Salticus scenicus. The sequence continues at coordinate 26,279,191 of OZ005660.1, forward strand.
ATTGGACTCGTTGAGTTAGCACTTGCGCAGATGCTTCCATGGTTTCATGAAACGTGGTCGAAGAATATTACCATTGACTGAATCAAAATAAAAATGTGAGCAAAACCCCTTATTAGTTTAACTGGTTTATTGAGGGGAACTTGAATAGCAGTTGAATCTATCACGTATAACTTTTTGAATCTACACGAATCTCTTCGGGTTTTCTATATAGTTAGCTCAATATATTTGGCTACTGAATGATGAAAATGAATTTTCGCTAAAGCTTGCGCGTGCGCTGTTAATTATTTAGTGAAAATATTCATATTTCATTAGATATTTAATATTTTTGCATTCTGGCTGCAGTCTGCTGTGTCTAATATTGATGTGTCAAGTTTCCTGAAAATGGCTTTGCTTTGGGTTTGATACCTTGCATGCTATAGTTTAAAGAGGTTTTTTTTTTTTTTTTTTTTTAAAAAAAAAAAGAAACCGTTATATCTCCATGGATATATATGTGGTAGCCTCATAAAAATTAATGCAAAGAATAAGAAGGAGTCTTATAATCACACACTACAGCCAGATTGCATTTCAAACATTAGTTTTTACAGGGTGATCCCAAACATTTTCATTCTTAATTAATTTTTTACTAGTTCCCTTTTTACTTTCAGGGTAAAAATTTCTCTCAGATATATGAGGTGTAACATGTTATTCACACTCCTCAAGTTACAAAATGATTCGTCTAGTGCTTTTTGAGATATTTGAAAAATATCTAAAATTAAAAAAGTGTCATTTATGAAAATGTAGTGTAAGAAAATTCGATCCTTCACAAAATGAGCGAAAGTGAAATTAGCATTTCATAAAAAGGGTCAAATTTAAAACGAACACATTTTAAAAAACAGGACAATTTAAAAATGTTTCTTAAAAAAATAAAATAAATAATAATAATTTACATTACTTTCTCTTACCTTGCATTTCAGTAGGTACTATAAAGATAGATTGCGATTAAGTCATAAGATCAATAAAGTAGGATAATAAAGTTAAATCTACTTTAAAAATAATCTACAATAAGATTTAGGAAGTTTTATTTGACATACAGTTCTGTTTTCTGTGTGTAAGGGGGGGGGGGGGGGGGGGCTACACCTCCTCCACAATTCTCATATTCAATTATAATGCCTACGGGGGGGGGGGGGGTAAATCAATGCTGTTATTAATTTTCCTTCAAACCTGCCAATCTTGGATTTTTTTTTTTTTTAAGTTGAAACCTAATAAGACCCTTTAAAATATTAAATTTGAATTCCCTGCAATTATTTGTATTTAAATTACATTGATAACAAAAGTATATACAGATCAGCCGCTAAAAATTAAACTTCCATATTCAAGGAACCTAAAAACAGGTTATTTAAAAAAAAAAAAAAAAAAAAAAAAAAAAATCAGAATTGAAAATAGAACTTCAAAAATACTTTGTTTACAGTATCTACGGATATAAAAATTTCCTACTAAGCAGTATGTTAGTCAACACAGTGAAATGTAGCAAGCAATTCTATCAATTACATTCAATAAAAAATAACATTTGGTTTAATTTTAGGTAGCCCTGTATATTTTCTATAAACTTTAGCACATCACATTATGCATTTAGTCTTATATGAAAAAGCACCCGACACAAAATGAAATACACCTCCAGTAATTTCCAAATACAGCCCCAATATATCCAAATACTGAAATTAGCCTTGTAAACGAATGATGAACGATTTCCATACCACATTCAACAAACAAGACATGCTTTATGCCTAATATAGATATTAAAAAATAAATGTTCATTCCATTTTGTTCAGAACACCTATTGATGTAACATTGTACTTACCAGAAATTTCTCTTATAAACGTAATGCATTTTAATTTTTTTGGATGGCCCTGTACACAAACCATTTGCTTGATCTAAAAAAAAAAAAATTAGCGTAGCATCGCTATATAATACAGAGTTTGGACTTCCTACTACTATTTGTTCTTGGGACACAACCCATAAAAACATGATTTTCGGATTCAGGGGATCTCAAGACTATAAATGTAAAAAAAAAAGTCAATTTCGAAAATTTGACCTAAAACAATACTTTCTATACCACATATATGGATACAAAAAAGTAAAAAAGAGTGCAACAAAATCCGCTCATTTTATTCTTTTTTTTTTTTTAAGAATGTATTACTTATCGATTTTAATCATCGATTTTAAAATAGCATCATTATCCAAATAATGACATGACCGCTTAAATCGAGACAACTAAAATTTATTTACAAGGTTAAACAAGCTACTTTCTTCCTGCAAAGACAATATTAAGAAATAACCTTTTTTTTTTTTAAGTGAGTCATACTTCTCGGTATTTCCGACTAACTGACCTCAACGTGAGGGGGGCCCACACAATTTCTTCCTTACACGCATATTCCGAATTCTAAATTCATGATATTTCGCATTCACTTGCTGAGGATGCAGATATCAGACAACGCTGAAGAAATTACATAACCACGTCAAAACGAGTCCGCAATGCGTACAAAAAAGTTAAATGACCACTTATGCGTGTAGAAGACGGGGGGAAGATGCGACATAAGAAGAAACAGATCTATTATGTCAGTCTGAAGAATAGATGATGTATTCTATTTATTAGCCAATTTACATATTCAAACTTTACTTCCTCATAGCAAATAGGGGAATTATATTGTTGATAGTATCTCTGTAAATATTTATTTTGTAAAGGAATTTTTTCATATAAAACTCAATACTGGAATTTTTTTTTTCTGGAATTCACGAATTTAAATAGTGCGATACATTTATAATCGTCATAACAAAACGTATTTTTCAAAATAAACCAGCCGAAAAAAAATAACCCTGCACACTTAATATGAAATACAAAAACATCAAAAAATAGTATGATTAACTTTAATGATTGGTTTACAGAGCTACAAAAAATTTTTTCAGATACATTATAAGATATAAGCAGAAATTGCCTGAAGTGCATTTTCAAATGTTATAAGGGTTTTTACTTTTTCATTTACTATCATTAAATTTCTAGTAAACTCAATAATGAAATCTGTAAGAAATCTGTGTTATCGTAAAGAAATCTGTGTTATAACTTTCTTTCTTTAAAAGCAAAGATATAACGGTAATTGTTTTTCTTTTTGGCCATAATTAAGAGCAAAATATAATTTAACCTCTCCAAAACTCAGGTTAATAACAGACACTTTTTTATGGCCTTTACTTACATAAAGTGACATCATAGATTACAGAAAATAACCAATACGTATTGGCCGCGACAAAACTTTCTTTTCCTGTATTATATTTTCCTATACTAATTCACATAGTGCAAATTATGTATAAAATTATTTTCCACGGCAAGTGTACACGATTTTCATTTCATCGAACTCTAACACTAAATAGCTTTTCTTTTAGCGGAGCTGGAGGAAAAAAAAAAAAAAAAAAATCGATAACTTTGGTTTTAAATTATCAATCACAGATCAGCCGTTTTAAAATTGTTGGCAAGTTCTTTTTTAAAATACCCATACTAAAAATTTACACTTCTGGGGAAGGGGTTACTTCCCCTCTAAATGGTGAAGCGGTGCTCTTACATATACTTTTCTTTTGCCCCCTGATTAACTATTGCCATTCCCATTATAAATAATCTTTTTTTAATTTCACAATGATTGGTTAAAAATAATTCATACTGTGCCCATTTATACAAAGTTTTGTTAAATACTGCCATATTTATTTATGAAGAAACGGGGTGGCAACGTAACCTGTTCGGCAATTTTCACCAAAAGTTGATAGGTATTAATTCATATCAAGGTGCAACTATATATAAATAAATAAATAACAACAACTGTTACCGCCAGTCCAGCTTTTCCAGTTCCCATCCACTGTCTTCTCCAAGCAAGTTCCTCAACAGTTCCGGATCTCAAATGTTGCCTCCTTTTAAACACAAAAAAGCTCCAACTGACTGACTCCAGAATTTTTGACCTAAACTGGCTTCTGACTTTCTTCATATCAAGCTTAACTATATTTGTCGTCTGATAATATAGTACAGTAGAACTTGGATAATTCGAAGTTGAAGGGACCAGAGAAAATTTCGAAATATCCAAAAATTCGAATTACATATACTATTTTGTCAAAAGGAAGAGATAAATTAAAAAAAAAAAAAAAAAAAAAAAAAAAAAACTCTACGATCAAAGATTTAACGCATAAACTTTATATCTAAGAATACTGCTACATCCCCCCCCCATTAAATCTTTTTTTTTTTTTTCCCGAGCTTAATTTATTCAACACTTTTATAAAATGGTCAGATATTTTTGATTGCTTCTTTAAGTACAATCTTTGTGTCATAGAATATGACTTCAACCTATCAACTGATACAAAAATAGAATCTTCTACAGCCATGACTTTCAATTTAAAAAAAAAACCCTCAAAGTTCATGTATATGGACCATATCTTCTGATGCACCCAGGTAGGAAATACTCTTGTATTTCCTTATCCTTCTTTTGAAAGACTGTTAAAAATAATAATGCACTTTAGCCGAGAAAAATCTCGGGAACAAATTCTACTGTAACACAGTCGAACCTCGTTAATGTAAACACTGTTAACGTGAATTACTTTTAACATGTACTGCTTCCACCGTCAAAATTATTATTAGTTTAGTTATATGAAAATTAGTTACTGATAGCATGAACTACTAGTAACATGAACAAATTTTTTATCCCCCTCGAGGTTCACGTTAACGAGGTTGGACTGTATTTTAATGGTAATCGTTTGAAAAATTCGAATTATCCAAAACAGAATTCGAATTATCCATGATTTTTTAACATTATTTTAATACAAAATTCAAGGGACCGAGTAAAAAATTCGAATTATCCAGAATTCCGAATTGAACAAGTTCGAATTATTCAAATTTCACTGTATATATACTAGAACGCATAGCTGCATTTTGTGAAACTAAATTTTGTTAAAAATTTTATGATGGTGCCCTGCTGATCAGGGCGAAAAGCTTCGAAAAATGTATTTTCATACAAATGTATTTTAATTAAATATATATATATATATATATTTTTATTATTTTACGTGTTTTCAAAGGTTTTTTTTTATTTTTTATTTTTTTTTAAATAAATTTTAGAATGTTACAAGCGGGTATTAATTATCTCTATATGAGATATGTTATCTCATACATACAAATTTGTATGAAATTCTGAGCATGTGTTCTTGATTTAAAATTTTTAGAAAACTTTGTTAGACACACGGGCAGGCATTTTCTAAAATGGTTATATCGTACTATGGACTTCCCAAAACGTAAAAATTTACCAAAAACTAGAAGCCGACAATTTTTGCGAAACCAATATTTTCTTCTAGTGAATACAGTAGAAAATAAAAATATTTTTCTGAAATTGATATTTTAAGTGGTTAAAAATTAAAACTCCACATGTGTGGATCGCTAAATAATAAAGCTACTAAATTCTAATTTCATAACCAAACTCCTCTTTAGTAATTTAAAATTTAATAGCTTTAAAGAAGTTAATAACTACGTTTCAAAATTTATTGGTGTAAATCGTTTAAACATTTTATGCAATTATTAATTCTTTTTAGGTCAACTTTACTAAAATAACTTTTTACATAATAATTGAAACCAGTTTTGTGTTACCCTGTACTAGTATCTTTTTAAAGTAACATCATTCAGTTCTTTTAAAAAATTGTAATAAAATGCTCAATCTAGTCAGAATCTAGTTTTATTAATATTTTCTTTTTTTATAAATTTACTCGGATACATTTGGAATGAAGAAGTTGAATTTTACCTCATCACAGAGATAAAATTCACTGAGGGTTGAATGATGTAGATGCAGAGATCAGGCCCTGACTTACGGCAGGGCATACGGGGCAAATGCCCTGGGCCCCCCTTCTGGAAGGGACCCCCCTACAGGCGAATGCAGAAATTCTGCAACCTAAAGACCTCTTATACCACTGCAAGGGGGCCCCCCAGAATAGGCTTGCCCCGGGGCTCCAGGTCGTCTAAGTCGGGCCCTGGCAGAGATGCCAACTTCTAATGACAAAAAAGCAGGAGATTTTTTTTTTCAGAAATCACGAGACTTTTTCCAACAAGAAAGTTTGTAAGAAAAATGAGTAAAATAATGCAAATTTAATTTTAAGTAAAGCTTTATAAGCTTAGGAGGTATTTACAAAGCATCAGCATTAAAATTAAATGAATAATATATGTTTCTTGCAGTAAAACATACTGTCAAAAAAAAAAAAAAAACTTCAGACATATAGCTGTTTAAAATTTAAGCCAAAATAGACAGAATTGATCATTCTGCTCCTAATATAAAACAATAAGAATCTTAATTATCTTTGTAAAAGAAAAGGTAATAAAGAAATGAAAATATCAGCTACATTCTAATGAAATTTGAATTTTTTAAGTTTTCAATAGTTATGGTATTTAAAGAAAAAAAAAAATCTTTTGATAAGACATTTTTTATTATGCAAAAATGAAAGTTAAAAATTTATTCTTAGCAAAAATTAGTTTCAAAGCGTAGTATAGTAATTCACATTCAAACTGAACTTGATAAATTGCAGGGCAAGATAAATTTCCATTTTCTTTCAAATTTTTTTATCCAATCCCACAAATTTTAAGCATAAATTATGCTAAGAGGAATAGATAAAAATTATATCAGAAAAGCAGGAGACTCCTGCCAAAAGCAGGAGACTTGGCATGTCTGTAGATGTAATGCTTAAGCATCATAGTTAGAAAATGTTTTATGAACTATGCAAAGTGCATGTATTTTTTTATTTCTCTTTGTTTTACAGAATGTTCTCACCCATCTCTACATTTCATGAATTTAGAATGATGACTGTGTCCTTCGGCTGGCACGTAAATTCAAAGGACCGCTACAGAGAATGGTGATTTGGAGAGACTCAAATCGAAGGATGGAGTCTTTCGGACACAACCGAATCCGCTTTGTTCATTGAAATAACCGTTTTGTTCAGCTAAATAACTTAAATATAACAGGATATTAAATAATCTTTAATTAAATTGTTGAGTTTTTTTTATAATGGTGATTAATTCATAAGGATCTTTTTTTAACACGCTTTTATTAGCTTCACCTGTATGTATGTTTGTATGTATAATCAGGGCCCAATAAAGCTTTGAAGCTAGGGGAAGCTCAGTATCATTTCTGGGCCCATCTTTCATTTCGGATTTTTTTTTTTTTTTTTTCCATTCATATACCTGGGTGGTTTTACACACAACATTAAAATCGTATAACTTATTAATTATTAAGAACATTCAGATTTTTTGAGGCTAAATAACAGATTTTTCCTGAAATAGTGAGTATTTTTACTTTGCTTTAGGCGACCTTTCTCAGAAAAAATTCAACCTGAGTGTGAAAATATGAAACAGAAAATAAAAGAACCTGTTTTTAGTCATTTTGGGGGCCCTCTTAAATTTTAGAGGGGAAGCTTGTGCTTCCTGAGCCTTTTGGGTAATCAGGCCTTGTGTATAATGTATGTTTGTAACCACTCTGGGAGCAAACAAAATATCTATATTGTAAAAAAAGACTTTCCCTACGTGAACGCTGTGGCTGTGAGGTAAAGCTCCGCGCTACAAACCTAAAGGTCTAGCGTTCGAGCCCAGTCAGGGGAGATTTTTTAAAAATGGATTTTGTTTAATTCTAAATTATTTTAATTAAAGATTTAAATGTATGTAGATATTATGGTGTGTCGCTCACACGATTTTCTCTTAACCTGCATTTTAATACTAAGATAGATATTTTGTGCTTTTTAGTTCACATTTCTATAAAAGCGTGTTCTTTAATTTTTTAAAACTATAATATTATTTATTTTAAATTAAGTCTAAAACTTCCAAATCGCAAATAATTAATCCGAGGAAGAGATCAAAAGTGTATATTCATGACCAAGAACAATGTGCTTTGAGAATTTTTAAAAAATCACTTACTCACTATATCACACCAGGGCATTCTGGTCCTGGGCAACTTGTTCTCAAGAATCATTCTGCAATTGAAATTCCGTGTTTTATATTATTATTTACATTAACTCTTGCCAATTTTTATACATTGCGCTCTGTGCTATCGGTGTGGATGTCTGTCATTTACGACTATTTCCTACGCCATTAGTTCAAACAGGTGTACATCTAATTGCAAAAGCAGCTCTAATTTTTAAAATCTATTATCTTTGGAAATAGTTTAAAACAGAAACCAGATTTACGTAAAAAATAACAAAATGTAAATTTTTGTGCGGTTTCTCGGCCTTGTAAGTAATATTTAGCAAAAGTTTCTTCAAACATTACTATATCGAACAGGATCCATGGAAGAACGTTTCCTTTCGGGCATTCTTTAAAAGGTTTGGTTAGTCATTAGAGGGCTTTCTCCTAGTAACGTTACATCGTAAGGGCATGGTATAAATTTATATTTTAAGGATACTTCGCGGGAAAAATAATAATACATACATATATATATGGGATGCATTTCTTCTACCAGTCAACAGATGACGCTGCATCCGATGCCCGTCTGTCAACGAGATGACGAACGGAAGAGCGACAGCGACTACAGACCATCAGCGCGAAGGCTGATATGGTTACTCTGCTTTAGTTTGAGCATGGGAGGCTCAGAATAGTCGGGTAGAGCCATGAGAGGCTTGGACTTTAGTTCTACAATTTGTTATAGCACGAGAAGTTGCTGTAGTGTATCTTTGTAGTAATCTACTAATGGTTTGAGCTACCTGATGTTTGTTAAGCTATGCAATAGGCAGGAGTGTTTTTGTCCCCGGAAATTGCTACCAGAATTTTTTAACAGCGATATTATTGATAGTCTTATAGGCAAATTTTTGCAATTAAATATAACCAAGAACATAATTCGTAATTACTGGTGGAAAGTAAAATAAAAACCCGGAACCTAAACACCCCTAGGAATAGGCATAGTGTTTCATCTAAGTGTCTGCTATTATATTAATCCTTATCTGTATTTAATGTTATGAATGTTTCATCTATACTTCAAATGAAGTGCTGTCCTACAATCGGATTCTACTCATTGACTTCCCCCCCCCCCCTAGACGCCTTCCAGATCTTACATATATACATATAACATTTCAAGTAAAAATATATATGTAAAAAAATACAGGAGTCGATCCAGGTTTTAATTTTTGCGACCCCTTTTTGTAAAAAAAAAAAAAAAAAAAAAAAATCGAGCGAAACCTTCCACTTTAACAGTCACTCTATGTAATGTTTCATATCAAGTTAATAGTGTTTCATTGAATCAAGCGTAGTCCAGTCATACATTAAAAGTAATACTGAATAATATTATAATTTTTTAAAAAAAATAAAGAACACGCTTTTATAGAAATGTGAACTAAAAAGCACAATATATCTATCTTAGTATTAAAATGCAGGGTAAGAGAAAATCGGGGGAGTGAAAAAATCTCCCCTGTCTGGGATCGAACGCTAAACCTTTAGGTTCGCAGCGCGGAGCTTTACCTCACAGCCACAGCGTTCACGTAGGGTAAGTCTTTTTTTACAATATAGATTTTTTGTTTGCTCCCAGAGCGGTTACAAACATACAAACAGGTGAAGCTAATAAAAGCGTGTTAAAAAGTAAGAAAATTTCATTAAAAGATCATTTTTCTAAAACGAAGTCTTCTGAAAGGACTTTTTTGAAGAATTTGAATTTTATGAAAGTGCCCACTTTATGAATATGAATTTTGTGAAAGGGCCTATTTTATGGATTTAAATTGTGTGAAGTGGCACATTTTTTTTTTTCGTGTGTGTGTGTGTGAAGAGGCAGCAAAAGGAGCCAAATTTCTGCCTGGACCGATCCTTGATATTTTAAAAACAAATTGTAAAAGAGGACAAAAGAAGTCAATTTTAAGGAGAACGTAAAAAACAAAATTTCAAAATTTTGATTTTGTCACGAAATATGAAATACCAATGTCACGAAATATGAAATCGCATGTTCACGGAGATTTGGACATGAGAAAAACAACACAAGTGGAAAAAGTTTAAGGAATCTATGTCTATTATAGAGGGTATTAACTCCGAAATTTTTCGAATTTTGAAAAGGAAAATATGTTCGTGGGTGTGCGTTAAAATATGAACAACTCTAAACATTTTGATGTCTCAGTTATGATTCTACGTGCTTTGATTGAATAATTATGAGCATAATTGTAATTTATATCAAGAATAAACGTATTGCGTTTCCTAAACTACAAAGTTCTTTTCCTTAAAGTCCTTTTTGCTACAATCTGCAATTTTTTTTTTTTTTTTTAACTTCTTTATATATTGCTTTTAAGTTTCGCACACACAATTTCTATAAAGGATATCTATAAAATGAAATAAGATTTAGTAAAACTAACAGTATTTAGTCAAAAATTTTAAACATTGTAAGACTATAAAAATGACCACTGCTTTTTTACTTTCCGAACACTATAGTGAGGAAAGTATTGTAATCATGTCAAAAATCCGAATTGGAGATTTTGATGTTTCTATACGTTTCGAGGTCCCCTGAGTCCGTTACCACTATTTTTGAGATGATGTATGTATGTGTGTGTGTATGTGTGTATGTATGTGTGTATGTCTGTGAGTGAACACGTTAGCGTCTAAACGCATTGTTCGAATAAGTTGAAAGTCGGTACGTATATTGTAAGTCACCATAGTACGAACCCTATAGATTTTGGTGAATCTAGCACTTATAGTTTTTTTACAGGGACATAAAGAAAAATTCTTTATCATTATGGCCTATGGGACCAAAATCTTAAAAGTGCGATAGCATCTAAACGCCTTATTCAATTGAGCAAAAACTTTATACACATATTATAGGTCACAGATACTCAATCTGTATAGATTTTGGTGAATCTAGCACTTATAGTTTTTTTTACAGGGGCACAAAGAAAAATTCTTTATCATTATGGCCTATGGGGCCAAATTTTTAAAAGTGTGATAGCGTCTAAACGCCTTATTAATCTGAGCAAAAAATTTTTACACATATTATAGGTCACAGTTGCACCAACTGTATAGATTTTGGTGAATCTAGCACTTACAGTTTTTTTACAGGGACACAAAGAAAAATTCTTTATCATTATGGCCTATGAGACCAAATTTTTAAAAGTGCGATAGCATCTAAACGCCTTATTCAATTCAGCTGAAAATTTATATGAGTATTATAAATCACTGTTGCACTAACTATAAGCATTTTGGTGAATCTAACATTTATAGGTTTTTACAGAGACACAACGAAAAATTATTTATCATTATGATCTATGGGCTCAAAGTTCAGTAGCGTTCAATAAAATATCGTGTAATATATGGAGAAAAGTACTCAAACACTCTATTATGGTTTTCTCTCTTTTGTTTGTTTAACAACTCCTCTTTCTTTATTTTATCTACAAAACTGTTAGTTACTCAATGTTCGGAAAGTCGAGTGGAGTCACTCCAGATTTTTTTTTTTTTTTTTGAGAAAATAAGCGTTAAAGTTTGGAAATATAACTTATATCAAAACCAAACGTATTGCATTTCCAAACTTTAACGCATTTTCACACACACACAAAACCCCCCTTAAAAATAATATATATATATATATATATATATGATAAACTATGAACAATTCTGAACATTTTGATGCCTCAATTATGTTTCTATGTACAGTAATTCAAAGTTTACAGTAAACACGTAGCTCATATCAAAACCGAACCTATTGCAAGTTTGCTCTGAACTTTTGAATTACAGTATGCATAGAAACATCATTCAGGCATCAAATCAAAATGTTGAAAATTGCTCATTTTTTTAGGTTAAAAGCTTTTATATCCCTTAATGATTTATAACTTTATTAACTTTGGGCATAAAGTTTTTTTTTTTTTTTGTTCAAGAATTTGTGTAAAATTTTACCTAAATTTCAGTTATATGACCAAGGGAAAAAATTTAAGCATCGTAATTAATTTCTAAAGGAAAACTGGTTTCAACTTTAAGAATAATATATATATAGACTAAAACAGATATTTTTGCAATAAAAAAGGAACTAGCTATTAGAGATGGATATAACTGGACATTGGGAGTGAAGGGGAAGAGAAAGGTTGACTAAAATGTGACATGTGAGTGTTTTATACTTAAAACAAAATTTCACATTTGATTAGAAGAAGGGGTTAAAAAAAATCACAACTTACTAAATACATCTTTCAGCCGGCGGAAAATGTTGCCTTACATCGGGGCACTAATGGGAGCTGATCAAGAACATCCTGTAAGATTCATTAAGCTTACCCCTGTTAACTGCAGTCATCAAAATGTCATTCACACGACTACAGAGAAATTGCCAATGATCGTATAGACGCATAGAATAGTCAAATGTTAGCTTTTTCTTCTCCTTTTCCAAGGAGGTACTCCGGGTTTTAAATTTTGCATCCCCTCCCCCCCCCCCCCTTTTTTTTTTTTTTTTTTTTTTTTTTACTTTCCGAACACTATAGTGAGGAAAGTATTGTAATCATGTCAAAAATCCGAATTCGAGATATTGATGTTTCTATACGTTTCGAGGTCCCCCGAGTCCGTTTCCACTATTTTTGCGATGATGTGTGTGTGTGTGTGTGTGTGTGTGTATGTCTGTATGTCTGAGAGTGAACACGCTAGCGTCTAAACGCTTTGTTCGAATAAGCTGTAAGTTGGTACGTATATTGTAATTTACCATAGTACGAAACCTGTAGATTTTGGTGAATTTAGCACTTACAGTTTTTTTACAGGGGCACAAAGAAAAATTCTTTAACATTATGGCCTATGGGGCCAAATTTTTAAAAGTGCGATAGCGTCTAAACGCTTTATTAATCTCAGCAAAAAAATTGTATACATGTTATAGGTCACAGTTGCACGAACTGTATAGATTTTGGTGAATTTAGCACTTACAGTTTTTTTACAGGGACACAAAGAAAAATTCTTTATCATTATGGCCTATGGGACCAAATTTTTAAAAGTGCGATAGCATCTAAACGCCTTATTCAATTGAGCTGAAAGTTTATATGAATAGTATAAATCGCTGTTGCACTAAATATAAGCATTTTGGTGAATCTAGCATTTATAGGTTTTTACAGGGACACAACGAAAAATTCTTTATCATTATGATCTATGGGCTCAAAGTTCAGTAGCGTTAAATAAAACATCGTGTAATATATGGAGAAAAGTACTCAAACACTCTATTATGGTTTTCTCTCTTTTGTTTGTTTAACAACGCCTCTTTCTTTATCTACAAAACTGTTAATTACTCAATGTTCGGAAAATCAAGTGGAGTCACTCCAGATTTTTTTAAATTAATTGCATAAATCATTTAACAGATTCAAATTTAGCCGTGCAACTATTTTATATTTAAGGAAACGTATCAGCTGTTATAATCAGACGTCAAATATATTATTCTGTAAGGAAATTTTGTAATTAAAAATAGAATTAATAATTCTGATTACAAATTTCCCTATAGAATAACATAGTGTTCAGTTGTTTTGCTGGTTACTATAGTTAATATCAAGCTAATAATAATGTTTTATTGAACCGAGTAGCTGCAACGATTTGATGTAACAATGTAAACGAAATTCGAGATTGGAAACAAAATCATTGAAGTATCATAAACTATCATTATCTTTGAAGCTGTAACATGCAAATTTTTACTGTAAAATTTTGAATTCTACTGCTTTAAAATGAAAAATTAAAATTAAAATATAATGGAGCAAAAGTTCCCAAAGAAATAAAAATAACATTCGCTTGGGTTTCCGGCGATGCTAAATAGAAAGGCCCCTTAACATAAGTTCTCAGATTGAGATAAAAGGAAAAAAAGAAAGAAGTCGCCGCCAGATCTCATTTTAGACGACAGACACAAGTTATTAGTGAATATATTAGAGTACATTAAGCACATTTACATTTATTTGCGCCTAATCCGTTAAGACCTTTGTTTAAATCTATCTAGTTGATTTCGATTATACAATGGTGAAATTTTGTAAACGGCTCCATAATAAGAATATTTTTCACACCATACTGCAAACGATTGCTTTTACACACATAAAAGTGTATTTACACACACATATAAAACATGTCGATTTCAATTGTTTAATGCTGTCTAAATATATTAGAATGTACCAACTAAAGATTCTGCCTGTAGACGATAATAGATTTGAATTCTTTTGTGTGTACCTATACGAGAACCTTTTTGTCCGTTCTTATTAATATATTAATATATTTTAGATATCACGGGAGAAACGAAAATTGATCCCACTAAAATTCATTGCAATTCATAATAATAATAAAAAAAAAAAAGCTTCCAAGCAAATTATCAAAATTTCGTTGCGAGTACAAAATGACCTTTTAATAAGAATTCCATAATAACCCAAAAACCTATCTTGGTTTCTAAAATAAGCAGTATAGAGACAATGATTTTATTTGGCATAGATAACTAAATGAGATTCGATTAAAATTTTAAATTAAAGAAGAAAAAATTTCCATTTATTAATTCTTTGGGCTATACATATACATTATATTCATAAATGAAATCGATCTATAAAAGGTCATAGGTTGTAAAATGTGTTTCATCCTTCATACCAGAATTAGCTATCTCAACATAATCTGGCGTCTATCTACGCTGCTAACAACAACAAGGGGGGAGAAGAAATGGTTAGAACTGGCCCACTGGCAGAGGCCATTCACAGAAAAAATAAATTATTTTATGCATAACATGAATAATAATACAATAAAATAGTTTTTATACATGATTACTTTAAAAAAATAATAATAAAATTTTTAATCAGTATAATAAACATTCTACATTCATATATGCATAAAAACTTTATACCTATGAATTCATGTAATTATTTTCCTTATTATTTATTTACTTATTTATTTATATATTTAATTACAATTAATCTACGTATATTATATGTTTAGTATGATCTTCACAAAAATCACACCATATGATACAGATTTAGAATACCAAATTTGGATTTTCTGTTAATATATGTTTTTTAATTATGCAGATTAATGCACACACATACACACAGAGAGATAGAGAAATACATAAATCAACTGTAAAGAACATGATTTTCGGATTGAGTGGTCGTGAAAAGTTACAAACTATGGAAAATGTTCAGTTTCATAAATTCGATTACAAAACAATATTTTCTCAATCATTATACATAGATAAGAGAAATTTAAAGCACGCTTTCTGTACAGGTCACTTTTCGTGTAAGTATTAATTTATCACTGATTTCATTCACCTTGATAATGTTTTAGGATTTCAAATTGAGAGGATTAAACAAATGACCATAATAATCAGTAACTTTTATAACACTTAAAATTTATCACAACAACAGAGTTGCGAGAAATTTCTTAAACCAGACTTCGAGAGACAGCTTATTCTACTTCTCTGATAGTCTGCATTTCACTTATTTGCAGTTGCCTATTTTGGATAATCCGATCGAGGTTAACCGAGAGTGTACTTTCTACTAGGATACGTTTTCAAAAATCCGTTACAAAAACATTTTCTCTATACCAGCTACTTTCTATAATAAATATTAGTTTATTGCAGGGTTTAAACTGCCATTAGTTTTTTTAGCATTTTGCTAAAAGGTATCATATTTTGCTAAAACAAGTCGGTCAGAATTTCGCTAAAAAGCTAAAACTGGATAACTGTATAAAATATCTCTGTATAATAGTTCAGATTTTTTTTTTTTTTTTTTTTTTTTTTTTTTTGTAATATTTGCAGGCAAAAACTACGAAATTACTGAAATTTTTGGGAATCCTTATTTATATAGTAATTTGGATTTATTTTTAATTTTCAATGATTGAATTTAAATGCAAAAATATTTAAAAGTATGTTAGAATTCAGAATTTGCTTCATACAAGCATTTTTAGCACTAGTATTTCACGATTATCTACCACTACACTTTACTTGATTTTTAAATTGCTCTTTCATTTTACACATATGATATGAATACTTCTTTTTCTATTGATAAAATCAAAACATAGTTTCCCTGATTCATATTTTTAAAGTCACAAATATGGATGCTTGGTTAAAATCATCAATGAACAAAAGGAATAGAAAACAAAACTGAGGATAACAAAGCTAAGTAAAAGAAATCAATGGTATCCAAAGAATTAACTTTTGAAAAAGCTAAAATAGTGCTTGCCTATTTTCGCTAAAATGCTAAAGTAATTTTTTTGCCAGGTTAAACCCTGGTTTATTGATTTCGTTCACCTCAATAACGTCTTAACATTTTAAATCGGTAGAATACCATGATTGCCAGTGACTCAATTGTGTGACACTTCGTTTCATGTATCACAACAGCATTAAAAACCATAGAAGCGAAAGTCTAGAACCAGACTTCGAGGGCCAGCTTACTTTACATCTCTAACTAACAAACTTATTTGCAGTTGTCTGTTTCGGTTAATCCGATCCCAGTTAATCGAGAATCTACTCTTCATTATATATATTTTCTAAGCATGTTACAGAAACACACACACTCTGTACCAGCTACTTTTCCCGATAAGTATTGATTTTCTTTACCTTAATAATGTTTTATTTTCAATTGGCAGAATATCATAATTGTCAGTGACTCAGTTTTGTGACAATTCATGTATCACAACAGCATCATAAAAAGCAACATAGTTGAGAATAATTTATTGAACCAGACACTGAGAAACGTCTTATTCTACTTCTGTAATATTCCACATTTTATTTATTTGCAGTTATTTACTTTGGTTTTTACGGATAATTCTATCCTAGTTAATCAAGAATCCATTCGCTACTATATATATTTTTTACAAACCCGACACAAAAATACATTCTGTGTACCCGCTACTTTCATTAATAAGTATTAATTTATGGACTGCATTTATATCTACACCCCGCGACAAAAAGATAGGTACAAAGGGTTTTTTCTTTGATTTTTCCTAAAATAACATTATCTAAATTGTGCTTATAATTTATTATTATCATAAAATAACACTATTCCTGGACTAATTTTTGTTTTAAGACTAATTTAGAAAAATTTTAAGACTAAAATTTTTCTAATTTAAGACTACACACCGCGACAAAAAAATAGGAACAAAGTTTTTTTTTTTTTTTTTTTTTTTAATATGATAATTTTGAATATGATTCAAATATTTAATATGTTTTTGATAGGATAATATTTTGTTATGATAATAAATGATCAGCACAATTTAGATAATGTTATTTTATGAAAAAATAAAATAAACCCAATGTTCCTATCTTTTTTGTCGCGGAGTGTAACCTTAAATTAGAAAAATTTTAGTCTTAAAACTTTTCTAAATTAGTCTTCAAACAAAAATTAGTCCGGGAATAGTGTTATTTTATGAAAAAAATAAATGATAAGCACAATTTAGATAATGTTATTTTATGAAAAATGAAAGAAAAAACCGTTTGTACCTATCTTTTTGTCGCGGGGTGTATATATATTTTACAAACCCGACACAAAAATGCATTCTGTGTACCCGCTACTTTCATTAATAAGTATTAATTTATCGACTGCATTTACATCAATAATGTTTTAACATTCTGAATTAGTAGAATAAAATAGATGGCCAAAATACCAGTGACTGAATAGGTAACACTTACAAAATTTCTTCGTTTCACATATCACAACAGCATAAAGCTCAAGCGTGAGAAATTTCTTGAACCAGACCTCGAGGGACAGCTCATTCTACAAGTGTCATCACCACTTAATAGCCTGAAGTTAAACCAGTAATCGAAAGTCTTACGTCCTTGCATAGCACAGAAAACTCTGAACATCGCAACAAGAAAGTGAATCAGCTACTGCGATAAGCTTCCTCAAATGACACGATAATAACAGTAATAGCATAGCGCAATCAATTAATTTAATAACTTTTAACTTAGTTTAATTCAAAAACGGAAAAGACTGGAGTAGCTGCATTTGACTTTCCGAACATTTATTAGTTATCAGACGTTTAAATAAATCTGCATGATTGTATAATTTAAGTAAATAATCAAAAATGAAATTTTATAATAGGCGTTTGAATATTTCTCCTCAAGTTCGAATATTCGTAGAATGGAAATGGACGATAATGTATACGAATTCTTTCGTATTTCCCTATAGAGTCCTGCTTGACCCGAGCCCGACTCACAAAATAACTTTCGACCCGCAACCCAACCCGAAGCTGCTGACTCTGACCCGAAACCCGGCCCGCGGTAATGTACTAATGTTAATTTATGTTATATAAGAAAGTGAATTGAAATTTATTACACAAAATACATTTATAATATTGAATAGATCTTTCAGAGAATTAAATATTACATAAAAATTACTAGTATATAATAACGTTAAAACTAGTATATAATTGTAATTATATTTAAAAATTACTGGTTTAATTATAAACAAAATTCAGTTTCTATTATAACAAAACCTCAAATGTAAAAAACTTACTTTTAAATAATATTATAGTTTTAAAAAATTAAAGAACACGCTTTTATAGAAATGTGAACTAAAAAGCACAAAATATCTATCTTAGTATTAAAACGCAGGGTAAGAGAAAATCGTGTGAGTGACACACTATAATATTTACATACATTTAAATCTTTAATTAAAATAATTTAGAATTAAACAAAAACCATTTTTAAAAAATCTCCCCTGACTGGGCTCGAACGCTAGACCTTTAGGTTCGCAGCGCGGAGCTTTACCTCACAGCCACAGCGCTCACGTAGGGAAAGTCTTTTTAACACGCTTTTATTAGCTTCATCTGTATGTATGTTTGTTTGTATGTTTGTAACCACTCTGGGAGCAAACAAAAAATCTATATTGTAAAAAGACTTTCCCTACCTACATGAACGCCGTGGCGTTGAGGTACAGCTCCGCGCTACGAACCTAAAAGTCCAGCGTTCGATCCCAGTCAGGGGAGATTTTTTAAAAATGGTTTTTGTTTAATTCTAAGTTATTTTAATTAAAGATTTAAATGTATGTAAATATTATGGTGCGTCACTCACACGATTTTCTCTTACCCTGCATTTTAATACTAAGATAGATATTTTGTGCTTTTTAGTTCACATTTCTATAAAAGCGTGTTCTTTAATTTTTAAAACTATAATATTATTTTACAATATAGATTTTTTGTTTGCTCCCAGAGCAGTTATAAACATACAATCATACATACATACAGGTGAAGCTAATAAAAGCGTGTTAAAAAGGTGCTATTCCAAATATTCTACAATATATAGAAAAAGTAAAATAAGGAAGCAAACTGACATAAGACAAATAATTTTCGCACATAAAGTTTTATACGGCAAGTAATAATATTTCCGCAATTGTAATTAAACTCATGTCATGAGTCTTGTTGCTTTAAATTGCTATAGCAGGATTCGTACGGCCTCGACTTTTCACCCCTCAGTCCCACACCAGTATTTTGAAACAATAGAATTCATCCTAAATTTATAGACGCATTTTAACACGTTGAGCGCCATGCGAATCTCCTTATATTATTAAAATCTGTGCGCGTCTGTCTGTCTGTCTGTCTTTCTGTCTGTCTGTCTGTCTTTCTGTCTGTCTGTCTGTCTGTCTGTGAGAAATGCGTTGTGACCGCTAAAGCTCCGGCGCTAATGGTCGCAGCGCTTCGAAACCGGTGTCGACAGACGCAGAATTTCTTCATCTCGACATCGCGATAATTCGCTAAGCGATGCGACCCTAAATAGCGGAGATATTAATTAAAACTTCGACCCATATCTACCGAAAAATGACCCAGAATTCATGATTAAATGCTTAAAAAGCGACATTTTTACGGAAAAAGTGGAAAATAAATTAGAAATATCAGTCGTATCGTTACAAATAAGATATCAAATGAAAGGTCCGATTTTTCTGAATCCGATGGTTTAAATAGCTTATCGATAGGGCAATTAGATTTTTTAAAATTAACTAAAGTATGAAAAAAAAGGTGGCAACAAATCACAAGAGTTTTATTAATTTCGCAATAGACGTATTTCGGTTACCATGGCGCCGGGCGAAAGAATAAATAGATTTTACTTCCTGCTTTACTGATTTTGTACTGGAAATAAAAATTGCAAATTTCAAAATGCTTCAATTTTCTTCAAAATTATTTCAATCTTGCTACAAACTTTTAACATCACAAGACGAAGTTGCAGATTAAATATCATCGGGTTTCGAGACTAAATAAAAAATGTACAATTTAATTGCAAATTAAATGTTATTATAATACGCGTATTTCAAATTCTAACTATGATTAAATTATTTTTAGTACATCATTCGAAAAGTACTTTTATATTATCGAAAATTTTAACCAGATTTGCACGTTTTGAGGTGTCCTGATTAGGTTTTCTTTTGCATCTCAGCTAATTCAGTTAGACCGTTCAAAATTGGTATATGTAGGTTAATTAGGAAGGGCTGAAAGGGTGGGGAAGATATAGGCGTGCACCTCGCGCACGGGACAGCGCTGCCGAAGGCAGTGGGGACCCGGTCCGACATTTTAACCGATGAGAAATGATTTTTTTTTTTTCATTTTCTTTTCTTAAGAATAAAAATTTGATTTGAGAAGGAATATGTGCGCGTAGCGCGCGTATATCTTTACACGTGCGTGCCAAGCGCTTATGGGTCTGCGCTGCTGAAAGCAGTGGGAACACGGTGTGAGTTTTAACCCGATCAGAAATGATTTTTTTGGGGGGCACGAAGGGTCAGGGAAGGAATACGCGCGCACAGCGCGTGTATTCCCTAGCGCACAGCGCGTGTATTCCCTAGCGCGCACGGGACTGCGCTGCCGTAGGCAGTGAGGACCCGGTCCGACTTTGTACCCGATGAAAAATGATTTTTTTTTCTTTTCTTTTCTTAATAAAAATTTGATTTGAGAAGGAATATGTGCGCGCAGCACACGTATGCCCTCACACGTGCGCGCGCAGCGCGCATGGGTTTGCGCTGCCGAAGGCAGTGGGGACCCGGTGTGAGTTTTTACCCGATCAGAAATTATTTTTTTTTGAGGGGGGAGGGGGCACGGAGGGTCAGGGAAGGAATACGCGCATACAGCGCGCACGGTGCAGCGCTGCCGAAGGCAGTGGGGACCCGGGCCGACTTTTTACCCAATCAGAAATGATTTTTTTTTTTTAAATTTCTTTTCTTAACACTAAAAGTTACTGTTAGTGATTCATTAATTTTAGTGATTCATTTGAAAATACTGACCCGCTAGCGGGCGAAGCTCGCTAGTTCTTAATAAAATCCATTAAAATTCCTTAATGATTCCTCCCGTAATAAACAAAAATTAAGTAAGTTTTAAAATAAATTTTCAATAATTACTTAAAACAATGCAATATTTTTAGTTTTATATCATATTTTATACTGTCAACCACCGATGGTTGACGCGACTTTATATCATATTTGACACTATCAGCCACCGATGGCTGATAGTGTCATATATGATATAAAGTGTTAATATAACGAACTTGTTAATATAACGAAAATTGTTATTAAAAATTATTGGTATAGGATTCAGAGAAAAAATAAAACCCATACAAAACCTGTATAGAGAAAGAGAATGTTATTCAATTTGTGCAATTAAAAGTTATATTCATTTTCTAAAATATCATAAAATGTACTTAGATGAAATTATTTTTCGGGTGGACCCGCGGGTCAAAAAATAATGAAAACTCAACCCGCAAAGCGGATAACGCACAGGTACCCAACCCGATGCAGGACTCTACCTCCCTATAAAAATTATAAATTTTAAGCAATTTCCAATAACGACCTGCAATTCCAAAACAATTGCGCAATTTCCAAATAAAAAAAATCTGTTTTATACAGTTTCTTTTCCCCCTTTCTTTAGATACATAATTTCAGGCAAAGTCGTATACAGAAAAGATAATTTAAGCTGTAAAAATATACTATTGCAAATTATTTGATTGTAAAAGCGTACTACGAGATTTATATTAGCAACTTGAATTTACCCTATAGCAACTTGAAAGATTTGTTAATAGAGTTCTATTTCTAGACAGGAAAAAGAGCGTCGTTTTTTGCAGTAGATCACTTCGAATTTTGAATTGTAAGAAATAATGTATTAGAAAATTAAATAATTTACAAATACGTAAAAAGAGGAGTCAAAAATAGGACTTGGATGCTAAATTAAAATCTGTTTTAACAAAAGAAACTAAGGAAAGAAACCTTAATAATTGTCACTCCCACGATTATATTTGTAATCCCCACCATTTTTTGTTTTTCCTTCTTTCAAGAAGATTGCGTGTTCTTTTTATTCGGCAGGTGACGTAACAATTGGAATTTTTTTAGATGCAATTCAGAAAATAAAAATTGGTTTCGGTGCAAGTATCTGACGCTTATATTTAAATACTTTTTACTTTCCGAACATACGTATGTAAGGAAAGTATTGTAATCATGTCAAAAATCATCTGAATGAGATTTTGATGTTTCTATACGTTTTGAGGTCCCTGAGTCCGTTTTCACTATTTTTACGTTGATGTATGTATGTGTGTGAGTGAACACGCTAGCGTCTAAACGCTTTGTTCGAATGAGCTGAAAGTTGGTACGTATGTTGTAAGTCACCGTAGCACGAACCCGTTGATTTTGGTGAATCTAGCACTTATATTTTTTTTACAGGGACACCAAGGAAAATTCTTTATCATTATGGCCTATGGGGCCAAATTTTTAAAAGTATGATAGCGTCTAAACGCCTTATTAGACTGAGCAAAAAAAAAAATATAACATATTTTAGGTCACAGTTGCACGAACTGTATAGATTTTGGTGAGATTAGCCCTTACAGTTTTTTTACAGGGACACAAAGAAAAATTCTTTATCATTATGGCCTATGGGACCAAAATTTTAAAAGTGTGATAGCGTCTAAACTCCTTATTCAATTGAGCTGAAAATTTATATAAATATTGTAAGTTACTATCGCACTAACTATAAGCATTTTGGTGAATCGAACACTTATAGGTTTTTACAGGGACACAACGAAAAATTCTTTATCATTATGATCTATGGGCTCAAAGTTCAATAGCGTTAAATTAAACATCGTGTACTATTTAGAGAAAAATACTCAAACACTCTATTATAATTTTCTCTCTTTTGTTTATTAACAACAACTCTTACTTTACTTTATCTACAAAACCGTTAATTACACACAATGTTCGGAAAGTCGAATGGAGGAGTCACTCCAGATTTTTTGTAATATACATAAAAATAAGATTTTTTTAGATAGACAGTTGAAAACACGGACACAATTCAATTATCTCACACAGAACACGTTATGCGCCACGCAAATTCTTATTGAAATTCCTGTCAGGCTACGCGCGCTGCTTAGAAGCGCGTTATGTTTACCGTGTTTCAATAAAATCCATTAAAATTCCTTAATGATATATAATCCTGTAATAAATAAAAATTAAGTAAATTTCAAATAAATTTTCAGTAATTACTTAAAACTATGTAGTCTTTTTTTTTTTTTTTTTTTCTAAACTTTTATATCATATTTTACATTGTCAGCCACCAGTGTTTGACGGGGTTTTATATCAGGGGTGACCAACCCGCGGCCCGTGAGGAAACACTACCGATATTTAAAGTTTGACAACTTTGGTTAACACATTAAAAATTTATTAATCCGTTTTGACTTTTCAAAGTGGAAATATATTTCAACGATTATGATAGTGAAAGAATCACACAGTTGTAATGAAATATTAATCTTTTTTTTTTTTGTAGTTCTTAATATATATGTCATATTTTTTTTTTAAGATACTATAGTTAATTTGAGAATGAAAATAATTTAAATTAATGTATTCTGCTCTAAATCTTCACCTTGTCCTCCCCGAAAAAAGGATATGCACATACACGATTCACACACTCACAAACGTACGCATACACATGTTTTATATATCATATTTGACACTGTCAACCACCGGTGGTTGACGCGGCCTAAACGGAAATTTCAGTGTCAGCCACCGATGGCTGACATGGAACAGGGCACTCAACGTGTTAAGATTATTCAATGTTAAAAATGAAGTGCACAAAAATGAGTAAATGGACATATACTCATTTCAAAATGAGTCATTTTATTTCAAAAAGGAAATCATGCTTGTCTCATTTATAAAATATATTTTCATATATCAATATCTATTCATTTCATAATCTATAATAATAAAAGGAATTTATTATAAATATGCTGAACTAAAAGAAGTTCTTTAACAGAATTTCTACGAATTTAAACAGAAAGAGTTCAATCACAAAATTTATACCCTCAAACCTCCAGAACTATATATCGTTGCGGTTTTATACTGGTTTGCGGAAAAATACATCCATGATAATCTATGTTTGGGGATATTTCGATTTACGATGCATTTGAGCATGTTAATACATTTAATAATAAGTACATGAGATTTTTAAATTTGAGTATACTTGTTTCGGGGCTATTTTGAATACGTGGACATGCTCAAAATTGTTCTAATTTTATTTCATTTTTGAGTATTTTTTCTCTTTTAGTAATTTTTTTTTTTTTTCAGTGTGATTATGGAAATGTACTCCAAAAAATATACATAAGCATAAATGATGTACAATTTAAAATTAATTTTAATGAATAAGAGCTAAAATTCGCAAAGTGCAAACTGCGCGTTGAAAAAGGTTGCTAATATTCGTAGAGATAATATGTAAATAAATAAACAGGCCTCCAAGAATTAAGGAAAAACGTTTTTCTTTTTTTCAATACTTTAAATAATCTGGTGTGTCACTCACACGACTTTCTCTTACCCTGAAATTTAATACTATAAATACAGGTTGGAGAATAAGAAGTAAGATAACGAGTACTGTTATGTAAACCTATGTTAAACAATTCAAATTATGCTTCTGAAGAGTTTTATTTGGTAATTAGTTCTGTGTGAGGGGACTACCGCCCCCCTCAACCCCCCGTTTCATTAATGCACCTACATTTATATAGAATTTAATTCGGTTATTAAAAAATATTTCTGTTTTTAAAAAATAATTTATTAAAATTATTATTTTAAAAAATCCTCTTTTATGATAATGCAGACGATTTCTATATTAGAGAAGTAGTATAACACCAAATATCCAAAAAAAAGTCCATTTTATTCTCAATATTAAAAAAAAAAAAAAAAAAAAATTATTATTATTTTTTTTTTCATTAAAAGTAAAAAAAAATCGATAACTTTGTTTTAAATTATCGCAGATCGATGGTGTCTGTCTGTCTGTCTGTCTGTCTGTCTGTTCTTTTATACGTTCAGCCCCTATTGAACGCAGAAGTACAAAAATTGACATACGGATGCTCTGGAGCCTTTCCGATGTTTTCCTCGAAACAGAATTTAAAAATTTTAATTAGTTGTGGAGATATTAATTAAAATGTCCACTCATGTCTAATCTAAAAGCGATCTCAAAGCAGAAAAAGTGGAAAATAAATTAAAAATATTTGTCCGATCGTTACAATTTCGATACCAAATGAAAGGGGAATTTTTTCCGAATCTAAGAGTGCAATCGGCTTATCGATACATCAATTAGATTTTTAAAAATTAACTAAACTATGAAATTTAGTTGGCAACAGGCAGACGATTTTCTAAGCGGTCTCGATCGGAAACAAAACACATACGAGACAGCTGTCTGTGATAAAAACGGAAATGGTTGTAATCAATTAAGATATCATGTGTTTTATACTGGGGGGAAAAATTGCAATTTTAAATTTTTTTCAAATTTTCATTCACGTTACATTTGAATTAATATTCGGCCTAGACAGCATATTATAAAGCTACTGTTCAATTTTCATGAAAATATATGAATAATTAAAAAAATGACATATTTATTGGAAAAAGATTGTCTTCTTTTATATTTTGCAGTATTTGCAGCCGTCAAAATTTCGTAGTATGTAGTTTTAATGCCCGATAATGTAGTTTTAATGCCCGATAATTCGATTGTGAATATTTTTGAAAGAGTACGATTATTAGGGAGGGCTTGAGGGAGAGGGAAAAAAGGCCAAAAAAAAGAGTTACAGCGTTTGAAATTGGTTGGCATATTAAGATTTTAAGGCAAGGTATTTGGTTTTCTTTTTTTATCTCAGCTTCTAATTAAAATAATTTCATAAGTAATACATCATTTGAAAGCTTTGTTGATTTGGAATTGAACAGTAGATTACAGAAATTTCTACCGCCAGATGGCGCTGAAATATTTTAAAATTTCAATATTTCAAATTCTAATTATGATTTTATTATTTTTAATACATCATTCGAAAGATTTTTTAAAGTTCTTTTATATTATCGAAAGTATTATTCGAGATTTTACCCGATTTACACGTTTTAAGGTTTCCTGTTTAGGTTTTCTTTTGTATCTCAGCTACTAATTAAAATATTTTCACAAGTAATACATCATTTGAAAGGTTTGTTGATTTGAAATCGAACAGTGGAATACAGAAATTTGTACCGCCAGATGGCGCTGTAATATTTTAAAATTTCAATATTTCAATTTCTAATTATGATTAAATTATTTTTAATACATCATTCGAAAGATATTTTAAAGTTCTTTTAAATTATCGAAAGTTTTCACCAGATTTACACGTTTTGAGGTCTCCTGAATCAGTTTACTTTTATATCTCTGTTATTAATTATAAAGTTTTCATAAGTAATACATCATTTGAAAGCTTTGTTGAGTTGATACACGTTTTAAAGTACTTTTACATTACCGCAAATGGAATTCGAGATTTCACCCGATTTACACGTTTTGAGGTGTCCTGATTAGGTTTTCTTTTGTATCTCAGCTACTAATTAAAATAATTTCATAAGTAATACATCATTAGAAAGCTTTTTTGATTTGGAATCGAACAGTGGAAAACAGAAATGTGTATCGCCAGATGGCGCTGTAATATTTTAAATTTTCAATACTTCAATTTCTAATTATGATTAAATTATTTTTAATACATCATTCGAAAGATATTTTAATGTTCTTTTAAATTATCGAAAATTTTCACCAGATTTTCACGTTTTGAGGTGTCCTGAATTAGTTTTTTTTTCTGTATCTCAGTTACGAATTAAAAAAGTTCATAAGTAATCCATCATTTGAAAGCTTATTTGAGTTGATACACATTTTAAAGTACTTTTACATAATCGAAGATGGAATTCGAGATTTCACCCGATTTACGGGTGTCGTGCCCTTAGCGACCGTGCCCTTAGCGGAACGTGCCCTTAGCGGAATGGGTTGAAAGGGATGAAGGAGGAATAGATGAGGCCGTGCCCTTAGCGCAAATAAGAAGGTGTGCATGTGGAAGATAGAAATATGTTATTCAAATGCACAAAATAATGCTTTCTATAGAATGCAGTATCATTTGCATTAGATTTACAGAGTCACGCAAAAATATTCAGTTACACTGAGGGTTATTATTGGAAATTTTCTGAATTTCATTTTCTTTTACATTAAGCGTTTATTCGACCATTTTTTTAAAATGTGAATATGATTTGAATTAGTGTATTTGTCTATTCTACTGTCCGTTTGTTCGCATCAAGCGCCCGTAAATATCTTAAGAATTTTTTATTTTTACTCTCTTCTATATTAAATAGAAGAAAGTATTGGATTCGTAAAAATTTTAGACTTCCGATTTTTGACGGATTTACACGTTTTGAGGGGTCTAGAACACGATTTGACTATTTTTAGAAAATGTCTGTCTGTCTGTGTGTGTGTGACTAAAATTTTGTGGTAACTGTATCTCCGAGACTACTGCTCAGAATTGCATATAAATTTACATGTAGATGCACCTTGAGCTAAATTAGCGCTATCAACATTTGATGGCAACCGCTCAACAGGTGACACTGCTATACAGCGATTTCCACAATTTAAGGGGAATCTATATATCAGGTTCTATTGCGTATAATCAATCAAAACTTGGTATGAGAGAAGGCCATCATGAGACATTATGCTGATTCAATTTAAATGCTTATGGACCGATAAGTGGTGCTGCTTTACAGCGATTTCTACAATTTAAGGAAAAGCTGTATCTCAGGAATTACTGCACAGAGTTCCATATAAATTTATATGTTGATGCACCTTAACCTAAATGAGTATCTGTCAACTGTTGGTGTCACAGGTAGTACTGCTATACAACGGTTTCCACAATTGAAGGGGAGGCTATATCTCAGGTTCTATTGCGTATAATCAAACAAAACATGATGTATGTGAAGGCCATTGTGAGATATTATGCTGCTTCAATCTGGATGCTTATCGGCCAATAGGTGGCGCTGACATACTGCAAATTTCCTCGACAATGTGAAAGCTAAATCTCAACTTCTATAGTACACAACTTTATGAAACTTGATATGTGACATAATTATTATAAAAATGCATTTTTTAAGATGTCATTTATAGACAATAAAACAAATGTCTTTCTTTGGATATTTAGTGTTAGTTTTCTCTAAGATAAAAATTATTTATTTGCACTTAGTGCATTTGTATAGGAAAACATAGAAGAAATATTCTGTCTTGTGGAAGAAATATTCCATCTTGTGGAAGCCACAACTTACTAATTTTTACTTTTTTTTTTTTTTTAAATAATATGTGATATTCAAATTCATTATTGAATATTCTCTACTTAAAATGGCTCTAACAGAACCTATGCCACTGGTTTGTGTGTACATGAACACCCAAAAAATACTAATGCATTGCGCTTTATGGGAGACATTTTTGTAAATCACATTTAAATAACTTCACCAAAAATTCCTAAAGAAATTCACATTTATTGTTATTATGCTAAGAAAATGTTTTCTATAAACTATGATATGCTTAACCTCCAGATTTACAGAGCAACCCAAAAATGTTACAATACATTAAGGGGTGCAAATAGGAAATTAAGAGCAGCATTTCTGTTTGTGTTAAGCATTTTTAACACTTTCCATCAATGTTTCAGAGTGATTATGAATTCAGTTAGTCTATATGTCTGTCCATTGTGTGATAATACAGACAAGATCATGAATGTTATACGATACAACGTGTAAGTACAGTTGGAAAGTACTGATTGTCAATGTGTACCTCCTGATTTTCCGTTTTTGTTTTACATTTAAAAGGTCTAATGCTTAATTATAATTTCAAAAACATAATAAAATCATAAAATGGCAGTAATGTACGTTTTCGTATGGAGTACTGTGATTCATTAAACTTTGTATGGTCACATTATACCGTTCCCTCAAATAACGTATATTATACAGTACGCATACCTGATTTTGCGACAGGGGTTACTTCTGAAGCAAAATACAGGCAGTGCTAAATTCGGATAAAGTGTGAAGGAAAACTGAAGAGTTCTTTTATGTATTTATTAATTTATTTTGAAATTTATTATACATTTCCGCTAAAGGCACGTATGCTAAAAGCACGCCACCGAGGGGGGATAACATTTCCGCTAAGGGCACGGGTTTATAGATTTCCGCTAAGGAAATCACCGCACGGTCACTAAGGGCACGGCCCCGATTTACGCGTTTTGAGGTCTCCTGATTAGGTTTTCTTTTGTATCTCA
Source organism: Salticus scenicus (assembly GCA_963930645.1). Taxonomy (NCBI): domain Eukaryota; kingdom Metazoa; phylum Arthropoda; class Arachnida; order Araneae; family Salticidae; genus Salticus; species Salticus scenicus. The sequence goes on from OZ005660.1 coordinate 26,308,674, forward strand.
TCTACTAATTAAAATAATTTCATGAGTAATACATCATTTGAAAGCTTTGTTGATCTGGAATGGAACAATAGATTACAGAAATTTCTACCGCCAGATGGCGCTATAATATTTTTAAATTTCAATATTTCAAATTCTAATTATGATTAAATTATTTTTAATACATCATTCGAAAGATATTTTAAAGTTCTTTTATATTATCGAAAGTAGAATTCGAGATTTCAACTGATTTACAATTTTAAGGTGTCCTGATCAGGTTTTCTTTTGCATCTCAGCTAATTGAGTAAGACCGTTCAAAATTGGTATATGTAAGTTAATTAGGAGGGGCTGGAAGGGTGGGGGGAGGAATAGGCGCGCAGCGCGCAGGAGACTACGCTGCCGAAGGCAGTGGGGACCCCGTCCGACAATTTACTTGATGAGAAATGATTTTTTTTAATTTTCTTTTCTTAAGAATAAGAGTTTGATTTCAGAAGGAATATGTGCGCTCACCGCACGTATATCTTAACATGTGCGCGCGCAGCGCGCATGGGTTTGGGACCCGGAGCGAGTTTTTACCCGATGATAAAAGATTTTTTTATTTTCTTAATAATAAAAGTTTGAGTTGAGGAGGAACATACGTGTACAGCGCACGTATATCGCGCGCACGGGTCTGCGATGCCGAAGGCAGTGGGGTCCTGGTGTGAGTTTTTATCCGATGCTAAATGATATATTTTTTAATTCCTTTCCTTAAGAATGAAAGTTTATGAGTAATAACATGGGATTTCGAGAAGTCATAAGGATGGAGAAGGAATACGTGCGCGCAGCGCACGGGTCTACGCTGCCGAAGGCAGTGGGGACCCGGTGCGACATTTTTCCCGATCAGAATTTTTTTTTCTCTTTTTTTATCACATGATGAAAATTAATGCAATTTTGAGAATTCATTAATTATTGTGATTCATTTAAAAATAGTGACCAGCGAAGCGGGCGTAGCCTGCTAGTACTTTAAATAATCTGGTGTGTCACTCACACGACTTTCTCTTACCCTGAAATTTAATACTATAAATACAGGTTGGAGAATAAGAAGTAAGATAACGAGTACTGTTATGTAAACCTATGTTAAACAATTCAAATTATGCTTCTGAAGAGTTTTATTTGGTAATTAGTTCTGTGTGAGGGGGACTACCGCCCCCCTCAACCCCCCGTTTCATTAATGCACCTACATTTATATAGAATTTAATTCGGTTATTAAAAAATATTTCTGTTTTTAAAAAATAATTTATTAAAATTATTATTTTAAAAAATCCTTTTTTATGATAATGCAGACGATTTCTATATTAGAGAAGTAGTATAACACCAAATATCCAAAAAAAAGTCCATTTTATTCTCAATATTAAAAAAAAAAAAAATTATTATTATTTTTTTTTTTTTTCGTTAAAAGTAAAAAAAAATCGATAACTTTGTTTTAAATTATCGCAGATCGATGGTTCAACCATTCGTTTTAAAGGTATTGGCGAGCTCTTTTGAAAGATACCCACCATGAAAATTTACTCCCTTCGAGGGGGAACTTCCCCCCAGGGGGGTGAGGCGAGGCTCCTACAATTTTTTCCCCTGTTAGCTATCTCTATTACAAAAAAATATATATTCGTTTCATTTGGTTTAGTGCAGTTTATAGATGGTTAAACTCTACTTACCTGCAATTTCCCCCCATAGACGTAATGTATTTGAATACTTTTGAGTGTCCCTGTATACAAACCATTTGCTTGATCATAACGAAAAGTTTAGTGTAGCATCCTTATATGATACACATTTAGAATACCAAGTTTGAACTTTCTGCCATAATTTATTTTTGAGATATGCTGATAACAGACACATACACACACACAGAGAGAGAGAGAGAGAGAGAGAGAGACATACACACAGACCATTTGCTAAAAACACGATTTTCGTATTCAGGGGACCTCAGAACATGTAAATAACAAAAACTCGCGTTCGAAAATTTGACCCAAAAACAATACTTTCTCTACCTTATGGGTAAGAGAAAGTAAAAAATTTACAAGAATAATCATATATAAAAATAAAATTTGAACGACATGTTCATTATCTAATAATTAATCAAATTTTATATAGATTAACACAGACAATATTTTTAAACTTGTAACTCGTTTATTTTTTTTTAGAAAAAAAAATCTCAAATATGTTAAAAAGCTTTGTAGAAACATACGTTCATTTTTTAATAAATTTTTATTTAAAATAAGCATTTAAGTACATTTAATTTCCCTTAATAAATTTATCGCATTTTGTTTCTTTTCTTTTTCCACGAATTCCACAAAAAAATTTAAATTCGTTAAACACTTTTTAAAACTATATTTCTCGATATTTTTCGTAATTCTAATTTTGAATAAACATTTAAGAGCGTTTAGTTCATTTAACACATTCTGTTTCATTTTGGGTTAATAAAAAATTCCACAAAAATTTATAAAATCGTTAAATAGCTTTTAAAGACTATTCTTTTGCATATATTATATAATTTTAATTTTAAATAAGCATTTTCATACATTTAGTTCATTTAATACATTAACCCTCATCCTGTAATCTGGGGTCCACACAGACCCCATGCTATAAAATACATATTTACAGGGTTCCTACAGTTTTAAAAATCAAATTTGCATGCATATTTAAAAAAATAATAATTGCTTATTCTGATGTTCTTTTATTCACATTTATTTATAAACCAGAAAATAATAAATTACACTTTTATAAACTTTTTAAAATTCTCCTTTTTAATAAATATTTCAGTACATTTCGTGGTTTTGTTGCTTTTCGCTTTTAACCTTTTACACGCCACATTCAGATCCGGGTGTAATTTAAATTAGTTTTTTACATATTTCGCCTTCTAATGCTTTAGTTTAAAGAACTCATTAAAATGTGTGAATATATATACATATATAATTTAAGATTATTATATTTAATATTATTAATTTAATGTTATTATATTTTAATATTATTATATTTTGTTTTATTTTAATAATGTAAGCTATTTTAAACATGCCAGCCCATTTTTAGAAGCATTTGCTTATTTTAACACGCTTTTATTAACTTCACCTGTATGTATGTTTGTAACCGCTCTGGGAGCAAACAAAAAATTTATATTGTAAAAAAATACTTTCCCTACGTAAACGATGTGGCGTTGAGGTAAGGCTCCGCGCTACGAACCTAAAGGTCCAGCGTTCTTTCCCAGTCAGGGGAGATTTTTAAAAAATGGTTTTTGTTTAATTCTAAGTTATTTAAATTAAAGATTTAAATGTATGTAAATATTATGGTGTGTCACTCACACGATTTTCTCTTACCCTGCATTTTAATACTAAGATAGATATTTTGTGGTTTTTAGTTCACATTTCTATAAAAGCGTGTTCTTTAATTTTTTAAAACTATAATATTATTCTAAATTATGTGAATTTTTACACTGTGGGGTAAAAGGAAAATGGTAAAATTGGTCATTTTTATAATTTTCTGCACCTTTCCCCTTTTATGATTGAACTGTAATTTCTATTTCAAAAAATCAAGTCATCTTTCTGTTATATCTGATAATTTTTTCAAGTCACTATTCATGATATTTAATTTTTAAATGAATTTTTAATTCCATGTTCCATTTGTGGAGCATTGGCGTGTAAAAGGATAATAAATTTCCTAAAATCATGAAATTCATTAAAAAGTTTAAAAAAAAAAACTATACATTTTTATGTCTTTTCAAAATTTTGAATAAATATTACGTTTAGTTTTATTCTGTTTTAATAAAAAAATTACACGCACAATACACACACACACACACATATATATATATAAATCCATTAAAAAGCTTATAAAAATAAACAAAAGTATATTTTTAAAATTTAAATTTTTAATAAATAATAGCTTATAAAAAAAAAAAAAACATTTTGTTTTAATAAATCCTCGAAAATCCTTAAATTCGTTAAAAAAAAAAAAAAACTTTTAAAAACTATAGGTATATTTTTATGATTCAAATTTTGAATAAATATTTTAGTACATCTAGAACATTTGGATTCATTTTGTTTCAGTAACAAATTAAAAAAGAAAAAAGGTTAAAATACTTAAAATGATACTTTTGTATATTATTTATAATTCTAATTCAAAATAATAACTTTTTGAATAATACTTAGTTTATTAAATACATTTAAAACATCTTGTCTCTTAAAAAAAAAAAAAAAAAAAAAAAAAAAATACATTTCGTTTTATTTTGTTTTAAAAAGTAATTCCACAAAAAAAAAAAAAAAAAAAAATTATAAATTCCTTAAAAATGCACTTAAAATTAAACTTTTACATACTTTAATAACTTTTTAATTCTAATTTTGAATGACTATTTTAATGCAGTTAGTCCATTTAATATATTTCGTGCATTTCGCTTCATTTCAATAAATTACTCAAAATTTTTAAAATACGTCAAAAAGCTTTTAAAAACTACACATTTTATGTTTTTTATAATTTTAACTTTGAATGATATTTAGTTCATTTAATACATTTATTTAGTATATTTTGTTTAATTTTGTCTTCAAAAATTCGCCAAAGATAATTCGTCAAAAAGCTTTAAACTATATTTTTTTATGTGTTTTATAACTCTACACAGTTTTGAATAAATAATTTAGTTTATTTAATTCATTTTGTTTTCACAACGAATTCTACAAAAAGATTATACATTCGTTACAAAACCTTTAAAATATATATAATTCTAATGTTTAATAATAACTTTTTCAATAACTAGTTCATTCAATATATTTAGTAGATTTTGTTTCGTTTTGCATTAATAAATTCCACAAATACTCTTAAATTCGTAAAAAAGCTTAAAATTATACATTTTTATATATTTTTTAATTCTAATTTTAAAATAAATATTTTAGTTCATTTTGATTCATTTCGTATTCGTTCTGTGATTTAAACAGCTCAACTCTAACTTGATTGATACAACTCAACTCTACTTGGCAGCCATTATTTATAGTTTGTTTTTGCCTGTCTGCTCGCTTGCCTGTACGATATGAACTGTGATGTCGACGTATAATTTTGAACTGCTTATTTTAATTTATGATTTATGAAATAAATATATTTCATCTATAATGTGGCTTTATTTAATAGTAATAACATGACATGGTGTCAGGACTGTAAATTAATGAAAGTTCGAAATGAATAATTCACGTATTAAGTGAATGTAGGGATGACCACGTGCTGTACTGCTGTCGCTTGTGCAACATGGATACTTTCAAGCCTCCAGGTGAAATGCGGTTTACCGTAGGAAATGTGGCAGAAAATTGGAAAAGATGGGTCCAGAAGTTTCATAATTTTATGCTAGCATCTGAGAAAAATACGAAATCCGAAAATGTCAAGATTGCAATTTTACTTAATCTCTTAGGAGACGAAGGTGTTGCTATTTATAACACCTTTAAAAAGACTGAAGGAGAAAAACTTGACGATGTGCTAGCAAGTTTTGAAGAACATTGTAATCCCCATCAAAACGTTGTATTTGAAAGATACAAATTCTTTTCATGTAAACAGCGTGAAGGTCAATCATTTGACAATTACTTAACGGAACTGAAAACACTGGCAACTACGTGTGAATTCGGCGTTCAGGAAGAAAGTCTAATCCGTGATAGAATTGTATTAGGTATCCATGATTCTAGTCTGCAGGAAAGAATGCTCCGGGAGCCATCTTTGACGTTACAGAAAGCAGCGGAATTCGTGCGAGCAGCGGAAACAAGCAGAGAACAGTTCCAGTCAATGAGGGCCAGCAGTAGTGGTATAAACGCAGTTAAAACTTCTAAATCTAAAATGACTTATAAAAAGAACAATTTCAGTGAATTAACTTATGACTGCAAAAAGTGTGGACGTAATCATAAAAAAGCTAACTGTCCTGCATATGGTAAAACATGTTCGAAATGTAAAATGAAAAATCACTTCGCTGTTGGGTGTAAAAGAAAAAATGTTCATGAACTTGAATCTAGAAATCATAACAAACTGTATAAGAGGGGTATTCATGAACTTGAATCTAGATGTGATGATGAATTGTATGTTGAATCCCTTTCGGTGGGACAAGTAAGTACAAATATTCATAATAATGTAGACTTGACTTGGTATAAAACTATACAATTAAAAATTGGTAATAAATCAACTGAAATTGAATTTAAACTTGATACAGGAGCAGAGGCTAATGTTATTCCTTATAATATGATAGAATGTTTTAATGTTGATTTAATTAATACTGAAACTGTGTTAATTGCATATGGTAATTTTAAGATTAAGCCTATGGGTAAATTAATATTTGAATGTTATGTAAATTCTAATAATGCTATTCCTATTGAATTTTTTGTTATTGAAAAGTATTCAACACCAATATTAGGACTAAATGCTTGCATGAAATTAAATTTAATACAAAGAGTAGATAATATATGCATTGAAAGTAAATTAGATATTTTGAAGTCTTATGAAATTGTTTTTGTAGGCCTTGGTAGATTTCCAGGGGAGGAATATCATATAGAATTAAAACCTAATGCAAAACCAGTAATACACCCACCTAGGAGAGTCCCACAAGCGTTGCAAAATCGTTTAAAAGAAACATTGAGTAGGTTAGAGGCTAATGGAATCATATCAAAAGTAAACAAACCAACAGATTGGGTCCAGAGTTTGGTAATTGTAGAGAAACCAAATGGTCTTTTGCGTTTATGTTTAGATCCCAGGGACCTGAATAAGGTTATTAAAAGGGAACACCATCTGATACCATCGGCAGAGGACATAATTAGTAGACTTGAGGGAAAAAAATTATTCACTGTTTTGGATCTTAAAGATGGATTTTGGCAGGTTCCTTTAGATAATGAAAGCTCATATTTGTGTACTTTTAACACACCATACGGGCGTTATAAATTCAATGTTATGCCTTTTGGGATTGCTTCAGCTCCAGAAGTGTTTCAAAAGAGAAATGAAAAATTGTTTGGGGACATAAATGGGGTGGAAATATACTTTGATGATATAATTGTAACAGGAAATGATAAAGTCTCACATGATGCAGCTTTAATTGAGGTTCTTAAAAGAGCTGAAGCTCTTAACATTAAATTTAATGCTGATAAGTTGCAGTTTAGAATGTCAGAGGTAAAATATATGGGTCAGATAATTTCAGATAAAGGAGTAAAAGCTGATCCAGAACACATTAAAGGTATAATAGATATGCCCACCCCCAATTCAAAAAGTGAGGTGAGACGATTACTAGGCATGGTGAACTTTTTATCTAAGTTTATACCAAATTTATCTCAAATCACAGCATCATTAAGGGAGTTGATAAAACAAAATGTCGAGTTTAGATGGGAAAATGAACATACTGTGTCATTTAATCTGATTAAGAATCTACTTAGTTGTGCCCCAGTATTAAAGGTATTTAATGGGTCTGAAAAAATCATTATACAGTGTGACAGCTCAAAAGATGGTTTGGGTACCTGCCTGATACAAAATGGGCAGCCAGTTTCTTTTCTGTCTAGGAGTTTGACAGAATGTGAAAAAAATTATGCTCAGATAGAGAAGGAACTTTTGGCAATAGTTTTCTCATTTGAAAAGTATCATAATCTTGTGTATGGTCGACATGTAATTATAGAAAGTGATCACAAACCTCTTACATCGATTGTCAATAAACCCATGTCTAAAATATCATCTAGGTTACAACGAATGTTATTGAAACTTTTAAAGTATGATTATGAAATTAAGTATACACCTGGAAACAAAATGTATTTAGCAGACACACTGTCACGAGCATTTAAGATTGATACCCAGATTAAAGATGACCCTGAAATGAGTAATATTGTGCATAGTATAACCAAGTATTTGCCAATGAGTAAAAGTAGATTGAACCAATTTAAATATGAAACAGATCAGGACAATGAATTAAAAACTGTAATTAAATTTGTTAAGGAGGGTTGGCCGAAAACAATTAAAAATATGTCACAGGAATTAAAACAATATTTGAAGTTGCGGAGTGACCTGCATACAAATGAAGGATTGTTGTTTCTGAATGATAAGATTGTTGTCCCTTGCAAATTAAGAAATCAAATGTTAACATTAATTCATGAGGGTCACTTTGGTATGGAAAAATGCAAACAACGAGCTAGGGAACTTATGTATTGGCCAGGTATAAACAGAGACATTGAAACAATAGTCGCACAGTGTGAGATATGTGAAAAGTTTAGGCGTTCTAACACTAAAGAGCCTTTGCAACCTCACTTAATTCCTGATAGACCATTTGAAAAGTTAGGAGTGGATATTATGGAATGTGGAAATTTAAATTATTTGGTAATTATGGACTATTACTCTAAATGGATTGAAGTTTCAGAGCTAGTTAATAAAACTGCTACTGAAGTCATTAGAGTTCTTAAAGAGACTTTTTCAAGATATGGGGTTCCAAACCTTGTTGTTTCTGATAATGTACCATTCAATAGCCATTTGTACATAGATTTTGCTAAAGCTTGGGACTTTGAATATAATTTTTCTAGCCCACATCATCATGAAAGTAATGGCCAGGCTGAAAGGGGGGTGGGTATAGTAAAAATGATAATGAAAAAGGCAAAAGCAGATAATGTGGATTATTTTGTTGGTCTAATGGAATATAGAAACACACCCATTTCGGGATTGGGTCTCTCTCCCGCTCAGTTAATGTTTAATCGAAGACTGCGAACAAAATTGCCTATTACAAATAAATTGCTTAACTCCGAATTATTTCATAATGTTAAAGGCCTGTTGACTAAACGTCAACAAATTCAAAAACGGTTTCATGATCGTACAGCCAAATCTTTGAGTAAATTGAGCCCGGGAGATAATGTATGTATGCAGAACATGAAAAATAAAACTTGGGAATCTGCTCAGATAATATCTGTTGATCCAAATTTGAGATCATACACTGTTAAAAGTGAATCTGGCAAAATATTTAAAAGAAATAGAAAATACCTAATTAAGACACATGGTAGATTTAATGAAAAATTTGATTATAATGAAAATTCTTTGTCTGATAGTTCAGTTAGCAATAATATATTAGATCAAGGTAAATGTACTACTGTAGGTAATTCAGATGTAATTGTGACTAGAAGTGGGAGAATTTCTCGAAGACCGAGATATTTAAGTGATTATGTATAAACTTGTATGTATAACTTCAGTGACTGTTGTGTAAAATTTCTTGTGTAAATATGATGTGAATTTTTAAGATGTGTGGTAACTTTATAAATTTGTATTTGATTGAATAGTAATTTTGTATATTTGTAATTGGCTGTGTACCTTTTTGAATGTTATCATATTCTATGTGATTTTGTAAAATGTGTAAAAGTTTTACATCTCAAAGGGGGATGTCATGTGATTTAAACAGCTCAACTCTAACTTGATTGATACAACTCAACTCTACTTGGCAGCCATTATTTATAGTTTGTTTTTGCCTGTCTGCTCGCTTGCCTGTACGATATGAACTGTGATGTCGACGTATAATTTTGAACTGCTTATTTTAATTTATGATTTATGAAATAAATATATTTCATCTATAATGTGGCTTTATTTAATAGTAATAACATGACAAACAATTAATTCCACAAAATATTTTAAAAATTCGTTAAAAACGTCTTTAAAATTACACCTTTATATACCTTTCAAAATTCTGATTTTTAATAACTATTTTAGTACATTTCATGCTTTTGTTTATTTTCGTTTTTCAAAAATTACCCACAATTCCGAAATTTGTTAAAAAGCTTTAGAGAATTATAAATTTTTATGCCTTTTAAAATTCAAATTTTAAATAAACATTACAGTACATTTAGTTTCATTCTGTTTTAATAAAAATTTCCATCAAAAAATATAAATCTGTTAAAAAGCTTCTAAAATTATACTTTTGTACATTTTTTATTACTTAAACTTTTAATAACTACTCAATTCATTAAATACATTTTGTTTCATTGACTAATTCTTAAATTCACCAAAAAGCTAAAAACTATATACTTTTATATATTTTATAATTCTAATTTTAAATAAATATTTTAGTTCATTTTGTTTTAACAAATTTCACAAAACATAATAAAAATTAGTTACAAACGGTTTTTAAATTACAGTATTATATGCTTTTTAAAATTCTAATTTTTAATAACTATTTTAGTACATTTCGTGCTTTTGTTTCTTTTCGTTTTTCAAAAATTACCCACAATTCCGAAATTTGTTAAAAAGCTTTAAAGAATTATAAATTTTTATGCCTTTTAAAATTCAAATTTTAAATAAACATTACAGTACATTTAGTTTCATTCTGTTTTAATAAAAATTTCTATCAAAATATATAAATCCGTCAAAAAGCTTCTAAAATTATACTTTATTAAACTTTATTTTCCTTATAAAATAAAGTTTTTGAGGACATTTTGTAATTGAATACTGGTTTTTTTAATTAACTGGATGTTTGTTAAGAGCTGTTTAAATCAGAAAGTATAAGCAAGTGATCCAAACTGTTATTTATTACCAGTTAAAGAAATAAAGTTGTCTAAATTATAAAACTTTACTGTTTAAATTGAAATTGATTTTTTTACTGGATTTTGAGCATTTTGGAACGTGATCATCAGATACTGAAGATCACTTCGGTAAATCTCATAATTATTAATTAAATGTGTAATTAAATTTTTAGGTATAATTAAAGTTACTTAAAGTTGTTCATAAGACAAATGCATCTGTTGTATCTTACAAATCTGCAGTTTACAGGATAAATTATTAAGAAAAACAGTTTCTTCCATTTCTTCCACTGGGAAGGAGAATATTTCTTCCGGCCGGTTTTTTCCATGGTTTTTTCCCGCGGTTTTTTCCGCCTTGGAAGAAACTTGCCAACCCTGATTTTTGTACAAACATTTTAGTATATTTAGAACATATAGTTTCATTTTGTTTTAATAACATATTTCACAAAAAATATAAATTCGTTTTTTAAAATTATACCTTTGTGCATTTTTTATAATTCTAATTTTGAATAATGCATAGTCATTTAACACCCCACCCCCCTCCAAATTCAACCAAAAAAAAAATTTAATTCGTTAAAAAGTTTAAAACTATACATTTTTATTTTATAATTCTAATTTTGGATAAACATTTTTAGTACATTTAGTTTCAACAACTAATTCCACGAGAAGATTACAAATTCCTTAAAATTGCTTTTGAAATTATACTTTTTACTTTTATATACATTTAGTCCATTTAATATATTTCGTGCATTTCGTTTCTTTTCATTTCAGTAAGTTCCCCAAAATTCTAAAATTCGTTAAAAAGCTTTTAAAAATTATACATTTTGTGTGTTTTTTATAATCCTAATTTAGAATATTACGCACTTCATTTAATAGATTTAGTACATTCTGTTTAGTTTTGTTTTAAAAAAGTCAACAAAAATTCTTAAATTCTTTAAATAGCCTAAAATTATGCACTTTATAATTTTAATTCTGAATAAAGATTTTAGTTCATTTAGATTAATTTTGTTTTAACAACTAATGCCACAAAAAGATTATAAATTTGTTAAAAATTCTTTTAAAATTGTACTTTTATATACTTTTTATAATTCTGATTTTGGATAACTGTTTTAATACATTTAGACCATTTAATTCATTTCTTCTCATTTTAATAAATCCCCCAAATTTTTGAAATTCGTTAAAAAGCTTTTAAAAACTATAACATAATTCTAATTTTGAATAAACATTATCAACTCGATAGAACGAAATGCTCAGATGCTATCATGTTCAGCCATATACATACGTTTATAACAGCAAAAATAGCAAAAATGGATTCAGGGGGTTTCAAAACGTCTCTCTTAGAAAGACATAAGAGTGCACAGTCATTTATATAGTACATATTTTAATAACAAAACTTTAAGAGATTTTTTTCTCTCTTTCTCTCTAACTTTCTTATTTCTCTATTTAACAAAAACATAATTTGAAAATCTGGGTATAGAAAAATTGACTTGGTAAGCATAAGGAATTGATAGTAAAATATGATGCTGAAAGCAGTGTTGGGCATAATTGATTACAAAGTAATTGAATTACAATTATAATTATTTTACTGTCATTCAATTAACAAGTAACTGATTGCAAATAAATTGAATTACTTACTCAATTTATTTGTAATACTGTAAAAGCACTTATTTTCGCGAGCCGAAATTTTCGCGAAAATGAGGATATCGGTGATTTTGCGAGCTGAAAATTTCGCGAATTTTATATGAACAGAACCGAAAATTGAAAAATCCCGAAAGTACCTAAATATAGAACCCTTTCCGCATAAGGTATTTTAAGAAACTTCCTTTTGTCCGAAAAGTTCACCCCCTACCTATCGCTCTAAAAACAACTTGTGCTTACAAAGGTGTTTATACATAAACTTTGTCCTTGGAATAATTTTGAATGGCTTCAAAGGAGCTGGTATAAATATTGTAAGTGAATGAGCTGCATTCTATTAGTTGTATTATTGTTTTATATTCAAGAAATAGTTGTATAGCATTCAAGAAATAGTTGTAAGAAAGAAAGTTGTCATAAATGAGTTTGTAACTGTGCAATAAATCATTAAATTTTGCTAAGTGAAAATTTTCTGATTTTTTATTATTATTTGAGGCAAAGGAAAAAAAATTGTTTGCCCCGCCCACTCCAAGGGGAGGAAGTAATTTCGCAAAATCCCTTTAGAGTGTGTGTTGCATACACACAGCCAACCGATACATCAAAAAATCGTCTTCATCAGATAATTTTGAGCAGAGTTATGCTGAAAACGTTTTTTACACAAACTCCTGGCCGATCCTAGAGGGCGGAAAGAGGGGGAATTTTGGAAAATCTCTTTATACTACGTGTTGGATTCGTATAACTGACCTACATATAAAAAATCGCTTTTCTAAGATAACTTGAAAAAAAATATTTCGCGAGGCTTAAATTTTCGCGATTACAATGGGCTCGCGAAAATCGCGAAAATTAAAGCCTCGCGAAAATAAGTGCTTTTACAGTAAGTCAATTTATTTGTAATCAATTACTTTTAATAGATCGACAGTAAAATAATTATAATTGTAATTTAATTATAATTCAATTACTTTTTAATCAATTATGCCCAACAGTGGCTAAAAGACAATAATGATCTTTGCATTTGAATTCGAAGTACGATTTACATTTAAAACCAATTAAATTGAGTAAAATAAAAATTTGTAAGGCTTTATTTATTTATCAAAAATTCTGAAAAGTATATATATATATATATATAGGAATAATTTAACAAATGAAATGAATTAAAACCCCAAAACACACAGAAGTCTTCATCAGGGAGGCCCTTCCGTGTAGGAGTTAAAGAGAAGTTTCTGAAAGGATAGTAGCAATTAGCTAATAACCATCCTTAGCCCCCAACTTCTCTCCAAACAGAAAACCACCTTTAACAGAAAAGAAATCTAACAGATCTGAAATAGAACGAAAGACGAAACACTGAAACATTCGGTTATAAGTTAAGACGTGACAGTTAATTTGCAAGGATTTTAAGAGCTATTTTTAAATCACAATAATTATTGCATAAAATGCGAATTCTTTTAAACTGTGTGAACATATGAAAGGTACAAAATATTTGTAAAGAAATCCTACAGTCAAGGTCGTTAACTAAAAGGTTTAAAGTCATTTAAAAAAAGGGGGAAACAAATTTAAAATTTATTATAATACGTAAAACAGAGAAAGCTAGCGCTAAAAGCTGCTTAGCCAAACAATGTTTTTTAAATAAGAAATATTTTTAAAATGAATATGTATACGATATAAAATTAAAGATTATTATAATATAACGTAAAACAGAGAAAGCTAGCGCTAAAAGCTGCTTAGCTAAACAATGTTTTTATTAAATAAGAAATTTTTAAAAGAAGTATTTAAATATATGAAATTAAAATAAAAATTTTGAAGATTAGAAAAAACAATAGGAGATTTACAAACCAATGCGCAAAATTGCTGCAAAAGGAAATGTAAAACTTTAATATAGGAATAATTTAACAAATGAAATGAATTAAAACCCCAAAACACACAGAAGTCTTCATCAGGGAGGCCCTTCCGTGTAGGAGTTAAAGAGAAGTTTCTGAAAGGATAGTAGCAATTAATTGCTACTATCCTTTCAGAAACTTCTCTTTAACTCCTACACGGAAGGGCCTCCCTGATGAAGACTTCTGTGTGTTTTGGGGTTTTAATTCATTTCATTTGTTAAATTATTCCTATATTAAAGTTTTACATTTCCTTTTGCAGCAATTTTGCGCATTGGTTTGTAAATCTCCTATTGTTTTTTCTAATCTTCAAAATTTTTATTTTAATTTCATATATTTAAATACTTCTTTTAAAAATTTCTTATTTAATAAAAACATTGTTTAGCTAAGCAGCTTTTAGCGCTAGCTTTCTCTGTTTTACGTTATATTATAATAATCTTTAATTTTATATCGTATACATATTCATTTTAAAAATATTTCTTATTTAAAAAACATTGTTTGGCTAAGCAGCTTTTAGCGCTAGCTTTCTCTGTTTTACGTATTATAATAAATTTTAAATTTGTTTCCCCCTTTTTTTAAATGACTTTAAACCTTTTAGTTAACGACCTTGACTGTAGGATTTCTTTACAAATATTTTGTACCTTTCATATGTTCACACAGTTTAAAAGAATTCGCATTTTATGCAATAATTATTGTGATTTAAAAATAGCTCTTAAAATCCTTGCAAATTAACTGTCACGTCTTAACTTATAACCAAATGTTTCAGTGTTTCGTCTTTCGATCTATTTCAGATCTGTTAGATTTCTTTTCTGTTAAAGGTGGTTTTCTGTTTGGAGAGAAGTTGGGGGCTAAGGATGGTTATTAGCTAATTGCTACTATCCTTTCAGAAACTTCTCTTTAACTCTTCACGGAAGGGCCTCCCTGATGAAGACTTCTGTGTGTTTTGGGGTTTTAATTCATTTCATTTGTTAAATTATTCCTATATTAAAGTTTTACATTTCCTTTTGCAGCAATTTTGCGCATTGGTTTGTAAATCTCCTATTGTTTTTTCTAATCTTCAAAATTTTTATTTTAATTTCATATATTTAAATACTTCTTTTAAAAATTTCTTATTTAATAAAAACATTGTTTAGCTAAGCAGCTTTTAGCGCTAGCTTTCTCTGTTTTACGTTATATTATAATAATCTTTAATTTTATATCGTATACATATTCATTTTAAAAATATTTCTTATTTAAAAAACATTGTTTGGCTAAGCAGCTTTTAGCGCTAGCTTTCTCTGTTTTACGTATTATAATAAATTTTAAATTTGTTTCCCCCTTTTTTTTAAATGACTTTAAACCTTTTAGTTAACGACCTTGACTGTAGGATTTCTTTACAAATATTTTGTACCTTTCATATGTTCACACAGTTTAAAAGAATTCGCATTTTATGCAATAATTATTGTGATTTAAAAATAGCTCTTAAAATCCTTGCAAATTAACTGTCACGTCTTAACTTATAACCGAATGTTTCAGTGTTTCGTCTTTCGTTCTATTTCAGATCTGTTAGATTTCTTTTCTGTTAAAGGTGGTTTTCTGTTTGGAGAGAAGTTGGGGGCTAAGGACGGTTATTAGCTAATTGCTACTATCCTTTCAGAAACTTCTCTTTAACTCCTACACGGAAGGGCCTCCCTGATGAAGACTTCTGTGTGTTTTGGGGTTTTAATTCATTTCATTTGTTAAATTATTCCTATATTAAAGTTTTACATTTCCTTTTGCAGCAATTTTGCGCATTGGTTTGTAAATCTCCTATTGTTTTTTCTAATCTTCAAAATTTTTATTTTAATTTCATATATTTAAATACTTCTTTTAAAAATTTCTTATTTAATAAAAACATTGTTTAGCTAAGCAGCTTTTAGCGCTAGCTTTCTCTGTTTTACGTTATATTATAATAATCTTTAATTTTATATCGTATACATATTCATTTTAAAAATATTTCTTATATATATATACGTATATACACACACACACACACACAAATATGTAAGCTGTTACATATCTTAATTTTAAATATAATTAATTGTTTAGGTTGTTCTTGAAGAAAAATACCACTGTTATTCAACAACTCGCGAAAATTCAGATTAAAAATGTTTCTTCTTAATAGAAAAATTTTCCCCTTTTCTACTACATTCAATTCAAAGTTCATTAGGAAAAATAAAAAGAATACATCTATCATAATAGTTTAATCTGCCTCAATTTAACTATTACTCAAAGAATTTAAAATGCACCACCTGGAACGACTGAAACGATGCTATTATCGGGCATCAAGCAATTTTCTGTTCAAAAAAGATCTTTTATTTACTTTTATTCTTTTTTTCTTTCAACCTCATTGCATTTCAACGTGCCTTAAGGCAGAGATGAAAATTTCAAATGGGAAAAACAAAAACATTCACTTCTATAAAGAAGGATTAAAAAAAAAAAAAAAAAAAAGAGAGAGGTTTTCGCACAGAATTTAACATGCAATGAAACATGCGAATTTAACATAAACATGTGAAAGCAGTTTATAATTAAGAAAATTCATTTCGTTTTTTAATTTTATGTTTTATTTTACGTTCAAACCATGAAAACTGAAGTTTATGCACAAGTCTCTCAAAGTTGTCAGATTAACTTTTTCCTTTTCCTCGTATAATCCTATGGAATTTTTGTTGCTTCGTATTGAATATTCAATTAAACTTGTGGCAATCACAAGACTTTCTACTTGCCTATACACAAATTCACTCAGTACACATCATTAAAATTATTTTCCAGGATAAATGCAGACGATTTTTATCTGATAGAAGTATAATACTAAATATGTACAATGTAAGTCAATTTTGTGCCAATATATGAGGATTTAATTATCGCAGATCTATGGTCCAACCATTTGTTTTAATGGTATTGACGAGTTATTTTGAAAGATACTTCATTCTGAAAATTTGCACCTTCAGGTGGGGGCCATCCCAACCACCAAACAGAGGGACGATTCGCCTATATACACACAATTGTTTTCTTACTTTACTATTTCTATTATCAATAATTTTGAATATGCACATTTATACGAAATTTTATTCTATACTGGCATTTTTTTTTTTTTTTTTTTTTTTGGGGGGGGGGGGGGATGGAATGACAGCGCCACCTCTTAGACGACTGATTCCCAAATGTAATCGACCGGTTTAGGTCAAAGTCCAACTAAATACCGAGTTTGATTGAACTTCGTTCATAGTTCGTAAGATACAATGTACACAAAATTTTATACTATACACACAGACAGACATTTGCTAAAAATGTTCAAGTCGTATCCAGGACATCTCAAAACGTTGAAATTCATCGAAAACCAGGAGTCGAAGTTATTCACGAAATAATATAGGTCTTAATAATTGATTCAGCCTGTTGATTATTTTCAGCTGTAAACTGATGAAAGTAGGTTTAGAAACCTTTGCTCTTATATATTAAAAGTTACGAGAAACAAAATAAACCGTATTTATTTTATGTGTGATTACAAAAAAATCCCCCCAAAAAATTAGACGGCAATAAAGCATGCAACTATGGCCAAATATTAGAATCCTACAAAATTAATCTCTATTTTTTTTTTTTAAATACTCTTTAATTCTTTCAGATTTTCATATAAAAATATTGAAATTGTTTGAAATTTAGCGACAATTTTCAAATTCTTAAACTTTTCCAAATTCTGCGGTTAACGTAGTAATCTTGAAATGTTATAACCAGATCATGAAAAATTGTCTGTCGTTCTATATTAACTTTATTTCGCTATAGGAAAATAAAATTTTTAAAGAAGCATATCTCGACGACATATTTACAACGCTGTGACAGGAATACTTGATTTCATTTAAACGCAACCAAGCATAACTGATTGCGGTACATTACAGACGAAGCATTCCACTTAACGATCATTCACAACAAAGCTTAAAAAAAACGGCATGATAAAATCTGAAAAAGCATCTGAAGTTCTGCATCAATTTTGAGCCTTTTTGTTTCTTAATTTACCAACAGTTTCAATTATTTTTTATAATCCACGCAACGGCAGTATGAAACACAACCTTATATTATCCAATATAAGATTAAGGCAATATACTTTAAGAAAGATTCGAAATGTAATAAAATGTTTCAAGGTCTGCCGAGGATAAAAATGTCGCATATGCCATTCGCGCTTGTGTTATAAAGTACAAAAACCACAAAATATGAAAAACGTTGTTCCTGAAAACTACGTTATGAACCATTTGGCTGTATTGACACTTTTGGCTTTATCGCTCATTTTTTGAGAGCTTCTTTTTACTTAAGTCACATTAAATATCTACTTTAAATCATTTGCTCATATTCAAACAAACAGAATTTAAATGAAGGTAAATAATGCATTTTCATTTTTACTTCCTTCTATATTCAAGAAGAAGAAAATATTGGATTCATAATAAATTTCGACTTCCAGTTTCGATGCATTTAAACGTTCTGGGATATCCAAAACACGATTTGACCACTTTTAGAAAATGTCTGTTTGTCCATCTTTCTGTCTGTGTGTACGAGAGAGAATTTTGTGGCAACTGTGTCTTAGGAACTACCACACAGAATTTCATATAAATTTTTATGTAGACGCACCTTGACCTAATTAGTGCCTATTAAATTTTGGTGCCAATCGCTTAACAGGTGGCGCTGCTATACCGTGATTTCCACAATTAAAGGAAGGTTATATTTCAGGAACTACAGCACAGAATTGTATATAAAATTATACGTAGATGCAAATTGGCATAAGTTAGTGACTATTAACTTTTGGTGCCAATCGCTAAACAGGTAGCGCTGCCATACAGCGATTTCCGCAATTTATAGGAAGACTATATCTCAGGTTCTATTGCGTATAATCAAACAAAACTTAATATGTGAGAAGGCCATTATGAGACATTATGCTGTTTCAATTTGGATGCATACTGAACAATAGGTGGCGCTGCTATACTGCACTTTCCCCGAGAACGGGAAGGCTATAGCTCAACTTCTGTGGCACATAAGTGTACGACACTCGATATGTGAGAACTATTATGAACACACATTTTTTAAGATGATATTTATAAAGAATAAAACTGTATTTATTTTAGCATTTAGTGTTAGTTTTCTCCAATATGAAAATCGTCTGCAATTAGCACAGCAGACATTTCTAATGAATAATAGTTTTAATAAATTATTTGTGCTGGGTTAGTTTGTATAAAAAAATATAGAAGGAAGTCTTGTGGTGGCCACAACATATTAGTTTGAAAAAGACTTTAGCAGGACTCGCAACGTTCCTAGAATTTTGTACGCATTTAATAATATTTATCACCACAATTTTCAAAAATAAAATTTTCTTGGAGATTTTAATGCTACAATATTATTTAGAAACCGTCTTAAAATAGTGGTGGCAATAAAATAAAATGAGCGTAAAATTTTAGGGGACCCTGCTTTGGTTTAATAAATTTATAGAAACTAAAAGTGAAAAACAATCTATATTCATCAATTAAAAGTTTCTTTTTTACAGAAGTTATACACAAACCATTCATTTTTTCTTTAGAAGTTAATTAAATTGCTAAAATACCTGCTTATTTCACCTCTTATTAGATAAAAATGTTACTTTGAAATTTGATGTTTCTTTGAGGTTGAACAACAAATTAAATTACACGATATTTTCAGACCAATCTTCAAAAAGCAGAATTATTACGGAGTGAGTTGACGAAATATATGTGTCAGAGATGTTCTTGAGAGATGAAATTGACCAAAAGGATTTAAAAAAAAAAAAAAAAAAAAAAAAGTTAAATCTATATGCAGAAGGCGGACCATCAGAATTCGGAAGACAAAAAGCATACTACCGATATGATTTATTTTATTTTTAATTTGTGATTGTTTTCACTAATATTGACATGTAAAAGTTTATTTGTTTAGATGATGTAACAGAAAGACGCATCAAGAAATACAAACTTTGTTATATATACATTATTACAGAAAGAGAAAGGTAAAAGTTCATAAAAGCTTAATTCAACAGAAAAATACATTCCTGCTAAAATAGCAGTTTCAACTGGATAATAACGTTGTTAATAAGCAGATAATTATTTATTAATGGACTCCACCTTAAAAATATTTTGTTATATATTGCTCCCAAAAAATGAACATAACTAATAACAATAAGTGAGGTGCAAAGCGCTCAACATTTATAGAATGATAAGGGTAGTTAGTAGCACATCTTAATTAAGCTAGGCATAGTGCCGAGGAATTAATAATGGTGGATAATTTTAATATCATTCCGTTTTTCGGCAGTTTGAAAAACATAACTGAATTTCAAGTGGGTGGGGTGAGGTGTCTTGTACAATAATGTTCTTAATGAGATTTGTATTTATTGTTTACATATAGGGAGGGGACAAAAAAAATTCGTCACAAACATGATTTTGTTGGTCTGATTTACATAAAACTAAGAATATATCGCAACTGAACATAAGAAATTCAATAAAATATTTACAAAGATTAACATAAAAAAAATATATTGTAATTTATTGTTTTTTAATATTTCAAAATACTTTTTCAGTTATAAAATTTATCTTTCATTACAAATAATTCCTCTCGCATCTTTTTCCGAGAGTTTTCTTAGTTTACATAATTAAGTTTCTTTGAAGGCAACTCTCATTTAAATGCAAAATGCTAGACTCTCCCTGAAAAGAAATCTAGAAGATTCCAGTTTCTTTCCAGATCAAGCAGTCTGTGCGGCAGCTTCCTTTTTCGTCATTATCAAGAGCTAAAGCAATTGCGTGCACCCATAAGACATGATGAAAGGCCAAAATACTATTAGCCGTTACCCTTGGCTAAACCAGGCTTCCTTTTTCTATTGTCACAGGATTTAATAAGCAGACTACCGGAGCAGTGAAGCAAGTGTAGAGAGTGAAGGAGAATTTATCCCCGCCTGTTGAGGAATATCATTTCAGATACCGCACTCGAAGGACGTAAACAATAAGGGTTGTCAACCCAGAGATACACGTTTTCAAAATTTTTGGACAAAAATTGAAGAATGAGAACTAAGATATAAAAGAGAGAGAAAAAAAGAAAGACGAATCTGGTGTGGCGCTCACCTAGTTTCTCTTATACTATAAACATATTATTACAATTTGAGTTTTACGATAAAAAATATATATTTGTAAATTTATAAAGTACTGTAAGTCATAGTTCAAAATTTTTTGGGGAACAATTTAATTTCGAATACATTTCTGTGTGAGAAGGGGGGGGGGGGGGGGGAATTCACTCGACTAATTTTGAGACCTGTAGGTGTAGATTACTGTAAATTATATATCTTTATGCATTAAAAAGAGTATTTAAATTTATCCCCTCGCCACTCAAAAAAAAAAAAATAAATAAATAAATAAAGATCATAACACAACTTTAAATTCAAATTCATACTCTATAATGAAAATAGTCTACATTTATTATGGAAAGTAATTTTAATAAATAATTTGTACTGAGTGAATTTGTATATATATTGTTTTATTTTATTTATTTATTTATTTTTTAATTAAAAAAAAAATGCCTGTTTTCGCTTAGTAACATGCAGCGTATTAAACCCAACGCAGTAGAAATTTTTAAGAAACGTGACGTAGAGCATTAGACACAACGTACTGCAATCAGAATTAAAAATATGAAATACTTGATGAAATCTGAGCATTTAATACTAAGTAATGTTTAACTGCACTAATGTTAACAAAATTACTGTTGCATAATTTATTAGGCAAATGTTTTGCGCTATTTATATCAAATGCTCAAGCACATATCCTGAAAATGAAAAAGTTATCTTCAGTAGAATGTATTGAATTTCATTTCCTTTTCACCCTTAAATGCATAGCGATGTAGATCTGCATTTATGTTTAAAACCTCACATTTCTTTAAGTAGCAACCTTTGCATTAATGTCTTTTTAGGATTGAGGACTATCAGTCTCAATGATTTTTGCGGTGTCATTTTTCGATAGTTGGACATTTATCGAAATCTAAAAGTTATCAAAAGTATAATTAATTGAATAATTTGAATGCGATTGTACAATTGAAAAATAAAATAAAATAAAAATAATAATAGTCTTCCGTCCTAAACTAAATTCTGCTTTTGCCAGAATTTTATCAAATCTTTTTTTTTTTTTTTTTTGGGGGGGGGGGGGGAGAAAAAGGAAAGAAAATTAATAATAATCAGTATCGAAACAAACACTACCGAAAAAGTTTTTTTTTAATAATTTTGAATTAGGAAATAAAAAGTGTTGCGTGCAAAATGAAATAAAAATAAGTAAAAAAAAAAAAAAATGAATTTATTGATTTAATTTTTATATAAAACATGATCGCGAGCTATCTTAAAAAATAGAAATAAAATTTAAAGTTTATGTGGTGCGCGTGGCATCAATAAAAATTGTTTTAAGAGATAGAATAGAATAAAAGAAAGCAAGGATGTCGGTTGCATTTTGTTATGTAGTTTGAATTTTATAGAAGTAATATCTACCGTAGGAATAATTTCTTATGTTAAAACTACAGGGAATGTTATGCGAGCACAAGCGATGCTACTTTATTATTATTTTTATTATTTATTTATTCTTAATTATATGATTTCTCAATGTGGACATTTTATATTTTGTGGCATCAAATCTGCTTTTTTTAATCTACAATTTCGAAAATTACGAGTTGATGGTTTGTTTTATTAGGGGATTGTATAGCATACGATATGATGGTATTATTAACAAACATTTTTTCAATGTTTTATTCTGATCCATTAATGGCATAAATTTAAATTGGAAACATACACAGCAATTTTTTTCCCCTTTAGATAGAATATTTATTGAATTTGGTTACGATGAACTACGGCTTTATAATACTTCTGCTAGAGAATATTTCATTATTTTATTTTAAAACAATAAAATGTAGTAAACTATTTCAAATAAATCGATAGTTATAATTTTTTCTCAATAAGCGGTACAAATAACCTTACACATAAATAAATAAATAAAAATACTCGCCAGGTGTCAGCTCTATACTTAATGATAACTTATTTAGTTATTTAAACGAAATACAAGCATTTTTTTTTTAAACAAAACTATTTTATCGTTTCCGAACGCAACTACAATCTTTGACAGTTTATTTCTTTACTTGTGACAATGCTCATTGTTGAAGCGCTATCTGATGTACAATCTCATTTCATCGCGGGTGTTAATAATTACGATTATTTATAGAAAAGTAATAAAAACAAACAGGAAAATTGTTTTCGGATAGAAGCAATGTAAGAGTCGTATATATAGGAAATAATCTGGTGTGTTATTCTTACCCTGAAATTTAAATACTATAAATTACAGGTTGGAGATTAAGAGGTATAGATAACGAGTAGTGTTATGTAAACCTATGTTAAACAATTTCAAATTAAGCTTCGGAAGAGTTTTATATGATAATAGTTCTGTGTGAGGGGTCTACCGCACTCCTCAACCCCCCCCCCCCCCCCCCCCGTTCATTCATGCACATTTATTATATAGAATTTAAATCTGTTATTAAAATAAAATTTCTCTTTAAATTATTCAGAAAATTTTCATACGCAACATTCCTTGAAACCTATCAATCTTGATCAAAACTTTTCAGTAACCAACTACATTAACTTTCAAAACACAACAATTGGATCTCCTAAAATTATTCGTTTTTAAGTCACTCTAAGAGAAAGAGACACACACAAAGATCAAAAGTTAAAACTTGACTACGGTAATCAGAAAGCCTCAAAACGTGTAAATATACAAAAAACAAGCGATGAATATTTAGCTTAAAAACATACATTATTAACCATATCTCTATGAGGAATTCATTTCAATTCCCCGAACAGCTTTCCTGGAAATGTAAAATATTATTAGTAAAGCCCATCCACTAACAACAAAAAAGAATTTTATCGCTTAAATATTTGCAGCCCTGTATATCTTTCGAAGATTATATACAGACCACATGGTGCACCTAAATATAATCCTATAGTAACGATACATGGCCCAGCCTGAAATATACTTCCATCAATCTGCAATGATTGTCGCACTTTTATCTAGTTCTTTTGTGTAACCCTATAAATGAACACAGTGAATGATTTCCCTACCATATTCTACATGAGACATGTTTAAAGCATGTAAAATATATATTCATTTCATTTGGTTTAGTGCAGTTATAGATGTTAAACTCTACTTCCTACAATTTCCCCCATATACGTAATGTATTTTAACTCTCTTGGGTGTCCCAGTAAACGAACCATTTCCTTCATCTCAACGAAAAGCTTATTGTAGCATCCCTATATCATACACATTTAAAATACTAAGTTTGGACTTTCTGCTACTATTTGTTTTTGAGCTATGCTGTTAACAGACACACAGACCATTCACTAAAAACATGATTTTCGGATTCAGGGACCTCAAAACATGTAAATATAACAAAAACTCACGTTCGAAAATTTGACCCTAAAACAATACTTTCTCTACCTTATGGGTAAGAGTAAGTAAAAAAAATATTTGATTCGTTAAAATTTTCGATAGATTTCCACGTTTCAAGTTGTTCTAAACACCATAATGCCTCTGTGTGTATTCAGGGTGTCTACTGACTTGACAGAAAAAAAATTAATGACCTCAAAAAAATTTTCATGACCTTTTTTATTAACATATCCAACCTTTCTTTTTAAATTAACATATTCATTTTCTTTCTTTTTTTTTTTTTTTTTTTTTTTTTTTTTACCGATATATCACCTTGCTTTATTTTTAAAATTATTGTTTAACAACATTATTAGCTGTTAAGAAAAAAAAAAAACTGAAAACATTTTTAATTAACAATCTAAGTAAATTAAATAGTAATGGAAATCAATCTAAAACAGACACATAACTACAAACATATGTACACTATTTGCGCAATGTTATAATATTGTAACTATTAGTTTTTTTTTTTTTTTTTTTTTTTTGGGGGGGGGGGATTTGAAAACTGTCATTTATTTTTCTTGCATAAAGGTGAGGAATATATGTATTAAATTTGTTTTTCAAATCTACAAATATGTATGTATATATATATATTTTCCCCACAAAAAGACTAATAGAAGAAAAGAATTATTAAACTAAAGTATATAACTATACATCTCAAACTTTGCATTTGAATGTTTTTCCTATACTTCAAAATAGAATACATTCTGAATTAGAAAAAAGTAATTCATTCAGTTATCAGGGATGAGATTCGCGAAAATAGAAAAAAGCTGAAACTGTATGCAAAGGCAAGACGTTGAAATGAAATACCAGAATTTTGAAGACAAAATCTATTATATTAGAGTAATAAATATTTATTTTAATCTTCAATGTATAAAAAAAGAACAAATGCACATCAGAAACATAAAAAAAAAGGCTGAAAAAATGTTTAAAAAGCTAAATGTACAAAAAAGCTGAAATCAGCTGAAAAGCTGAAAAATCTCATCCCTGAACATTAGTACTGTTTTGATTAACAAAATATTTTGAGCATACATATATTTTAGAAAAATTAAATGTTAATAAAAAAAAAAAAATTCAAAGTTTTTTTTTTTTTTTTTTTTTTTTTTGGGGGGGGGGGGGGGATGTCTAGATTTTCATAGAAGATAATTTTGTTTTTTAAAGATATAAATGACTACACTAGGTTTATAATCAAGCTTATATATTTACGCTACTAAATAATAGTAACCTAAAATTGGATCTGAACTCACAATAGAGAATTTTAATGACCCACACCCGACTCAAAACCTAAAATGAAAATTAATAATTCATCTAAAAATCTTGCAATTTAAGTTATAAAGTAAATTTTTATTGCTATGCAACTGGTAAATAATTTGAAATAATTTAAAATGTAATTACTATTGCACCAAGTTAAAAGTTTTAAAATCTGAAAAACAGGTAAATAATAATTTTTAACCATTTAGGTGTGTTGTGTACTTCAAGTGTACAAAATGTGCTTCAAGTTTAGTAATAATTACAAAACTTTGAATAAACACCATAAAATGCAATAAACTCACAGCAATAGTTTCAGGTTGAAAAAACACGACCGTTCATCAGCCGAACAAAGTGGGCACAAATTCTACAAGCAAAGCAACAATGCACCAAAGGGTGCATTGCTGAATTATGTTTTTGCCCGTTAAAGAAATTATTTTGAAAGATATTCTCAAGTTGACCTGACTCGTAGGAAAAAAAAAATTCAATCAACTGAACCCGAACTGTAAGAGAAAAAAATTGTTTGACCCGAACGGTGAAATTGGGTTACCTAAACCAATATGTGACTCAAACCGATGGTCAAATTTCATGACCTGTTTTTGACTTTCATGACCTATTGCTGAATTTCATGACCTTTTCATGACTTTCATGACCCATTGTTGATTTTCATGACTTTCATGACCTAGTAGACACCCTGGTATTACAAATCTTGAGAACGCTACATCTCACGTACCAATGAACGAAATTAAACCAAACTTGGTATTTAGTTGGATTCTCGTCTAAACTGGTTCTGGTTACGTAAGGAGATCAATACTCGTTATCATTCTATTTTTCATATTTTTTTAATATGACAGTGTAGGGCAAAATTTCGTAAAAATGTACATAATGAGAATTATTTTTAACTTTTTAATGCGAAATATATCAGTAAAATTGCAGCCTCGGAATTGATCATACTTTATTGTTTATTTTGGTAATTTTCTATAAATTTTAATGTATGTATTATATATATATTTATTTATAATATTCAACCAGGATTTCCCCCCCTCCCCCGTTGTAGGCGAATTACCCCTCTAAGGGATGTAAATTTTTAATATGCGTATCACTGAAAATAACTCGTTAATACCTTTAAAATGAATGGTTAAACCACTATCTGTGATGATCTAAAATAGTTAATTTTTTTTTTTTTCCTTCCCATTTTTAACAAAAAAACAAAACAAAAAAAAAAAAAAAAATTCTCAGATGTTGGCACAAAACTGACTTTTCTTAGACATTTAGTGTTATGGTTCTCTGAAATGGAAATCGTCTGCATTCTGAATAGAAATTAATTTTAATAAATTTATTCTGTGTGAATTTGTATAGGAAAATATAGAAGAAAATTTTGCAGTGGTCACAACATACTAGTTTGAGAGGAACTAAAATTTGGCTTCAGATTTTTGATATATTTATACATTTTATAATACTCTGTGTGTTTTTCTTTTCTTTTTTGTAATTTATGATATTTGCTTACAAGATAACTCTTTCGTAAACATTTCAAAACTGTTTATCACTTTTAATTATGTGAACGTAAGCCACGTAGGCTTTATAATGATCAGGGGAGAAAAAAAAATTGACTTTTTACTATTTTGAAGTATCAATCTAAAATTAATATTACTATCTTAAAAATTAAACTTGAAATATATAATTTTTGTTGTGTTGGAATTGTTTTGTATCTACTAATTGCTAATTTTTAAGGTTAAATTTTATTACGATATCTATCTTTCTTTATATATATAAAAGGCAATGTTTGTGTGTCTGCTTGTGGACAGCGCAGCGCAAAGACAGTAGCTTGGACAGTCACGTGTTTCGATATGATGGCGCCCTCTGAGGACTCCTTGTGCACCTCGAAGCCCAATTTTCGAATTTTTGATTTGTTTTCTTTTAATTAATTAAAATATGAAAATATTAACTTCATAATAGCTGTAAAAATAGCCATTAAAATTTTATCCTTAATTTAATTGTTGCCAAAAAAATTTACGAGTTCATTTTTTATTTTATTTTTTTTTTTTTTTCCGACAGGAAAATAAATACGTTTACTTAAACGTGAACAATAAAAAAAAATGAAAAACGCATCTCATAAAAATTGACGCCAGTATCACTTTGAAAATTTTATACACATTGATAAAGTGTTAATATAATTTATGGAACTATTATATGTTGTTCTATTTTTTTTTTTTTTTTTTAACTATTATTTTGTAGATTTGTACTGTCAAGTTGTTATAAAAAAAAAAAAATGCCCATGACGTCATATTTGACTGCACAGAGTTTCTTTACTACAATAAACTCTATGAACTATAAATTTATTTTATCAGATTTATTTACAGATCCTACTGGGCGATTTTTTAAATTTTGGCGTTGAAATAAACCGAATGTTTTTTGCCAAGAAGTTTAATTTAGCAACAGCCATTTAAAGAAATTAAATTGAAATAGTAGTCACATAAATGATCTATTTTTAGTTAAAAACATTTAAAAATACCTTATAAAAATCCTTTAAAAAAGATAGGCCTATATATTTCAACTCCTACTGGAGCCATCATCGAGCAGACGACAAACAAAGAGCCTGGCAGTTCACTCCTTTATCTTTTCTTCCTTGTCCATCAATTCTTCACTTTGTTTCTTTATTTCTAAAATATGTTTCCATTCAGGTGGGATTATACTATGTTCTACGTCATTTATTGCATCATGGGTGGTCAGGATTTCAAGTGCTTCTCTTTTAAGTGCGTATTTATGTGAATTGAAAGTTGAAATTTTACGAAAGTTAATTGATTCAATATTAATAGGGTTAGTGTTATTATTTCTTGAAAAGGCTGTGGACGGTTTGTTGTATTTTAGGTCAGCAAGGTGTTCGGATATTCTGTCTTTAATTTTTCGCTTAGTCATACCAATATAGCTAGCTTTATTTTGATCACGGTCTTGAAAATTTATTTTGTAAACACCAGCGGTTTGATTAAAGGGAATAGGGTAACGTAATGAGAAAGACGTGAGTGAACCACCAGGCTCACTCACGTGAGCCTGGTGTCACGCCCAACGTCACTAAAGTTTGAGAACTTCAGTCTAAAGTTCTCAAACTTTAAATATCGTTAAATTCCTTCCTTATGGACGGCAAAATATAACACGGTGGGCCACACGCAGCCCGTGGGATGCAGGTTCGCCACCCCTGGTCTATACTTTTCAGACAGGGACCTGTTTTGCAGAAATTGTGAAAAAAAAAAAAAAAACACCTAATTTTGTAAATCAAAATTTAAGTTAGGGTCTTTTTTTGTGAAATTGAGAAAAATGTTATTTTGCAAAAATAAAATTATAATTAAAAAAAAAAAAAAAAATTAAGCAAAAAAGAATTTTTACTTTCTTATACAAAGTATAAGGAAGTACTGTCTCGCACTGGCCATTGTGAGGGCTTATAGAACAGCCCCGACCTCGGCACTTCTGGTACTCTCTGGCCTGATTCCAGTACACCTGCAACTAAAATATGAAGCTGCGTATGGTACAATTACAAGACTACACAGGAACTACCAGCTTCAGGAACACGTATTCAACCACACAGACTTCACAAAAAAGCAGAACATTTGGTGGAAACACCGTGCTGACACCCCAGAGCCATTTATAGGGTCTTCTGATGACGACACACATATCTACATGGATGGGTCAAAGCTGGAACCAGGTGCTACAGGATCGGCCTTCGTAGCGTTCAAAAACTCCCAAAAAATTCACGAATGGTCAGTGCCTCTAAGAAAGTGTAACAGTGTCTTCCAGGCCGAACTACTGTCAATCCTCAAGGCAGCAGAATGGGGCAACACAATGGGTATCACATACAGTATCCACTCGGACTGCATATCGGCCATCCAAGCAATATCCAAACCATTTTCCACCGATAAATTGATCCATAAAATCCACAATGAAATAGTTCGATCTCATAACAGCTTCAAAATCGAATGGGTTAAGGCCCACGTAGGCATACTAGGGAATGAAGAGGCTGATAAATTATCAAAACTGGCAGCCGATAATGCAAACAATAAAGAACAATACTACTTAGAAAAACCAATCTCATACTTAAAGAATCTCAAAAAGCTTACTATGGACCAATGGCAGTTCGAGTGGGACTAGGGGGACACGGGCAGGCTAACTCACAGATACTACCCAACAGTAAACACAAAGACTCTAGTTAGCTGCAAGCTTCTGTCACAAATATACACGGGCCATGGGGCATTTTCGGCCTATCTTCATTGGTTTAAGAGGAAGAAGAGCCCGGATTGCGTCTGTGGTGAGCTAGGAACATCCTTACACTACTTACTAGCCTGTCCGCTAACGGAAACCCTCCATCTGGCCAAAATCACACAGGCCAATGAACAACTCTGGTATAAACAACTAGCCAACAATAAACACGTACAGAACAAGGCAAAACACATAGTCAGTTGCATCACAAATAACATAGACGACATAGTGATCAAAAATTCACGGTGATCAAAAGCCAACATCTCGAGCAGCAGGAACCAGCCACGTACTGTCAAAACACGAAGAAGAGGACCTGGCGGATTTTTATTTACTAGATCAAGGGACTTTTTGTTTATTTTTGGTCATGATCGTGGTCCATGAAGTTAAAGCGGCGGGTACCTATACAGTCTGAGCCCCGGTAAAAATAAAAATGTAAAAACAGAAAATCTAGAAATAAAAAGTAAAAAAAAAAATATATATAATAATTGTTAAAAAAATAATTAAAATAAAAAAAATAAAAAAAATGTAAACGGTTCTTGGCTTATAAGCCCGTAAGTCTGCACCATGCCCATGACTGTGCATGAATGTTTATTTTATTTTATTTTTTATTTTATTATTATTATTATTATTATTATTATTACTTCCATTAGTGTATGAATGGCGTGGTCAAAAAGCAACCATGTTGACTTTTACCTTTGCAGAATAGTTCTTTTATAAAATGTAGAATGGCTAACAAGTTCCTTGACGCAGTCGGTGATCAGAAAGCAACCATAATGAAAATTTCTTCAGCAGGTTTATTCTCAAAACTCCCAGGTCCGATGGACCTAACTATTGTTAGTCCATACATAGTGATTCTATCACAAAGAATAATTCCTAGCTAACCTATTCTTTTTGGTACTCATCTAGTTCTGATCACAATCAATACCTTCTTTTAATGTTACAGGTTTGAATGTGTGTCAAAAAGCAACCATAATGTTAATTACCTTTACCGGATTTATACAATATCATCAAGAGTGCAGGACATAACAGGTCGCACAGCATACAAATCCCGGAAACTTAGTCTTTTTGGTACTCATCTAGTTTTGACACGCACTTCTTTTCTCAATTGTAGGGGTAATACTTTCCTTGTTAAGCCTAGAATTATTTCCTGTCATATTTCTTTTTGGTACTCATCAAGTTTTGACCCGCACCAATTTTAATTTAATTACTTACTTACTTTAATTTATTTATTTATTCTATATTATTATTTTTTTTATTCTATATTTTTTTATTTAGTTTATTTTTATTTTTATTATTATTATATATTATTATTATTATTTTAATCTTTTTTTTTTTTTTTTTTGCGAGGCTGTGGCGGTGTCTGGTCTTCGTTAATCTGTGCTGCACCGTCAAGTGCTCGATGGGGTCGTTTAGCAGTCGTCGGGCTACCAACGTGGGAACCATCCCCTCGTGGTGGATCAAAATTGCGATATTCCCTCTTTCTCTTCTCCATTCGGCCTCCCTGCGCATAGTAATTTTCCTCCCAATTAGGATTATTTAGGCCTTGCCACTTCAAAAACTTCAAAATTTTCGCTACGCGCCCAAAACTATCTTCCATCTCCCAGTGGCTTCACGTAATTATTTTTTTTTTTTTTTATAATCTCATTGTTCCTTTCTCGTTCAGCTTGTCTTTCTCAATTCTTAAGTGTTGTCCCCTTCCTCTTTTCAAATGGCCTCCTCTTTCGGCTTTAATTATTGTATGCACAACTAACTTTAGCAGCTCCCACAGTGTTTTCTTTTTTTTTTTCTTCCTCCCTGCCTAAATTCAAAATTGTTTAATTTTGTATAATTCCGGTTATTTCGACTCTCAGCTAGTAAGTGCACTTATTCCAAATTCCTTAACATCCTGGAGCGTGTCTGTGCGTTTCCACCATAGCTATCTTGGAGGGTGTGGTGTACAAATCGAGCTGTGTCTCCAAAGCAGAAGTCGATACCCTGCAATTCCTGAGCTTTGGCGTTCTAGTTACATTGCTGCCCAGCAGCTTCCACGCAGTGATCTGGCGATTTATTCGCTCCGGCGGACGGTATCCAACCCGTTACGCTTGACCAAGCCCAGGCAGGCAGGGGCCGTCCAAAGGTTTCAATGAAAGTACTGTAATCACGATTTGCGAAATGGATTTTATATCTCACATACCTCAAAAACGAATCATCCTAGAATGTTTCAAATTTATATGTGTAACTGCCATGATGTCTAGTTGTACACAAGCAAGTTTCGTCTTAATACGAGCTCTCCTTTTAGAGACATCCACAACTTTACATGATTTTTCGTGACATCTGTAAGTGTGCGTATGTACGTGTGTATGTATCTTGCACAACTTAAAAACAGCTGGACATAGAATGTTGCAAATTGGTATGTAGGTTTGTTATAACATCTAGTTGTGCACCTCCCTTTTTGGTCTTTTTGTGACTTTCCGTTTTGGAGATATTTAAGAAAATTATATTCATAATGGTCAAATATATAAAGGTTTTGGCCATTATATATGACCTACCATCATAGAGATTTAAAAATAAGCTAATGATAGAGCCCGTAATGATATTATGAAAGTAGTTGACATTTTTGCGTGTAGAAAGTAATTTGTAAAGATACAAGCAGGTTCTAGTCAATGAATGCATTTTATTTAATGAATATTCAGCTCGTAAATAAAGCCCGTAATGATATTTTTATGAAAGTTGCCAACATTTTTGCATGTAGAAAGTAATCCTTAAAGACATAAACAGGTTCTAGTTGATGAATGCACTTTAATGAATATTCAGCATGTAGATAGAGCACGTAATGATATTGTTATGAAAGTTGCCGATATTTTTGAGTGTAGAAAGTAAATTCCTAATATAGTCAAGTCAACGATGAGCTTCGGAGTACCTGCATTTGGTCGCAACCAATGCTTACCTCCAACGAAAAATGCGAAAAACATAAAAATAATTTTCCATAAAATAATTAAAAGCCAAATGGGTGAATTTAGAATTTTGATCTCTGAATAAATCTCCGCGTGAGCAGAGACCAATCAGAGTGAAGCACCAGGAGTTTAGAAAAAAAAAAAAAAAAAAGTAAAAATAAAATAAATAATAAATAAATAATAAAATAAATAATAAATAAATAACTCCTTGAAAAAACCTAAGTGTAACAGTGAAACTGTTACGTGCGTTGACGAGACGGTCTGGACGGAGAAAAGGAATTAAGAGTTGAGCAGGGCGCCCCAAGGGGCACAGGAAATCGCTCGGAGTCCCGCAATTAATAAAAAAAAAAAAGGGGGCCATACAATTTTTTTTTTTTTTTTTTTATTTCCTATCATAATTAAAATTCAGGAGGATTAAAGTGAAGTGCATGCATGAATCCTATGAAAGTCTCAGTGTCCAGCCAGAAACTAAGTTCTGAGCTGGATCTGCGGACCTCTCAGAGACACACATAGCACTCACAATCCTCACTGAAAGTAAAACGAGCAAAATCGCAGAGGATTTCGACCTGAAACTGAAAGCCAATCAGAGGCCAGGAAATCGGCCAATGAGAGGAGACCTCAGATCCCTACACTAAAATACAATAAAATTAATAAAAAATTAAAAAATAAGCCAAATAATAAAAAAATATACAGCAATTAGGAAATTTTGATAAAAAATAATTAAAAAATAAGTAACATTTTCACTAGAAAGAAGGTTCAAAGCTCGCGACTGACAAAGTTCAGTAGATAAGCCTGATACTAGGGTTAGCCAAAGCTAGATGAACATTTCGTTCAATCTAGGGGAGATAGAATTTTGGATGGAAATACTAAGTTAGGTGACTCCGGAAGTGATACTCCTACGCTTTTTAGAGACGGGGAGAAAATCATCCCCTCTGATTCCTAATATATAAGCAGGTTCTAGTTGACGAATGTACTTTATTTTGTTTTAGTCTTGTTTGTCATTTGAGAATTTAGTTCAGTGCTATAAACCAATGAATCTTTCCAGAAAATCCCAGAATTTTGTTCTTATTAAAATTAGAGCTTCCAAACATCTGCAACCCTAAACTACAAATTTTCGCCAAACACTGTCACCAAGTTCGACACAAAATTAGCATTGGCTACAAACTTGGCATGATTAGCGATCAAATTTGGCAGCCAATATTGTTTAGGATAGCCAGAATTAGTAAATCCTTTCTCAATTTTAACTGAATTAATTTTTTCAATAAAATGTATAATTTTTCACCTGTAATTTTCGGCAAAGAGAACAAAAGTAGGCCATCTATACTCGAAGGATTTTCATTAAACTAACCTATATATTTGCTAATGAGAGATTCTGTACTAAGCTTATTCCTGAAAAAAACTAGTATATTTATTTGGCAGTACATATATAATCCTATTATCATAGCAGATTTTCTGTTTGATAAGTTTTCGAAATGAGATTTATAAATATTTTATTTTTCCATTTTTAAAAAGGAAAAATCTTGTAGCGTTCCTTTTTTACAATATTTTTGTGAAGGGTCCTTTAACAGGCCCAATTTCAGCTCTAGACAAGATCCCTATATTTGCAATATAATTTTAATTTTGGAAAATAATTTTTCTACTGCCAAGTTAAGAATTCTTAAAATGAAATTTTTAATGTTATAATATTAAAAATAGAATATTTCTTAAAATTTGATAGAATTAAATTACTATATTAGCATACATAACAGAAATTCCCATAGTTAACAAATAATGTATATACAAAAGAAATAAAAAGAAATAATGTTCATTCTATTTATAATGAATGAAAAAAATTATGTAATTTTGGCTTTCAAAATTTTATTTAGAATCACATTTTTAAATTGATTACCCTGTATCCAAATCTATCATTTTTATGAGTAAATTTCCAAAATGTTGTGAATATAAAATTTGAATAATGAAAAACGTTTTTCAATTGATTATTTTAAGATCAATAGATGGCATCATTACCATGAAATGCAATTCAAGGCCTTAACTGGCTTTAAATTCTTCCCAATGCACTTCAAAATATCAGATTTTGAGCATATGTTTCAATACAAAAAATTGATATTTTTTCTATTTCTTTAAGAAAATGTGCATTTCAAGTGTATCAGATTAAATTTTTGTAGCTGAAACCTGTAATGTAGTGTTTGATTACTATCCGATCTCGTTTGACCAGTCAATTAAGACTATACGTCACTATCGTATTGTTTCAACTAAATTTAATCTCGTAACTAGTCCACGTTACAGAAATATTATATAGATTTATTTTCATTGCATTGATTAGTACGTACTATTCATTGGCTAGCTATAAGAGCAATTGGTAACACTCTGTGACTCACTCATACGAGTGGGTCCTCAAACATGCCATCATAATTTTAATAATCCACGGTCACGGAAGGTACTTGACCATGCTTTGGTGCCGCCCTCCCCCCAAAGAATTATTTGGGATGGAAGGATGGAGCACACTGTGGGCACAATGGATTTTATGTGCACCAACCACCATTAACATAACGTAATACAATGATCTTCTTAGCTAGAATATCAAACCCATAATCTTTCAATTACAAAACATTACTCAGGACATAAAATTAAACAAAAACAGTCAGAAATCCAATTCAAAAATGATATTCACTTGATGCCAAAAAAAAAAAAAAAAAAAAAAAAAAAACAAGAAGAATCGTTTAAAAATAAGAACATTGTATATTATTTTGTTCCAAGTAGATCAATATATATTCAATACAATAAATATATTAAAATAATTCCATTAAAAAAAAAAAAAAAAAAAAAAAAAAACTTTTTTCTTAATAAAATAGTATATACTCTTATAATATAAACATTATAATTAAAACTTATCAGTTTATGGCTGCCTGAAACTATTTTTATACATGTATTTCCAAATATATTTCTCCTTCCCAGTTCAAATTACTAAACATTGGTTTACATGATATTTAAAACAAATGGCTTCATCTTTTACAATAAAACATTCATATATTTTGAAACCCAAACATCTCCAAAAAATTAAAAATAACATTATAATATTTTAATTTAAATATTACAGCCACATGTCTATTTATTTATATTATTAATTTCCTGTGACATAGTTGAATTCTACATACTTAATTTATTATTCTTTTATTTATTGAGAATCGTGCATATTAACCGGATGTCAGTGGTTTATCTTTGGCCCAGTGGTAGAAAGTTTTGTAGCAGGGTTGGCAAGGTTTCGGACACTATGGTAAAAACCACGGTATAAACCATGGTTTTTACCGTACTGTCCAAAACCTTGGTGTCTTAAACTGTCCTAAACTGTCCAAAACTATATTTTTTTGTAGAATTATATTTTATTAAAATTATGCAAATATTTGAAAAATTTACAAAATTATTATTGTTTTTTTGTAACATTTTCCAGTATATTCTATTAACTTCTAATAATAATATGTTTAGTGAAAGATGCATATAACAATTATAATATTCGAAAGCAAAAATTTATTACTGAAGCTTTAATGAAAAAATGTGGATAATTGTACTTCAACCTCAAATTGATATTTATAATATTTACACACACATACACAGATATATAAGAAACATGAATAAATATATCATATTTGCTTTAAAGGAGAACAAAACAATATATAATTATTATTATATAAAACAAATTTACAATAAATCATCTTGAAATAAATATTAAAAGTGTGTAGCTACACAAGCATATTTTATTTTATTTTTAAATAAATGAGAATATATATATGCATAAATATTAAATGGTACACATATTAAAGATTTTTTTTTTTTTTTAATTGGTGGGTGGGGGGTGGCATATCTACCATTTTTGAAAATGCATAGACTTTATTGTCTAATAATATTTTTTATATTTTACTTATTTTTGGTATCTTTTAACCTATCTAATTTAGGAAAGAACTTTTAATAACTTTTAAACGTAATTTCTGTAAAATATTGGATGTGTAAGTATTTTGCATTAAAAAAAAAAAAAGTCACTTTATTTTGAATATCCTATCATACTTTATTTATTGCAAGAAAATTTTTTGAGTCATTAAAATTTAAAATTTTTATAGCTATTATTAAATTGTAAATTTCTTTTTAGCCTAAAAAAGTCTAAATCATCAGTAGAAAATATTTTAATTACTAATTATATTGCGACTGAGAATGTAGGGAATAGAATTTCTTATAAATTTAGCTTTTGGACACTTTCGGACAGTTTTGTACAGTTTTAGACAGTTTAGGATGGTAAAAACCACCTGTCCTGTCCAAAACCAGTTTCAGACGTCCTAAACCCCAACCCTGTTTTGTAACTGTCTGCAACAGGCTTTTAAAATTTCATAATCTGTCTGCAAAATTTGTGTGTAATCAGGGAAGAAAATGGCTTACACTAAAAAAGCCTGAAAGCTGATTGGGGGGAGGGGGGGGGGCTTAACATCAGTGAAGATCTCGTGCAACAATACACGAATACAATTTTACTGCAGAACAATATATTATAAACAATTGTGTGTATTCATTCAATTCATCTCATTCAATTATATATTTTATAACAATGTTTGACACAACACAATATAAATAATTATAAATAATAAAAGTATTAGTTTTAGTTTTGATACAGAAATTTTTTTTTAAGTGAATTGTTATTCGAAAGTTGCAGACAAATTTTTTTTATCAGTGCGGACAAAAACTGTCCACAAGCTGTTTTTCTGTGTCTGCGACTATGTCGCGGTGTTTCTGCCACTGGGATCTTTGGTATACGATTAATGCGAAATGTAAATTTTATGTGTATTTTATTATTTATATTTATGCACATATAATATGTATGATTATAATTATAGAAGTAATTCCATGAAATATATTGTATTATATTTATGCGTATAAATGGCCCAACTAATGGCATGCAGTTAAATATATATGTACAGTATAGGACCCATTATCCGGAACCCACGGGACCAAAAGAATTCCGGATTTCGGAATTTTCTGGATTTTGGGTCCTTTTCCCATTATTGCTTTCCCTTAATTATAAAACATAACTCAGTAATTGACAGGTACTAATTTACTTCTAGGAGCAACTACTTCACACACAGACAGACATTTAAAAAAAAATATTCGAATTATATTCTAGAGCTCTTAAAACATGCAAATAAATCAAAAACTGGAAGTCAAGATATTTTGCAAATCTGATACTTTTTTCTATTAAATTTAGCAGGAAGAAAAAAATAACTATAATGCGTATGTATATATACAAACATGTACATTACTGCCACTTGCCATGAGTGGCATGATTGCTTCTTTATCAATGCTGCTAAACGTGAATACTGTCTCAATCATAAGAGCAGAATGCTGAAAAAAAAGATTTTTCTTTAAAAATTTCCATTTTTTTTTCTTTTTTCTTTTTTTTTTTTTGAAGGTATTAATGAGAAGTTAAAAATCACCGGAAATCTATCATAAAATAAATAAGATTTTTTTTTTTTTTTTTTTTTTTTTTTTTTATGTGGCTTGCTGTGAATTCCAGGGTTTTCCTGGACCACAAACATCCCTCACCATATGAAAGAAAGAAATTATATTTTATTTTCCAAATTTTCATAATACTACCTAATAAAACACACAATAATTCATTTTAGGGCGATTTTCTGTCTTTCCTTTTTTTTCTGATTTTAGATATAAAATGTATTTTAATCATTTAAAAAAAAAAAAAAAAATTCTGAAATGATTCTGGATTTTGGGTCTTCCGGATTTTGGAATTCTGGATAATGGGTCCTATACTGTACAATAATTTACAGAAACAATTTAGTTAATGCTAAATAATAGTTCTCATCCATTAACTATTGTATATTAGGGTTTAGCTGTAAGATTTGCATTTTTATTTATTTATTAATATCATATATAAATAAAAATTCATTTAATCAATAATTGATGCGATCATTAAATAAATACACTATCTACATTAAATTTTTACTTTGTGCTTAATTTTACTGTGTTTTCTACAGCTTATATCCCAAAATCCATATAGTAGGTAAACTAATGACAGACTTCAAAGAATCAACTAATATATTAGGTTGATTTCTTTAGAAATCGACCTATTGCAAATTGCAATCACTTCGTTTATCTATATATCTATCTATCTATAATGAAAATTTTGTCATCACGATAACTCCCGAAATAATACTCCAAATCGAACCAAATTTGGACAGTGAACTGATCTTATAAATATCTTGGATGAGTTCGTTAACCAAGTTGCTCCGACATTTTGTTTTCAAGTGGCAGCCACTTGAATATTTCTAACCCACATTGTAAAAAGCGTGTTTAAAGCAAGATTTGCTTGAATTTTTATGTAAATCTAGACTACTTAAGGGTCTAAATGAACTTAATAAAGTGGCGGATATCTTAAGTTAAGTGTGGCCACTTGAAATCAGGCTACCACTTGAAAATTTAAAATCATGATAACTTCTGAAATAATACTCCAAATCGAACCAAATTTGGACAGCGTCTTAACTTGTGTTATGAATATCTTGGATGAGTTTCTTAACCAAGTTGCTCCACCATTTTGTTTTCAAGTGGAGACCACTTGAAATTTTAAAATTCAAATTGTAAAAAGCATATTCCGAATTCGTTTGAATTTTGATGTATACATAGACTATATACGTGTCTCAATGAAGTTTATTAATGAACATATCCGCCATTTTTAATAAAGTGGCAGATATCTTAAGTTAAGCAGGGCCGCTTGAAATCAGGCTACCACTTGAAAATTTAAAATCCCGATAACTTCCGAAATAATATTCCAAATCGAACCAAATTTGGACAGTTCTTAACTTGTGTTATAATGAATATCTTAGATGAGTTCGTTAACCAGGTTGCTCCGACTTTTTGTTTTCAAGTGGCAGCCACTTGAATATTTCTAACCCACATTGTAAAAAGCGTATTTAAAGCAAGATTTGCTTGAATTTTTTTTGTAAATCTAGACTATATAAGGGTCTCAATGAACTTTATTAATGAAATTTATCTGCCATTTTTAATAAAGTAATGGATATCTTAAGTGGGGCCACTTGAAATCAGGCTATCACTTGAAAATTTTACATCGCGATAACTTTCGAAATAATACTCCAAATGGAACGAAATTTGGACAGCGTCAAATTGTGCTATGGATACCTTAGATGAGTTTCTTAACAAAGTTGCTCCACCATTTTGTTTTCTAGTGGAGACCGCTTGATATTTTCAAATTCAAATTGTAAAAAGCGTATTCTGAATTTGTTTACATCTTGATGTATACATAGACTATATAAGTGTCTCAATGAAATTTATCAATGAACTATGGATTTTCTCGCCACAAATCGCCAAAAAAGTCGCCAAGTGGAAAAGTCGCCAAATTTCGCGCCAAATCCATTACCTGCCATATTGGAGCTTTTTAATGCGTTTTTGAGGGGAAATTAGGCTATTTTAACGTTAAAACAAACTAGAAATGCAAAAAATTAACTTTTAATCAACTCTTTGAAAGAATTACCAAAAAAAAAAAAAAAAATGAATTATTTTCAAATTTGCAACAATATCTTAGATTAATTAGTTCACTGAGCACCTTTCTCTGCCATTTTGATCCAAGTGGCAGCCACTTAATTTTTACGATGACTTCTGAGATTCTGAATTAATTCCAACTATATTTGTACAATAGTCTTATCTCACAAATGCATTTGATATATTTGTCAACTTGGCCCACCATCTTGTTTCCAAGCGCCGGCCACTTGAAAAGTTTAAATTCACATAAAAAGGTATTTATGAACCAATTTGCTTAAAACTCCATATGTAGATAGCCTACATCAATATTTCTACTAATTCGTTTATAATTTGTAGCCGCCATTTTGAAACAAAATGACGGCTGCTGGATAAGAAAAAAAGAAATCAACCTACCCTTCCGAATAAGCCGGAAGGACTTTTTTTCTCTTTTGTTCAACTTTTAACAACGTTCAACAAAGTAATTTTACAGAAAAAAAAAAGGCCAAAAGGGTTTTAATTTAGAATTTGTGTCTGAAAAGAATCCCTATGTGAGCAGAGATTATTCAGAGCGAAGCACCAAGAGTTACATAAAAAAAGAAACTCTTTGAGACATTTAAGTGCAAACAGAGAAACTGTTGCATGCAGCGACGAGACAAGTCTAGATCCCTGTGCCAGAATATTTTTATGCTTTCTGCAATTTTACAGAAAATAAAATTAAAAAAATAAAAGCCAAAACGGTTTTAATTTAGAATTTTGTCTCTGAAAAAAATCCCCATGTAAACAGAGATTATTCAGAGCAAAGCAACAAGAGTTCGAGTTACATAAAAAAAAAAAAAAAAAAACTCCTTGAGAAATTTAAGAGCAGAGAAACTGTTCCACATGCAGGGACGAGACAAGTCTAGATCCTTGTGCCAGAATATTTTTATGCTTTCTGTGACAAATCTTATTTGTATTAACCTTTTCTGCAAGACAATGTTATTTAGAGTGACTCGGGGTAATTCCTGGTAAAAAAAAATAACATTTTTTACCTATCAAACTCGTAATCACCAATGGCCTCTTCCCACCTGACGTCAGATGTCACATGATAGAGGAAAAACAAATAGCAGAC
This sequence comes from Salticus scenicus, assembly GCA_963930645.1. Lineage (NCBI taxonomy): Eukaryota > Metazoa > Arthropoda > Arachnida > Araneae > Salticidae > Salticus > Salticus scenicus. The sequence continues at coordinate 26,350,215 of OZ005660.1, forward strand.
GAAGTCTTGTTTATCTATAGCGATTGCTGAAATAACATTTTCTATTCTTATTTTTGATCAATCATATTTAATCTGTGTTATTTTTTTTATAACATCATCATTTTTAATCCATTTTATATCATTATTCATCATCTTTTGTTTGCCGTATACATTTACAATCATCATTTAGTTTATATTTGTTATTGATGTTCATGAAGAACATGTTAAATACTCTGATTTTTGGTACTTAAATCAGTGACAGTGCAATATCATACTGTGTAAATCCATTTAGACCAGTAACTAAGTTAATTAACTTGTTGTAACACCTTTATGCAATTAAATTAAATGAAAACATTAAAATTTCAAATTATAATCCATAAACATTCCATAAGAACAAGCTATTATTTATTGCTAGATCAGTTAATGTAACAGTTACACTAGAACATACAAAATTCGATTCTTACAGTTGAAAATAAAAACACATAAAGTGTTTTTAAAAAATTATTAAATTTACAAATACAACTATTCTACTGTTTACAAATGCACAATATTACTTTTATTTTATTTTATATCAAATATTAACATTTTTGTTCTTAAGAACAATATTTAATTGAATTCGATTCTCAGAATTTGATTATTTGTTTTCCTCTATCACATGATTGAGCAGACGAAACTGGGAAGAGTCCAATTTCATCATGGAGTAAGCACATTGCAGGGTTGGCAAGGTTTTAGACACTAAGGTATAAACCATGGTTTTTACCGTACTGTCCAAAATCCTAGCAGTGTCTTAAATTGTCCAAAACTATACTTTTTAGTAAAATAAATTATTATAATTATTAATTGTTATTTTGTAAAATCTTCCAGTATTTTCCAGTGTTCTAATAATATATTTGTACTGATAAGTATAAAGGATTTAAGTCCATATTCTTGATTTTTCAGGAGACGAAAAATAAAGTTAAACTAACTAATAACTAATGGGCAGAATCGCTTAGGAAAAAGTGATTATGTTGGTTTATAAGCTTTATACCATTTAGTGATTGTCAATCTTCATTTAATAAAGGGAAAAATTCAATTAAATATTTTATACCAAATATTAATGCTAAATTTTTGACTTGAATGTTTTTTTACCAATGGATTTTCTCAAAGACTACATGACATGAATTTAAATCCTTTATACCAATCGATAGAGAATTTTTTTCTGAGTCTGACTATGTACTTACCTCAAAATCGACATTTTTGGACTTAAATCCTTTATACTTATCAGTACAGATACTTAACTAGAGATATGCATACAACAATTATCTATATTAATAAAATCAGATTTTTGTCTGTAAATTTATCAGAATCAAAAAATTTTGCGATCAAAAATGATTTCAGAAATTTTTGTCTGTGTGTGTGTGTGTTCATCATGTCTGTATGTTGCAATTTTTGTCCGGGTATTACTCCAGAACGGCTAGAAGGAATTTCAAAGGCACTTGGCAGGAATTTAGGTCTTCACCCAACTTAAAATTATATCTATAGAAATTTTCAAAATTTTGATTAGTTTTTGAACTGTAGGTAAAAAATGCCTGCACATGTGCCATAAAGATTTCATCAGTAGAACGCTTTGAATGGAAAAAAAAAAAGTTACCTTTATGTTTTATACAACAGGTCTCTCTCTTTATATATATACACCATCAGATATCACTACCGAATTCAAATATTGCCATAAATTTATCATTTGAGAAAATTTCAATACAGAAAACTCCAATAGACTGTCAATGCAGTTGAATATTGAAGAAAAGGTACAGTTTTAGTATAAGACCCTCTTGGCAACTTATTATTTTATTTTAGCCATTTTGGCAATGAATAATAATGGCTATAGCAGAGTCGGATATAAGGAAGTTGGCGAGAAATGTCCTAGGTACTTCGATGCTAAATTTCAAATTTTCTTGGGGATCTGATACTGAAGCTGCTCCGAAGACAATAGGAAAAATAATAGACTTTAAAAATTAAAATGTACATTAAGCAACGCTGCCACGATATTTGATGTTATTTGGGGATGAATACACATGGTGTTACGAAAAGATTGTCTATGTGAGGATTAATCCATTTGAGATTTTCTTTTCTCGGACAACTCATAAACAAGATGTTTGTAACAAATTATAAATTTAAAAAATAATTGCATACATAAGGTAATTGTAAATTTCAATGTAATATTTCTATATTAATAAAATCAAACATCTGTCTGTAAATATGTCAGAATCAAAAAACTTTGAGATATCTTCACGTTTCACACACCACGGAAGCCAAAAATGACTTTACAAAATTTTGTCTGTCTGTGTGTGTGTCGTCGTGAGTGTATGTCTGTAACACTATTTTTGTCTAGGTATCACGTGAGAACGGCTAAACGGAATTCAACGACACTCAGCAGGAATTTTGATCCTAACCCAACTTAAAAATTATATATATCAACTTTTTCGAAATCCCCTCCCCCTACGAGCCCCTCACACCCGGGAGAGCCAAAAACACGTTTATAAGCATAACTCCGCTCCAAATTACTTCACAGTAAAGAAATTGCACATGGAAATTTCCAGGAGCTCTACATACTCTTTACAGCCTATCATTTTGGCGATTTTTCCATTATAAATGGTTTTATCTTAATATATAGCATAATATCTGTGTTTTTGTATTGTATTTTGTTTATTATCAATTATGTTGGCTTAGCAAGTCTTCAAAAAAAAAAAAAAAGCAGTATTAATGGATTGACTGACAACTGTAGCTGCTACGCCTGCACTTGAAAAATTTGGAACAGAAGAACATACAAAAATAGGTGTTCTGTTTCCTTATCCATGATTAGACAACAGTTTATTAAAAATATAGTGAACTGAACTTTGCAGTTACAGTTAGCTTTACAGTTTATGCTCAAAAAGTTGCAGACTATTAAAAAAATATTAACTATGACAATAACAACAGATAAATAATGACAAAAGCATTGAGCAGAAATTACCCTAGTATCCAAGATTTACCCCAGATAAATGAAGTAGTACTTGATGCACTCAAGTAAATTATTTAAAATAGCATGAGAAAATCCTAAATTAACTTTTAGTAGCTAAAGCCGTTTATATTTCAACTAAACAGAGAGGAAAACAATATACATAAATTTTAAGTTGTAACAAAGATCCTTGTTAAAACGTGTCATAATCAAGACCAACTTTTTTTTTTTTTTTCAAATTATATAATAGTAATTATCCCAGTGGCAGAAACACCGTGACACGGCGACATAGTCGCAGACACGGAAAAATGGCTTGCGGACAGTTTTTGTCTGCACTGATAAAAAAATTTATCCGCAACTTTCGGATAACAATTCACTTATAAAAATTTCTGTATCAAAACTAAAACTTTTATTATTTATAATTTTTTTTTTTTTTTTTGTGTTGTGTCAAACATTGCTATAAAATTTAATTTAAATCCTATACGAAGCACAAACATAATTATAAGAAACAAATAAACGACCTTACTTCGGCTTCATTTTTCAGCAATAAGCTATTCTGGGGAGGATCCTCCCCCTTTGTCAATTGCAGTAGTGTTCTCTGGCTCCGGCCTTTTTATAGTATCGCTTCTCCTGTAACAGGCAGCGCCACTGTGGATCAATCTTGGCTGATTCGTGGTCATTAACGGTGCAATCGTCATTAGCGATTTCAACACTTTCGCGGAAAAAGGCATATGTGGGATTATTAAAATTGGCTAATTAAATTTAATAATCCCACATATGCCTTTTTCCGCGAAAGTGTTGAAATCGCTAATGACGATTGCGGCGTTAATGACCACGAATCAGCCAAGATTGATCCACAGTGGCGCTGCCTGTTACAGGAGAAGCGATACTATAAAAAGGCCGGAGCCAGAGAACACTACTGCAATTGACAATAGCCAATTTTAATAATCCCACATATGCCTTTTTCCGCGAAAGTGTTGAAATCGCTAATGACGATTGCGCCGTTAATGACCACGAATCAGCCAAGATTGATCCACAGTGGCGCTGCCTGTTACAGGAGAAGCGATACTATAAAAAGGCCGGAGCCAGAGAACACTACTGCAATTGACAAAGGGGGAGGATCCTCCCCAGAAAAGCTTATTGCTGAAAAATGAAGCCGAAGTAAGGTCGTTTATTTGTTTCTTATAATTGCTATAAAATATTTAATTGAATGAGATGAATTGAATGAATACACACAGACACAGTTGTTTATACTATACTGTTCTGTAGTAAAATTGTATTTGGGTATTGTTGCACGAGATCACCGCTGTCAACCCCCCCCCCCCCCCATCAGCTTTCAGGCTTTTTGAGTGTAAGCCATTTTCTCCCCTGATTACATGCAAATTTTGCAGACAGATTATGAAATTTTAAAAGCCTGTCGCAGATAGCTACAAAACTTTCTGCCACTGGGGTAATTATAATAAATAAATGGTAAGTTTTAAAGAAGACACTTCAGAGTACCTCTGCAATTTTTTTCATTTGGCAAGGAGTTTTTCAAACATAAAAAAAGATTATGACCATTAATTACCCAGAAAGTTGACCAGGAATTACTCCTGATGACTAATAATATTTCCTAATTTACACATAATATGTCCCTTTAATTATAAAGATATCAATTATTAATATACTATAAAATAATTCTTAAATATAAGAAATAAGATGTTTTCATTTTCTATTGAAATCTAGGAATATCTTTAATTTTTACCAACAAATCTTTCTTCAAATAACAATTTCTTTTCTGTGACAATGTCATCATGTTGCCTAAATTCTGCCACAGGCGTTTAGATGGCAAAAAAGAACTTTAACTTTTACAAATAAATAAATAACAATAAATTGTAATTAAAGTTATTTTTTAAAAATGTCTAGAAAAAGTTCAATGATATATATTAAATGTTTACACAGAAAGAGTTCTAGTACGTAAACAGTTAAAGGGATGATGGATCTTAAAAATAGCTGACAGAGCTATGAAAGTTCATACACATATACACTGAAATGTATCAATATTAAGTAAATTATAATTTCTTGAAAACTATTTAAATGAAAAAGAAATAGTATTCAAAATTATAAAATGCTCCACGCTACCCAGTTTTTAAATTTTTATAATTTTTTCCATTATTATAATTTATCAATATGTTTAATACATTTGGGTATCACTTTATTATAGACTGATTGATAAGTTATTTTAAAAATATTTTTATGTTCAAATGTTGAAATTTCAAGCAAATTATTAACATTAAAATACAGTCGAACCTTGTTAATGTGAATCTCAAGGGGAATAAAAAATTTGTTCATGTTATCAGTAGTTCATGCTATCAGTAACTCAAAAAGAGCTCTAGTATGTAAACAATTAAAGGGATGATCTTAAAAATAGCTTTTTTTAATTATTGACAGAGCTATGAAAGTTTGTATGCATATACACTGAAGTGTATCAATATTAAGTAATTTATAATTTCTTGAAAACTATTTAAATGAAAAAGAAATAATATTCAAAATTATAAAATGCTTCATGCTACCCAGTTTTTAAATTTTTATAATTTTTCCATTATTATAATTTATCAACATGTTTAATACATTTGGGTATTACTTTATTATAGACTGATTGATAAGTTATTTAAAAAATATTTTTATGTTCAAATGTTGAAATTTCAAGCAAATTATTAACATTAAAATACAGTCGAACCTCGTTAATGTGAATCTCAAGGGGAATAAAAAATTTGTTCATGTTATCAGTAGTTCATGCTATCAGTAACTCAGAAACAATCTAATGACGGGGATTGTAAAAAGTAATTCATGTTAAGCGTATTTATGTTAACGAGCTTCGACTGTATCCAAAATATTTTTAAAAACTGAACTTATTAATGAATTTTCAAAATAATACACAAATCTGGTCCGCAGGACCAGAGATTGAGCTTTTACTGACCCTACACATTTTCACAGGTCCGTTTACCCATTCTATTAGATTTTTAAAAATACTTGTAAGGCAAAATAAATATATTTGTAATTAATTTTAAAATGCAAATAAGTCTTATATAAATCAAAAATGTTTAATAAGTCGGTTAAATGTCACATTTTTACCATTTATAAAGCCCAATATATTAAGTATTGAACGTAAAAAAAAAATAGTTATTAAAGTGAAATTGAAAGAAAAAATATAGAGAATACGTAATATTGATAATTGTAATGAAGTACAATTACTAATGTCATAACATGCTATATTCTATGAAAGATTCATAGGCAATTTTTGATTAAAAAAAATAAAAGTAAAATAAACTGAAAAGCTTTACTAAGTCAGGTGAACTACTATAATTTATAATTTGCTGGTTTATTGTATGTTTTTGTAGTCTCGAACCAATGGACCACTGTTAATTTCGAGCCATGTAATAGATATTTAATTACTACAAAATATTATCAGGGATCAATTCAGGTTTTAATGTTTGGAACCATTTTTGTGAACCAAATATAAGCAATCTGCTGAAATAATACTGAAAACGTGGAAAATTTTTAGAAAAATGAAATTCGACAGGAAGACTTTTTTTTTTTGTGAAAAGGTCATGAAGAGGCAGGTAAAGGAGCCCTATTTTCCTCTCAATCGACACCTGATTATAGTACTATTTAATGACTGATCAATAAACTAATGTACTATTAAATATTTAAATATATAAAAATAGGGTGTAAAATTTCAGTAAAACCAGATATATATTTAAAAACTTTCGACTTAATATCAAAAAATTTCATTCTAATCGAAATAAAATTTAAGATTCCAATTAAATAAATAAAAGAATTTGTCCGTGATAATAGTTCGGTTTAAAATTATTCTTTTCATTACAGATGTCAAGAATTTTATTATATTTTATATCAGAAACTCCATCAATCTTAAGATAAAAGATATATCATCAATTGCTTAATTATATGTGTTGCATTTTTATTAAACCAATTTAACAGGATATTAAACTTGGAAAAAAAAAAAAAATCATTGACTAAAAAACTGCATAGCATAAATAAGTCTAAGGCATAATTTCTGCTTACAATGCATATTGTTTACCTAAAATCACCAGGTACTCCCTTTAATACTACTGAATAAGTTAAAATTTTAATTTCGATCCATACACGTTTTTACATACCAGTATACAGTACACTTGGGGGAGAATAAAAAGAAATATAATCAAGCAACATTAAAATCATGTAATCAGCGCATCTATTTTTTCTATATGTAAAAATTAATATTTATAGGTATATTATTAAAATAGCATAATATAATACAGAATGAAGTTGCTGAATTGTACTATCTTTTAAACATTCCCGATTCAAAAATGCACTGATAATGAGCTTCTTGAAAAAATATTAAATAAATAAATAAAACAAATGTACATAATATAATTATTAAATTTAATGTTATTGTGTAATGTTTGAATGGTATTTAAAATATAATACTTATTTTACAGATTATTGCACCTCTTATAAAAAGCATTTAAGGGTGCTAAATTAAATAAATATTACAGAGTGAATGACAACAAACAAGGATGTCTGCATGTTTATGTTTTTAATTGACAAATGAGAGCTTACAGATAATTATCTCACGTTCAACTATCATATTGAACTTGTTTGTTAAAAATAAATTAAAATCATAAGCATATTATCAGATTATCTAGAAAAAATAACGTGTCAACATATAGGCGTATCAGAAATTAAAAGTGATGTTTATATTGCTTACTTGTTAGACGTATCTTCATTGCCCCACTGCGCCTACTCGGGTGGTTAGACATTTTACGAGCAGACATTAATAAAAGAACCTAAATAATCCTAATAAAATAATAAACAGTATGCACACATTTAGAGCAATTATGATATTCCATGGTTTGTTTGTTATGATGCACAAAAACACAAATTAATAAAACGACAGCGATTATTACGTGACATAACCAGCTCGTGATGGAAGAATACAAGACAAGCTTGTGGCCTGCTGCCGTTCCCACCTGATTGGATGACAAGTATGGTATTCTGCCGTTAAAAAATAAATAAATAAATAATAATAGATACATATTAAATAAAAAATTTTAAACACAGAAAATAAACCAATTTTAAATTAAAAAGACTGAATTTAAATAAGTAAATGCTCGTGTCATGTTTTTCAAAGCGAATCTAAGGAAAAAAAAATAAATAAATAAACAGTTTTAGTTTCATTTTCAAATTTCGAAAAAAAAAACAGTATATATACATCATATTTTTAAAGGGCACTAGATACATATCGTGCTATACTTAAGGTTCCAAAGATATAAAGTATAATTAGATCTGATAATGATACATCTGAAAATTTTCCAGTTTGTGTATGATATAATGTATATATACATATACATATATTTTTAACAACTTCAGTTCTTGATCCTTTAAGATTTAGTTAGTAACAGGATTATGCAGTTAATTTTTATCTTTTATAGTTTTATTTCATAAATAGCCCATAGTGTAACACTAGTGTGATGTAAAACCCACTGAACGTTAACCTTTTATTTCATATTATTTATTATTATTATAGCAATTCAATTTAATATTTTTTACGGAGGGGATGGGTCATCAAAGCGATTGAGTCATCCCCTCTGTAGAGGATTGAAATTGTGATGGCATGGCATTTCTCCAGAGCCAAATAGCAGTTGCCCAAAGTGTAGCACTAGTGCAATGTAAAAGCTATTTAACTTCAACCCCATAAAAATACGTTTTTCTGCTGTATTTATTGGCAACATAATTGAATTTTCGGAGCAGAGAAAATCCTTGAAATCGAAACCATGTACTTTCTTCTCGTTGATTTTCTTTCTATTTCTCTCTATAAAAGCATACGACGATGATTTAATTTCTAAAAAAATCATTAAAATATATGTTAAATTTCTATTTCTTAAAAGTTCCTCTTCACTCCTCCCCTCATTCAATAATATTAATTAAAACAAACAAAAGACGAAAAAACATGAAAAATAGCATCAATATCCGTGATTTTTTTTTAATTATTTTATTTTATTTTATTTATTATTCGGAATCCACGTACTAATTTCTATTTCTCTATACAAAAGCATACGACGATAATTTCGAAAAAAAAAAAAAAAAAAAAAAATCATCTGAATATATGTTAAATTTCTATTTCTTAAAAGTTCCTTTTCCCTCCTCCCCTCAGTCAATCCGCGATTGTAATGATCGATAGATGGCGCTTTCTCAACACTGCAGTTGTTAGTAAACATTATAGCCACGTGTTCTTTTTGTTATTCTACTTAATATTCGTACTATAATTTCTCCGCCATTGCATCATGGAAAATTGATTGCTTTTGGAAAAAACACTTCAGTTTATTCAAAGTTCGATCGGAAGTAGATTTTTAACTGAAGTTGAACAAATATTAGTTTCAAATCATCGGATTAATTCTTTACTTCCATTAGCCGAAGCAACTGAAATTTTAAATTTGTCATTTGGAAATAAATGGAAGCTCAATTCTGGATTTCTTGATCCTTTGGAGTTAGATTGTAGCACACAACAGTATGTGTTATCTTTTTTACCGTATTTATTCATTTTTATTCAATAAATATATGTGAAACTAAATATCGGCAAGCAATGGCGGCTGTATGGAATTCGAATTAAACCATGTTTATTGTAATTTCACCTTAGCCCACCAGAGGGCGAGCATTTCATTACAATCGCGGATAATATAAATTGCAACAAACAAAAGACGAAAAAACATGAAAAATAGCATCAATATCCGGGATTTATATATATATATATAATATTTTATTTTATTTTATTTTTTATTCGGAATCCACATACTATTTTCTATTTCTCTATACAAAAGCATATGACGACAATTTAAAAAAAAAAAAAAAAAAAAATCATTTGAATATATGTTAAATTTCTATTCCTTAAAAGTTCCTCTTCCCTCCTCCCCTCACTCAACAATATTAATTAAAACAGACAAAAGACGAAAAAACATGAAAAATAACATTAATATCCCGGATTTTTTTTTTTTTCTTTCTTTCTTTCTTTTTTTTTTTTTCAGAATCCCCAAATAAGATTTAGAAACTACATGTAAAAAGTAAAGATTCATTTTAAATACTTAATGTTATAAAATTTTCAATGCATTTATTCACGAGTTTTACAGAATATAGGAATTTTTAACCGGAAGTGATTTACACCTACGTCATCCGTATTTCCTGTTCGTCTCTCGTTTGGCGAATTATTCTGTGACGGCGTCAGCTCTCAGCCATAGACAAGTAGAATTCTATTTGTCTATGCTCTCAGCTTGGCGTGATAGATCTCAAGATTCATTACATTGTTGTTTTGTTGGGTCGTCGGTCGGTATGTGGTGTGTGCTTTTCGCTCTCCTCCATTTGCTTTTGCTATACTGTACAGTTCCTCTTGAAAATATAATTTATTTCAGGTAAGAATTTTTATTAACATTATTCAATATTACTGTAGTTTCACTGTATTCCGTTTTTTAATGTATTTTTAATACTTTTATTATTTTGCAAATAACACATAACGTAGTGATGTGTTTGCACGTGTTATTTATATGTTTGAAAATGTATGCATGAAATTAGTTTTAATTACTTTAGAAAAAGGTAAAACTTTATTCGTATGTTGTGTTGCTAAAGTAAACATGATTTTAACATTAAAGAAGCCTGCTTTTATTATAATTACTCTGAAACATAATTACTCGTTGCATATTCTTTTTTATAATAATACTATGAATACAGTTACTTGTTGCATATTATCTTTAATTATGCATAAGAATAATCTTAATCATTAAAAATTATATTTCACATTAATGAAGCATGTGGTAAAACTACTTTGGTTTTATTTTTATTAATGGCATATATGCGATTGTTGTATAGAGTTAACTTTAAATATTTTGAATTAAATTAAGTTATAATTTTCATTTGTGGTTGTAGCATGTAATTGTTATGTATTTTTTTTTTTTTTTTTTTTTTTTTTTTTCCCACATTGAAAAGAGCATGTTAAAGTTAATTGCAGGGGTGATTTTTATCGGGGGAAAAAATAAATATATATATATGTATATTAATGAAAATAGCTAGCTTCTAATTTCTAATGAAATAGATTTATCAATATCTATAAGCGTGTATTAAAAATAAGGATTTATGTAAGTATGAAAGTGTTTCGGAGAATTGTATATGTAGTTCACAAAATTGATTTAATCAGAATCACCCTTGATAACTTGCAATTGTATGCTTGACAGAAAATTTTTTAAATGATGTGAATCTTTTGCCTCCTTTTCGTGTAATTGCTGCCCTAACTTAGTAACAGAAATTTTCAGTAGCCACAGGGCCACTTAAGAGGGTTATAAAATATATTTTAAAGCCCCCCCCCCCTTTACTCTGTATACAATCTTAATTTAACTATAAAAGACAGTTATTCCATATTTTGTACACAATTGATTTGTTTATTACTGACTAAATAATTTTACTTTGTTTTTATTTTCTCTTAATATTACCGACCTTTATTTAGAAATTTTACCTTTAAAAACAAAGTTAGCCACTAATGAAATAATGACATAGGCTAACCATTGGCTGCTAATATGAATTTTTCCACTTTTTGCCTTTTATTTTCTTTTTGAGTTAGTACCTATCTAATCAGATCATTGTAAGTACTATTTCTGTATTATAAATTATCTACTATCTGAAGCTGAATATGATGTGAAGATTGATGCCTGTTCCTGGAAAATTTAAGAATAAATGCTAGCTAAACACATCTTCAGACAAAAATTTATAAAATATTTTCTGTCTGTTGGTGCGTCTTTGCTGGTTATATTTTCTGCTTCCGGTTCCTATGTTCAAGAATTTTCAAGGAGAGTAAGTAAGCATCTTTTAAATGTATTTTTTTCCTTATACATGAGATCTACATAATATATTTTCAATATTTGATGTACATGCATTGTGTATATGTGTCTCTTACCTTTTATTTTAAAATTCAGTTTTTATTTATTGATAAGTTTATTTAGGGAGTTGTGCAAATTTTCAGCTTTTATTTATTTTCCACTCTCATCCGAGAAAAATTCCAGTAGTATTTATACTTTAATATAATGTTCTAGTATTTTGAAATTGATAAAATTTATAGATCATTGTCAATATTTTTTCTCTATTATAAACTGTCTACGTGTCTACTATCTGAAGCTGAATATGATGTGAAGTTTGATGCCTGTTCCTGGGGAAAATTTAAGAAGAATGAATGCTAGCTAAACATGTCTTCAGACAGAAATTTATAAAATATTTTCTGTCTGTTGGTGTGTCTTTGTTGGTTATATTTTCTGCTTCTGATTAGTTCATTGATCAAGAATTTTCAAGGAGAGTAAGTAAGCATCTTTTGAATGTATTTTTTCGCTTACACATAAGATGTACATCAAATGTCGAAAATATATGAATGTAGATGTCATCCATCCTGTATATTTCTCTTCCCTTTTTATATTAACATTAAATTTTTATTTATTTTACTAATAAATTTATTTAGGGTCTTGTACAATTTATTTTATTTTATTTATTTATTTATTTTTAAATATATGATTGCATTCAAGTAATTTACCTTATTTCCGATATTTGATTTTAAATTTCAGATTTTATGTATTCACAGTTACCCCTGAATATAGTTATTTTCTTGGGGGGGGGAGGGGGGAGTCCAGAAAAAGAAATAAAAATCCTTGTGTTTTATATTTTATTGAAAATTGCTTGCTTCTAATTTCTATAGCAATAAGCTTGTATTAAAAATCAAGATATACTCATCTTGCATATGTTTCACTTTTTTTTTTTTTTTTTTTTTTTTAAATACAAAAATTTACTTATTTAAGGATGTGGTGTAAAATTTTAGATTTTATTCATCTTATACACTCATCTGGGAAAAATAAATCTTTTGTTATATAATAATAATTCATCATATTTAGCAAAATATATCTATTGTCGAATATCATTTACTAAATTACATGACAGTTGACTAACACAAATGCATAATCTTACATTTAAATTCTTTGCTAAATTAAAAAAAAAAAAAGTGCTATTTCTTCTTTATTTAAAAATCAAGCCTTCAAAGCAATGAGAAAGTTTCAATTAGAATGTTAACCAAAACTAAGAATTACAAAAAAGAAAACTGATGTTATTGCAATTAATAAATATTTACACACATATAACTTATTTATACATACACAAACGAATATCAGACATTATAGGAAACTAAAAGTGCATTAGAAAGGTAAAAATATTTATCAAATCCCTCAAATATTTTATTCGATTTGGTTTTAAGAATTGTATATGTATATGTATATATGCATTTATATGGTCGTTATACAAAAAATCCCTTTACAATCAGTTAAATATCCCTATACCATAATAAGTTGAAGTACAAAATTTCAACATTGTAAAATAATAAATCTTTTTTCTATTTTCTTTTTGTCTTTTGTCTTAATATATGTATATATAAAGGAAAAATAAGAATTTGTTATACTATAAAAATTATACACAGACACAACTGTTATAAATAAGTTTTTAAATTTAAAAGTTAATATACTTAATTTTTCTACTGCATTACCATTTGATTTGCAATAAATATAATAAATAAAAAAAAAGAAGGGAAAAAAAAAAAAAGATTTTGTCTGTAAATGAATGAATTAAATTAAATAAATAAAAAATAAATAGCGTGATTGAAATGAAAGAATTAAAAAATAGAGAAGGCAATGTTTAAAACTGAAACAAAAAAAAAAAATAATAATAATAATTATTATTATTATTATTATTATAAAAATTCATATTTGGAACTTGGAAAATTCTCTATCAGGTGCACACCTGCAGAGTTCCAGCTACCCATCTGTCAAGTTTTATAGCTCTGCAAATAGTAGTGTGAGCACCAGAGTACAGACAAATACACAGGCACTTCTCTTTATTTCCATAGAATAGCAGGCTACGCCCGCTTCACTGGTCACTATATTTAAATGAATTTTCAACAAAAGAGAAAAAATAAATACCTACATTGAAATCGCGCTAACTTTACTTTACTTCATAAGTTCGGGTACGGTACCCACTGCCTATAGCAGTTCTTTTTTCGCCCACACTGCATCGGGTCCATGTTCCTATTGCCTACAGAAAGGTCTTTCTTGAGCACTTCAATTTGGGTATTTATTGATAACAGGTGGATCTGCTATTATTTAAGAACTATTATTTTAAAAATGACTATATCTCAGCATCTATTAAATATTTTAGTTTGGGAAGCATACATTTTATTGCTTGCTCTTTACACAATATTACCATATGATTCTGACGAACATAATAAATAAAATAAAAAGTAGATTTTCTTTTAAAAATAATTAAATTAATAAAAAAACAAATTTTAATTATTTTAATCCTTTCTACTATAAATAACTATTTTTCCTGATAAATACTATAAATTTTAAATAATAATAATAATGATGATAATTTCGCTGCTAAGATATGCAGATGATTAAAATGAAAATAGGGAAAAAAAAATTAATAATATTCAAATTCGAAAGATTTTCGGTGAGGTGCATACCTGTAGGGGCTCAGGTATCCATCTGCCAAGCTTTGTAGCTCTGCAATCAGTAGTGTGAACACCCGAGCGCAAACAGACATAGACACACACAGACACAGAGATTCTTCTTTTTATTTATATAGATTATGTATTTCAACGTGATGGCAAATATGGAGATTTCTATAATATTGTTCTGCTTTTGTCTTATGTTATGTGTTATCAATATTCATATTCAATCAAAAGCCAAGCGGCAATTATGTGGGTAAAGCCCCGCGAGAGGAGCGAAACCTCCCTCGAGGACTGGTGATCGGAGAGAGCTTGGGGTAGAACCCTCTAGTTTAATAAAAATAAATCTAATTAAAAACTACTTTATTTATCACAAGTGAGAATTTTTAATACTTAAACTAAATACTTTTATTTAAAAAAAAAAAAAAAATTCTATGAATGATTACAAATAAAATAAATAGGTAAATAGAAAACTGATGTGATTTATAAAATATATATGTATTTCTAATAAAATAGTTGAGTTTACTAAATACTCGTACTATTGTTTCGGGTCTTTATTTAAAAAATCTCTTTTAAAATACATTTAGTATAAATAATCTGGTGTGTCACTCACAGACTCACACTACTTTCTCTTACCCTGAAATTTAATACTATAAATACAGGTTGGAGATTAAGAAGTAAGATAACGAGTACTGTTATGATAACCTATGTTAAACAATTCAAATTAGGCTTAGGAAGAGTTTTATATGATAATTAGTTCTGTGTGAGGGGGGGCTACAGCCCCCCTCAACCCCCCGTTTCATTAATGTACAAAAAACAAGTGATGTATATTTAGCTTAAAACATACATTATTTACCATATCTCTATAGAATTTATTTCAATTCCCGAACAGCTTTCCTGGAAGTGGTAAAATATTATTAGTAAAGCACATCCACTATCAACAAATAACTAGTGTGTTGTGGCCACCACATGACTTCTTCTATATTTTTCTATACAAATTCACTCAGTAAAAATAATTTATTAAAATTATTATTTAAAAAAATTATCTCCCATGATAATGCACACAGTTTCCATATTAGAGAAGTAATATAACACTAAATACCCCCAAAAAAATTTAAATTTATTCTCAATATTACAATTTTTTTTTTTTTTTTGTTAAAAATGAAAAAAAAAAAAATTATAACTTTATTTTAAATTATCTCAGATCGATGGTTCAACCATTCGTTTTAAAGGTATTGGCGAGCTCCTTTGAAATAATATACCTATCATGAAAATTTACTCCCCTCGAGGGGGGACTTCCCCCCCACGGGGAGATGAGGCTCCTACATACACAATTTTTTTTTTTTTAACCAGTTCACTATCTCTATTACACAAGATATATATTCGTTTCATTTGGTTTAGTGCAGTCTATAGATGTTAAACTCTACATACCCTCAATTTCCCCCATAGACGTAATGTATTTGAATACTTTTGAGTGTCCCTGTACACGAACCATTTGCTTCATCTCAACGAAAAGCTTAGGGTAGCATCCCTATATGATACACATTTAGAATACCGAGTTTGGAATTTCTGCAACTGATGCAACTGAGATATGCTGATAACAGACAGACACACAGACCATTCGCTAAAAACGTGATTTTCGTATTCAGGGGACCTCAGAACATGTAAATATAACAAAAACTCACGTTCGAAAATTTTACCCTAAAACAATACTTTCTCGGCCCTATGGGTAAGAGAAAGTAAAAAGGTTTTATATATAAAAACTAGTTTAAAATATTTAGGGAAAAGAAAAAATAAATTAACTTATTTATTAACAATATAATTTTTAACAAATTATTTGAGAGTGCTTAATACTATTTTTTGGACTTTCAATAAAAAAGCCTATTTCAGTGGTCGAGCGGTTCTGTTCTCGATGCTGGTAGGCTGGAGATGTCGGGTTTAATCCCAAGTCGCCTTCATCCATCTAGCCGTTGGGGGTTTTTTATGGTTTTCTCCGAAGCTTGCGGAAAAAAAGGCTAGTTCTCAAAATAATCCCATGACAATAAATTTATTTGCATACGAATAATAAATATATATTTCTTTATATGTCGTAAAAAATAAACCTGTAACAATTTTCTTTTATTTAAATTGAGGAAGAAGATAATTATTGTATGTAATTGTAAAAACTTTGACATACCTAAAAATCGACTTTAATGTGTTGGATTAATAATTAGTAAAAAGATTAAGTTAAACAAAAGTCACCAATTTCTGAGAAAAAGTTCAAACCGTTCAAAAGTTAGATTTAGAGAGAGAGAGAGTTCGAATTATTTTTAGCAATTTTTCTTACATGCGTCAGCATCATGAATATAATTCAATATTACTTTCGCGTCATTTTTATTAATTGAATCTTTTGTAGACAATCGGATTCAAAATTATGGTTTAAACTATTTTTCACACGTTCTTACAGTTAAATAAATAAATAAATTTGAGTTTAATGTATTTGGTTTATTTCTTGACGGGGCTTTTAATGTAGATTTTAATTCAAAAAGCGGAAGAGAATTCATCGAAAAATTAAAAATTATTATTTTTCATTTGGGATCTAATCCAAACTTAAAACCACTGTAGAGGCAGTGTTGCCAGATTGGGGACTTTTTTAATTCAATATCCACCAATAATTTGTAATTGTAACTGTTGCCTAATCGCTTCGAAGATTAATCATCTTTTACATATATCAAATATCACTTCTCAAAATTATTGGTGGTAGTTGAATAAAAAACGTCCCCAATCTAGCAACACTGTGTAGATGCCCGTGACAAAATGCGGGTACTCCGAAGCACCTCGTTGACTTGAGACAATAGACGCTATCTCTTCCAATAAAGGTATGTGATCGGGGATTGATACGAGTGTGCACCTGCACAGTTAACACAAATCACAGGCCTTTACATGGAAAATTTGACAAAAAACGTTTCTAATATAGAAAAAAGTCCTGTCGTACTAGATTAAATTCTGGCTCTGACAGAATTTTTTTTTCTTTTTCGTAAATTTCAATTAGTGCACTACCAATTAACACTTTGTCCAAGCACTACGGTGTTTGGGAAGTAAGGCCAGGATCCTAGGCCTGAGGGGAAGTGCCCTCCGTGAGGGGTCTTTCTAAAGGGTCTTAGCCAGTATTTACGCAAGTTTCGGAGAAAACCACGGAAAACTCTGAACGGTTAGGCCGACGAGCGCACCTGGGATCGAACCTGGCAAAAGCATTTCGACGAAAGGCCGTGAAACAACAAACGCTATCTTTATCTCCCGACCAATTTTTTTTTTATAAAATATTTATATACATAACATGTTATCAATATCAGCTTTTGTAAATCCACTGCAAGATGAAGGTCTTCCCTAGATGATCCCAATCTACCCTGTTTCCTGAAATTTTTCTTCATTCCGCTTTTCCTAACTTCACAATCTCATTTTTCGAACGACACATTTTTTTTTTTTTTTTCACTGATCTTTTCTTATCTCTCGGAATCCAAAATAGGACTTCGATGATCCAATCTATCGCCGTTTCTTCTGGCAAGGTGCTCATTCTAGCTGCATTTTAACTTCTTAACTCTACGAAAGGCATCAGTAACTTTGGTTTGCTCCCTAATCCATGTGTTTCGCTTTCTGTCTCTTCAGGCAGGCCCTGATAAAGCCAGGTCATGCGGGGCAGTTGCCCTGGGCCCCCCTTCTGGAAGGGCCCCCAACAGGCAGAAGCAGAAATATTGCAACCTAAAGACCTCTTATGCCACTGCAAGGGGGCCCCCCAGAATAAGCTTGCCCCGGGGCTCCAGGTAGTCTAAGTCGGGCCCTGTCTTCAGGTGAATCCTAACATGCATATCTCCATGCTTCTCTGTGTTGTTTGAAGCTTTTGTATAATTTTACTCATTAATAATTAAGTTTCTGAAGCATAAGTTAAAACAGGAAATATATATATAATCCAAAATGTGTAAACAGTGGAACAAATTTTGTAATTTCGTTTGTATGGATCTTCTGTAGTTTATTGTTTTTGTTATCATAGTAAATCTTAAAATCAAACAATGAAATATTTTTTGTTGGAAACGTGTTTTATGCGATATTTCATTATAATTATATTTTGAAGCCCTCTATTTTACAAACCCTTAAAATCATGTTAAAAAATTTTACAAAATAAAAGTTGAAATTTGTTTCAATACTTTCATGATTGTTCGAAAGAAAACAAAATGTTTATGATTTCGGTTTGTCTGTAAGTCTGTCTGTGCTGTAAATTATTTAAATATAAATTGATCGTCCAATAAAACTAAAATTTTATGACGTGTAAAATAATATGTTCTCTGTGAAAAGTCGTACGTGCTGCACTTATAATTCATTTACAGGGGCATATAAAAGTATTTGGATACACTACGGTTTATGTGCGGTTGTTAATTGAAGTGGTACCACCAAAAGCTGTGAAGTTCTACTTACGAAGCTGGTAAACAAGAAAGGTGGGATTCGAAACCAGGTCAGTCATACTTGCTGATTTAGCTGCTTATGTAATTTTCTGTGGTTTCCCCTGAATCTCACGTGACTATGGATCAGAATCCTTTAGAAAGGCCTCGTATAAAAGTTACGTTTCACCTTCTTTTATTGATACCACACACACACACACAAAAAAAAAAAAAAAAACTAAATTAAGCTTACTATACAGATATTACTGAGATTCACTACAATACGCTTAATTACAAATTATATGCACTTTATTTCCTATTTATATACACAAAGAGCTAAATTTACTTTTAAAATGATTATAATATGTTTTAACTAAGTGATTTATCATGTGTTCTCTTTTGAATCGTATTTTGACTAAATTAAAATAGTAGCATCAATTTGAAAAAGGTTAATAAAATTAATAAAGAGTTTTTTAATTTCATGTTACCTCAAAGAGAAAAAAAAAAAGACACACCAAGCTGAAGTGGGGACAAAAATTGGTAGATGAGGTGGAAGGGGGGGGGGGGGTCCGAATGGGACAAAAAATGGTGGATGTGATGTACATGTGGAGAAAAACAATTGATTACAGCTTCAAAAAATTTGAATGATTTAATCAAGACAAAAGGCCTCAAAAAGTAAACAAGTCAATAACGCGTTGATCCACTTCTGGCCCTTATGTACGCAGTTATTTGGCTTGGTATTAATTGATAGAGTTGGCAGATGTGCTCCTGTGAAGTATCGTGCCAAATTCTGTCCAATTGTTGCGTTAGATTGGTAAAATCCCGAGCTGGTTGTAGGACCCTTTTTATGATGCTCCAAACGTCCTCAATCGAAGAGAGATCCGGGGACTGAGCTCAACCCCACTGGGGTTGAGCTCCCTTCAAATACCCCCCTATTAAGGGTATTTGAAGTCACTGAAGTACCAGTTGCACGTAGGATCGACGATAATGATGAATTGGTGCTTGATTCCATCAAAACCTGTATGTATGTCATTTTGTGTCCAGTTTGCATTACTCCTTCTTGGTGCGTCACTTTTTTTGTTAAAGAGTATATATTAAAGCAAGACCAATCATTAAATAAACAAAAATGAAAATTATAATAGGCCGTTTCAGTATTTTTCTGTATTGTTTAATTTTACGCTATTCCATTTCAAATAATTTGGTCCCGTAGATAATAATGAAAAAGAATTTTTCGTTGTGTCCCTGTAAAAAAATTATGAATGATAAATTCACCAAAATATATACAATTCGTGTGACGGTGATCCAATAAGAGGCCTGTCCAACCCAAAACACTTGGCGGCCGCACTGAAAATCTGTTTTATTTAGGAGGGCATCGTATATGCACACATGTGTATGTTTGTGAGTGCATGAATTATAATGAAATGCCTTTTTTCGAGGGAGAGCAGGGTGAAGATTCAGAGCTGAATATATTAATTTAAATTATTTTCCTTCATAAATTAGCAATAACGCCAAAAAAAGAAAAAAAAAAAAAAGACTATACCTTAATAACTATAATAAAAAGAATGAATAATGGATCTAATAAGGTTTCATTATAACAGTGTGATTCTTTTGCTAACATAACCGTTGAAAGTTTTTTTTTTTTTTTTTTTTTTTGAAAAGTCAGAACGGATTTATTTATTTTTAATCTGTTAACCAAAGTTGTCAAACTTTACATCTCCTCGCGGGCCGTGGGCTATACAGCGGGCCGTGGGTTGAACTTGAACACTCCTGATCTATAACATGTGTATAAAATTTCAGCTCAATTAAATAAGGCGTTTAAGGATAAAGAATTTTTCTTTGTGTACTTAAAAAAAAAACTATAAGTTCTAGATTCACCAAAATCAATAGGGTCATTCGAACCAACTTTCAGCAAACAAATTCGAACAAAGCGTTTAGGCGCTATCGTGATCACACACACATATCATCGCAAAAATAGTAAAATCTTGAGTGACTTCATACGACTTTCCGACGGTTAACGGTTGTATATAAGTAAAGTAAAATAAGAGATGCCGTTAAATAGACAAAAGAGAAAAATATAACAGGGTGTTTTTTACAGTATTTTTCACTATAAAAAAAGTCACAGAAAAATAGTTAGGTCGCCCTGATGAATAAAAAAATCGTTATAAGATATAGCAAAAAATGGTGCTATAATTATTTTCGAAATTTAATACGTGTTATCAAGAAACGTTGTCAAGCAATACCCCCACTATTTTTTTAATTTTTAGCTCCATCTTATAAGGCCCACCAGCGGCCGAGCGGTTCTGCGCTCAAAGCTGGTAGACGTGAGGTGCCGGGTTCGATCCCAGGTCGCGCTCGTCGGCCTAGCCGTTCGGAGTTTTCCGTGGTTTTCTCCGAAACTTGCGTAAATACGGGCTAGGACCCCTTAGAAAGACCTCCACGGAAGGCACTCCCCCTCAGGCCCAGGACCTACAGCAGTCAATCGGCCTTAATCCTAAACACCAAACACCAACACCATCTTATAAGACATTTATATGCTATCACACTTTAGAGTTTGAGGTCATAATCCATAATGATAAAAAAAAAAAAAAAATCGTTATGTCCTTGTAAAAAGAACTATCAGTGCAAGATTCTCTATAATTAATACAGTTCGTGTGACAGTAACTTATAATGTGTATATAAATTTTTAGTTCATTTGAATAAGGCGTTTAGACGCTATGTGCTTTAAATAATTTGAGCCTATAGGCCATAACGATAAAGAATTTTCCTTTGTGTCCCAGTAAGAAGTTATAAGTACTATAGTCACCACAATCTATACAGTTCGTGCAATGGTGATTTATAACGTGTATCTAAATATTCGTACGTCGGAAAAAAAAGTCACCCGAAAAACTTATTAAAGGACTTGGAGCTGATATACCTAATTCAAGTTTTCTATGACATATCGATATTCTGTATTGAAAATGATATAATTATAGCAACTAATGCGTGTAGAGGAACTTGCAAAAATATTTCTGATGCATTAAAGTCCATGATCGGTATTTTAAAAAGAATCTTCATTTTACACTGAACATAACATAGGAACTCCTTTGCGTTTTTTGCAGGTGGTAAAAAAGAGCTTGTGTCTTTTTATTCTATGAAAACTCGGCCCAAAGATGTTTAAATGCATATAAAAAGGTAATATTTAAAAGATTAAGACAAATAAGAATAACATGAAATATTTGTTTACTAATGTAAGATATACCTCTTCCATTGGACTGCTATAAAAGAATATTTTGATGAGCCGACGTATAATCGGAATTTTAGTAAACAATTTAGGAACTTACAAGTTTTATTTTATACACTAGGGGGCTGTGCCCCCTGCTCGCTCCGCTCACCAACCCCCGAGGGAGGCTTCGCCTCCCCCAGACACACTTTACTTATTAACACATGCAGAGCTCTGCCCACCTATTCGCTGCTTTCTTTCCCTGAAAAGGAATATTAATCGTGCATATAACAAGCCAAAAGCAGAAAATTATTATGGAAGTCCTCATATTCAATGCCATATATATATATATATATATATATATATATATATATATTAATAGAAAGAAATATCTAGACCATTTTGCATTACAGCTTTAGTATATGAGCCCTTTTATTTCTTTTTTACAACTTTAGATCCGGACCACGGTACCCCAGTTGGTAGCGCGCCGAGCTCGTAATTGGAAGATTGCGGGTTCGGTTCTCGAGCCGGCCAAAGACCATCGTGTACACTAATGGTAACTGGTGCACGTAAAATATGTTGTGGCCGCAATATCCTCCATGTTCCCATCAAAATTATACATCTGGGGGCCACCGAAGCGGGGGAGCCATCCCCTTCGTGTAGGACCAAAACTGTGTTGGCATGTCTCCGTAACATCCGTATGGGTACGTCCCAGACCGTCGCCAATTATCCATAGCGCAGTCAACACAACCTACCTAATTATCTACCTACCTACAACCATGGATCATATTTTAATTTTCCTGTGTAAGAAAATTAATTTGCTAAAAATAGAGAAAAAATGTTATTTATTTCGAGCCGCGGTACCCTAGTCGGTAAAGCGCCAAGCGCGTAATTGGAAGATTGCCGATTCGATACTTGAGCTGGTCAAAGACCGTCGTGTGGCTGGTGCACGTAAAATCTGTCGTAAGTCCTCCATGTTCTCATCCACACTATAACTCTGGGGATCACCAAAGCGGGGGGCATCCCCTGCGTGAAGGATGAAAATTGTGATTGCATGCATGTCTCCGGAACATCTCCAGGGGTACATCCAAGACCGTCGCCAATTACCCATAGCTCAGTACTGGTGCGACGTTAAATCCAACCTACCTACCTACATACATACAACCATGGATCATATTTTAATTTTCCCGTGTAAAATGACTTCATGACAGAAGAACAAGGTCACTTTTTTCAAAATGGCAAATAGAGTACCTTCATAAACTTGTCGTTTTTAGTTAATAACTTCTTTAATTAGAATGATAGAAATTTCTAAGCAGCTGAAATGTCTCCCTTGGAGTATTCGTAACACATTGATACCTATCATGACGCGAAGGACCCTGCCCTCCGCTAGAAGATGCTGTCGCAGACAAAAAATTTGACGCCAGTGACAGTAACTTTTTTTTAATATATAGAGAAATGGAATTATAAATAACGTTACTATGCAGAATGAAAATTAATAATGTAATGTTATAAATTTAAAAAATTTTTTAAAGGTAGTGTTAGTTTTTAATTTAATAGTAGTGCTTGGTGAAATAGCATATACTTACTATTTATTGAAAAAAAAAATGCATTTAAAAATAGCATATGGATAGAAAAATGTGTAGAATCATATCTTAATTGCAATATGTTTCTATTTTTTTCTCTTAAGAAATTACGCTGACAATATATATATATATATATATATATATTCTACCTTCATCTAGAACGAATAGTCATTTTCTGAATCCCTAAGCTGGATGTATAAATTTCTTAGTTATGCGTATAAGGAAAAGAAATAAACTGAATAGAAGAAATGACCGAGAATTTCTAACAAAGCGACAACGCAATTTTGTTTGAAGCACTCGTGCCTACTTTGTCCACGTGACGAAGAATCATGTCTTATTTCGACCTGAAATAATTGTTGCATGTTCTTGCATTTTATGGTGTTTATTCAAATTTCTGTACGTATAACAGACGTTATTTTCAAATATACAGCCTAAAATATAATTAAAATTTCATGAAAAAAAAAAAAGCAGTTTTCAGTAATTCAAAATAAATTTATCATCTAAATTTTGTGCTGCTTCTTCTCCTACGCTTGCACTTTAAGATATAGATCTAATAAACTGTGCCTTCTCAATTTTCGAGTTTTTTTTTTTTTTTTTTAAATATGAAATTTTAGTCAAATTTTAGGTTATATTTGAAATTAATCTCTCTTGTTTGTTTTGCAATACTGATAGAAAACTGTTGAAACACTTTAGTTTTTATGGATTTTATTATTAATAGTCATCGAATCACAAACACAAGTGCGGCAGATTCTTCTAATGATATCAGATAATTTTCTACATTTTTTCTTTTTTTTTAACTTCCATTACCCTACTCCCTACTACCGTAGGTAATGGAAGTATTGTATTCGGTCCAAAAATTCGATATCGAGATTTCATCTGATTTACATGTTTTAAGGTCTCCTGAGTAAAAAAAAATGGTTTTTGGCAATTGGTCAGTGTATGTGTGTGTGTGGGGGGGGGGGATCTTATGGCTATCAAATTTTAATGAGAATTGGAAACCGGAAGTGGTATCTCAGTCCGTATCTCAAAAACGGCTCTAACGATTTTCTTCAAAATTGCTGTATAAATACTCTATTAGATGTCCTTTCGAATGATATAGTTGGTTAGTTCAGAAAAATTGATAGGCGTCCTGTATCAATAGCTCAATTTCAGGTCTTGCAAGTGCGTTCCTTTAAAAACAGCTGCATGATTTTTTTTTTTTTTTTTCCATGTTAACCTTCTTTTAAATATCATTTTGCATGTAATTGTTGTTTTCTGGTCAACAATTAATTATGCCAAGTTTTGTAAAAGTTGGTATCTCAAAAACGGCTCAAACGAACAGAAATTTCAATTGATTTAGTACGACGTTCACTTAGTATATACCTGGAGGAAGGGGGGGGGGGCGGGTAGGACCAGATTGAAAGAAAATATTTTTTTTTATATCACCTTCTTACCGATTTTAATGAAAATTTGTATGATCGCGTACAATTTATGAAAAAATTACACTAAGTGTCAGATATAATTGGGGTTGAGGGGGGGGGGAAACTAAAGGGGAAGAAGCAGGGAATAATTACATGATTTTTTTTTGTATCACCATTTTACCGATTTAATAACTATCACTTTCTTTTTATCAATTTCACAATGAGTGTTATATATACCTGGGGGGGCAAGATGGGTTGTAGACGGAAATATATATATTTTTTAAATTGTTCTAATATTGATTTAAATAAAATTTTGTATATATACCACTTATTCTTTAATAAAAATTACAGTGAATGTTACACGTATCTGGGGGGGGGGGGGACTAAGAGAGGACAGAGTGAAAAAAGTGGTTGCTTTTATATCACTATGCTAGCTACTTTTATGAAACTTTATATGACTATCACTTACTTTTTATTAAAATTATAATAAGAGTTACCTGTAGTTAAAAAAGGGGCAAGTGTGTGTATTGAGGGAGGGGAGGGGGTGCAGATGAAAAATAAAATAATCTTTTTAAACAACACTTATTATCGATTTTTTTATTGACATTTTGTGCAAGTGTTACTTACTGTTAATGAAAAATTACAATGAGAGTTACATACGTCTGGATGGGAGGGGGGGGGGCGCAGACAGAGAGATAGAGAATGGTGTTTTATATCAGGCCTGTCCAACCCAAAACACTTGGTGGGCCGCATTGGAAATATATTTTATTCATTCGAGCCGCACTGTATATACAATCATTAAAAAAACGCCCCCCCCCTCCTTTCCCGACTAATTTCGCCGTAAATTAGTGTAGAGACTTGCGACTGGTGTCAATCAATTAGTAATAAGGCCTAGTTTAGAACGGTTTAGTTAGATTTTGTTTAAGGGGTGTCTACATATTAAAACTGACATCAACTTCATTTTTTTTTTTTTTTTTCAAAGGCAACCCCCTAATTTCGACAAGCTTTTTGGATTACTTGGTTCAAATCAGCTCAGAAAATGGCATAGTTTATATGTTTCTATCAATTTTTCTCAGAGTTATAATTTGTTAAAATATGGAGATGCTAATGTTAAATGAATGTAATAAACATTAATTCATGTCTTCCCAAAAAAATAATAGATTATTTTATTTTATATATATCTATATAGTATATATATAAAAATGAATTGCTGTTCGTTAGTCTCACTAAAACTCGAGAACGGCTGAACGGATTTATCTTATCTTAGTCTTGAAATGTTCGTGGAGGTCTAGGAAAGGTTTAAAAGGCGAGAAAAAATCGAATAATTTCCGGGAAAACCCTAAAAACAGCCCTTTTCTATTTCCCATACAAACGTTTTCTAGAGTCAATTTGAACTTTATTGCTATTCAATAAAGTTTAGGTGTGTTCCTAACGGCTGATGGCTGAGCTACAAAAATTTGCATGTTGATTCGTAATGACCTCCCCTGATGCGCCCTGATGCACCTCGAAGCCGGATTTTCGAATTTTGTTTTAGTTTTTTTTTAATTAATTAAAATGTTAAAATAAAAACCTTCTAATAACTGATAAATTGGCCATTTAATTTTAATTCTTAATTTAATTGTTGCCAAAAAAAATTATTCTTTTTTGGACAGAAAAAAAGAAAAAAAAAACGTGAACAATAAAAATTACATTTATTTAAAATATTTAATTTTATTCCTTAATTTAATTGTTGCCAAAAAAAATTATCATTATTTTTTCGACGGGAAAAAAAAAAAAAAAAAAAAACGTGAACAATAAAAATTACATGTATTTAAAATGAGGAAAGTAAATTAAAAAAATTAGAAATATCAGTCGTATCGTTACAAATAAGATACCAAATGAAAGATGCAATTTTTGTGAATCCAACGGATTAAACAGCTTATCGATCGGACAATTAGATTTTTTAAAATTAACTAATGTATGTATTTTATAAAATTTCTTTCACAAACACAAACGTGTAGTATACAGCCTGTACAACACTAGACCAAATTGAAGTTCAAATTTCATCAATATTTAAATAAATAAATGAAAATAAAAATATGCTTAATGGGAAATATATATAACCATTAAAAGTTTAGTTGTCTAAAATATGTCAGAAATAGCGCTCATAGCATATTGTTACAAGGTATTAAGTCTTATTTTTACAAGGGATAAAATCTAAAATGGTGACAAAAATTCAAAAGTCGCCAAAGAGAGCTATATTAAGGCGGTACTATGATCATGCTTACAAACCATGAATACTAATAACCACAAAAAATTAATTGTCTCATGCAACAGACGTAGCCGGTCATAGCATATTATAATATTTAGCGTGAAATTGTTATCAATTTTATGGTTGATCGGGGATAAACAAAATAAACATAGGAAATAACGTAAAAGCAAATATTATGTGCACCACGTATAGTGTTGTTCATATGTAACTGGGATTCAAATATAAAGGGGATACTTCATTTTTTTTTTCGATACTATCTATTTCGAAACTGTTATCTAATAAGGACTTAATGCAAGCCTATTGGTAAACCATTGTCTCAGGTAATAGGGACAAGCGCCCGAGTTTTAGCGGATGACCAAATCGCTACCGAAGGCAGCAGGGATCCGAAGCGAGCTTTTGAGCAATTTTAGTATTTTATTTTATTTTTATAAAGCTATATAGAAAAGAGTTTCCTTTAAATTTAGTGACCAGCGAAGCGGGCAAAGCCTGCTAGTATATATATATATATATATATATATATAATGTTATTATGAATTAACCCAAATATATTCCATGCATATTTTTGATTAAAAACCTTTTTTTGAATTATGAAAATAATTAATAAAATCATATTTCAAAAAATTATGAGTTACGACCTGCATTAATTTTTGCACGAATAGAATGGACATCATTAAAATTATGGGTTACATTCATTCCTATCATTATTTTTCGAATTATAGTGATATTTCAATTTTTATTGCTCTTAGCGGGCTGTCACTTGTTATCTTTTGTGTCATATATTATTTTGCTTGCGCATGATTAAAATAGTTATTGAAGTAAGTTTAGACGTACACATCATTTCTTAATTAGCATTACTCTACATTATTTTATATTTAAAATTGTTATATTTCTTTTCGGATTATTATCTGAATGGATATAATACTTTTCTATGTGATATATGAATTTTATTTTATTTTTAAATATTGAGATTTACCCCTGATACATTTTTGCTTGTTGCTCGTTGAAGACTTGATATAAAGAATATAAAATATACCTTTTTCCGAATCGCCTTGACCTCATAAATTCGAATACGTAGTCAAAAATGGGTGTTACAATTCGGGAAATGAAAAAAAGAAAAAAAAAGAAGAAAAAGAAGAAGAAAAAGTTTGTACAAGTTTTAATATGTGCATGACACCGTAAACAAAATTCAGCGAATTAAAAACTAGATGTTATTACCAATCGTTAGGCATCAGCTGCTGGTTTCTACGTTAATTTACGGCGAAATTAATCGGGGAAGGAAATTATTATTATTATTATTATTCTATGACTGTACATATTCATACGTGCATCTATGTTTGTGAGTATATGATTCGTATATGTATATACTTTTTTCGAGGAAGGGTAGGGTGAAAAT
Source organism: Salticus scenicus (assembly GCA_963930645.1). Lineage (NCBI taxonomy): Eukaryota > Metazoa > Arthropoda > Arachnida > Araneae > Salticidae > Salticus > Salticus scenicus. Next base: position 26,378,963 of record OZ005660.1, read on the forward strand.
TCGGAGCAGAATACATTAAATTAAATTATTTTCATTCATAAATTAACAATAGAATCGTAGAAAATTTATGACTGTATATTAAAACTATAATAAAAAGAATGAATTATGCAGAGGCGGACCAAGGAGTGTGCGAAGTGTGCGGTCGCACGGGGCCGCTCGCTCGATGCACAAATGAAAGGGCGCTAAAACGACGAAAATTTTCTCGGACTTTTTTATTTACAATTATGAGAAGCATTTTTTTATTTATTTTTTATTTTTTAAAGCTATACGAAATGTTTGTCTACAAATCGTAATTCTCTCTGCAAAGAGAAGATGAAAGCGAAATACCCACTATCCACCCCCCAGCCTTCCTCCCCAATTCCTTATCTTCCTGTCTTCGAAACACTCATGGATTTTCTCTTTGACAGTTTTATGATTTCTTCCGAGAATCTCATACTCACCCCGAGGTCAGTTTTCTGTCCCTTTCATTGTCCTACTGAATCTTCATAGAAGAGAGAGCATTTTCAAAGCACCCCCCCCCCCCCATCGATTACACGCCCCCTCTGCATTTCACATGAAATTTGCTTGTTTTTAAAATGCTGAACTGAATATGTGCCTTCTTCCGTTTAGCAGAAGACTCTATTCGAATTTCGAGTGGGGCAGCAGTTTTGTTATTTATTTCTTTGTTTAAGATTCGCCTTTATAAATACATGAACATTCGAACATTGATTTGTTTTATGATAAATCGGACACTGTGATTATTTGAAAATGAAAAACGTAAACTTCCCAAAATAGCGGCAAAAAAAAAAATTGGAAGTGGGAGGAAAAAAGAATTTTCCGAATTTTTCCTGTTATTTGAATGGCAGTTAACCAAGCATTAACTGTATTTATTTATTTATTTTCATCACTGCAACTTTAAAAAAATATATTTTTGTTTTAAAATCGTTTTTTATGCCAGTTAATTTTAGCAGGAAAATACATTCTAATTCTTATATTTTTTCCGATTTTACCGTTAATCCACCGCCTTGCCTTCCCACAATATATTCTGATTTTTCATTAAGATCGTAGGGGCGCTTGAACGGTATTTTATGATATTTTCTAAATTTTCTATTAAAAAATAAAATAATTTACGTTTATTTTATAAGTTAATTTACAAACATGACAGATAAGCAGGAACCATAAAAGGCTTACTGGAGTAAAAAAACAGCGCAATAAAAACGTGGAAATGTAAAACAAGCTACTGGATTAAAAAAGTTGTTTTATAGCAATTCAAGTCACAAAGAACTGAACCTTTCTGCAAATTAACGATGAAATTGAAAAAAATTATAGAAGTAAATACTAAATGCTATGAAATAATAATTTTAGTTCTAATTTTTAAACTGGAACTGGGAAAAGGAACAACGCAAAAAAAAAAAAAAAAAGAAAGAAAGAAAGAATGAAAGTAAATAAAAAGCAAGCTGCTTTAAACTTTATTTATTATTATTATTATTTTCCTACAGTGTAAGTCGCGAAAAATCGAACAGTCTTGTACCTTTAAAGAACGGTGAAAATAAAATACTGAAGAGAGAAGGATTTATACAAGTTCTAATTTTAATATTCGTGTGATTCACAATTGTGAAACATTAAAGCAATGAAAGCCCTCCCTGCTCTGACTGCAGCAGGGAGGGTGCCGGCTTCGATTCCAAGTAGCAGATCGCTCTCTTCGACCTAGTTTTTCGAAATTTTGTTTATCCGAAATTCGAATGAATACGGGCTGGGACATCTTTGAACCCCCCCCCCCCCCCCCCATCCTCCTCCAAAGGGCATCCCACTCAAGTCTAGGACCCAAGCGTAGGCAATCTGCCTTAGTCCAAAACAGCAATACTAGCACAAGGGATACTTCACCTAAAGTGGATGGCAACTTTGCCCTACCATGTTATTCAATGGAGAAATTAGTTTTTTTTAATTATTCATTATCTTTTTTTTTTTTTTTTTAAATTCCGTTTTCACATTTGAAGAGTATACAACCATTAACATGTTTCTTATTTTACAAAAATTAAATTTTTACTTTTTAATATTTCATTTTGAAGCTAAAAAGTAATAAATTATCTTAGTTAAATTTTCGCATATTGCAGCTTTAAAACAAAATGTTAAAAATATTAAAACTTAATTCTTGAAAAACGAGAAACATTTTAACGGCTGTGAATTTTCAAAATGTGAAAACGGAATAATAATAATAATAAAAAAAAAAAAAAGAAATACGTTAGGTAATAATGAGTAAGTTATAAAATAAATTTCTCCATGGAATTACATGGGAATAGACTGCCGGCCGAATTAAGTGAAGCGTACAGTACAACAGCCTCGTCAACAGCCGAAGCTCGTGTTATTCTATGGGAAATTTGTTTCCACAATTACTCATTACTTATTGTGATTTTTTAAATTCCCTTTTTTGATTTAGAAAATTCACAACCGTTCAACTAGTACTCATTTTTAACATTTTCCAACAAAATTTAAAGTGTTTATGACTTCGGTTTACCTGTTTGTCTGTCTATGCTATAACTCCATGAAATCTCTTGAAACGTGATATATGTTATTCAAATTAACTATCGGTGGTTCATGTTGAAAATAGATTAAATACTATTGTTGATTTGTGTACAGGGACACTTATTTCTATAAACCATACTTAAAACTTTTATTTTACAGAAATGTTTACGAAATTGAAATATGTTATTCATACGCACGAACGAATGCTTTTTGTAGTATTCAGTAGAATTATCATTAAGATTTACAGAGCCGCGTACAAATATTTAGATATACAAGGGCAATTAAGGAAATAGCTGAAATTGCAATTTCATTTTTATTAAGCATTTTAATACTTTATAACAATGTTTAAAAGTTAATATGATTTGATTTAGTCCAGCTGTTTGTCTGGCTGTCGGTTTGTCTATCTGTGTGCCTGCCCGCCTCATCCTTAAATATTTTCAGAATTTCTTCAAAATGATAAAAGCTATTCAAGTTTACTACGAAATATTCCCTATTTAAAGTGGCATTAATAGGCACTGTACAACAGTTTCCTGTACAGGGACACCCCCAAAAATGCCAGTGCATTGCGTTTTATGATAAACAATATTTATAAATCACATTTAAATAACTTTCTACTAGGGATGAAACGGACAGTGATTTTGCCGGTTACCGGATATCCGGTATATTTTTTTTTTTTTTTTTGTATATTCTTTTTCTTTCTTTCTTTTCTTTTTTTTTTTTTTTTAAACAATAAAATATAACCATATTTCATATACTATTCTTCTAAAAGCATTTTAAATATAATTTACTTAAACATATTTATCTATTTATTTGTGTAATATTGTCATGGAGATTAAAACTTTAAGCCTAACACACTTATACTTACACTTATGGTGAAAAGCATTATCACAAAAAGATAGGTTTTGTTCAGAATTATAAAACTACAACATATTATTTACATATATTTTGCAATACTAGTATTTAAAAAAACGAAATAAAATAATGTATTAGTATAATCATAGCTGAAGAGTTATTTTCTTAGGAAAATTAATATGTTGTGGCCATCATAAAATTTTCTTCTATATCATTCTATATAACAGCGCCACTTACTGTTTAAAGTTTAAATCGTACAAAAATTTAACCATACCTTCTCACAATAAATATATTACATATAGAGTTTGGAGCAATTTCAGCCAACAGATGCTGAGATATAGGCTTTTGAAAATATTTCTAGCAGCTCCACGTGTCAACTGATATACAACTAAATAAGATTCATTTTCATAATGGTTGTCTTACATATTGAGTTTCATGCACTTATGTCATAGAAGTTGACACTTAGGCTATTCATTGGATAAATTGCAGTGCAGTATTGCCACCTGTTAGCTGATATACACTCAAAATAAATCACTATAGTGCTTTATAATGGCTGGCTCTTTCACATACTACGTTTTGTGCAGTTATGAACAATAGAATCTGAGATATAGCCTTTCCGTTTTGGGAGAAAATTGCAGTACAGCAGCGCTACCTAGCAGCCAACATGCTCCCAAATTGAATCAGAAAAATTTCTCATAATGCCCTTCTAACATAAAGTTACGTGTTGTTAAATTATTAGAACATAAGTTATAATAGCCTTCCCTGAAATTGTAGAAAGTACTGTATAACAGCACCACCTGTTATACAGTACTTCAAAGTACCTGTATACAGTACTTCAAAGTACCTGTTTACAGTACTTCGATTGGTATCAAAAGTTGATAGGCACTAATATTCCAAGGTGCAAGTACATATAAATTTATATGAAATTCTGTGAAGTAGTTCTTGATATACAACCTTCCTTTAAGTTACAGAAATCACACTACAGCAGCACCACCTGTTGAGCCATTTGCACCAAAAGTTGATAGGCGCTGATTTATGTCATGGTGCAACTACATGTAAATTTATGTGTAATACTACGCAGTAGTTCTGAAGATATAGTTGAACAGAATTTTGGCCATTAACACCCACAGATAGACATTTTTTAAAAGTGATCAAACAAAGTTCTGGACCTTTTCAAATGTGTAAATCCATCGAAAACCAGAAATTGAAATTTTTATGAATGCAATACAGAATAACATTCGACATTTGAAGAGCTTAAAAAAAAAAATGGGGTGGGGGCGGGGCGGTCATTTATTAAGCATATTTCTATGGCTCAAACATTTTTTCATTAAAAAAAAAAAAAAAAAAATCAGGAGTGACTCCACTCAACTTTCCGAACATTGAGTAATTAACAGTTTTGTAGATAAAGTAAAGAAAGGGGAATTGTTAAAAAACAAAAGAGATAAAACCATAATAAAGTGTTTGAGTACTTTTCTCCATATATTACACGATGTTTTATTTAACGCTACTGAACTTTGAGCCCATAGATCATAATGATAAAAAAATTTCGTTGTGTCCCTAACCTAAACCTAACCTGTGCAAAAAACCTAATAAATGCTAGATTCACCAAAATGCTTATAGTTAGTGCAACAGTGATTTATAATATTCATTTAAATTTTCAGCTCAATTGAATAAGGCGTTTAGATGCTATCGCACTTTTAATTAGTATGTTGTGGCCACCACATGACTTTCTTCTATATTTTCCTATACAAATTCACTCAGTAAAAATAATTTATTAAAATTATTATTTAAAAAAAATATCTTCCATGATAATGCAGATGATTTCCATATTAGAGAAGTAGTATAACACTAAATATCCAAAAAAAGTCAATTTTATTGTCAATTTTACATTAAAAAAAAAAAAAAAAATCGATAACTTCATTTTAAATTATCGCATATGTATGGTTCAACCATTCGTTTTAAAGGTACTGGCGAGCTCTTTTGAAAGATACCCATCATGAAAATTTACTCCCCTCGAGGAGGAATTCCCCGCCAGGGGGGGGGGGGGGAGGCGAGGCTCCTACACATACAAAAATTTTTTCCCAGTTGACTATCTCTATTATAAATAATTCTGGTAAATTTCATAATGATTATTAAAAAATAATTTTCCTTATGCACATTTATACAAAATTTTGTACTATACCACCATGTTAAAAATTTAGAAAAGCGGGATGGCAAAAATTGATAGGCACTAATTTATGTCAAGGTGCAACTATACCAATTTGTATGAAATTCTGTGAAGTAGTTCCTGAGATACAGTTGCCTCAAAAGTTTGTCACGCAGAGACTGACAGACAAACAGACAGACATTTTCTAAAAATGGTCAAATCATGTTCTACAGCTCTCAAAACGTGTAAATCCATCAAAAACCCGAGGTCGAAAATTTTTATGAATCCAATACTTTCTTCTATTGAATATAGACAGGCCATAATGATAAAGAATTTTTCTTTGTGTCCCTGTAAAAAAACTGTAAGTGCTAAATTCACCAAAATCTATACAGTTCGTGCAACTGTGACCTATAACATGTGTAAAAAATTTTTGTTCAGATTAAATAAGCGTTTAGACGCTATCGCACTTTTAAAAATTTGGCCCTATAGGCCATAATGATAAAGAATTTTTCATTGTGCCTCTGTAAAAAAACTGTAAGTGCCAGATTCTCCAAACTCTATACAGATTGAGTAACTGTGTATAATATATGTATACACAGTCTATAATATATACACAGTCTATAATATATGTATAAATTTTTTGGTCAATTGAGGAAGGCGTTTAGATGCTATCGCACTTTTCAGATTTTGGTCCCATAGACCATAATGATAAAGAATTTTTCTTTGTATCCCTGTAAAAAAACTATAAGTGCTAGATTCACCAAAATCTATAGGTTTCGTACTATGGTGACTTACAATATACGCATCAACTTTCAGCTTATTCCAACGAAGCGTTTAGATGCTAGCGTGTTCACTCATAGACATACACACATACATACACACACACATGCATACATCATCGTAAAAATAGTGAAAACTGACTCAGGGGACCTCGAAACGTATAGAAACATCAAAATCTCGAATTCGGATTTTTGACATGATTACAATACTTTCCTCACTATAGTGTTCGGAAAGTAAAAATCTTATGAGCTTATATATATTTTTTATCGCTAAAAATAAAATTAAATTTGCACAGATGTTAAGTATGCTTTTCAGGATGGAGGACTATTAGTTTCAATCTGGAAAAAAAACGTCCTCGCCAGTTTTTGTAGACTAGTTTTGTGTAACACCAAAAAAGGGGAAAATAAATTAGAAATATCAGTCCTATCATTACAAATTTGGGTAACCGGTAAAAATGGTAACGGAAAAAATGGTAAAGGGAAAAATGGTAACGGAAAAAATGGTAAACAGAAAAAATGGTAATGAGGGAAATTAGTAAAATCAAATTGCAATAATATCATTATCATATCACGACTTACTGATCACCTTACTGATTTTTCATTAATAGTAACAATAAGTGATATTTACACAAAATGTGAATAAAAAAAATCGATAATAAGTTTCGTTTAAAAAGATTATTTTATTTTTCCTCTGCCCCCCCCCTCCTACCCCTACTCCCCTTATCAACTATAGGCAACTCTCACCATAATTTTAATAAAATGTAAGTGATAGTACAAAGTGTCATATAAATACGTAGCATGGTGATATAAAATCAACCATTTTCTTCACTCTGCCCCCCTCCCCCAGTAAACCATAGACCTTATATATAAGGTCTATGCAGTAAACCGTCCAGATATGTGTAACACTCTCTGTAATTTTTCTTAAACTGTACGTTGTATATACAAAAAGGTTTTGTTTTAATCAATTATAGGGTAGTTTAAAGAATAATATATTTCACTTCCATCTGCGCCCCTTGTCCCCCCCCCCACACCCAGGTATATAGAACACTCATTGTGATCGTCATAAAAAGTAAATGATATTTATAGAATATATCATTAAAATCGGTAAAATGGTGACATAAAAAATCATTTTATTCTGCAATCTTCCTCTTTAACTCCCCACCCCACCACCCTTCCCTTTTCTTTGGTGTTACACAAAACTGGCGAGGGCGTTTTTTTCCACATTGAAACTAATAGTCCTCCATCCTAAAAAGTATACTTAACATTTGTGCAAATTTAATTTTATTTTCAGCGATAAAAAATATATATAAACTCATAAGATTTTTTTTTATTTATTTAATTTTAATTACATTTGGAACGAATTACTCTAAAAATAAATCAGTGCGAAAAAAAGCCGCGGATACTAATAGTACTACGGAACATAATTAGGATATTGGCAACTATGTGCCAGACGGGAGGTCCCCGAGTTCAAACCCAAGTCACACTTCTCGATCTAACACAGTCATTTAGAATTTTTTGCCGTTTTCTCCGAAACCAGAGCAAATATGGATTTTCTTATTTAATAATAAACCAGTGCGAAAAAAAGGCGCGGATACTAATAGTACTACGGAACATAATTAGGATATTGGCAACTATGTGCTAGACGGGAGGTTCCGAGTTCAAATCCAAATCACACTTCTCGATTTAACACAGTCATTCAGAATTTTTCGTGGTTTTCTCCAAAACCAGCGTGAATATGATTTTTTTTTTTTTTTTTAATCTTAATTACATATTTTTTACATATCTTACATATATTTTCTTAATTTGGAGCGAATTACTCTAAAAATAAACCACTGCGAAAAAAGCGACGAGTACTAATAGTACTACTGAATATTAATTAAGATGTTGGCAACTATGTGACAGACGGGAAGTCCAAAGTTCTAACCCAAGTTACGATAACAAACTGAACAACCGCTAATGACCAGTTTTTAGAATTTGGAGGGACCTCAATTTTTTTAAGTATCACAAAAACGCAATTTCCGAAATTTCATCCTAAAACAATACTCTTCTCTACCATATTTCGGTAAGGGAAATTGAAAAAAAAAAAAAAAAAAAAAAAAAAAAAATTATCTTCTACAAATACTAGCTTAATTAAACAGAAAAAAATTAAAGCAAAATTCAGAAATATATATACATATGGGAGGAGGGGGGAGCACCAGAAAGAAATCGTGCCACGGGCGCCCGTTATGCTCGCTACGCCACTGACTTGTGTAACTGTCATAGTTACACAGCCAATAAAATGCAGATATGTTTTTTTTTAAAGCCCAAATTCTAAGGATATATGCTTTTTGTTAAACATAAACTATATATACATATTAGCAATGAATTGTATGCGCTTGGGAACCATTGTTATCCGTTCGACCCATATGCCATCAACGAGTTTGTTATAAGGGGCATGAAAACAGGGCAAGATACCTAATATAAGAATGAACTATTCAAAGATGAAAGAATTTTCATTTAGAAAAAGAAGGGCATAGCAATTTAGAAGACGTATTCCAATGACGGGCCAGGTGCTCATATTTTTAAAGACATCTGTAACAGAGACCTTTTTCATGGTAAATATTGAAAAAAAGGAAAAAAAAAAAAAAAAAAAATCGAAATACACTCGCCAAAATGTAATAAATCTAAAAATGTTCTATCATTTATAAAAGATTTGCCAATGTGCATATCCCTTATAATAATAATCGATATAATTTCTGATAAAAAGAGAAACATTCATAAAAATATTTTATTATAATTATTATTTATTAATTTATTATAGATTTTGTGTTTAGAATTAACATGGATTACTCAATATAAAAAGCCTATCTAATATGGATTTTTATTAATTTTCGTTTATTAGAGCGTATGAAAGAAATTTGTAACTTTTATGGGTTTTAAAAATTTTGCTGTCTCTGAATTTCGTGCTAAATAATTTGTTTGTATATTAATTTCTCATTTTGAATCTTTTATTTGTCTCATAATGTATCAGGAACTCCACTATCTGTTTTTTTTAAGGTATAAATAATATTTTTAATAATAACCATTAATTTCGCATGCATGTTGCAATTTTTAAGATTATTGCATATTAAGTAGTTTTACCCCTGACGAAAGGACATTAAACATTGAAATAATGATACAAATTTCAGATCATCATTACAGATATTTTCTAGATACTCATTTTCGATGACAATGTACCATGGATTCATAGTACAGATGTTTCAGAATACTAATTTTCCACTTACCATTTTTTCCGTTTACCATTTTTTCCGGTACCATTTTTTCCGCTTACCATTTTTTCCGTTACCATTTTTACCGTTACCATTTTTTCCGGGATTCACAAATTTGGTACCAAATGAAGGGGGCAATTTTTGGGGATCTAGGGGTGCAAAAAGCTTTTGGACACAACAAATAGATTTTTAAAATTAACTAAAGCATGAAATTTAGGGAACAACATTTCCTTTTAACTCATTTCAGTAATTTTAAAAAGTACGTGGCGCATTTTTATGGTCAAAAAATGAGATTAAAAAAAGATTTAAAATTAAAATCACAGAAAACGCATATGGTTTATTACTTTCAAATAATTGTTAGGTAACAGCGAGAAAAAGTTTTTTTTTTTTTTTTTCTTTTTTTCCCAATAAATTATTCTATTATATAAATAAATCAATTACATTCTTATACTTCTGTCATGTGATATTTTTAAAGCAATCTTCATTAGAAACGGAAAAAATGTATAAAATATTTATCAATATGTTCATATTTTTCATTACACATCATACTACAGGTATGGGGATCTAAAGCTGCCTTCAAACTCTGGCAACTTAGAAAGCTGCAAATGAGGCTGTATTGATATTTTTTTTATGTGGTTTAGGAGAGTCAACGCTCGCTGGAATCGAAGCTCACAAACCTCCTAGTGCGATTATTGCACCTGGACTAGGGTCTCTTTTGTTAAAGAGCAATAAAAAGTAATGTCCTTCATTGTAAATGCGTGCAAAATTTCAAGGGTCACTTTCGGACAATGGATAATTTATGATTTTTGAAGCTCTGTATCGTTTCTAGAGTTTGAAGGCAGCTTTAGGCAGTCATAGAAACTTTCGTCCTTGGCTTTTTTACATTTCTACACGTTTTGAGGTGTGAGAAATCTGAAAATCATGAAACTGATATGGTTTATATTTTTGTGTGTAGGTAACATTCGCCGCAATTTTTCATTAAAAGGAGGTGATAGTGTTAAAAATTTAATTAAAATTGGTAACGTTGTGATATTTATGCAACCCTTTTTCTCCTCTGGCCCCATAGTGCTCCCCCCCCCTCCCCCAAGATATGCATAACAATCAGCGTAAATTTTCCTAAACATTAAGTGATACTCATTATAAATTTTATTAAAGTGCAAAGCATAATGATATAAAACATCATTTGTATCTTTCTGTCTCCAGCACACACCCCCTATACACACACCCAAGCCTAACCCAGACATATCACTGTAATTTATCACACTCACTGTAATTTTTCGTCAATAGTAAATGACATTCGCACAAAATGTCAATAAAATAAAAAGAAAAAAAAAAAAAAAATCGATGATACGTGTTGTTTAAACAGATTTTGTTTTTCATCCTCCCCCCCTCCCATTCACACACTGCCCCCTTTTTTAACTACAGGTAACTTTTATTATAATTTTAATAAAAAGCAAGTGATAATCATACAAAGTTTCATATAAATAGATACATAAAAACCAGTGCCGTAAAAACCGGCGGTGCAAGCGGTGCGTCGCACCTGGGCCCATGAAGCAAGGGGGCCCATAGCCAGAAAATATTTTTATTTTATTTTATTTATTTACTTTTTTTTTTTTTTTTTTTTTTTTTTTTTAAGAAAAAAAAATGCTTAGAATTTTGAAAATCCTGAATCCCCTTCTCACCCCCCCCCCCCCCCCCACACACACACACATAATCTACCTCTAAAAGAAAAAACAGTCTTAAAAAATTCTTTAAAAAGTCCTACTGCCTACGCCAATGTTGCATTTTTAATCCTTTATTCTCTGTCTCTCTGTGGACACATGGAAAACGATGTTACTATATTCTTTGAAAAGAAATCGTGTTTTCTGCTCCATACAATAGGAATGTTTGTCTACCTCGGTATTGTCTCAAACGAACCGGAGTTTTGGGACTTGACAAAGTGAGTTCCTGGAAATATAGCAATTGCACGTGAAAGAGTCAGTTCAGTGTTCACTTTGGAGGAAATAGTCTCAAAGAAATTAGTAATCATTACTACAAAAGTCTTTGTAGTAATGTCTTTGTATCTTTGTAAAGTCTTTGTAGCCTTTGTTGATTGTCTTATATCTCTCAGACGTAATCTGATAATTATTTGAAAAGAAGATTAGACGAAAGTAATGGGTAAATAAAAATAATTATTATTCATTTTTATTATAAATTTTACTCAGTATTATTATTAATATATTAGGTATATATTAAATATTTCATGCAAATGATGGAACTTTCTTTAAAATTTAATATTATGGATTTAGAGGCACCTTATTTTCTCGGACTCCCGAGTCTTTTGCAAACTTACTTTTAAAAGATTATGTTATTAAAAAATAGTCATTTTAAAAGATAGGATTACTATTTTTAATGAGAAATATTCAGTATTAAAATTTTCATTTGAATGAAAACATTATGTTTCTCAACCTTAATATTATAGATTTAGGGGCTCCTTGTTGTCGGGGCTTCCCATATTTGCCAAAGCAATAATATGAGCCTTATATGTTGTTTACTGTTTTTAGATGTGTTAGATAGCTTTTCAATGTATGAAAAAATTTAACTGATATGCTGAAATACTTTTAAAAAGAACTTTTGGGGATCTCCGAGGTTATTCATTAAATTGAAATTGTTTAAGACCCAAGATCTCAGCTATTGTTAAATCCACTGTATCTCAGCATGACTTTATAGTTTAAAATTTTAAAGAGATTATTTTTTCTTTAATTGTAGAAAAATTAGGATGTACACATACTGAGTATATATCTGTATATTATATATATTGGGTTATAAACCAAGGTTATAAATACTAAAATTCACCTCTTAAGTTCACATTTATTTGCAGAGATTTTCAAATAAGTCTGACCTTGATAATATAGAAAAATGATCTTGGTTGGCTAGGGTCCTAGGTCTGAGGAGGAGTGCCCTCTGTGAGGGTCTTTCTAAGGGATACAAGGCCTAGCCCATATTTAGAAAAACGATCTAGAATTCTAATAGTGGTTTTTAAAACTCGCTAGCAAAGGGAACTAGTATTTATGAGGCTGACGTGGTACTATTTTTACTAGAGACATAATTTAGTTTCTAGATATCAGTCACAGGATTTTTTTTTCCCAAGAGCATGATAAAGATTTGTATAGTACAAGCAGTACACTACACTCCTTCTCATAATTATAAGGACACCCGTTTTTCTGTATTAACTAAACACTGAACACTATTATTTAAACAAATATATTTTTAATTAATTTGAATTACATTAATAGACTATATTTAAAAAGTTTTATCGTTTTTCTAACTTGAAAAACTTTAAATATGGTAAAAAGATGATTTTTCAGGCGTTCACAATTATAAGGACAGCTCGAATTTTAGTAATTTTTTTCAGTTATTCTTTAAATTAATATTTTATGGGCTCTCTTTTTAGGGTTGAACAGTCAGACATACTCTCTGGTATATATATATATATATATACATTTTTTTTTAATATTCAGTTTCAATACCATTTCATACAGCATAGATGATATTCTGAATACATTTAAACTATTTAAAATTGCTTTCCACTAGCATGCACATTTCTAATATCATAAGTTAAGGTTTTTTCAACTTTTAGACCATGGGAAAGGCAATAATACAGAAGTTTCTTTCTTCAAACTATTTCCTATTGCTCTAAAAGTAGAGCAAAAATGTAAGTCTTGTTGAAAAAAATATATTACCCCCCAAAATCTAACAAAAATCTGATAAATCGACGTTTAAAATTTGCGGATATTGTCTTGATGTTCATAATAATTGAAAAAATTACTAAATTCATTCTGCCTTCAATAGAAGCAGCTCCCCAGAGCACCATAGATCCACCTTTAAAATGGCCGATTCATATCTGCCTTTAAAAAATCTGCTCTGTCTTTCGCTATCTTCAGATCGTGCCAGTAACTGTTAAAACCATTTGGTTAATCAAGAATAAAATGTTTTTCATCCGAAAATGCAACATTTTACCATTTAATATTGTCTTTATTCAACTTTAACACAGACGTTCTTTCCCCCATTAAATGCTGATTGATTATTACAAGATTTTTATTCATTTTAACATATTATTAATTATTTTAAACATGCATAAATGTGGACCCTAACCTTTCGTTAAAAATTACGAGCAAATTTAGCAGCAGTCATTATGAGTAGAACAGTAAGAGGAATTATGAGTCTTTAATCTCTGCAAAACAACTCTGATTTTGCATCAGACCTCTCTCCTATCGAACCAGCAGTTCAACGTTTGATCACATTTTCTTCAGCAATTTTAGATCTTCGAATTTCATTAGAAATTCGGCGGATTGAAATTATCTTTCCACTTAAAAAACACATTTATCGTACTTCACTACTTGAACGTTCTTTTTTTCGAGCAATTATCAGTAATGTCCGTCCAAAAAAAATTGAAGGCTTATATATGAATTAATCTAGCCCAGTAGTTAACAAATTCGCATGTCAACTGTAATTTATCCGCTAGTAATTTAAATAAAACGAAAAAATCTGGATTGTCCCTATAATTATGAACATCTAAAAACGTGGAGAAAAACACATTTTGCATTATTTTTTATTAATTTTGTTTCATATTAAAAAAATTATAGAAGTTTTGGTTTTTAGAATACTAGATATATTAAGTGCACTTAGTTAATCTTGTTCACAATTACTTTTACATTAGTTATTTCAAAATATAAAGTGTCCTTATAAATATGAGAAGGAGTGTATTGTACAGTAATTACAAAAGGTATCTGTAATTTTCCATCATAACAAAATTATTTCATCCCATGCATCTTTTTTTTTTCCCCTTAATATTTTCCGTCAGTAGGCCGTTTAAGATAATCGTCAGTTTTTCAACTCATGAATTAAACACATATCTAGTCTAGTCTAGTAATGTAATGTTATCAAATTATAGTCTCATGCAAGGTTCTGAATTCAAACATTTTCCAACAAAGTTGAAGAGTTTTTATCATTTCGGTTTGTGATGTACGGTTTGTTAGGTAGGCATCCGTTTGTATTCTAGAATTCTTCGATGTCTAAATTCGTATACTTTATTCAGGCTGATTACTGATTATTTCTTTTGAAAAAATATACATTAATCACACTGCTCTTATATAACATAGGCACAAAAAAAAAAAAAGAAAAATGGATATATTACTATCTATGGACAATACGTCTTTCAAGTGCATTTAACATCTTTATACTGCGTTAAACAAAATTAACATGTGTATTTTTTTTATATGTACAATATAGAATGTTTCCTATAGAAAATGTTGTCTATGATATCAAAGATTTGTTTAGTGTGCAACACAAAGATATCAAGATATGTGACTGGTAATAGGTAAAAAAGCTGGAAATCAATTCTTTTTTATTCCACCGTATGAAATTTTAGTACACTTTGTGGGGCATGCGCAATTTATATAGAATATCCTAACTCAAACGCGATCGAACAAATCGCTTCACACATATATCTCTTTTATTCAAACTTTTCCTGTGATGTTGGAAAGTGTTTCATAACACAGTCCTGGAAAAAAAAAAAATTTTTTTTTTGGTAAACTGTGGGTTTGAGGATGCTGAATCTAAAAATGATATCCATCTTTGCCCACCACGTATATGGTTATTTTTGCAAAATATTGGGGTTTACAATAAAAATTCACTATTTTATTACACAGAACTAAACATATTCTTTCTCATAATTAAGTAACCAATTCTTAAGCGATGTACTTAATTTTGTGCTCATTCTTTTTGCTTGTCAAACCTTTTCTTCTTCTTCTTCTCTCGATTATTTTATTATTATTATTATTATTATTATTTGACGTTCTTCCGAACTCGCTTCCGTATTCATTCCTTCCACTCCCCCCCCCCCTCCCCAATTCTCCTTTTTTTTTCAATTTACCTTAACATCGTTTTAAAATAAGAAAAAAATGTTCAATATTGTTCTTGTAATCAGGGATAATTGTGTGTAGGATTTTTTCCAAACTATTTTTCACTAGTAATTTCTTAGATTTTCAAAAAATTTACATGTACTTTATTGGCTACAATAGTAAAAAGAAAAGTTCATCGCACCCTGGTCTTTTCTTTTCTTTTTTTTCATGTAACTTTAAGATTTTCAAACTGGGATCGCAAACAAGCTGCTATAATCAATAAAATAATACCAAATTTCATAAATTCGAATAAAACGCAACTAAAAATTACAGTATCGGACCCAAATAAGGGACTAGGTAATACTTCCCACGCAAAAAAAAAAAAAAAAAAAAAAAAGACAAAAGGCGCTTACAAACATCGAAAATTCATATTGAAACAGCTGATTATCATTCTGAATGAAATGATTTAATTTTAAGTAATCACAGTCAATCTGCATCTTAGTTCAACAAATAGTATCAGCAATAAAACAATTTCACGTTTTTTTTTTCTAGCTGGTTTGAGCAAAAAAAATTGAAAACTTTTTTTTTTTTTTTTTTTCAATTAATCGCTAAATAAGTCACTTATTGGGTTGGCGATAAATGTATGAAATTCTATGAAATAAATAAAACGTTTGTATTTAAACACCATAAATAGCAAAAATCTCTCAAACAGTTGTTTCGGGTCGAAATAATAGCATGGCTTTTTAATATTTTTACAGCCATATATATAGTATATATGTGTGTGTGTTAGCGAACGCGATAGTGTCTAAATAATGTCTAGGAATTACTGAAATTGTTGAGAGTTTTTAATTTCTTCAACCCAGTATTTCTGAAGGACTTAAAAAAAAAAAAAAAAATGCCGGTAAGTTTACTAAAAATATGCAAATTACATAAATTCTGACATTATACTCCAGATAGAAACATTTAGGTACAATGTAAAATATATAATGAAAATATTATTAACGTTGCATGTTTTATTCTAGAAAATGATTATTGCTCTTGTTTTCCAGATCTATTCACATTACCTGTAATTTTCCTAAAATTGCCTGTCACAGTTGCATGAACTGAACAGTCATTTTCTAAAATGAAATTGATAAAAAAAAAAAGTATATTTGGAGTAGTATTTCCTTTCCCAACAAAGAATAACAAACATTTCTGTTCTGAGCATTGAGGGCAAGCAGTTGGACCATTTGAATATTGAGTTGGTTGGAGGGGTTTTACGTAGCACTAGTTTTGCCCTATAGTCAGTTGGTTACGGTCTCCTCCCCTCCCAAGGATGATCAAGAGACATGCCGTCACAATTTTTATCCCCCACGGAGTGGATGCCCTTCCGCTTCCGTGACGCCAGACGTATAATTTGGATGAGAACGTGAAATACATTGCAGCCATGACTGCCTTTACGAGCACCAGTCACCACCAGTGTACACGATTGTCCTTGGTCGGCTGGAGTATCGAACCCATAACCTTCCAATTACGAGCTAGGCATCCATTTATAGGACTACCGCGGCCCCTTGAATATTGAGCATATAGTTAAAAAATTTACTGATGGCAAAGCTCACAAACGGAAGTTTTAGAGACCTTGTACGTGATTGAATGTTGTTATTATTCATTATATATTTTTTCTTATTTTTATTTACATAATTAATTTAGCTTAATTTAATTTTTCTAAAGCAATCATAATATTAAAATAAACATTGAATTCAATATTGAAATAATTTTTTTATTTATTTATTTTTTTCTTTTAAATAAATGATAAAACAAACAAACAAACAAACAAACAAACAAACAAACAAACAAAAAAAATCAGTCTTTTTTATAAATCAGTAAAAAAATGTGAAATACTACCTTTTAATTTGCGTTCTTACTTTAAAACTATTTTTAAATACTTGTCATTGCAATACTGTAATGCAATTACTATAGTAATATTAGTATTTGCAGTAAAAATATTAATACTGCGTCTGAAGTAAGAACAGCAGGGGAGGGAGCCCTATAAATTCATCTTTAGTGTAGGGGGCCCATAAATTCTTCACTCGCACCGGGGCCCCCAGCTTACTTGTTACGGCACTGATAAAAACAGCCACTTTTTTTACTCTGCCCCCTCTTAGCAACTCCCCTCCCTGCAGATCTGTGTAACACTCATTGTAATTTTTCTTAAACAGTAAGTGGTACATACAGAAAAATTTATTTAAATCGTACTAAGGTAGTTTACAAAAAAAAAAAAAAAATTTCATCTGCAACCCCCCCCCCCCCCCAGGTATATAATACACTCATTGTGATTTTCATAAAAAGTAAGTGATAGTTATAGAATATTTCATTTATTACGGTAAAATAGTGACATAAAAAATCATTTTATTTTCCTCTGCCCCCCCTCTTTAATCCCCCCCCCAAATTATGTCTGACACTTAGTGTAATTTTTTACATAAATTGTACGTGATTATACAAAGTTCTTTTTTAAATCGATAATAGGGTAGTTTAAAAAAGAATATATTTTATTTCCATCCCCCCCCTGCCCCTCAGGTATATAATACGCACATTGTGATTTTCATAAAAAGTAAGTATAGTTATACAATATATCAATAAAATCGGTAAAATATTGATATAAAAAATCATTTTATTTGCCTCTGCCCTCACCCTCTCTTTAACCCACCCCCAAGTATGTCTGAAACTTACTGTAATTTTTTCACAAATTGTACGTGATTATACAATTTTTTTCCTTTTTTTTTTTTTAATCGATAACAGGGTAGTTTAAAAAAAGAATAAATTTCATTTCCTTCTACCCCCCCCTCCCCCCTGCTCCTCATATATATAATATACTCATTGTGATTTTCATAAAAACTAAGTGAAAATTTTTTAATATATCATTAAAATCGGTAAAATGGTGATATAAAATATAATTTTATTTTCCTCTATCCCCTCTCTTTAACACCCCCCCCCCCCCCAAGTATGTCTGACACATACTGTAATTTTTTTCACAAATTGTATGTTATTATACAAAGTTTTTGTTTAAATCTATAATAGGGTAGTTTAAAGGAAAAAATATATTATTTCTATCTAACACTCTTGCCCCCCCCCCCCCCCCATGTACATAATAGACTCATTGTAATCTTTAAAAAAAATTAAGTGGTAGTTATAGAATACATTATTAAAATCGCTAAAATGGTAATATAAAAATTCAATTTATTTTCCTCTGCCCCCCTCCTAACCCCCCCCCCCCAAGTATGTTTGACACTTATCGTATTTTTTTCATAAATTATGCGTGATTATACAAAAAAATTTTAATCTATAATAGGATAGTTTAAAGAGGAATATATTTTATTTTCATCTGCTCCTCCTTGCCCCCCCCCCCCCATATATATAATACACTCACTGTTATCTTCATAAAAATTGAGTGATAGTTATAAAATGTATCATTAATTCTGCAAAATGGTGATATAAAAAAATCATTTTGTTTTCCTCTGCCCCTCCCCCTCTTTAACACCTGCCCCCCCCCAAAAAAAATATATATATATATATTTATGACACTTACTGTAATTTTTTCACAAATTATACGTGATTATACGATTTTTTGAATCGATGAAAGGGTAGTTTAAAGAAGAATGAAATCTATTTCCATATCACCCCTTGCCCCCCCCCTCCCCCAGTGTATAATGCACTCATTGTGATCTTCATAAAAAGTAAGTTATAATTATAGAATATATCATTAAATCGGTAAAACTGTGCTTTAAAAGATAATTTGATTTTCCACTGCCCTCCCCTCTTAAACCCCCCGCCAAGTTTGCCTGCCACTTACTGTCATTTTTTTCACACATTGTACTTGATTATACAAAGTTTCATTAAAATCAGTAAGAGTTTTTGTAAAAACAATTATTTTCTTTCAATCTGCTCCTGCCCCCCTCCCCCTTCTTCCCCGAGATATATACTAAATGAATGTTGTACCAAATCAATTGAAATTTCTAAAAATGTAGTTTGAAAGTCATTTTTTAAATTCATTATTTGATATTTATTATTTTGCGATTTGCGAATTGGAAAAGTGCCCTTTTTCCCGGTGCCCTTTTTTCCGGTTTTTTTTTTACCGGTGCCCTTTTTTTCGGGTGCCCTTTTTTCCGGTGCCCTTTTTTTCGGGATCCTTACTTTTTACATTCAGATTCAGTTTATAGATTTTGATAAGTGAAAAGAAGAAAATTATCAATGATGAAATTGTCAATGATTTTACAATAAAAAAAACAAGAAAGATCCATTTCTACAAAAAAAAAAAAAAAAAAAAAAAAAAAAAAAATCCTATAATATTTTTTTCTTATATATGTGTGTGTGCATACAATATTTTTTAAACTTTCGGTTTACATGTGTATTCTGAAGATACATGAATAGTTTCCAAACCATGGACCTCAGCATTTAAAAGTAGCATCATATCAACGACGATAAAAACTTTGGAACTAGGTTATTATACATATTCTCCTCAAGCACAATACAAATAAAAAAATTATTATTTTTCAGTTTTCTAGAATCCTATTCAGAAAGGCTGGAATCTATACACTACAAGAGCATTCTGATAATATATCATTTTTCTTAGGCTGATAAATCATCTTTTTGGAGCAAAATTTACTCACTTAAAAGAACTACACACTGCTTAAGAAATACAAAAAACATAATTTTTTATATTATTTTTACTTTGATTTTATTTTTCTAATTTTTAATATGTATATTTAATAATGATTATAAAACATTATAACAAAATCCTAAGTGCTTGCTTAAAATATTACTATTTTAAATCTTGTTAATCACAGAAAATAAAGTAAAAAATAAATAAATAAATAAATAAATAAATAAAAAGACAGAAAAGAAATTATCAGAAAACTTTCAGCCTTACTGTCGGCAGCAAAATTATTCGAGCGCTAGCAATAATTCCTATATAAAAAAGTATACTTAGTACTGTTTTATTAAATAAATCCTTGTCGAGTCATGTTTTTATAGGTAGTCTAAGAACATAATTCGACAAGGATTTATTTAATAAAACAGTATCAAGTGTACTTTTTTCATATAGGAATTGTTGCTAGTGCTCGAATAATTTTGCTGCCAATAGTATATACTTTTATGAATCTAATCAGACCACTCGATAATTATTAATGTTCACTTCATTCAAAAGTTAATTTTTTAAATATTAAATTATAGACCAAACAAATTTTCAGGGGATAGCTTATTATATAAATAAAATTCAAGGTTGTCAAAAAGAAATGCAGAATTTTTAAAAGAAATTTTTAGATAAAATTTCATTTTTTTAAAAATATATTTCAATCATGATATCTTTATTTTAAAGTTTTATATTTAACTTTAAAGTACAATAGGTAATGCATATATCAATCACTGGTCTCTTTTGTAAATTAAATGTATTGAGAATGAAATGCAAAGCAATTGTTTGTTGTCAGCCTTCTTATTTAATCAAATTTCATTGTATAAATGTATAGTTCGATAATGTACTACCTATTGTATCACTGTATTTTATTGGAGCTATTTAAAATACCGCAGTACCCACAAATTTAAATCATTTTTCGATTAAAACTTAAGAAGTGATTATGTGTATGGGGGGGGGGCTTACATTCGTTTGCCAAGGGGCCCGTAATTCCTGTCACCGGCCCTGGGATGCACTTGGAAAACATATAATCTATACAAAGCACGTGTTTTTTTTTTTTTTTTTTTCCTTATCTTCTTTCAGGATTTAGCCATTCTATTATCTAAAAATGTAAGTTTTTTCCTAGAAATCTCAACAGCTCCACCGGTTCTGTGTTCTGTCATCTGTGCCTCAAACAGTGTTTTCCGGAACTTTTTCGACGGAACTTACCGATGGGGTTGGTCGTGCGAAAAGCTACATAACTAGTCTGGTCCGGAATTTTCCTACTCCTGAAAAAACACTAGAAACATCTTTATTTTCATAACGATGCACATGTCTATAAATTTCTCTTCAATAGCAAATTACATTGACTATATCAAAACAATGCCTCAATAGTTTCATAAATAAAACTAGTGGATCTATAGATCAGGAGCCTTAACATCCTATTTGCATCAGACATTATTCAATAGGTCATTTTTTATTTATTCCTTATTATATAATAGTATATATTGATTCGATCGAATTGTTACCATAATCAGATGCATTCCTCAGGAGGACTGTCGCCCCCTTAACCCCCCCCCCCCCCATCGCTGTATTTCTCTTTGTATACCTATCTGTATATCATATATATGTATTCTTAATAAACGACGGTCTTGTATTATTTCCCTGAAATTCATAAATACCAAATTTAATAAGTACCAAATTTCATGCCAAAAAAAAAAAAAAAAAAAAAAAAAAAAAAAAATACATAGCATATCGGAAATATTTTGCGTAACCTTGTAAACTAATTACCAATTCTATGCCCACAATTTTCAACAGAAAAACATGCTTTTAAAATTCTAATAAAATTTCATTATATTTAATGGGGTGTAACCATGTTAAAATACACTTTAAAGAAATACCGACCATAATAGAACGAAATTCTTTTATGGATCCCGGAAAAGTAGCCACAGTAATTATAAACGCCAATAATAATAATACACCTAATTAATTATAACTCATTAATTTTTCAAACTAATTTGACATCATTTAGATGATTACAGTACTTCCTCGGAATTAATTTGTGTGGTCCCATAAATTATTTAGTCTATACAGACCTCTTTTTAAGAGTAAACATGATTTTAAGCATCTTTATAATGTATGTTAATTCTGTTAAGTTCAAAGCAGCATAAACGCATTAAAGTGCGCGCTTAACTAAAAATTTGTCCATAGGCTCTAATGTTACGAAACTCTTTTATGTGTCTCAATAAACGAACCATAAACATTGTATACACCAGTAAAAACTATTCAGCTTATATTTTGCGTTTAAAATTAATAATTGTTCCAAATTTAACATCGTCTGGATGACTACGTGACGTTGTCAGAACACTTTTGTAAGGTCCTGTAGATTAATTAGAAAGCTTAAGAGCAAATATTTTCTTCAAATAACATAAGTTTAAGCATCTTACTCACGTACGCTAGTTTAATTTTCTTGATTGCAAAGTAATGATGTTAAAATGCGTTTACACTAAATTCACCCCATACGCCGTAATGTTAAGTATTTTGGCGCGTCCCTGTACACAATCCATAAAAAGTATAGACAGAAAAAATTATATAACTATTTCTATATCGAGCCTGAATGTGTGTGTCAATTTGCAAGTCAATCGGAGAATTTTTGCGGCCGCTATTATTGCGGCCATAGGTCGTAATGATAAGAAACATTCTGTGTGTCCCTGTACATGAACTACAAATGGAATACACACCCAAAACTATGCAGCAAAAACTCTGTGTGGTTCATAAATATGTGTACCAAATTGCAAGTCAATAGCGGGATTTTTGCGACCGCTATCGCGCGACAAATACACAGACAAACAAACACGCAAACACACAGACGGAACCCAAAACCGTTTTGAGTCTGAACAGAGGGCTTCCACTTACGTTTCGGCCAGGGCCTGATTATCCAAAAGGCTCAGGAAGCACAAGCTTCCCCTCTAAAATTTAAGCGGGGACCCCATAAGGATTAAAAACATGGTCTTGAATTTTTTGTTTCATATTTTCACACTGAGATTGAATTTTTTCTGAGAAAGGTTACCTAAAACAAGACAAAACACTCACTATTTCGGAAAAAATGTAATATTTAACCTCAAAAATCTCAGTGCTCTTAATTAAAAAGTTGTATGATTTTAATGTTCTGTGTAGAAACCACCCAGGTGTACGAAAAATAAATAAATAAATAAATAAATAAAATAATAATAATAATAATAATAATAATAATAATAAACACACACTCTTTTTTGGTCTATAGCATTTTTATATTACTACTATATGTAACAGGAAAACAAGATTTTCAAAAATGAAAGGGGGCCCCGAAATGATGCTGAGCTTCCCCTAGCTACAAAGCTTAATCGGGCTCTGGTTTCGGCAATTATACTCACTTCTGGTTCCAGTCAAATAAAAAGTAAATAGGGTAAAATAAACCTAGAAAATAAGCCAAATCAAGAACCGTTGTTGTCTTACATTTGTAAAAATGGCACATGCAGATTTAACAATTTTCTTCTAAACAAAAGTTTAAATACAAAAGATTAGTGAAAAAAGGGAAAAAGAGAAGGAGGGTGGGATCGAAGCCTATTATTGTTTTTTAAATAGCATACATGAAATTTTGCACAAAACACAATTTAATTTAGAATGACAGTTTTCTTTGTTTCTTTTCTTTTTTTTCCCCTTTAACTCAAATCTTCCACATAGAAGCACGCGGTAACTGTGTTGCGTTCCTTAGCAATGTGGTTATGATTATTATATTCATTTCTTAACATTTCTTTTACACGATTTCTCTCGATTTCTTTTAAATGAGGTTTCTAGCTTATTGAGATACGACAGGAAAAACGAAACATTTTAATTGGTCAAAATACACAAAAAGCGTAAAAATAAAGAAATAAAATAAAATAACTTATTTTTATCATAACATTTGAAGTTACGTCCCTTTGCAACGACTAATATATTTGACCTGTTATTATTTGACTAATACATTTATTTCTTAAATTTCCTTAGCATGTTTTATCTCCATTTCAATTTAATATTTTTAATTTCTTACAAAAAGGAGAAAAAAGAAAAAGAAAAGCCGTATTTAATTGATAATACGGCTAATACTTTCTTATTACCGTATTTAAATAGCTTATTTAACTGAAAGCAATAGTCTTAATAAAAATATTTTTGTTTGGCTTCATATGAGAATGTATATAGATTTTCTGTATAGAAAAACTTGAACAAAGTTACAAAAAAAAAAAAAAAAAAAAAGGCAACATAAGTTATGCATAATCCCATGCAATTTCGTATGGACTTACTCCCCAAAAGTCCCCACAAATTCAGAATCTGTCATCTACATCCTAACAGAGCTGCTAAAAGTCCCTACACGTGGGGACAAATCTCTACATTTGGCAACACAGGTGTAAATCACCTTGGTTTAAATCCCCTTCATGTTAGGGACTTCTTTGTCTGAGCGCCGCGCCAGA
The DNA here is from genome assembly GCA_963930645.1 of Salticus scenicus. Taxonomy (NCBI): domain Eukaryota; kingdom Metazoa; phylum Arthropoda; class Arachnida; order Araneae; family Salticidae; genus Salticus; species Salticus scenicus. The sequence continues at coordinate 26,403,504 of OZ005660.1, forward strand.
TGTCAGCTCTCCCTCCCATCTTATTCTCTCTCGATTTCTTTTCCAAGATAATTAGAAATATCCGTCTGTATGCTTCTCAAAGGATTAGAGCTGTTTATCTGTAGAAAAAAAAATGACACTTCATAGAGAAAATGGAGTTAACATATGACAATTTTAAAATCTTGTTTAGCTTGGTTTTATTCTTATAACCTTTTATATTTTGCTGTGTTTATTTTAGATTGCAAATTATGTTATTATAGAATTAATTTACCGCAAACGTGGTAAACCACTAATTTGTTTTTGCCCCATCAGACGGGAAGTACCGGGTGTGATCCCAAGACGGGGTCGTTGATTTAGGTGTTCGGAGTTTTCCGCGGTTTGTCAAGTTATTTTATAATATGAATTACTCTATCATAATTAGAGAGCGTATTTTTTTTTTTTTTTTCTTTTAAAGAAAAAATATAATTTTGCAAATTAGGTTTCCAATTTTGTCGTTTATTATAATTTTAAAACACATAATAATTTATTTAAAAAAGAAAAAAGAAAGTTTGGCAGTTTTGTCAACAAGGTCTGTATGTAATTTTGCATGTCTACCAGCTTGTTCTAAAGTTGGAAGGAGGGGGAGGGGGTGGGACTTTTAATCATAACAAGGTCCCTGTGTCGTGTAAATGTTAAGGCCGAATGACTACACGAAGATCCTGTGAATAGGTGGAGTATCATCCGTGAGGAATCTTTCTAAGGGATCGCAGTCCGAAATCACGTGATTTTGAAGATAACCACGGGAAACTCCGAATAGCTAGGCCAACGAGTGCGACCTGGAATCGAAACCGAAATTTTTCGTCTACCAGTTACCAGAGCAGAACCTCTCTTACCATTTGTTCTGAAAAAATGAATGAATAAATAAATAACCCACACTTTCCTTAAAAATATGAAGTTGCGCTCTTTAGCAAAGGGCGCAACTTCATATTTTAAGGTTACTTCATAAATTTAATACTGTTATATAAACCTTCGTTAAAAACAATTTAAAACAGCCTTCGGAAAAGCTTCATTTAACGAAAAGTCCCCCCCCCCCGCCGTTTAATATTGTATTTACATTTAAAAAAAATTCAAAAACTGTTATTAAATTTAAATGTTAATTTGAAATTATTCAGACAACTTTCACTCGCACCATTCCTTGAAAGGAATTTGGATAAAATTTTTCAAGTAACAACATGTTAACTTCAAAATAGTACAACATTTGAATTGGCTGAAATTATTTGTTTTTAAGTTATTCTAATAAAAATAATGGACAAAGATTAAACGTTAAAAACCTGTCTTCAATATTGAGGGAGCCTCAAAACGTGTCAGTATTTCCCAAATTAAGTCAGGATAGTTTTCATAATGGTTATCACGCATATCAAATTTGCTGCATTTATATGCAATAGAAGTTATAATTTAGCCTTCCTATTAAAGAGCGTAATTTGCAGCACATCAGCGCCACCTTCCGGCCGATATGCACCCAAATACAATCAGCAAACTGTTTCATAATGGGTTTTTAATAATCCAAGTTTTGTGCAATTATATGCAATAAAGTTTGAGCCTTCCCGTTAACGGGGAAAACTGCAGCACAGCAGCGCCATCTATTAGCGGATCTGCACCCAAATTCATTTAGTTTGATGTTTCATAAAGACCGTCTCATATTCTGTGTTTTGTTCGGTTATATAAATATATATAACAGACCTTGAGATATAGCCTTCCCTTAAATCGAACAAATTGCTGTCTAGCAGCATCACCTGTTGAGTGATCTGCACCAAAAGTTGATAGGCATTAATTTATGTCAAGGTGCAACTACATATGAATTTAAATGAAATTCTGTGCACTAGTTCTTGAAATACTGTTGCCATAAAACTTTTTGTCCCACGCTACAGACACACATTTTCTAAAAATGGTTAAATTCAGTTCTGGACCTGTCAAAACGTGTAAATCCGTAGAAAACCGAAAATTTTTACGAATGCAATACTTTATTTTATTGAATATACAAGAGAGAAGAAATAATTGTATATTGCATGTATCAAACAGTTTCATAAAAGAGAGATTAAAAAAAAAAAAATGTTACCCCCCCCCCCACACACACACACACCCACCCGAAATTGCGGTCTAGTTACGCCAGTGTCAGAAAACTTCAAAATCTCTTATATTATTAAATAACATTTATGACACTTGTTTGAACATAATTGACTACAAATATTCTAACAGAAAAATTAGATTTTATCAACATAGTGAAATGGGGCGTTATTCCATATGAATATGCACTTTGGGGATTATTGTAGTGGAAATAGTAACATGAAAATAAACTATGAAATTGACTCCAATAAAATAAATTAATAGATTAGAATAAGATAAATATATCGAACTGAGCGGTGGGTAGCCTATTAGGCGGGCATTTTGTTCTGTCACTGTGTCAAGCTATTGGTCAAATTCATTTCTCTTAACATGAAAGAATGTAATATGTTTTGCACTAGAAATTTATGAGAACATACATATAATGGGGAACTGAGCAGAGTCCACCTATGCTAACTAGTTTTTTTTTTTTTTTTTAATAATACGTGAACATGTATTGAAGTTTTCATTTTTTGAAAAAGCTCGCTAAGTAGTTTTATAATACGAATAAGTCTATCGTAATTAGAAAATGTAATTTTTTTCCTTTTCTTTAAAAAAAAAAAAAAAAAAAAAATATATATATATATATATATATATATATATATATACACACATATATATATATATATATATATAATTTTGCCAATTAGGTTTCCAATTTTGCAGTTTATTATGATTTGAAAATACATAATAGTTTATGTAAAAAAAAATTCCGCGATTTTGAAGATAACCACGGGAAATTCCTAATGACTAGGCCGATAAGTGCGACCTCGAATCGAACCCGTCATTTCTCGTCTTACAACTTCGCTGGCAAAACCTCTCGAGCATTTGCACTGTCAAAATCAATCAAAAAATAAATAACTGACTCTTTCTTTTAAAATATGAAATTGCGCTCCTTAGCAAAGGTTATTGCATTAATCTCTTAAAATTTCTTTCACAAGTTTTTGTTCAATTTTATTTTTAATATATATATATATTTAACTTGATAAAAAGTAAAATAAAATCAAAAACCGTAGTAAAAACAAAAACAGTTTTCATTTGGTATTTTCTTTTTCTATTGAAATAAATAGACCTCACGTTCTAATAATACAATAATATGCATGCTCCCTTAAATTTAATTTTTTTATTTCCCCCATTTGAGAATTTATTTAAAACCCATTGTACTACATATTATTATTTAACAATACTGTTAAATAATAATGCTGTTATTATTATTCTTATCATTATTTTTTTTTATTACCTCAAAGTATAGTACATAAAAATCAGCAATTAGGATTATATATATTATTGAGTCTCATATTTATTTTACAGTATATATAAACACACACACACATATATAATTGTGTGTGTGTGTGTTGGGAGGTAAAGAATTTAAATATACATATACATATTCTTTGTTAATTCAAGAACATGAAAGGAGTTAGAAATATCAGTATATTAATTGAGGTTGATCTTTAATTAAACAGTTAAAAATTATTAAATAAATAAATATGCATGCTCCCTTTAATTTAATGTTTTTATTTCCCCCCATTTGAGAATTTATTTGAGACACTCTGTACTGCATATTCTTATCTAACAAATCTGTAATTATTTAAACACAAACCAATATATGTTTAAAACGGTGATTTGTTTAAATTATATAAATGTAAAAATACAAATAAGAAAATTAAGAAGAAATTAGGAAATTCTTGTGAATTAATTACTTTTACATTACCCCCAATGTAAGCTGAAAAATATAAAAAAGTTTATAACTTTTTTTAAAGTAAAAGAAAAAAAAAAGTTTATTAAAAGAATAAGTCAAATTTGTCTTATTTGTGTTCTTTGATAATATATATGTATATTAATAATATGTAATATTTCTTAAAAAGTAGCTTGATATTTAATTGTAAATTGCAAGAATAGTAAAAAAAATAATAATAATAAATAAACATCTCTTGTGTATTTCTGGAGACTGCTACAATAGATAGAAGAGAACAAATTTTATGGCTTTTATCCACTTTTTTCGTTATCACCTACCGCACAAACCGGTATTATTATCTCTCAGTTTCTTCTTGTCAATCAGGTTCAGGTCAATTGATAACTGAAGATTTTGTTTAATCTATATGGATTACTTTTTACGCCAAATAAAGATACATCACTATCTTTTATAACCCTGCTACCTATGTCTGCTTTAGGGTTGCCAAAGTGATTAACATCAAGTTTCCTGCAATGTAGAAGACTCTTTATTCACAACTAAATCTTAAAAAATGTTTCGATCGATGAAATACAAAAAAAAAAAAAAAAAAAAAAATGATTACCTTTATTCATTGCCTTTATTATAAGGTAAGCGTACGTGCTGCCATCTAGTGCAATGTAAAAGTTCAACCCCATAAAAATACGTTTTTCTGCTGTATTTATTGGCAACATAATTGAATTTTCGGAGCAGAGCAAATCCTTGAAATCGAAACCATAGACAAATAGAATCTTGTCTATGATCGAAACCATGTACTATTTGCTTCTCGTTGATTTTCTTTCTTATTTCTCTCTATGAAAGCATACGACGATGATTTAACGATGACTTTAGACTATTAAATACATAGTAAGTTGGTTAATTAGTTGGATTTTACGTCGCACTAGTGCTTTGCAACACAGTAAAAATGTCAAACAAAATTAATTTAAGATTTTTTTATAAAATAAAATAAAGAAATGAAATGCTAAAAAAAGAGAGGGAGGGATACAGACCATCATTGATATATCAATATTTAAAGTTTTGAGCTGTAAATGGTGCTTTCTACATTTAAACATACGAAAAAAAGTATTGTAATCATGACAAAAATTCGACTTTGAGATTTTGGTGAATCTATACATTTTGAAGTCCCCTGAATTCATTTATGCTATGTATGCGCGTGATATATGTGTGTGCGTGAGTGTGAAGTGAACACGATAGCGCCTAAACGCTTTGTTCAAATGAACTGAAAGTTAATACGTAAGTTATAGGTCAGCGTAGCATCAACCCTATTGATTTTGGTGAATCTAACACTTCTAATTTTTTTTTTTTACAGGGATACAAAGAAAAATTCTGTATCAATGTGGCCTATTATGGAATAAAAATTTCTAAAGTGCGATGAAAAATTACATATTTATTATAAGAACCTGTCGCGAGAAGAGTGTAGATTTTGGTAAATCTAGCATTTATAGCTTTTTACAGATTCACAAAGATTTTTTTTTTTTTTTTTTTTAAATCATTATGGCCTATGGGTTCAAATTATTTAACGTGTGGTAGCATCTAAATGCCTTATTCAAATGAACTGAAAATTTACATAAGGGCTCTAAGTCACTGTCGCACGAACTGAGTAGATTTTGGTGAGTGTAGCATTTATAGATTACATAATGAAAAATTCTTTATCATTATAACCTATGGGCTCAAATTATATGAAGTATTAAATTAAACAACATATATGGAAAAATACTTTTTCTCATTTGTTTATTTAACGACTTATCTTACTTTAAGTCAGCGTTAATTAATTAATGTTCGGGAAAAATCGAATGGAGTCATTCCAGATTTTTATTTTTTATTTTGAAATGCAGCAGCGTTAAATTAAACTAGTGGATCTGCAGATCAGGAGCCTCAACGTCCTATTTGCATCAGACATTATTCAATAGGTCATTTTTATTTATTCCTTATTATATAATAGTATATATTGATTCGATCGACTTATTACCATAATCAGATACCTTCCTGAGGGGGACTGCCGCACCCTCAACCCCCTGCTCTATCTCTCTTGGTATACCTATTTGTATATCATATAAAGTGTTACAGAATTGTAAAGAATTGCATTTATATTTGTATCAATTCTTTCAAAGAGGCTTAGTAAGTCGATAAAATGCTAATTTTGTGCATTTCTAGTCGTTTTAGCGTTAAAATAGCTTAATTTTCCTTATAAAAGCATTAAAAAGCTCCAATAAGGGAAGAAATGGATTTGGAGCTAAATTTGGCGACTGTTTCCCTCCTTGGCAATTTTTTGGCGACCTTGGTGAAAAAAATCCTTATTAGGGATATACCAAATATGGAAGATCTAATTCTCATTAGCTGATGAGATATGAGAATTTTCCAGAACAGTCTGTGTTCGATAATAAGAATAAACCTAATAATAAGAAATAAAATAAGAATAAACCTAATTAATCATAACTCATTAATTTTTCAAACTAATTTGACATCATTTGGATGATTACAGTACGTACTCGGAATTATTTTGTGTGGTCCCATAAATTTAGTCTATACATAACCTTTTTTAAGAGTAAACATGATTTCAAGCATCTTTATAATGTATGTTAATTTTATTAAGTTCAATTCAGCATAAGCGCATTAAAGTGCGCGCTGAAATAAAAATTTGTCCATATGCTCTAATGTTACGAAATTCTTTCTTGTGTATCTGTAAACAAACCATAAACATTGTATACACCAGTAAAAACTATTCAGCTTATTTTGCGTTTAAAATTAATAATTGTTCCAAATTTAACATCGTTTGGATGACTACTTGACATTGTCAGAACACTTTTGTAAGGTCCTGTACATTAATTAGAAAGTTTAAGAGCACATATTTTCTTCAAACAACATAAGTTTAAGCATCTTACTCACGTACGCTAGTTTCATTTTCTTCATTGCAAAGTAATGGTATTAAAATGCGTTTAAACGAAATTCACCCCATACGCCGTAAAGTTAAGAATTTTGGCGTGTCCCTATACACAGTTTATAAACAATATAGCAATAAAAATTATACAGCTACTTATATGCAAAGTCGCCAATTTGCAAGTCAATCGAAGGACTTTTGCGGCCGCTATTGCGGTACACAAATTCTTCCCATAGGCCGTAGTGATAAAAAAAACTTTGGTGTGTCCCTGTACACGAACTACAAATGGAATGCACACCCAAAACTATACAGCCAATTTCGTGGGAATCATGAACATGTGCACCAAATTTCAAGTCAATAGCGGGATTTTTGCGGCCGCTATCGCACGACCGACAGACAGACAGACGGACAGACGGAACCCAAAATTCTTTTGAGTCTCAACAGAGGACCTCCACTGACGTTTCGGCAAAAATTGGAAGTCAATAGCTTGATTTTTGAGGTGGCTATCGCGGTACATACAAATTCTTCCCATAGGCCGTAATGATAAGAAAAACTTTTGCGTGTCCCTGTACACGAACGACAAATAGAATCCATACCTAACACTATACAGCTAATTCCGTTGGGCTCATGAACATGTGTACCAAATTGCAAGTCAATAGCGTGATTTTTGCGCCCGCTATCGCGATACATACAAATTCCTCCCATAGGCCGTAATGATAAAAAAAACTTTGGCGTGTCCCTGTATACGAACTACAAATGGAATACATACCAAAAACTATACAGTTGATTTCGTGGGGCTCATGAACATGTGTACCAAATTTCAAGTCAATAGCGCTATTTTTGCGGCTGCTATCGCGCGACAGACAGACGCAGCCCAAAACCGTTTTGAGTCTCAACAGAGGGCCTCCACTGACGTTTCGGCAACAACATACTATATACATATAGAGAAAAATACTCAAACACTATAATAATTTTCTCTTTTGTTTATTTGATGATTTCTCTTACTTTAAAATTTATTTATAATCCCGTGAATTGCTTAATGTTCGGAAAGTCGAATGGAGCCGCTGTCACTTTTTATTATTATTACTAGCTGCCTTCGGCGACCAGCTGGTTCGCGATCCCTGAAAAATCCGACTTTACGAAACTCCCGCTCGGTGGCGCCTTTTTTCCGTTTCAGGTCTAATAACAGCTTATTGATATATTGCGAAAATAGCTTATTGAATTCGCAGTAAATTCCCGTGCGATAGCGCCTTTGGCGCCCTCTTCCCTTTTCAATATCTGAAACAGCCTGTTCGCCCACCATGTTATGATCTTTCAAATTTCTGACTTTAGCTAAGTCCCGCTCGGTGGCGCCTTATCCCCGTTTTAGAACTTACAACACCTTCCTCGCTCATTAGAATTTAAAATATTGAAATTTCAAAATATTACAGCGCCATCTGGCGGCAGAAATTTCTGTAATATATTGTTCAATTCCAAATCAACAAAGCTTTCAAATGATGTATTACTTATGAAATTATTACTTTCCGAACACTATAGTGAGGAAAGTATTGTAATCAGGTCAAAAATCCGAATTTGAGATTCTGATGTTTCTATACGTTTCAAGGTCCCCTGAGTCCGTTTTCACTATTTTTACGATGATGTATGCATGTGTGTGTGTATGTATGTGTGTGTATGTCTGTGAGTGAACACGCTAGCGTCTAAACGCTTTGTTCGAATAAGCTGAAAGTTGGTACGCATATTGTAAGTCACCATTAGTACGAACCCTATAGATTTTGGAGAATCTAGCACTTATAGTTTTTTAACAGGGACACAAAAAAAAAATTCTTTATCATTATGGCCTATGGGGCCCAACTTTTAAAAGTGTGATAGCGTCTAAACGCCTTATTAATATGAGCAAAACATTTGTACACCTGTTATAGGTCACAGTTACACCAACTGTATAGATTTTGGTGAATCTAGCACATGCAGTTTTTTTACAGGGACACAAAGAAAAATTCTTTATCATTATGGCCTATGGGACCAAAGTTTTAAAAGTGCGATAGCATCTAAACGCCTTATTCAATTGAGCTGAAAATTTATGTGTATATTATAAATCACTGTTGCACTAACTATAAGCATTTTGGTGAATCTAGCATTTATAGGTTTTTACAGGGAAACAACGAAAAATTCTTTATCATTATGATCTATGGGCTCAAAGTTCAGTAGCTTTAAACAAATCATCGTGTAATAGATGGATGACTCTCTAACTCTCTAACTCTATTATGGTTTTCTCTCTTTTGTTTGTTTAACAACTCCTCTTTCTTTACTTTATCTACAAAACTGTTAATGACTCAATGTTCGGAAAGTCGAGTGGAGTCACTCCAGATTTTTTTAATTAGTAGCTGAGATACAAAAGAAAACCTAATCAGGACATCTTAAAACGTGTAAATCAGGTGAATCTCGAATTCCACTTTCGATAATATAAAAATGAAATTATACTAATTAGAAGCTGAAATACAAAGATAATACAAACATTCTTTTAAAAGATTTGTGTCTGACTTATCTGTGGTTTTCTCCAAAACTTGCTTAATTCCGGGCTATATACCGTTAAAAATTATTAGTACGAAATGTGAGCGAAAATCTGAATTTGAAACTCTGTAAAATATAAAAGAATAAAATTTTTCTGGTTTTTCCGTAGTTTTCTCCGAAAGTTTCGTACAGAATTTGAACGGCTTATATCATTTTAATAGCCTGCAATAAAAAATACTTTAAAATATCTTTTGAATGATGTATTATGTATTACAATAATGAATATCTTTGATATATTTTAGACTCAAAATGGCTAATCTATCAAGGGCGATTAACGATTTCTATTGAAATCCGTCTAAAATTTAAGAATTCCAAAACTGCTTTTTTACAACCGAATTCATAAAAAAAGGGGGAAAAAATCAACATTATTCTGTTAAAAGTAACTTTTGGAAATATTTCTCTCTCTTCTTCCTCTTTTGAGGAACACGCTGAATTCTACTTGAAGGGCGCTCGCTTTTTAATTAGACATTGGTCGACGTTTTAATTAATATCTCTGGAACTAATTAAAATTTTTAAATTCTGTTTTCACTATCAACTCGGGAAGGCTTCTGAACACCCGTATGTCAAATTTTATACTTCTGCGTTCAGTAGCGGCTGAACGTATAGATGCACAGACAGAGAGACAGACATCTTCTTTTATTAGAATAGATTATTGTGTATTGTTCCATTTAAAAAGTGTAAATATGGAGCAATGTTTATTTGCAAATTCCCTTTTACCTCAATGTAAAATTTCATCTGTAAAAAGTAAAAAATGCGATTTTTAGGTAATGAGAAGTAATAAAATTTATTGAGCAACTATCAAAGTTGAAATTTATTTGTTGAATATATAACGCTTTTTTTCTTTAATTTTTACCTTCCGAATATACGTATGTAAGGAAAGTATTGTAATCATGACAAAAAATCGACTTTCAGACTTTTGTGTATCCATACGTTTTGAGATTTCCTGAGATCATTTTTATTTTTTTACGTTGATGTACACTAAGCGACAAAAAAAAAAAAAAAAAAAAAAAAGCTGCACTTGGATATTTTCCTTTTCGCCGTCTACAACCGCCAATTTTATCGTTTAAAAAGCAAATTTTCGAACAGATTTTATTATGTTGTCCTCCACATACACTTTAGCTTTGAGTCCAGTGTTAAAAAGTTAAAAACAAAATGCAATTGTCAGGAAAATTGTAAATTTAGAAATTATTTCAAAAATTGTAAGAATAAGGCAGTTAACGATGCTACAAAAAGTATAAATTTTTGAATGAAAATCAAAAAATATTTTAATACATGAGATGGCAAAATAATTAAATGTTAACGAAATATTGGTAAAAGGGTTTTTTGATTATTATTCTATGGTTTTTTGCAAGATATCTTTTTGGCCGTTTAAACTGGAAATTTGATTTTAGGCGGATGGATTACGATGCCACAAAAAGTATAAATTTTTGAATGAAAATCAAAAAATATTTTAATACATGAGATGGCAAAATAATTAAATGTTAACGAAATATTGGTAAAAGGGTTTTTTGCAAGATATAATATTTTTTGGCCGTTTAAACTGGAAATTTGATTTTAGGCGGATGGATTTACAAGTTTTGAGAGGTCTAAAATACGATTTGACCATTTTTAGAAAATGTCTGTCTGTGTGTGTAACAAAATTTTGTAGTAACTATATCTCAGGAACTATCTGCACAGAATTTCATAAAATTTAATATGTAGTTGCACCTTTTCATAAATTAGTGCCTATCAACTTTTGGTGAAAATTGTTCAACAGGTAGCTTTGCCATCCAGATTTAAAAAAAAAATTAACATGGCGGTATAGGACAAAATTTCGTATAAATGTACATAAAGAGAATTGTTTTTTAATAATCAATATGGAATGAAAAAGAATTATTTATAATGGTGATAGCCAACTGTGAAAAAAAAAATTATACGCATTTCTCCCCCCCCCCTCCCTCCCAAACGAGGCAAATTTTCAATATAGGTATTTTTCGCAAGCGAAGTGTGACTTCACTGACCGTCTTTGGAGCCAAACAAATCCACATTGGACAAAAAATCCAATGGACGATTAACATAGGAAATCTTTTGTTTTGTTTGGCCCCAAAGACGGTCAGTGACGTCATCACTTCGCTTGCATATACCTTTAAAATGAATGGTTGAATCATCGATCTGTGATAATTCAAAATGAAGTTATTTTTTTCATTTTTATTTAAACAGCAGCAACAACAACAACAACAAAACTTTTTAAATATCGCATTTTTTTAAGATGCTGTAATGAGAATAAAATAAAACTGATTTCCTTTGGATATTTAGTATTAATACTACTACTTCTCTAGGTATCTGGAACAAAAATCGTTTGCAATCACTATGAAAGATAATTTTAATAAATTATTTTTACTGAGTGAATTTAGTATTTATGTGAATTTTTTGAATAGAAAAATATAGAAGAAAGCCATGTGGTGGCCACAACATATTAGATTTTACTTTTGCTTTGAAAGTACAGTAAATAAATATTTTCTTTAAATATAGAAGACACTAGAAATTATATGAAGAATGAATTATAACAAGTCCTTCCGGCTCATTCAGAAAGGTAGATTGATTTCTTTTTACTTATCAAGCAGCCGCCATTTTGGAACAAAATGCCAAAATGGCGGCTACAAATCATTAATGGATTTGGTCGAAATATTGATGTAGGCTGTAGGCTATGTACATATGGAGTTTCAAGCAAATAGGTTCATAAATACCTTTTTAAGTTAATTTAAAATTTTCAAGCGGCCGCACTTGGAAACAAAATGGCAGGCCAAGTTGGCAAATAAATATATCAAACGCACTTGTGAGATAAATCTATTATACAAATTTAGTTCGAATTAATTCAGAATCTCAAAAGTCATCGTGTTGAAAAATGAAGTGGCCGCCACTTGGATTAAAATGGCGGAGCAAGTGGCTTAGTGAACTAATCCAAGATATTTGTAAGATAAGTCCACTGTCCAACTTTGGTTCGAATAAATTCAGTATTTCAAAAGTTATCGCGATAACAAAGTCTCAAATAGCAGCGTTCAAGTGGACGCAACTTGGAAACAAAATTGCGGAGAAAACTGCCCATCGAAATCATAGATATTTGAATGATAAATCCATTTTTCAACTTTGGTTTGAATTGATTAAGTATTTCAAAAGTTATCGTGATAACAAATTTCCAAGTGGCCGCCACTTGGAAACAATATAATGGAGCAAGTTGACCAGCAAACTCATCCTAGACATTTGAAGCATGAATTCACTATCCAACTTTGGTTTGAATCAGTGCAGTGTTTCAAAAGTTATTGTTAGTAATGACAAATTTTCAAATGGCAGTCTAAGTGGCTGCAACTTGGAAAGAAAATAGCAAAGGAACTTACCCAGCGAAATCATCCAAGGTATTTGTATGATAAGTTCACTGCCCAACTTTAGTTCAAACTAATTTAGTATTTCAAAAATTATCGTGATAAAAAATGTTCGTCACAGTGATTTCAAGTGGCCACCACTTGGAAACAAAAAAGCGAAGTTGGGAGCCCAGCGAACTTATCTGAGATATTTAAATGATAAATCCACTACCCAAATTTGATGCGAATTGATTCAGTATTACAAAAATTATCATAACGATAAATTTTCAAGTGGCGGCCACTTGGAAATAAAATTGCGCAACAAGTTACCAAGCGAACGTATCCAAGATATTTGAATCATAAGTTCACTATCTAGGTAACTTGTTTGAATCAGTTTAGTATTTTAAAAGTTAACGTGATGGCACATTTTCAAGTGGCAAGGCAGCGTGATTTCAAGTGGTCACAATTTGGAAACAAAATGTCGGAACAAGTTGCCCAGTAAACTCATCCAAGATAATTATAGGATAAGATCACTGTCCAATTTTGGTTCGAATTGAATCAAAATTTAAAAAGTTGTCATGTTTATTAATTTTAAAGTGGTAGCCTAATTTCAAGTTGTCACGCTTAGTTTATAATATTCGCACTTTGTTTAAAATAGCGGATAAAGTTCATTAATAAACTTGGCTGTGACCCTTATATGATCTATGTATACATCAAAATTCAAGCAAATCCGCTGTTAAATACGCTTTTTACTATGTGAATTTGAATTTTGCAAGTGCCCTCCACTTGAAAACAAATAGGCAGAGCAATTTAGTTAAAACACTCATCCTAAATATTTATAAGGTAAATTCACTGTCGAAATTGGGTTCGATTTGGAGTATTATTCCGGAAGTTATCGTGATTTTAAATTTTCAAGTAGTATCCTGATTTCAAGTGGCCAAGCTTAGTTTAAGATATCCGCCACTTTGTTAAAAATGGCGGATAAAGTTCATTAATAAACTTGGTTGAGACCCTTATATGGTCTATTTATACATCAAAATTCAAACAAATTCGAAATACGCTTTTTGTAATGTGAATTATAAATTTTCAAATGATCTCCACTTGAAAATAAAATGGCGAAGCAACTTGGTTAATAAATTCATCCAATATACTTATAAGATAAGTTCGCTGTCCAAATTTGGTTCAATTTGGAGTATTATTCAGGAAGTTATCGTGATTTTAAATTTTCAAGTGGTAGCCTGATTTCAAGTGGCCCCGCTTAATTTAAGATATTCACAACTTCGTTAAAACTGGCGGATAAAATGTTCATTAATAAACTTGGTAGAGACCCTTATATGGTACCTGTATACATCAAAATTCAAACAAATTCGAAATACACTTTTTACAATGTGAATAATAAATTTTCAAGTAGTTTCCACTTGAAAACAAAATAGCGGAGCAACTTGGTTAACAAACTCAACCAATATATTTATAAGTTAGTTCACTGTCCAAATGTAATTGGCTGGATTTTACCTTATACTTGAAATAGAGAAGGGTTTGGAAAACCTGGTAGGTAGTCCATGTGCAGAAGTTTCCAAATGCAAGTATTTTAAATATGGTGTTTATTAACCCTTTGCGGCGCAGGGTAATTCGGATCATTTAAATTACACAGCCACCGGAATTTATGAACAAAATTAAAATAAAAGAAATTTTAAATTTTCAGGTTAAAAAAAAAAAGTCTTTTCTGCTATGTTATAAATGTAAACTTTTGCTAAAAAATTTCCGGGATGAGTTTTTGCACTTGAGAATTAAAATTAGGTGTTCCATCAGCGGGAACACTGCGACTGAAAGGGTTAAAAATGTGTATCAACTTTTAGTGAAAACGCTCAACAGGTGATGCAGATACACTGCAATTTTTCCCATTTTAGGGAAGGCTATCTCTCTTGTTCTATTGTGTATAATCGAAGAAAACTCTGTGTTTGAGAGGGCCACTTTGAAACATTATACTAATTTAATTTGGGTACATATAGGACGATAGGTGGCACTGCTGTGCTGAAATTTTTTCCGTGAACAGGAAGGCAATATCTCAGATTCTAATGCATATAATTACACAAAACTTGGTATACAAAAGGGCCATTATGAAACATTATTATGGTTATATTTGGGTGGATATCAGCCGGCAAGTTGCATTGCTATGCTGGAGTTTATCCCGTGAATATGAAAGATGAATGCTAAATCTATTCTATGGCACATAAATACACCAAAGTTAATATGGGAAATAACCATTATGAAAATGAATGCTGATTTAACCTACGTCTATATATTCCGACAGGTGGCACTGCTATTACTCTTCTTCTGTGATTTACCACAAGGCTATATCTCAGTATCTGTTGATTAAAACTGCACCAAATTTTATATGTAAATTCTTTATTGCGAAAAGTTATGATTAAACTTTTGTACATATTAAACATTAAATGGCACTGATATTTAGAGTGATATAGAAGAAAGTTTTGTGATGGCAACAACGTGCTAGTTTTTTTCTTCAAATGAAAAGAAGAAAAAAAAAAAAAAATGATAACTTTGTTTAAAATTGTCAAAGATCTATTGTTCAATCATTCATTTTCAAAATATTGAGAAGTTCCTTTGAAAAATACTCATATTGAAAATTTATGGAGAAGCGATTCTGCTTTACATCTAAAAAATTTTCTTAGTTGATTATTACCATCATTCTTTTTAATTTCGTAATGATTCATTCAAAATAATTTTCATCGTACACATTTATACGAAACTTTGCCCTATACTACTATAATAAAACTTTTGAAAAAACGATGCGACAGCACTACTTGTTGAGTGATATGCACCAAAAGCTAATCAGCACCAACTTAGGTCAAGGTCCAATCACGTATATAAATTTATATTGATTTCCGTTCGTTGGTTCAGTGTCTGCAAAATTTTGGATACATACCCACAGACAGAGACATTTTCTAAACATTATCAAATTGTATTTAGTACATCTCAAAACATGAAAATCATTTGAAAACTGGAAGTCGAAAAATTTAAAGAATCTAATACTTTCGTAAAAATTTTCAACTTACAGAATACGATTTGACCTTTCTTAGAAAATGCCTGTCTGTCTGAGTGTGATAAACATTTTTGTGGCACCCATAATTCAAAAACTAATGCACAAATTTTTCATAAAAATTTATATACTTAGTTGCACCTTGACATAATTAGTACTCATAAATTTTTGGGGAAATCACACTGCAGGTGGTGTTGCTATTCTGTATTTTCATAATTTTGAGAAAATCTACAGTCTAGAGGCTTCCTGGTGAATTTTTCAAACTTTCATCAAGATACCGATTTTCCCCCGCATATTCAAATTTGCAACACTTGATTGCCTACATATTAGGGCACGTTTTTTTGGCAATCCCAACAAAGCAATTTACCCCTCTTTCATAAAGCAGTCAAGAACAGTTTTCTTTTCACATGTAGGCAAAAAACCTTTCCATATATTCATTATACTTGCTTAAGCATTCATTCAAACTCACAGAAATATCATAGACAGACATTTATGCTGATTAAATAAATATATATAAAGAAAATATCTTGAAACCCCCATTTTGTTAAAATTAGCAACATTGCATACGTTTCAAATCAAACTTTCACTCCAATACAAAATGAATGCATTATAACAATATTCAAACAAAAAAATTACGCATTGCGCACAGCGACAAACAAATCACATAATGGAACTATGATAAACAAATGACCAAACAGAAGTGAAAACAAAGAAGCAATTCACTCACAATATACAAACATTGGCGAAGTAGAATGATCATAGAAAGATGCATTACACCAAACAGAGAAGGACTCCTAAACTAGATTCTACCCCATAATTTTTAATAGAGCAGTATAGGTCAAATTACTTATAAATATGCACAGTTAGAATTATTTACGAAAAAAAAAAAAATAATAATAATAATAATAATAATAATAGTAGTAGTAGTAGTCAACTAGGAAAAAATTCTTATATATGCATGAGCATCACCCCACCCCACCTCTTTGGGTGAAAGTGTGTAAATTTTAAAGATGAAAACTTTTCAAAAGAACTCAATCAATATGTTTAACATGAATGATTGAACCACAAAACTCTAAAATTAATGATTTTTCCCTTAAAAAAAAAAAAAATAAATAAATAAATAAAAATAAATGTTGTCTACAGGCCACAAAATCAATTTTCTTTCTACACTTGGTGTTACATTTTTTGAGATAAAAATCGTCTGCATTCATCATGGAAAATAATTTGTACTGCACGAATATGTATATGAAAATATAGATGAAATTCTTGTAATAGCCACAGCATACTATTAGTTTATTTCAGTAATGTGTTATTTTTATAGGACAACTGCAGATAAACAAAATTTTCCTCTAATCTACAATCTCAGTTAAATCAAAATCATTAAAAAAGTAAAATTCTACATAAACAATATATTTTTTAAAACAAACAGATAAACAATAAATTAAAATCTCATTCTCTCAAATATCAATTTCTTGAACACACCGATAAAATACAAAATGTATAGTTTTGGGAAATCTTAAAAGACTTTGGATGAAATCTTATTGAATTTCTTCTATACAGAGAGGCAAAAAGGAAAATCACAGAAGAAATAAATAATATTTGGTGTACTGGAAAATTCTGTCTTTCTTAATTAAAAAAAAAATGTGGCACTGGAAATATTTGTTTAGTAATATTTATATGATATTTCATTAAAAGGAGTGGTTTTGAATACAAACAGACAAAATTTTCTGATAGACCTAATAAAATATTAAGTTCTATAAAATGTACTGAAATACTAGTATTGAATGATAACAAATAGGAAAATTGTACACAAACACCATAATTCTTATAAAATGCACACACACACACACACAAAAAAAAAGACTAGCGACGAAATGTAAAGAATAAAAGACTTTGTAAGTAAACATCATAACTGTAAAAATGTGCAACAGTTGTTTCAAATCAAGATAACTGAGCACAATCATTCATCAAGTGAAAAGTATGCATGTGTGCAGCAAGTATATAGATAAAGAGCTGCTTTTATGCTATATGTCCATTTTTTTTTTTTTGCTTGACGAAGGTTCATGTTATTATTTTGAACTGAAACAATTGTTGAAAGTTTTTGATTATTTAATATTTGTTTACAAAGTGCAAATATACCTCAAGTTACAAAAACACTCAACAATTGTTTTGGTTCAAAATAAGAAACCATGATACTTCATCAAGTGAGAAAAAAAAAGGTGGTGTTGCATATATGTACTTTTTTCCCCTGATGAAAGATCATCATTGTTATTTTCATTCAAAACAATTATAAGTGTTTTTGCTTATAAAATTTTCATTCATCAAAAGACTACATTAACAATAAAAGTAGAAATGTAGCTTGCATTATTAAAGTAAGCAAAAGCAAGTATTATAATTTAAAAAAGAACATTATTCTCATAAATATTTATAATTTATATCTCTGATTAATGCATCAGACAAATTTTCAGGAGTTATTTCTGTACCTAAAAAGTTTTCGACTAATTCACGAGGAGGTCTAGAGCCACCAAAGACTAATATTTCATTTCTAAATCTTTTACCATTTTCAGAGTCAAATGGATTGTGTTTGAAATATTTATGCCATATCCACGAGGCAACGGCTCTAGACACTAGATAAGAATAGTATTTTGCACCATAACCTACAAGATGCCCGAATCGTAACTGCCATGCTGTGTTGGGAACATGAGTTAAACCGTAATAAGACTTCTGAATATGTGCTAAAAGTTCAGTCGTAGACATATTTTGGTGCTGGTTACTATGACATGCCTGATCAAAAGCGGCATAAAAAATCTGTAGTTCTGTCTCACAAGCAGAAAATATTTTCTTTGCCGCCCTTAACTTATAAACTACATCATCTGGAATGACTTCACCTGTTTCATAATGTCTAGCAAACTTTGTGACAACTCTTGGATCAGATGCAAAGTACTCCATCAGAACACTAGGGATTTCAGCTAAATCTGTTGAACATCTAGTACCCGTTACATGTTGGTATTTAGTTCTAGCTAGCATCGAATGCATTGCATGTCCCATTTCATGGAATAAATTGTCTATCAGTGAATGCGTTAATAAAGAGGGGGAAGACCATGTAGCTTTAGGAAGATTCAACATTAAAACTACAACAGGCTTTTGATAATCTCCGGTATTACACACACGACCTCCTTGGATTGTAAAATGGCAGTCTTGATTTGGTTTTCTAGAACGTTCAAAGAAATCACAATAAATATAACCTAGTATTTCATCACCTTCAGAAACTTTCAATTTTTTAATGTCATTGTGCCATAATTCCCCATCTAATGTTTCTTCAATAGAGAGATTGACATTATATAATGCATTAAATATAAGATTCAAGCCTTCCATGCAAGCACCTAATGATAAATAAGGTTTATAATCTTTAGACTGAAGATTAAACTGTTTTTCTTTTAGTTTTGACATTAAGTAAGGAACATCCCATGGCATTAAGGATTTTGCATACTTATCTTGTTCTTGTTTCAGTTCTAGCATATTTTTGTAATCTTCTTCTGCTTGAGGTTTTATCTTATCCCTCAAAAGTTTTAAAAATTCATGAACAAATTCTGGTGTTCCAGCAATGCTTCCACGCACAGCTCGATGGGCATATGATGGAAAACCACACAATTTTGCTAATTCTCGCCTGGCTGTCAATAATCCATCTAACAGTTGTTGTTGATGTTTTTCAGGGTGTAAAAATATTTTATAAGCTGTTTCCCTTAGAGTTTCATTCTTTGATTCTGAATAAAAACCACTAACTACTACAGTATCACCATCCGATGGAAAAAGACTAGTAGAACTTGCTGGAAGTTGTGATTTTCGAAAAGTTCTGGGACTTAAAGTTCCTGTCATAAACTGGGAGCCAACATTTAGAATAAATTCATTATATCTAACAACTTGTTCCCGTTTTTCCTTATCTAAGTGAATACCACATTGTTCAAAGTCAAATAAAAAAAGCTTAGCAACATAATCGTCAATTGCATCAGTGGGACAAACATCTCCATTCTCAATAACATACTTTAACTTATCATATAATTCACGATTTGTGTTTAATTCCTCAACTATGCTACTAATACTTACAGAAGCTTGTTCAGCTGCTCGAGCGAACTTCTCTTCTGGATGACCTATCCTTATAAATTCTGCCATATCTGCAACTTTACATAAAGTGTCTGATAATTCATCAAATACTTGAACCATCTTTCTTTTCCTATTTTTACTCACAATTTCTTTTATAAGGTCATTGGATTTAGAAATAGCATTATCTTTCAATAAGTAAAATCCATCTGGTATTTGCAGTTCTTTATACTGAAATAAACCAGTGGATTCTCCCAAAAACTGAGCTTTAAAAGATTTAATTCTAGGTTCTTTGACATTAAAAGCAGATGCGAGTGTAGACCATGTAGTAAGTTTATTATTAAAATACAGAAATTTAAAAAAATTGCCATGTTTTAAAAGATGAGATTTAATTTTTAAATGCATTTTTAAAATTAATACTAATGATTATTAATTTTTTAATCAATAAATCTATTGAAGCAGAACATATATGGATAAATAATTTCTAGACAGTTTCAAATAATGTATAAATTGCAATTTTTCTTTCATGAAACTCACAACAATATCAAGAATACAATATGCAAATACGTCTGAAACCACAATCACCTACACTCGTAAACATAAACAAAACAAAATCAAAATAGAGATTGATTAATTGGTTGCAAAAATAATTGCATCATGATCTAATAACTGTATTCTATTAAATTAAATTAATATTTGTAAATATATATATAAAAGATTTCAAAATACAACTTGATATATTCACCAAATTTATAGATCTTAAGTAAATTAATGAATTATTTCTTCGCTAATTGGTTCAGTAGGTATAATTCTGATCTTATTCAGAAGAGAATTTGATAAACACAACATCAGACAGATATGTTTACATTTTTCGTTTTTTTTGTTGTTTGGCAGAATGAAATGATATTAGAGATGTTAAAGCCTTTTATATAATAAATTTATTTTGTTTAGATAGAATTATGGTGTTCTATCTATCCTTCCTGGTGCATTTTATGAGATGGCGCTGCAGGCGCACGAAAAGCACTACAACTTTTCTCTCTGTAAAAGTTTTTTTTTGAATAGAGCAAGCGCACGGGACGTCACTGTGACAGATTATACCGCACGTACTGTAGATTGTAGGCAAAAGGTGGGATAAAGCACCAATGGAAAGGCAGATACTTTGCCTACATGCGCAAAAGTTGCAGAATAGCGTCGTTTGTTTATAAACATGCGCCTGCTCTATTCTGCCATGTTCGAACGAGAGAAGTGTGTTCGCTTGTAGATAGTTCCTCGTTATGTTAATAAATAGTTTATTTTTCTACATTGGAGTCATTAATTCAAAATACGCCGACACCACCATTACAACTGAGTGTTAAGCAACACACTTCAGTGGTGACCCGGATAAACTGTTCTTATTTTGGATTATAAGTGTTTTCGTTTCTGTTTTCAACATGAATGAAACAGCTGCAGTGAAAATCCCTGCATTCATCCCTACGGACCCGGCCCTGTGGTTCACGATGGTAGAATCAACATTTCAACTAGCTGTGCCGAAACCAATAACGGATTCTAGAACAAAATATAACTATTGTGTTGCGAATTTACCTCCAGAAATTGCAATGACTGTGCGTGACGTAATAATTTCACCTGATAATTCCGATCCATTCAAAAACTTAAAGGACGAAATAATTCAACGTTGTGGTGAAACAAAATCGCAGGAAATTCGCCGATTATTAGCTGGTGAACAACTAGGGGATAGAAAACCGTCAGAACTACTTCGCGTCATGCAGAGAAGAGCTGAAAACCATAGGGTATCCGACACTCTTTTGCTCGAACTATTCTTGCAACAACTGCCTTCAAATGCGCAATTTATTTTAGCATCAGTGCAAGACCTTACACCCATTAAAGCTGCCGAAATAGCTGATAAAATTTTGGATGTATCTCCACCACAGGTAGGTGCTGTTAGTACAACTAATTCTTCGAGTGCTGATTCCGAACTTTTAAAAGAATTAAAACTTTTAAGAGAAGAAGTGGCTTCATTGCGACGTTCCAGAAGTCATTCTCGTTCACAATCTCGATCTAATTTTCGGCACAAAAGCCCAAAAGTTAATAAAGAATTTTGCTGGTATCATCAGAAATTTAGCTCTAAAGCTAAAAAGTGCGTACCTCCCTGTACCTTTTCCGCGGGAAACGACTACGGCAAGGAGTAGCGGCGACATACGCCTGCCTCGCCTTCCACTTCTCGTCGCCTTTTTGTACGAGATAAAAGAAGCAATCTAAAATTTTTAGTGGACACAGGAAGTGACTGTTCATTAATTCCAGCATCAAAAATAGACAAAATGTCTATTCCAATTCAAAAATTTGTTGCAGCTAATGGTACTTTAATTAATGTATATAAACGTAAATTATTATCTATTGATCTTGGTCTAAGAAAACAGTTTGTTTACCCTTTTTATGTTTGTAATGTTTCAACCCCTATTTTAGGTGCTGATTTTTTACATTACTTTAATTTAAAGCCAGATCTTAGAAAACGTTCTTTATTTGATAATGTCACAAGCTTAAATTCTCATTGTGTTGTACATAATTCTGATATATATTCAGTGAAATCTATCATAAGTAATGATATTTTTTCTAATCTTTTAAGTGAATTTCCTAACATCAGTAAATCTCCTAGCCCAAACCAAATTGTGAAACATTCGGTTATGCATCATATCGAAACTTTTGGCCCACCGGTATACGCTAAACCACGTCGTCTGGCCCCCGACCGTTTAAAAATTGCAAAAATGGAATTTCAGCATATGTTGGATTTGGGACACATGCGTCCATCCAACAGCAATTATGCTTCACCTTTGCATATGGTTCCAAAGAAAAACAGCGATGACTGGCGACCTGTTGGAGATTACAGAGCACTAAATGCTCACACTAAAAAGGATAAATATCCCATCCCCAACATTGCTGATTTTACTAGTGAACTTCACGGAACCACAATTTTTTCACGTATCGATTTAGTTAAAGCTTTTCATCAAATTCCGATTGCTCCCGAGGATGTTCACAAAACTGCCATATGTACACCTTTCGGACTCTTCGAGAGCACTCGGATGCAGTTTGGTTTGTGCAATGCTTCCAGCACATTTCAGAGATTTATTGATGAAGTTACAAGAAATTTAAAAGGTGTTTATCCATTTATAGACGATATTTTAATTGCATCCAAATCCCTCGAAGAACATATTGAACATCTCAGAGCACTATTTTCCAGACTTGATCATTACGGCCTTACAATTAAGCCCTCAAAATGCATATTTGGTGTTCCCACTTTGGAATTTTTAGGTTTTACAGTGTCGAAAGATGGTCTTTCACCAACTTCTGACCGTGTTGAAGCCATTTTAAAATTTCCAAGACCTACAACTATTACTCAACTTCGTAGATATTTAGGTATATTTAATTTTTACAGACGATTCATTCCCAGAGCTGCTGATATTTTAGCACCCCTCGTTAAATTCCTCGAAGGGCACAAAAATAAAAGGAAACATCCGCGTTCCAATGCCAAAATCTCAATGGAGCAATTAGAATGGAACGACGAAGCAAATTTTGCATTTACGAAATCAAAAGAAGCAATTTCTCATGCAACGCTTCTAAAACATCCTATTCCTGGTGCCCAATTAAGCTTATGGGTAGATGCATCAAACGTCGCTGTTGGTGGCTCTGTCATGCAAATGTTTGATAATCAATGGGAACCTATAGCATTTTATTCTGGCAAATTAAGTAAGTCTCAAAAGAATTGGTCGACATATGACCGTGAACTTTACGCCATATATTCCTCTATAAAGAAATTTCGTCACTTACTAGAAGGTAGAAACTTTTTCATTTACACTGATCAGAAACCCTTAATATACGCTTTCAAACAAAATCCTGAAAAGTGCAGTCCTCGACAGCTACGTCATCTCGATTATATATCCCAATTTTCTACCGATATCCGATATATGAAAGGTTCTGAAAATCATGTAGCCGATGCATTATCTCGCATAGAGATCAATCAAATTTCCCCAACTGTACTTGATTTTAAAGAATTTGCTTCTGCACAATCAACTGATCAAGAACTTCAAAAACTTTTGCAATCCAATACCACATCCTTACAATTAGAAAAACACTATTTTCCCCTTGAGGATATTGACCTATATTGCGACACATCTCAAAAACATCCCCGTCCATTCGTTCCACAAAGTTTGCGAAAATTAGTTTTTGAAAATTTGCATTTCCTTTCACATCCAGGTATGTCAGCCTCCATAAATTTAATTGCTAAAAGATTCGTATGGCCTGGCATGCATAAAGATATCAAATCTATGGTTCGCAGTTGTGTTAATTGCCAAAGAGCCAAAATAACAAAGCACACCAAGTCACCAGTTGGAACATTTGCCCTACCGGATGCCCGTTTTGCCCATATTCATTTAGATTTCATTGGCCCTCTTCCCCCATCAGATGGAAATCAGTATTGTTTAACAATCATTGACAGATTTACCAGATGGCCCGAGGTAATTCCGACCCCTGATATGACTGCGGAAACAACCGCTCGTGCCTTATTGCATGGTTGGATCTCTAGATTCGGATGCCCAGTCACTATCACCACAGATCAAGGTCGTAATTTTGAATCTACTCTATTTCGAGAACTTATGCATATCTTAGGCTGTAAGCGCATTCGGACTTCGGCATACCATCCCCAGTCAAATGGAATTTTAGAACGCTATCATAGACATTTAAAAGATGCTCTTAAGGCACATAATCACACTAAATGGACTGAAACCCTTCCAATTGTTTTACTAGGTTTGCGCTCAGCTCTTAAAAATGACATTAATGCAACACCTGCACAATTAGTATATGGTACCACTTTACGATTACCCTCTGATCTTATTACTGATAAAAAACAAATTGACCAAACGATTGATCCCAATTATGTTTCCAACTTGGTACAAACAATGCAGACACTTAATCCAACTGCTACTTCCTTACATAGCAGTCCTAGTGTTTTCGTAAATCCTGCATTGTCGAATTGTACACATGTATTTTTAAGATCAGACAAAGTAACTCGTCCATTAACACCGCCGTATACTGGACCTCACCTTGTCATAAACAGAGATAATAAAAATTTTGTCATTGATATAAATGGTAAAAACACAACAGTTTCTATAGATCGCGTGAAACCCGCCTATAGATGGTCAGATACTGTTGTGACAAATAATTCTGTTCCTAACCAAGAACCACCAGAGCCGACTCCTGTCAACAAAACACGTACTACACGCTCTGGACGTAAAGTCACTTTCCCAAAACATTTGGTGACTGAATATGTAATATAGTTTTGTATATATTATCTTACACTTTTTAATATTATATATTGTTCATTGTATTTCTATTTTGCATTACTTACTATGTTACTATTACATATTATACTGTATCAAGCATTTATTGTATTGAACTTTTGCATTTTATCGTTCACCTTGTTCACTGGGGGGATACTCTATGGTGTTCTATCTATCCTCCCTGGTGCATTTTATGAGATGGCGCTGCAGGCGCACGAAAAGCACTACAACTTTTCTCTCTGTAAAAGTTTTTTTTTTGAATTCTGCCATGTTCGAACCATAGACAAATAGAATTAGACCTTCAACTCAATCCTTTACTTCCAGCGCCCCCACTCACTTTGTAAGAAACTAATATTGTAAACAAACAGCTGCGGCGATATTCCTTGGCAGCCTGGCGCTTTTGGACGTTTGCCAATTCCCAGCACTGCGACTTTATTCGAATCTTCGAAAGCTGAGTGTTTTTCAGATCTGGCTTATTTGAGAACAATTTTCTTGAAAGCTGAGTATTTTTTTAATTTTAATTTTTTTTTTTTGTTTATATATTTTGCTTATTGTGTATGTATATTATGTACTGCTAATTTATTTATTTCAGGTATTATTTCACAATCACAAGACATGACTTTCAAGAATAATGGATGTCGTCTCTGAAACGTGACCGGTGTGTATTGTGCCTCTCCAATGCTGATTCTTCACAAAACAAATTATTTATGTTCCCCAAAGATCCCAAGAGGTATTTCTTGCAAATATTTCTATTTCTTTTTAGTAGATTTATGCCTTGTTATAAATTATTTTTTTGTCTATTAACTGTTTAGCGAAAACGAAACAAAGAACATCTGCGATTTAGAAATTTTTTCTTCTTACAAAATTTTATAATTATTACCACCTAATTATATAAACTATTGCATTCTTCATTTAGTTCTGTATAATCAGATGCTTTCTGAAGGTCTTACTTTTTTTTTTTTTTTAAGACTGAATACAAACACCTCGATGTACAAATTTCCAATCGCAATCATAATCTTATTCATTATAGAAACTGCTTTATCTATCCTGTACTATTATTAGATATCAGTATATTTCATAATCATAAAATAATTTTAACGATAAATTTTGTTTGCAAGAGCTGTTTTTCACTGGAATATATATATATATATATGTGTGTGTGTGTCGAGTGACATTTGCCCCACTCTGTGTATTTTTAAAAGTTAGAAATTAATCATGTTATGTCCAGACGATTATAATTGTTCCACCCTATTACAGCAATTTTTTTTTTTTTTTTTTTTTTTTTTTGTTAAAATGCTGTGGCTTAAGAGTAATTATTTTTAATAGAAATTTTAATCTGTTTATGTGTATGCAAATTGCTTCCGGTATACTTAATCTCATATTATTTAGAAATATTTGATGTGCAAATTTTATTTTTACACTCAAACAAGGGTATCCATCGTCTGTTTATCTGTGTTTTTAAACACAACTAAATTTTGGATTGTGAGAAGTATCAAATATAAATTTTTACCTTTTATTGTTTACATTTTAAATATATGAAGTAAGTGTTGATTTATGTTCTATAAATTTTCATACAGATAAGCTCAATATCTTCGCTATTCAACATCAATTTCAGCTTGATTCTATTAAATTTTAAATCATTTTTCAAACATTTTGAATTCTTTGTAAGACCCATATCTTTTTTAATAAGAAGCTTCATCAATCCACAAAAATTTGTGTAATAACCAGGGGTTAGAATTTTTAGCTTTTCTGTAAATTTAACTTCTCATTTTCCTCAGTTTTTTTTTTTTTTTTTTTTTTGTGTGTGTGTGTGTGTGTGTGTTTCTGATGTGCATTTGTTACGTCAACTAACGAAATAAAATTTGATAGAATATTAAAGCATAATCATTTGTTATTTTTTTTTTTTTTAATAGACTGAAAAAAAAAAAAAAAAAAACATATTTATTACTTTAGTATTGCAGAATTTGTCATCAAAATTCTAGAATTTCATTTCAATGTCTTGCCTTTGCGTATAGTTTCAGCTTTTTTGTCTTTTTAGTAACCTCATCCCTGAATATCTTAAGATTTTAAATACATTTTTTTATACTTTCAATGAATAACAATGTATTTTTAGTTCAAATGTTTGCTCGTTAAAATTTTCTATTTTTTTCTAAACTTTTATTTATTTATTGTTATTCATTTATTTATTTTATTTATTTATTTATTTATTTATTTTGAGAGGAATAATAGCTCGCTTTTTTTTAGATATGTTTTTGGTAAATATAAAAAAGATAATTTTCTTTAAAATTGTTATGTAAATGACAGACTGAAAAAATTTGATATTATAATTTTTTGTAAGTTCAGTTTGGTTAATAATATAATTATACTTAAAACAATTGACATTGTCTTACAATGTTTAACATTTGTAACTTTTTGGTTACAAGAGGGAAAGAATAAATATAAATAAAAATTACAGGTAATATTTTCAAGGTATTGGAAAGATGTTGCATTTATCTGCCCCATAAATTTTTATGTAAATTTTGATTCATTATAAGATTCTGGAATTTGATTTATCTGTCATATACAAGAAAAATAAAAAAGATTTATATAATTGTTTAGTGTTCTTTTATACATATTTGTATTCTATGTTTGAATTTTTTACTCAGCTAATTATGAATACCAGCATGTTACTATCAAAGTTTGAAAATTTTCAATTTGATTATTATTTGTTTACATTTTTCCCTTCCTTGATTTCAGGGCCCACCAGCGGCCGAGCGGTTCTGCGCTCAAAGCTGGTAGATGGGAGGTGCCGGGTTTGATCCCAGGTCGCGCTCTTCAACCTAACCGTTCAGAGTTTTCCGTGGTTTCCCCTGAAACTCGTGTAAATATGGGCTAGAATCCCTTAGAAAGGCCCCCATGGAGGGCATTTTCCCTATTAGCCTAAGACACACATGGAGACAATTGGCCTTAAATCCTCCGCATTTTAAATTCTTTGTTTATTTTATAGCTCAATGTATATTGACTGTTTTATATTTATGTTTATAGTAATTTAAATAAATGTGTAGCTGTCGAAAAGGAAGAAAAAATACCCCACCCTTTTTTCTGTACTTTTTTTTTTTTTTTGTTCTCTTCAAGATGGGCGAGATCAAGCTAACCAAAGCTGCTACAGAATAAAAAGGATTACAAGCGTTAAAAGAAAAAAAAAAAAAAGATTGAAATTGTAAAGAAATTTAGTTACAAAATCGTTTTGACCAAACCAAAATTAATTACTTAATCCCCCCCCCCCTCATAAAGATGTCTAAATCAGTTTGGCTATATCGCACCATTTTTTTTTTATGTGTGTGTGTATAATATAATTAACTGGCTATTTTATTTGGTTATGGCTTCAAATAATTTGCTTACACAAAATATTACTATGGGTAATTTTATCTAAATGTGTATATAAATTAAAAAAAAAACAAAAGGTCAGGAGTGAAACTTTTCAGGGGCTACCCCTGAATTCAGGGTTTTTGAAATCTTTACTGTCTTTGCATTTCATGTTAAAATACATTGTTTTTACAGAAATAGCAGCACCACCTATTGGTTAATACGCATCCACATTGATTAAAAAAAATGGCTTTCTCACATATCAAATTTTGTTTCATTACACACAATAGAACATGAGATATAGGCTTCTTTGAAATTGCAGAAATCACTGTTTAGCATTCCCAGCTGTAGGGAGATTAGCACCAAAAGTTGATAGACACTAATTTAGGTGTAGGTGCATCTATATATAAATTTATTGTGCAGTAGTTCCTAAGATATAGCCGTCCTTTAAACTGTAAAAATAAGTGCTCCACCTATTGAGTAGTTGACACTAAAAATTTATAGGCACTAATTTTGATCAAAGTGCAACAACATATAAATTTATGTCATCCACTGTTCTAGTTTCTGAGATAGAAACAGCTCAAAATTTTGTCGCACACAGTCACAGACATTTTTTAAAAGATGTCAAATCGTGCTCTGGATCCCCTCAAAGTGTGTAAGTCCATCAAAAACTCGAAGTCGAAAATTTTTATTTAGTTAAAAATACTCTTAATTGCATCGTATAAAAATGTGACATATCTTTTTGTAAATTCAACTTTTTTTTTTTTTTTAATGTAGATACTCTTAAATAGAAAATCAACGATATGTATTAATAGTATATACTGTTTAAAAGTCTAATTTTTTTAATTATTAAAAAAAAAAAAAAAAACTATGTTATTTAAACTTTGTTAATTTTGTGGTCACATTCGTCTATTTATTTTTTTTCTCCTCTCTTTACAGGTTTGCATATAAGGCCTGACACTGTTCTTCAGCAGTTTGGACTACAAATACAAAGTTTTGTCAAAAAAATGTCTTAATTTAATTAACATATAAATTTCAGAGTTCCCATCAGGTCACTTTTGTATTTTTATATCACAATCAGCTCATTATTTTTTTAGGTAAAACCATGTAATCTACTAATAATTATGATTATGTAATAATATAAAGTGTATTATGACTATACAATTTTTGTTACAATAAAATGAAATCTTCAAAATATCTTAAATGTGGATTTATTTTTCTTATTCTTAAAATTTCTGTGAAGAGAAAAAATAAAATTATGTTGCAGTAATGTTCTTGAGAAATCATTAAATTTGGCATTCAAGTTTTATTTATTTATTTATTTGGGGGGGGGGGGGAGATGGATGCATCAGAGGCGGATCCAGAACGTGACTTTTTTTTTTTTGGGGGGGGGGGGGCTAAGTTTTTTCAAAATGTTATTCTAGACCAATAAACAATTTACAATTGCAATATTCAATTGTAAATGTTAGTGTTTTTTTTTTTGGGGGGGGGGGAGCCTTCACCCCCCCCCCCCCTTAAATCCATAGCACCCTTATAACATAGTTAGAATTTTTTTATAATGAGAGAATTGTACCTTCCTGCAATAAGAATGTTTTCTCTTTGCATGAAAATTTCTTGCTAAAATATCAGGTATTTTTTAATTAATTCATGATCACCTGTGTGTGAAGAGATATATTTCTTATAGTAGTCCTAAAAAATATATATATATATATAATTGAAAAAGTTTATCAGTATTAGCATGTTTCCATAACTTAACATTTTCGTGACCGGCATACTTTTGCCTTTTTTAACACTGATTGCCAGGGAATATTGAAGTAAACTACAGCTAGTTGCTGCAAACTTTTGATGTTTAAACATGAATAAAAGTTCAATGTAATGTTTTGAAATGTTACTCTTACCTGAAGCTTGGAATGAAGATTAGTTATATAATAATAGAACAAACCTATAATACTATCAAAGAATTGATACTCTAATAATACTATCGAAATAATACTGAAGTATTGTTTCCATAGAAATTCTTAAAATGACATGAATTCAGGTCAGCGGTAACCAGGAATAGAATCTGAAAAGACGTGCATTTATGTCAGCGGCAACTAGCTATAGAAGTTGAAATGACATGAATTCACATCAGCGGTCGCGAATGTGTTAATAAGTGAAAAAGATTGTGGAAAATAAAGATTATGTGATTATGTAAAAATTAAGAAGTAATTTCAATGACAATAAATCCAAATCCTGTTTTAAAGAATATTACTTCCTATATAATAAGATTATAGCATTGTTTCTAATGAAGGATTTATTTATTACTTCAAAATGAATTTTATTATTGAAAATAGGACAGATTTTTAAATTCTTATTTTGTATTTTTAAGCACACTGCACTGCAAAAGTATGCTAAAAAAGTGAAGGGAAAAAATGTCAATGTATTATTTGTAAATATCTCCTTAACTATTTTATGAACTTTGGATTCCGTAATTAGTCAAAGTTTATGGAAATACCATAAATTGCAAAAATATCACAATTGTCTTTTGATCAAATTTTAACCACAATCCGTAAGTTTACCTGACAGTCATTATTTTAATTCACACCTAAAATATTGTTGAGTATTCCCCCCCCCCCTAAATTTATGGTGTTTTCACAAACTTTTTAACTTATTACTTTTTCAGCACTGGTGTAGTTTAAACTGTAGATTACATAGTTTAATAAAATTTACAAGTAGATGAGGATGGTACAGCGAAAAAGCATGAAATCATTATTTGCTGTAAATTACATTTTTTATATTATTAAAGGTAAATGAATGAATGACTGGTTCCATTTCAAAATATTAACACTTTTCTACAATTAAAGTGCAATATGCAACTTTATTTAACAAAATTGCAAACGGAGACATGTATTTATAAAAAATTCAAAGCAAAGCTTAAAAAAAAAGGAAGAAAAAAAATCATTTTGCAGCGTTTTAAAATTATGAAATCTGACAGTTGTTACAATTGTAAGTAGATGCAGTGTTAAGTAAAAACAGCATCAAATTACTAATTGCTACAAATTTCAATTGCCCATTCCTGGGTATACATCATGAAAGAGCAGATAATATCTACACTTGCTAATGTCAGTGGCCTATTTTATTCTGTGTTAAAATTAGCTTCCATAATTACTCATTTATAATATATAATTCCGTTTTTACATTCAGAAAATTCACAATCGTTCAGTTAGTACTCACTTTGCAAAAATTGATTTTTTTAATTTTTTGTGTTGCAAATAAAAGAATGGTAAAAATGCAGTTAGTGAAAACATGTATTTTTGAACTCAAAATTAATTTTTTTTTTTTTTTTTATGAGTGCTAATTTAAATGTTATGAATTTTCCGAATAAAAAAAAGAATTAAAAGAAAATATATCCAGTCGAACCTCGTTAACGTGAATTACTTTTTTTTAACATGAACTTTTTCCACAACCCCCCATCAAAATGAAGATTAGTTTAATTATATGAAGATTTGTTATTGATATCGTGAACTACTGATAACATGAATAAATTTTTCATTCCCCTTGAGATTCACGTTAACGAGGTTCAACTATATTAGTAAGTAATTGTGTGAATAAATTTTCCCATAGAATGCGATAGGATTTCACTATTGACGGAATTAGATATTGTCTCCTCTTAAATACTGAATTATGACTAAAAGAAAAAGTTATTAAAGATTGAATTATTATTCCAGCTCTGCAAAAAATGCCAGAACTGGAAAATCAAACCCATACACTCTGACTGATTTCCGATTTGGCATTAGTTCAGAATGCAACTACAGATATAACAGGTGTTTATATTCCCGGCTGTGGCTTTTTTGCACAGTTGATATAAAAATTGTCTAATACTTCATCTGTAATAAATATTTATGGTTGATAAACAAAGTACTCTAAACAAAAGAGGACATTCACCTATTTCCTTCCTTTCACCTCCTCTTTTTAAAATGAAATTTCAACACACAATTTTGAAGAATGTTGAATCAAAGTTTTAATGAATATTGCAAGAATTTCTGATAAATATATATAAGCTTGAATTATAAAAGTATCCATTGAGCTAACATTAAGAAGTAATCACTGAAAAAAGAAAAAAAGCAAAAACAAGAATGTGTTTTGGGTTGGAATAAAAAGCAAATGCTTTGTTTGCAGCACTCACGCCTATGTTGTTTTCTTGATGAAGTATCGTGCTTTATTCTAATCTGAAACAATTGTTAAGATTCCCCCTCCTCCCCCCCTCCAAAAAAAAAATGGTGTTTATAGGTGTTTTTTAATTACCATGATACTTATTAACATGAAAAAGTTCTAAAATTTTAACAAGGTAAGATTAAAAAAAAAAAAAAAGAAAAATTGAAATTTAAAGGTAAGTACAAATTTTTGAATAAACAAACGCCATAAAATGCAACTTTTTTTTTTTTTTTTTGGCAGCCCTTGTGCCTATTTTGTTTGCCTGACGAAGGGTTGTGTCTTCTTTCAACCCTAAACTATTGTTGAGAGTTCTTGCATTTTATGGTGTTTATTCAAAGTTTTATACTTATTAAGTAGATTTTGTTTATTAATGAGATAGATTAAATACTGTTTTATATCAGTAGACGTAAAAGTAGAAAGCGAAAAAAGAAGTATACATTTAATATTTTTCTATTAAAAGTACATTTAATTTCCAAAGAAAAATATTAACTGTGTTTCTTTAATGAAATTTCAATATATTTATGAAAAATTAAAGTATAAATATTGCAAGATTTCTGGTTGAAATATTTTAAAGTTAAAAAGAAGTATTTTTAATAATTAAAATATAAAATTTCGTTTGTTATTATGAAGAAAATACTAAATTGTTAAGTACATATTTAAAGCTAAAGAATAAATATTAATCTGGATATGACATATTTAGAAAGTGAAAATATTTAATAATTCCTTATTACTATTTCTTTTAAACGTTAAGTGTTGAAAAAATGAAGATTTTACACAATTTATTCAGCTTTTAATAAATATTCCAGTTTTTCTCTTATTTTTAAGTTTCAAATTCAATTAAATGGAATAAACTAGAAAAAAAAAAAAAAAAAGGTGATATATATATTTTTTTCATTTAAGTTGAAAATATATAAAAAAAAAAAAAATAGAGTGAAATATTACAAAGAAATCATAAATTTCCTATTAAAAAAAAAAAAAAAAAATCATATCTATCTATCTATATATATATATATATATTCATTTAAGTTGAAATATCAAAAATCAATCTAGAGTAAAATATTACAATGAAATTATCAATTTCCTGTTTTAAAAAACGAAGTTTACTAAAAATAAGAAAAGGCTGAAAAGGAAGTATTTTGCCGTTTTCCTTTCCGGCAATGGGAGGAGGGAGTAAAGTTTGTAAATAAATCGATTATAATCTCCGTCTGTCCATAATCTCCTAAGGTTGTTATTTTTCTTTAAATCGCCAAAAAGAGCGATAAATCGCCAGCCATTGGAACCTGACTCCACGGTTGCTACAATAATTCTTACAAACTAAGTGGTGTCGCTAGTGTCTATGTGATTTTAATGTTAGAAGAAATTTCCATTACGGCCAATGGGAGTTGAAGGTCTAATTCTACTTGTCTATGATTCGAATAAAGTCGCAGTGCTGGGAATTGGCAAACGTCCAAAAGCGCCAGGCTGCCAAGGAATATCGCCGCAGCTGTTTGTTTACAATATTAGTTTCTTACAAAGTGAGTGGGGGCGCTGGAAGTAAAGGATTGAGTTGAAGGTCTAATTCTATTTGTCTATGGTTCGAACGAGAGAAGTGTGTTCGCTTGTAGATAGTTCCTCGTTATGTTAATAAATAGTTTATTTTTCTACATTGGAGTCATTAATTCAAAATACGCCGACACCACCATTACAACTGAGTGTTAAGCAACACACTTCAGAATTTTATAACTTTTGAAACTGATTTATAATTTTTTTCGTTTGTTTCCAAAGAGGAATAATTCTTTCATTTCTCTCGCTATAATTTTTTTTTCTGCTGTGATGAAATCGTTGATGTGGATGTGATCGAAACTTTCATTTTGTTTAAATATGGAATCATTAAATAATTCCTTAGAAAAGTAAGAAATAATTAAGGAACAACTGTAGTATCTCCCCACTGCTGAATTTGGCGATTATGATAATTAAAGTGATTAACCAGATATTCAAATCTATCTTCACTGAATTTATGTCAATAAAATGTTAAAAAAAAAAAAAAAAAAAGAATGGAGCAGATCTGTCGTCCTTGGCGGAAAAAAAAAAAAAAAAAGAAAGAAGTAGTGGACATATTTAATTTCTTCAAATATTATGGCTATTTTAATGACGTACATTAGAGATCAATCAGCAATATGAAAAAATATTTCGTATAATATACGTTACGAAATTATACATCTGGCATGTATATTTTCATATTACGTATTTGATCGCCAAGTACGACAGATATCAAATCTATGCCAAAAAAATTCCTTTATATTTTGTATTTAGGGTCATTTTAAAATTTTCCTTACGCTATTTTGTCTCGCACTTTGTATTAAGTCCGTAACCATATTTTTTAGTATTGAAATGAGGCTCTTTTCGATACTATGTTTATATAAGGTGAGAAGGGGTAGTTTGGTGGTAGGTTAAACTGGAGGTAAAATAATAATAACAATAAAAAAGTTTAACCCTTTTTATAATTTATTAAATAAATTTTAATAATGGCAAAATGTTGTTTACGTATTTCTTAATAATAAAAAAATATTTATGTTCAAATACCTATTTATTACATGCAAAAAAAAAAAAAAAAAGTATATTTTTTCTTGTTTTGTTTAATTATTGTGAACCTTAAATTCTGTTCGTTTTTTTATAAAACAAACCATATTGTAGACCACACAGATTTTGATAAAATTGGTAAAATATGTTATTACAAGAAAAAAGAGTATCTTAAGCTATAATGATCTATATGCAATTGTTATTATTATTATTTTTTTAAATTAAAGGGTATGTAGGGGCAGAGGGGGTGAAAATTTTACCTCCAAATTACTCTGGTGTAGGAAAATTAGTAAAAAAAGGTAGGCTTTTTAAATCTTTTATGTTTTAATGTATTTAAAATGTTTCAGGGATTATTTTAAATATATATTATGTTTGCAGAAAGTTTTTCGTTTAATCGAATTCTGATCCTATCTTTTTATTACAGTGTTAAACAGTTTATTTTATGCATTCAGGATGCCTGTGATAATCATAGAAAATCCATGGAACATTTATGGCAACAGGAATATGCTTCATATGTAAATAAATGGTAATTTTTCATTTATAACTACTACTCTACTAATCAATATAGAAAAATAATTAGCAGAAATGTTTTAATGAAAGTATATTCATCAATTTGAAATTTAATACAGGTGTCCCTTGACTTTCACCAGGGTTCACCAAAATATCTCCTTATATTATTAAATTTATGTAGGATCTTTCAAATTTAAGTGAGAAATTACATTTTTTTTTTTTTTTTTTCTTTTTTCAAATTTCTTTTTAGAGAATTATAATTGCAAATTAAACAATAATAATAATAAAATCAAGTAAATGTTAAAAATGGAAATTTATTTATTTTATTTTCCCTTTTGTGGGTAAGAACAGATATTGCTTTAATATTCAGAATCTAAATTTTTATCAGAAAGGCAGAAGGAATTGCTCAAGTTAATACTTAATCTGTTTTAAAATTTATTTTCAATTTGATTTTGACATTCTGAATACCGTAAACCGGGGTTACTTAGACCACTTTTCAACTTCAAACACCTATCACTCAAAAGCTATTTATGTTAGAGATTAACTAATTTGTGGAAAACTTGGGTCTGTTGCTCTACTTTATTATTACACATAAGAAAATTTTTTGAAACATGCATGTTAATTATAAGAAAATGAAAACTTGGTGGTTTTAGTTACCCTGTGATATGGGGTAACAAAAACCAGTGCTTGTAAATCAATTTTTAACTTCAATTATACACTAAAGGGTAACAAAATCCACATAAAATGCAAAAATAAATTTATTTATAATATTTTACATTTGATGTACTAGTAAAATATTATACAATAATGGCACTAATATTAACTTAATCTAACATTTAATTATTCAGTGCAAAAGGGAAAGTATGACGTCCTCTATTAACTTTAACAGGCTTAACAATTGTGATAATGTCTGTGATCTTAATGTCCATCTCACCATCAACATTTGGAAACACATAATCATTTCCCAGTGATTTGGAGCCTTTCCAAAAAATTTTACCTTTGCTGTTTCTTCCTTGGGTTTAGTTTCTTGAACAATAGCATATAATTGTTTTTTCACTTCTTTTTTTGTATTTTCATTAAATTTAAGTTCTACAATAACGTATACATTTGGTGTAAGATCCTGTATTTGTACTGAGTAATCTTTGTATTTTCGGGCACCAACAGGCCTTTGATACTTTCGAGGCATATTGTGTTCTGAAACAAGGGAAGGCATAAAAATCATTTATTTAATAATTACTGTAATTTGTTAATAACCAGTACTTTTTTTTTCATTTTATATGGTATAATGTAGTATGGAGTAACAAAATCCACTGGCTTTTGTTACCCCGTTTGTGCAACAACTTTAGTTTTTTATATATAATATATAAAACTAAATGGAAATGCATCCTGTGAAATGGCAAAGATGAAAAAGTATTGTTAAAAGGTTAGGTTGAACAACATTTGTTACTAAATTCTATTAAATATATTATTGGAATCATTGAAGTTATGTAGGTTATAAGATTTCACTAAAATTAACATCAAAACAAAAATATTTATGTAAACTTACCATTAAAAACTTAACTATTTGTAGACTAGTGAAAACTCTGTTAAATAATGCAAACAATAGCATCAAAACAAACTTCAAGATATCTACACAGTGTTTCCAAACCAGCATTCAAAATTTACCTATTAAAATGGCTTTTGTTACCCTGCCGGCCTAAGTAGGTTTACGGTACTCAAAGAGTGTTTGACATAAGTGCAGTGACTGGAATAACCTAAATTATTTAAAATATTTAAGTATTGCAATTATAGCATTCACATTTTGTTGTTGTTTGTTAATAAAATAAACACTTTGTATTATATCCTCTTAATAAATATTTCAATTTATTTTATAATAATTGCATATTTCCTTTTTTTTTTTTTTTTTTTCCCCCGCCTTTATCAAGGAATTCTAGAGAAATTAAAATAATCTAGTGTGTCACTCACACGACTTTCTCTTACCCTGAAATTTAATACTATAAATACAGGTTGCAGATTAATAGGTAAGATAACGAGTACTGTTATGTAAACCTGTGTTAAATAATTCAAATTAGGCTTCGGAAGAGTTTTATATGATAATTAGTTTTGTGAGGGGGGGCTACCCCCCCCCCCCCCAACCCCCCGTTTCATTAAAGCACCTACATTTATATAGAATTTAATTCGGCTATTAAAAAATAATTCTGTTTTTAAAAAATAATTTATTAAAATTATTATTTAAAAAAATTATCTTTTATGATAATGCAGACGATTTCCCTATTAGAGAAGTAGTGTAACACTAAATATAAAAAAAAGTCCATTTTATTCTCAATATTTAAAAGAAAAAAAAAAATAATAATAATACGATTTTTTTTCTAATTTTTTTTTTTCGTTAAAAGTAAAAAAAATCGATAACTTTTTTTTAAATGATCGCAGATCGATGGTTCAACCATTTGTTTTAAAGGTATTGGCAAGCTCTTTTGAAAGATACCCATCATGAAAATTTACTCCCCTCGAAGGAGGACTTTCCCCCCCAGGGGGGGGAGGCAGGGTGAGGCTCTTACATACACAATTTTTTTTTCCCTTATGACTATCTCTATTACAAAAAAATATATATTCGTTTCATTTGGTTTAGTGCAGTCTATAGACATTAAACTCTACTTACCTGCAATTTCCCCCATAGATGTAATGTATTAGAATTCTCTTGATTGTCCCTGTACACTAACCATTTGCTTGATCTTAACAAAAAGCTTACTGTAGCATCCTTATATGATACACGTTTAGAATACCAAGTTTGAACTTTCTGCCATAATTTGTTTTTGAGATATGCTGATAACAGACATACACATAGACCATTTGCTAAAAACATGATTTTCGTATTCAAGGGACCTTAGAACATGTAAATATAACAAAAACTTGCGTTCGAAAATTTGACCCAAAAGCAATACTTTCTCTACCTTATGGGTAAGAGAAAGTAAAAAAACTACAGGCTTCAAAGCAATTAATATGTTACCCAACTGAACTAAAAAAAATGATGAAATACTTAAAGTGCAATGTGAAAAAATTGGGGGAAAATCCCCCTTATGATATATTTTTTAGTGGGATTTTTCAAAATATTTCAAGATTCTCGCAGTCCCATCTTCTAATGTGAACCCTGTTTGTGTATGATTTCTAGAAATGTGTATGAATGTTGAATATTAAAAAATGAGAGATTTAAAAACACACATGAATAACCATATATTTGAATGTGTTTCTCATTAATGTTATTTATCACTGAAATAATTAAGTTAATAATGCATGTTTAAGTGCTTTCAGTTGAATGTTGAGTGGGTTTTTACATTGAACTAGAGCTACATGGTGGGAAATTAGTGATGGTCTGGGACTCAGTCATCCTTAGAAGAAAATTTTTTACTATATGAAGAAATTTTAACAAAAAAAAAAAAACTCTCTCTCTTTTTTTTTTTTTTTTTTTTTTAAACATTATATGCGAAATACGAAGGTTAACAAGAAAATTATTCTTTTATTTTATCTTTATTACATTTTATTTCATAATGCCTGAAAAATTCTACAGTAAAATTATTAGGTCTTTGCATAAATTCGTGCGGTTTTTTATTGCTTCATTTCATAAAAATACATCAAATCAAATGACAATTTTTAATCAATATACTCTCCATTGCTTTCTACAACCTTTGCCCATTTTTTGGGTAACAAACGTATACCACGGCGATAGAAGCTCTCGTCTTTGGAGGCAATAAAATGATCTGCATCCGCACAAACTTTTGCAACGACCTAATATATTGTGTACATGTGAAAGTTAGTGTATTTTTGTTTATTATTATATTTTATGCATAATTAATGAAATTTATATATATTAATTTAGGAAACCAAATCTGAGTGAATCCAAGTTACCTAATATGAAAAACAGTGGAGTTAAATCTAATATTGGTAAATAAATTTAATCTCAATATCTGCATGCAATCTATTGACTCATAATGGGGGGGGGGGGAGTTATGTGTCAACTATCAATCACACTTTTTTTGTTTGGTAAAATATAATTAAATAGGTATATTGAGTTACATTTAATCAGTATGTATTTTATTTTTAAATTTTGAATAGTATTTTCACATATTATTTTACTATGAAAACAAACTGAATATACATCATTTTTCATTTTAAAGGATTAATATATAATTTAATTTAATAAGTATTTACCTTACTTAAATATCCTTTTTTAATTGAGCATGTATATTTTGGACCTAATAAAGTCCATCCTCAGTGCTCAGATGCTAACTTCTAGCCGGTCATCTGAGCACTGAGGATGGACCTGATCCCAGTGACAGAAAATTTTGTAGCTGTCTGCAACAGATTTTTAAAATTTCATAGTCTGTCTGCGAAATTTGCATCTAGTCAGGGGTGAAAATGGCTTACACTCAAAAAGCCTGAAAGCTGATAGCGGCAATCTGGAAGAGGGGGGGGG
Source organism: Salticus scenicus (assembly GCA_963930645.1). Lineage (NCBI taxonomy): Eukaryota > Metazoa > Arthropoda > Arachnida > Araneae > Salticidae > Salticus > Salticus scenicus. Next base: position 26,443,700 of record OZ005660.1, read on the forward strand.
GGGGGGCTTAACAGCAGAGGTGATCTCGTGCAACAATACACAATACAATTTTACTACAGAACAATATAGTATAAACAATTATAAAATAATAAGCTTAACTCATTCAATTAAATATTTTATAGCAATGTTTTACACAACACATTATAAATAATAAAAGTATTAGTTTTAGTTTTGATACAGAAATTTTTATAAGTGAATTTTGAAGTGGAGGAGAAGTTTTGGAGCAGTTTTAAATGAAATTAGTACTTTTCTATGTTCCCGTAGAATCTCAGTAACAGGCAACTGGAGAAAAGAATACATGCATAACGCTGCCTATCAAGGGAGATCTAGGCTCCTAGGTCGCCCTTGTTAAGCACTGTTTTGTGTGTTCCTACCAAGGCACCTATAGGAGGCTCTAGAGTTCCTACCAGAGAGCGTCTAAGATGTCATACATCAGTAGCGCATTGTCATGGGAGAAAAATGTCCATAAATTGCAGACGATTTTTTATGACTGCAGACATAAACTGTCTGAAAGTTGTGGGCATTTTTTTTTTAGTAGTAGTGACAAAGAGATATTTTAAAGTTGCGAACTAATTTTTTTATTAGTGCAGACAAAAACTGTCTGCAAGCCGTTTTTCTGTGTCTGCAACTATGTCGTCGTGTCGCGGCGTTTCTGCCACTGGGGACCTGATTAGGTCCGAAATATATATGCTCAATTAAAAAAGGATATTTAAATAAGGTAAATACCCATTAAAAAGTCTTTCTAGACATTCTTGAAATTTTCTTCTGTCATGTTATTTTCCTGTAAAATATATTAATATGTAAAGATATGTATTATATAAGATAGAATTACACAATGAAAACTCTCTAGGAGGGTCATACACTGTGCCACAGGAAAATGGCCCTTTAGAAAGGTGGCTTTTTAGTTTTACCAGGTTGTTCAAAAAATAATAATTCAGGTTACATATACTACAGTTAAATAGTTTTAATTTATTCAAATTTATATTATTTGTCTATATCTTTTGTAATAATTAAATTAATAATAATTTTTTTGCTTAAATATTAAAAGCTTTTTATTTATTTATTTATTTATTTAAATATTTCTTTTTAAAATCTTGATCAAACTGTTCAATTTAGCATCATTTTTGAATAAATCAGAATTCTAAATTAATTAGTTAATTTCCACTAGTTTCCAGGCAGGAAAGACTAGCTTTTCTTTTATTATTTAATAATAATTATAAAAAAAAAATAATAATAATTAAAAAAAAAAAGAAATGTACAGAGTAGATTATATCAAACAGAATTTAAATAATTTTTGATATTAAAACGGAAAATAGGTTGTTAGTTACAGGGATCAAAGAGAAGATGAACCAACATACAGGGCTGCCACTGGCGATTTTTTTTATGTTCTTTTAGTACCACTATTTACAAAGAATAAAATTTATATTATATTTTTACAGGTGAGTCTACACTTCGCCTGCATAAATTTATTACAGATTTTATATTGTGAAAATACTGGTATAAAAATAATAATAATTAAAAAAAAGTTGTCTGTGGCAGCCCTGAATACAGAACCTTTCTGCAGCTAGTTAAAGAGAGAAATTAGTTTTTCAAATTGTGAGAATAGGGAATTGCATTCGCCAAAGCAGGCATGTGGTTCTCTAATTTACACCAAAATAAGCACCAAGCATTTTTGTTGTTATAATGTATTTTTAAATGAGATTTTTTTTTTTTTTTTAATAAAAACCATTATAAAACTCAAATCAATTATTAATGTCAAGATTGACTGATCATGGAAATCAGCTGCCAGACTTCAAGTGTGTAATTAAAAACAGGAAATAGAAAGATAATTACCTTTTAATGATAAAGTTAAATAAAGTGCTTAACTGCAGTTATTTTTGTTTTATAGGGGAAAACTACAAATTAAAATATGTTTATGATCCCAACATATATAAGTTAAAATACTCTAAAAGAAGACTGCTTAATTTTACTGAATACTTTTATACTGTTCACTTTTTAAAAGATTATTTATTTTGATTTACAATAAAATATTCTTTAATTTAGGAATTAATTTATTCATAAACAATATGTGTGATTACTTACTCACAGGGACAGTGCAAAGAAAATCAAAATCACCTATCTTAAAAAATATGGTTTCTAACACGTTTATACATGGGCTGTTAATGGGCCTAAACTAGTATTAAATTCATCATGGAAAATTTAGGACCAAGAGATATTGAGTTAGTTGAGTTGGATTTTTTAGAGAGGTTTTTCTGTATTTATTTATTGCTTAGCATGCTTCGCCTGCATTGCTAGTTGCTATGTTCAGATTAATTTTCAAAAAATTTGAATAATTATTTTTGTATATCACTTTATAAATAACTAACTAAAAAAAAAAAAAAATTGAAATCTCTCTGAACTCACTTTGGTTCTAAGTGGCTGCAGCAACGTATTTTCTGGGCATTTCAATTTAGGTATTTATTCAAAGACAAAATCTGCTGTTATTCAAGAATTATTTTAAAGATGACTGTATCTCAGCATCTATTAAACATTTAACTAAATTTAAGTTTAATCCTTTCTATTGTATAGCCTTTTTTGGGGGGAGGGGATAAATACATTAATTAAAAAAAAAAAAAAAAGAAGAAAGATTTTTCTTTTCAAATGAATTGATTAAATATGTGAAAAAATAAATAGTACAACAGCCACTGCTATGCAGCACAGATGATTGAAATGAAAGAATAAATTTAAAAAACTGAAGAAAAAAAAAAAAAATCAATAGATAAAATTGAAAAACAATTGATTAAAAAATTTCAAATTTGGAAATTGAAAAGAAAAAATCTTGATGAAGTTTACTTTCTTCGATGTCCAAGTTATCCCTCTACCAAGTTTTGTAGCCCTGTGATCAGTAGCATGAGCTTCAAAACGCAAACGCACACAGACACTTTTCTTTATTTACATAGATTATCAACTATACTTTATTTAAAAGTTTAATCAGATTTTGATTTATCAGTAAATTAATAAATATTTCCTCTTTATTTTCTTGTAATAAATAATAATATTTATTTAATATTTTTATTTTTTGCAGTTTCAAAATGTGTTCAGATAGAATCAAAAGAAAAACCTTTGTTGGAATCTGATTTAGAACTTACATTAGCTGATGCTTTATTAGAAAAAGCACGGGATATCCGCACAAAAAATATGGTAATGTTTTTATTTTATATCTATTACTTAGCTTAAAATTTTTAAAGAATAATTATTGTTTGAAAGTTTTTATGTGACTGAAATTTAAATTATTCTCTTTTTTATATTTTGTGTGTCTATTAAGGTGCAGTGCTGATTCTAGGCTAATTTGGCATAGGGCAGCACCCGACAACTCTTTTCTAACATATTTCTAGCACCTGGCAGCCAGGCTTTAACCTCATAAAAAAAATTCTTTAGCATTTTAGCTGAAATACATGAACATTATTTTAGCTTTTTCAAAAGTTAATTTAATTCTTTGGATACTGTTGATTTTTTTTATTTAACTTGTTTATCCCCAACTTTGTTTTCAATTCTTTTTGTTCACTGATGATTTTAACCAAGTATCTATACTAGTGTTTCAAGAAACATGAATTAGTGAAGCATTGTTTTGATTTTGACAATAAAAAAAGAGGCAACTGTTGGGTTGTTTGATTAATAATGTCGTTTTTTTAAAACCTTCGCTTCTAAAAACCAAGGCTTCTTCGAACGTGGAATTTTTCAACTTACCGAAAGATGGCAAAAGGTCATCCAACAAAAGGGTCAATATACCATTGATTAATGTTTGTTGTTAATATAAATAAATTCACTTTGAAAAACATGAAAAAGAAAAAAACGACACTATTTATTGAACAACCCAATATTTCATATGTACAAAAAAGAAAAATTTTTTTAAAGGAAAGTAATGAGTAGGGGTTGGTGATTGTGAAATACTAGTGCAAGAACGCTTCTATGAAGCATATGCGGAATTCTGACATACTTTTAAATGTTTTTGCATTTGAATTCAACCATTAATAATAAAAAATAAATCCAAATTACTAAATTAGTAAAGCTTCCCAGAAATTTTTGTTGTTTCATAATTTTTGCTTGAGAATATTTGAATAAAAATTAGAGGTTATTATATAGAATATTTAATGAAATTATCCAGTTTTAGCTTTTTAGCGAATTCAAACTAACATATTTCAGCAAAATATGATATCTTTTAGGGAAATGCTAAAAAAAATTGATGGCAGTTTAAACCCTGCTTAGCAACCTTTTTCAACATATTTTCGCACCCAGCATCCCTTACTAACATTTTGAGGTATTTATATACTTTTTTTCCCCCCTGACTTGCAGCTTTCTGGGACATACACAAATATATTTTAAAGGATATACACAAGTAAAAGTAATAATTTACTTTTCTCATGTAAAGGGTAATGTGAAAGACAAAAAATTAAATATATGGTGTCCTTTTTATTGAGATTCCACTGTCAGTTCTTTTATTCTAGAATTAGCACAAAAGTGTATGTATTAGCATATTTTATACAGCAGAGCATTGATTATCATTGAGCAGATTATCTGTGGTTAGATTATCCGTGAGTATGAGAGCCTCGAAATAAATATATAAATTACTATGATTTAAATTTAAATACCTTATATTTATTCTTTCTTTAAACGAATATATTTCGGCATGCTTATCGCAGCCCTCTTCAGCGTTGAAATGACGACTTTATATTGCCGGCACCTCCAAAGTAAACATTCCGCCGCCGCTGACGTTCGAACTTTACTTCATTTTTTGATCTTTAATAGCTGTTGCCAATCTTCAGGGATTAAGCTGTATTTACGGTCGTTAACAGAAGAAGGAGTGGTTAGGATTTCGATGGCCTCGCACTTTAAAGCAAACTTGTGATTGTTATAGAGGACTATTTTTTGAGTATTAATGGTGTTAAGGTTAATTGGATTATTGTTACGGGTGGTAGAAAGTGCGGTAGAAAGTTTATTAAGCTTAAGATCTGACATATGTTCTTTTTCTCTTTCTTTTATGGGCCTTTTAGTCATTCCTATGTAACAAGCTTGTGATAGGAATGACTAAAAGGCCCATAAAAGAACGAAAAAAAAAAGAACATATGTCAGATCTTAAGCTTAATAAACTTTCTACCACACTTTCTACCACCCATAACAATAATCCAATTAACCTTAACACCATTAATACTCAAAAAATAGCCCCCTATAACAATCACAAGTTTGCTTTAAAGTGCGAGGCCATCGAAACCCTAACCACTCCTTCTTCTGTTAACGACCGTAAATACAGCTTAATCCCTGAAGATTGGCAACAGCTATTAAAGATCAAGAAATGAAGTGAAGTTTGAACGTCAGCAGGGGCGGAATGTTTACTTTGGAGGTGCCGGCAATATGAAGTCGTCATTTCAACGCTGAAGAGGGCTGCGATAAGCATGCCGAAATATATTCGTTTAAAGAAAGGGTAAATATAAGGTATTTAAATTTAAATCATAAACGATAATCCTTTAGTATTATACCTATAAATTACTAGCCTCCAAAAAAACCAATTTTAATTCAAGCTAACAACAAGGAAAATACAATAGGTTCTACAGTGGGAAGGTCAAAAATTACTGACATGTTTACTGTGCATCATAATTCTATAGGCCTACTTGGAATTTTTTTGACGGTTTTTGGAGGAAATGGATTTTTTTACTTTAGAAATAAGGGTCATACTGTTGTACTGCATATTTTTTTCATGTTTGCTCTCCATTTTATTCTGTTTTTCGGGTTATCCGCGATTGCCACCCAATTTCGCAGATAATCGGTGTAATTTATAATCTGTAATCTTATTTCAATGACAAAAATGAGAGATATGAAATCAGCATTAAATAAATTTATGAAATAGACCTATTCTAAGAAAAAAGTAGTTCCAAATTTTAATTAGAGCAATTTTTCATCAAATGGTAACCTTACTTAGAAATATTATTTATCAACCATGAATATTTATTTAGAGAAATTGAAGTGTGAGGTTGAATTTTTATTCCAATTATGTGAAAAATGTTAGAGCCGAGAGTCGAACCCAGGCACTCCACTTACTGTGCTCAGTAGTAGAGCATTCGCATGATAAGCTAAGTGCCCGGGTTCAATAAAATCCAAAGGTGAAGCATAAATTAAAAATTACTTTTTAAATTCAGAAATGTGATTTTCCAATTATTTTTTCTATTTTTTCATATATAGTTAAAATGTTTATTGTTTTTATGAAAATAGTGTTATTAAAAAGTCCAATTTTTTTAAGTTGTTTGCTATGTAACATTCAGAAATATGTAAAAGGAAAGTACAGTAAGTTTCATAAATGTAAATACTTATTATCTCTACTCATTTATATGAGATTGGTGCATATATATTTGTGGAGATAAAGGTTTCTTTAAAGTACTGTGAAAAGTTATCACTCTTTTACAATATGCAGGGTATTTAATACAGCGCAAGGCCATTTTTAGTAAACTTGACATATTGCTTATAAAGGCACAACACATGTAATCAGAATATAAAATTATTAAATACCTAATGAAATATGAACTTTTCTACTAAATAATTTTTAATTGTACATTCACATGCTTTAATGAAATTAAATTTGCATAATTTATTAGCTAGGTTATTGACCTACTTATATTAAAAAAAAAAAAAAAAAACTCCAAGCAAATATCGTGAAATAACTTTAAAAAAGGGGGGAGTTTATTCTAATGCCAATATTTTTTTTTTAATTTTCATATTTCTTTTCTGATAGTTGAAAAACATCAATTGCATATCCATATATGTGCGTGAAAGTAATTTGAGTGCAGAGTTACTATCTTTAATTTTATCATATTTCAGAAACTTCTGAATGGAATTGTTGATTGCAGAAATTTGTCAACGTTCTGCTCTGATAAAGTTGCCACTTCAGACTCAGTTAGCTGTGATCTAAAATTAAAATCTGAAAACATTAAATATCAGAAGAAATTTCCTCAGAGTAAAAGTGATATTAATATTAACAGTCACAAAAGTTGTATTGTTCCAAGATCTAAATCTGCAGATATTCCTCTTGTGCCAAACAATCCTGCCAGAACTCTATGTGACAATAAAAAATGTACTGCATTATCGTCAAAGAAGAGTAATGCAATGAAAAATACTAACAGTGCAAGAAATAAAACGTCTAAAGATTTTGCTGTTATCTCAAATAAAGATTTAGATAAACTTAAAACTCTGCAATTAAATCTTCCAGCTTGTAATAAATCTAAAGAAGGAAAAAAGATCCAGCCTTCAGGTAATTTTTCTTTTGCTATTTACTTTCTGAACATACATAAAGTATTGTAATCATGATGAAAATTTAGTTTTGAGATATTGGTATATCAGGGCCCGAAATTTCAACCCAGATTACACTCGCCGAAAAAAAGTTTTACTTGCCACATAATAGGGTTGTCATTTTTTGTTTTCTTTTTTACGCATTTTGGGTTTTTTATTTTTCCTAACTATTTGAAAGGCTTTTACAAATATGTCTAAAATTATATATATTAAAAGTATATCGTATCATGTTTCATAATCATCTATAATTAAAAATCAATATAATGTAATTGTATATGAGATTTGAAAAAGATTAAAATATCTAATAACATGAATGCAAAGAGAGCCATTAAAGAAAAAAAGAAGAAGAAAAAAATTATTTGTCAAATAATATCCTGTGAAAATCTTTTTATTATGAAAGATTAAGCTTCCTTATTTATCTATTTATATACTTAACTTTTTATATTAGAAATGTCTTTTTCGTCCATTTTATTTTTGTAATCAGACGGAATGTCGATGTGTATAACTAGTTCATTGTTGTCATTTAAAATAGCCATTTAGGAATAACTTTTTTGATAAAATTGTTGCTTACAAATCATTACAAGCGCAAATCATTGGCGTTTCAATAAAAAACTGGAAAATATGAACTGTTTTTTTTATCATTATTCAACAAAATAAACATAGGCAGTATCTTCAAAAGGTCTCGGGCTCATTTTTATGTGATAATATCACATAGGCAAACTTTCCCATATATCTTCTCTCGGATAGTGGGCGACAGGCAAAGAGGCTCTCTGCTCGTCTATTCATACTCTGATTGGAGAAATAATAGTGGGAGAAACGAAATTGCCGAAGAGATCAAAATTGCTATGTAGCATTTTTCCTTTTCCAGTCTGGGGCAATCTCGGGCAGCGCACAGACTCGGCTCTCCGAGAATCTAAAAAGGAGAGATTAAATATGAAGTTATGAGATGGCAAGATTTCGCCATATTTAAATTTATAAAAAGAATGTTTTCTGTCACCGTATCGTGTAAGAATTCTATCTATAACTAGACCATTTCGCGCCCTGGGTATATGCATATATTTTGAGGTCCCCTGCTATTTTTACGGTGGTGTATTGGTGTATGTATGTATGTATGTGTGTGTATGTACAGTGAGTGATCAAACTATTAGACTATTTTTTTTTTTTTTTGACATTTTTTTCAATCTTTGTATGTGCAAAGAACATTTAAAAACTCATATTTTCTACTAGTGATTTAGTCCAGAGTCAGGGTTCATACTCATCAGGGAAAACAGGGAATACTCAGGGAATTTAGAACTTGTTGAAAAAAGTGAGGGAAAATAAAAATTTTCATTAAAAGTCAGGTAAAATCGGTTATAAAACCTGGAAAAACAAATATTTTCTTTCTCTCAAGTTAAATTTTTCTTGTTTAGCTTCATATCAAAATTCAATTGATTAAGTATTGTGAAAATACGCATGTAAACAATGATTTTTACCTGAATTTCTATCATGGTCGACAATAATATGGCACCATACAGTGGAAGTAGCTGTGTATTTTGTCTTGTCTAGAGGAGCGTTTCTTGTAATATGTCACTAATATTATATTGAAATTTGTCTGGGAACTCAGGGAATTTTTTTTCCATATATGAGTATGAACCCTGAGAGTGCAATTAAGTAACCAACCAGAAATTGAAGAAAAGCAAGAATATTTTGGATCACCCTGTATCACAAAAAGCTACAAATGACTTGTAACTTTTTCCTACCAAAAATATTTTAGAAAAACAGATTACCCTATTAGTAGTTTGCCTGATTGAACAATTACATGTTGTAATTTTGAATTTTAAGGTTTTTCTAACTATATTGTAATGTAAATGTTGAGTTTGGCAATTATGATTTGTTTTGTCTGCTGTGACATTAATAATGCTAAGGTGTTGTAAATTTAATGGTTGTGATTATTTGAGAGTGATATTTACAATAACACTATCGGTCCTTGACGGTCAGAGTGGTATACAAAATGAGAGTACATGATCTAAGGTTTAAAAGAGAAAGCTGTAAAATATTACTTCTAAAAAGAAACTGGCATGCTCGAGTCAATAGACATACTGGTGAATACTTGTCTGTTTTTTATTTTGATGATATAATATGAAAGATCAGTTAGCTTAACTTGTCACTGACATAAACTTGCTTTTATAAATAAAATAACTAATAATATTGAACATAATTGAAAATTTTTGATTGTTGATTCCAGCTAGGCATAAAAGTAGTAAATTAATTAAATTTTAGTTCTTAGTTACATAGATTGAAAAGGATGCTTTGTATTGTGATACTGGCTAAGAAAGAATCTTCAGTTTGAATATTACATCAATTTTTTATTCTGAAAAGCATGACATTTTAGAGTTGATAGAAATTTGCTATTAATTTTGGAATTAAAATAAAGAAAATTACCCAAAAGGTAAGGCTAGCAGTAAGTCTGCTGACCATACGCCCAAAACGAACTCATCAATAAATTTGTGGTCTTTTAGAAGAGGCTCCTACATGCCAAAGTGTGAACACCAAAATCTTGCCATAAAAGGAAAGTAATGACTTAATTCTAGCTATCGTAAACCCATTTGTTCCATGAATGGGGTAATATCTTTTAAAGCATGGCAATGCACTTCTTATTGGGTGCACAAGATCAAATCAGCAAATACTGAGAGAGAAAAAAGAAATTTAAAAATCTCTGGTAAGGAAAAAGGCAGAAAGCCAGTTTTAAGGATGAGTTGAGGCAACGGTGAAATAAATGCAAGCAAGCAAATGGCTACAAAATTATGCGTTTAAATCTAAAACAAATCAAAAGTGGTGTATTTTATATTGCATTTACTTTTAGTCCTTTGTGGCTGGCAGTTTTTCTATCTCTCAACTGTTGTAGGCAGTTGGCAATGGTGTAAGTATTTTTTATAATAATATGTTGTGCCCCTTTTCTTTTACTTGCTTTGACACTATTGATTTTCTACCGTTTTTCCAAACAGATGTCATTATGATTCAGAGGAGTTCATAAGTTAGAAATGCAGAGTTTTCCCCAAACAGTTGCAGGAGGGTAGTGCTGTGCACTGTCTGCCGTATGGTTTAAAAAAATAGCACAGCACTTTTTTTGTCCCTCATCCAAAAGAATTGCACCCCCCTTGCCCCTCATCTAAAAAATATTACCTCCTCACTGCTTTTTGTTGAAAATAACCTTAAAACTGAAGATGTGGTATAAATAAAAGTATTGTGCTTAATGATAAACATTGATTTATATGTTTTGTAACAAGCAAAATTAAAGTGTACAGAAAGTTAAAATTTAAAACTTTTCTTGTATTCATACCTAAAACAGAATTATGAAATTAAATGTCTAGATATTAAATGTTAAATGTGTCTAAGAATCCAAAACTGCCCTCAAGAATCATAAAAAGTGCCTCCCCCCCCCCCCCACTTTTTTTTTTTTTGTACTAACAATGCCCTGCCCTTTTTTAAAACTGGAAAAAACTCTGGAACTATATAAATATATCTTTTTTTCATAAATATCTAGATAATTGGTTTGAATTACATTGAAAACTATTGCGAAATATGAATTTTTCTCTTTTTTATTCCATCAAAATTTTAGTATAGTAGATGATTATAAGAATTTAAATGCTCTTTACTTATTTCATATATATATATTTTTTTTTTATTGTATAAAATCAATACAAAATTTCATTTTTAAAAAATTATTATTATTGTATTATTTCTTATAAATCCCCCCCCCCTTTTTTTTTTTTTTTTTTTTTTATTTCTGTGTTCTTATCAGGTACATGTATTTACTGTTCTTATGTTATGACAGTATTTTATGATTTAAATTTATATCTTTTTCTTTTATTCTTGCATTTATATGCTTGTACTTGAGTTTCATTTCTGTATCACCTAGATTAGATGCATCAAAAAGTAGAAATCCACATCAAACATCTTCTCATCCTTCTTCTGCTGAGTTTTTTAATCTGATGAAAGGTATACCTGAAGTCTTTTAATGTATTTTCTGTAAATTATTCGGTTTTATTCATTATTATTTTTTAATGCAATTTTATGTATTATTTTTTCATATGTTGCCACTGTGATTGAGCATTTGTGGCTACTTTTTTCTCCTAATAAAACATCATGCTGTTATTTTGAACAGGGTTAGAAATAAGTGGTCGTTAGTCGCATTTTGCGACCAGTTTTTTCATTTTGACGCCTAGAATTCCAATCACAGGTGCCATATTTGACTCCTGGATTTTTCCTCATCGTACCTAATAATTTTCCCAATCCCATCAGACTGTAAACAAGTCTATTTCAGTCAATTGAACCTAATAAAAACTGATTTAAGAAATCATATCTCTATGAAAGTCGTTGACGATTTGTTAATGATTAAATTAAACAGCCCTAAATTGGAAGATTTCTGCCCAGAAAATGCTATTAAGTTGTGGTAGAATGATGTATCTTCTGGGCGAAGAATAAATTTGTGATTTTAAATATGTACGTTTAATATTGTCAATGTAATTACATTCATTACATAAATATTTTTTATATAATCTTGCATATATTATTTATAAGTTGATGCTTTATTATTATTATTATTTTAATATACATATTTAATTATAGATGGCACTTAGATTTTTCCTTTTGACACCCAAAAAATTTAATCCAGGCGTCATTTTGACGCCTAGTTTCAAAGTTCTTATTTCTAACACTGATTTTGAATCAAAACAATCGTTGCAAGATATTAACATTTATGGTGTTTTCTTACAAAGCTTTTAACTTTGTCCAACAAAGTTGAAAAGTTAGTTTGCTTGTCTGTCTACCCATGCTCTAACTTCTGTAAATACTTTTAGAATGCCTTGTAATTGATGTATGTTATGCAGGTTCACTATGGTATGTTCCCCATTGAAAATAGTAAAAATAGCACTATTCATTTAGGTACAGGGACTTGCAAAATACTTTGTATATATCCGGCCTATGAGATATGTCCTTTAAAACATATTTTAATTGCTTTATATTACATATAACATAATAAATTTATCATACATTATTCATATGAAAAAAAAAAAAAAAAAAAAAAAAAAAAGAATGTTTTCTAAAGAACATGATATGTTTAGCACTAATAATTGGTGTACAGATCACACAAAAATATTCATATACTCAAAATGTGCTTTCAGTTATTATGTGATTTTAGTATTTTAATGACAAAGTTGAACAAGCTTTTATAATTTCATATTGACAATTTTTTGTATGTTTTTTGTTTTATGGTATAAAGGGTATCAAACCAATGCAATGCCATTTTTATAAAACTTGACAAATTACATTTAACACAATATTCTACAATCAGAATATAAAAATAATTAAGATATGATGAACAGGAGCAGTTTTACTAAATTTTTAACTGTGCATATGCAAGCATCACCGAATTTTTTTTCCATAATTCATTAGTCATATGTATAGAATTACTCAAATAAATAATTATTAACAAATTAAAATAAATAAATGTTGTAAAAATTCAGAAAGACACCCATTGGATACTAGTTAGAAATTATTATTAATCCCTTTTTAAGATTTTTTAATTTTTAACTTAGTTATAACTTAGTAAATACATTTTTAATTCTTTTTAAAATGATTTATCACACACACAGCAGCGTGACAGTTAAAATTTACTTTACTTTATAAATTAAAAATATTTTCCATGATTTTTAGATGAATTATTAATTTTCATTTAGATTTGGGTTTCGGGTCGGGTTCGGGTATAAAGAAATTGGGTTCAGTTGGGTGTGGGTTGCCAAAATTTCTTCAGTGCAGGTTCGGGTCAAATAAAATTTATTTGTCGTGTTAGGATCGGGTTTTGGGTTGATTCAAAATTCACTTGTCAGGTTCGGGTCAAGTAAAACCCAACCCGTGCAGGACTCTAATGGTAGTATTGTATTTGATCCAAAAATTCGATATTAAGTTTTCACCTGATTTACATGTTTTAAGGCCTCCTCAATCCAAGAAAGTAGTTTTTGGCAATTGGTCTGTGTATGTATGTGTGGAATCTTCTGGCTATCATATCTCCGAAACTAATAAAGATAGAACTACAAAACTTCAGAATTGATACAAGTCTGGTGAACAGATGAATTTTCTAAATTTTAGTGAAAATTGGAAAACTGGAAGTCCGTATCTTGAAAATGGCTCTAATGATTTTCTTCAAAGTTGCTATATAAACACTCTATTAGATGTCTTTTTGAATGATACAATTGGTTAGTTCAGGAAAATTGATAGGCATCCTGTATAAATAGCTCAATTTCAGGTCTCGCAAGTGCGTTCCTTTAAAAACAGCTAAACGGATTTTTTTTCAAATTCGCCATATTAACTCCTTTTTAAATATCCTTTTGTATGTAATTATTGTTTTCTGGTCAATAATTGAGTATGCCAAGTTTTGGAATATTTGATATCTCAAAAAAGGCTGTCAAAAGGCCGATTTTCTTGAAAATTGTTACATAAACCCATTTTTAGATATTATTTCTTATGTATTACTTGGTTACTAAAGGAAAGTTATCAGTCGTCCTGTTTAGGTAGATCACTTTTAGATGTCGAAAATTAATGTTTTCAAAAATGGCTAAACCGATTTTTTTCTTCTTATTTTTTAACTTGCTGTGTAAACTCTGTTTTTACAAGTGTATCAAGTTTCTCTTACAGGAAAATTCTGAAAAAGGCATAGAATATCTCCAAAAAATGCATATAATACGTACAATAGTGGGTAATGGAAGTCTTGTGGTTGTTTCACACCAGATTTTTTTGTTTCTTATTTATTGCTCATTTTTTATACCAATTTTTAATGAAGTCAATAATTTATTGACATACGGTATAACTAACAAAAGCATTACAATCATATGCTAATGCTGCAAAACATTTCATGAATTATTTTTTATAGTATGATAAAAAAACATCACATTTTTTGTTTAATTTGTAACTGATTTTGTTTTTGCCTGTGGGACAAAAATTTCACTGGAGTATATAGTGTATAGTGTTCTTCCTATGCTTGAAATAAAAGAGAAATTTCTTTAGAAATTTCACAAAATATCTAAATTTGAAAGTGTGTCTTCCCTTATGATTTTGTACATACACCAATATATTTTGAATTATTATTATATGTTTAATTGAAGTACCTCCCCTTTTACATAGAGATGTATAAGCTTTTTATCCAATTTGCAATACTGTTTATTTTTTACATATTGGTGAAAAGTTATTCTCGTATAAATTTGTTTTTGAAAACAAATATCAGAAAATTTGTATCCCAAGTGGTAACATAGAGGAATTTCATATTTCAGTAAGCTTTTGTAATAATAATTAAAGCAAATATAATAATAGTAATAATTAAAAAAACTTTACTTAAAAGATTTTATCTTACAAATTTATGATTTCTTTTTTGTTCTTTATTGTGAAACACTGTGACAAAATATAATTTTTTACTTGCTCTTTGAATTTTCAGAGAATTTAACTATTTTAACATCACAAAAATATTTAAAATTCAAAATGTTTTAGTTTGAGTTATTTGCTTAAATAGATTATATTTTCCCAGAGAACTATTGCAATAAATTATGAGACATTTAAATTTGTGACATGTAAAAATTTTTTTACTTTAGATTAATTATTTGTCTTAAGGCTATATTTATTTATGATTATTAAAGTCAGATTACTAGAAAAGTTTACTTTGTAGTGCTATTTATTTATAATAAAATTAAAAAAATTTTGTTCTTTATTTAGATCAACTGAATAACATTTCATGTGAACTGAAGCTTAGAATATGGTATCCCTTTTTAAGTTCAAAAAGTAAATATAAATTTTATTTTATTGTATTTTTTATCAAAAACTGGTGTTTCATAAATTTTTCTATTGTGTCAATATAAATGTAAAAAGTGGTTGGTTAAAATTTAAAATGAAAATAATATATAAGAGATGTTTGTTATACACTCCTTCTCATATTTATAAGGACACTTTATGTTTTGAAATAACTAATGTAAAAATAATTGTGAACAAGATTATGCTAAGTGCACTTAATATATCTAGTATTCTAAAAACCAAAACTGCTATAATTTTTTTTAATATGAAACAAAATTAATAAAAAATAATGCAAAATATTTTTTTCTCCACGGTTTTAGATGTTCATAATTATAGGGACAATCAAGATTTTTTCGTTTTATTTAACTTACTAGCAGATAAATTACAGTTGACATGCGAATTTGTTAACTACTGGGCTAGATTAATTCATATATAAGCCTTCAGTTTTTCTTGGACGGACATTACTGATAATTCCTCGAAAAAAAGAACGTTCATGTAGTGAAGTATGATAAATGTGTTTTTTAAGTGGAAGGATAATTTCAATCTGCCGAATTTCTAATGAAATTCAAAGATCTAAAATTGCTGAAGGAAATGTGATCAAACGTTGAACTGCTGGTTCAATAGGAGAGAGATCTGATGCAAAATCAGAGTTGTTTTACAGAGATTGAAGACTCATAATTCTTCTTACTGTTCTACTCATAATGACTGCTGCTGAATTTGCTCGTAATTTTTAACGAAAGGTTGGGGTCCACATTTATGCATGTTTAAAATAATTAATAATATGTTAAAAAGACTAAAAAACCTGTAATAATCAGTAAACATTTAATGGGGGAAAGAACGTATGTGTTAAAGTTGAATAAAGACAATATTAAATGGTAAAATTTTGCATTTTCAGATGAAAAACATTTTATTCTTGATTAATTAAATGGTTTTAACAGTTACTGGCACGATCTGAAGATAGCGAAAGACAGAGCAGATTTTTTAAAGGCAGATATGAATCGGGCATTTTAAAGGTGGATCTATGGTGCTCTGGAGAGCTGTTTCTACTGAAGTCAGAATGAATTTAGTAATTTTTTCTGTTATTATGAACATCAAGAGAATATCCACAAATTTTAAACATGGAATTCTCAGATTTTTGTTAGATTTTGGGGGGTAATAATATTTTTTTCAAGAAGACTTACATTTTTGCTCTACTTCTAGAGCAATAGGAAATAGTTTGAAGAAAGAAACTTCTGTATTATTGCCTTTCCCATTGCCTAAAAGTTGAAATAATCTTAACTTATCATATTAGAAAAGTGCATGCAAGTGGAAAGCAATTTTAAATAGTTTAAATGTATTCAGAATATCATCTATGAGGTATGAAATGGTATTGAAACTGAATATTAATATATATATATATATATATACCAGAGAGAATGTCTGACTGTTTCAACATAAAAAGAGACCCCATAAAATATTAATTTAAAGAATAACTGAAAAAAATTTACTAAGATTCGAACTGTCCTTATAATTGTGAACACCTTAAAAATCATCTTTTTAACCGTATTTAAAGTTTTTTAAGATAGAAAAACGATAAAACTTTTTAAATATAGTCTATTAATGAAATTCAAATTAATAAAAAATATATTTGTTTAAATAATAGTGTTCAGTGTTTAGTTAATATACAAAAAGGGGTGTCCTTATAATTATGAGAACCAGTGTATTTGTTATGAATAAAGAGCAGTAGTAAAAATTTCTTGGAGTTTTTAAGAATTGTGGGGGGTCAGGGTAAGAACGTGCCCAGTCACATTTGGTTAGGCTTTAGTATAGGTCATCCATTATGAAAAGTTCCTACTCTGTGAATTTAAGGATATCTTTTCTTGAACACCTGAAGGCGTCGGAAGGACTAACATCACCCAGCACCGAATCGACACAGGAAATCATCCTGCAACCGAACAACATCCAAGAAGACTTCCATTTGCTAAACAGGAAGAAGTGGCTGAACTTCTAAATGAAATGCAGCATGATGACATTATCGAACCATCAATGAGTCCTAGAGCCTCTCCTATAGTTCTTGTACGTAAAAAGGATGGTTCAACAAGATTTTGCATGGATTATCGTCATTTGAATGATATCATGAAGAATGACAGTTACCCTCTTCCTAGAATTGGTGACACATTGAACTAGGGCTGTGCCGATTAATCGGTTCAGTTAATCGATCAATGCTTAGCCCCGATCAATTTTTTTAATCAAGTTAATCGGATCGATTAATTCAATTAAAATTTTTCAAAATCCGATTAAAATTTTCAAACTGCGAATGAAAGTAAAAATGTTATTCTGCCTACAAAATATTTTTTCACATATTTTGCTAACAAACATTCTAAGAAACATCCATCAAATAATGAAAAAGCAAAAAAAATAAAATAAATAAATAAATAAATAAATAAATAAAAATAAAACCTCTCAAAAGAAGTTGTTGCACTTTTGTTGATAGAGAAAAGGGGGAGGACAGTTATTAAACAAAATGCCGCTTTATGTGCATGCTGGAGCAACACCACCTGTCTGTAGCCTTCTACAGAAGGTGTTGGCTGGGGTAATAGTATTCACAGAAACAAAAAGCTTTCAAAAATAGAAATGCTAAAGGTAAAAAAAAAAAAAAAAAAAGGGTTTGAGATTTCCACTATCCTTCTGATGGGGGATGTCAACAGAGTTTCACAGTATCTTCAAGCGTTTATTGTCTGTCCGGAATTGCTGATAGTAACTATTGAAATAGAAACAGAAAATAATATTCTGTGTTCTAGTCCGAAGTGACAAAGAAGAACTAAAATGTAAGAATTTGAGATTTTTATGATAATGATATGGAATTTTGAGAATTCATTTAAAAATAGTGACAAGCGAGATGGACAAGGCCTGCAAATATAAAACTAATATTTGTGTAAATTCATTTAATGTTTCTTTCAAAATGAATCGAAAAATTAATTTAATATATATATATATATAATAATGATGATCTATTAAGCATAGTAGAAGCCAAGCAACAGATACAAGATCACTAAAGCACCAATGACCAATAAAATAAAAATAAAAAAAATTATCAGTGGATGAAATACACTAATGTAAAGAAACAAGATTTATTAATTAACAGCCTACAAAACAAACAAATCAATAAAGTAACACAACAAATCTTAACTTAAAACCATAAACTTTATCAAAATTTATGAAAAAATAATTTAAGAAACTTAATTTATATATATATATATTGAATAAGTGAAAATATTTATATAAAATTAACACTTAAAGTCACCAATTATTGTTGACCAAAAATCAAGTTTTAGTAACTGATCTGTCTGTGTGTATCTGTTATCAGCATAATTTGAAAAATAATATTAAATTTGCAGAAAGTTTAACCCTTTATGTCTCAAATAACCTTATTTTTGGAAAAATAGTTTGAAACTTTTTTATTATGTTTCTTTATGCATGAGAAACATCTCATATTATATTTAGCTTAAACTATAGCTTAACTATAGGGAAAGCTTAAACTATAGGGACTTTGAAGTTCCAATGAAATCTTGTAGTAAATTTAAGCTATATTGAGGAATTTTTTGATGGGACTTTAAAGTCCCAGTGGGATACAAAGGTTAAATTTGATACTCTAAATCTAAATCATATTCGAATGTTACTTGACATTTCTTATTGAAATCACAAATAGTTCGTAAACAGAGGTAGTCAAAAGTATTCAAATACATTATATCTGGGGGGGGGGAATTTATTTTTAGTACATTTTAACATCTTTAGGCTGATCTAAACAAAATAAAAATATGTTTTTATAAACATATAAGAATTTTTCATGTAAAATATAATGTTAAATGCATGTTTACATACAGGGTCACACAAAGGAATTTGTATTTATTGAGAACTATGTATGAAAGTTTCTTAAAGTGCATTTTAAATAGTGTCATGCATTTCTGTAACTGTGCTAAATTTATGTACACTATGCAGTGCATATGCAATTTATAGATATTATACAGGGTTAACCGAAATAAAATGAATACATTCTTTTGTATCAGATGTAGTTGATGAAAAAAATGCCTTAGCAATTTATATTATGTTTAGAGAAGCATGTTACATAGTAATGATAATTATTTTCTCTTATTCATATGATTGTCAAAAGATTGGTGATTAGTATGTCCAAGTTTTTGAAGTTGAATATTTTCTCTAATTATATGTTTTGAGGTACTCAGGGTACTGCAAAACCTTGAATGCAGATATAAGTTTTTTATTGTTGGTCTTTGTGTCTATTATCAGCATAATTTAAAATGAAATTAAGAAGTTCAAATTTTGTATTTTGAATATCATATGGAAATGTGTTTTAAAATTTTTGTTTAGATTGTTTGAATTCAAAGGAAAAAAGTGTTTCAAATAATTTTAAATAAATTTTCAAATTTAATAACAACCTGAAATGTATTTTAGAATGACTGGAGTGTAAGGTTGACTTTTTATACGAACTATATGAAAAATACCAGAGCCGTGAATGAAACCCGGGCTCCCCGCTTCACGTGCGGATGCTCTGCCACTGAGCTACCGTGGCTGATACCCACTCAACTACTCAGCCAGGTAGCTCAGTGGTAGAGTATCTGCACGTTAAGCATAGAGCCAAGGTTCAAGTACTGGTTCTGGTGTTTTCACATAGTTGGAATAAAAAATTAACTTTTACACTCCAATCTTTCTAAAATGAATTTTCAAGGTTGAGGAATTATTGAATATAATTTCTAAACCTTAAATGTTTTATAAAAATAAATAAAATATATAAACAAAAGGCTAAAAAAAACAGCAGCTCTTTTTTTTGTTTGTTTGTTTGTTTTTTTAACAACTGTATTTTTTGTTAAAAAATTACTATACATTATTTATGTGTACATCTTTATATATTTTTAGTGTTATTTAAAATTCCTTTTTACGTATTGTTTGAAGGTGAAACATTTCTAACAACCTTCAACTGCAATTCATATTCAACTGTGAAAAAAGTTTATACCATTTTATATAATATTCAAGAGGCTATGATATGGATTGACTTGCTGCATTTACTAGAAACGGAGATTATTCCAAACTTAACTGTGGATGCGACTGATTTGTAAGTTTTTGAAATTTATTCTCATTAACTGTATTAATTCATATTTTTCTGTATATAAATATTTGCAGATTTGCTTTATTTTATTTATTTTTGCATTTATCTTTTATACTTTTGTAATTAACTTTTTTTCAGGTATCTCAGAAGTTTTATGACCTTTTTTGAATTAGTTTTCAAACTTTTCTTATTTCTTAAAAAAAAATTGATTATTTTTTACACACTTTTATTTAACTTGGGTTGTTCTGTCTGGATCAAATCTTGCATTAGGTTTTTAATCCAGTTCCACTGAATTGATTTTGTTCATAGTATCTCACTAAGGGCAGGTTCCAGAAACAAAAATTAATTTTAATCAATTATTTCCTTTAATTAAGTACCTTAATCTACAAATAATCCAATTCAGTTATTTATAAATTAAGATATCAACACTGTAAGAGCCTAGTTTTAAATCTATTCACGAAAAGTATAAACAAAAGCAATCTTTAAAATAAAAATTAATACCTTTATTTAAACTTCGTGCTTGGCAGAAAGCTTTTTCGTGAGGGGATCCCCTCCGTCAACTGTGCCGACTGCACTTCGTGGTTGGCGGCTACTGTAGTCTTGATCTTCTCCTTTATATTCATATAGGTGACGCCACACTTTGTTGATTTCTGCTGATTCGTGGTTGTTGATGACATGACTATGGTGCGCGATTTCAATACTTTCTGTAATATATGCATAGTTTTGATTATTGTAATTAGCTATTTTTGTAACTCTGTCAAAATCTATATTTATATTGTTTTCATAGTAACTTCTAGCTAAAGTGGTGGTATTACGATTGTATTTTATGTCATTTTGGTGCTCTTTAATTCTGGTTTTGATTTTTCTTTTAGTGACTCCTATATAGGTGTATTCTTCATTTTTATGATTTTTAAGGGGGATTTTATAAATTCCTGCAGTTTCGGTGGGGGAAATTTGGTCTTTATCGCTTCTTATTAATTGAAAAATATTGGGATTGGTTTTGATAGAAATATTTAAATTGAACTTACTAGCGGCATTTCTTATTTTATCTGAAAGTACCTTGGTTATAGGGTATAGAAAAAGTATATTTTGTGGGGTTTTTTTGTGCATTAGGAATTTTATTTAACTGTTTAATTTGTTTTTTATAAAGTTGATCTAAGAGTTTTTTGGGGTATCCTGCATCTATGGTTAGTTTATGAAATTTAATTCTTTTGATAATTCAGACTTTTCGGAGCATATTAGGATGGCATGGTTGATGTAACTACGTATAGTGTTAATTTTATATCTATATGGTGTTCTACTTCTATTGTTAATGATTTCATGGCTCGCGGTGGGTTTACGATAAACGGTTGTTTTAAAGTGGTGATTTTCTCTTATAATAATAGAGAAAATAACCACTTTAAAACAGCCATTTAAATATGTATTATAACTTCGTTTTAAGTAGTTTTTATAATGTTCAAAAGCAATAGTTAAAATACACTGATGGAAAAAAAAATCCCAACACCAAGAAAAAATTATTGTACAGTAATGAAATTTCAGCAATACATTTGTCTAGGTAACATATTTAATTAATTAAAGTTTCAAGATCACAGGTAGAGCCATCGGCGAGAAGAGCCATTTCAAATGTGAAATGTTTGTACATTAGTAACCGGTGTAACCGCCAGAATTTTGAATGCAAGCATGCAAACGTGCATGCATTGTGTCATACAGGTGTCGGATATCAGTTTGTGGGATGGAGTTCCATGCCTGTTGCACTTGGGCGGTCAATGCAGGGACGGTTAATGCTGGTTGTGGAGTTGTCGTCCAATGATGTCCCATACGTGCTCGATTGGAGAAAGATCTGGTGATCTAGCAGGCCAAGGCAACATGTCGACACTCTGTAGAGCATGTTGGGTTACAACAGCGGTATGAGGGCGAGCGTTATCCTATTGGAAAACACCCCCTTGAATGCTGTTCATGAATGGCAGCACAACACGTTGTATCACTAGACTGACGTACAAATTTGCAGTCAGGGTGCATGGGATAACCACGAGAGTGCTCCTGCTGTCATACGAAATTGCTCCCCAAACCATAACTCCAGGAGTAGGCCCTGTGTGTCTAGGCCGCAGACAGGTCGCTAGCAGGCGTTCACCTGGCCTCCTTCTAACCAGCACACGGCTATCACTGCGACCAAGGCAGAACCGGCTTTCATCAGAAAACAACAGATCTCCACTCTGTCCTCCAATGAGTTCTAGCTTGACACCACTCACGTCGCAAACGGCAGTGGTTTGGAGTCAGTGGAATGCACGCTACAGGGCGTCTGGCTCGGAGCTGTCCTTGAAGTAACCGATTTGTAACAGTTCGTTGTGTCACTGTGGTGCCAACTGCAGCTCGAATTTCAGCTGCAGACGCAGTACAATTAGCCACAGCCATATGCCGAACACGGCGGTCTTCCCTCTCAGTAGTGCCACGTGGCCGCCCAGAACCCGGTCTTCTTGAGGCAGTACCTTCCCTTGACCACTGCTGCCAACACTCATGCACAGTGGATACATTCCTGCCAAGTCTTTCTGCAATATCGCGGAAAGAAAACCCACCTTCTCGTAGCCCTACTACACGACCTCGTTCAAACTCAGTGAGCTGTTGATAATGGCTTCTTCGTCTTCTTATAGGCATCCTTGACTAACATTAACCCACTACGTCAAATCTCAACTGTAAATAACGATCACGAACCTTACAGCGCTTATTTAAAGCAAACATCATTTGCATGTTCATAGTGTCGCCACACTTATGCGCATAGCTCGAAATTTGAATCAACGTCATCTTTCAGATGTATAAACACGCCTACCAAATTTCGTTTATCTAGCACAGCTCCTTCCTGGTGTTGGGATTTTTTTTTCCATCAGTGTATTTATTTATTTTTTAGTGGTTTACTTAAAATAATCCTACTAAATCATGTTTTATATATTTTTAAAAAATATGTTTTTTAATATGTATGTTTACTTTTTTTATCATTTCATTAGTAACTCTCGTATATTGGGGAAACAATGTAATTCTTCTATAGACATTTAATTATATCTTTAAAATTCATTGCAGTTATTTCATCCTCCGCTTCGTACGTTGTATCAACTGTTTTATTTCTTATGTCTATTTCCCAGTTTTAGGATGATTTATTTAGATATCTGCCTATTTTCATTTCTTATATGACTCATAGAAAAAAAATTTTCATTCTTAAAAATTTTCGATTTTTGATTTTAAAAGGATTTATACATTTTGAAATATCTGTATGTGTGTGATCAAAATTTTGTGATAGGTTTAGACTAAAAATTTATGTAACATAAAAACGTATATTTTGTTACACCTTGATATAAATTAGTGCATATTGCCTAACAAGTAATGCTATTACACTGCAATTTCCACCATTTATGAAAAGGCAATATCTCAACATCTATTGTTCATTTTTTAAATCTTTTTATTTGCTTTTAACTGTTTTTGTATATGAATTATACATAACTTCTTAAGTTAAAATCTTTTTTTTCTTCTCTAGGAACAGTTTGAGAGTATACAGTTATCTACACAGTATAGCTCATCCCAATTTGAAAAGAACACCTATTATATTTCCTGCTATGCAATAAAATCGTTTTATTTACTGTATACTTAATTTGTATTGTATTTATTTCAAAAAAGAAAAAGAAAATGTCTACATTTTCTTTGTATATAGTTTTTATAGCACAATGGAATTTTAGGAAGAAAAATCAATTTTTAAATAGTAACTAATAGGACTTGAACTTGACTGATAGTAAGTTATTTTATGGACAGTATTTTTACTAAGAACCAGAATAAAAACTTTGTAGCATGAAACATTTAAATAAAATAAATTTTGTAATTCTTTGTTGCATGTCGAAAGAAAAATAAATTTATTTTATAATAAAATAAATAGTAATAATAATAACCTAGTAGATTTTATTTTTATTACATTTATAATCAGCCAATATACAGTCAAACCTCGTTAACATGAATATGCTTAACATAAATTTCTTTTAACATGAACTGTTTATAGAATCCCGCCAAAATGAACATTAGTTTCGGAATAAATTTTTTATTTCCCTTGACATTCATGTTAACGGGTTTTTACGGTATATATATTTATTTATTACCATCATATTAGTCACGGTTCACATAAGAGAGTGGGATTGCAAGAATCCCCTATATTTTTAAAATTCTCACTCAAAAATATATTACAAGGGGTATTTTCATCCAAAATTTTCACACTGTTCATTGAATATTTCATTCATTTTTTCACAATTGCATTTGGTAGTATATGAATTACTTAGAAGACTGTTACCCTCTATTTTTACCTTCTCTAAAAATTTTTAATTGAAAAAAAAAAAAGAAATCAATATAGTTTTTTTTTTTTTTTTTTTGTTTAAGGCTAATTTGCAGCATATTCAAATTTAAATGCTGAGAAATTACAACAAATTTTTCTTTTGTAATATACTTGATAAACATATTTTTATTTATTTATTTACTAGCAGGCTACGCCCGCTTCGCTGGTCACTATATTTAAATGAATTTTCGAAAGAATCAAATTAATATTTATTTTTTTACACCGCATTTTAGACAAAAAAAAAAAAAAGAAAGAAAGAAAAGAAACTGAAATTGCTCCAAACCTCGCTTTGGTGGTACCCGCTGTCTACGGCATCTCTTTTCCCGTCTGCATTGCATCAGGTCTAGGTTTCCCATGCCTGCAGGGAGATCTTTCCCGGGCACTTCAATCTGGATATTTATTGACGACAGGTGGGATCTGCTACTATTTAAGAACTATGATTTTAAAGATGACTGTATCACAGCATCTATTAAATATTTTAGTTTTGAACCATGTATTTTATTGCCCATGCTAATTACACTATATTACGTTTTGATTCCGACCGATGTAATAAAATAAAATAAAATAAAATAAAAAGTAGATTAAATATATATATAAACAAATAAATTTTAATCAATTTAATCCTTTTTACTATGTATATACTATCATTTTTCCCGATAAATACAGTACATAAAAAAAAATGAATAAATAAAAGTTTTTTCTTTTAAAGGAATTAACTAAAAAATGAAAAATAAGAAGTTGTTCTACTATAAAAAAATTAAACATAACTGTTATAAATACGTTTTTAAATTTAAAACTAATTATACTTAATTTTTTCTACTGCATTACGATTTTATTTCCAATAAATATAACAAATTAAAAATATAAAAAAAATCGCCTTCAAATGAATGAATTAAATAAAAATAAGTTGCGTAATAACCGTTGCTAAGATACGCAGACGATTGAAGCAAAATAATTAAATTTATGAAAAATGAAGCATTAAAGGCAATATTTAAAATCGAAAAAACATTAATTTAAAAAAATTCAAATTCGAAATTCGTAAAAATCTCGATGAGGTGCACACATGCAGGGTCCCAGGTACCTATATGCCAAATATGGAAGCTCTGCGATCAATAGCGTGAGCACCAGAGCGCAGACAGACACACAGATACACAGACACTTCTCTTTATTTATATAGATTTAAGGAGAAAGGGAAAGGTGGCAGCTTTTACATTGAAACTCCCTTGACTACTTTTTAAATTTTGCAAAGTGATTGAGACTTTTTTACCAAGAATTTTATTTCTACAGTAGCCATCTAACTTTAGCTGCACACTAAAAATATAAATATTAAATATTACAAAATAAATTAAAGTCTAGTATGTTGTGGATTCATTCTATAATTTCTCATGCATGTTCATGCAGTACTAATTATTTATTAAAATTAATTTTCATGGTGAATGTAGATTATTTTTATCTCAGAGAAGCATAATACAGTAAAACCTCTCTAAGTTGGACACCAACGGTTCCAGGAAAAAGTGTCCAACTTATAGGGGTGCTTACATTTTTTTATTTAATTAAACTGTAACCATGCATTCCTTTTAACTTTTAATCATGTCTATATCTAAATATAACATAAATATTCATAACTTATATACAAAAAATGATTAATTTGCCAATTTAAAATCTAAATTTAAACTGGTATATTGTGGCCATAATAACACTTTCTTCTATAATTTTTTATATAACAGCGCCATCCACCAGTTAATATACACAAAAATTTAATCAATATAACTTTTCACAATAAAGATTTTGCATATGCATTTTGGTGCAATTTTATTCAATAGATGCTGTGATAGTCATATGGATAATCGGAGAATGTGAATAAAAGTAGCACCACTTTGTCTACTGATATACACCCAAATTAAGATAACATTCATTTTCATAATAGCCATCTCATTATGAAGTTTGGTGAATTTATTTGCTCTAGAAACTAAAATATAGTTTTCTCGTGGACAGGGAAAACAGCAGCATAGCAGCGACACCTGTCGATTGATATGCACCCAAGTTGAATCAGCATCTTTTTTTACTATAGATAGATCTCTCACATATTAAGTTTAGTACAATTATACACTCAAATAAAATTTGGTAGGAAAAATAAAAGTGACAGACGAAGAGGAACCCTAACAACCAAAATGTATTGTCTAATGCTCATTTTAAACAGTTTAAGTCAAAATTTGCTTATAGACTCTCTACTGGATATTTCCTGGATAAAAGGGCAAAAACAATTCATGCAAATCAGTAAAAAGAAAGACTCTTTCATTATGAGCCAAAATTCAGTAATCCGTGAATTTTTCAATTGAAGAAAATAAATATTTCTTTACAAGATGAGACAGAGGTGAATATATTGCAACAAGAAACATTGTCACTTGATATAGCTGTGTTTACAGACTCTGTGACTTTGCCAACGAATGTTATATGAGAAATGCCTAGCTGGTAATCAGTCAGGGTAGCTCAATGGTTTGAGCATCCGCACGTAAAGCAGAAGGCCTGGGTTTGATTCCCGGCTCTGGTATTTTTCACATCGTTGGTATAAAAAATCAGCCTTCCACTCCAAAATTTTCTGAAATTAACTTTCATGGTTGATGAATAAATTTCTAAATTAAGAAACATTGTTTTTAGATATTTACAGCTATTTCTATAAGGGATAAGTAAAATGTCTATAAAAAAAGTGAGAAAATGGAAGTTTTATATCTTTTCTTCCAGTCTCATTGGGTAAAAGTGTCCAACTTAGGGCAGTATTTGAATGTCCAACTTCCAAGTTAAAGGGGTGTCTAACTTATAGAGGTTGGACATAATGTTAATCCTACGGATACATTCCATTCTGAGAAAAAGCGTCCAACTTAGAGGGGTGTCCAACTTGACAGGTTTCACTGTACTAAATATATAACCAGATTTGACGTTGAACAGAAATATAATAAGTATTTACACAACACTGAAGTCACCAATGTAAAAATATTAAACAAAACTGCAGTTTTGCTACTGGTTTATAGATTTCCAGATTATCGATGTTTCACTGTATATGATATATCAGTACAAGAAACTGCTCAACATTTGAGCAGTTTAATTGTGAGTTTTAAGGCAAATAAATATTTATTGAAAAATGCAAATAACAAGTAGTACTAAGTAATATAATTAGATTTTTTAAAACTGTTTTGAATACCCTAAATGTCATTTTGTAAATATTTTTAAAACAAGATTCAACAGTAAAGATTTTATAAATGTATTACTGTATTTGTATTTTTAAGTCACTGATTTATAGATTGTGCATTCAGTGATTGTAAATGGCATCTTAGTAATTTTTTACAACAGTGGATAAATCTGTTATGTTATTCCACTTTTATTTAATTTCTATTTTTAGATAATACCAGTAAAAATATAATATTTTGCAGTTTAAAAATACAGGGCCTGATTATTTGCATGTGAGGCCTGGCCCACACTACGCCTTGATATTGTGAAAATATTTGAAAAAGTGATCAAAACTTTTGAACAAACAATAAGTAATGATCAAAAAGTCACCAAAGAAATGGGTTTTAGGACCCTCTAATAACTCTAAAGGGTTTTAGGGCCCAAGACATGTGCCCCAGCAATAATCAAGCCCTTTAAATATTTCACTAGAAGTCAAATATTTATTCTACAGATTTTTGTAAAATTAATATTTTGATTTTTGTACAAACATTTCCATTTTTTTTTATTATTTATTTATTTATTTTGTGAAAGGAGCACAAATTGTAGTTAATAATAGTGTAATTTGATTTTATTTGCTTACTAGCTTGTAAACTTGTATTTTGTGTGTTTGATATGTGTTTCTGAACTCATTAAAAGGGACAATCAAGGGCCAGCAGTTTTTGTTCATAATAACAAGAGTCCATTATAACAGGAGTCAGGAGTTCATAAACTGAAGTTCTATATGAACTCCAAAATCACTATTATGTACACATACACAGTTTAACACGAATGAAAATTTGTTTCCTTAAACCCTTTTATTCACTAAAAATATAAAAGCATGAAAACTGATACTTACTTTCAAAACTTCTTCATATAGTACAACTTGATAACAAAATCCTTTGCTATGTTTCCACAATAGAAGTGGAGACAGGTGCAAATTGTTGACCTCAACTGTCACTGTCAATCAATACTATTTACCTCCCACAGTGTAATAGCACAAAGTGAAAGAGATTAACCCTTTTATTCTTGAGCCTTTCCATGTTAAAAAAAAAAATATATATATATATAATAAAGATGATCTATTAAGGATAGTAGAAGCCAAGCAACAGATAGAAGATCACTGAAACACCAATGACCAATAAGATAAAAAAAAAAAAAAAAAAAAAAAAAAAAATCATCAGTGGATGAAATACACTAATGTAAAGAAACCAGATCTATTAATTAACAGCCTGCAAAACAAATGAATCAATAAAGTAAATCAACAGATCTTAACTTAAAACCATAAACTTATCAAAATTAATGAAAAAACAACCTAAGAAACACAAGGTAGGAAGAAGGAGGCAGGCGGCAAGACTTGTGACTTGCCTGTGGGGTTACACTAGTTTTATGCCGGCAACACTCCCCCAGCCTGCCACAACCAGAACAGGAACCATATGGATTTAAAAATGCATATTTCAAAGCAGATGAACAACAATGAAACCACGAAGCCACAATGAAATTCACCGATTGATCACATTGTGTTTAACAGTATAATTAGAACATTAAATATAGTTGACAACTCAAAAAGGAAAAAACTGAAATTTTAACGGAAATACACACTGCATAAAAAAAGTAGACGGACACTTACTTGTATTACTTTAAAGCCGTTTATTTCTTTAATTAGAGATATGAGGTATAATATAATTGTATTCTTGAGACATCATATATTATTTTTTTTTGGATATAGATTCAATCCTTTTAATTTATGTAGCGGAAAAATTCAGGAAACAAAAATGGTGCATATTTGCACTGTAATTTTTCTTTAAAAAAGTAGACGGACACATCTTGTATCTCTAAAATAAAACGTTTTAAGTAAGGGTTTCGTCTCCCATTTGCTTTAATAAGTTCGTATACTCTGTTAGGCATCGAATCAGTGAGATACTGAATCTTTTTTTGACAGAAAATTTCTCAAATGTTTGTAAGAGCTTCTTTGAGCTGGTGAATTGATTCATACTGGCGTCCACCCTCAAAAATTTTATAAACAAGTATAGCCCAAATGTTTTCTACAGGATTCATATCCGGACTCTTGGCTGGCCAGGGTAAAACAATGAAGTTGTTCTCATGAAATCATTTTTTTATGTTGTTAGCAGTGTGTATTGGCGTTCCATCTTGTTGAAAAATCCAGTTTTCTCCTCCAAGATCACACGCAAATGGCAAAAGCTCACTGCTTAGTGTTTCAATATAATCTTTGTGAGTCTGCTTCTTACTTAGGAGCACTAAATTTGTCCTTCCACCATAGCCAACAGCTAGCCACGCCATCACGCCACCACCACCAACTTGCCGAGTAGAGTACACTTTGTCTTCTTTCTCCAAACTGTGCCAATAATATTGGTATCCATCTGGGCCGTCTAAATTAATTTTTTTCTCATCTGAAAAAACTACAGATATCCATTCTGTAGTCCAAGACATATGGTTTTGAGCTCACTGTAGGCGTTCTGTCACGTGGTGATCCTTCCAGCATGGATGATGTTTTCTTTTCTTATATTGAAAGAGCTCTGAGTGCATAATGTAGTTATAAATTCTCTGAGAAGTTATGTTAGTAATTCCTGTGCTTATTCGAACTCTGGGAATTGATGCTTCAGTTTTTTTTCAGCTCAGTAAAAATTTTCTTTGGTCTCTAAGCGAAAGTTTCTTTGGCCGGCCACTCTTTTTCTTTACGCCATGTGCTTCGTATTTCACAAGAAACACCCACTTAGATAATTGCAGTTTTTGACCAGTGTCCGTCTACTTTTTTAAAAAATATATATTGTGCAAATGTATATCTTTTCTCTTTTCTGCATTTCCCTACATTAAAATTATAAATAATTGAATATTTTTATTTGTCTGTCAAAAATATGAAGATTGATAAGTATAAATATGTTAAAGAATTTTAATTGACATTTCCTATTAAACAAAGACGGAGTTTCAAAAAATTGTAAAGAAGTGTCCGTCTATTTTTTTTATGCAGTGTATATATATATATATATATATATATATTGAATTTGAAAAGATTTTGGGAACTGATTCTTTTTCAAAGAAAGTAAGCTTTGAGGGGAAAATATGTCCATCTTAACGAATGAATTGTACGTATAAAGCAATGTTTATTACATGCAATTCCTATAGGCCTTAGCCGGGGATTCTGTTTTTGTACATAATAACGAGAAATCCATCTTAAATGGGGCCGTTTTAATGAGGGTTCACAGTATTTATTTATTTATTTATTTATTATTATTGATAATAAAATTTCATGTCTACTTAATTCACTAATTTTTTTTTTTAATAATCTTCCATTTTTTTTAAGTGAATGAGGTAATTCCTTGTAGTGGGAATTTCTTTTAGAAACCCAGTCTTTATATTTGTAATTGTTCATTTTTTGCTTTCAGATGTGAAAATTATACTATAATATTAAATAAAAACACAGTTATTTTTATTCTTTTTATCAATTCATATCAGTTTTAAATTCATGAAGTAAATTTATACATATTAATTTGTGGATAATTTAATTAACTTTGATAACAAACACTTTATTTTATTAATATTTTTACTTAAGAAATTTGCATACATTTTCATGTAAGAGCTTTCTAGATTAGGCAAGTTTTCATTTGTACTTATACTTTTTTCGTGCATTACAAGTATTTAATCCCTGTTTTAAACTGAAGAATCAGCTAATACTTTTGAAAGTATAAATTGTAC
The DNA here is from genome assembly GCA_963930645.1 of Salticus scenicus. Lineage (NCBI taxonomy): Eukaryota > Metazoa > Arthropoda > Arachnida > Araneae > Salticidae > Salticus > Salticus scenicus. The sequence goes on from OZ005660.1 coordinate 26,475,208, forward strand.
GTTAGTTGTTAATAGATATTATAATTCTATGAGCAATATTGAAACTTATCAAATGTTTTAATAATTCCTATTCATATATTTAAAAGACAATAAATAATTGGCTTTATGAGTTATTGCATTTTTGTTATAATCCCAGTGGCAGAAACACCGCAACGCGGCGATATAGTTGCGGACACAGAAAAACGGCTTGTGGACAGTTTTTGTCTGCACTGATAAAAAAATTTGTCTGCAACTTTCAAATAACAATTCACTTAAAAAAAAATTCTGTATCAAAACTAAAACTAATACTTTTATTATTTATAATTATTTATATTGTGTTGTGTCAAACATTGCTATAAAATATTTAATTGAATGAGATGAATTGAATGAGTACACACAATTGTTTATACTATATTGTTCTGCAGTAAATTGTATTTGTGTATTGTTGCACGAGATCACCACTGATGTTAGTCCCCCCCCCCCCCTTCCCCTAATCAGCTTTCAGGCTTTTTGAGTGTAAGCCATTTTCAGCCCTGATTACACGCAAGTTTTGCAGACAGATTATGAAATTTTAAAAGCCTGTTGCAGACAGCTACAAAACTTTCTGCCACCGGGATTATAACTGTGTTTCTATTTTCGCTCTATAATTTTTGTGAGGTTCTTTCAATGATTTTTAAATTTATACCTGTTAACAGAATATTGTGAAATTTTGAGGTGTTTATGTATTTTAAAGCAGTAAAAAAAAATTATTTTCTTTTATTACATTCAAAATATTTTTATCTGTTACAGTGTATGTTTAATCATAGCCTGCTATCATTTAATGCATTAAAAAAAAAAGAAGGATTTTTAAATTTGTTATTTTAATTATTGGCTTAGAATTTTTTGTGACACCACCTAAAAATTTTTATATTAAAGAATTAACTACTTATGGAAAATTATAACTGTGTAAAAACTTTTAGTCCAGTCATCTTTTTCATTGGGTTACACTGCATGTGCATGCATTCACTTAAATGTTTCATGTTTGCTCAAATATTTTCTCATTTCTTATTCGTTTGTTTCATTGTTGTACATTTATTTATTTGTTATTTTTAATAAATAATTTGTTTGAAATTATTTGGTGTCTTTCTTGAAACATTGAAAATACTTACAGGTTTCCAAAATTTATTTATTTAAATTTTTAAAATTTATTTTGAATTTGAAAAAAGCAAAATTGAAAATAGTGAAATTTTGCATTTTGCACTTTCAAAATAAAATATAAAAAATTAAAAAGTGACTATCTATTATGTAATATTTTAATAAGTCGGCTGACTTTGACATAGTGTGATGAAAAGACCTTAAAAAAGGATGACTTTAAAAAACACATTTATAAAGCTGAAAAGTTACAGATTTAAAATACCGAGTTGGATTTCCTGCTACTATTTGTTCTTGATGCATGCTGATAATAAACATGCACACACAGAGAGAGAGAGAGACCAACCACTAAAAACTTGATTTTCGGATTCAGGAAACCTCAAAATGCATAAATATAACAAAAAATTAATTTCTGAAATTTGACCTCCAGACAATATTTTCTCTTCCATATTGTTGCATACTTGGGATTTGTGAATTGTCTGCGAATGAATGATAGGTGTTGCAGAGTCTTAAAAGTTTATTTACAGAATATTTCAGAAGATTACAACAAGTACCAACTTCTAATCAAGTGTCAACCAAGTATCAACTACAGTTTCACCAGAAAACGCAGCCTAGGTAGTCACAGTCTAGGTGATTTTTAGGTAGTCAGCTATTACTTAATAGCTGACTACCTAAAAATCACATCATAAATTGAACCGTATGCAAGCATAATATACACAGCACAAACTGCATTCAATTGCAGAGGCTTGGTCAAGCTCAGAGCTCTATTAACACTTGCAATGACTTGGCTTCAACTGATTGTCGATAGCTTAAATGAGGTCTTATTTATAGTCTAGATATTTCCAGAATTTTCAATTAGATATTTGATATATCAATAATGAGGATTTTATCACCAAAGTCGCCAAGGGGGATAAACTCACCAAATTCATTGCTAAAGCCATTTCTCTCTTAGAGGAGTGTTTTAATAGCATTTTTAAATTAAATTAGTTATTTTAATGCTAAAGCAAAGCAGAAAATGTAGACTAAACCTCTTGAAATGAAATAACATAAAAATAATGGCTATTTATAAATTCATAACATTACTCCCCTCCCAAGGACTGCATGTCCTTGTCAATACAACCCTTAATCAGAAGGGAAGGTAAAAAGTAAACAAACTATGCAATTAGATTACAAGAAATAAATTGGATGCAACAAAAAATAACAGTGCAGATTGAAAAATTAAGTAATTAAACTATTTAGGCAATTTACAAATAAGTACACTATACACATCTAGGAGTGGTAGCTATTCTAGCTATTTGTCTCTTTTAATCTCTTTTTTTGTTCAATTAGTCTCTTTTCTAACTTTTTTCATGTTTTTTCCATTAATATTTTTCCTTTACAGAATACCCTGTATCATTTTCCCTTTCAAACATCCTTGGTGTCAATTATCGCCAAATGTTGGGTCCGTTGTTTACATTTCTGAATTTTGTTTATGCATAAAAACAACCCTGCCTACACCTTGATAAAGTCATTTGATAGCTTTTCAGTGGCAATATCTTACATTTGAATATATGTTCCTCCATCTGATAGCAGCTTTAAGTGGATGGTGGACATTAAAAATAATTCTGAGTTACAGACTTAGGAGTGGCAAGCTATTCTAGCTATTTGTCTTTTTTTTTTTTTTTTTTCACATTTCTCTCTTTTAGTCTTCTTTTTGTTCAATTAGTCTCTTTTCTAGCTTTTTTTTAATGCTTTTTCCATTCAAATTTTTTCTTTACCCATTTTTACTTTCCGAACACTATAGTGAGGAAAGTATTGTAATCATGTCAAAAATCCGAATTTGAGATTTTGATGTTTCTATACTTTTCGAGGTCCCCTGAGTCCGTTTCGACTATTTTTACGATGATTTATGTATGTGTGTGTGTATGTCTGTGAGTGAACACGCTAGCGTCTAAACGCTTTGTTCGAATAAGCTGAAAGTTGGTACGTATATTGTAAATCTCCATAGTACGAACCCTATAGATTTTGGTGAATCTAGCACTTATAGTTTTTTTACAGGGACACCAGGAAAAATTCTTTATCATTATGGACTATGGGGCCAAATTTTTAAAAGTGTGATAGCGTCTAAATGCTTTATTAATCTGAGAAAAAAATTTGTACGCATGTTAAAGGTCACACGTGCACCAACTGTATAGATTTTGGTGAATTTAGCACTTACAGTTTTTTTACAGGGACACAAAGAAAAATTCTTTATCATTATGGCCTATGAGACCAAATTTTTAAAAGTGTGATAGCATCTAAAGGCCTTATTCAATTGAGCTGAAAATTTATATGAATATTATAAATCACTGTTGCACAAAATTTAAGCATTTTCGTGAATCTAGCATTTATAGGTTTTTACAGGGACACAACAAAAAATTCTTTATCATTATGATCTAAGGGCTCGAAGTTCAGTAGCGTTAAATAAAACTAAACATCGTGTAATATATGGAGAAAAATACTCAAACTCTCTATTATGGTTTTCTCTCTTTTGTTTGTTTAACAACTTCACTTTCTTTACGTTATCTACAAAACTGTTAATTACTCAATGTTCAGAAAGTCGAGTGGAGTCACTCCAGATTTTTCTTCAAAGATTCACTTTCAGATCAGTGTGTGATAGATTTTAACTCTTAAAGAGGGATGTGACAAGTATTGTGTAGAATGTAAAATACAGAATAATAATAATAAAAAAAAATAGGTTAAAAAAAAATAAGTTGCACGTTAGGGCACATCAAACATATTTTTTAATGTAAACTCAAAATTGCTATTCTTTTACTTGGGTCACTTTTGTCATGGTGTGATATGTTGATTATGCGAAGGGCAGTGAAGTAATCATGAAATCTAAGTTTGTTTTCTTAATGCAGGCTATAAGTAAATCAATTTAACAGCTTAAAAAGAAATGCTAAGTTTTAAAAAAATATTAAAACTTATTTTATGTTACTAAAGCCCTCTGTCAAGTTTTGTAGCTCTGCGATCAGTAGTCTGAGTTCCAGAGTGCACAGACAATTTCATTAGTATGTATACCTATAGATGTCAAAAAGGAATAACTCGATGAAATTTATATTAGTTGGTATGTAGAAATAATTAATAATATTTAATAACCGTTTTAATATTATTAAATTAACGAACTACTGTTGTTATACATGTACATGAATAAATTATTGTATCTGTCTAAAATGTATTTTGAGGGGGGGGGGGATACTCCTCCTCTTTGCATATATCTCAGATGTCCCCCTACCCACCCCAAAATATTTTGAAGTCAGGCATGCCTGTGATAAAATGCGTCACTGTTTTCGATATCTTTTTTATTGATTCTGATTTATAACATGAATATATTTCATAAAAAATAATGAATAAGGACCATTGAAGAAGCAGGAATATATAATAGCAAACTATAGGTTTTTCTTTTGATGTCTTACCCTCTTCCCTCAAATAAAAAAAGAACATCAATGATAAAAAATACTTTTTTTTTGTTGTTGTTGCTGGAGGGAACATGTAATGGGATCACATATTCTAACTAAGCACATTTTAAAATCAATTCATATGTTAATACAAATGAATTAGTTTCTGTGGATTTTTGTTTAATCCAAGAATTTTTTATACTCTCCCTCACACAATATAAATTAAATTCAATGTGTGATTAAAATTTTTAATCCTTCATAATTTTCAGTTTGCATATACACGAATCTATTTATTTAAGTTAAATTTATTCAAACTAATTTAACCTGTAGACCTGAAGAGGGAAAAAAAAGGGGGTAAATTTGATCCAATCCGTGTAATAAATGTTAATGAAAAATATTTAAATGCAAAAAATATTCTTAGCAAGGGTTGATCCGGTTTTAATTGTTGGGGCCCATTTTTGTGAAAACTTATTTGTTTTAGCAATAAAAAGAATTTTCACATGAAAACTTTCACTTTAGCAGTTACTATCTAATGTTTAATATCAAGTTAACAGCATATTATCGAACCGAGTATATAGACACTCATTAAAAATAATACTGTCAACGTGCAACATTTTTACAAAATCATATATATACTAGCTGGAACCCATCGAATTCGACGATCATTTTATTGACCGTAATGTTTCAAAAAACATCGCATCATTATTTAAATCTATTTCAAGTTAAAACACCTAATATAATTTACGACATTTCACTTAAAAAAAAAAAAAAGTCAGAAAAATGCTTATAAATAGAAATACTATATATGGCATCACTTTCTACAAAGTACAGTCAATGTGACGTCAAACTGACTCCAAATAAACAGTTCCTATCTTTCGTTTTCTATTTCGTTTAATACTAAGACTACATGTTAGCTGACCCGTCCGGCATTTCCCGGGCCCATGGTAATAACCTTAAAGGAACTTTAAATTTGTATGTTTTACATCTTTAACTCGATTTTGTTTGAATTTCTATTTTTAAATAAAAGCATCGTGAAAAAATAATCAGCTGTAACAAAAAAATTACCTCGAACCGAACAAAACTCTGCCTTGTGACCCTGGTGCCTTCGGCAGCGCATACGCCGGCCGCTAATAACATAAAAAAATTCCAAAAAATTAATCTGGAACCAAACGAACCCGCCCGGCAATGCCCGGGCCCATGATAATGACCTTAAATGAACCTTAAATTTGTATGGTTTTATATCTTTAACTCGATTTTGTTTGAATTTCTATTTTTAAATGAAAGGCATCACAAAAAAAAAAAAAAAAAAATCATCTGTAACCAAAAAAAAAAAAAAAAAAACTCAAACAGAACGAAACTTGGGCTTGTGACCCGGTGCCTGCGGCAGCGTATATACGGGCTGCTAATAACATGAAAAAATTCTCAAAAATGAACCTTGAACTAAGCAAACCTCTGACTCGTGTTACCTCTGCCTGTGGCTTCTGCACTGTATAGCAGGCATACATGCTACGCACGCGTTGCAAAATGCACTTTCCTCCACCAGGTGGTGCAGTATGCTGTATATGAACATCACCAATCGCCTTGAATTTCCAAGATTTTTCAAATAAGGTGTCACTGATGGTGTCAACTGCAAAGTCCTTTAGTTGCACTTTTCACCACCAGGGGGCGCAGTGTGTTCTGTACGAACATCACCAACGGTCAGGAAATACCAAGACCTTTAAAATAAGATGTAACATGATTGGTCTACAGCAAAATCACCTAGTTCCATTTTTTACCACCAGGGGTCGCACTATATTGTATACAAACATCCCCAATCGACATGAAATTTGAAGACCTCTATCACCAATCGTCTTGGATTTCCAAGACCTTTTAAATAAGGTATCATATGGTGGTGTCAACTGCCAAACCCTTTAGTTGCACTTTCCACCGCCAGGGGGCGCACTGTGTTCTGTACGAACATCACCAACGGTCAGGAAATACCAAGACCTTTAAAATAAAATGTAACATGATAGGGTCTACAGCAAAATCACTTAGTTCCATTTTTCACCACCAGGAGTCGCACTATACTGTATACAAACATCCCCAATCGACATGAAATTTCAAGACCTTTAAAATGAGGTGCTACATGCGTGGGTCTAGAACGTATTTCCCTCTCAAACTTATTTCCCCCCTTTCCCCTTCCCTCCAAATCTACTTTCCCCCTTTTTCCCCCTTTTAAAATCGAAAATTCCAAATTCGCAGATATTGATTTTTTAGTATTCCACTCTAGTCCCCATAAGTACAATTTCTTCACCGTGAAGTAACTTGGAGCTTAGTTAAGCTCGTAAACGTGTTTTTAACCCGGGGGGGGGGACAGTTCGACTTTTTTTTATTTTTCTCTTCTCATAGCACATCTACAGACCAAGACCTTTTTTTAGACACCTCAACCAAATTTTTACACCAAGTAGTTCGCTCAATATAGTGGAGACAGACAAAAACATGTTTCAAATTAATATATAGATTTTTAAATAAATCTTGTGAAAGGGCTGTTGTTATGAATCTGAATTTTGTGAAGAGGCCCATTTTAGATATTTGAATTTTGTGAAGGGGCAGCAAATGGGTTCCAATTTTTACTTGGATTGACCCCTGCTTAGTAAATTAAAATTTTTTTGCTCCATTACTAAATTTTTCATTTTTTATGCATATTTGTACTGATCCAACATATACCCCTCATCCGTATTGTTACCAAAATATCGACTTTCTTGCATGAAGAAAGTAATTCGTAAAGAAACAAGAAATTTCTAGTCCACCAATGGACTTTGTTTAAGGACTATTCTCAAAACAGTCCAATAAATTTCTTTTTCGTACAACAATAGTCAATAATCAATGAATATTCTTGAAAAAGTCCAATTAAACATCATACTTAAACTCTTACCACAAAACTCAAGTAAATAGCGCCAAATACACCAAAAAGCAGGAATCTGACTAACTGAAGAATATGCGCAGTCTCTCAGAGACAAGCGCTCTGAAAAAATGCCCGAACTCTTCAGGAGCGTCTTTTCCTTTTTCATAGTTTTGGTCGGAATTTTGCGAAGTTTCAGGTTAAATATGAGCGTGAGCCATAAAACAATGGATGAATACAGAAAATTCTAAAATTCGGTGCCTGTTAAAGATAGAGCTCCTAAACATTGACAACCTTAAAATAATATTTCTCGCCAAATTTGGTCATCAAGTTGCCAAATTTATCCCTAAGTCATAAAATCTATCTTCAAATCTCCCCCCCCTCTCTCGATTTTCGTAAAAATTAAATAGACTGCCCCTTATTTCCACTTTAACTGTAAATCAACATTTACCGCAACGACACTTTTGATGCAGGAAAGAAGTTTAATTCACCCTTTGCAACAATATAATGACAAGATTTTAAAGTTACTATTGCATTAGTGCAGTACTTTTGCACATACAGATTAGTGTAACAATTTGTTCTAGTATAGGTAAAAAAAATCTATAAGTATATAAAATAAGAACGCATAATCTGAAAAAAATCCCTTACTGAGTTAAAGTTTTCTCTTTTCATTGTTGAAAGTTCTCGAATAATCTTAAAATCAAGTTAACATATGTATATATATAAAAGAACACTTCCTGAGGGGGTGATCTATCAACGCCCAGACCAAACCCCTGGACCTAGAAGCATGAAATTTCGTGACAATGTTCTTTCTATGACGTAGGCATCCACTAAGAAGCGATTTTACAAAATTCGCCCCCCAAGGAGGGGAGGGGGGGCAAAACGTGATTTCACAAAATCCTTCATATCTCAAACAAAAAAAACAGATATCCGTAAAATTTTTGCTTTAAAATATAGCTAATACAATTGCCAAAAAACTAATTTCTGGAATTTTCAAAATTCGGTCCCGCGGGGGGGGGGGGGCAAAACGGGATTTCGCATAATCCTGTATATCTCAAACAAAAAAATAGATATGCGTGAAATTTTTGCTCTAAAATATTGCTAATGCAAATATCTAAATACCAATTTCTGGAATTTTAGAAATTCAGCCCCCAGGTGGGGCAGCAGGGGGGGGGGGAGGGGGCTAAGGGGCAAAAACAAATAGAAATACAGTTAGGGCGTTCAAAATTGATACAGATAGGCTTTAGAGGCCTGCAAGTCGAATGAGGATATTTTCGATTGTGTAAAGTTATTAGGAAGGGCAGAAAGGGGCGTGCGAAGGGAAAATAGAGAAAAAAAAAAGAAAATAGAGTTAGATCATTCAAAATTGGTACATAGAGGTTTCTAATACCTACAAATCGATTGCGGATATTTTCGAATTTTTAAAATTATTGGGGGGGGGGCGGGAAGGGAGGGAGTAGAGCGGCAAAAAAATAAAAATAGAGATATATCGTTCAAAACTGGTGCATAGGGGTTTTTGATACTTACAAATCGATTGCGGATATTTTCAAATTTGTAAAATTATTAGGATAGACAGGAGGGGGGGGGGGGCGAAGTGGGAAAATAATAGAAATAAGGGTTAGAGCATTTTGGGAGTTTTTTCCGAAGGCAGTGAGAACCCGGTGTGACATTTTTCCTACTCAGATTTTGTTTCTCTTATTTTTCACGTGATAAAAATTGATGCAATTTTGAGAATTCATTATAGTGATTCATTTAAAAATAGGGACCAGCGAAGCGGGCGTTGACTGCTAGTTTTATATATATAAAAGAGTAAACACACTGATCACTGACTCAACACGACTGTGGCTAATCTATAGGAGATAGAGTCACAGTTTTTGGTGAGCAGGTTGGTTTTAGGACCCTGGCGCTCACTAAGGCGGGATTTTGCAAAATACCCCCCATTCCCCCGCGGGGAGCAGAAGGCAAAAACCACCTTTATAAGCATAACTTGGCTCCAAATTACTTCAAAGTGAAGAAATTGCAGATGGGTAGACTAGACTTGAATACACAAAAATCATTTTCTGCGATTTTGGATTTTTAAGGGGGGGAGGGGGTAAAAATGAGATTTTCGAAGGCGCAGAAGGCAAAAACACCTTTATAAGCATAACTCGGCTCAATATTACTTCACAGTGAAGAAATTGCAGATGGGGAGACTAGATTTAAATACAAAAAATTCACTTTCTGCGATTTTGGAATTTCGGATTTTTAAGGGGGGAAGGGGGTAAAAATAATTTTCGGAGGTGCAGAAAGCAAAAACACATTTACAAGTATAACTCGGCTCCAAATTACTTCACAGTGAAGAAACTGCAGATGGGGAGACTAGACTTAAGAACAACAAAACCATTTTCTGCGATTTTGGATTTTTAAGGGGGGGAGGGAGTAAAAATGATTTTCGGCGGCAAATTTAACAAAGAACGGATTTTTGAGTAAAATTCTACCAGTAATAGCTCAAAGATATAAAAATACCGCCAAGCGTTTTCTTGAAGTTATTTCCAAAAACTCATTTTTGATTTTTTTCGATTTGGGGGAGGGGGAGGTACGAGGTGGCAAATTCGACCCTCTCTTTTCTAAATTCGTCCGTGGAAATATATAGGTCACAAATTTTAGTGTGTGGCTTATTTACCTGTGTCCAACACCCATTGTAACGGGATTTTGCGAAAGCCCCCCTTTCCCCCTTGGGAGTAGGCGGGGAATAAACACGTTTCGAAGCATAACTTTGCTTCAAATTATCTCAGTAAGATCAAATTTTGTGTGTGGGTTGTTCATGCGTTCCCAACACGCACTGTAAAGGAATTTTCCCCTCCCCCCTTTAAGGGTGGGGTGGGGGATAAACACGTTTCCAAGCATAACTTTGCTTCAAATTATCTCAGTAAGATTAAAAAATATGTGTGGGTTGTTTATGTGCTCCCAACACGCACTATAAAGGGATTTTACGAAATTTCTCATTCCCTTCCCCTTTAAGGGCAGGTGAGGAATAAGCACGTTTCCAAGCACAAAGTATCTCAGTAAGATTAAATTTTATGTGTAAGTTGTTTATGTGTTCCCAACATGCAATATAAAGGGATTTTACGAAAATTCTCCGCCCCCCCCCTTTAAGAGAAGGGGGGAGAGGGGTAATAAACGCGTTTTCAAGCATAACTTTGTTTCAAATTATCTCGGTAAGATTAAATTTTATGTGTGGATTGTTTATGCGTTACCAACACGCACTGTAAAGGGATTTTACGAAATTTCTCCCCCCCCCCTTTAAGGGAGCAAAAACACGCTTATAAGAGTAGTTACTGTGCTCCAAATTATCTCAGGATTGCGATTTCTTGATCTGTAGATTGGTTATGCATACACAAGACACACACTACAAAGGGATTTCGTAAAATTCCACTATGTTCTTTATTATAAATTCCATACTTGGGGGTGGGGTGAGAAAATCATTTTTCCATGCGTAACTCTGTTCTGAACTATCTTAGGCGATTTTTTATGCGTGGGCTGGTTATGCTTTCCCAACATGCATTATAAAGGTATTTCGTGAAATTTAATCTTTCCTCTCTTTAAAGGCGGGGGGAGGGTATGAGGCAAAAACATGTTTTAAAAATTGACTCTGCTCCAAATGATCTCAGGAAAGCGATTTTTTGATATGTCGATTGATTATGCGTACTCAACACACACAAACTACAAAGGGATTATTTGAAATTTCCTTGTTATTCCCCCCCCCCTCCCATCTTTTGAAGTTGGTGGGTAAAAAACATGTTTCCATACGTAACTTTGTTCAAAATTATCATAGAATGGCAATTTTTGATGCGTGGACTGCTTATACGCATTCAACACAAATTACAAAGTGATTTTGGGAAATTACATCCTACCGCCTCTTAGGAAGCGAGGGGGCAAAAACATGTTTTCATGCATAACTCTGCAGTAAATTATCTTAGGAAGGACCTTTTAGATGCGTGGGTCAGTTACATGTACTTAACTGATAATATAAAGAGACTTTCCAAAATTCCCTCCCCCTTTTTTCCTTTAAGAACGAGGTTAAAAAAACACAGGGAGTGGGGCTAAAAAACATGTTTTAAAACATAACTCTGCTTCAAATAATCTCATGATCTCAATTTTTGAATGTCTCGGTTATGTACGTGTATGCAACATGAACTATAAAAGGATTTTGTGAAATTACTCCCCTCTCCCTCTTAGGGGTGGACAGGACAAAAAACACTTGTTCAAGCCTAAATGTGCTCCAAATTACCATTGAATGGCAAATTTTGTGGTGTGGGTTTTGATTAAATGTACTTAATATGCACTTTGATGTGATTTTGCAAATCTTCCCACTTTACCCGCGAGGAAAGGGGAGTAAAATGCAGGCAAGACGCTACTGAAGGCATTGTTTCTCCAGACTGGAGGCGCGTGGGAAAACTGCTACCGAAGGTAGCGAGAACTTTTAACTTAGATTTTGACTGATTTCAATGATTTTTTTATTATTATTATTTTGACATGGTATTTTGAGAACTCATTCAAATGACCAGCGAAGCTGGCAAAGCCTGCTAGTTGAATATAAAAATCTGATTTTGATTACATACTCGTTGAATGTAGCAAATTTGCAGCTGGATCTTAGACTATTACACTATATGTTCCATAATCTTGATATGACAAAATTTTAGTTATACTTGAATTATTTAGACTACTTGTCCGATAGAAAAAAAAAAAAAAAAAAAAAAAAAAAACCACCTACGAATTTATTTTTGTTGCCAATGAGCGATAAATAGCCAAGAAACGGACATTTTCATTACCTTTTTACAGATAAATTGTACAGATTCCGTCCCAATTTCACCATGTTTTTATTAACTTCGATTCTTGTTTGTTTGTCCGGTACAAACTTTGCAATCGATTTTTAACTAACTTCCCTACCAGCTAGACATTTGAAACTTTCAGAATAGCTCAGAACCAGATGACAACACAATACTTAGGTGCCCGATTTTCGAATTTTTGATTAGTTTTCATTTAATTAATTAAATTATGAAAATAATAACATCCTAATAGCTTTAAAAATAACCATTAAAATATTAACTATAATTTAACTGTTGTTAAAAAAAAAAAAAAAAAAAAAATACGAGTTTATTTTCTTTCGACATAAAAATAAATACATTTAATTAAACGTGAACATTAAAAAATTGTAAAAAGTTAAATTATGTATCTCTCAAAAAATGACGTACTTATCACTTTAAAATTTTTATTCGCACTTGATAAAGCGCTAATGTAGTTCTATAGCTATGATTCAACAGAAAATTTAAAAACATGGTACATAAAAAGTTTTTTTTATCTTATAATTATTTTTAATAAACATATAAAACTTCATGAGAACATATTTTCTATTCTTATTTTTGATCAATCGTATTTAATCTTTGTTATTTTTTTTATACATCATCATTTTTAATCCATTTTATATCATTATTCATCATATTTTGTTTGCTGTATACATTTGCAATCATCATTTAGTTTATATTTGTTATTGATGTTCGTGGAGAACATGTTAAATACTCTGATTTTTGGTACTTAAATCATTGACAGTGCAACATCGTACGGTGTAAAGCCATTTAGACCAGTAACTAAGTTAATTAATTTGTTGTAACACCTTTATGCAATTAAATTTGATTGAAAACTTTTAAAATTTCAAATTATAATCCGTAAACATTCCACAAGTAAAAGCTATTATTTATTGCTAGATCAGTTAATGTAACAGTTACACTACAAGATACAAAAATAGATTCTTACCGGTGAAAATAAATAAACACATAAAGTATTTTTAAAAATTATTAAATTTACAAATACAACTATTCTACTGTTTACAAATGTACAATAATACTTTTATTTTATTTTATACTAGCAGGCTACGCCTGCTTCGCTGATCACTATTTTTAAATGAATCATTATAATTAATGAATTCTCAAAATTGCATTAATTTTTATCATGTGAAAAAAAAAAAAAAACTCTGATCGGGAAAAATGCCGCACCGGGTCCCGTGTGCGATGCGCACGCACGAATGCGTACATATGAGCGCTGCGAGCGCGTATTCCTTCACCACCCTGATGATTTCTCAAAATTCCATGTTATTACTCATAAACTTTCACTCTTAAGGAAAGGAATTAAAAAAAAAAAAAAAATCATTTCTGATCGGGTAAAAACTCACACCGGGCCCCTCTGCCTTCGTCAGCGTAGACCCGTGTGCGTGCAGTGCTCACGAATTCATATATACGCTCGCTGCGCGCGCGTATTCCTTCACCACCCTTCCTGTCCCGCTCTAATTTTACACGTTTGAAAATATCCTCATTCGACTCGTAGGCCCCCAAAACTTATATATACCAATTTTGGACGGTCTAACTCAATTTCTAATTTTTTGCCCCCCTTGAGGACATCTTAAAAGATATAAATCAGGTGAAATCTCGAATAATTGCGATTAGCGCCCTCTATTCGATAAATTTAATGTAGATTATTTGATAATATAAAAGTACTTTAAAATAACTTTCGAATGATGTATTAAAAATAATTTAATCATATTTAGAATTCGAAATATTTAAATTTTAAAATATTGCCGCGCCATCTGGCGGTAGAAGATTCTGTAATCTACTGTTCAATTCCAAATCAACAAAGCTTTAAAATGATGTATTACTTATGAAATTATTTTAATTAGTAGCTGAGATTCAAAAGAAAACCTAATCAGGACACCTTAAAACGTGTAAATCTGGTGAAATCTCGAATTCCACTTTCGCTAATATAAAAGTTCTTTAAAATATCTTTCGAATGATGTATTAAAAATAATTTAATCATATTCAGTATTCGAGATATTGAAATTTTAAAATATTACAGCGCTATCTCGCGGTAGAAAATTCTGTAATCTACTGTTCGATTCCAAATCAACAATGCTTTCAAATAATGTATTACTTATAAAATTTTTTAATTAGTAGCTGAGATACAAAAGAAAAACCTAATCAGGACACCTTAAAACGTGTAAATCACGTGAAATCTCGAATTCCATTACTTACGGTAGTCGGTTAATGGAAGGTGACAGAAATTTGTGGCGTCTACTCTTGAAATTCGATTCAAATAAGTTTAAAAATGACACATTACTTTTGAAATTATGCTAATTAGAAGCTGAGATACAAAAATAATATAAACACTATTATATGTCTGACTTTTTCGTGGTTTTCTCCGAAACGTGCGTAATTCCGGGCTAAATACTGTTAAAAATCCATAGTATGAAATTTGAAAGGTGTATCAGAATTCGAGACTCTGCAAAATATAAAAGAATAAAGGCGTTCTGGGTTATCCGTTGTTTTCTCCGAAACAACCGTTTCTTTTCTGTGTTTTTGCCCCCTCCCCCTTTCGTTCCTTCTAATAATTTTACATTTGAATCGAATACACAGCAATCGATTTATCTTTCCTTAAATCCTAATAATACCAATTCCAGACTCTGTAACTCTTTTTTTTTTTCTCTTCGCCCCCCCCTCCCCCTCAAGCCCTTCCTAATAATTTTACACTTTCAAAAATATTCAGAATCGAATTATCGGGCGTTAAAACCAAATATTACGAAATTTCAACGGCATATCTCAATTTAAAATACTGCAGAATATAAAACAAAACTTAATCTTACCTTGTGTTTTGGTCACATGAGTCGTGACAAATGTAATTCCCAATAAAAATCTAATATTTTTATTTATTCACATATTTTCATGAAAATTGAACAGTAGCTTTGTAATATGCTGTCTAGGCCGAATATTAATTCAAATGTAACGTTAATGAAAATTTGAAAAAGTTTGAAAATTGAAATTTTTCCCCGCACTATAAAACACGTGACATCTTGATCGGTTGCAATCATTTCCTTTTTCATGGCAGACGGTCGTCTGGCATTTGAAATGATGTTGCCACAAAAAATTCATACTTTAGTTAATTTTAAAAAATCTAATTGTTGTTTGTAACGATAATCCACTTGCACACTTAGATTCAGAAAAAATGCCCTTTAATTTGTGTCTGATTTTTTCGTTTTTTTTTTCTTCGAAACTTGCGTGTTAAAAATCCTTAATACGAAATGTGAACGGAGAATCGGAATTCGAAAGCCTGCATAATAATTAGAATTGGAGATATTGTAATAAAGGTGTTCTGGCTTTTCTGTGGTTTTCTCTGATTCTCCAGCACGGAATTTAACGGCTTATATGTTAAAAATCTTTAGTATGATATGTGAGCAGAAATTGGAAAGCGAAACTCTGCAAAATATTAGAGAATATATGTGTTCTGGGTATTCCGTTGTTTTCTTCGAAACTCCCGTTCCTTTTCTACATCTTTGCCCCTTCGCTCTCCCCCCCCCCTTTCCGTCGATAATAATAATTTTACACTCGAAAATATCAATTTTCCTTGCCTTAAAATCTAAATATACCAACCAATTTCAAACGCTGTAACTCTTTTTTTTTTTTTTTTTTTGCTCCTTTTCCCCCTCCTTCAAACCCTCCCTAATAATCTTACTTTTTCAAAAATATTCACAATCGAATTATCGGGCATTAAAACCAAATACTACGAAATTTCAACGGCATATCTCAATTTTAAATACTGCAATATATAAAAATCTTTTTCCAATATATATGTCATTTTTTAATTTATTCATATATTTTCATGAAAATTGAACAGTAACTTTATAATATGCTGTCTAAGCCGAATATTCATTTAAATGTAAGGTAAATGAAAATTATAAAAAGTTTGAAAATTGCAATTCTCCCCCCCCCCCCCTATAAAACACGTGATATCTTGATTGATTACAACCATTTCCTTTTTCATCACAGACAGTCGTCTGCCTGTTGCCAACTAAATTTCATACTTTAGTTAATTTTAAAAAATCTAATTGATGTATCGATAAGCCGCTTGCGCTCTTAGATTCGGAAAAAATTCCCCTTTCCTTTGGTACCAAATTCGTAACGATCGGACTAATATTTCTAATTTATTTTCCATTTTTTCTGCTTTCAACTCCGTTAAAATATCTATCTTTATGCAATCGCGGTGAATTCTCAGACATTGAGATCGCTTTTTGATTAGACATAGGTCTACATTTTAATTAATATCTCCGCAGCTAATTAAAATTTTTAAATTATGTTTTTACTATCCCCTCGGGAAGGCTTCTAGGCACCCGCATGAATTTTATACTATTGCGTTCAGTAGAGGCTGAACGTATAGATGCTCAGACAGACATCTTTTATTATTATAGATTAAATATTAACATTTTTGTTCTTAAGAACAATATTTAATTGAATTCGATTATTCGTTTTCCTCTATCCCATGATTGAGCAGACGAAATTGGGAAGAGTCCATTGTTATTGTGAATATGTTATGTGGATCATTCGAGACAAATGTCATTGTTACTACAAGTCTCAAGGGGGGGTGCCATTTCATAGATGCGCGAATTTTTAGCTATTTGAGATTTCTCGCGCACTACGTCATAAGGCGGATCGATCAAATCTTGTTTACATTTGAAATAACTGTGTTTAAATTGCGTTTTTATGATTTTATTTATTTTTCTTTTCTTTAAATCGAATTTGTTTAAATGTACCGTGTGATAATCTTAATCTACGTCTTTTGTTGCTTCTTTGACATGCTCCGTATTAGAGCACATAATTTTTTTAAAGAATAGATTATTGAAAGTGATAGAACATTGATGAAAAACTGTAATGTATAATAGCAATAGATAGATTGCTCATAAAATCAAATCACGTAAGTAATATATCATTGTTTATATTATATCGTACATTTTCAAGATCAGAAGTAATAAATCAAAGGGATATTAAATTAGCAATAATCATGTAATAAGTATGTTTGTTAAATGTTTATGCTACTTCCTTTTGATTTTCAAGTATACTCTATTGAAAGCAGACAGTAGCCAATGCCTATTGTCTGCTGTCAAAAGAGACTTTTTTTTTTTTATTATTATTATTATTATTCAAATAGGGACGTAATTAACATTTTCTTAAAATTTATTATCTTTATGAAACATGAAACAAATTGTGGTATCTCATAATAAACAAAATGTTTAAGTTATGTAGTGTATAAAAATGAGTACACACAAAAATATTTCTGCAGTTCAAAATTAAATTTGCAGTTAATATAATTAAAATAAAATGAACTTGTGTGTAAAAAAAAAAAGAAAAAAAAAAAATCTTAGGTACTTTTTTTATTAGTTCCCCATCATACTATAGGTATGGGGAACTTAGGTAATCGTGAAAAATTTCGACCTCGGTTTTTTGACTTTTTTATACGTTTTTGGGTGTGAGGAATCCGAAAATGACAAAATTTGTATAGTGGCTGTCTGTAGGGTGTCTGTTAGTGTGTCAGTCCGTTAGTGTGTTAGTCCGTTAGTTTGTTAGTCTGCTAACACGATATCTCACGAACAAATGATCGCAGAGAGGTCAGATCAGTTTTAAAATATTACTTTCGATACTGGCAAGAACCCTATTCATTTGCAACATTCGAATTTAAAAACTTCGTAAGTTATGAGAAATTTACGATTTTCTTAACATGGGAGAATAGGACAAAATTTCACTTAAACGTGCATTAAATGGAAACTTTTTACATTAAAAATGTCGGACCAGTTTTAAAATATCAGTTTTGATGCCGGAATGAGCATCAGTAACTATAAATATGCTACTTTGAAAATTTCGCAAGTTATTGGAAATTTACGAATTTCTTAACATGGCAGTATAGGGCAAAATTTCACATAAACGTCAATTTTGAGAGATATTTTCATCGTAAAGATGTCAGACTACTTTTGAAATATTATTTAGAACACTGGCATGAATATTAATGACTATGAATTTTCCAATATAAAAATTTCGTAAGTTATTGGAAAATTACGAATTTTTTAACATGGCAGAATATAGAGCAAAATTTCACATAAACGTCAATCTTGAGGGATATTTTCATCGTAAAGATGTCAAACCAATTTCTAAATATTATTTAGGATACTGGCATGGATATCATAGACTATGATTTTTCCAATTTAAAAAATTCGTAAGTTATTTAGAATTTACGATTTACTTAACACATCAGAATAAGGCAAAATTGAACATAAACTTCCATTTTGAGGATCATAAATACATTAGACAACTTAAAAATTCACTTTATGATATTTGTTTGAACATGATTGAATACAAATATTCTAATAGGAAAATTTCGTAAATTATTCGTAGTTTACGATTTTATCAACATAGCGAAATTGTAAATTTTTCATATAAATATGAATTTTGAGGATTATTGCATTGGAAATAGTAGCATGAAAACTAAACAACAGAACTGACCCTGATAAAATAAATTAATAGATTAGAATAAGATAAATATATCGAAGTGAACGGTGGATAGCCTATTAGCCAGGGATTTCAATCTGTCACTGTATCAAGCCTTGGTCAAATTAATTTCTTTTAACATGATTATAATATGTCTCGCACTAGAAATTTATGAGAACATAAATATGATGGGGAACTGAGCAGAGTCCACCTATGCCATCTAGTTTATTTATTTTTTTCTTTCTTTAATCCTCTGTAGAAAGTATCTGGATAATTGAAAATTTTATGAAATTGTTTTTATGTAGTAACACATTTCAATGTAACTTTTGTAATAACATGTTAAAAGTGTCAGTAGTAGCACCTGTTTTCCAATAGTTTTAAAAATACCAACGAGCCAACATGAGCAAAATGTTTTGAAACTATTTCTGTCATACCATATTTAAACAATGAATATAATTTTTCTTTTGTAAAAAATTGTTGATCATTGCTTAAACATTTTGGAGTGTTATATATATAAATATATATATACATAAACACCACAGAACTGAGGTTTAAAAGTAATAAGTACAAAACTTTTAATAAACATCATAAAATGCAAGAGTTCACAATAGTTGTTTCAGGTGAAAAGAAAACATGACCCTTCGGCAGCGCTTTATTGGCAGCACTCTTGCCTACTTTATTCGCCTTGATGAAGTGTTGTGTTTTCTTTTCACCTGAAACAAATGTTGCAAGTTCTTGCATTTTATGGTGTTTATTCAAAGTTTTGTATTTATTAATTTGGAGTATATTTTCTGACAGGGTTTAATCTGGCAAAAAAATTACTTTAGCATTTTATCGAAAATAGGCAAGCACTATTTTAGCTTTTTCGAAAGTTAATTAATTCTTTGGATACCATTGATTTCTTTTACTTACAAGGAACATCACCCAAGTGTCCGGCTTGGATTTCAATGAGAGAGAGGCATTTCTTTTCTAGAGGCGTTTCTTTCATATTTGATATGCTATCAAATTTTACTCAAAAATATGCGAAAAATTTGTATTTATACAGCAAGTGAATACCCAATTTTTTTTTCTGGATTGTGTTTTATCAACTGCCCTTCCCTCTTTTTCGGTGCAAGAATGAAAAAAGTGATCATCAGTCCATTCTCATATCAGACTTTTTTGTGTATTCATATTGTTTTCCGCTACAGTACAGATTTTCATGCAAGACAAGTTAGTTGTATCCGAAGATCTTTTTGTTTTCATGTACATGAAGCATATTACTGATTACATAAATACATATGATACATATATGCATATTATTGGTTGCTGCAGTACAAAATTTCGTACATTTCTTCTTTCATGCAAAGTGAAGTATAATCATCTCTCAAAAATCCACAATTCTCTGAAATCTGCATATCATTTTGTAGGAGATTGGTGTGTGTTAATTGATGTATGATAACCTTCAGTTATTTTTCATAATTTTTAATCGACGACACAGTACAAAACAACACACACTACACATATTTGACGTAAAAGATAGAAGGGGACAAAGCCCGCAGTTATAATGTGGGGATAAACCCGCTTATACATACTTTTGGGGATAAAACCCGCTGTTACAAAATGGGGATATACCCGCTAGGCAATCCGGCTTCTATTGCAGCCAAAAGCCAAACAACAACTGAATTCTTGATATGGTCACATGACCACGAAAGCCCGCGGTGCTCGTTCGACATGCGCAGATGTCCGAACATGGCGCCCCGCGTTGCAATGTGCGCAGCACATTCAAAGTTTGGGTTAGAGATAAAGCAATATAATATTAAATGTTACACAATGCAATATAATAATAAACGAAAACTGAAATACAGAAAAAATTATGCACAAGAATATTATAAAGGCACATCACACAGTAATACTAAATGTAATATAATAAGGTACACACAAGAAAATATATATATATATATATTTTAATCATTAATTGGCAAAATAGCTAATTTTGAAATAGCTCTTTTCAGTATTCCATTTTTTGTTCTAATATCTACAACTCTAACAATATTATCCCTTCCAATATAGGTTTTAGTAATGCGGCCTAGTAACCATTTTAGAGGGGGCAAATTATCCTCTTTTATGACGACCATATCGCCTACCTTTACGTTTTGTTTTTCAAAGTACCACTTAGTCCTTTGTTGTAGATTATTTAGGTAATTGTTAAACCAAAATTTCCAAAATGTTTGAGTTAATTTACAAGTTTGTTGCCACAAATTTAATTTATTGGTTTGAATGTTGGTCAGTGAGGGTTCGGGGATGGCCGTTAACGATCGACCGATAAGAAAATGACCAGGGGTCAAAATTTCCAAATCCTCTATGTCGGCCGAAAGAGGGGTTAATGGACGAGAAATCAACATGGATTCAATTTGAATCATGATGGTTTGAAAGGCTTCGTACGTCAGTTTAGCATCACCTATAATACGCTTGTAATAATACTTAAAAGATTTAATCCCGGCTTCCCATAAGCCACCAAAATTTGGGGCCCTGGGAGGAATAAATTTTCTCTCTATTTTCTCATTTGAGGAAAAATTAGCCAAATTTTCATCTTGTTGGGTAACTAATTTAAAAAATTCCTTTAAGTCTTTATTAGCTCGAACAAGATTACTCCCATTGTCCGAAAAGATTTTAGCACACTTACCTCGTCTGCGATAAAACGTTTCAAGGCAGCAATTAGTGACTCTGAAGTTAAGTCAGAGACGATTTCTAGGTGTATTGCCTTAGTCGTAAGGCAAACGAAAAGAGCAACATAAATTTTAATAGGGGCCCCTTTTCTTTGATGCTTATTTTTTATAAAAAAGGGGCCACAAAGATCTATATGCCTGTACTATTGAATGCGAAGACAGGATTTATCCTCTCTTTAGGCAGATCACCCATTTTTTGAGAGTATAACTTAGGGTTAGCTCTAAAACATTTGACACAATTATGGATAATTTTTCGACATGCATTTCGACTATTTAAGGGCCAATATTCTTGCCTAATGTTATAAAGTAATGTCTGAGGACCTGAATGGTGAAATTTCTCATGAAAATGTTTAATAACTATCTCACTGAACTTACCCTTTGGCAATATTATAGGATGTTTTTCCTTATAATTCAAATCTGAATTATGTAACCTACCTCCAATTCTTAATAAACCATCTGTATCTATAAACGGTGCCAGGGGGCGAAGCCTGATGCTAGGAGAAATACAGTTATTAAATTTTATACCTGTTATTTCATTCCCAAATTCTCCCTCCTGAATGATCTTTAGTATAAAATTTAGTGCAGCCCTCTTTTCTTATGGACCTAGGTATCCAGTTTTTCTTTCCCCTGGATGTCTCATATTGTTGATAAACCTGAAAATAAACGCTAAAACATGCACAATTTTAGTAAAACTATTACTAATGGTTAAAATGTCATCAACAAAATTGAAAGGTTGGGATGTTACATAAAAGGAAAAATTAAGTTGAGGATCATTAAGACGTTTTTTAGCTTCAGAAAAATAGTCACTTTCTGGCACACTTATAATGTCCTCCTCTGAGGGTTGAAAGTCCGGATCAGTCAAGAAAGGGGCCGTGCCACCACATGGAACTGTCTAAAAGTGAATCTGCACTAGTACCTCGGGTTAGCAAATCTGCAGGATTGTTCTTTCCGGAGCAATGGTGCCAGGAATTCGGATTACTTAAAGTTTGTATTTCTGTTACGCGATTCGCCACAAATTGTTTCCAACGTTTGGCCGAGCCCTTTATCCAGTACAGTGTTATCTTGGAGTCGGACCAGTAGTAATCTGTAGACACTGTTTTTTGATCGATGATAGGATTTTATCTTGTGGGTCAGTCTTGCACTTAATAGGGCACCAAGCAACTCTAATCTAGGTAAGGAAATTTCTTTTAAGGGAGCAACACGATTCTTAGATGTTATGAGGTTGACTTCTATATTATTTTCTGTCTGTATACGCAGATAAATAGCAGTGCCATACGCTGCCTTACTGGCATCGGAAAATGCGTGTATTTCCACTGCAAGTACCTGATTCGAGCAACTTAGGATTTTTCTAGGAATTTTTACTTCAGACAATCTAGGAAGTTCTTCACACCATTTTCCCCATTTTCCTTGGACATCGGCTGGCAACTGTCCGTCCCAGGGTATTTTCTTCATCTATAATTCTTGAAATAGGCACTTGACTCTAATGGTGAAAGGCGTGAGCAGACCCAGAGCGTCAAATATCTTCCCAACTGCTTGCAAAAGGAGACGTTTTGAACTTTTCTTAGAGGACAAAAATTCTAATAAACTCTTTACTTCTAAAGTTAGACAATCCTCTTCTGTCTTCCAGGCCATGCCTAAGACCTTTGCTAGATTACTTCCTAAGCTGATTGTAGAGTGCTCTAATTACGTATTTAAGCCTAATTACGTTAACTGTGTATATATGTGTATAAATTACCTTTCTTTCAATTACAATGATTTTATTTTTAAAATGAAAAAAAGGAAGTATTTATATTTAAACATTATATTTAATCAACTGTGCGCATTGCAAGCATCAATGACATGTTCAGAAAATCTTGACGTACAATTTTTTATACCTTTTTAGTTTAAAATAGTTAATAAGTTTAAGTTTAATAGTTAATAAGTTTAATAAGTCAATAAGTTTAATAATAGTTAATAAGTTTATTTTTAATAGTTATAAATAAATAAATATATCTATCTGTTATGTCTCTATGACTAAAAACAATGCCCGCATTGAAATCTATGTAGCAACTTAGAATTCGTTTCACACATGTTTTCCCACAGACAATAAAAAGGAATTTCACTGTTTTGTTTCAGCGCATTTGGAAAAAAAAAAAAAAAAAAAAAAAAAGAGGGGGAGGGGCTTTTAATGGAAATTTTGTTAAACAGTATTGTAAGGCATTATAATGGAATAAAAATGCTTTTCCAATTCTGTGCGATATGTAACTATTTCCTGTGTTTGACAAATATATCCGGATTGACAGAGAAGAAAATAACCCAAATTTAGCAGATCTGTACAAATTAATAATGAGATCATTATTTAGGTTCCTTGCATCTTCTTTTAATATTATACACTAATATTTAGGAGATGCTTGGATAAACCATCGATTTCCTACAAATTTCGTATTCGAACACTCTAAATTTGAATGTGATAATTAAGAGCCACATTACAGTGTTTCATATTAAAAACCGTGTATTTTATTTAAACTGAAGTTTTGCAGACTTAGATAAATTAATAATGCTTAGATCTTCGCTGATAACTAATAATTTTATCATTCAAAACTCCATCCGAAATAATAAATTTTCTGTTCCATGTGCCCTATAGTTACATAATTTTCAACAAAGGTTGTAAATATTCAACTCTCCAATGGAAAACATTCGTCTCAGTTCACTTTTGTCCGAAGTTCCCTCACGTATTTGCTGTCCCTTTTCCTGTATCGTACAAAAAAAAAAAAAAAAAAAAAAATTCTAAATCTCAAAATTTTAGATGTTTTTTCAGTTTTATTTGTTACTACAACTTTCTGTTGCATAATAGTAATAATAATAATAATAATAATTTTTGCTTTTCCTACCCCCATGTTTCCAAGTCAAATGACAAAAATTTGAAATATGAAAAATAAATTCGCTTTTTTTCTGTAATAATTTAATTATTCCTAATATCGGGACCAAAACGTGGGACCAAAATGGCGGGACCAAAGCGGCGGGACCAAAATGGCAGGACCAAAACGGCGGGACCAAAATTTCCTCGGGACCAAAGTGGCGGGACCAAAACGGCGGGACCAAAGTGTCATGTACCCTCAGATTCTGTTGTGGATAGAGCAACGGTTCGCTGCTTTCTAGATCCCCAAGAAATAGGTCCACCGGCATATTTAAAGACATATCCTGTATATGATTTTCTATCATTTATATCCGATGCCCAATCGGCATCAACAAATGCTGTCAATGGTTTATCGTCTCTGTAATACACAATTCCTAAATTTCTAGTGCCATTGAGATACCTTAGTATTCTTTTAGCAGCTATCCAGTGAGGTTTTCCTGGATTGTTATTAAACTGACTTAAATAATTTACAGCATGGGTGATATCTGGTCTAGTAGCAACCGACAGATACATAAGAAAACCAATTAATTGTCTATAAGGAATTTTTGACATATATGATTTCTCTTCTTCTGTATTTGGACACATTTGTTTAGTTAATTTTACACTGTTATCTAAAGGTGTATTCACCACTCTAGAATCTTCCATATTAAATTTATTTAGTAAATCTTCAATGTATTTCTTTTGTGTTATAGTGATGCTGTCCCTATCTTGATTAAATTCAATGCCTAAGCAATAATGCAGAAGGCCCATATCTTTCATTTTGAAAGATTCTGCCAATTTATTTCTAATATCAATATAGTGCTCTTCACTTTTAGTGAGACAAATTAAATCGTCGACATAGACGATTATAATAGCATCAAAAGGATATTTTGAGTAATAGACACATTTGTCGGAATTCAAAGGGTTAAATTTTATTTTTCTCAATTTCTCATCTAATTTCTTAAACCACTGTCTTCCTGACTGCTTAAGACCATACAAAGATTTTTTTAATAAACACACTTTATTTTCGTGTATATCATTTTCAAAAAATTCAGGAAGCTCCATATAAATTTCTTCATGTATATCACCGTTAACATATGCCATAATGAAATCTAACTGGTATGCTGTGAAACCATTTTGAATAGCATAAGCGATTGCAGTTCTTATAGAACTTAATCTGGCTACTGGTGAAAAATTTTCCTCAAAATCTATACCTTGTTTCTGTGAACACCCTTTGGCAACCAATCTGGCCTTAAATTTTTCAATTTGACCATCTGGTTTGAATTTTGTTTTTAAAACCCATTTACACCCAATTACCCTTTTATCTTTTGGTCTATCTACAATTTCCCAAGCGTTTTGCTTAACTAAAGAATCATATTCTAATTTCATCGCGTTCTCCCAATTTTTAGCATAATCTCCATTTAGCGCGTCGATCACGCCGGGATTAATTTCAATAAATGATTTATCAGCTAATTGAGAAGTTTCATCTTTATATTTTGTATCTGTAATACACTCCTTATGAGACTTTTGAAAGTTCCAACTTTTAATTTTTTTAGGTCTGCCGGGACCACGTTTAAAAGGAGGATTGTTTATCCTTCCTCTTGTTTACATATACCGTCAGCACTCTCTTCCCCTCCACTCATATCTTCCGCGTTCCCCCTTTCAGAAAGAGAGTGGCTCGCTTCACCCCTTTCCAAAAAGAGAAACTTTCTCCGTTGAATTCAGGGGGATGGGAAATCGATCCGCTGTTTCCCCTCTTTTGATCGCTATGGCGGCTGTGGATGTTTTCGCTTTCAGTAGGGAAAATAATTTCATTTTTAATATTACAATCATTGCATTTATTCTCAGACGGAAAAATTAATTCTAATTGATCAGTAGTGGCTGAATCATTTATTTCAAATTCGTCTATAAATCGAACATCACGACTTATGACAATTTTTCTCGTATCCTTATTCCATAATCTGTAAGCGCGTGATTCATTTGAATAGCCAACGAATATATGTTCGTGTGACCTAGCTTCAAACTTCCCTTTTGATTTTTTATTTAGAACAAAACATTTCTGTCCGAAAATTTTAAAATAGTTAACAGTTGGTTTATAACCGAAAAACAATTCGAAAGGTGTTTTATTTTCTTTAATTCCTTTAGTGGGACACCTGTTTCTAATATATGCAGCGCAATTTACTGCTTCAGCCCAGAATGTTTTTGGAAGGTTTGATTGCATTAATAAACACCTCGCCATTTCGCATAATGTACGATTTTGTCTTTCAGTTCTAGAATTTTGCTGAGGCGTCATTGGAGATGAAAATTCGCGTTTAATACCGCATTCTTCAATATATTTATTGAATTCCTCGCCGCAATATTCCAAACCATTATCAGTATGCAGTATTTTAATTTTTTTTCCTAATCGATTTTCGACTGCCGCTTTATATCTCCGGAACGCGTACTTAGCTTCATCTTTTGTTTTTAGAAAATTTACTTCAATGTAACGAGATTTATCATCCAAAAAAGTAATAAAGTAACGTGATCCGCCATGGGATTTAACATTTATAGGACCACATAAATCAGAATAAACTACTTCTAATAATTTCTTACTATGAAATTTGTTTTCTTTACAAAATGGTTTCACAGTTTGTGTAGACTGAATGCATACTTTACAATCTTTTAAAGAATCTTTTTCATTAAAATTTTAATCTCTTAACATATTTTCAGATTTTAATAATTTTAAATCTTTTTCATTTAAATGTCCTAATTTTAAATCTTTTTCATTTAAATGTCCTAATTTTAAATGCCATTTATGAAAGTTGCTTACCTGAGTTGATGCAGCTATATCCACCTGCGGCTGAAAAAAATATAAATCACCTTTTCTCGTAGCACTTATAATCAGAGAGCCGTCCTGCTCCGTAATTTTTGCACCTTTTTCGGTAAATATAACTCGGCAGTTGTTTGCAGTAGCTTTTGACATAGACATTAAATTGCATTTCAATTTTGGAACGCACAAAACATTTGTTAACTTTAAATTGGTTACACCGTGATTACCGGGGACTTTTAATTTGACTGTTCCAACACCTGTGATCTCCGCTGTTTCATCTACAGCTAATTTTATAAATGATCCAATTCTAGGTTCGAAATCTGTAAACAAATTCTTGTCATGAGCCATATGTGATGTCGATCCGCTGTCGAGACACCACTCGGAATGTTCTTGGAAAGAGTTACTGGCTGCCATCGTGAACTCTGTACTATCTTCAACCATAAAAGATCTATCTTTGTATTTATTCGATGAAGTGAATTTTCTGTCTGAGATCTTCTTTCTGCATTCTGAGGCTTTATGCCCTACTTTTGAACAGTAATTGCATTTGAAGATTGCATAATTTCTTTCGCCATACGTGTTCTTGTTTTGCACATGCTTTAAGATTTCTCTTTTGTTCTTTTCAGGAAGATTTTTCTTATGAGTCGTAAAATACGCATTTGACGATTCTTGATGCTTTTTATTTTTTCTTGACTCATATTCTTCCATCATTTTAATTTTCAGAGCTTCAGGCTGCGGCAATTCATCTCTTGCTTCAATAGCGCAACGAAAATTTTCGTAGCTGTCAGGAATACTGTATAAGAGCAAAATTGATAATAGATCTTCGGCTACGTGAATGTCCATTTCTTTTAGCTTGTCCACTATATCGAAGAAAATATTGAGGTGATCGTACATATTTTCACTGTCAGTCATTTTCTTAAAGAGTAGCTGCTTCAACAGGGTGGCTTTCTTTGCCGGTCCTCTCGATTCGTAAACTTCTTTTAATTTATTCCATACTTCATTTGAGGTGGTACAATGTTTAATATGACACAACTCACTTGGGGTAATTGCTAGGATTAAATCGGCTCTTGCTTTAAGGTCATTTTCGAGCCATTTTTCTTCGCCTTCGGCACCTTCATCGGGCTTAATTTTCGTTCCGTTAGCATAACTCCAGTGATCATTCTTGATTAAAACAGCTTCTATCTGCAGCTTCCATGTGTCAAAATTATTTTTGGATAACTTTTCTATATTTAATATTTGCGACATATTTAATCAGCTATAATAGCTTCTTTATAAAAACAGAATCAAAAATACTTTCGATTTCAGCCCTTAGGCTTAACTGTAAGTCGCACTTTCGTTTTAGCGAATGTTAATTTAAATTTTTAAAAAGTCCGCAGTAAGATGCGTGTCTCTGGGCCCATAACCATTGTTGGTTTAAATGGGTCCGCAGAGTGAAAAGCAGAGTCTTTTGAACAATCACAACATTTAATAATATAGAAAAGTAGAATAACATAATGCGGGCATTTCTTGCCGCACGCTTAGCAAAGCTTTCTCGTACAGACTCTTATAAACCTCTCTCTCTCAGAGAAGCGAAGATGCGCCTTTGATTACGTAATACAGTTACGTCACATCTGACGTCATGACAGGTGTTCGCTAGTTAACAGATGATATGAGGAAACATGCATTGAAATCCAACAGTATTTTTAAGTCACTGATTTATAGGTTGTGCATTCAGTGATTGTAAATGGCACCTTAGTAATTTTTTACAACAGTGGATAAATCTGTTATGTTATTCCACTTTTATTTAATTTCTATTTTTAGGTTATTCCAGTAAAAATATAATATTTTGCAGTTTAAAAGTACAGAGCCTGATTATCTTCATGTGAGGCCTGGCCCACACCATGCCTTGATAATGTGAAAATAGTTGAAAAAGTGACCAAAACTTTTGAACAAACAACAAATAATGATCAAAAAGTCACCAAAGAAATGGGTTTTAGGACCCTCTAATAACCCTAAATGATTTTAGGGCCCAAGACATGTGCCCCAGCAATAATCAAGCCCTTTAAATATTTCACTAGAAGTCAAATATTTATTCCATAGATTTTTTGTAAAATTAATATTCTGATTTTAAATTTTGATTTTCGTACAAACATTTCCAATTTTTTTTTTTTTTTTTTTTTTTTTTTTCCTTTTTGTGTGTGTGAAAGGAGCGCAAATAGTAGTTAATAATAGTGTAATTTGATTTTATTTGCTTACTAGCTTCTAAACTTGTATTTTGTGTGTTTGATATGGGTTTCTGAGTATCTGAATATGGTACTGTGAACTATAGTGCACGAAAAAATATAAAGACAAATTAAAATTGTAGTTAATAATAGTGTAATTTGATTTAATTTGCTTACTAGCTTGTAAACTTGTATTTTGTGTGTTTGATATGTGTTTCTGAGTATCTGAATATGGTACTGAGAACTATAGTGCACGAAAAAATATAAAGACAAATTATAATTAAATGAAAATATACTTTATTGCAGTAGTAGTCCACTTGGTTCCTGCCGCCCATTAATGGGTGTTCCAGCTTTTATGATGGGTGGTAAGGACTTTATCCTATACTGAAGCACTTTTCTTTTTTTTTTTTTTTCTTTTAAATTTAACTGACTTTTTAAAAACATTGAAATGGGAAAATGCTTTATTATCATGTGCTTTAATTTGCTATAACTTTATTTAATAAATTTTGTTAAGTTACTTCCTTACTTTATAGGTATAAAGATTGACTACCCCAGTTTTATTGTCTCAAAATAATTTTTTGTATATTTTTTTTCTCTAATAAAAACTTTTCTTTTTCTTTCTTTCTCTCTCTCTCTCTCTCTCTCTCTCTTTTTTTTTAAGAGGTCAATGTAACACTAATTTCCATATCAAATACTAAAAACATCAGAATTATTTGTAGGAACATAACTTCAAATTTCTTTCCACCACATTTGCTCCCCCCCCCCCCCCCCATACACACACAATACTGACAAGTGTTTTTTTTTCTAAATATTCTTTACTGTTAATGTGTTTAGAATTTCCAGACATTTATTTTTTCATTTCATATATTTGAAGTTCTTTTAGAAAATTACAAATACAGATTCGATATTTATTTATTTATTATTATTGATAATAAAATTTCATGTCTACTTAATCCACTTTTTCACTTTCTCTTACCCATAAGGTAGAGAAAGTGTTGTTTTTTAATCAAATTTTCGAACACGAGTTTTTATTATATTTACATGTTCTGAGGTCCCCTAAATATGAAAATCATGTTTTTAGCAAATGGTCTGTGTGTGTGTCTGTCTGTTATCAGCATATCTCAAAAACAAATTATGGCAGAAAGTTCAAACTTGGTATTCTAAATGTGTATCATATAAGAATGCTGCACTAAACTTTTCGTTATGATCAAGCAAATGGTTCGTGTACATGGACACTCAAAAGTATTCAAATACATTATGTCTATGGGGGAAGTTGCAGGTAAGTAGAGTTTAACATCTATAGACTGCACTAAACCAAATGAAACGAATATATATTTTTTGTAATAGAGATAGTCAACAGGGATAAAAAAAATTGTGTGTGTAAGAGCCTCGCCTCCCCCCGGGGGGGTTCTGTGTGAGGGGGGCATTGGCCCCCCTCATATAAAACTCTTCCGAAGCCTAATTTGAATTGTTTAACACAGGTTTACACAACAGTACTCGTTATCTTATCTATTAATCTGCAACCTGTATTTATAGTATTAAATTTCAGGGTAAGAGAAAGTCGTGTGACTGACACACTAGATTTTTTAAAAATAATTTTCCATTTTTTTTTAAGTGAATGAGGTAATTCCTTGTAGTGGGAATTTCTTTTAGAAACCCAGTCTTTATATTTGTAATTGTTCATTTTTTGCTTTCAGATGTGAAAATTATACTATAATATTAAATGAAAACTCAGTTATTTTTATTCTTTTTATCTGATCATATCAGTTTTAAATTCATGAAGTAAATTTATACATATTAATTTGTGGATAATTTAATTAAATTTGATAACAAACACTTTATTTTATTAATATTTTTTACTTAAGAAATTTGCATACATTTTCATGTAAGAGCTTTCTAGATTAGGCAAGTTTTCATTTGTACTTATACTTTTTTCGTGCATTACAAGTATTTAATCCCTGTTTTAAACTGAAGAATCAGCTAATACTTTTGAAAGTATAAATTGTACGTTAGTTGTTAATAGATATTATAATTGTATGAGCAATATTGAAACTTATCAAATGTTTTAATAATTCCTATTCATATATTTAAAAGACAATAAATAATTGGCTTTATGAGTTATTGCATTTTTATTATAACCCCAGTGGCAGAAACACGGCGGCATAGTCACGGACACAGAAAAACGGCTTGTGGACAGTTTTTGTCTGCACTGATAAAAAAATTTGTCTACAACTTTCGAATAACAATTCACTTAAAAAAAAAAAAATTCTGTATCAAAACTAAAACTAATACTTTTATTATTTATAATTATTTATATTGTGTTGTGTCAAACATTGCTATAAAATATTTAATTGAATGAGATGAATTGAATGAATACACACAATTGTTTATACTGTATTGTTCTGCAGTAAAATTGTATTCGTGTATTGTTGCACGAGGTCACCACTGATGTTAAGCCCCCCCCTCCCCCACCCCCCACCCAATCAGCTTTCAGGCTTTTTGAGTGTAAGCCATTTTCACCCCTGATTACACGCAAATTTTGCAGACAGATAATGAAATTTTAAAAGCCTGTCACAGACAGCTACAAAACTTTCTGCCACTGGGATTATAACTATGTTTCTATTTTCGCTCTATAATTTTAGTGAGGTTCTTTCAATAATTTTTAAATTTATACCTGTTAACAGAATATTGTGAAATTTTGAGGTGTTTATGTATTTTAAAACAGTAAAAACAATTTTTTTTATTATTATTATTACATTCAAAATATTTTTATTTTAATCTGTTACAGTGTATGTCTAATCATAGTCTGACATGATTTAATGCATTAAAAATTTAAAAAAAGAAGGATTTTTAAATTTCTTGTTTTAATTATTGGCTTAGAATTTTTTGTGATACCACATAAAAATTTTTATATTAAAGAATTATTTAGTTATGGAAAATTATAACTGTGTAAAAACTTTTAGTCCAGTCATATTTTTCATCGAGTTACATTGCATACAATCACTTAAATGTTTCATGTTTGCTCAAACATTTTCTCATTTCTTATTCGTTTGTTTTATTGTTGTACATTTATTTATTTGGTTTTTTTAATAAATAATTTGTTTGAAATTATTTGGTGTCTTTCTTGAAACATTGAAAATACTTACAGGTTTCCTAAATTTATTTATTTAAATTTTTAAAATTTATTTTGAATTTGTAAAAAGCAAAATTTAACTTACAAGGAGAGGTCACGACATGGAAAATTCAAATCGTGACGAAATTGCACAGGATTGTAGTATATTATGAGGGTAACAACATATTAAAGCAGTAGGACCCACTATCCACAAAATTTCGAGAAAAAAGCATTTAAAGTTTCAGTAATCTTTAAATACAAGTTATTTCACAAGCGAGTAAGCGCCCCAGTGGTGTGATCTTAAAGCACGAGTCTGCTAGCCAGACGACTTGGGTTCGAGGCTACCTTGAGACTACTTTTTTTTTCTTTAACTTTTTATGCAATCTAAACTTTTTATTTATTTTTACTTTATTTTACAATTCAATTCAAAATCTGAAAATTTTAATAAATTATTTAATTTTCTTGAGTATAAAATAACTTTTTCTATTTTTAATATTTATAACTTAAAAATACAATAAATTTCTATAACTTAAACAATAAAGTTTAGTTTTACAAAACCCTAAATAAGAAACATAAAGAAAAACAGACAAATATTTAAATAATTAAAAAATAAGCAAGCTGTAAACAAAGTAAAATAGTTAGCAGGTGTTACTTAAATCTTGGTTTGAGCTTCCTGATTTTGTTTGAATGTGTATAAATTACATAAACGCTTCTAGCTTGTTACTAATAAAAGGCAGGTGGAATTTTATTTTGTGCAAGGAAGGATAAAAAAAAAAAAAAGGAAGTCGTTATCGAAAAAGAAATGATGTTCATTAACATTTAAAATCTACATTTAAAGATAACATTTCTTTACCTGTAATAATTTAACAACATTGTAATCCTATACTATAACTTTTCAAGAAACTGTATTGATTGGAGAAGTAATTATTTAATTTGGATAGTAATTATATATGCAATTAAAATGATCATTTCTCTGTATTATTATTTTTTTTAATTTAAAAAACAAAATTTAGTATTGTTTCAAGCATACCTAAAATAAAATAAAATATTTCGATAAATAATCAAAAACAGTTTCTTTAGTTTTACCTTATTTTACAGTTAAAATAAAACTAAAATTTATTTTTAAGTTATAGAAATTTATTTATTTTATATTCAAAAAAATCAAATAATATTTTATTAAAATTTTCAAATTTTAAATTGAATTATAAAATAAAGTAAGAATAAATAAAAAGTTTAGATTGCATAAAAAGTTAAAGAAAAAAATAAGTAGTCTCGAGGTAGCCTCGAACCCAAGTCGTCTGGTTAGCAGACTCGCGCTTTAAGATCACACCACTGGGGCACTTACTCACTAAATAACTTGTATTTAAAGATTACTGAAACTTTAAATGCTTTTTTCTCGAAATTTTGTGGATAGTGGGTCCTACTGCTTCAATATGTTGTTACCCTCATAGTATACTACATTCCTGCGGAATTTCGTCCCGATCTGAATTTTCCATGTCGTGACCCCTCCTTGTTAGTGAAATTTTGCATTTTGCACTTTCAAAACAAAATATAAAAAATTAAAAAGTAACTATCTATTATGTAATATTTTAATAAGTCGGCTGACTTTGACATAGTGTGATGAAAAGACCTTTAAAAAGGACGACTTTAAAAAACACATTTATAAAGCTGAAAAGTTACAGATTTACAATACCGAGTTGGATTTCCTGCTACTATTTGTTCTTGATGCATGCTGATAATAAACATGCACACACACACAGAGAGAGAGACCAACCACTAAAAACTTGATTTTCGGATTCAGGAAACCTCAAAATGCATAAATATAACAAAAAATTATTTTCTGAAATTTGACCTCCAAACAATATTTTCTCTTCCATATTGTTGCATACTTGGGATTTGTGAATTGTCTGCAAATGAATGATACACCCCGCGACAAAAAGATAAGAACAAAGGGTTTTTTCTTTGATTTTTCATAAAATAACGTTATCTAAATTGTGCTTATCATTTATTATTATTATAAAATAACACTATTCCTGGAGTAATTTTTATTTTAAGACTAATTTAGAAAAATTTTAAGACTAAAATTTTTCTAATTTAAGACTACACAGCGCGACAAAAAGATAGGAACAAAAAATTTTTTTTTTAAATTTTTGAATATGATTATTTTGAATATGATTCAAATATTTAATATGTTTTTGATATGATAATATTTTGTTATGATAATAAATGATCAGCACAATTTAGATAATGTTATTTTATGAAAAATTAAAAACAAAAATCTTTTGTTTCTATCTTTTTGTCGCGGAGTGTAGTCTTAAATTAGAAAAATTTTAGTCTTAAAACTTTTCTAAATTAGTCTTAAAACAAAAATTAGTCCAGGAATAGTGTTATTTTATAATAATAATAAATGATAAGCACAATTTAGATAACGTTATTTTATGAAAAATCAAAGAAAAAACCCTTTGTTCCTATCTTTTTGTCGCGGGGTGTAGGTCTTGCAGAGTCTTAAAAGTTTATTTACAGAATATTTCAGAAGATTACAACAAGTATCAACTTCTAATCAAGTGTCAACCAAGTATCAACTGCAGTTTCACCAGAAAACACAGCCTAGGTGATTTTTAGGTACTCAGCTATTACTTAATAGCTGACTACCTAAAAATCACATCATAAATTGCACCGTATGCAAGCATAATATACACAGCACAAACTGCATTCAATTGCAGAGGCTTGGTCAAGCTCAGAGCTCTATTAACACTTGCAATGACTTGGCTTCAACTGATTGTCGATAGCTTAAATGAGGTCTTATTTATAGTCTAGATATTTCCAGAATTTTCAATTAGATATTTGATATATCAATAATGAGGATTTTATCACCAAAGTCGCCAAGGGGGATAAACTCACCAAATTCATCGCTAAAGCCATTTCTCTCCTAGAGGAGTGTTTTAATAGCATATTTAAATTAAATTAGTTATTTTAATGCTAAATCAAAGCAGAAAATTAACATTTTATAACCTGACTAAGCCTCTTGAAATGAAATAACATAAAAATAATGGCTATTTATAAATTCATAACATTGCTCTCCTCCCAGGGACTGCATGTCCTGGGCAGTACAACCCTTGATCAGAAGGTAAAAATTAAACAAACTATGCAATTAGATTACAAGAAATAAATTGGATGCAACAACCAAAATAACAGTGCAGATTGAAAAATTAAGTAATTAAACTATTTATGCAATTTACAAATAAGTTCACTATACAGATCTAGGAGTGGTAGCTATTCTAGCTATTTGTCTCTTTTAATATCTTTTTTTGTTCAATTAGTCTCTTTTCTAGCTTTTTTCATGCTTTTTCCATTAATATTTTTCCTTTACAGAATACCTGTATCATTTTCCCTTTTAAACATCCTTGAGGTCAATTATCGCTAAATGTTGGGTCCGTTGTTTACATTTCTGAATTTCGTTTATGCATAAAAATAACCCTACCTACACCTTGATAAAGTCATTTGATAGCTTTTGAGTGGCAGTATCTTATATTTGAATATATGTTCCTCCATCTGATAGCAGCTTTAAGTGAATGGTGGACATTAAAAATAATTCTGAGTTACAGACTTAGGAGTGGCAAGCTATTCTAGTTATTTGTCTTTTTTTTTTTTTCACATTTCTCTCTTTTAGTCTTTTTTTGTTCAATTAGTCTCTTTTCTAGCTTTTTTTTTTTTTTTAAGGTTTTTTCCATTCAAATTTTTTCTTTACCCATTTTTCTTCAAAGATTCACATTCAGATCACTGTGTGATAGATTTTAACTCTTAAAGAGAGATGTCACAAATATTGTATAGAATGTAAGTAAAATACAGAATAAAAAAAAAAAAAAAAAATATGTAAAAAAAAATAATTTGCACGTTAGGGCACATCAAACATATTTTTTAATGTAAACTCAAAATTGATATTCTTTTACTTGGGTCACTTTTGTCATGGTGTGATATGTTGATTATGCGAAGGGCAGTGAAGTAATCATGAAATCTAAGTTTGTTTTCTTAATGCAGGCTATAAATAAATCAATTTAACAGCTTAAAAAGAAATGTTAAGTTTAAAAAAAATATTAAAACTTATTTTATGTTACTAAAGCCCTCTGTCAAGTTTTGTAGCTCTGCGATTAGTTCTCTGAGTTCAATAGCGCACAGACAATTTCATTAGTATGTACACCTATAGATTTCAGAAAAAGAATAACTCGATGAAATTTATTTTAGTTGGTATGTAGAAATAATTAATAATATTTAATAAGCGTTTTAATATTATTAAATTAATGAACTGCTTTTGTGATACACGTACATGAATAAATTATTGTATCTGTCTAAAATGTATTTTGAGGGGGGGGGATACTCTTCCTCTTTGCATATATCAGATGTCCCCCTACCCACCCCAAAATATTTTGAAGTCAGGCAGGGCCTGATTACCCAAAAGGCTCAGGAAGCACAAGCTTCCTCTCTAAAATTTAAGAGGGGGTCTCAAAATGACTAAAAACAGGTTCTTGGATTTTCTGTTTCATATTTTCACCCTAAGATTGAATTTTTTCGGAGAAAGGTCGCCTAAATCGGGAAAAATCTGTTATTTAGCCTCAAAAATCTGAATGTTCATAATTAATAAGTTGTACGATTTTAATGTTGTTTGTAGAAACTACCCAGGTATATGAATGAAAAAAAAAAAAAAAAAAAAAAAATCCGAAATGAAAAAGGGGGGGGGGGGGCAGAAATGATACTGACTTACCACCCTAGTTTCAAAGCTTAATCGGGCCCTGAAGTCAGGCACGCCTGTGGTAAAATACGTCACTGTTTTCGATATTTTTTTTATTGATTCTGATTTATAACATGAATAAATTTCATAAAAAATCATGAATAAGGACGACTGAAGAAGCAGGAATATATAATAGCAAACTATAGGTTTTTCTTTTGATGTCCTACCCTCTTCCTTCAAAAAAAGACAAAACAAAGATAAAAAATAATTTTTTTTCTTCTTTTGCTGGAGGGAACATGTAATAGGATCACATATTCTAATTAAGCACATTTTAAAATCAATTCATATGTTAATACAAATAAATTAGTTTTTGTGGATTTTTGTTTAATCCAAGAATTTTCGATACTCTCCCTCACACAACATAAATTAAATTCAATGTGTGATTAAAATTTTTAATCCTTCATAATTTTCAGTTTGCATATATATGAATCTGTTTATTTAAGTTAAATTTATTAACTAATTTAACCTGTAGACCTGAAGAGGAAAAAAAAAGGTGGTAAATTTTATCCAATCGTGTAATAAATGTTAATGAATGAAAAACTGTATTTGTAATATTAATGTGTATGCTAGGTTAAAAATTGAGTTTTAATATTGACTCAAAAATCATTTTAATCAATTCATTTTATTTGTTTTTTCTAAATCAGTGGATGACTGTCAAGAGTGCGTTAGCACTGTCAGGTGCCTGTGTGCAGAGTTTCAGTTGGTGCCTTGTACAGTTGGTAACAAAAGTCTCCGAACACTAGCAAAAATTCCTATTAAAAAAAGTACACTTAATACAGTTTTGTTAAATAAATTCTTGTCGAATCCTGTTCTTAGTCAGTCTAAAAACAGGATTCGACAAGGATTTATTTAACAAAACTGTATTAAGTGTACTTTTTTTACATAGGAATTTTTGCTACTGTTCGGAGACTTTTGTTACCGACTGTACTATCTGTATATACACACACACAAAAAAAAAATATATATATTTATAAAGTTTTCAGTTAGCAAGTAAAGTTATTCCCAAACCATTATAATAATAAGTTCATTGAACAATAGCAAAGAAAGAAAGAAATGTATAAAATAAAATAAAGGTAAGGTATAAAAAGTAGAACTTTGTAGAGAAGAAAAAATCTTATACAAGAAACCTCAAAAACACCCAGCACAGTTTTGAAGGCAGACTAAAGCGAACCAAAATAGGCAAATTTGGGTAGAAACGTGAGTGCAGAAATACCGCGTTGGGGCATTTTAGATGGCATTGGTGAAATTTGATAGTGTAAACGTTTCTATGGGTATAATTTTTAATATCTGCACGGATTTCCAGCAAAATTAATCATTGCACTTTCTTCTGAATAACCTTAAAAACACTTTTTGTGAAAGTACCATTGAATTTGATGGCCAGACTATCAGTTGCTAATGCTAGTGGAAACATATATGATATGCCATGTATTTTTTTTTTTTCCAATGTATGCATATATGTGCGCCGTTTGCTGTGAATCTTGTATTACTCGTCGTGGTTGCAGTTTGCTTAGAAGCACAAAACTGTTCATTTTCACCCAGTTCCGATAAATACATTCGAATGTTTTGCATTTTTGCAGCTGCTTCCCGAGAAATCATTTCCTAAACATTCTTTCAGCAACTGCTCAATTTCTGTTTTCAACCTTCATACATAAAATGCAGCAATGACTGCAAATTTCGAATTGGTACAACGGTACATTCTGCTTAAAGTATGTGCCGGTAACAGATTTCTTCATCACACTTCTAATACTAAATTTGTTTATTTCGATCTTGCGATTTCAATATTATTTAACCTGCACTCACATTCCAACTAGCCTTAACGGCCTTCTTCACTTACCGTCGCCGGAAGCCCGAGCCAATGTTACTCTATGGGGAAATTTTCTTTACAAATAACTTATTAATTAATACATATTTTTAAATTCTGTTTTCACATTCAGAAAATTTCAAACTGTTAAATTGACGGACCTTTTTTAAAAATGTGTTTTTTTTTTTTTTTTTTTTTTTGAAATTGCAAACTGAAAAAAAATCACATATTGAAAATTCGTATTTTGCAGCTTCAAAATAAAATATTAAAAATTAAAAAAAATAATCTTTTAAAAAAGGTTCGTCCATTTAACAGTTGGGAATTTTCAGAATGTGAAAACAGAATTTTAAAATATGTATTAGTTAATAAGTTATTTGTAAAGAAAAAATTCCCATAGAATAATGTTAGCTTCGGCTTCCGGCGGCGG
Source organism: Salticus scenicus (assembly GCA_963930645.1). NCBI lineage: Eukaryota > Metazoa > Arthropoda > Arachnida > Araneae > Salticidae > Salticus > Salticus scenicus. Next base: position 26,514,667 of record OZ005660.1, read on the forward strand.
TGAGTGAAGAGGACCCTTACGACATGTCTTAATAAAGTACATCTTATGTAGTTTTGTGTAAATTAACAAATATCATTAAACACAAAAAAAAAAGCCGAATTGAAACAGCAACATATTTATTTACAAGTATACAAAAAGGAATTTTCTAAATGTATGTTATTTTGGAAAAATAAGTAAATACTTTAACCCTTCCCCCCCCCCCCCAAAAAAAAAAAAAAAAAAAAAAAAAAGCTTAATGAAATAGCATTTAAGAGCTATCGTTTTTGAAAATTTTGAAATAATACGTATGTAAATCAAATTACTTAAAATGTGACTTCAAATTTTATGACACGATTTTAAAGTCTTGTAAAATAATTATGATTTTGTAAGATATAAATAAGAAACAAATAAATTCACAAATAAATAATACGAGAAACTTTGCATATATTTAATAAAGAAACGTTAAATAAATATTTAAATGCAAAAAATATTCTTAGTAAGGGTTGATCCAGGTTTTAATTGTTGGGGCCCATTTTTGTGAAAAACAAATTATTTTTGTGAAAATTTATTTCTTTTAGCAATAAAAAGAAATTATCACATGAAAACTTTCACTTTAGCAGTTACTCTATCTAATGTTTATTATCAAGTTAACAGCATATTAACGAACCAAGTATAGACACTCATTAAAAATAATACTGTCAACGTGGAATATTTTTACAAAATCATACATATATTTTTAAATAAATCTTGTGAAAGAGCTGTTGTTATGAATCTGAATTTTGTGAAGGGGCCCATTTTAGATATTTGAATTTTGTGAAGGGGCAGCAAATGGGTACCAAGTTTTACTTGGATTGACCCCTGCTTAGTAAAATAATTTTTTTTTTTTTTTTTGCTCCATTACTAAATTTTTCATTTATTATGCATATTTGTACTGATCCAACATATATGTTTCATCCATATTAATACCAAAATATCGACTTTCTTACATGAAGAAAGTAATTCGCAAAGAAACAAGAAGTTTCTAGTCCACCAATGGACTTTGTTTAAGGACTATTCTCAAAACCGTCCAATAAATTTCTTTTTCGTACAACAATAGTCAATAATCAATGAATATTCTTGAAAAAGTCCAATTAAACATCATACTAAGTAAATAGTGCCAAATATACCACAAAGCAGGAATTTGACTAATTGAAGAATATGGATAAGCCGTTTAAAGCACAGTCTCTCAGAGACAAGCGCTCTGAAAAAATGTCCGAACTCTTCAGGAGCGTCTTTTCCTTTTTCATAGTTTTGGTCGGAATTTTGCGAAGTTTCGGGTTAAATGTGAGCGTGAGCCATAAAACAATGGATGAATACAGAAAATTCCAAAATTCGGTGCCTGTTAAAGATACAGCTCCTAAACTTTGACAACCTTAAAATACTATTTCTTGCCAAATTTGGTCATCAAGTTGCCAAATTCATCACTAAGTCGTAAAATCTATCTTCAAATTCCCCCCCCCCCCCCAATTCTCGTAAAAATTGAATAGACTGCCCCTTATTTCCACTTTTAACTGTAAATCAACATTTACAGCACCAACACTTTTGATGCAGGAAAGAAGTTTAATTCACCCTTTGCAACAATATAATGACAAGATTTTAAAATTACTAGTTCATTAGTGCGGTACTTTTGCACATACAGATTAGTGTAACAATTTATTCTAGTATAGGTAAAAAAAATCTATAAGTATATAAAATAAGAACGCATAATCTGAAAAAAATCCCTTACTGAGTTAAAGTTTTCTCTTTTCATTGTTGAAAGTTCTCGAATAATCTTAAAATCAAGTTAACATATCTATATATATAAAAGAACACTTCCTGAGTGAGTGAGGGGGTGATCTATCAACGCCCAGACCAAACCCCTGGACCTAGAAGCATGAAATTTCGTGACAATGTTCTTTCTATGACGTAGGCATCCACTAAGAAGCGATTTTACAAAATTCGCCCCCCAAGGGGGGGAGGGGGGGGGGCAAAACGTGATTTCACAAAATCCTTCATATCTCAAACAAAAAAACAGATATCCGTAAAATTTTTGCTTTAAAATATAGCTAATACAAATGTCAAAAAACCAATTTCTGGAATTTTAGAAATTCGGTCCCCAAGGGGAGCGGGGGGCAAAACGTGATTTCACATGCGTAAAACGTGATTTCGCATAATCCTATATATCTCAAACAAAAAAATAGATATGCGTGAAATTTTTGCTCTAAAATATTGCTAATGCAAATATCTAAATACCAATTTCTGGAATTTTAGAAATTCAGCCCCCAGGTGGGGCAGCAGGGGGGGGGGGGCTAAGGGGCAAAAACAAATAGAAATACAGTTAGGGCGTTCAAAATTGATACAGATAGGTTTTAGAGGCCTGCAAGTCGAATGAGAATATTTTCGATTGTGTAAAGTTATTAGGAGGGGCAGGAAGGGGGGGGAGGGGAGAGGGGGGCAAAAAATAAAAATAGTTAGATCGTTCAAAATTGGTATATAGAGGTTTTCGATACCTACAAATCGATTTCGGATATTTCGAATTTGTAAAATTATTAGGAAGGGGGTGGGGCGGCAAGGGGGGGGGCTATGGGGCAAAAACAAATAGAAATGCAGTTAGGCCGTTCAAAATTGGCACAGATAGGTTTTAGATGCCTGCAAGTCGAATGGAGATATTTTCGAAAGTGTAAAGTTATTAGGAGGGCCGGGAAAGGGGGGGGAGAGGGGGGGGGCAAAAAAAATAAAAATAGAGTTAGATCGTTCAAAATTGGTATATAGATGTTTTCGATACTTACAAATCGATTGCGGATATTTTCGAATTTTTAAAATTATTAGGTGGGGCGGGAAGGGGGGGGGGCTATGGTCAAAAACAAATAGAAACACAGTTAGGCCGTTCAAAATTGGTACAGATAGGATTTAGAGGCCTGCAAGTCGAATGGGGATATTTTCGAAAGTGTAAAGTTATTAGGAGGGCCGGGAAGGGGAGGCAGGGGGGCAAAAAAAAAAAAAGAAAATAGAGTTAGATCATTCAAAATTGGTACATAGAGGTTTCTAATACCTACAAATCGATTGCGGATATTTTCTAATTTTTAAAATTATTGGGAGGGCGGGAAGGGGGAAGTAGAGCGGCAAAAAAATAAAAATAGAGATATATCGTTCAAAACTGGTGCATAGAGGTTTTTGATATTTACAAATCGATTGCGGATATTTTCAAATTTGTAAAATTATTAAGATAGACAGGAGGGGGGGGGGGCGAAGTGGGAAAATAATAGAAATAAGGGTTAGAGCATTTTGGGAATTTTTTCCGAAGGCAGTGAGAACCCGGTGCGACATTTTTCCTACTCAGATTTTGTTTCTCTTTTTTTTCACGTGATAAAAATTAATGCAATTTTGAGAATTCATTATAGTGATTCATTTAAAAATAGGGACCAGCGAAGCGGGCGTTGACTGCTAGTTTTATATATATAAAAGAGTAAACACACTGATCACTGACTCAACACGACTGTGGCTAATCTATAGGAGATAGAGTGACAGTTTTTGGTGAGCAGGTTGGTTTTAGGACCCTGACGCTCACTATGGCGGAATTTTGCGAAATACCCCCCCATTCCCCCGCGGGGGAGCAGAAGGCAAAAAACACCTTTATAAGCATAACTTGGCTCCAAATTACTTCATAGTGAAGAAATTGCAGATGGGTAGACTAGACTTGAATACACAAAAATCATTTTCTGCGATTTTGGATTTTTAAGGGGGGGAGGGGGTAAAAATGAGATTTTCGAAGGCGCAGGAGGCAAAAACACCTTTATAAGCATAACTCGGCTCCATATTACTTCACAGTGAAGAAATTGCACATGGGGAGACTAGATTTGAATACAAAAAATTCACTTTCTGCGATTTTGGAATTTCGGATTTTTAAGGGGGGAAGGGGGTAAAAATAATTTTCGGAGGTGCAGAAAGCAAAAACACATTTACAAGTATAACTCGGCTCCAAATTACTTCACAGTGAAGAAACTGCAGATGGGGAGACTAGACTTAAGTACAACAAAATCATTTTCTGCGATTTTGGATTTTTAAGGGGGGGAGGGATTAAAAATGATTTTCGGCGGCAAATTTAACAAAGAACGGATTTTTGAGTAAAATTCTACCAGTAATAGCTCAAAGATATAAAAATACCGCCAAGCGTTTTCTTGAAGTTATTTCCAAAAACTCATTTTTGATTTTTTTCGATTTGGGGGGGGGAGGTACGAGGGGGCAAATTCGACCCTCTCTTTTCTAAATTCGTCCGTGGAAATCTATAGGTCACAAATTTTAGTGTGTGGCTTATTTACCTGTGTTCAACACTCATTGTAACGGGATTTTGCGAAAGCCCCCCTTTCCCCCTTGGGAGTAGGCAGGGAATAAACACGTTTCGAAGCATAACTTTGCTTCAAATTATCTCAGTAAGATCAAATTTTGTGTGTGGGTTGTTCATGCGTTCCCAACACGCACTGTAAAGGAATTTTCCCCTCCCCCCTTTAAGGGCAGGGGGGGGGGAATAAACACGTTTCCAAGCCTAACTTTGCTTCAAATTATCTCAGTAAGATTAAAAAATATGTGGGGGTTGTTTATGTGCTCCCAACACGCGCTATAAAGGGATTTTACGAAATTTCTCATTCCCCTCCCGTTTAAGGGCAGGGGAGGAATAAGCACGTTTCCAAGCACAAATTATCTGAGTAAGATTAAATTTTATGTGTAAGTTGTTTATGTGTTCCCAACATGCACTATAAAGGGATTTTACGAAAATTCTCCTCCCCCCCCCCTTTAAGAGCAGGGGGGAGAGGGGTAATAAACACGTTTTCAAGCATAACTTTGTTTCAAATTATCTGGGTAAGATTAAATTTTATGTGTGGATTGTTTATGCGTTACCAACACGCACTGTAAAGGGATTTTACGAAATTTCCCCCCCCCCTTTAAGGGCGCAAAAACACGCTTATAAGAGTAGTTACTGTGCTCCAAATTATCTCAGGATTGCGATTTCTTGATCTGTAGATTGGTTATGCATACTCAAGACACACACTACAAAGGGATTTTGTAAAATTCCACTATATTCTTTATTATAAATTCCACACTTGGGGGTGGGGTGAGAAAATCATTTTTCTATGCGTAACTCTGTTCTGAACTATCTTAGGCGATTTTTTATGCGTGGGCTGGTTATGCTTTCCCAACATGCATTATAAAGGTATTTCGTGAAATTTAATCTTTCCTCTCTTTAAAGGCGGGGGGAGGGTATGAGGCAAAAATATGTTTTAAAAATTAACTCTGCTCCAAATGATCTCAGGAAAGCGATTTTTTGATATGTCGATTGATTATGCGTACTCAACACACATCAAACTACAAAGGGATTATTTGAAATTTCCTTGTTATTCCCCCCCCCTCCCCTCTTTTGAGGTTGGTGGGTAAAAAACATGTTTCCATACGTAACTTTGTTCAAAATTATCATAGAATGGCAATTTTTGATGCGTGGACTGCTTATACGCATTCAACACAAACTACAAAGTGATTTTGGGAAATTACACTCTACTGCCTCTTAGGAAGCGAGGGGGCAAAAACATGTATTCATGCATAACTCTGCAGTAAATTATCTTAGGAAGGACTTTTTAGATGTGTGGGTCAGTTACATGTACTTAACTGATAATATAAAGAGACTTTCCAAAATTCCCTCCCCCTTTTTTCCTTTAAGAACGAGGTTAAAAAAACACAGGGAGTGGGGCTAAAAAACATGTTTTAAAACATAACTCTGCTTCAAATAATCTCATGATCTCAATTTTTGAATGTCTCGGTTATGTACGTGTATGCTGTATGCAACATAAACTATAAAAGGATTTTGTGAAATTACTCCCCTCTCCCTCTTAGGGGTGGACAGGACAAAAAACACGTGTTCAAGCCTAAATGTGCTCCAAATTACCATTGAATGGCAAATTTTGTTGTGGGTTTTGATTAAATGTACTTAATATGCACTTTGATGTGATTTTGCAAATCTTCCCACTTTACCCGCGAGGAAAGGGGAGTAAAATGCAGGCAAGACGCTACTGAAGGCATTGTTTCTCCAGACTGGAAGTGTGGCGCGTGGGAAAACGAAGGTAGCGAGAACTTTTAACTTAGATTTTGACTGATTTCAATGATTTTTTTATTATTATTATTTTGACATGGTATTTTGAGAACTCATTCAAGTATAATGACCAGCGAAGCTGGCAAAGCCTGCTAGTTGAATATAAAAATCTGATTTTGATTACATACTCGTTGAATGTAGCAAATTTGCAGCTGGATCTTAGACTATTACACTATATGTTCCATAATCTTGATATGACAAAATTGTAGTTATACTTGAATTATTTAGATTACTTGTCCGAAAAAAAAAAAAAAAAAAAAAAAAAAAAAAAACACCTAGAAATTTATTTTTGTTGCCAATGAGCGATAAATAGCCAAGAAACGGACATTTTCATTACCTTTTTACAGATAATTTGTACAGATTCCGTCCCAATTTCACCATGTTTTTATTAACTTCGATTCTTGTTTGTTTGTCCGGTATAAACCTTGCAATCGATTTTTAACTAACTTCCCTACCAGCTAGACATTTGAAACTTTCAGAATAGCTCAGAACCAGATGGCAACGCAATACTTAGGTGCCCGATTTTCGAATTTTTGATTAGTTTTCATTTAATTAATTAAAATATGAAAATAATAACATCCTAATAGCTTTAAAAATAACCATTAAAATATTAACTATAATTTAACTGTTGTAAAAAAAAAAAAAAAAAAAATACGAGTTTATTTTCTTTCGACATAAAAATAAATACATTTAATTAAACGTGAACATTAAAAAATTGTAAAAAGTTAAATTATGTATCTCTCAAAAAATGACGTACTTATCACTTTAAAATTTTTATTCGCACTTGATAAAGCGCTAATGTAGTTCTATAGCTATGATTCAACAGAAAATTTAAAAACATGGTACATAAAAAGTTTTTTTTATCTTATAATTATTTTTAATAAACATATAAAACTTCATGAGAACATATTTTCTATTCTTATTTTTGATCAATCGTATTTAATCTTTGTTATTTTTTTTTATACATCATCATTTTTAATCCATTTTATATCATTATTCATCATATTTTGTTTGCTGTATACATTTGCAATCATCATTTAGTTTATATTTGTTATTGATGTTCGTGGAGAACATGTTAAATACTCTGATTTTTGGTACTTAAATCATTGACAGTGCAACATCGTACGGTGTAAAGCCATTTAGACCAGTAACTAAGTTAATTAATTTGTTGTAACACCTTTATGCAATTAAATTTGATTGAAAACTTTTAAAATTTCAAATTATAATCCGTAAACATTCCACAAGTAAAAGCTATTATTTATTGCTAGATCAGTTAATGTAACAGTTACACTACAAGATACAAAAATAGATTCTTACCGGTGAAAATAAATAAACACATAAAGTATTTTTAAAAATTATTAAATTTACAAATACAACTATTCTACTGTTTACAAATGCACAATAATACTTTTATTTTATTTTATACTAGCAGGCTACGCCTGCTTCGCTGGTCACTATTTTTAAATGAATCATTATAATTAATGAATTCTCAAAATTGCATTAATTTTTATCATGTGAAAAAAAAAAAAAAAAAAAAACTCTGATCGGGAAAAATGCCGCACCGGGTCCCGTGTGCGATGCGCACGCACGAATGCGTACATATGAGCGCTGCAAGCGCGTATTCCTTCACCACCCTGATGATTTCTCAAAATTCCATGTTATTACTCATAAACTTTCACTCTTAAGGAAAGGAATTAAAAAAAAAAAAATCATTTCTGATCGGGTAAAAACTCACACCGGGCCCCTCTGCCTTCGTCAGCGTAGACCCGTGTGCGCGCAGTGCTCACGAATTCATATATACGCTCGCTGCGCGCGCGTATTCCTTCACCACCCTTCCTGTCCCTCTCTAATTTTACACGTTTGAAAATATCCTCATTCGACTCGTAGGCCCCCAAAACTTATATATACCAATTTTGGACGGTCTAACTCAATTTCTAATTTTTTGCCCCCCTTGAGGACATCTTAAAAGATATAAATCAGGTGAAATCTCGAATAATTGCGATTAGCGCCCTCTATTCGATAAATTTAATGTAGATTATTTGATAATATAAAAGTACTTTAAAATAACTTTCGAATGATGTATTAAAAATAATTTAATCATATTTAGAATTCGAAATATTTAAATTTTAAAATATTGCCGCGCCATCTGGCGGTAGAAGATTCTGTAATCTACTGTTCAATTCCAAATCAACAAAGCTTTAAAATGATGTATTACTTATGAAATTATTTTAATTAGTAGCTGAGATTCAAAAGAAAACCTAATCAGGACACCTTAAAACGTGTAAATCTGGTGAAATCTCGAATTCCACTTTCGCTAATATAAAAGTTCTTTAAAATATCTTTCGAATGATGTATTAAAAATAATTTAATCATATTCAGTATTCGAGATATTGAAATTTTAAAGTATTACAGCGCTATCTCGCGGTAGAAAATTCTGTAATCTACTGTTCGATTCCAAATTAACAATGCTTTCAAATAATGTATTACTTATAAAATTTTTTAATTAGTAGCTGAGATACAAAAGAAAAACCTAATCAGGACACCTTAAAACGTGTAAATCACGTGAAATCTCGAATTCCATTACTTACGGTAGTCGGTTAATGGAAGGTGACAGAAATTTGTGGCGTCTACTCTTGAAATTCGATTCAAATAAGTTTCAAAATGACACATTACTTTTGAAATTATGCTAATTAGAAGCTGAGATACAAAAATAATATAAACACTATTATATGTCTGACTTTTTCGTGGTTTTCTCCGAAACGTGCGTAATTCCGGGCTAAATACTGTTAAAAATCCATAGTATGAAATGTGAAAGGTGTATCAGAATTCGAGACTCTGCAAAATATAAAAGAATAAAGGCGTTCTGGGTTTTCCGTTGTTTTCTCCGAAACAACCGTTCCTTTTCTGTGTTTTTGCCCCCTCCCCCTTTCGTTCCTTATAATAATTTTACACTTGAATCGAATACACAGCAATCGATTTATCTTTCCTTAAATCCTAATAATACCAATTCCAGACTCAGTAACTCTTTTTTTTTTCCCTTCGCCCCCCCTCCCCCTCAAGCCCTTCCTAATAATGTTACACTTTCAAAAATATTCAAAATCGAATTATCGGGCGTTAAAACCAAATATTACGAAATTTCAACGTCATATCTCAATTTAAAATACTGCAGAATATAAAACAAAACTTTATCTTACCTTGTGTTTTGGTCACATGAGTCGTGACAAATGTAATTCCCAATAAAAATCTAATATTTTTATTTATTCACATATTTTCATGAAAATTGAACAGTAGCTTTGTAATATGCTGTCTAGGCCGAATATTAATTCAAATGTAACGTTAATGAAAATTTGAAAAAGTTTGAAAATTGAAATTTTTCCCCGCACTATAAAACACGTGACATCTTGATCGGTTACAATCATTTCCTTTTTCATGCCAGACGGTCGTCTGGCATTTGAAATGATATTGCCACAAAAAATTCATACTTTAGTTAATTTTAAAAAATCTAATTGTTGTTTGTAACGATAATCCACTTGCACACTTAGATTCAGAAAAAATGCCCTTTAATTTGTGTCTGATTTTTTCGTTTTTTTTTCTTCGAAACTTGCGTGTTAAAAATTCTTAATACGAAATGTGAACGGAGAATCGGAATTAGAAAGCCTGCATCATAATTAGAATTGGAGATATTGTAATAAAGGTGTTCTGGCTTTTCTGTGGTTTTCTCTGATTCTCCAGCACGGAATTTAACGGCTTATATGTTAAAAATCTTTAGTACGATATGTGAGCAGAAATTGGAATTCGAAACTCTGCAAAATATTAAAGAATATAGGTGTTCTGGGTGTTCCGTTGTTTTCTCCGAAACTCCCGTTCCTTTTCTACATCTTTGCCCCTTCGCTCCCACCCCCCTTTCCGTCGATAATAATAATTTTACACTCGAAAATATCAATTTTCCTTGCCTTAAAATCTAAATATACCAACCAATTTCAAACGCTGTAACTCTTTTTTTTTTTAATTTTTGCTCCTTTTCCCCCTCCTTCAAGCCCTCCCTAATAATCTTACTTTTTCAAAAATATTCACAATCGAATTATCGGGCATTAAAACCAAATACTACGAAATTTCAAAGGCATATCTCAATTTTAAATACCGCAAAATATAAAAATCTTTTTCCAATAAATATGTCATTTTTTTTATTTATTCATATATTTTCATGAAAATTGAACAGTAACTTTATAATATGCTGTCTAAGCCGAATATTCATTTAAATGTAAGGTAAATGAAAATTATAAAAAGTTTGAAAATTGCAATTCCCCCCCCCATAAAACACGTGATATCTTGATTGATTACAACCATTTCCTTTTTCATCACAGACAGTCGTCTGCCTGTTGTCAACTAAATTTCATACTTTAGTTAATTTCAAAAAATCTAATTGGTGTATCGATAAGCCGCTTCCGCTCTTAAATTCGGAAAAAATTCCCCTTTCCTTTGGTACCAAATTCGTAACGATCGGACTAATATTTCTAATTTATTTTCCATTTTTTCTGCTTTTAACTCCGTTAAAATATCTATTTTTATGCAATCACGGTGAATTCTCAGACATTGAGATCGCTTTTTGATTAGACATAGGTCTATATTTTAATTAATATCTCCGCAACTAATTAAAATTTTTAAATTATGTTTTCACTATCCCCTCGGGAAGGCTTCTAGGCACCCGCATGAATTTTATACTATTGCGTTCAGTAGGGGCTGAACGTATAGATGCTCAGACAGACATCTTTTATTATTATAGATTAAATATTAACATTTTTGTTCTTAAGAACAATATTTAATTGAATTCGATTATTCGTTTTCCTCTATCACATGATTGAGCAGACGAAACTGGAAAGAGTCCATTGTTATTGTGAATATGTTATGTGGATCATTCGAGACAAAAGTCATTGTTACTATAAGTCTCAAGGGGGGTGCCATTTCATAGATGCGCGAATTTTTAGCTATTTGAGATTTCTCGCGCACTACGTCATAAGGCGGATGGATCAAATCTTGTTTACATTTGAAATAACTGTGTTTAAATTGCGTTTTTATGATTTTATTTATTTTTCTTTTCTTTAAATCGAATTTGTTTAAATGTACCGTGTGATAATCTTAATCTACGTCTTTTGTTGCTTCTTTGACATGCTCCATATTAGAGCATATAATTTTTTTTAAAGAATAGATTATTGAAAGTGATAGAACATTGATGAAAAACTGTAATGTATAATAGCAATAGATAGATTGCTCATAAAATCAAATCATGTAAGTAATATATCATTGTGTATATTATATCATACATTTTCAAGATCAGAAGTAATAAATCAAAGGGATATTAAATTAGCAATAATCATGTAATAAGTATGTTTGTTAAATGTTTATGCTACTTCCCTTTGATTTTCAAGTATACTCTTTTGAAAGTATACTCTTTTGACAGTAGCCAATGCCTATTGTCTGCTGTCAAAAGAGACTTTTTTTTTTATTATTATTCAAATAGGGACATAATTAAGATTTTGTTAAAATTTATTATCTTTATTAAACATGAAACAAATTGTGGTATCTCATAATAAACAAAATGTTTAAGTTGTGTAGTGTATAAAAATGAGTACACACAAAAATATTTCTGCAGTTCAAAATTAAATTTGCAGTTAATACAATTAAAATAAAATAAACTTGTGTGTGTAAAAAAAAAAAAAAAAAAAAAAAAAAAAAAAATCTTAGGTACTTTATTTATTTATTTATTTATTTATTTATTTAATCCTCTGTAGAAAGTATCTGGATAATTGAAAATTTTATGAAATTGTTTTTATGTAGTAACACATTTCAATGTAACTTTTGTAATAACATGTTAAAAGTGTCAGTAGTAGCACCTGTTTTCCAATAGTTTTAAAAATACCAACGAGCCAACATGAGCAAAATGTTTTGAAACTATTTCTGTCATACCATATTTAAACAATGAATATAATTTTTCTTTTGTAAAAAATTCTTGTCATTGCTTAAACATTTTGGAGTGTTATATATATAAATATATATATACATAAACACCACAGAACTGAGGTTTAAAAGTAATAAGTACAAAACTTTTAATAAACATCATAAAATGCAAGAGTTCACAATAGTTGTTTCAGGTGAAAAGAAAACATGACCCTTCGGCAGCGCTTTATTGGCAGCACTCTTGCCTACTTTATTCGCCTTGATGAAGTGTTGTGTTTTCTTTTCACCTGAAACAAATGTTGCAAGTTCTTGCATTTTATGGTGTTTATTCAAAGTTTTGTATTTATTAATTTGGAGTATATTTTCTGACAGGGTTTAATCTGGCAAAAAAATTACTTTAGCATTTTATCGAAAATAGGCAAGCACTATTTTAGCTTTTTCGAAAGTTAATTAATTCTTTGGATACCATTGATTTCTTTTACTTACAAGGAACATCACCCAAGTGTCCGGCTCGGATTTCAATGAGAGAGAGGCATTTCTTTTCTAGAGGCGTTTCTTTCATAATTGATATTCTATCAAATTTTACTCAAAAATATGCGAAAAATTTGTATTTATACAGCAAGTGAATACCAATTTTTTTTTTTTTTTTTTCTGGATTGTGTTTTATCAACTGCCCTTCCCTCTTTTTCGGTGCAAGAATGAAAAAAACTGATCATCAGTCCATTCTCATATCAAACTTTTTTGTATATTCATATTGCTTTCCGCTACAATACAGATTTTCATGCAAGACAAGTTAGTTGTATTCGAAAGTAGGTAAGAAATGAGAGTTCTAGCCCAGCAGGCGGGTGCACTGGTGCACCGGCGGAGCTAACGGAGCCGTGCGGGTGTCACACCACCCCCTGAGGGCCTAGATGGGTTGGTATCGTCCTTGAGACATCCTCTGACTTAATTGTGAAACGTGATGAGGGTATTAATTACCCAAGTAGCACGGGAACGTTCTGTGAACGTCTAATAACGGTTACAGTCGTTCAAACACCGTGTTTCGTGTCAAGAGAACGTTCGATTAGACGTTCAAAAATAGTATTATTTAGAACGTTCTGAAGAGAAAATTCCTTTTTTTTTTTTTTTTCCTTATTTTCAGTTTCAAATTTTGTTGACATGTAGAATAATCATTGAGATGTAATAGAGATGCGGTGAGAAAAAATTACATAATTTTAAACTTTAATTATATGTTATTATAATCATAATAATTATTTATAATTTTATTTAAGTTTTATGTTGTTCAATTCTGTCAAACACATTACTCCAGATTACTTTTGCAGATATTCATTATTATTTGTTTCTTAAATTGTTAATAAATTAAGTTACGAAAAATTAATTTATTTTATTTATTTATTATTAGTATTATTAATATTATCTTGTATATACCAAGAAAAATGTGTTGGATAATTGGGAATTTTTGATCTCCGGTTTTCCATGGGTTTATACACTCTTGAGATGTCCAGAACACAATTCTATCATTCTTTCAAAATGCCAGTCTCTCTGTTTTTTTTTTTTTTTTTTTTTTGTGTGTGTGTGTGTGTTATCAAAGTTTTGTGGACTCTGTATCTCACAAACCAATGGACGGAATTTAACCAAACTTGATGTTTAGTTAGACTTTAAACTAATTTGCTAAATATCAGGAATATTTAATTAGATATTGACCTAAATATCAGCTTTGGTGCTCATTAGCCTCTGGAATGTATCGCCAGATAGGGTTCGCTTCTATTCTGTAAATTCTCCCTTTTATGGGGAGATTATATCTCAGCTTCTACGGTGCACAAATGCACCAAACTTAATATGTGAAACAGATATTATGTAACAGTATGCTGATTTAATTCGGGTGCATATATTAACCAACTGGTGGCGCTGCTCTCCTGTAATTTATCCCCGTTAACGTAATGGCAATAATTCAGTTTTTGTGATATAAATAATTATAAATACACTGAACTTGGTATGTAAAATTAATATCATATAAAACTTTGCAGAATAATTTTGCGTGCATATCGGACAACTGGAGGCACTGGTATGCTGCAAATTAATTTTATTCAAGGGAACGGAACGCAATAGCACATTTTCTATGATTTATAAATGCTCTAAATTTGATACGTGAAATAGATATTACGTAAATTTTACTGATTCACTTCGGGTACATATCAAATGACAGGTGGCACTGTTACGTTTCAACTTACGGGAAGCCTGTACCTCACCTTCTATAATACGAATACTTATCAAACCTTGTATGTGAGACATATATATAATGACAAAATGTGCTGCTTCAGTTTCCGTATATATCCACCGACGGATGGTGCTTCTATTGCTTTCTGCGATTTTTCAGATATCTGTATTTCAGCATTTTTTGGTGAAAAATGTACAAAATTTCATATATAAAAATGTTAATTATAAAAACCTGTGTTGATTAAATTTTTATGATGAAATTAATAAATTTTAAAATTCTATGGATGCTGTATCTCACGAACTAATGAACGTAATTTATTCAAACTTTGTTTACTTGGACTATGACCTAAACTGGTGGCGATTATATTTGTTAATAAATCGTTCAATAGGTAGCGCTGTCGTACCATCATTTTCAGAATTTTTAATATGTCATAATAGGTCAAAATTTCGTATAAATGTGCATGAGTCAGCATTGTTTTTAACTTTTCCCTGGAAAATTAAATATGTATATATATATATATATATATATATATATATATATACATTTATATTAGTAATATTTAATTAAAAAAAATATGGGCAATTTGTATAGTTCATCGCTTTCGCTATTGTATTAAAATTTTCAATATTCTTGCCAGAAAAGTCGTCTATACTTTTAAAGCGAAAGGATGAACCTTAAATCTGTGATAATTTAAAACAAAGTTATCGACTTTTCACATTTTTCACTATGTAAAATACATTTCTTAAGATACATATTTTGTATACCGTAAAATTGTTTTTTTTTTATATTTAGTGTTATATTTGTTTGAGATGAAAATTGTATACATTTACCATGGAAAATAATTTTGATAGATTATTTTAGCAAATAATATTTGACATCGACCTGCGCAGGAAAATATAGAAGAAAGTTTTAGGATGGCCTCAGTATAATAATTTTAAAAAGGTTAAGTTTTGAACAGTATGAAAAATATTTGTTAGAAACGGGTGTTATTGAATAAATTGCTTGATCGACAAGAAAGTTTCGCCGCATGTAAAAGCCATCTGCTCTGTGTTTGCACAGGAAGTTGGTATTTCTTGGCGTGGCTCGTTGGATCCAAGGTCCTACTGCTTGCTTACTCATCACATATTTTGTATTTACATTCAGATTTGAATTTAACTTTCGTTCGGATACACTACAACAGCAAACAGCTTCAAGATACAGACAGATAAGTTCGTTCACTTACTTTTCCTTTTTATAAAATTTTCATACTTATGCATTGAAATCTTACAAAATTTATTAAAATTTATCAAAAAAACATATAATAATTTAAAATTAAATTTGAAATTTTTTAATTTTTTACATCTTTCACGCTAACTCCTAAATTTATTTCGTTCGATATTTTATTATTACAGTTCAACGTTGTAGTTTAAACAAACCCATGCGAATTTTTCGAACTTTTCTTTTCTTATTTACTTTTAAAATTTGAAACTCATATTATACCGAATTCCCCATCTAATTAAAATATTAATTTACCAGAAGCCAAATTATTATTAGTACCAAATTAATATTGTGCAATTGTGAGACCAAGATCATTCAAAGAAAGGTTTCAAAATAAAATTCATGGTTGAAGTCCCAGTTTCATACTTCCGCAGGCAGTACAGTTATAGTATAGGATTTCCATGATGCCTTTTAAATTTTTGTCGCGATGTTGGTGATGACTTTTTATTTATTTTGGTGTATTTTGTTTAAAAAAAAAAAAAAATAATAATTCTTATTTTGATTATATTTTTATGTTTATGATTTTTAGTCAATTTATGACAATTATTCATATTCTGTATAATCTTTAAAGTATTTCTATGTTTAAAATGACGCTTATAAAGATTGAAGAAGCAATTTTTAAAAATACAGTTTTCCATAAAATAATGTAAGCAGGCAAATTTCGTAATTTTTTCTTATTAGTTCATTGAATTGAGTCCGCATATTGTTCATTTTTAAATATTATTTTTTATCCTCGCATATTTCAATAATTACACTATTATATCGTTTCGGCAAAAATTAATTGCAACTGATCCACGTTAAAGAAATATATAGATAGATTTGATCATGTTTGATCGTTTTACATTACACTGTAGAAATGTAAAAGCAGGGAGAAGTATTAAAAAAGAAATATTTACTAAGGTGAATCTTAATATTGCTAAATATTTTAAATTTTGAAGTTTATTTATTTAATTTTTATTTATTTATCTGTTTACAGAATAAAATTTTAATTATTTATTTATTTATTTTTCAAAATGTTTCACATATTTTATACTGTCATATTTCACTGCATGTGTACAAAATATTTATAAACTCAAAATCAATAATTTAAATAAATTTCGCATACGCATGATTTGAAATATGAAAATATTAAGTAAATTTCAAGTAATCTATTTAAATAAAAAAACAAAATAATAATGTATATATATATTTAAAACGTATTTAAAATACACCGCTGTTCAAAATTAAAGGAACAAACCTGCTTTTTCATTTTCTTCTTTTATGCATAACTTTTAAACAAATAAACACATGGACATAAAATTTGGATGTCATGTTCGTTATCATATCATTAATCGAATTTTACATAATTTTAGAATAAGTGATAATTTAAAACTAATAATTATTAATTTTTCTCAAAAGTAAGCTTTGGAAAAAATTAAAAATTTCAACAATTTTAGCGAAGAAAACTTAATGAAAAATTGTGTTAATGATGCATTATAGACAAGTGAAGACGCACATGCCCTCACATGTTAAACAAAATCCTAGTTTTACTTTCTGTGTTCATTTTCTTTTACTTTAATAACGGAATTTTTGAAAAAAAAAAATAATAATAATTACTAATTTGTATAAACTGTGATCATCACCAGAATAATAAAAATGTCGATAAATAATTTAATAATGAACGCCTTATCCGATTTTTATATTTCTATGTAAAATTTTAAAAAAATTATTCACACGCGAAAAAATGAAGAAAGAAGAAGAAACAAAAAAGTGACTACATGAAGAAATATACGGTTTTAATCTAACGCATGGATGAGCCTACATTTTTAACCTATCTGTAATGCATCTTCATGACCATTTTTCATTAAGTTTTCTTTTCTAAAATTGCTGAAATTTTTCATTTTTTCAATGTTTACTTTTGAGAAAAATTTACTGATATTTAGTTTAACAATTATTACTTATGCTAAAGTAATATAAAATTAGATTTATGGCAGTTTAAAAAACATACTATCCAAATTTTATACTTCTGTGTTTATTTGTTTAAGAATTATGTGGAAAAAAAAAAAAGAAAACGAGAAAACAGTTTATTGTTTAAATTTTGTACACTTGTGTACTTCTTTTAACTAATTTTTATTTTTTGTTTTCCATTGATTGTGCATTATTATAGTTTAAAAATAGAATATGTAACATATCTGGGCATTAATTTGAGACTTCATTGATAATTTAAAATTTAATAAAATACTTTTGTGTTTGAATGCCAAAAGTTTGCAGTAAGTTTCAAAATTTAGACATAAATATTTTTAAATTTTTTTGCTTAAGAGCCCTCTTCACTCACCGCCGCTGGATGCCGAAGCTAATGTTATTCAATGGGAAATTTTTCTTTACAAATAACTTATTAAGTAATACATATTTTTAAATTCTGTTTTCACATTATGAAAATTCCCAGCTGTTAAATTGACGGACCTTTTTTAAAAAAATATTTTTTTAATTTTTTATATTTTACTTCGAAGCTGCAAAATACGAATTTACAATATGTGATTTTTTTTCATTTTGCAATTTCAAAATAAAATATTAAAAATTAAAAAAATACTTTTTCAAAAAAAAGGTCCGTCAATTTAACAGCTGGGAATTTTCTGAATGTGAAAATAGAATTTAAAAATATGTATTAGTTAATAAGTTACTTGTAAAGAAAATTTCCCCATAGAATATCATTGGCTCGGTCTACCGGCGACGGTAAGTGAAGAGGGCCGTTAACTTATTAAATTAATATCCACATATGGTTATATTCTATTGTTAAATTATAATGATGCAAAATCTAGGGGGGGGGGGGAGGATAATAATTAGTTAGCAGGGGGCAAAAAAAAAAATTGAGTGAAGAGGGTGAGTGAAGAGGCGGTGAGTGAAGAGGGCTCTTAAGCAAAAATCTTAAAAATTTTCAAAATATTCCAGAACTTGAATTTATTTATTTGTTTGTTTTTGAAATCAAATATTTATCTAGAATATTCAAAATACTTGATCTTTTGTTATACAATATTTCAATGCATGTATGCAAAATTTTATATTACTAAGACAATTATTTATGAAAAATAATAATAATAATAAAAAGATAAAATAAAAACTACACAAAAAATAAAAAAGATAAAATCTTTTTGTAAAAAAATAGAACCGACTCCAAAAAGCTGTAAACTGTAAACTGCGCCTAAAAGTATAAAATAATTTCTTTCTCCAAACAATCTGTAACACTGCAATTAATCATAACTTTTGAAGTCGGCGCAAAATTAAGTAAAATTTAATTAGTTTTTAAAGGTTTGTTTTTAGATCGGTAGCAACAAATGCCGTTGTCTCGAATGTTCCATTTTCATTTTTCCTTTATTATTTTATCACTGTATACAATTGGTCCATTAGTAGCATCTACATAGAACAGTAAACATTCTTCACAATGCGGTATTTATGCTTCTACGAAGTTAGAGTTTCCTGTGCAAATTTGGTGACTATCATCCTTGGTGACTTTTGGATTTGGCGATCAAAACGCAATGCAAAAATATACATGCAAGATGTATATTTTCATAATATAGATTGTACGAAGTATTGATTCATATTATGGATTACTTTCTTAATGTGCCTTATCAAAATAATCATGATATCCCAAAGAAATTAAATATGCTTGCCAGATAATTTTGCGATTTTTCTTTCATCAAGGACGTCAGATACCAGCATCTTCGCACACTTTTGCTGCTTACGAAATACTATTTGTTTTCTTGAATCAAAGTAGCTTTCGGCTGTGTTTTGCAGGTGACAATGTGAGATGTGTATTTTGAATAGGATTTGATTTTTGTATTGAATGAAGGTATCAATTTTTATTTAATTTTGCGCCGACTTCAAAAGTTATGATTAATTGCAGTGTTACAGATTGTTTGGAGAAAGAAATTATTTTATACTTTTAGGCGCAGTTTACAGTTTACAGCTTTTTGGAGTCGGTTCTATTTTTTTACAAAAAGATTTTATTTTTCTCTTTTCGGTGAAAACTTAATCATATAGAAGAACATCAGAAGAAGTTCGACGGCAGTTTCAGAAATCACAACTTCCAAGAAAAGTGACATAACTCAAAAAATGGTTTATGTCACTGAAAAATACATGAAATGCACCCAATGTGAACAAAAATGTTACATCTCCATCTAGAAAGTTATCCACTCGAGAGACAGTTGTGCCAGTTTTATTCTAGTCAAATTATTTTTAAGTTGTTTTTTCTAAAATGCTGCATTTTTAAGTTGTGTCACTTTTCTTGCCTTTACCGGATATGAGCAGAAAACTACCTATTGCATGAACCTAGGTTAAGTTAAAAAGTCTTCAGAAATGTAAAGAAAGGATACGCTGTATTCATAGCCAAAAATTCTGTTAGGCATGTATATTGAACTTTACAGTGAATACGTGTCACCCGCTGCGCTGGAAATTGCGCAGCGTAAAATTCAAACAAAGAGCAAAATATGCATTGCAGCTGTTTCAACATCGATACTTACATACTGCTTTTACCAGTGTAGCTGCATGCGTCCAGCAGTTAGAGTGAGAACAGACTTTTATGAGTATCCTGTAATTTGTTTATATCTTAATGAAATCATAATGAAACCTATTTCAGGCCAAGATCATTACGACAACAAAGAAAGTGTTAAAGTTAAATAATCTCTTACGAAGTTATAAGCTAACAAATTTCAACAACAACAGCAATGAGAAACATGGTTTGTATTGAGAACCTCTTTCTTTATGAAGTCGGTTTAAAACGTCTATGTGTTAATCGATGTAACCGCTTACAATATCCATACTTTGAATTTTACCTAGTATAAATGTCACCCGCTACGCTACAACATATGCAATGTCGTTCAAGTGTGCACAAAATAGGAAATTGTGAACAAACAAATGCACGTTTTAAGCGTTCTGTTTTTAGCATTAATGTCTAAACTATTTTTTCTTACTAAATCGATGATACTCTGCAATTTTATAATTCACTTTTGTGTTTTCACCCTGTCTTGAACCGTTTCCGAGATAGGAAAGCTAATTCCACTGTATTCCAACAGGTGGCGCTGTAGGCAGTTGAATCGAGTAGCACATGTCCACTTTACTAAACCTACATACCACTTTTATGGCTATGGCTGCAGCTGTTCAGCAGTTAAAAGAGTCGGGAATGACTTTTTTGGGCACCCTGTATTTTCTTTTGATCGTAAAAATATTACAATGTGACCATATTTCAGACCAAGGCCTTTACAATAAAACAAAAAGTATGAAAATCGGATCATCCGTTCAGAAATTATGAGCTAACAAACAAAAACAAAGAAACATACGCTTTGAATTGAGAACCTCCTCCTTTTTGAAGTCTGTTAATTAGAGCATCTCTTACGAAGTTATAAGCTTACAAACACCAACAACAACACATAGCTCGAATTAAGAACACCCTTCTTTCTAAAGTTGGTTGTAAACGACTTTGCGCTAATCGATGTGATCGCTTACAGTAACAGTGCTTTGAACCACAGAGTATACGTGTCATCCGCTACGCTGCAAAGTGTGCAACGTAGTTCAAGTGTGCACAGCGTAGGAAATTGCGAACAAACAACTGCACGTTTTAAGTGTTCTATTTTTAGCAATAATGTCTAAAAACTGTCTTTTCGTAGTAAATCCGGTAATGCTCTACAACTTCGAAATTAACTTTTCTCCCATCTTAACCGTTTTTGAGATAGGAGCACTAATTCCGCTGTTTTTCACCAGGTGGCGCTTTATTTTCTTTAGATTGTAAAGATATTACAATTTGACCTACTTCAGACCAAGATCTTTACAACAAAGCAAAAAGTATCAAGTAACAGTATTTTAAACTATATAGCGTATGTCTCATCAGCTACGCTACAACGTGAGCAATGTAGATCAAGTGTGTATAGTGTAAGAAATTGCGAACGAAAAAATGCACGTTTTTAGCCTTGTATTTTTAGCATCAATGTCAAAACTATCTTTTCGTACTAAATCGATGATGTTCTGCAATTTTATAATTCACTTTCCCCCCTGTCTTGAACCGTTTCCGATATAGGAACGTTAGCATGAATGTCTAAACTATCTTTTTGTACTAAATCGGTGATACTCTTCAGCATTGTAATTCACTTTTTCTTTAGAACCGTTTTCGAGATTTGAACACTAACTCCGCTATTTTCCACCAGGTGGCGCTGCAAGCGGTTTAACCTTCTACTGCATGTCCACTTTGCTATATTTACATACTAATTTTATCACTGTAGCTGAAGCCGTTTAGCAGTTAAAAGAGTTGGGACTGATTTTTTTGGGCACCCTGTATTTTCTTTAGATCGTAAAGATATTACAATGGGACCTATTTCAGACCAAGACCTTTTCAACAAAACAAAAAGTATAAAAATCGGAGCATCCGTTCAGAAGTTATGAGCTAACAAACATAAAAAAAACATACGGTTTGAATTGAGAACCTTCCTTCTTTTTTGAATTCGGTTAAAAAGAAAAGATAAATAAAGGAAAGGAAAAAAAAAAAAAGAAAAAAAATAAGTAAATAAAATAAACAGACACTATAAAATTCAAGAACTCGAAGCAATTGTTCCGGGTCGAGAAAAGACACAACCCTTCATCAACCGAACAAAGTAGGCACGAGTGCTGCAAAAAATCTGCAACGTAGCTCTTGTATTTGCAGCACTCGTGCCTATTATGTTCGTCTGACGAAGGGTCGTGTCTTTTTTCGACCCGAAACAATTGTTGCGAGTTCTTCCATTTTATTATACATTAAATACATTTTTAGCACGTTCAAAGAACGTTCAAAAATTGTTTACATAACGTTGTGAGAACGTGTGTATAGAACGTTTTCAGAACGTTTCTACACTATTTTAGAACATTTACAGTACGTTTTCTAGAACGTTCTGAAAATGTGTATAACGTTTTGAAAACGTTCTAAAAACGTTTAGAACGTTCTGAGACCGTATACATAGAACGTTCTCTGAACGCTTCTATAACACCGATGGTGATAGCTACACGTTCATTGAACGTTCCCTGAACCGTACTATTGTACTTTTTCAAGATGGACAAATAGACGTCTATAACACGTTCAAAGGGAACGTTCTTAGAACGTGTTTGCAGAACAATATTTGAACGTTCAGAGAACGTTTCGGTGCTGCTTGGGTAAGGTTGTTAATGAGGAAATTTTAATGAATGGCGTGAAAGATGATGATGGTTTTAAAAAGAGAATTTTTGTGGGGTTGTGTGAAGGTTATTGTTTATGAGTAATAAATTATAAAATTTAAAAAAATTTAAAAAATTTAAAATTAAAAAAAAAAAAATTAAATTTAAAAATTGAGAAATAAATAAGAAATAAATAAAAAAATATGAATTTAAGAATGAAGGATGTTGATGTGAATATATATGAAAGAAATAGTGAAGTCTGACTGGGATTTGAACCCGGTACCTTGCAGTAAAAAAATATTTCAGTAGTTTTCGCGTGTGTGTGAGTGAT